>OX463224.1:9215000-10465000 GCA_949820135.1 Sylvilagus floridanus
AAAGCAGGCTAAGATGTAGTTACTAATCCTTGCCTGCTGGTTGGTCATTATTTGGCCCCCTGATTGGTTAAATCTATTTTCACTTCTTAGAAAGTGGCCAATCAGAAAGAGAGCCACTTTGTGTATAAAAGAGCCAGCACTTACAGGCCTCCCTGGCAACTCCTCCCTTGGAGTAATCCTGACTGCTGTGGCAGGTGGTTTCTCACTTTCAAGTAAATCTCACTTCGCTCACTGTCCCTGTCTGTGGAACTTCTATGAGACAAGAGCCAAGACTGCCTCACTGTCCCACAACATTACTACTATTAGTTATTATGAGGGTATTCTAACCAGTTTGAAGAAAAATTGAATAAAACGATAAGTGTTGCTGGAAGTTTTGAAACCCATGCAATGTTTTCAGCTGCTGAATAACTACTGCCATATTTAGAGGCTTAATGTAGAACACATTCATTATCTCATGGCCAGGAGTCTGAGCACAGTGTAGCTGAGTCCTTTACTTGGATCTTAAACACAGCTACATGAGGGCACTGGAAGGGGGTCTTTGATCTCACCTGAAATCTCAACTGGGGAGGGATTTTCTTCCAAGTCTGTGAGGTCACAGGCAGGACTCAGATCCTTGCTGGCTGTGGCTGGGAAGCCTCCCTCAGTCTCCTGCCTCTCCAAGAGGGCAGCTTACAATTTGGCAGTGCACTTATCCCAGCCAGTTTGGGAGCCAGTCTGCTAGTCATACACACCAGAAGTGACTTCCTTTCAGCTTTGCTTTGCCATTGGTTTCCATCGGGTCACAGGCTGGCCCTCACGAAGGGGAGGATATGAATACCAGGAGGCTGGAGCCGCCTTCCACAGCAATAGCCAGGGAGAGAAGAGCAGTGCCTTAGAGGATCCTGGATCCTTGCATGGCGGGAGACAGAAACCTGCCTTCCTAAAGGGTCTGGGCCTTAGGCAGTCCTGCCTGTACTGGGTTGTTGTGTTAGCCTATTTTTCATGGCTATAATGAAACAGCTAGGCATGATCACTTCATCACGAAGAGAGGTTCACAATTTTGGAGGCAGCTCTGAGGAGGGCCCCCTGGCAACAGCACCTTATGGCAGATGGCAGTGGTGGGCACTTTTGTGGGAACCAAGATGACACAGACTGGGATACAGGCTAGGGGTTTTGTAACAAGCCACTCTGGAGAACCAACGAGGGTCCCACAAGAAATATTTCACCCCATGAGGGCAACACCCTCTTGCCGTGACCTCCCAGCCAGCCCTGCCTCAAAGCTCCTAGCAGCTCAACAGGACCTCACTGGGAACCAAGCTGCCACCACATGGATGCTGGCTGGCCCAGCCCCCTCCAAATCAGCACCTGTTTTTGTCCCTTTGACCTGTTTCCAGTACTGATTCTGCCACCAAGACCTGGTCTTCTTCAGACTCTGGCATTCCAACTCCAAGGGGTGTGGAACCACCCATAGGCCTGACACTTAGCTTAGAGCCTAGAAGTTTTTGCCACAAAGTGCCAGCATAACTAAATTCTTTACCCAGTGCAGGAAAATCTCACTGGAAGATTCGTTGACTGAAATGCATCCAGGAAATGCACCAGGTGGAAGACACCTGCTCATGACAAGGACACACAACCTTCTGATGGAAATGTCGCTGTGCACAGATGAATGGTTGGGGGACCTGCTCAATATCCTATATTGGCTGTCCCACCCTCTGCCCCACCAAACTCACCTCTGCCCCTCCAGCACACAGGGCTTGGCAGGTATCCCAATCTAGCAGCTGTCCTGTCTCAGAGCGTTCCCTCCCTAGACAGAGAGACCTGTGGTTAAGCACACAACTGGGATTCTCTAGGGCTCTGCTGGCTCTGGGCGCAGGCACTCACCTCAGCAGGGCACTCATGCAGGGGCACTGAGAATGTAGTGGTCAGGGCCAGAGCAGTTACCAGGGGCCTTTCGCACAGTAGCAGCTACAGAGACTAGCTCTGGTTGGGACCTGTGACAGAGGAGATGAGGCCATCCAGGCTTCCTTGGCAGTGGGCTAAAGGAGTCAAGACCAAACTGGTGCCTGGGTTCAGCCAGGGCTCATCAGGGGAGGGGCTGGCAGCTTCAGGGGGCATCTGAGTAGGGAGATGGGAGGAAGAGGAATGGAAAAGTCTAGAAAAGAGGGTGGAAAGTCCGAGCATAGAGAGAAATGAGGATTATCAAGTACTTACTCTGCACTTGACTTTGATGTCCACAATCTAATATTGAGTCATAACAACCCCACGTGGAAGGTCTTGTTTGCCCATTTCGCAAATGAGGACACAGGCTCTGGGCAGGGGATTTGCTGGTACAAGGCTCTCTCGTGGACAGGTTCCAGGCCAGGTCGGCCTCTCCCTCAGTGTCTCCTGAATCCCTCTCAAGCTCATGGCCTCCTATCCCAGCCTTCCCTGGAGATCCTTTCTCGGGGGTGAACCTCCCTTCCCCATTATTCCCTCTAATGAGAAATGCCCCTGTCTCCCCTGTCTTACCCCTGGGCCCTGTCTCCCAGTTAATGCTCCTTTCCCATCCTGGTCCAGGTCATCCCCCACCTCTCTGCTCCCCACTCCCTGTGTCTCTCAGGAGGCCCCAGTGAGACCATCTCTGTCAACAGTGGCTGCATGGTAGGGCTGGGCCTGTATTCCTGCTGAGGAGGAAATTTGGGATGGGAGAGAGTGAGGCAAGAGGGCACAATGACAGGTACCACAATGAGGCCACGGAGGTGGCCACACCAAGGGGGACTTCTGCCCTCTGGCCAGGCAGAGTATGAGAGGATCCAGCCAGGTGGGCTCCAATACTGCTCATTTGTTCATTGGTTAATCCTGCCTGAGCACCCACTTGGTGCTAGGCACTATGCTATATGGAAACCAAGTGGATAAGGCCCTACTCTGATGGCACAAACACTGTAGTAGTGAGAAAGACAATAAACAGGTAAACATGAGGCATAAATTGTGTGTCACACTTTCAGATCGAGTCAAGGGAAAACTGAAATTTGCAGGGGTGTTAAAAGCAGTATTATGTGGTGGTCAGGGCAGACTTCTCAGAGGAGGTAACATTTGAGTTGAGATCTGGAAGACATGGCCAGCCAAGCTCCAAACCGGGGGAGGGATGTTCTAGGCAGAAGCCACAACAGTAAGTGCAAAGGCCCTGGGGTAGGATTATGGCTGGCTGGTGGGGATCAGAAAAGTGTCGGTGTGCTAGGAGGGCATTGGGTTGCTGCGTGGGGTATTTGACAGTGCAGAGGAGAAGGCTGTGTGACACCGTTGTGACATAGAGCTGCTCTCATCAGCGCATAGGGGCCACTTTGCACAGCTGTTCCCAATGCTGTACATAGCTTGGTAGCTGAAACTTGACTGTGATGAGTTTTTCTACCATGGCAATTGGCAAACGCAGCAAATCAGGTTTTTAAGAGAAAGGCAGGAGAAGGAGGGAGAGGCAGGGGTGTGTAGGTGTGCTAATGAGCAACTCATCCCTCCTGTTCAACTCCAGGACTGATGTGTGAGACTGGCATTAAGCTCCTGTAGTGTGCAGACACCTCCTAGGCCCCTTCATGTGCCTATTGCCATATCATCCTTGTAAAGGAGCTCAGAGAGGTTAAGGAGCACAAGCAAGCTTACCCAGGTCGTCTGTGATGGGGCCAGCTGAACCAGCTTCCGCCAAACCCCCTTACTGGCTCTTCCACCTTGCCAGCTCTCTGTGGCCCCTCATCTACCCTTTGTCATAGCCCCTGCAAACACTTTGCATGACTATCACTCCCTATAGAACTGAGTGGGGGTGGCAGGGAAGAACCAGCAAAAGGTATCCATCTCAAGTAGATTTTCCACAGTCCTGTGACATAGCCCTGTTTACAGACAAGGAAACTGAGAGCCCAGACTCTAGGTTCCTAGGTGCTGTGGCTCACGCTGTGTGTTAGAGGGAATGAGGCTGGTTCTTTGTGCTCCCAGACTGTGGGCCAGCCCTGGCCAACAGATGCCTCTGCTTCCCGCCAGTGCTAATTACTCACCCCTGCTCAAAGGCCCATCATCTGGCCAGGTGCCCGCACTCAAGGAGCTCGAGATGAGAGGTAGTTCTCAGGTGGATGCAGGATAGGAGACTGCAGTGACTCGGGGGGAGGGAGGGTTTCTCAGGGCCTTTTTCCATGCACCTGCACTGTGTGAAGTGTGGGGGTGACCTGGGGGCAGGTGCCAAATCTCTCCCGTCTGGGAGGAAAGAAGACCCTGGTGGGGGCAAGGGCTGCGGGGTTGTTGCTGTCCCCAGCTCTGCCCGGCACAGCTCTAGCCCAGCAAAGCACACTGATACAGAGGCTCAGTGGCCTCTCCGAGGAGGGGGCAGTGGGCCAGCTGGCTGATGGGAGGGAGCTGCCCTGCCTTCCTGAGATGGGCCCCAGGCTTCCGGCCTCCTAAGGGACCTGACACCGAGATCCACCCGAGTGGGCTATGGGCAGGCCCCTGGGCGGCCACCACTCTGGCAAGGCAAAGCACAGTGTACTCTCCCTCTCCTTGCTGCCTGGTCCCTTTCACCTGGGCTTGGGGCGGGGGAGGGGCGTTCAGATCCATGCACCTGCCTCTGACTTTCAAATAAACAATAAATCTTTAAAAAACAAAAGAGCTTAGGGGTGAGAAATGGGGGCTCCCGGGGCTCCACCGCTGCCCACCAGCCCATCCTCCTTCCCTGAGCATGGGCGGCCTTCACGGCGGCTGTGTGGGGCCCTGGAGGCTGGAGGCTGAATCCTAGCGGACTCTGAGTACCGGGTGCCACGGAGGGCCGGACAGGACGACTTCCCACCCTAGCCAAGGAAGCTGCCCGTGGACCCGGCAGTGAGCTGAGGAGGGCGGCGCCTGAGCCCGGCCCTGGCTCCAAGGCCACCTCTGTCGGCCCCTCCCGGGTCAGTTTCCCCATCCTCCTCTGAGGCGCTGAGGCGGAGTCCTCCTGCCCAGCCTGGACACGGCCCCGCCAGGCCCTCCTCCCGCTGCCTCCCGGGGGAACACTGAGCAGAGGGAGCCCCTGGCTGGGGCCCCTCGAGACCTGGCCACACCCCTCCGCACCTGCCCCTTTGTGAGGTAATGGAGGGGTTGTGTGGGGTTGCCCTCCCTCGGGTCGGAGAAGAGCTACAGCCAAGGACCTCTTTCAGCTGCCACAGGAGCACCCTAAAGGAGCTCAAGGGGAAAGGTGCCACTCGGGAGGGCAGCGAATGGAAGGAAAGGAGAGACAGAAGCCCGCAGAGAAGAGATCCACACGGCTCTCAGGGCCTCTGACTCCAGGCCTTCCCATTCAGAATTGAGGGAGAGAATCCCATTGGGTGGTGCTTCAGTTAGGTGTCCAGTAGGTACCCATCAACCATGGAGGGGCGGGGCTAACAGCACAGACTCTATCTGGCCAGTCCCAGAGAACCGGAGAATCTGGGTGCTGCAGCCATTGACAGGCACACAACAAAAATCCCTCCCTATTGAGTCCCAGTGCCCTTGACCAATCCAAAGTTCTTGCGGAAGTTGCCCGGTGTGTCCTGGTGAAGAGTAGGGAGAAGAGGTGGGGAATGGACCCCAGAGCATGAGGCTGGACAGGCATGCCAACGTTCCTTTTGGGAGCATTGATGTTGGAGATGAGAGTCCACGAGGTGACCAGGTGGAGGATGGGAGTGGATGGAGGACAGGGGTAAACAGGTGGACTTGGCAGTGAGGCAGGTAGAGGGAGAAGAAGCTGCTGGCCCGGGCTCCAGGAAGCAGAGGCACTTGGGTGGGATGGGGGAATTGAGAGGGCAAAGAGCTCAGTGTGAAACATCCCCAGCCTGAGGCTGTGTGGTGTGCATGGAGAGAGGCCCAGTCTCTCCTTCCACCGGCCTCTGAGCGTCACCTGACGCTGATTCGAGGAAGGCAGCCAGTCTCACAGGCCGCCCAGCTGAGCCTCGGTTTCCTGATGGGCAGCGGGAAGGGCCGCCTTCCCCAGGGCCGGCCGTTCCCCGCCACACTCCCCACCCCAGGCCTGGAGTAGACGTCTTTGCGTGTAACCCGAAGAATCCGCGTGTAAGATGTAAGTGAAACACTGTTAGAGACATCCTGCCATGTTCTCTATCGTAAACCCCTGCGCACAGGTGGAGTCACTAACAGGAGCAGCGTGGAGGGGCGGGGCTTCCTGCAGGAGCCGCTAAGAAGGAGCTTGTGCCGCCTGCCTCTGCTCCGGCTTCCGGGGCCTGTACACGGCGCCCCCGCGCCTTGGCTGCTGTCTGGGCTCCGACTCCAGTTCCCGGGCCTGCACACCGCGCCCCCGCGCCTTGGCAGCTGTCTGGCCTCTGACTCTGGCTTCCCGGGCCTGCACACCTCGCCCCAGCGCCTTGGCTGCTGTCTGGGCTCCGACTGCAGCTCTGGCCCGCGCTCACCCTGGGAGGCAGCAGGTAAGACCCGAGGGAAGCAGTGAGAAAGGCCAGGCAGGAGGTCCCCAGCCCTTCCGTTAGGCTCCCCAAGCATCTTATGAGCCGGAGCCTAGAGGTTTCTTGCGGTTTCTCAGCAGTCCGTAATCCGTGCTAAGTCTGGAGTTGAAAGCAGCCCTCTGGTGTTCCTTGACTGATGTGTGTCAGGTTTTAGCAACATTAAATCCCTTTAATGCACTGAGAATTCATAGTAGGACTTTCTTCTTTAAGATTTATTTATGTGAAAGGCAGAGTAACAAAGGGAGAGGAAGAGGGGCAAAAGGAGGAAGGGGGTGAGGGAAGTGGAGAGGGAGAGGGGGAAGGGATCTTTGATCTCCAAGATGGCCGCAATTGCTGGGGCTGAGCTAGACCAGAGGCAGGAGTCGGGAGCTCCATTCACTCTCCCACCTGGGTGCAGGGGCCCAAGCACTTGGGCCACCCTCTGCTGCTTTCCCAGGTGCCTTAGCAGGGAGCTGGCTAGGAAGCATGCTGCAGACACTTGAACCAGCCCTCCTGTGTGGGACGACAGCTCCCCAGTGCTTGCCCCAGACTTGACTCCTCCTTGTGACACACGTGCTCTGATATTGTGGGGAAGGCTTCCATACCCATCCCTCAAAGGATGGCTCTGACTCGAAGTGCAGTGCAAACAAGGCTTTATTCATGGTCTTGAAACAGCAGGTGTCTGGTGAGCAGGCATGTCCAGGCAGATTGAAGTCAGCTTAGTATGCAGGTCTCTTCCCCATTTCCTCATCGGCTGAGTATTATGGGGTGTACAGTCTTCCTTGATGTCACCTGAATTTCAGTATTGCCATAGAAGGTCATTTCCTATCCCCTTCCCCAGTTAGGTTTCTATTTTTCTACAGTGACAAAAGAACCCAGGGACTGTAGACAGGGTTCGAGCTGATTGATTGAAGTTGTTGCTGGGCAAGGGCTGTATCTTATTGGGTTTATTTACTTAGGGACTTTCTGGGTGTTTGAACTGTTGTGGTTACCACGTCAGCAAAGTGCATGAATGGGCTAGCTGCCAGTAATTTTCCACTTACTATTTTATATTGAAAATGGACCACTGACTGTCTTACAGTTTCCCTCTTCTTGTTTTCTTATCCTTTGATCCCATTTTCATTTTTGCTCTGGTGTCTTCTGGTTTTCATGTCTTTCTAAAGTATGTGGACTTTGTTCTCCACAGGTGAGTGAGTCTGGTTTAGTTTCTAAGAAGAGTAAGTTTTGTTGGAATGTCATGGGAATTTGTTGATGGCCTTCATTAGTAACTTCTGTGCAAGTCCCCGGCACAGGGGATAAAGCAGAATCCTCCTGCTGTCAGGATCCCCACTACAATTATAAGGGATATTAGAACTGAAGCTACTGTGCCCTTCCATTTTCCAAACCACTCTTAGCCAGTCCATAAATGGGTCCTCTATCCTGGAATTTTCAGTTAATGCACTAGCTGGAGTAGTCAAGCTTTGTCATGCCTTAGCAACCTTCTATCAGGGACAGTGTTCTTTGGAATAAAAGTGCAGCATTGTCCACCTGACATAGCAGAAAGACCCCCCCCCCTTTTCTGCCAATATCACATCTAGAGCAATTCTGTTTTCCCAAGCCATTTGACTGGTGGCATTCAATTGACTTTGTACTCCTTGAAGGGCGTCTCTGGTATAATTGATAAATCTTGTTGGCTGTAGTAGATGTAATTAGTCCAATCAACATTCTTGTTGACTCAAATTCTTGCAGACTCAAATTCTGCAGCTGTCTGCTCTCAAGCTTTGAATTCGTTAGGTACTCCTCATGGGACTCCTATTGAGTTAATCTATGTGTTAGTCAAAGGAGCCCTTTAGTTATCTTTTTCTTTATTGGTTATCTTATGGAAAGCCAGGGAGAAGGGGCTAGCCCATTGAACTAAAGCACACGTTCCAGTGCAGTTGGGTGGCAGCTGGAGTCTCCTCTTCCCGCAGTACCACCACACATCAACTCAGGATGCGTGAAGGGCTGAGTCATTACTGCCGTCAGGCCCATCAGTCAGTAATAAGGATCCTAGTGCAGGTTGAGGGTTCTCCTGTAGGTTTAATGAACTCAGCCCCTTTCCTGGAGAGGCAAGATGATTAGCTCATGTTCCCTGTGGAGAATGGGGATTACCCTGGGGTCTGAGCTTCCATAGCACTGGAAAGAGCAACAACAGGCTCTCGGAGGCCTCATTTCCCTATGCATCCTTGCTCTGGAATAGGACCTGCATGCAAGACATTCCCCCAGGATCTGAGTCTCATCTGAGGGGAGATGGAACCAACTGTACCTGTGGCTATCCTGCAGCATATGCATATCAGTCACCCTTACTGAGGGCCTGTAATGAAAATTTTATCCCTTCTACCCAGGCATTTACAGCTCCATCCACTGTCTTAATTTATGAAGTTTGTCTCAGGTCTTTTTAAAGATTTACTTATTTTGAAAGAGCTACAGAGCTGGGGATGAGGGGGAAGAACCTTCCATCCCCTGGTTCAGTTCTTAGGTGGCCACGGTGGCCAGAGCAGGGCCAGGCCGAAGCCGGGAGCTTCATCCGGGTCTCCCACATGGGTGACAGGGGCCCAAACACTTGGGCCATCTTCTGCTTTTTACAGGCCATTAGCAAGGATCAGAAGTTGAGCAGCTAGGACAAAATCTGGAACCGTTTGGGACACTGGGGTAGCTTTACATGCTACCCCACAACGCTGGCCCCTACCTCAGGTCTTATCTCATTATTTGGTGAATTGGGGTACACCTCAGGGGTTGAAGTCAGAGTAGCTACCTGGGGCAAGGTTGTGTTTTTACTTAACTGGAAAGCAAGTCATCCCAAGGGGTCTGTTCTAGTAATATCTGCCCCTTGTCCATAGATCTTAGCGGCCAATTTTAGATCTTGGTCTATGGTGGCTGGATTATTGTTATAAGTATGGGATTGTACTATAAGCTCTGGCAGTTGAGTAGCATGGAACCCTTATATAAATGAATTCTTTTAATGACCTATCCCTTGAGAGGCTAGCTGTCCACCCCTGATATTGAATGGTCCACCAAACATCATCCCAATACATCCCAGTACAAGGCTTCCACCAGTGATGGTTAATTTCTGGGCACAGATATTTATATGCTTAGATTTCCCAAGTTCCCACAAGATATGAGCTGGCAAGTATCAAATTGTATAGTTTGTGGAACTGAGGTCTTGGTAACATTGATCACTGGTCTGATTGGGTAGTTTTGTTCCCTGTTGGTTCTGAGTCACCTCCCCTGTTATATGAACTTTCCCTCTGCTCTTCAGTTTACAATTACTTCCCAACACCTCAGCCATAATACTTTCCAAACGGGAAGCCACCAACTTTCATTGGGGCTGGGTGTTTTTTTTTTTTCCCCATTTTTTAAGGGCTTTTCCAGTGACCCATGTACCTCCTCTGGTATCCTTTTCTTTGTTTCAGAGTTTCTTTTTCCAGTCCCTTAACCCCAGTATGATGAGTCGACCCCTTTTCAGCAGTTGGAGTGGCTGTCCCAGTGGTCAGGAGCACTTGGTAGGGGCCCTCCCAGTGTGGACGGAGCTTGTCCTCTTTCCAGGTCTTAACCAGCACCAAGTCTTCAGTTGGAAGTGGTGAACCACAGCCTGGAGAGGAAGAGACTGGACAAGGAGTCCTTTTAGAGGCCATGGTCACTGTAGAACTTCTTAGAAAGTGGGCTTTGGTTCCCTGGTGGGAAGGGCTGTAGTCCTTCAAGTAAGGAAGCCCCTATAACAATTCATAGGGAGATAATCCCACATCTCTTCTCAGAGCTGTTCTAATCCTAAAGAGTCTATTGGGAGGTACTTGGTTCAAGGTACCTTAGTTCCCAAGATTAGTTTAGTAATTTGCTATTTAAGGGTTTGATTTATCCTTTGGGAATGTATATTTATTAAAATGAAAACAACAAAGTATGACTTTTGGATTACAGTGCCCCCCCCCATAACTTCCCTCCCACTGGCAACCCTCCCATTTCCCGCTCCCTCTCCCATTCCATTCACATCAAGATTCTTTATATACAGATGATCAATTTAGTATATATTAAGTAAAGATTTCAACAGTTTGCACCCACACAGAAACACAAAGTGTAAAGTACTGTTTGAGTACTAGTTATAGCGTTACTTCACATTGGACAACACATTAAGGACAGATTCTACATGAGGGTTAAGTGCACAGTGACTCCTGTTGTTGACTTAACAAATTGACACTCTTGTTTATGGTGTCAGTAATCAATCACCCTAGGCTCTTGTCATGAGCTGCCAAGGCTATGGAAGCCTCTTGAGTTTACCAACTCTGATCTTATTTAGACAAGGCCATAGTCAAAGTGGAAGTTCTCTCCTCCCTTCAGAGAAAGGTACCTCCTTCTTTGGCCCATATATGATTGTTTTGTTTAAAGTGTGCCCAATTCCTTACCTCTCAGCTTTGTATGTGAAAGAGCAGTTAGATATTTGGTTAGAGAAGAGTGTTAAAGCTGTCCTGAGAGCAGTGATTTCACAAAAATACTAAAGGTGAATGCAAAGTATTGGGATGTGTTTTTTTCAGTGGGAAAAGGGAATAGTTTTGTTTTAAAGCCAAGAGTCTGGTTATCCAGAAAATTAAAAAGGATGAGGAGGGAGAAAACTTGTAAGGGAAAAGAAAGTATCAAAGGGGTGTATAAAATGCTCTTTATTTGTCTCAATTTATAGAAGTTACAAAAAAAATCTTGATGTAAGGTAAGCCATTACAATTTTGATTAAGATTGCTTAGGTTTAATAAGTTTAATTGTAGGGTGGGGAAAAAAAAACCTATTGCATTGTTTACTGCTAACATAGTTACACTATCAAAACTAGAATGTGGTTCTCTTTTAACATGGCAAGCTGAAAAACAGTTTTTAAATAAAAATAAAATGACAAATTGATGTGGGAGCTTTCAGTTTGCTTTTAAGAAGAGTCAGTAAGGGCCGGCGCCATGGCTCACTAGGCTAATCCTCCACCTTGCGGCGCCGGCACACCGGGTTCTAGTACCGGTCAGGGCGGCAGATTCTGTCCCGGTTGCCCCTCTTACAGGCCAGCTCTCTGCTGTGGCCAGGGAGTGCAGTGGAGGATGGCCCAGGTGCTTGGGCCCTGCACCCCATGGGAGACCAGGAGAAGCACCTGGCTCCTGCCATTGGATCAGTGTGGTGTGCCGGCTGCAGCACGCCGGCCATGGCGGCCATTGGAGGGTGAACCAACAGCAAAGGAAGACCTTTCTCTCTGTCTCTCTCTCTCACTATCCACTCTGCCTATCAAAAAAATTAAAAGAAAAAAAATCAGTAAAATTTCTTTGCTCCCTTCCACATAATCTGTTCAAGTAGCTGAGATTCCTTTGGCTGAAAAATTGTCTGTCCATGTTTGGTTATGTCCCTGACTCCTGAGAACCAATAAAAATCAAAAGGCCTTTAACTCTACGAGAGTGAGATCCTTATGGTTTTCCTACCTTCTGCTGAGGTCTGTTTAGAAATATTCTGTCATTTTGATGAGCAGGAAACTAAGCTACAACAATTCATTGTTCTCAGACACCTGTGATCCCATCTTAATCAAGTGACCAGTCTCCTGTGTTAGTGCTTTAGATAGTGTCTTCTCAATGTCAGAACACGGGAAAAACAAAATGTATATGAATAAATGCATGGCATTCAATATGTATTTTTAGTCAAGATCATGTTTTATTTTAACCTTAAAGAAGTTATGCTGCTGGAAATATTCTGGTAGATATTTCTCCTAGAAATATGCTCACAATTTAATAATTAGCTCTATATTTTCATAAAAGCTGTAAAACAACTGAAATCACAGAAGTTCTACCTTTACTATAGGACCTGCATTTAGGTGAATGTCATTGATTTTATTGATGTTACATAAATCTCTGAAATACAAGAAGATATTCACATGTCCATAATATGTTTTACCATAAAAGGAAATACTGATGAGCTGTTGGTAACCTGTGTGTATTATGTCCACGCAGAAGATGTTACCTTCCTCTGTTCTGGTACTGTTGGTGGTTGAGCTCATTAACCACAGGCATCTGGCCTTATCCATGGTGATTCTCATTTCCTCTCATGCTTTTTTAAAATCTCTGATATGAGACAGACACCAAACATGAAGTCTCCAAAAAAAAAAGAGTGGATTCAGACCCTCATTTAAAGGTTGGTATCAGTGACTCTTGAGTATTGACGCCTCCAGAAATGGAAGTGTGGTTACAGGCTAACTTGTCAATTGTGGTTGTGCACGGGTGTGTTCTTTGGTGCACTTAGGCTTGCCTACTGAGATCTGGATCACTTCCTTGTTGCACAGCTTGTGTGGTGGAGAAGAGGTTCCTCTGAGATGTTGCGGACTTTGCTGCTGGGTGGGGGTATGGTGGGGTGGCTCCTGCGGTTGAGGGGTGTGTTCTCAGGAGGCCAAGGCTTATGTCCAAGAATATAAACATTCATATGGCTTCTCTTGAAGGGACTGTTAGGGAAAAGGAGATTTGTCTGAAAATAGTAGTTAACCCAGTGAGCCGGCTGGTTTAAAGGGCCACTAATGAGACCAGAAAATCAAGTTTGTAGGAATTGAGGAGACCCAGCAGGTCAACTTGGTATTCAGAAGATCTGATTATCCTGTTTGGCTTGGTCATGATAAAACAAAAGAGCCATCAAGAGGGTGGGATACCTAATTTGTTTTTGCAGTAAACAGGGAGCTCTGAAGGATGGAATCACCACTCCCTTGTTATTCTTATGGAAAAATTGGAACAGGAGGGAGAGGGGCAAAGACCAGTTGGAGGACGAGGGCCAGAGGGTGAAGGCATGGAGATAGCCCATTCCCAAACTTGCCCTTGCTTCTCCAGGAGGAGGGTGTTAGAGAAGATTATTGATAAGGCAGGGGAGTGGACTTTGGAGCAAGCCTGGTTCTGAGATAAGGTCTGAATTCCTGGGTGAGAGGGGGAGGTACAGTGGGATGAGACAGTGAGAGCCAGGGCCACAAATGTAGAAGAAAGGGGTTTTGGCTTTTTTGTCAAGAGTTTTGGAAATTAAGAGTTTGAGCCAGAGGAAATTTAGAGCTGAGATAGGAGAAGGCTTGGACATAAGAAATCATCCACTTTTTTGAATGCTTACAGATGTCATAGAGATCCCAATAGTGTTGGGGTTAAACATGTCGTTAAGCAGCCATGTGGACTGAGTTGTCAAGGCAGAAGACAACCAAGGGAAGGTTGGATGGAATGTGGGGCAGAGAAGTTCCCATGGCGACCCATAGAGTCAGATTTGTGGATATCTGGCATTCCTGAGATCATGGCTGTCCAAGGTGAGGATATGGGAACAGAGGGTAGGGGACACCCATGTGTCCACTGAAGCTAAGGGCTAGCCTGTCGAAGGGAAATAGGAGGTTCAGTCAACACCCACACTCACTGTTGCCTGGACACAGAGTCCATAGAGGCAAAGGCCGTGGGAGTTGTGGTGCCTGATACCAGGACCTCGAGACAAAGCAGAGTGCAACCACCATCCCTAATGGAGTTGCACTGAGAGGATCCTCCGCCTGCCCCACCTTACCTCAAGAATTTGAGAGGTCGGTTGGAGATCATGGATTGTTCAGTGGTGTGGAAAGAGGTCCAGGGGTGTATTTTGTGACTCGTAGAAATCCAGGACCCCAAGGGAACTCAGAGATCCCAAAGGGAGAGCAAGGTCAATGGAGGAGGCTGGATCCGAGTCACAGCACCAATGTAAGGTAGCCGCAAAACACACTAAACACCAGAGTTAGAGGAAAGGTTTATTGTTGGGTGGGGGAAGCCTGAGAGGCTGGGGGGAGAGGGTGAGAGAGTAAAGAGTAGGAGAGCGTGAGAGATGATCAAATACTGGTGGACTTAGTTGCATTTAGCAAATGTTGTATTGAAGTAATTTTGTATACTCCTAACCTCATGATCAAATCTTATGACCAAGCCAAACTTCTGTGGGACTGGGGACTATAGTTGTCTGTCCTATCATCAGGAAATTGGATCCAGGACCCCCATCAATAAGTTCTTCAGATCCTCACATCCTTTATGTAAAATACTGATGTATTTATTTTTGATTTACAGGCTACTTTAAATCATCTCTAGAATATTATATCTAATTCATTCTAAATGCTTGGAAAAAGTAATTACACTATAGGAACTGTTGACAAGAACAACTGTCTACATGTACAGTACACATGCAGATCTGTTTTTCAAGTCTTCTTGATCCACAGCTGTTTAAATGTGGAGGTGTCACGGGAGCTGCGGCTCAGTAGGCTAATCCTCTGCCTGCGGCGCTGGTACCCTGGGTTCTAGTCCCAGTTGAGGCACTGGTTCTGTCCTGGTTGCTCCTCTTCCAGTCTGGCTCTCTGCTGTGGCCTGGGAAGGCAGTGGAGGATGGCCCAAGTCCTTTGGCCTGCATCCGCATGGGAGACCAGGAGGGAAGCACCTGGCTCCTGGCTTTGGATCGGCGCAGTGCGCTGGCTGTAGCAGCCATTTTGTGGGTGAACAAACAGAAGGAAAACCTTTTCTCTCTTTCTCACTAACTTTCTGTCAAAAAGAAATTATATAAAATAGATTTGTGGATCCTTCATGCTATTCTAAGATTTTCATGCATCACAAGTCAGAGCCTCCCCTCCCAAATTTTCAGATCAAAATTCCAGAAAGTACCACAAAGAAATAGCCAGTTATACTTCAGAGAATACTGAACTGACACAAAATTGAGGGCAACAACCAATTTGGGATTCTATGGATGGAAACTACAAATGATGTTTTTCAAGAGCTTGAATGATCACAATAGCAACCGCTGTGAGCTAGGAGGTTTTGAATACTGTGACCCAGAGAAATCTGTGATAGACTGCAGGGTTGGCTACTACAGTTCCCAGGCCAAACCCATGCCTAATGTTTTTTGTTACTGTAACACAGCCATGCTCCACTTATGTATTTTTCAAAGACTTATTTAATTTATTTGAAAGTCAGAATTATATATAGAGAGGAAGACAGAGATCTTCCATCTGCTGGTTCACTCCTCAAGTATCCTCAATGACAAGGGCTGGGCCAGACTGAAGCCAGGAGCTTCATCTGGATCACCCACATGGGTGGCAGTGCCCCAAGTGTATCTTCCACTGCTTTCCCAGGCATATTAGCAGGGAGCTAGATCATAAGTTGAGCAGCCAGGAATTGAACCAGTGCTCATATGGGTTGCTGGCATTCCAAGTAGCAGCTAAGCCTGTTCTGCCACAGTGCTGTCCCCTCCCTTTACATTTCAACTCAGGCCACAATGAAAGACTTGAGGAGTCACAAGGGACCCCATGCTTCAAAGCCTGAACTATTTTTTTAAAAGTTTTTATTTAATGAATATAAATTTCCAAAGTACAGCTTATGGATTACAATGGCTCCCCCCCCCATAACTTCCCTCCCACCCACAACCCTCCCCTTTCCCGCTCTCTCTCCCCTTCCATTCACATCAAGATTCCTTTTCAATTCTTTTTATATACAGAAGATCAGTTTAGTATATATTAAAGATTTCAAAGGTTTGCCCACACGTAGCAACACAAAGTGAAAAATACTGTTGGAGTACTAGTTATAGCATTAAATCACAATGTACAACACATTAAGGACAGAGATCCTACATGATATTTTTTTTAAAATTGATTAATTTTCTATGCAATTTCCAATTTAACACCAAGTTTTTTCTCATTTTCAATTACCTTTATATACAAAACATCGATTCAGTATATACTAACTAAAGATTTCATCAGTTTGCACCTACACAGAAACACAAAGTGTAAAAATACTGTTTCAGCACTAGGTATAGCATTACTTCACATTGGACAACACATTAAAGACAGATCCCACATGAGACGTAAGTACACAGTGACTCCTGTTGTTCACTTAACAATTTGACACTCTTGTTTATGGCATCAGTAACCTTCCTAGGCTCTAGTCATGAGTTGCCGAGGCTATGGAAGCCTTTAGGGTTTGCCGACTTCAATCGTATTCCAACAGGGTCATAGTCAAAGTGGAAGTTCCCTCCCCCCTTCGGAGAAAGGTACCTCCTTTGATGGCTCCATTCTTTCCACTGGGATCTCACTCACAGATCTTTCATTTAGGTCTTTCTTTTTTTTTCCCCAGAATGTCTTGGCTTTTCATGCCTAAAATACTCTCATGGGTTCTTCAGCCAGATCCGAATGATTTAAGGGCTGATTCTGAGGCCAGAGTGCTATTTAGAACATTTGCCATTCTATGAGTCTGCTGTGTCCCCCACTTCCCATGTTGGATCATTCTCTCCCTTTTTCATTCTATCAGTTAGTATTAGCAGACACTAGTCTTGTCTGTGTGGTCCCTTTGACTCTTGGACCTATCAGTGTGATCAATTTTGGACAGAAATTGATCACTTGGACTAGTGAGATGGCATTGGTACATGCCACCCTGATGGGATTGTATTGGAATCCCCTGCTAACTTCACCATTTGGGGCAAGTCTGATTGATCATGTTCCATATTGTTCTTCTCCTCCCTCTCTTATTCCTACTGTGATATTTAATAGGGATCACTTTTCAGTTAAAATTTAAACACCTAAGAATAATTGTGTGTTAATTACAGAGTTCAACCAATAGTACAACAAAACAAAGAATACTAAAATGGATAAAGTATTACATTGTACATCAGCAGTCAAGACGAGCTGATCAAGTCACTGTTTCTCATAGTGTCCATTTCACTTCAACAGGTTTCCCCTTTGGTGCTCAGTTAGTTGTCACCGATCAGAGAGAACATATGATACTTGTCCCTTTGGGACTGGCTTAATTCACTCAGCATGATGTTTTCCAGATTCCTCCATCTTGTTGCAAATGGCCGGATTTCATTGTTTTTGACTGCTGTATAGTATTATATAGAGTACATGTCCCATAATTTCTTTATCCAGTCTACTGTTGATGGGCATTTAGGTTGATTCCAGGTCTTGGCTATTGTGAATTGAGCTGCAATAAACATTAAGGTGCAGACCGTTTTTTGTTTTCTAATTTAATTTCCTTTGGGTAAATTCCAAGGAGTGGGATGGCTGGGTTGAATGGTAGGGTTATATTCATGTTTCTGAGGAATCTCCAGGATGACTTCCATAGTGGCTTAACCACTTTGCATTCCCACCAACAGTGGGTTAGTGTCCTTTTTTCCCCACATCCTCGCCAGCATCTGTTGTTGGTAGATTTCTGAATGTGAGCCAATCTCACCGGGGTGAGATGAAACCTCATTGTGGTCTTGATTTGCATTTCCCTGATTGCTAGTGATCTTGAACATTGTTTCATGTGTCTGTTGGCCATTTGGATTTCCTCTTTGGAAAAATGTCTATTGAAGTCCTTGACCCATCTCTTAAGTGGGTTGTTTTGTTGTTGTGGAATTTCTTGATCTCTTTGAAGACTCTGTTATTAATCCTTTATCTGTTGCATAGTTTGCAAATATATTTTTTTAAGTATCTTTTTTTTAACTTTTATTTAGGATATAAATTTCCAAGGTATGACTTATGGATTACAATGGGTTTCCCCCCATATTTTCCCTCTCCCCCCGCAACCCTCCCCCCTAGTTTGCAAATATTTTTTCCCATTCTGTTAGTTGCCTCTTCACTCTCCTGACTATTTGTTTTGCAGTACAGAAACTTCTCAATTTGATGCAATCCCGAAAGTTAATTTTGGCTTTGACTACCCGCGCCTCCAAGGTCTTTTCCAGGAAGTCTTCGTCGGTCCCAATTATCTTGCAGTGTTTCTCCAATGTTCTCTAATGATTTGATGGTGTCAGGTCGTAGATTTAGGTCTTTAATCCATGTTGAGTGGATTTTTGAGTAAGGTGTAAGGTAGGGGTCTTGCTTCATGCTTCTACACATGGAAATCCAGTTTTCCCAGCACCATTTATTGAATAGACTGTCCTTGCTCCAGGAAATGGTTTTAGATCCTTGATCAAATATAAGTTTGCTGTAGATGTTTGGGTTGATTTGTGGGGTTTCTATTCTGTTCCATTGGTCTATCCATCTGTTTGTGTACCAGTACCATGCTGTTTTGATAACAACTGCCCTGTAGTATGTCCTGAAATCTGGTATTGTGCTGCCTCCGGCTTTGTTTTTGTTGTACAGGATTGCTTTAGCTATTTGAGGTCTCTTGCATCTCCATATGAATCTCAGCATCATTTTTTCCAGATCTGTGAATAATGTCTTTGGTATCTTGATTGGTATCACACTGAATCTATAAATGGCTTTTGGGAGAATGGACATTTTGATGATATTGATTCTTCCAATCCATGAGCATGGAAGATTTTTCCATTTTTTGGTATCCTCTTCTATTTCTTTCTTTAAGGTTTTGTAATTATCATCATAGAGCTCTTTAACATCCTTGGTTAAGTTTATTCTAAGGTATTTGTTTTTGTGGCTATTGTGAATGGGATTGATCCTAGCAGTTCTTTCTCAGCTGTGGCATTGCCTGTGCATACAAAGGCTGTTGATTTTTGTGCATTGATTTTTTATCCTGCTAGTTTTCCAAACTATTCTATGAGTTCCAATAGTCTCTTAGTAGAGTTCTTTGGATCCCCTAAATAAAGAATCATATCATCTGCAAAGAGGGATATTTTGACTACTTCCTTCCCAATTTGTATGCCTTTAATTTGTTTTTCTTGCCTAATAGCTCTGGCTAAGACTTCCAGCACTATATTGAATAGGAGTGGTGAGAGTGGGCATCCCTGTCTAGTACCAGATCTCAGTGGAAATGCTTCCAACTTTTCCCCATTCAATAGGATATTGGCCGTGTGTTTTTCATAAATTGCTTTGATTATATTGAGGATTGTTCCTTCTATACCCAATTTGCTTAGCCTTTTCATGATGAAAGGGTGTTGGATTTTATCCAATGCTTTCTCTGCATCTATTGAGATAATCATATGGTTTTTCTTCTGCAGTCTGTTAATGTGGTGTATCACATTGATTGATTTGCGAATGTTGAACCATCCCTGCATACCAGGGAGAAATACTACCTGGTCTGGGTGGATGATCTTTCTGATGTGTTGTTGCATTCTATTTGTGAGAATTTTATTGAGGATTTTTGCATCTATGTTCATCATGGATATTAGTCTGTAATTTTCTTTCAATGTTGCATTTTTCTCTGGCTTAGGGATTAAGGTGATGCTGGCTTCATATAAAGAATTTGGGAGGATTCTCTCTTTGTCAATTGTTCCGAATAGTTTGAGAAGAAATGGAGTTAGTTCTTCTTTAAATGTCTGGTAGAATTCAGCAGTGAATCCATCTGGTCCTGGGCTTTTTTTTTTGTTGGGAGGGCCTTTATTACTGTTTCAATTTCTGTCTCAGTTATGTGTCTATTTAGGTTTTCTATGTCTTCCCAGTTCAATTTAGGTAGATTGCATGTGTCCAGGAATCTATCCATTTCTGATAAATTTTCGTATTTGGTGGCATACAACTCTTTGTAGTAATTTCTGATGATTCTCTTTATTTCTGTGGTGTCTGTTGGTGCATTTCATTTTTCATCTCTGATTTTATTGATTTGGGTCCTTTCTTTTTTTAGTTAGTTGAGCCAATGGTGTGTTGATTTTATTTTTTCAAAAAAAAGCTCCCCTGTTTGGCTGATTTTTTTTTGCAATTTTTTTATTCAAACCTGTTGATTTCTTCTCTGATTTTAATTATTTCTCTTCTCCTACTAGATTTGGGTCTGGTTTGCTGCAGTATTTCTAGATCCTTGAGATGCGCTGAAAGCTCATTTATTTGGTGCCTTTCCAATTTCTTGATGTAGGCACCTATTGCTATAAACTTTCCTCTCAACACTGCTTTTGCTGTATCTCATAAGTTTTGATATGTTGTGTTGTTATCCTCATTTACTTCCAGAGAGTTTTTGATTTCTTCTATGACCCAGTGTTCATTCAGGAGCATGTTGTTCAGTCTCCATGTGTTTGCATATGCTCTAGGGATTCCTGAGTTGTTAATTTCCACCTTCATTCCACTGTGGTCTGAGAAGCTGCATCGTATGATTCTAATTCTTTTAAATTTGCTGAGACTTGCTTCATGGCCTAGTATGTGGTCAATCCTAGAGAAGATTCCATGCGCTGCTGAGAAGAATGTAAAATCTTTTTTTTTTGAGTTTCTTTTTTTTATTTTTATTTTTATTTTTTTTTATTTTTATTTTTTTTTTCACAATGGCTCCCCCCCCCCACAACTTCCCTCCCTCCCCCCACCCTCCCCTTGTAGGATTGAAAGTTCTGTATATATCTGTCAGGTCCATTTGGGCAATATTGTCAATTAGCTCTGTTGTTTCTTTGATCTTCTGTCCGGATGTTCTGTCTGTTTCTGAGAGTGGGGTATTGAAATCCCCCAGTACTATTGTATTGGAATCTAAGTCTCCCTTTAAGTCCCTTAGCACATCTTTTAAATAAACTGGTGCCCTGTAATTAGGCACATATACATTTATAATAGTTACATCTTCCTGCTGAATTGAACCCTTAATCATTATATAGTGCCCCTCTTTGTCTTTCTTAACAGTTTTTGTGTTATTTTGTCTGAATTTAATATAGCGACACCTGCTTTTTTTTTTGTTTCTGTTGGCATGGAATATCTTTTTCCAGCCTTTCACTTTCAGTCTGTATGGATCTTTGTTAGAAAGATGTGTTTCTTGCCGGTGCCGTGGCTCAACAGGCTAATCCTCCGCCTTGTGGCGCCAGCACACCGGGTTCTAGTCCCGGTTGGGGTGCTGGATTCTGTCCCGGTTGCCCCTCTTCCAGGCCAGCCCTCTGCTGTGGCCTGGGAGTGCAGTGGAGGTTGCCCCAAGTTCTTGGGCCCTGCACCCCATGGGAGACCAGGAAAAAGCACCTAGCACCTGGCTCCTGCCATCAGATGAGCACGGTGCGCCGGCCGCAGCGCGCCGACCGCGGCAGCCATTGGAGGGTGAACCAACGGCAAAGGAAGACTTTTCTCTCTGTCTCTCTCTATCACTGTCCACTCTGCCTGTCAAAAAAAATGTTTATTGTAAGCAGCAAATAGATGGGTTTTTCTCCTTAATTAAGTCAGCCAATCGGTGTCTTCTGACTGGACATTTAGACCATTCACGTTCAATGTGACTATTGATAGGTTTTGACTTTGCCCTGCCATTTTCCCAAAGATATTTTCTAGTATATGCTTTGAGCTTCCTATGATCTTCTACTGGTAGGTTTTCTTCCTTTACCTTCTTTCCTATTGATGACCGTGTTTCTGTGTGTAGCACATCTTTAAGCATCTTTTGCAGGGCTGGACGAGTGGTGACAAATTCTTTCAGTTTCTGTTTGCTGTTAAAGGTCTTTATTTCACCTTCATTCACAAATGAGAGCTTTGCAGGATATAGTATTCTGGGCTGGCAGTTTTTCTCTCTTGGTACCTGGACTATGTCTCGCCATTCCCTCCTAGCCTGTAGGGTTTCTGGTGAGAAGTCTGCTGTGAGTCTAATTGGAGCTCCTCTGAGAGTAATCTGATGTTTTAGGATCTTTTCTTTCTGTTTCACTGTGGTGAATTTAATTACAACGTATCGTGGTGAAGATCTCTTTTGGTCATGTTTATTAGGGGTTCTATGAGCTTCCTGTACTAGGATGTCTGTGTCCTTCTCCAAACCCGGAAAGTTCTCTGCTAGTATCTCACTAAAAAGGCCTTCTAATCCTTTCTCCCTCTCCATGCCTTCAGGATCTCCTAGAACCTGAATGTATGGTTTTTTAATAGTATCCTGTAGATTCCCAATAATATTTTTAGATTTCTAATTTCCTCTTTTTTTCTTTGGTTTGACTGTATACTTTCCTGTGCTCTGTCTTCTAAGTCTGATATTCTCTCTTCTGTTTCACTGGCTCTGTTTTTTAGTCTCTCTAATGTGTTTGTCATTTGATCCATTGAGTTCTTCATTTCATTTTTATTTCTCTTCACTATCACACTTTCCTGTTCTACTAGTTTCTGCATTTCATTTTGGTTCCTCCTTAAGTTTTCATTTCACGAGAGAGATTTTCTATCCTGTCCAGTAAGGATTTCTGTAGTTTAAGAATTTGCTTTTGAAAACTTCTAAATGTTCTTATAAACTTTTTGAAATCCATATCTTGCATTTCTTCTATCATCATTTTCATAATCTTGGCTTGGGGTGTTTTTTCGTTTGGGGGCGTCATAATGTGTTCATTGTTCTTGTTCCCTTGGTTTCTGTGTTTATTGCTTGGCATTTTGGAGGAATTCTTTTAATTCTTCCCTTACTGTGGTTTTTTTTTTTTTCTTGTTATACTATGACTGCGTTAAGTGGGCTGTCTGCTGTTGGAGGAGCCTTGGAGGCTTGAGATGGGTGTAGCCAGAGAGCTCTGCTTAGTTCTTCAGGGTTAGGTGTGGTAGATCTTTATTTATTTATTATTTTTTCCTCAGGAGGGAAGTAATACCGCACAGCTGAGCAGAATTGATGGTAGCTAGCTTCCAATCTCTGGCTTCTGTGTATATAGCATTCGTGATCGGGGGTTTTTGAACCCTCAGTGCGCTGGATCCTGCTCTTTTCCCACGGGCGCTATTCAAAACAATTTTTTTTTTCGTGCTAACTTGAGTCGATTGGCGTGAGGGCTTTGAGCTTCCCTCCCTCGCTGCCCGCCCCTGCGTAAGAGTGTAGTGTTGCACCACTCCCCCTTTGGACTCCGCCCCCGAAGATTAGTATAGAGGCAGAGGTAGTTCTTTAAGACCGAATGTAAACAAATAAGATGGCTGCTTCCCGCCCACTGCAGCTCCGATATGGGGGAGGGTGGAGGTACCAAGGGCTCCTGGATTGCTTAGTCCCTCAATTAGTCTCCCTGAATCTCGCACTCTTCCTGTGGTTGCTACTCACTCTGTTCCATTTTCTATTTCCTCCCCGGCTCAGTCGTGCATGTCTCAGTGTCCATCAGGTGGGTTGTGGGAGGGGTGGCAGCGGCTGGTGCAGCGGTGCTGGGCGAGTGCCCCGTCTCACCTTGGCTTCCAGCGTTGGTGTGTACAGTCCCGCTGGTATCCTGTGCTTCAGGCGTCCTCGTCCTCTTTGCAAGTCCACCCTGTCTCCCCAGTTTTGGAAGAGCCTCCCCTTCCCTGAGACTACAAATTCTCACCACTCTTTGAACCTTCCTTTCCCGGACCATCGGTGTGCTCCCTCCCTATTCCACCATCTTGCAGGACCTCTCCAAAGCCTGCACTATTAGTTATCTGGCCACTCACAGGAAGTTTGAAATTCCCTTATCCATTAAGTCTGATCCATTTCCCTGGTCTCCCATGCGGGTGCAGGGCCCAAGCACTTGGGCCATCCTCCACTGCACTTCCAGGCCACAGCAGAGAGCTGGACTGGGAGAGGAGCAACTGGGACTAGAACCTGGGGTACTGGCACCACAGGTGGAGGATTAGCCTAGTGAGCCATGGCGCTGGCCTATTTTATATCTTTTCTTCATTATATAATAATGCAACCTGAACAAATGTTTTTATTATTGTATTTCTTAAATTCATTATACTCCTATTTATTTTTATATGGGGTATGTTATTTGTTTTAAAGACAGAGTGACAGGAAAGAGAGAAAGATCTTCCAACTGCTGGTTCATTCCCCGAACAGCCACAATGACAGTGTCTGGACCAGGCTCAGTGCTGGAGCCTGGAATTCCTTCCAGGTCTCCCATGTGAGTGTCCAGGACTCAGACACTTGGGACATCTTATGCTGCTTTCCCAGGCACATTGAGAAAGAGCTGGATTGGAAGCTGAGCAGCTGGAAATCAAACCAGGACTTTGGGAGATGTGGGTGTCACAAGAAGCAGCTTGGCCTGCCCTACAATGCTAGCCCCTGCTATGGGTTTTACACTATACGTTCAAAAGTCACTAGCATCATTCATGGACTTTTTTACTTTGTGTTTTTTTTTCTTAGCATGTAAATTTTTTCTTAAATTTACTATACATGAAAGATCAGATTAGCTAGATAATGCTCCATTGTAACTGCTATGTTTTCCACCAGATGTCAGCAATAACATTCAAATTAAGATTAATTTCTTCCAATGCTACTACTGATAATCAGCATTTCAGAAACATCAACATGGGGCTTTCTGGGTTCAAACATATTAACACATCAGATCAAAGCGACTTAGCATCTGTCATTTTCTAGATCCTTCATGTGAATTATTTCATTTAATCTCATGCTTTTGTGAGGAAGTTGAATTGGGGTCTCCATGGGCATATCAAATGTGCTATTGTTGAAAGTTGAGGTAGATTCTTGCTTCTGTTCCCAGAAAAGGAACCTCATCTATGACTCCCCTCGAACTTCAGTGACGGAGTGACTTGGAGGAATTAATTTTGGGCGTTACTTGTAAATAATAATTTATTCATGTTTATTAAATATATGAAATATATTTCAATTAATCGTGCTCAGATTGAAGATCATAAAAATTTTTGTTGCAATAATTATACAATAAACTGTCCACTCTATTTCTTTTTTTTTTTTTTTTGACAGGCAGAGTGTACAGTGAGAGAGAGACAGAGAGAAAGGTCTTCCTTTGCCGTTGGTTCACCCTCCAATGGCTGCCACGGTTGGCGCGCTGCGGCCAGCGCACCGTGCTCCTCCGATGGCAGGAGCCAGGTGCTAGGTGCTTTTTCCTGGTCTCACATGGGGTGCAGGGCCCAAGCACTTGGGCCATCCTCCACTGCACTCCCAGGCCACAGCAGAGGGCTGGCCTGGAAGAGGGGCAACCGGGACAGAATCCGGCACCCCAACCGGGACTAGAACCCGGTGTGCCGGCGCCGCAAGGTGGAGGATTAGCCTGTTGAGCCACGGCGCCGGCTGTCCACTCTATTTCAAATGTTTTTGTTTATATTTTCTAAAACCAGATCTTTAGGGATCTTTCCAGTCTGTGTGGTTAAGTCTTTGAAAGCTAACAGTAGTCACTATTTGGACAAGCTGCTTAATCTGTTAGATTTGACAGTTCTGTTCCATTCTGGCAAAAACCTTGTAGCCCAGAATTCAGATTACTTTAAAAAGGGTTGAGAAAAATGAGACAATTGACTCTCTGATAACTTAAGCTGTTTTATGTTAACTTGTTGCATTTTTGTTTTCCATCATCTGATATATTTTATAGGAGAGAAACACCAAGATAGTTTAATTTACTTGTAGAGACCATTTCATTTATTTTTTTGCATCATTTTACCGTGCAAAAATGGTTTCACAAAGTGACTTAGGTCAGATCAAAATATTTTAAATTTTAAAAAGTTTATTGTAGGGATGGCACCGTGGCTCAACAGGCTAATCCTCTGCCTTGCAGCACTGGCACTCCGGGTTCTAGTTCCGGTCGGGGCGCCGGATTCTGTCCCGGTTGCCCCTCTTCCAGGCCAGCCCTCTGCTGTGGCCCAGGAGTGCAGTGGAGGATGGCCCAAGTGCATGGACCCTGCACCCCATGGGAGACCAGGAGAAGCACCTGGCTCCCAGCTTCGGATCAGCGTGGTGCACCGGCCACAGCGCAGCGGCCATTGGAGGGTGAACCAATGGCAGAGGAACACCCTTCTCTGTCTGTCTCTCACTGTCCACTCTGCCTGTCAAAAATTTTTTTAAAAAAGTTTATTGGTTTGAAAGAGAGAAGGGAACAGAAATCTCCAATCTGCTGGTTCAGTGTCTGCAACAGCCAGGTGTAGGTCAGTCCAAATCAGGAGTTAGTAACTCTGGGCTCTTGCTGCATAAGTCACACAGGACTCCGTGTTTCAACCTGAGTTGAGAATTCATTCCCTGTTCTAGTATTTATCACAAATTACGTCCAGATATATTGTCCAGAATATCTCACTTTATCCTGCAAAGACAGGATAAAATAACAGTGTTACACTTTTTAGCAATAGGAAAGTCTTCTCATTTTTCAGCTTTTTTTCATATTAAATTCCTGCACACATGAGAAATCAATGGAACTTGAACTCCCAATTCCTTTATTCCCATTTCATGCAAGTGGCTCAGTCTCGGAGGATCTTCCTAGGATGCTTGGGTTCTTATATCTGCTGCTATATACTTGGATGTGATTCAGAGATCGATAAGGCTTGTTTGGTCTCAGAAATTAACTCAATTCAAATTTTGACTTTGCTTGACTCTCCAAAGGATTAGTTGTCATAAAAGATGCAGTTCCACTGCAAAAGTTGTCACAAGTAAAATTAAGGTACCAGAATTCGGTGAAGGATGTAATCTAATTTACCATGGCTCTTGTCCGCCAAAAGGCGGAGTTCACAACTTAGTGGTTTCTGTGTTGTAGGCAGCAAGGACATGAGCAGAGCTGGATTCCAGCCTCGTGAAAGGCCAGTCCATGGCACCAGGCTGTGAGTGCACAGCCTGGGGGTCCCTCTTTCTTGAGCTCAAATTGCCCATCAGCAATTGTGCTTCCACATGTTTATGTATATTTGAATTTCCATGTGTGTGCTGCTGTTATTGGTGATGCTGTTGATGCTTCTGCAAAACTTCCTTCATTCATTGTCAGTGAACATTGAAGACAATGTTCTGTCTTACGTTTTCATGTCCTCATGTCTGATGTCTCATGCTTTCAACACTTCAGTTTAGGATTGGGATAAATCTAGACAAAACCTCTATTCTCAAGTTCCTCTAGGTGTGTTCTTTCCAGGAATCAAGATCAAGTAAAACTCTTTTTTTTTTTTTGACAGGCAGAGTGGACAGTGAGAGAGAGAGACAGAGAGAAAGGTTTTCTTTTGCCGTTGGTTCACCCTCCAATGGCTGCTGCGGTCGGCGCGCTGTGGCCGGCGCACCGCGCGCATCCGATGGCAGGAGCCAGGTACTAGGTGCTTTTTCCTGGTCTCCCATGGAGTGCAGGGCCCAAGCACTTGGGCCATCCTCCACTGCACTCCTGGGCCACAGCAGAGGGCTGGCCTGGAAGAGGGGCAACCGGGACAGAATCCGGCTCCCCGACCGGGACTAGAACCCGGTGTGCCGGAGCCGCAAGGTGGAGGATTAGCCTGTTAAACTCACTCTTATCTATTAAAACAGGAAGAATGGTATAATGACTCTTACTCTTATCCATCAGCACCATTTTAAGTTAATATATTTATTTAGTAGTAGTAGCTTCATCAAAATGCCATAGACTTCTCATTCATCCTTCAACTGTCCAGTTTATCATAGTCAATATTTAAAAAAATACAAGGGCACAGGAATGACCAATGAATAAAGGTTATTCTTATCAAGAAATAACAAAATGACCCCAGTGTTCAGTAAAACATTAGATTCTGGATACCATGGATTAGCTAACATGAAAGTCCAAAAGGTTGGTCCATTGAAAAGATAGAACTTGAGCACTAACTAAAAAGACTCTAGGTAACGTGAACCTTGGCACAGAACTCTTTTGTTGACCTCCTTTACTTCCTGGGATCTGGCCATGAGTCTAGAGAGAAATGTTGCATCTGGGAGTGGAGTGGGGATGAGGATAGAGCCAAGAGAAACAGGTACAGCAGGCTTTGCAAAACATTTTTGCTTTTGTCTTTTTTAACTTTTGCAGGTCAAAGTGAATGCATACACATATAAAATATCAAGCAATGAAAAGTAAATTCGACCACCTGGTTCTGATTTGCCACTTCCCACTTCTAATCTAGCTCCCTATTTTAAACCTCTTCTGTTATGTTGGTGGTTATTGTTCTCTGATTATAAGTTAACACTCCCACTTCTTGGTTTTCAATGCAGATAATGCCTCAGTGTGTTTTGTGATTTGCTGTAACAGACTACATAATGTGTAATTTAGAAACACTGGGAACTTGTTTACTCATGGTTCTGGAGGCTGGGAAGTCCAAGATCCAGGGGCAACATCTGGGGAATGCCTTCGTGCTGTGTCATAACATGACAGCTGACAAAAGGGCAAAATAGCATGAGAGACAGCAAGACAGACCTATCTCACTCTTTAAAAAAGGGTTGTCTATTTATTTGAAAGGCAGAGAGAAAATTTCTTTCATCCACTGGTTTACTCTGGAAATAGCCACAACAGTCAGGTGGGGGCCAGCCTGCATCCAGGAGCCAAGAACTCCATCCTGGTTTTCCATGTGATTGGCAGGGGACCAAGCACTTGCGCCATTACCTGCTGACTTCCCAAGCAAATTAGCAGGGAGCAGGAAGGGAAATGGAACATCTGGGACTCAAACTGGTACTCCAATATGGGATGCCAATATCATAATCAGGGGGTTAACCCACTGTGCCATAGTGCTGGCCCTACTAAATCACTGTTAAATTTAGATTTTATTTTTTAAAAATTTAAAATTTTAAATTAGTTTGTAACAGTTTCAATGTGAGTTTTTAGCTACAATTCTAAGAACATAGTAATGTTCCCTTCCTACTTTCCTCATCTCCCCAGTTCTCCCTCCCACCCTCATTCCACCTCACTTTTCTAACAAACCCATTCCTTGGACAATGAACCTGCTCCTGAGATAAAAAAAAGACATTAATCCATTCATGAGGGCAGAACCCTCACGAAGAAACCAATTCCCATTAGACCCCACATCCCAACACTATTGCATTGGGGTTTGAGTGTCCAGCACATGACTTTGGGCAACACATTTGAACTATAGTCAATGGAATCCATTAAAAAGATAGACTATGGTTCCATTTTCATTTCCATTCACTCCCATGATTTCCAGTCATATCCTTTGGTTCTTCTGGTTATCATAGATTTTAAAAATTCATTTATTAATATAAATTGAACAGTTTTATATACTTCATAGATAACAATTTTAAGAACATAGTGATATTTCCTACCTCCCACCTTCATTTCTTTGTTTTTTCTTAATTTTGTAATAACACTTTCAATTCATGTTAATCACATGCTCAATGTTCCACTAAACATAGTGTTACGTAAAAAATAGACACTATTCCACAGGAACATGGACAAGGGCTATTAATAATCAAATCATAAAGGGTCAATTTCGCTCTTCCATTTTCAGGATTTTTGTAATCTATTTAATAGCTACCACAAATCAGAAAACATTTCTCTTTTTGTGTCTGGTTTATTGCACTAAGCATAAAGCTCTCCATTCGTATCTATTTTGTTGCCAAAGTCGGAATTTCATTATTTAATGGCTAAGTAGTAGTCTATTGCGTATATATGCCATATTTTCTTTATCTGGTCATTATTTGATGGACTTAATATTTTAGCTATTGTGAATTAAGCTGCTATAAACATGAGGTACAGATAACTCTTTCAAATCTAATTTTGTTTCCTTTGGGTATATTTCCAGGAATAGAAGGGCTGGTAATATGGTAGATCTATTTTTCAGATTTCTGAGGAATCTCCATACTGTCTTCCATAGTGATTATACTGGTTTACATTCCCACCATGAGTGTATTAGGGTACCCGTGTCTCCACATCCTTACCAGCATTTGTTTTTTGATTTTGGATGATAGACATTGTAACTTGGGTGAGATGAAACTTCACTGCAGTTTTTACTTGCATTTCCCTGATAGCTAGTGATCCTGAGAATTTTTTCATGTGTGTGTTGGCCATTTGTATTTCATCCTTTGAAAAATGCCTCTGCATATACTTTGCCCATTTTTTAACTGGACTGCTTGTTTTGTTTAGTTCCTGAGTTCTTTATATATTCTGAATCTTAATCCTTTATAAGATGCATAGTTTGCAAATATTTTCTCCCATTATGTTGAATGCCTCCTCACTTTGCTGACTTTGTTTCCTTTGCTATGTAGAAGCTTCTTGGTTTGATGTAATCCCATTTCTCTTTTTGCTTTTATCTATGCTTCTGGGTTCTTACCTAAGAATTCCTTACCTATGCCAATGTCCTGCAGTGTTTCATCTATATTTTCTTTTAGTAATTTGATGGTTTCAGGTCTTATATTTAGATCCTTGATATATTATGTGTTGATTTTTGTTTAGGGTGTAAGGCAGGGATCCTGTTTCATAGTTTTTCATGCAGAGATCCAATTTTCCCAATACCATTTGTTGAAGAGACTGTCTTTTTCCTAGGGAGTGATTTTAGCTTCTTTGTCAAACATTAGTGGTATAGATGTGTAGATTAATTTCTGCAGTTTCTATTCTGTTCCAGTGGCCCATGTATCTATTTTTGTGCCAATACTAGGCTGTTTGGATGATCACTACCCTGTAGTGTCTTGAAATCTGATATGGTGATGCTTGCAGCTTTGTTTTTATTGGTTAAGATTGATTTAGCTATTTTAGGCTCTTTGTTTCCATATGAATTTTAGGATCATTTTTCTGGATCTGAGAAGAATGTCCTTGGTATTTTGATTGGTATAACATTGAATATGTAAATTGCTTTGTTGTATGGGCATTTTCATACTAATTCTTTTGATCCATATGAGATTTTTTTTCTATTTTCTGTGTTCTTCTATTTCTTACCTTCATATTTTACAATTTTCATTGTAGAGATCTTTAATGTCCTTGATTTAACTTATGCCTATATTTAAATCTTTTATAGACATTGTGAATGGGACTGATCTTACCAGTTTTTTCTCATTCATTGTTTGTGTATGTGAATGCTATTGACTTTTGTGTGCTGATTTTATATCCTGTCACTTTGCAAATTCTCCTATGAGTTTCAGTAGTTTTTTGGTGGAGTCTTTTGGTTTCCCTACATATAGATTTGTCATCTGCAACCAAGGATAAATTGACTTCCTCCTTTCCAGTTTACATCCCGTTGATTCTTTTCCCTTACTTAATGACTCTGGCTAATACTTCTAGATCTTTGTTGAATTGTGAGAGTGGGCATCCTTGTCTTGTCTGTTTCTGGATCTTAATGGAAATGCTTCCAGCTTTTTCCCATCCAATAAGAATGCTGGCTGCACATTTATCATATTGATTGTGTTAGGGTATATTCCTTAAATTCTTTTTTTTTTTTTTTTACAGGCAGAGTGGACAGTGAGAGAGAGAGACAGAGAGAAAGGTCTTCCTTTGCCGTTGGTTCACCCTCCAATGGCTGCGGCGGATGGCGCGCTGCGGCCGGCGCACCGCGCTTGTCCGATGGCAGGAGCCAGGAGCCAGGTGCTTTTCCTGGTCTCCCCATGGGGTGCAGGGCCCAAGCACTTGGGCCATCCTCCACTGCACTCCTGGGCCACAGCAGAGGGCTGGCCTGGAAGAGGGGCAACCGGGACAGAATCCGGTGCCCCGACCGGGACTAGAACCTGGTGTGCCGGCGCCGCAAGGTGGAGGGGTATATTCCTTATATACCCAATTTGCTGAAGATTTTTATCATGAAAGGATATTGTGTTTTATCAAATACTTTCTCTGAATCAAGATAATCATATGGTTTTTATTCTTCAACTTGTTGATGTGATGTATCACATTTATTGATTTGTATATGTTGAACCATTCTTGTCTAACGGGGATAAATTCCATTGGTCTGGGTGGGTGATATTTTGATGGGTTGTTGGATTCAATTGTCTAGTATTCTACTGAAGTTTTTTTCTTTTAATGAGTCTGAGAAAACAGTGGAAGATTGTCCAAGTGCTTGTTTTCTGAACCCACATGGGCGATGCGGAAGAGGCTCTTGGCTAATGGCTTTGACCTGGCCCAGTCCCAGCCCTTGTGGCCATTTGGGGAGTGAACTAGTAGATGGAATATCTCCCTCTCTCCTTCTCTGTCTCTGCTTTTGAAATAAATAAATCTCTTAAAAATGCATTGGAAATAATTTAACAATGAGTTGAAAGATCTCTATTATGAAAGTCACAAAACAATTAAAGAGAAGACCCAAAAAAATTGAAAAATCTTTCATGTTCGTGTATTGGAAGAATATCAGCAAAATATCCATACAATTCAGAAGTTTGCAGACTCAATGTGATTCCACTCAAAATGCCAGCAATATTCTTCTCAGAACTACAAGAAATCATGCTGCAATTCTTACAGAAACACAAGAGACCCCGAAGATTGCTTTAGCTATTATACAACAAAAATAAAACTGGAGGCATCACAATACAAGATATCGAGACAAATTCAGGGCAGTTACAATCAAAACAGCTGATATTGGTACAAAACAGACCTATAGACAAATGGAATAGAATAAAAATTCCAGAAATCAATCCATGCATCTATAAACAGCTTTTGTTTGATAAAGGAACTAAAATTAATCCCTGGAGCAAGGACAGTCTCTTCAACAAAATGTGCTGGAAAAACTGGATCTTTGCATGCAGAAATATAAAGCTATTCCCCTATCTACACCTTATACAAAAATCTACTCAAAATGGATCAAAGACCTAAGTCTATGACCCAATACCATCAAATTACTAGAGAGCATTTGGGGAAACATTGTAAGACATTGGCATAGGCCAAGATTTCTTGGAAAAGACCACAGAAACACAGGCAATCAAAACTAAAATTGACAAATGGGATAACATCAAATTGAGAAATTTCTACACTGCAAAGGAAACACCCAGCAAACTGAAAAGGCAAACTATGCAACTGATAAGAGTTTAATATTCAGAAGTGGAAAAAGCTCAAGAAATTCAACAATAACAAAATAGGTGATCCAGTCAAGAAATGAGCAAAGAAATTCATATGCTGACAGATACTTGGAAAAATGTTCAGGATCAAACTAACACCACGATGAAGTTTCACCTCACCTCCATTAGAATGGATCTCATACAGAAATAAACAACAAATGCTGTTGAGGATGTGGAGAAAAATGTACCCCAATTCACTGTTTGATGGGAATGTAAACTGGTACTACCATTGTGGAAGACAATATGGAGATACCTCAGAAATCTGAGTATAGAACTACCATATGACCCAGCCATCCTACTGCTGGGAATTTACCCAGAGGAAACAAAATTAGCATAGAAAAAATTATCTGTATTCTTTGTGTTCATCTGTGTTCATTGCATCTTAATTCACAATAGGAAAGATATGGAATCAACCCAGATGTTCATTAACTTAAGACTGAATGATTTATGGTATATGTACACTAAGGAATATTGTACAGCAGCTAAAAATGAAATCTTGCCATTTGCAACAAAATGGGTGTAACTGGAAACCATTATACTTAGTGAAATAGGCCAGTTACAAAAAGACAAATACTATATTCTCTCCCTGATGTGTGGTAATAGACTATCTAAAAAGTAATCTATAGAAGTGAAATGGACAGTTTGAGATGTAATGATTTTTTAAAAAATCTTGTTTAAGGAATACAACTTCATGTATTTGATATATACAGATTTGGGAAAGTGATGATTCTTTCCCCCCACCTCCATCCCACACATATTCCCGCCATTCTTCCTCCTCCCTCTTCCTTTCCCATTCTTATTTTTTTTTTTACAGAGATCTGCTTCAGTTAATATTTATAGTAATAAGGTTAACCCTACACTAGAGAGTTCACCTACTAGTATAAGGGAAAAAGAAGAAAATAACAAAACCAAACAACCAAACAAGAAAAACATTGTTCCTCAATAGTCAAGGCAAGGCTGTTCAAAATCATTGTATCTCAAAGTGCTAGTTTCACTCCTATAAATTACACTTTAAGTACTTTATTAGTTACCACAGATCAGAGAGGCCATGTGGTATTTGTCTTCAGACTGGCTTATTTCACTACGTATAATAGTGTGCAGTTATATCAATTTTGTTGCAAATGACAGGATTTCTTTTGTAATGTTGTATTTTATTCCATGGTGTACATATACCATAATTTCTTTATCTAGTCAAGTAAATTAATGGATATATAGGTTGAATCCATATCTTACATATTGTGAATTAAGGTGCAGTGAACATAGGAATACAGATAACCTTCTCATATGCTTATATTTTTCCATCCTTTCACTTTCTTTTAAAAATTTTTTAGCATTTTTTTTGACAGGAAGAGTGGACAGAGAGACAAAGGCCTTCCTTTTCCATTGGTTCACCCCACAATGCCCGCTGTGGCTGGCGCACCATGCCAATCTGAAGCCTGGAGCCAGGTGCTTCCTCCTGGTCTTCCATGTGGGTGCAGGGCCCATGCACTTGGGCCATCCTCTACTGCACTCCTGGGCCACAGCAGAGAGCTAGACTGGAAGAGGAGCAACCGGACAGAATCTGGCGCCCCTACCAAGAAAAGAACCTGGTGTGCTGGTGCCGCAGGTGGAAGATTAGCCTATTGAGCTGTGGAGCCAGCCCACCCATCCTTTTGCATTCAATCTACCTTTATCTTTGATGAGGTGTGTTTCTTGTGGGCAGCAAATAGATGGGTCTTCTTTTTGAGACCATTCGGTCAGTCTGGATTTTTTAACTGGAGAGATGAGGCTCTTTGCATTCAAAGTAACTATTTATAGTAACTACTTGACCCTGCCATTTTTCTGTGAATATTCCTATCATTTACCTTGGATTTCTATTGTACTTTTACTGGGGGATTTTCTGCTTTCACATTCTTTCATGATGATGGCTTTCTTTTGTGTGTAACATGTCCGTAAGCATCTTGTGTAAGGCTGGATGAGTGTCAACAAATTCTTTCCAAGTGTTTGGTCACTTCATAATATTTTGTAGATCTCCAACTGTGCTTTTCATTTTCCTGATTTCTTCATGGTCTGACTGCAATATTTCCAGAAATTTGTCTTCTAGTTCTGATATCCTTTCTTCTGTTTCACTTATTCTGCTGTTAAGACTTTGCATTTTTATTTGAACAATTGAATTCTTCATTTCTAGTATTTGATTGTGACTTCTCTTTAATACCTCAATTTTTGGGGAGCACTTTTCATTTGGATTTGCTTCTAAGTAATCTGACAATTTTCTGAATTCCATTTCTGGCATATCCTTGATCTGTTCATCTCCAGCTTCTATTATTGAAGAGTTGTAGTATTCCTTTGAGGGGTTCATATTGTCTTCCTTATTCTTATTTTGGGTTTTTGCTTTGTTTTTAAGTGTGTGTGTGTGTGTGTGTGTGTGTGTGTGTATTTGGAGAATTTCTATTGTGAAATTTCTCTATTAGCTGCTATGTGTTTCCGTGTTTCAAGTGGATACACTGAGCACCATCTACTGGAGCCCTGTTCACTTGTCAATCGTGATGGGAGTGGGTATGAGCTTTGGTGTACTTAGCCCTGCCTACTGAGACCCAGCCAGCTTCTCAATGATTGATGGAAAGGGCTCGAGTTTCCTTGTTGCATGGCTTGCATGGTGAGTATATAATTCCTCTGAAATGTCGTGGACCTCACTCCTGGATGGGTAGTGTGGTGGGGTGGCCCCCACAGTTGAGGAGTGTGTGCTCAGGAGGCCAAGGCCTATGTTGGAGAATGCCCACATATTTCTCCAAATTGGGGGCATTTTTTTGCTATTATTTCACTGGATAATTGGATAATTTTCTAAGATACTCTTTCTTTCCATTCCTTTGGGAATTCCTAAGACATGTTTTTTTGGTAAATTGTAGTGTCCTATAGATCCCAAACATTGTTTCTGTTTTTTTCTAATTTTTTCTTTTTCTTAATCCCTGATGGAAATATTTCCAAAGACCTGTCTTCTGGTTCAGATATTCTTTCTTTTGCCTCTGCAAGTCTGTTGTTAAGGCTTTTCACTGTATTTTTTATTGGACATATAGAATTCTTCATTTCTAATACTTCAGTTTCATTTTCTTTAATATCTCTATCCTCCTGCAGAATTTCTCATCCTTATCATGTACAGATTTCCTAATTCATGTAATCACTTCTCTGTGCTTTTGAATAATCTACAGTCACTCTTGAATTCCTTTTCAGGCATCTCCTCATTCTCCTGATTTCAGTCTATTATTGAAGTATTATTGTGTTCCTTTTGGAGAGTCATGTTGCCTTCCATTTTTCATGTTTCTCATACTTATTTTTACATATCTGTGGAAATCCTTGTATCTTATCTGAAGGTTTTGTTCTTGGAAATGTGCCTCTGTGGCCTAGTGGCATGCCTGCATCTTCAGCAGATATCCAGAGGTGTGTGCTAGGTGGGGCCAGGAAACTGCAGCCAGCATTTTTGGATGGTACAAGAGTCTAGAGTGACTCTAGGTTGGGTTTGGTAAATGTCATCAGTAGGAGGATGGGATGATCATGCTGGCTGGTGTGTTCACAGCTTCAGCCCTTCTCTGGCACTGTGAATTAACTGCCTAGAGTGAGCTAATGTTGCCTGCATGCCTCATCCACTTAAGCAAAGAAACTGCACAAAGTATTTATGAACTATGTAGTGTCAGTGTGGAACCCTCTGTAATGTTCCTCTGGAGTCGGACTGGGTGACTGTCCAAAGAGTGACGCCCCATACCCTTCTCAGTTTCCCAGCCTATGCACAACTTGCATAGTCCCAGGATTCCCATACACACAGGGTACAGGACACCCACAGTCACTGGGTTTAGGGAATTTACTCTCTGCTTTGTGAGCCTCTCCATCTGTGGAGCAAGCTGCCTGTCCCTGGGTCAAGCCACCTATCTGATAGAGATCAACTGGTATTCTACAGTGACAATCTGAGTCTGATGGGGGAGAAGAGGAAAATATCTTACCCACCCCTTACAGAGCGAAAAGGCACCATTCCTCCTGCCAACTCTCCAGGCCAGACTCAGAGCTAATGGGGACCACAGAGTTCTCTCTCTGACATGATCCATCAGTGGCGAATGGGCCACAGCAACCTCTGCTTTCCTTGTTCTGGGGAGATTTTGCTTCCCCCCAACCAGCTGCCTGGCAGTTTGTGGGGAGGGGAAGAAAGCAATGTGCTCTCCCTTCATGGAGCTAAGTGGGTGCTCTTCCCCCAACCATCTCTCCAGGTCATACTCAACATCAGTGGGGACTTCAGGGTGTTCCCTCAGACATTATCACCCACAGGGGCCAGTGATGTGGCATAGCAGGTAAAGCCGCTGCCTGCAATGCCGGCATCCCATATGTGCTGGCTTGAGTCCCAGCTACTTCACATCTGATCCAGCTCTCTGCTATGGCCTGGGAAATCAGTAGAAGATGGCCCAAGTCCTTGGACCCCTGCACTCACGTGGGAGACCCAGAAGAAGCTCCTGGTTCCTGGCTTCAGATCACAGCTCTGGCCACTCCTGCCATTTGGGGAGTGAACCAGTGGATGGAAGATCTCTCTGCCTTTCTAACTCTGCCTTTCAAATAAATATTTAAAAAAGATCACCCATAGTGCATGGGCTGTGGGCTCCTCTCACTTTAGGGAAGATGGCATCACCACCAGCTGCAGTTTTGTGCAGTCTTTGCTGTTCTATGGATTCTCATTTGATTTGTAGGCTTTCCATTGAAAACTTCTTTCCAGCTGTCCCCTGAGAATGGGAATCCTCCCCTGTACTTCAGGCATCTTCCCATGGTCAGTATCTGTATGTCTTTTCCCTAGTCAGCAATCTTGGATTCTATATCACCTTTATGTGGAAATCTATGGTTCACTGATTTATAGTAGTGATTCTGTCTTATATGAAAAATCCATAGATTGGGTGTCTTCAAAAATGAGGTTTAGTCCTGACTTTATACAGACTCTTTCCTAGATCTCACCACTAAGAATAAAGTATTCTTGGCATGTTTAGTTAGAAACTGTATATAAAGAAATCCCTATTCCTAACTACTAAGATATAGGAAAAGAACAAGTACTTACCTTATATTAAATGACTTCTCTGCTTCTATTAATCTTTTTTTATATTTAAGTTTTGAACTTAGTAAGTTTATACCACTTTTTAGTCTTTTATACTTTTATGATGAGTCCTTTTTTTCTTCTACTTCCCCCATATCCTTTGCAGTGATAGAAATGGTTTCAAGAGTTGAAAAGTCATATGGCAATTTAATAAAAGCCTTAAGTCATGGTTGAGTCTTCTTGGAAATTTTAATAATCATAGGAATAGTATAAACATATTAGAAGTAACCTTTAGTACAGGAAGTGGAAATCCATACGCTATAAGTATAGACAAAAAATTCTGAAGAATGAAAGACTAGAATACCACAAAAATATAATGAGTATAATGTGTATGAGCCAAGTGGACATTTTCTGACTTATTTATTGCTCTTGCCTGTACTCTTGACAAACAGTGGTTTTTCATTTACTACATATTGGATTCTTTATTTACTGGGGGTGTTAAGCTGATGATTATAAAGTAAATTGAAAGTATATCATTGTAAAAAATTAAAAGAGAAATAAGGAAGGATTATGGAGAGTGGCAGTGAAGGCGGGTAGTGTGGGAAATATGCATATATGAAATCTGTTCTCCTTATATACATAAAATGATTTTATAAAAGAATGAAATGTTATAAATGGTTCTAGCTGCCTCATGGTAGCAAGGAAAATGACATGAATTTGTGGTTACCATCTTAAGTAAATTGCTGAGGTGAATTGTGTCACTTAGTGCTTCCAAATTTATTTTAAAATGTATTGACAAGATGCAAAAATTCATTTACTTTTAGCATTTGCAAGGATTTTTGAGCAATGAAAAAATAAAGTTTGGTCAGCACTCATGCTGGGGAAATGTGATATAATTCATATTTCACTTAAAGCCTCCAGTACATCAGGTGAATTAAGCTTAGCCAATAAGTTATTTGCAAATCAATGAAGTAATCGGTTAAGCTGTGTTTCACTAGAGTAATAACTCTAAAATGTTTTAAAGAAAAATTTCTAGACTGTGGAGCAAGATTATAATATGTGATTCAAATGTTAGTTGAAAGAACTAAAAGTACTTGTTCCAGTAACTAAGACAGTCTCTTGTAACTTTTCCTCTTTTATAATATAAAAAGTCTTATGCATGAAAATATTAGTATGTATAATTATATGACAGTTCTTTAAGGCAATGACTTGAAATTATAGGTGGATAATTCTGAGAGCCACTTCTCTCATCCAGCCTGCTTCCTAGTCTCGTGACCAGGACTCGGCGTTTAGTACCAGCTTGCAGGTGCTAGGTGCCCAGAATCTGCTGGCCTTGTGCAGTGCCCGCTCTGCCGTGCCCTGGTTCTGCAGCTCTTCCTAACTGCCATGAAGCACAATTGCAGTACTGATCAGGAAGGTCAGTACCAACTATGCACATTGTGAAATAATGAGTGTTTATAGTGACCTCCTCCTAAAATGAAAATTTATACTGGAGTGGATAGCATCCCACTATGCAGACTTACAATTTTGCTAAGTGCTTTTTAGATTGCTTAAATTTTTTTCAAGATTTCAAAAGATGTATAAGGTTAAGCTCCCAAATATAATGAAAATGCTGTGTATCTTTTGAAGTGATAAAATCTACATTGGAATTGTAAATAAAATATATTGTAATAATACCATTGTAAGTGATATTTTAAAGTCTGCCCATTTTCGATAGCATATAATTGTTTAGCCATTGAATGATAACATTTGTTAGTGGAAATTGGAAAATTTATTTGAAATTCAGCAGAATTAATTTTCTATTTCCATTATTTGCTGAAGTTAAAAAAGATTTTCAAGCCGTAAAAAAATGTTTTGCCAAAAACGCTCTCCAAATTAGAGGATAGGTGTTATTTCAAACCAAATCTGAGTAAATTTTTATTTCATGAAATAGGGACATGCTGAAGAAATGCCACTGCTGGTTCTACTTTTAGTGCTGTACATCATCTGCTGTACTCTTTGGTAAACCTGCCCACTGTCTCCACCTGCTGGTCTGTTCTCAGTCCTACAAAGGCAATATGAATATCCTAAACCAGATACCCAACAGGAATTGAAGACAAATCTAGAAGCTGCAGTAGTGTCCGGGCAGAAATTATAGAATAGCTAAGGTGTATCGGGTGTTTACTATGCAGCAGTGCTTTCCGCATATTAACTAATTTAATATCATACTGTGACTTAACTCTTCTGGAATTTTTCCATCTCTGTCTAAACTTAGAATTTGTTGTTTGATACGCGACAAGAACTTTATAGGATATTTACTGGGATTGCATTGAATGATTGTTGCATTGAATTATTGCATCCCAATCATTTTCCATTGATTCATTACATCCTAATCATTTTCTATAAAGTGGAAATTGCACATGTTAAATGTATATTATCTGATACAAATTATTACATTTGTGCCACAGGCATCAAAATATTGACATTTAAGGAAGCAGAATGTTATATTCCCTGGGAAAGCTCACTAGGCCTATTCCCTGTCAATCTATGCCTCCATTTCAATCTCTGAGATCAATTTAACTATTTCACACTATAGCATGGATTTGTCTGTACTAAAATGTCATATATGTGGAATCATACTAAGTATGAGATTTGAGGAATTCATGCAGAATTGAGATTTATCTGTTAGTCTTTCAATTGTGTATTCCTTTTTATTGCTGAGTAATATTCCTTTATCTGAATATAGCAGTGTTTTTTTAATTTTTAATTTAAGTTATACAAGCTTCATATATTTGATATACAGATTTAACTACATAGTGGGACTTCTCCTCCTTCCTTCCCACATTCCAACCCTTCCCCCTTCCTCTAAGATTCCCATTCTTAAATTTTAGTGATCTAGGTATCAATGCACTTAGTGATCATATATTTATTCCTACTGTAGGTCAAGGATTTCAGCAAATAATGTGAAGAGAAAGAAAATTTTAAAAAGATTGTTCCTTAATGGAAGAGACAAGGGCTATAAACAAACATATATTCTCAATGTCTATTTCACTCCAGTATATTACATTTCAGGTATTCTGTTAGTTGAATCAGATCAGAGAAAACATAATATTTGTCTTTTTGGGATGGGAGTATTTCAATAAGTATAATGGTTCCCAGTTGTGACCACTTGTTGCAAAAGACAGTATTTCATTGCTTTTTTTTCTTAGAGCTGAGTAGTACTCCATAGTGTGCACGCGTGCGTAACACTGTCTTTATCCAGTCAATTGTTGAGGACATCTGGGTTGATTCCATATCTTAGCTATTATGAATTGAGCTGCAAAGAACATGCGGATACAGATAACTGTTTCATATGCTGATTTCTTTTGGTGTGGGTAAATTCCCAGAAGTAGGATGGCTGGATCATATGGTAGGTCTATATTCAGATTTCTGAGGTATCTCCAATCTGTCTTCCATAGTGGCTTTTACCAGTTTACATTCCAACCAATAGCAGATTAGGGTACCTTTTCCCCCACATCCTCACCAGAATTTGTCATTTGTTGATTTCTGGAAGAGAGAGAGCCATTCTAACTGGAGTGAGATGAAACCTCATTGTGGTTTTGATTTGCATTTCCCTGTTGGCTAGAGATCCTGACCATTTTTCACGTGTCTGTTGGCCATTTGGATTTCCTATTTTGCAAAAGTCTGTTTAAGTCCTTTGCCCATTTCTTCACAGGGTTGTTTGTTTTGTGATTCATGTGGTTCTTGATCTCTTTATATATTCTGATTATTAATCCTTTATCAGTTGCATAACTTGCAAATAATTTCTCCCATTCTGTAGGTTGCCTCTTCACTTTCTTGACTGTTTCTTTTGCTGTACAGAAACTTCTCAATTTGATGTAATCCCACTTGTTAATTTTGGCTTTGATTGCCTGTGCCTCTTGGGTTTTTCCAAGAATCTTTGTGTGCCAATGTTTTGCAAGTTTTCCCCAATGTTCTATAATAATTTGGTATCAGGTTGTTGATTTAGGTCTTTGATCCATTTTGAAAGGGTTTTTGTGTAAGGTGTAAGGTAGGGGCCTTTCTTCATACTTCAGCATGTGGAAATCCAGTTTTCCCAGCATCATTTGTTGAAGAGACTGTCCTTGATCCAGGGATTGATTTTAGCTCCTAATTCAAATATAAGTTGGTTGTGGATGTTTGGATTGATTTCTGGCATTTCTATTCTGTTCCATTTGTCTGTTTCTTTTTGTACCAATACTAGGTGTTTTGATTATAACTGCCTTGTGCTATGTCTTGAAATCTGGTATTGTGATTCTCTGGCTTTGTTTTTGTTGTAGAAGGTTGATTTAGCTATCATATGGTTTTTGTTCTTTATTTGGTTAATGTGTTATATCACATTGATTGATTTGCGAATGTTGAACTATCCCTGTGTACCAGGGACAAATCCTACTTGGTCCAGGTGGATATTTCCGATGTGTTGTTGGATTCGATTGGCTAGAATTTTGTTGAGGATTTTTGCATCTGTGTTCATCAGGAAAATTGGTCTGTAGTTCTTCTGTTGCATCTTTTCCAGGTTTAGGAATTAAGGTGATGCTGGTTTTATTGAAAGAATTTGGGAAGATTCCTTTCCCTTCAGTTGTTTTGAAGAGCTTGAGAAGTATCGGAGTTAGTTCTTTAAATGTCTGGTAGAATTCAGCAGTGAATCCATCCGGTCCTGGGCTTTTTTGTTGTTGTTGGAAGGGTCTTTATTTTAGATTAAATTTCAGTCTTGGTTATTGGTCTGTTTAGGTTTTCTGTGTCTCCATATCTCAATACAGGTAGGTTGTCTGTGTCCAGGAATCTATTTCCTCTAGGTTTCCGAGTTTGTTGGAATACAGCTCTTTGAATTTTTAAAATATTTATTTACTTATAGAAAAGGAAGAGTTACAGAGAGGCAGAGAGAGAGGGGTCTTCCATCTGCTGGTTCACTCCCCAGCTGGCTGCAACTGATGGAGCTTGCCAATCTGAAGTTAGGAGCCAGGAGCTTCTTCCAGGTCTTCCATGAAGGTACAGGGGCCTAAGGACTTGGGCCATCTTCCACTACATTTCCAGCCCATAGCAGAGAGCTGGATCAGAAATGGAGTAGTCAGGACTTGAATCGGCACCCATATGGGACACTGGCACTGCAGGTGGCGGCTTTACCTGCTATGTCACAGCGCCAGCCCTGGAATTTAGCTCTTTATAGTAATTTCTGATGATTCTTTTTATTTCTGTGGTGTCTGTTTAATTTCTTTTTCATTTCTAATTTTATTGATTTGGGTCTTCTCCTTTTTTTGGTGAGCTGGGCCAATGGTGTGTCAATTATTTTTTTTGATAAAACAGCTCATTATTTGCTGACCTTTTTGGTTTTTTGTTTTAATTTTGTTTATTCCCTAATTTCTAGCTTCACTCACTTGTGGTCTGGGAATATGAATTGTATGATTTCAAATTTTTGAATTTGCAGAGACTTGATTTATTGCCAAGCATGTTGTCAATGCTAGAGGAAGTTCCATACATCTTTGAGAATAATGAAGATTTTGCAACTGTAGGATGGGAAGTTCTGTAGATACATCTTAGGTCCATTTGGCCTATAGTGTTGATCAACTCAGCATTTCCCTGCTGATTTTCTGTCTGCTTGATCTGTCCAGTGCTGCAAGTGGGGTATTGAAGTCCCCCCCCATTACTATTGTATTTGAGTCTATCACTCACGTTAGATCCCTTAACATTTATTTTAAATAGCTTGGTGCCCTGCAGTTAGGTGCATATATGGTTATAATAGTTACATCTCATTGAATTGATCCCTTAATCAGTACATAATGCTCTTCTTGGTCTCTTTTAACAGTATTTGTGCTTAAGTCTATTTTGTCTGATATTAGGATGGCTACATCAGCTTTTTTGGTTTCTGTTTCCATGGAATATCTTTTTTCATCCTTTCAGTTTGCACACATTTTTGTTGGTGAGATTTGTTTCTTGTAGGCAGAAAATAGATGGGACTTGTTTTTTAATCCATTGAGTCTTTTAACTGGAGAGTTGAGTCCATTTGCATTCAAGGTGACTATTAAGTAATGACTGCAATTTTTCCTTTATTATTGCTATTCTTTTACTTTGGATTTCCTTTGTACTTTTTCTGGGAGATTCTCTTCCTTTACTTTCTTTCATAGTTATGACCTTGTTTCTGTATTTCTGTGTTCAGCACATCCTTATGCATCTGCCATTTGAATGGCCCACAGCCTGCATGCAGTCACGCCATTCCTGATTACCATTGTTCCTCATTCCTAGCCCCATTTGAGCAAGCACTCCTGTGGTCTCCTGTTTTGAGGGCTGGTTAGTCAGTGATGAGTAAGATCTCCTGGGGGACAACCTAAGACAGACACAGCTGCATGAGGAAACCACATGGAAATGGGGTCTACAATGGTATGGCCAAGGATCATGCCTCCTGTTGCTCAAAAATAAATGAAAAGGGGGAAAATGTGAAATGAGAAGGCCATGCCAAGATGGCTGCTGGCAAGCGAGTGTCAGTTACTCAGGAATGGCTTTAGAACTCACCTGACAAAGGAGCCTGCCTGGCAACAGGCAGTGATTGGTTATGGCATAAGCCACCCCTGACCGGATTGGCTGCCTCAGCTATATAAGCTGCTGCACCAACTGAAATAAATGAGTCTGCGAGCTGCTTGCCTCTAGCCTGCTTTCACCTGACTCCCAGTGTCTGTGTCGTGACTTCATGCCTCTTGCCCCCACTGAGCTCCTTCTCCCAGAAAAAATCCACAGCAACACTTCATTGTCTCTTAACAGTTTTTCTGTTAAAGTCTATTTTGTGTGATGTTAGGATGGCTACACCAGCTCTCTTTTGGTTTCCGTTGTCACGGATTATCTTCTTCAGTCCTTTCACTTTCAGTTTGCATGTGTCTTTTTTGGTAAGATGTGTTTCATGTAGATGACAGATAGATGGGTTTTCTTTTAATCCACTCAGCCAGTCTGTGTCTTTTAACTGGGGACTTGAGACCATTTATATTCTGGGTGATTATTTTTAAGTACCAATTTAGTGCTTCCATGTTTTTATATATAGTCATAAATTAAATTTTGGGTTTCCTTTGTGATTTTATTAGGTCATTTTCTGCATTCATCTTCTTCCATAGTGATGTTCCTGTTTCTGTGTTTCTGTGTATAGCACATCTTTGAGCATCTTTTGTAGGGCTGGGTGAGTAGTTATGAATTCTTTCAGTTTCTGTTTGTTGTGAAAGATCTTTATTTCTCCTTCATTCATAAATGAGAGCGTTGCAGGGTACAGTATTCTTGGTTGACATTTTTTTCTCTTAAGAATTGGAATATACCTTGCCATTCTTCCCTTGCCTATAGGGTTTCTGATGAGAAGTCTGGAGAGAGTTTAATTGGATTTCCCTTGAATGTGGTTTGGCGTTTCTCTCATACATTTTAAGGTCTTCTCTTTATCTTTTATTGTGGAGAGTTTTACCACAAGGTGTCATGGTGAAGATCTTTTGTGGTTGTATCTATTTAGAATTCTGTGTACCTCTTGCACTTGGATCTCTTTCTCCAGATTGGGCAAGTTTTCTATTTTATTAAGAAGGCCTTCAAATCCTTTCTTCTTTCCATGCCTAGTATCTGTCTGTTGGGTTGCTTGAGAGTATCTTGTAAATCTCCAATGTGTTCTTAAGTTTCCTGGTATTTTCTTCTTTTTTATGGTCTAACTGTAATATTACCAGGAATTTGTCTTGTAGTTCTGATATCCTTTCTTCTGTCTCACTCTGTTAAGGCTTTCCACTGCATTTTTTATTTGATCTATTGAATTCTTCATTTCTAGTATTTCATTCTGACTTCTCTTTGATATCTCAATTTCTTGCACTTTTCTAGATCATGAATTTGCTTTTGTCTGCTTCTAAGTAATCTGACAATTTTCTGAGTTCTGTTTATAGCATATCCTCAATTTCATCATCTCCATCTTCTATTGAAGAGTTGTAGTGTTTGGGGGGGCTCATAGTGTCTTTCCTTATTCTTATTTTGGGTTTTTGCGTGTGTGTGTGTGTGTATGTGTATGTGTGTGTGTAAAAATTTGGAGAATTTCTCTTGTGAGATTTCTGCTATGAGCTGCTGTTATGAGCGCCATCTACTGGAGCCCTGCTCACTTGTCAATCGTGGTGGGGGCAGGTATGAGCTTTGGTGCACTTACTCCATGCACTGAGACCTGGCTCGCTTCTCAGTGGTTGATATACAGGCTTGAATTTCCTTGCTGCATGGCTTGCACGGTGGAGAAGTGGTTCTCTGAGATGTTATGGACCTCACTGCTGGGGTGGCAGTGTGGTAGGGTGGCTCCTGCAACGGATGGGTGTGTTCTCAGGAGGCCAAGGCTTATGTTCAAGAATGTAAACATTCAACATGGCTTTTCTCAGCCTGGCTGCAGGTCCAGTTTGGCAAGGCAAGGGGGAGACAGACCAGGGAGGGAGTGTCTGACCTCTCTGCTTTTCTATACCTTCTCTTTTCCCATGTGCAACTTCGAAAGCAGTTCACCTATCTCCCCCTCCTGCTGCTACTCGTAGCTCAGTGGACCCCCAATTTCCCTTCTAACCTGGTCCGCTGGGGGCTGGTACCCTTAGCCCAACAGTATGTATCTCTTGCATACCCTCTGTTTCTCCTCCATATTTACTCTTTCAGTGTGGACTTGCCCAGTCTGTTGGCCTCCTGGGATTCCCATTATAAATTTCCCATGACTTTATCTCCAGTGTGTACATTTTCTTTTAACTATCTCTTTTGCCCCACATGACTCCAATCATCCTGTTGCTAAGCTGCTATCTTAGACTTCCCTGGAATTGATTTTTAATTTTTTCTTCTGATGGCTTTTATCATTGGGTCTAGGCTTCTGTAGCTTATTTGAATGTCTGAATTTTCAGTGACTACCAGGAGGTGTGTGGCGGGTGTGCTAGGGGGCTCTGGTCAGTGTTCTAGGGTGGGGTTAATTTCCAGGGTAACACTCAAGCTGGGCATGGTAGATCTCAATACTCAGTTACATCGTACACCTTTTCCTATAGATACCAAGTCCCCAAGGTCTCAGCACACAAGGGTCCCACAGTCACCAAGTCTAGAGGGTGCTGCTGGTGTGGGCACCCCTCATCCCAGCCAAGCTCTGGGTCACTGGGAGCTCTGGGCCATCTCCTCTGCTGGAATCTATGGGTGGCAAGTTCACATTAGAGCCACTGGCTGAATGCCTGCCCACAGCTGCTGCCAGCACTGCGTTTAGGTGCCCATCTCAGTGAGGTGTTATGTGCATGCCTAAGGCTTCTGTGGTTGTTGCCCTTTTGCAAAATGGCACCTGCCCTCTCTCAGCCAGATCGCAAATTCAGTTTTGGAGAGATCATTTTGAATCAAACGTCCCCCCTCCACTTCCTCTGGGACCACGGGCAACCGTCAGCAACTTCTAGCCCCCAGAGCTCCAGTCCCAACCCATGCTACGCTCTCTCTCTGGCTCTATCCACATGGATTGTGCAGGACAGGCTCCCCTCCATTTCTAAAATGCTGGTGTGGCCAGCTCCACTGCTGCAGCTGCACAGGCTGCATGTGTCGGCACTCGCCACGCAGGTTCACTGTTTCACCTCTGCCCAGAAGGCTTGCCAGGCAGTTTTCTCTCCCATTCTCCAAGGAGAGTACCTCCTACACTTTTCTCCTCATTGTTTATCCCAGCCCTGTGAAGCACGTTGCTCCCTAATCCTCCATCTTTGATGTCTCAGGAAAATGTCACTTTATACCTGCCTCTATTTTCTACATTTCCATCTCTAATGATCAAGGTAAACTAATGTCCATATTTCAGTTCTTTCTGTTTAATTTATTTGGTAATATCCTGTAATACCCAAATATGTAGTTCATATGTGGTAATCAATAACATAATCATAAAATGTTAGCAATTCTATTAGAAGATTTGAAAATACAAACTTGAGCCAATGCTCTAGTAACAAAGTTTTTATAGCTTTCCAATAATAAGAGTCTGAAGAAAATCTCCCATCCAATCACACTTAGTAGGCTGGCACATGCTAGTGAAAAAGCTCTGGATCAAGAGTGTGCAGGTGGCTGGCGCGGTGGCTCACTTGGCTAAACCTCCACCTGCGGCACCGGTACCCTGGGTTCTAGTCCCAGTTGGGGCACTGGATTCTGTCCCAGTTGCTCCTCTTCCAGTCCAGCTCTCTGCTGTGGCCCAGGAAGGCAGTGGAGGATGGCCCAAGTGCTTGGGCCTTGCACCCACGTGGGAGACCAGGAGGAAGCTCCTGGCTTCAGATCGGCACAGCACACCGGCCATAGTGGCCATTTTGGGGGGTGAACCAACAGAAGGAAGACCTTTCTTTCTGTCTCTCTCTAATTCTGTCTGTCAAAAAATAGTGTGCAGATATTTGTTCCTGAATCTATCAATAACTCACTATAAGATTTTTAACTTAGTATTTTTTGTTTCATTTTCTTTCTTGACCTTTAATGGTGATTTTTAAAAACTTTTTAAAATAAACCTACCTTTTTTAAATTGAAAGAGAGAGATCTCACATCTACGTGTTTCCCAAATGGAAACCTGAGACCGGACACAGCCAACTCCCAGGAGCAAACATAACCCCCAGGTGACAGCTAGTAGGGAAGAGAAACTCAGTAATTCATTCTCAAATAACTGAATTCAGCCAGAATCTAGATTAACTCATAAGCAGATCATGGCCCAGGGATTCCAGTAAGAATGTAGCTTGCCATCACCATGACCAGGCCTAGCAGACCCTAAGCTGAGGACCCAGAGAAGACCAAATAATCCTCTTACCATCAGGCCTATAATAAGACATCCCTGTGCTCTTAATTTTCTAAGTCTCTCGTAATTATTGTAGCTGCATGAAATGATTTTGCTCCCTTAGACTGTGTTTTGCTGTAAATAGCACCTAAATATCTGAATATGGAGTTGGAGTCAGCAATAAGTGGAGACTTGAAGTTTGCAGAGGCTGAGAGGGAAAATCTCATATATACAGATTTAGGAACACAGTAATACTTCCCTGCCTACACTCCCTCCTGCCTATGCTCCCACCCCCCTTATCTTTCTTCCTCTTTCCTCTTCTTACCTCTTTTATTCCCTCTTACTTTTTCCAGTGATCTACTTTTAGTTTATACTCATAAGATTAACCCTATATAAGTAAAGAGTTCAAAAAATAGAAAAAAACACTGCTCAGCAGAAGAGACAAGGACTGTAATCATGGAAGTTCAAAATGTGAATTTCACTCTTAGATACTACATTTTTGGTACTCTTCTAGTTAGCATAGAGCAGGGAAAACATGTTATTTGTCGTCTTGAGACTGGCTTATTTCACCAAAATAAGAGTTTCCAGTTGCATTCATTTTGTTTCAAATGACAGGATTGTATTTGTTTTATGGCTGAGTAGTATTCCATAGTGTATATACACCTATATATACACCTTAATTTCTTTATCCACTTATCAGTTGATGTACATCTGGGTTGATTCCATATCTTAGCTATTGTGAATTAAGCTGCAATAATCATGAGGGTATAGATAACTCTTTCATATACTGATTTCATTTACCTTGAGTCAATTACCAGGAGTTAGATTACTGGGTCATATGGTAAATTTATTTTCCAACTTCTGAAGTATCTCCTTACTGTCTTCCACAATGGCTGTACTAGTTTGCATTACTACAACAGTGGATTAGGATACCTTTCCCCCCATGTCCTCAACATCATTTATTGTTTGTTGAGGTTCTATATGGTTTTATATGAGAACCATTCTAACTGGGATGAGGTGAAACCTCATTATAGTTTTGATTTGTACTTCCTGATGGCTAGTGGTCCTGAACATTTTTTACATATGTCTGTTGGCCATTTGATTTTCCTCTTTTGAAAAATTCCTGTTCAAGTCTTTTGCCCATTTCTTAACAGGATTTTCTGTTTTGTTGTTGATTTTGTTGAGTTCCTAATAAATTCTGGATATTAATCCTTCATCAGTTTCATAGTCTGCAAGTATTTTTCTTTCATTCTGTCAGTTGCCTCTTCACTTTACTGAATGTTTCCGTTGCAGTGCAGAAGCTTCTCGGCTTGATATAATACCTTTTGTCAATTATGGCTTTGATTACGTGTGCTTCTGGAGTATTTTCCAAAAAGTCTTTGCCTATGCCAATGTCTTGTAGAGTTTCCCCAATATTCTTTAGTAATTTCATGGTATAAGGTCATAGATTTAGACCCTTGATCCATTTTGAGTTGATTTTTGTGCTGTAGTGTAGGGGTCCAATTTCATACTTCAGCATGTGGAGACTCAGTTTTCCCAGCACCATTTGAAGAGATTGTCCTTTCTACATAGATTGAATTTAGCATCTTTTTCAAATTTTAGATTGCAGATGCATGGATAGATCCCTGAAGTTTCTATTCTCTTCTATTAGTCTACATATCTATTTTTGTGCCAGTATCAGGTTCTTTTTAAAATTATAACTGCCCTCAATTTGTCTTGAAATCTGTTATTGTGAATCTGCCTTTGTTTTGGTTGTATAAGATTGCTTTACTATTTGGGGTATCTTGTGTTTTCATATGTATTTTAGTATCTTTTTTTCTAGATGAGGAGATTGTCATAGGTATTTTGATTGGGATCACATTGAATCTGTAATTTGCTTTGGGAAGTATGGGGATTTTGAAGATATTAATTTTTCAATCAACTAGCATGGAATTCTTTTCCTCTAATGTTATTTTCATCATAGAAATCTCATCTCCTTGGTTAAATGTATTCCAATGTATTTAATTATTTCTGTAGCTGTGGTGAATGGGATTGATCTTAGAAGTTTTTCCAGCAATGCCATTGTCTGTGTATTCAAAAGCTATTGATTTCTGTGTTAAGTTTATTTCCCACAATGTTATCAAAACTTTAATGAGTTCAAACAGTCTCTTACTGGAGTCTTTTGCTTCCCCTATATATAGAATCATGACACCTGCAAATATTGCATAATTTTTCTTCCTTCTTGCCATTTGTATTCCTTTTGATTTCTTTTTCTGCCCAAATGGCTCTTGCTAAAACTTCCAGGAATGTATCAAATAGCAGTAGAGAAAGTGGACACCATATCTGATTCTAGATCTTTGTGGAAATATTCTTTATTTTAAAGCTATTTAATGAATATAAATTTCCAAAGTACAGCTTATGGATTACAATGGCTTCCCCCCCCATAACTTCCCTCCCACCCGCAACCCTCCCCTTTCCCGCTCCCTCTCCCATTCCATTAACATCAAGATTAATTTTCAATTCTCTTTATATATAGATCAGTTTAGTATATATTATGTAAAGATTTCAACAGTTTACCCTCACGTAGCAACACAAAGTGAAAAATACTGTTGGAGTACTAGTTATAGTATTAATTCACAATGTACAGCACATTAAGGACAGAGATCTTACATGATGTATTTTTTTAAAAAAAATTGATTTTCTATGCAATTTCCAATACAAATTGGGAAGGAAAAACTCAAACTATCCCTCTTTGCAGATGATATGATTCTTTATTTAGGGGAGCCAAAGAACTCTACTAACAGACCAATGGAACTCATAGAAGAGTTTGGCAAAGTAGCAGGATACAAAATGATTGCACAAAAATCAACAGCCTTTGTATACACAGGCAATGCCATGGCTGAGGAAGAACTGCTAAGATCAATCCCATTCACAATAGCTACAGAAACAATCAAATACCTTGGAATAAACTTAACCAAGGATGTTAAAGATCTCTACGATGAGAATTAGAAAACACTAAAGAAAGAAATAGAAGAGGATACCAAAAAATGGAAAAAATCTTCCATGCTCATGGATTGGAAGATTCAATATCATCAAAATGTCCATTCTCCCAAAAGCCATTTATAGATTCAATGCAATACCAATCAAAATACCAAAGATATTCTTCACAGATCTGGAAAAATGATGCTGAAATTCATATGGAGACACAGGAGACATCGAATAGCTAAAGCAATCCTGTACAACAAAAACAAAGCTAGAGGCATCACAATACCAGATTTTGTGGCATACTACAGGGCAGTGGTAATCAAAACAGCATGGTACTGGTACAGAAACAGATGGATAGACCAATGGAACAGAATAGAAACCCCACAAATCAACCCAAACATCTACAGCCAACTTACATTGATCAAGGATCTAAAACCATTTCCTGGAGCAAGGACAGTCTATTCAATAAATGGTGCTGGAAAAACTGGATTTCCACGTATAGAAGCATGAAGCAAGACCCCTACCTTACACTTTACACAAAAATCCACTCAAAATGGATTAAAGACCTAAATCTATGACTCTGTCAGAATAAGATTGAAGTCTGCAAACCCTAAAGGCTTCCATAGCCTCCGCAACTCATGACTAGAGCCTAGGGAGATTATTGATGCCATAAACAAGAGTGTCAAATTGTTAAATCAACAACAGGAGTCACTGTGTACTTATGTCTCATGTGGGATCTGTCCTTAATGTGTTGTCCAATGTGAAGTAATGCTATAACTAGTACTGAAACAGTATTTTTACATTTTGTGTTTCTGTGTGGGTGCAAACTGATGAAATCTTTACTTAGTATATACTGAATTGATGTTCTGTATATAAAGATAACTGAAAATGATTAAAAAATCTTGGTGTTAAATTGGAAATTACATAGAAAATTCATTTTTTAAAAAGAAATATCATCTAGGATCTCTGTCCTTAATGTGCTGTACATTGTGATTTAACACTCTAACTAGTATTCCAACAGTACATTTCACTTTGTGTTGCTATGTGAGGGCAAACTGTTGAAATCTTTACTTAATATATACTAATCAATCTTCTGTATATAAAGAGAATTGAAAATGAATCTTGATGTGAATGGAAGGGGAGAGGGAGCGGGAAAGGGGAGGGTTGCTGGTGGGAGGGAAGTTATGGGGTGGGGGGAGCCATTGTAATCCATAAGCTGTACTTTGGAAACTTATATTCATTAAATAAAAACTTTTTAAAAAATTAATTTTCTATACAATTTCCAATTTAACACAAGTTTTTTTTTTCATTTTCAATTATCTTTATATACAGAAGATCGATTCAGTATATACTAAGTAAAGACTTCATCAGTTTGCACCCATACAGAAACACAATGTGTAAAAATCTTTGTGGAGGCCGGTGCCGTGGCTCAACAGGCTAATCCTCCACCTTGCGGCGCCAGCACACCGGGTTCTAGTCCCGGTTGGGGCGCTGGATTCTGTCCTGGTTGCCCCTCTTCCAGGCCAGCTCTCTGCTGTGGCCCGGGAGTGCAGCGGAGGATGGCCCAAGTGCTTGGGCCCTGCACCCCATGGGAGACCAGGAAAAGCACCTAGCACCTGGCTCCTGCCATCAGATGAGCGCGGTGGGCCTCCGCAGCGTGCCGGCCACGGCGGCCATTGGAGGGTGAACCAACGGCAAAGGAAGACCTTTCTGTCTCTCTCTCTCACTGTCCAGTCTGCCTGTCAAAAAAAAAATCTTTGTGGAAATATCCTTCCTTTTCCCCATCCAATAAGATGCTAGCTGTTGGTTTGTTATAAACTGCCTTGATTTTGTTGAGCAGTGCTCCTTCTATACCCAAATTGCTTAAGGTTTTCATCATGAAAGTATGTTGTATTTTATCAGATGCTTTCTCTGCATCTATTTAGATAATCATGTTAATGTGATGTATCACATTTATTGATTTGCAGATGTTGAGCAACCCTTGCCTTCCATGGATAAACCCCACTTGGTCCGGGTGAATGATCGTTCTGATGTTTTGTTAGATTTGATTAGTCAGTATTTTGTTGAGGATTTTTGCATCTATCTTCATCAGGTAAATTGGTCTATAGTTCTCTTTCTCTGAAACTTTTTCTAATTTAGGAATTAGGATGATGCTGGCCTTTATAGGAGTTTGGGAGGATTCTGTCTATTTCAATTTTTTGAATAGATTGAGAAGAATTGGAATTAGTTTTTCTTTAAATATCTGGTAGAATTCTCAAGCTGACTTGCCCCAAATGGTAGAGTTAGAAATGTGCCAGGGGATTCCAATACAATCCCATCAAGATGGCATGTACCAATGCCATCTACTCGTCAAAGTGATCAATTTCAGTTCACAATTGATAATACTGATAGGTCTAAGAGTCAAAGGGATCACACATATAAGACTAGTGTCTGTGAATACTGATAGAATCAAAAAGGGAGACAACGATCCAACATGGGAAGCGGGATACACAGCTGACTCATAATGGCAAATGTCCTAAACAGCACTCTGGCATCAGAATCAGCCCTTAAGGCATTTGGATCTGGCTGAAGCGCCCATAAGAGTATTTTAGGCATGGAAAGCCAAGACACTCTGGTACAAAAAAAAAGAGAACCTAAATGAAAGATCTCTGCGAGTGAGATCCCAGTAGAAAGAACAGGTCATCAAAGAAGGAGGTACCTTTCTCTGAAGGGAGGAGAGAACTTCCACTTTGACTATGACCCTGTCGGAATAAGATTGAAGTCGACGAAATCAAAAGGCTTCCATAGCCTTGGCAACTCATGACAAGAGCCTAGGGAGATTACTGATGCCATAAACAAGAGTGTCAAATTGTTAAGTCAACAACAGGAGTCACTGTGCACTTACTCCTCATGTACGATCTCTGTCCTTAATGTGTTGTTCAAATTGAATTAATGCTATAACTAGTACTGAAATAGTATTTTTACACTTTGTGTTCTGTGTGGGTGCAAACTGTAAATCTTTACTTTATATACAGAAGGTCAATTTAGTATATATTAAGATAATTAAAAATGAGTCTTGATGTGAATGGAATGGGAGAGGGAGTGGGAGAGGGGAAGGTTGTGGGTGGGAGGGAAGTTATGTGGGGGAAAAACCATTGTAATCCATAAGCTGTACTTTGGAAATTTATATTTGCTAAATAAAAGTTAAAAAAAACAAAATAAAACTATAAAAAACTGGTATAATTCAGCAGTGAAGCCATGTGGTTCTGGGATATTTTTAATTGCAAGGGTCTTTATTGCCAATTCAATCTATCTTGGTCTATTTTGGTTTTATGTCTCCATGGCTTAATTTAGGTAGGTTGTATGTGTCCAGAAATCTAGTGATTTCTTCTAGATTTTCCAGATGATTAGCATATAGCTGTTTGTAGTATTTCCTAATGATTTCTTTATTTCTGTCATATTCATTGTTACATCTCCTTTTTCATCTCTAGTTCCGTTGAATTGGGTTGTCTCCTTTTTTTTTTTGATTAATTGATCCAATGGTGTATCAGTTTTAGTTTTTCAAAACACCAGTTCTTTTTACTCATCTTTTGTACTGCTTTGGTTTCAATTTTGCTTGTTTCTTCCCTAATTTTAATTCGTTTTTCCCCTACTAATTTTGAGCTTGAATTTTTTTCTAGGTCCTTGAGATGAATTAATTGATGGCTCACTTATTTTGTATATTCCTAGTTTTGATATAGCCACCAATTGCTATAAACTTTCATCTAGCACTGCTTTTGTTGTATCCTACAAGTTTTTGATATGTTGTATTGTCATATTCATTTGTTTCTAGAAAACTTTGGTTTTCTTCTTGATTTATTCTGTGACCCACAATTCATTCAGGAACATGTTGTTAATTCTCCATTTGTTTGCATATGTTCTAAAGAATCTTGAGCTGTGAATTTCCAACATCATCATTCCCTTGTGGTTAGAAAAGATGCATAATATGATTTCAGGTTTTCTGGATTTACTGAGACATACTCTATGACCTAGCATATGGTCTGTCCCAGAGAAAGTACCCTGCATTGATTAAAAAGAATGTATATTCTGTGATTTTGGGATGAATGGTTCTGTAGATATCAGTTAGGTCCATTTGGCCTATAGTGAAGATTAGCTCTGTTTCTTTTTTGATTTTCTGTCTAGTTGATCTATCTGTTGCTGAAAGTGTGGTGTTGAAGTCTTCCACTACTGTTGTATTGAAACCTATGTCTCTGTTTAGATCTATTAACATTTGTTTTAAATAGCCATGCACCCTGGCATTGGGTACATATACATTTATTAAACTCAATTCTTCATATTCAGTTGAACCTTTACTCATTATATAATGTCCTTCCTTGTCTTTTATCAGTGTTTTTGTTAAAGTCTTTTGTCTCATAAGTATGGCTATGCCTGCTTGTTTCTGCTTTCTGTTAGCATGGAATATCTTTTTCCATCCTTTCATTTTCAGTCTGTATGTATCTTTGTGGGTGAAGTGTGCTTCTTGTAGGCAGCAAATATATGGGTCTCGTTTTTTTTATTCACTTAGTCTGTATCTTTCAATTGGAGAATTTTGGCCATTTACTTTCAAGGATACTATTGATAAGTAATGACTTGCCCTGGCCATTTTTCCATAAATATTAATAATATTTGTTTCCTTTATAATTTTACTGAGATTTATTTACCAACACATTAATTACAAATGAGGACTATCTGAGCTATCATTGTGGAGTAGTGGGTAAAACTACTATCTGCAGTGCTGGCATTTCATATGTGCCGCTGTTCAAGTCCTGACTGCTCCACTTCCAATCCAGCTCTCTGCTAATGAGCCTGAGAAATCAGTACAAGATTACATAAGTCTTTGGGCTCCTGCATCCATGTGGGATACTCAGAGGAAACTCCTGCTTCTAACTTCCAATCATCCCAGCTCTGTCCATTACGGCCATTTGGGGAGTGAACTAGTGGATGGGATGTCTCTATCACTGTATCTCTAACTCTTCCTTTTGGATAAATAAATGTTATCTTTCGGTGTTTCTGTGTGTAATACATTCTTAAACATCATTTGCAAGGCTGTATGAGTGGTGACAAATTATTTCAACTTATGTTTTTTTATGTGGGGTTTTTATTTCACCTTCATTCATAAGTGAGAGTTTTGCAGGGAACAGTATTCTAAGTTGACAGTGTTTTTCTTTTAAGACTTGCACTGTGATTGCCATTCTCTTCTAACCTGTGAGGTTTCTGGTGAGAAAACTGCTGTGAGTCTAATTGGAGATCTTCTGAAAGAAATGTGGCATTTCTCTCATGCATATTTTCAAATCTTTTCTTGATGTTTTACTGTTAAATTTGACTACAATACGTTGTGAAGATTTTTTCTGGTCACATCTGTTAGGAGTTCTGTGTTCCTGTACTTGGACATCCCTTTCCTTCTTCAAATTAGGGAAGTTTTCTGTAATTATTTCACTAAATAGACCTTCTAATCCATTCTGTCTTCCCATGCTTTTAGGAACTCCTATGACCTGGATGTTGGGTTGTTTGATAGTGTCCCATAAATCTCCAAAACTGTTTTTAATTTTTCTAATTTCTTTTGTGTTCTATTTACAAATATTTGTATTCTAGCTTAGATATTCTTTCTTCTGCCGTATCAATTGTGAAAAGACTTTCCATTGTATTCTTTGACATTGAATTCCTTGTTTATTTTAGTTTGTTCCTTCAAAATCTGAGTTTCATGGAAAAATGTTTCTTCCATATTGTGTATGGATTTCTTTTACTCATGAATTTTCTTATTGTTTCCAAGTACTTGTATGATCAGTATTTCAAATTTCTTTTCAGGCATTTCATCAATCTCTTTGTCTCCACATTTTTTCAAAAGATTTATTTATTTGAAAGAGTTACAGAGGCCGGCGCCGTGGCTCAACAGGCTAATCCTCCACCTTGCGGCGCCAGCACACCGGGTTCTAGTCCTGGTTAGGGCGCTGGATTGTGTCCCGGTTGCCCCTCTTCAAAGCCAGCTCTCTGCTGTGGCCAGGGAGTGCAGTGGAGGATGGCCCAAGTGCTTGGGCCCTTCACCCCATGGGAGACCAGGAGAAGCACCTGGCTCCTGCCATTGGATCAGCGTGGTGGGCCTCCGCAGCGTGCCGGCCGCAGCGGCCATTGGAGGGTGAACCAACGGCAAAAGGAAGACCTTTCTCTCTGTCTCTCACTGTCCACTCTGCCTGTCAAAAACAAACAAAAACGAAAGAGTTACAGAGAGAAGGAGAGGCAGAGAGAGAGAGAGAAAGAGAGACAGATAGGTCTTCCATCCATTGGTTCATTCCTCTGTTGGCTGAAATGGCTGGAGCTGCGATCTGAAGCCAGGAGTCAGGAGCTTCTTCTGGGTCCCCTATGCAGGTGCAGGGACCCAAGGAGTTGGGCCATCTTCTTTTGCTTTCCAAGGCCATAGCAGAGAGCTGGATCAGAAGTAGAGCAGCCAGGACATGAACCATTGCCCATATAGGATGGCAATGGGATGAATGGCATCCCATTCATGAGTGGCAGCACCAGCCCCTTTGTCTTCACATTCTAATATTTTGTGTTATTTTCCTTTGGAGGAGTCATATTGTCTTCCTTACTATTTCTTGAATTCTGGTGTTTTTAGGCATTTATGGAAAAACTTGTTTGTTTTTCTCCTCTGATGTCTTTTATTTTTGAACTATACTTCTGTGGCTTAGTGGAGTGTCTGCTCTTTCAATGAATACCCAGAGGCAACTGCCATTTGTCGTCAAGGAGTTCTCTTGAGTGCTCTATGGTGAGGGGAGTGTCCAAGGTGATACCCAAGTTGGATGTGGTGGATCTCCTCAAATGTTAGGGTGTAGGTAGTATGTTCACCTAGGTTGGCATAATCACAGCCTAACACCTTTCTTCCAAGATGATCAATTCCTGCAGTTAATCCCACAGGGGGTGAGATAAACTTCTGCCCTGCTGCATCAATCATACAACATATTTGTGCAGTTCTCATTATGAATACAGAATCAGCTGCAGTGACCCACCCAGCCACTCAGGGAGCTCTGGTCCTCTGATGGCAGACACAGTGATTGCCCAGAGACCCAGCTACAACCTGTTCCCTATTGTGTAGTCACAGAGTCCCTGCAGTTTCAGGCACACGAGACTCACAGTCGGGGGGGGGGGGCAGAGGGTCTGCTCTACCCTGTAAGCTTCTCCCATCCATGGAATGAGCAGAGAAGTTCTCAGAGCAGGCTGCCTGTGGGTGATACCCCTTGGCAGTTTGATCCCCAGAGCTTGTGATGTTGAGAGTGTGGGGTCACTGCACAGTCCTACATGGGTGTTCAGCCCCCATCAATGCTCCCAGCCAGACTCAGTGAGGAACATAGTTTTTTCCTTGTGGTAAAATCCTTGAATCATAAGCCCACAAGAACTGCCACAGTAGCTACTACTTTCAAAGTTGCTGCTGGGTACACTTGTGTGCACTACTTGTTGCTGGGCACACTTGTGTGAGAATAGGGAGAAAGAAATTTGCATATTTCTCTGGGTTAGGCAGGCACTCTCTCCCCTTTAGGACTCTAGGCCAGACTCAATGATAGTCTGCTCCACTAGGCTCTCCCTCCAGCACTGTCACCAGGCTGCTGCAGTCTAGTCTTACCTCACTCTCCAAAGCTGGCGCTTCTAATGGCTCTGAGCTGCAGGAAGTGTTTTCTGTCTGTGCTTGTTGCTATGCGTCTGAACTTCCATGCTGACCCATGGTGTTCCTCTTTTTTTCTATAGAACTTCTACTGCAGGTTTCTTTCCAACTCTCCCCTAGGAATGTACTTTCTCCACTTTTTTGTAACTATTTTTCCTTAGCCTAAAGCAGCATGTCATTTCCCCTACTCAGCCATCTTGGAACCTGCCCATGGATCTTAAGGGTGAAACATTCTCCATCCCATGGTTACTTTGTCTGGAGACAGAAACAGCTGGTTCTGGTCATCTCCTAGGGGCAGCTCTGGGAAAGGGACCCCTCTCTTGCTAAAATTTCCTTCCTGTGTGCTACAGTCACTCCCAAGACAGGCAGAGACATGCACATCAGAGCTGTTCTGTGACACCACGTTCCCACTGGAGGCTTCCAGTGTGATCATGGAGAGGATGGGCCACCGGCTGCTGCCTTCCATGCAGGGGCTGTTGCACATGTAATTGTTATAGCAGGTGGTGGTACCTTCAGAACTACGTCAGGAAGCATTTCTGCCATCCAACACTCTGCATGCATGTGCCCTTCCACCTGGATGAGAAGCTGAGCAGGGGCCAGACCATCGCTATCAGCGCAGCAGTGGGGGTGGGGGCAGCACCTCACAACTACCACCATGCGTTGAGATTTCTTGTACATGTATAGCCCAGATGTGGATGCCAGGCGGGGGCGCTGAGTCAACCCACAGTAGCACAGGGCAAAGCAGCTTGTTGAGGGAGGTGGAATACACAAGTGGCAGACTTGGCCATTCCGTGGTGCAGAAAACCCAGCCAGAAACCATAGCAGCCATGGTGGGTCTTTGGGGAAGGGACAGAGGGTGACAGGGCACAGGAAGTGCAGGGGCCTCTGGTTCAAGAGCTGCTAGTGTTCAGAGCCTTTCATCTGAGCCTTCATTGGGCCAGTGTGCAATGTCTCCTGGGGACATCAGATCATCCATGAGAGGGGACAGTGAGAAGGTTGTCTGGAGGAAGCACTTTCCATAGGTCAGAAAACGTTTTGCTCCGAGGATGGCGGTCCAAGATTTTTGAGGTGCTCAAAACTTCTAGCACAAGTTTGAGCACATTGGAGGAGAAAATATAGTTTGTGAAGTCTATTAAAGTGAGTACATTGGTGTCTGACATAACCTGCTATATCTCTTTCCTACTTTAGCACTCCAAGTTCTACTCATCTTACTAAATCCTTGCCCTGAGCCAAGGGCCTGAAAAGCTAAATAAGACTTCCAGTGATGTCAGCAGGGGGCAGCAAAGGACAGTGGTGCCCTTCATGGAACAACAGTGAGAGTCCCGTGTAACAACGGTAGCAGGAGAGAAAGTTACTCACAGTGACCGTGACCCGGGATGTAGATCAGCCTGAGCAGGCTTTTTGTTCTTTGTTTTTAAATATTTGTTTATTTGAAAGGTAGACTGACAGAGGAGAAACAGAAATCTTCTAAGCACTTGTTCACTCCTGAAATGAGTGCAATGGCTAGGGCAGGGCCAGGACCTAAAGCCTTGTGCCCAGAGCTCCGAGCCTTCCATGTGGGTGGCTGAGTCTAGATGCTTTCTCAGGCTAATCAGTAGGAAGTGGGATCAGAAGCAGAGCAACCAGAACTCAAACTAGCAGTCCTAAATGGGATGCTGGCACTTGCATACAGTGGCTGAACACATTGCACCACACTACCAGCCCCAGAAAAGGTTGTTGGAAGGGGTGCAGTTGAGAGCCTGGCCTTTGTCATGAAGGTGGGCAGAAGTAGAACCCCAGTAAGTGAATCATCAGAGCCCTTCTCTCAGTCCTGACTGCTCCTGTCAGCCTGTCTAAAATACCAGATCTGGCTCCTTAAAGGAACAGAAGTCTACTGCCAGCCCTGGTGGCCGATGCAGACTTACTGTCTGAGAGCTGACACCAAGCTGCCCACAGAGCCTAAGGGGTCCAGAACCAGCCTTGTCAGGGAGCAGAGTGAGTGGGTTTGAATGAGCGCCACGTCCAGACAGTGATGAAGCCTCAGATATGTGCCAGGGATGGGACTCTGCAGCCTGCCTGGACAGGATTTGAATTCACAGAGGCATTCTGTCTTCCCTCCTGTGTGGGGGAGAGCATTGCCGAGCTGTGGAAACGCTGTATGACCTGGGAGTTCCAGGATCCTGACCACAGACTGTTGGGCACGCGGCTCCCAGTGAACTCCATGGAGCCCCAGGTTCTCTGTCTGCAGAAGGAAACGGTGATTCTTCCCTCCCAAGTGATGTTGAGGAAATGAGATGATGTCCCTGCCCTACCTGCCCAGGAGCTTTGACCTTGTCATTACTCAGTGGGTTTGATTCTGCCACCTGCTCCCTCTCCCTTCTCTTTGGGCGTGGAAGAACCCCTGTGATACCGTCTGTGAATTTACAAGGAGAAGTATTCCTGTCTCTCAGCACATACCTGATGTTCATGGGATGGCTGTGTTAGGTAGGATCCTCAGTTCTGTGTAGTCTGACCTCATGCAATCATCCTGACACCCTCGAGGAGCTCTGGCCATCATCTCTGGTTGCAGACACAGACACTGAGACTTTAACAGAGTAACTGATTTGCCAGTATCCCATAGGCAGTAAGTAATGCAGATTCAAAACCACGTGGCTTGATCCCAAAGCTCCAGCTATTGCTATGGCACAACATTCTTTTCTATGTTTTCATTTCAGCCCCCATAGAATGAAAAAAATAGTTCCGTGTTTTTGTGTGCTGAAACATTGGTATTATTTGTACTCTATTTGGCCTTGGGGTAGAAAAGCCACTATTGAATGCAGTAAATGAAAATAGATTTCTTTGGATGGAACTGTGTCTTCCCAAATTCCCATGTTGAAGCCCTCAACGCTTTCTCCCTGCCATGCAAAGACACAGCAAGAAGATGTCTGCAGGCCAGGAAGAGCAGCTGAACCAGCGGCACCTAATGGCGGCCTTTCTGCCTCCCCAACTTTGGGATAAATAACACCCTTTGTTTACATATTACTCAGCCTTTGGTGCTTCTACAGAAACAACAAAGTGGACCACAGCCCTGATTTGGGGGCTGGCATTGTGGCATAGTTCATTAAGTTGTGGCTTGTGATGCCAGCTTCCCATAACAGAATGCAGGCTTGAGTCTCTGCTGCTCTCCTTCTCACCCATCTTTCTGCTTATACCCATGGGAATGCACTGAAATATGGCCAGAGTACATGGGCCATTGCTATCATGTGGGAGACCAGGATAGAGCTCCTGGCTAGGCCCTGGCTGTGTCAGAAATTTGGGGGATGAGATGGAAATTGATTCTCTCTCCCTCTCTTTCTCTCTTGTTCTCTCTTTCTTGTTCCCTCTCTCTTGTTCTCTCTCTTTCTCTGTGTGTGTGTGTGTATGTGTGTACTTTCAAATAAAATCTTTAAAGAAAAAGCAAACACCTGTTTGATATAATATTGTACACAGGATAATATGGCACAATTATAGTTTTGGGAGATACTATCATTTTGGGAAGTGTATGAAAGATTCTTAATCTCTTTCAATTCTTTGCTATTGATCCATAGTAAATTCAATCTTAGATTAGTTTGGAATAATTGAAATATGGGGCCAAACCCAACAAAGCCAGTGTGTCAGCTTGTGAGTTTGTCAGTTACGGCATGAGCCTTAGAATCCTGACATCGTAATGGTGAATGGTCCTGACTACTGTGGAATCTTTACACTGGGAAGTCCAAAGTGCTCAGGCAGCTGCTACAGACAGGACAGCTTTTCCATGACAAGATTGGAAGGAGAAGAGAGATTTTCAACAAACAGCACTCTGAGCTGTGTGGAGGCCACCCAGAGGTTCATTGCACCAGGTAGTCCTTTCTTATGCTGTTGCTGATCAGCTCAACAGACTGGGAGTCCCCAGAAGTGTCCTGGTCTGTCCCCTGAAAGAAGGGAATTCATAACTTCAGTACCAGTTCATTAAAAGCTACTCAAGCTGCTCAGATTTAGTGGTGCCCAGCTAAAATGAGCTGCCTTGGCTACAGAAGCCTTTTGGATCTACTGGCTTGACAAGGCCATAAGCAAAGTGGAAGTTCTCTCCTTTCAGAGAAAAGTACATCCCCTTTTCATGGCCATTTCTTTCCACTTGTATCTCACCCACAGGGTTCCTTCATGGAGGACATTTTTTCCCCCATAGTGTCTTGGCTTTCCATGCTTGAAATGGCCCCCCTCCTGGCTTTACAGCCAGAATGGAATGCCTTTAGGCCTGATTCTGAGGTCAGAGTGCTACTTAAAGTGATTGTCATTCTATGAGTCTGCTGTATGGACTGTTCCCATGTTGGAGCCTTCACTCCTTTTTAATTCTATTATTGTTTCCAAACACTTAGTCCTATTTACTTGATCCTATCTGTAAGGTCACTTTACCTCTTATTCCTAGCCATTTGATCTTTATAATACTTAAGCCACTATTTTTATCAACCAGCTTAAGGGATTTTGGGATCCTATGGCTAGTTGTAAGCTGTTCCATTAGAAGTAAGTCCATAGGAATGTATGTAGGGCTGTACTGCTTTGCAGTTGTGAACTTCATACATTTCTCAATTACATCTTTAGGATCTTGGTACTTCTTCCTACTGCACCCACCCTTCCACCCCCCTTCCCACCCCTCTTCATCTTCCCTTTCTTATTCTCTTATTCTTTACTAAGATCTGTTTACATTTAACTTTATACATCTATGATTAACTGTTAATTTGCATTTTAATAATTTACATCTATGATTAACTGTTATAGCATGCAATGAATTGTATGAAAGAAAAAGAAAAATATTATAAAGGAAAAGAGAAACAAAAATACAGAATAAAAAGCTCCTCAACAGTTGAGAGAAGGGCTGTTCCAAATCATTGCTTCTAAGTGTCCATTTCATTTCCACATGTTGTCTTTAAGGTGCTCAGTTATCACAGGTCAGGGAGAACACAGAATTTGTCCCTTTGGGACTGGCTTGTTTCACCAAGTTTGATTTTTCAGTTTCACCCATTTTGTTGCAAATGACCAGATTTGTTTTTTTTTCTGCTGTGTAATATTCCATAGTGTACATATGCCATAATTTCTTTATCCAGTTTTTAGTTGCCAGGAAATTGGGTTGATTCCATGTCTTTGCTGTTCTAAATTGAACTGGTATAAACATGGAGGTAGAGATAGCTCTCTCATTAGCTGATTTCATTTACTTGGGTAGATTTCCAGGAGTGGGATGTCTGGGTTATATGGTAGGTCTATATTCAGACCTCAAAGGTATCTCCACACTGTCTTCCATAGTAGCTTTACCAGTTTACATTCCCAGCAACAGTAGTTTAGGGTACCTGGTATTCCTCACATCCTCACCAGCATTTGTAGTTTGTTGACAGCTCATTTATTTGATGCCTTTCCAATTGTTTGTTGACAACTCATTTATTTGATTTCCTGATGTAGGCTCCAATTGTTACAAACTTTCCTCTTAACACTGCTTTTGCTGTGCTCTCTTAGTTTTATTATGTTGTATTGTCATCTTCATTTGTTTCCAGAAATTTTTTAATTCCTCTTTTGGTTTCTTCAATGGCCCACAGTTCATTAAGGAACTTGTTGTTCAGTCTCCATGTGTTTGCACATGTTCTAGGTATTCCTGAGTTATTGATTATCAACTTCATTCTATTCTGGACAGGGAATATGCACGGTATGATTTTGATATTTTTAATGTGTTGAGATTTCTTTATGGTGTAGCACATACTTAATCCTAGAGAATGTTCCATGCACTGGTGAGAAGAACCTGTATTCTGTGGCTGTAGGGTAGTAAGCTCTGTAGATATCTATTAGGTCTATTTAGTCTATATCTATAGTGTAGATTAAGTTTGTCTCCTTGCTGATTTTCTGTCTGGTTGATGTGCCCATTGCTGAAAGTAGGGTACTGAAGCCCCCGATATTATTGTATTTGAGTCTATGTCTCCCTTTAAGTCCATTAACATTTCTTTTTACATAGCCAGGTGCCCTGTAATTAGGTGCATATACACTTATAATATATTTTCCTGTTGGATTGATTCCTTAATTATTATATAGTGCCTTTCTTTATTAATAGTTTTTGTGTTAAAGTCTGTTTTGTATGATATTAGAATGGCAACACCAGCTCTTTTTTGGGTTTCTGTTGCATGGATTAACTTTTTTTTTGCTCTTTTTAAAAAATGGTTTAATTTTTAATTTTTAATTTTGACAGATTCAATGTGACTTGTAGATACAATTCTTTTTTAATAAAGCTTTTATTTAAAGAATATAAATTTCCGAAGTACAGCTTATGGATTACAATGATTCCTCCCTTCCATAACTTCCCTCCCACCAACTACCCTCCCCTTTCCAGCTCCCTCTCACCTTGCATTCACATCAAGATTCATTTTCAATTCTCTTTATACACAGAAGATCAGTTTAGTACATATTACGTAAGATTTCAACAGTTTGCCCTCACATAGAGACACAAGTGAAAATACTATTTGAGTACTACTTCTAGCATTAATTCACAATGTATAGCACATCAAGGACAGAGATCCTACATGATTTTTTTAAAAAATTGATTAATTATCTATGCAATTTCCAATTTAACACCAAGATTTTGTAATCATTTTCAGTTATCTTTAAACACAGAAGATCAATTCAGTATATACTAAGTAAAGATTTCATCAGTTTGCACCCACACAGAAACACAAAGTGTAAAAATACTGTTTCAGTACTAGTTATAGCATTACTTCACATTGAACAACACATTAAGGACAGATCCCTCATGAGACATAAGTACACAGTGACTCCTGATGTTGACTTAACAATTTGACACTCTTGTTTATGGCATCAGGAATCTCCCTAGGCTCTAGTCATGAGTTGCCGAGGCTATGAAAGCCTTTAGGGTTTGCCGACTTTGATCTTTTCCGACAGGGTCATAGTCAAGGTGGAAGTTCTCTCCTCCCTTCAGAGAAAGGTACCTCCTTCTTTGATGGCCCCGTTCTTTCCACTGGGATCTCACTTGCAGAGATCTTTCATCTAGGTCTTCTTTTTTATTTTTTTCCAGAGTGTCTTGGCTTGCCATGCCTAAAATATTCTCATGGGCTCTTGAGCCAGATCCGAATGCCTTAAGGGCTGATTCTGTGGCCAGAGTGCTATTTAGGACATCTGCCAATCTATGAGTCTGCTGTGTATCTCGCTTCCCATGTTGGATCATTCTCTCCCTTTTTCATTATATCAGTATTAGCAGACACTAGTCTTGTTTATGTGGTCCCTTTGACTCTTAGACCTATCAGTGTGATCAATTGAGAACTGAAACTGATCACTTGGACTAGTGAGATGGCCTTGGTACATGCCACCTTGATGGGATTGTGTTGGAATCCCCTGGCGCGATTCTAACTCCATCATTTGGGGCAGGTACGATTGAGCATGTCCCAAATTGTACATCTCCTCCCTCTTTTATTCCCACTCTTATATTTCACAGGGATCACTTTTCAGTTTAAATTTAAACACCTAAGAATAATTATTGTGTTAATTACAGAGTTCAACCACTAGTACTAGGATTAAAAAACTAAAATGGATACAGTATTACCTTGTACAACAACAGTCAGCACAAGAGCTGATCAAGTCACTGTTTCTCATAGTGTCCATTTCACTTCAACAGGTTTCCCCTTTGGTGCTCAGTTAGTTGTCGCCAATCAAGGAAAACAAATGATATTTGTCTCTTTGGGACTGGCTTAATTCACTCAGCATGATGTTTTCCAGATTCCTCCATCTTGTTGCAAATGACTGGACTTCATTGTTTTTGACTGCTGTATAGTATTCTGTAGAGTACATGTCCCATAATTTCTTTATCCAGTCTATGTTGATGGGCATTTGGGTTGGTTCCAGGTCTTAGCTATTGTGAATTGAGCTGCAGTAAACATTAATGTGCAGACGACTTTTTTGCTTGCCAAATTAATTTCCTTTGGGTAAATTCCAAGGAGTGGGATGGCTGGGTTGAATGGTAGGGTTATATTCATGTTACTGAGGAATCTCCAGACTGACTTCCATAGTAGCCTCACTAGTTTGCATTCCCACCAACAGTGGGTTAGTGTCCCTTTTCCCCCACATTCTCTCCAGCATCTATTGTTGGTAGAATTCTGAATGTGAGCCATTCTAACTGGGGTGAGTTGAAACCTCATTGTGGTTTTGATTTGCATTTCCCTGATTGCTAGTGATCTTGAACATTTTTTCATGTGTCTGTTGGCTATTTGGATTTCCTCTTTGGAAAAATGTCTATTGAGGTCCTTGGCCCATCTCTTAATTGGGTTGTTTGTTTTGATGTTGTGGCATTTCTTGATTTCTTTGTAGATTCTGGTTGTCAACCCTTTATCTGTTGCATAGTTTGCAAATATTTTTTTCCCATACTGTCGGTTTTCTATTCACTTTCCTGACTGTTTCTTTTGCAGTACAGAAACTTCTCAATTTGATGCAATCCTAAATGTTAATTTTGGCTTTGACTGCCTGTGCTTCTGGGGTCTTTTCCAAGAAGTCTTTGCCAGTACCTATGTCTTGCAGGGGTTTCACCAATGCTCTCTAATTTGATGGTATAGGGTTGTAGATTTAAGACTTTAATCCATGTTGAATGAATTTTTGTGTAAGGTGTAAGGTAGGGATCTTGCTTCATGATTCTGCATGTGGAAATCCAGTTTTCCCAGCACCATTTATTGAATAGACTCTTCTTACTCCAGGAATTGGTTTTGGATCCTTGATCAAATATAGGTTAGTTTTAGATGTTTGGATTGATTTCAGGTGTTTCTATTCTGTTCCATTGGTCTATCCATCTGTTTCTGTACAAGTACCATGCTGTTTTGATAACTACTGCCCCTGTAGTATGTCCTGAAATCTGGTATTGTAATGCCTCCAGCTTTGTTTTTGTTGTACAAGACTGCTTTAGCTATTCTAGGTCTCCTGTGTCTCCATATGAATTTCAGCATCATTTTTTCCAGATCTGAGAAGAATGCCTTTGGTATTTTGATTTGTATTGCATTGAATGTATAAATTGCTTTTGGGAGAATGGAGATTTTGATATTGAATCTTCCAATCCATGAGCATGGAAGATTTTTCCATTTTTTGGTATCCGCTTCTATTTCTTTAAGGTTTTGCAATTTTCATCGTAGAGATCTTTAAGGTCCTTGGCTAAGTTTATTCCAAGGTATTTGATTGTTTTTGTAGCTATTGTGAATGGGATTGATCTTAGCAGTTCTTCCTCAGCCATGGCATTGCCTGTGTATACAAAGGCTGTTGATTTTTGTGCATTGATTTTACATCCTGCTACTTTGCCAAACTCTTCCATGAGTTCCAGTAGTCTCTTAGTAAAGTTCTTTGGATCCCCTAAATAAAGAATCATATCATCTGCAAAGAGGGATAGTTTGAGTTCTTCCTTCCCAATTTGTATCCCTTTAACTTGTTTTTCTTGCCTAATAGCTCTGGCTAAGAATTCCAGCACTATATTGAATAGGAGTGGTGAGAGTGGGCATCCCTCTCTGGTACCAGATCTCAGTGGAAATGCTTCCAACTTTTCCCCATTCAATAGGATATTGGCCGTGTGTTTTTCATAAATTGCTTTGATTGTATTGAGGAATGTGCCTTTTATACCCAGTTTGCTTAGGGTTTTCATCATGAAAGGGTGTTGTATTTTATCAAAGGCTTTCTCTGCATCTATTGAGATAATCATATGGTTTTTCTTCTGCTGTTAATGTGGTGTATCACGTTGATTGTTTTGCGAACGTTGAACCATCCTTGCATACCAGGGATAAATCCCACTTTGTCTGGGTGGATGATCTTTGTGATGTGTTGTTGCATTCTATTGGCAAGAATTTTATTGAGGATTTTTGCATCTATAATCATCAGGGATATTGGTCTGTAATTCTCTTTCAATGCTGCATCTTTTTCTGGCTTAGGAATTAAGGTGATGCTGGCTTCGTAGAAAGAATTTGGGAGGATCCCTCTTTCGATTGTTCTGAATAGGTTAAGGATTGGAGTTATTTCTTCTTTAAATGTCTGGTAGAATTCAGCAGTGAATCCATCTGGTCCTGGGCTTTTCTTTGTTGGGAGGGCGTTTATTACTGTTTCAATTTCTGTCTCAGTTATGGGTCTGTTTAGGTTTTCTATGTCTTCATAGAAAGACATTAGGTTGCATGTGTCCAGGAATCTATCCATTTCTGTTTCCCTGTTTGCTGGCATATAAGTCCTTGTAGTAATTTCTGATGATTCTTTTGATTTCTGTGGTGTCTGTTGTTACATTTCCTTTTTCTTCTCTGATTTTATTGATTTGGGTCTTTTCTCTTCTGTTTTTAGTTAGCCTGGCCAACGGGGTGTCAATTGTTTATTTTTTCAAAAAACCAGCTCCTCGTTTGCCTGATTTTTTGTAATGTTATTTTTGGATTCAATCCTGTTGATTTCTTCTCTGATTTTAATTATTTCTCTTCTACTAGATTTGGGTCTAGTTTGCTGCAGATTTTCTAGATCCTTGAGATGAACTGTGAGCTCATCTATTTGGTACCTTTCCAATTTCTTGATGTAGGCTCCTATTGATATAAACTTCCCTCTTAACATTGTTTTTGCTGTATCCCATAAGTTTTGGTATGTTGTGTTGTTATCCTCATTTACTTCTAGAAAATTTTTGATTTCTCTTTTAATTTCTTCTATGACCCAATGTTCATTCAGGAGCATGTTGTTCAATCTCCATGTGTTTTCATATGCTCTAGGGATTCCTGAGTTGCTAATTTCCAACTTCATCCCTTATGGTCTGAGAAGCTGCATTGTATGATTCTAATTCTTTTGAATTTGGTGAGACTTGCTTTATGGCCTAGTATGTGGTCAATCCTAGAGTAGGTTCCATGTACTGCTGAGAAGAATGTAAATGCTTTCTCTGTGGGATGAAAAGTTCTGTAGATATTTGTTAGATCCATTTGGGCTAGTGTTGTTTAAGTCTACTGTCTCCTTGTTGATCTTCTGTCCTGTCGATCTGTCAATTTCTGTGAGTTGAGTATTGAAGTCCCCCAGTACTATTGTATTGGGGTCTAAGTCTCCCTTTAATTTTCTTAACAAATCTTTTAAATAACCTAGTGCCCTGTAATTAGGTGCATATACATTGATAATCGTTATATCTTCCTGTAATATTGATCCCTTAATCATTATATAGTGTCCCTCTTTGTCTCTCTTAACAGTTTTTGTGTTAAAGTTTATTTTGTCTGATATTAAGATGGTTACAGCTGCTCTTTTTTCATTTCTGTTGGCATGGTATATCTTTTTCCATCCTTTTACATTCAGTCTGTATGGTCTTCATTGGAAAGATGTGTTTCTTGTAAGCCCCAAATAGATGGGTTTTGTTCCTTAACCCAATCAGCCAATCTCTGTGTTTTAACTGGACAGTTTAGACCATTAACATTCAATGTGACTATTGGTAAGTGGTAACTTTGCCCTGCCATTTGCCAAAGATATTTTCTAATGTAGGCTTTAATTCCCTGTGCTCTTTTGCTGTGAGGTTTCCTTCTTTTACCTTCTTTCATATTGATGGCCGTGGTTCTGATGTTTCTCTCTTGCACATTTTAGGATCTTTTTTCTGTTTCACTGTGTTGAGTTTAATTACAACGTGTTGTGGTGAGGATCTCTTTTGGTCATGTTTATTGGGGGTTCTATGAACTTCCTGTACTAGGATGTCTCTGTCCTTCTCCAAACCTGGGAAATTTTCTGCTATTATCTCACTAAAAAGTCATTCTAATCCTTTCTCCATCTCCATTCCTTCAGGAACTCCTAGAACTCGAATGTTGGGTTTTCTAACAGTATCCTGTAGATTCCCAACAATATCTTTTAGATTTCTAATTTCCTCTTCTTTTCTTTGGTTTGACTGTATATTTTCCTGTGCTCTAAGTCAATATTCTCTCTTCTGCTTCACCCATTCTGTTTGTAAGGCTCTCTAATGTGTTTGTCATTTGATCTACTGAATTCTTATTATTTCTCGTCACTATCACAGTTTCATGTTCTTCTAGTTGTTTCATTTCATTTTGATTCCTCCTCAATATTTCATTTTCACGAGAGATTTTCTACCTTGTCCATTAAGGATTTCTGTAGTCCAAGAATTTGTTTTTGAGTACTTCTTTGTGTTCTTATCAATTTTTTGAGATCTGCTTCTTGCATTTCTTCTATCTCATCATCTTCATAATCTTGAATTGGGGTGTATTTTTCATTTGGGGGTGTCATAGTGTCTTCCTTGTTCTTGTTACCTTGGTTTTTGCGTTTGTTGTTGGGAATATTGGTTTCTTCACTGTGGTGTTTTTTCTTGTTATACTATGACTCTAGATAAATGGACTGCCTGCTTTCAATGGAGTCTTAGAGGCTTGAGATGGGTGTGGCCTGAGAGCTCTGTTTGGTTCCTCAGGGTTGAGGGTGTGTCAAAGGAGACACTCCCAGGTTAGGTGTGGTAAATCTCTGTTACTTTTTTGTTGTTGTTCAAAAGGGAAGTAATTTCGCACAGCTGAATGTAATTGGGTGTGGTTAGCAGGCAAATAATACACCCACAGGAGCCAGAGATCAGAAGCTCTTTCCCAGGGAACACACAGGGAATCTCTGCTGCCCTTAGTGTGGGCTCAAATTCTCCTGAAGTCTCCCACTGGGCTACCAAGGCTACTGAACTGTAGCATTTCTGGAGAATACTCACGTGAATTCGTGATTTCCGTGAGTTCTCTCCCCCACTGTCTCGTTTTTCACAGTCTCAGTTCATTAGTACCACACACTCATTAGGTTCTAATCTCCTGTTATTTCACCCCCACGCCCAGAGTCAGGTTTTTCTGCTAAGCTCAGGGCCGGTGCAGACCCGCAGTCACCCTGCTTATGATGTATTCCAAAATGGCGCCTGCTCTTTGTCTTGCTCACCTTTGAGAGGTGGGTGGAGAGAGAGAAACTTGTGTCCGTATTGGTCACTTTTTTCTCTCTCTCTCTCTCTCTCTCTCTCTCTCTCTTCTAGTGAGCCTGGTGAACTTTTCCCCACACTGTTTCAAGCCTTGTTTGCTCTAGTCTCCTCTTTCCACTTCCCTGCCGGTGTCTCGGGCTATTGAGGTTCAGCTCACCTCAGGTTCCAGCGCTGGTGTGTTGAGTCTGCTGCTGGTGTCCCGAACTGCAGGCTCCTATGCTCTCCACGCAGGTCCACTGTGAATCACTAGTTCCGGAAGAGTTTCCTCTGCTGTTTCTTCCCCTACTCTTCCTTGAACCTGCAGTATCTCCACTTTTATCAAACTGTCTCTCCCCGGAGTATCGGTGTGCTCCCTTTTATTCTGCCATCTTGCCCTGGATTAACTCTTTCCATCCTTTCAGTTTGCATGCATCATTGCTGGTGAGATGTGTTTCTTGTAGGCAGCAAATAGTTGGGTTTCCTTTTTTAATCCTTTCAGCCAATTTGTGTCTTATAATTGGAGAATTGAGACCATTTACACTCAAGGTGATTATTGATAAGTAAAGACTTTGCCCTGCCATATTTCTATTAATAGTCATATTTTTTATTTGGGCTTCTTTTGTACTTTTACTGGGTGATTTTCTGCCTTCACCTTATTTCTTAGTGATGTTCCTGTTTCTGTGTTTCTGTTTGTATCACATCTTTGAGCATCTTTTATAGGTCTGTGCAGGTAGTTAAAATTCCTTCAATTTCTGTTTGTTATAGAAGATCTTTATTTCATGTTCATTCATAAATGAGATCTTGTGGGATATAGTCTCCTGGGTTGACAATTTTTTTTTCTGTAAGTACTTGGAATATATCTTGCCATTCTCTCCTAGCCTGTGGGTTTCTGATGAGCAGTCTGCTGTGAGTCTAATTGGGGTTCCTCTATATGTGATCTGGCATTTCTCTTGTGCACATTTTAGAATCTTCATGTTTTGCAGTAGACAGATTTACTACATTGTGTCGTGCTAAAGATCTTTCCTGGTCATGTCTGTTAGGAGTTCTGCATGCTTCCTGTACTTGGTTCTCCAAATTGGGGAAGTTTTCTCTTTATTATTTCATTAAAAAGGCCTTCTAATCCCTTATCTCTTTCCACACTTTCAGGAATTCCTAGGACCCATATGTTGGGTCTTTTTGGTATTATCGTGTAGATTTCCAACAGTGTGTTTTAGTTTTCTAATTTCTCCTTTTTTTTTTAGTGTGACTAAAATTTCCAGAAATTTGTCTTCCAGCTTTGATATTCTTTCTTCTGTCTCTCCTATTTATTTGAAAGTCAGAGTTACACAGAGAGAGGAGCGGCAGAAAGAAAGAGAGGTCATCCGTCCAATGGTTCACTCCTCAGATGGCAGCAATGGCTGAACCTGCGCTGATCCAAATCCAGGAGTCAGGAGCTTCTTCCGGGTCTCCCACACGGGTGCAGGGGCCCAAAGATTTGGATGATCTTCTACTGCTTCCCAGGCCATACCAGTGAGCTGGATTGGAAGAGGAGCAGCTGGGACTAGAACCAGTGACCATATGGGATGCTGGTGCTTCAGGCCAGGGCTTTAACCTGCTGCACCAGGTATTTCATTCTAATTTCTCTTTGATATCTAAATTTCATGGGAAAAAATTTCATTTATTTCATGAATTTGCTTCTGATTGCTTCTAATCACGTGATTATTAATTTTCTGAATTCTGATTCTGGCATATCGTCATCTCTTCATCTTCACCTTCTGTTGAAACATCATAGAGTTCCTTTTGGGGGCTCTTAATGCCTCCCCTAGTCAAGTTTCTTTTGTTTTTTGGCACTTACGTAGGTTTTTTTTGGTTTGGTTGTTTTTATATTTTGTGTCTCTGTGGCTTGGGACATCTATACTTTCAGTGAGTACCAAGAGGTGTGTGCTGGGTGTGGCCTGCTTTCACCATTCAGTATTCCAAGGTGGAGCAAGTATCCAAGGTAAGGCCTTCATGGTGCTTTGTAGCTCTCCTGTGGTTATGGGATGGAGGGATGGTATTCACCTCAGTGGTGACCCGTCCTTCTCATAGCTGTGGGACGCCCTGTTAGTCTCTGGTATTTTCAGCACTAGTTCACACTGCTTAAAAAAACTACAATTTGATCTGTGGCATATTTCCTGTGAGTACAGTTTCTTCTGTTATGAGCTTTTATAGGACTGTGGGTTGCCGGCAGGTGCACAGAGCCAGCACCTACAGGAGCCCAACTCACTTCTCCATGGTGGTGGATGGGCACCAGCTTTCAACAGGCAGGGCTTCCCCTTGCCATATGCCACCTGCCTGAGAACAGAAATAGAAAAAACCCAAAGGAACAGAGTGGTTTCTCCACAACGGCCGGCTGCTGGCCCCTGCAGGGGAGGGGGAGGAAGGTGCCACCTTACTATTTGGTCGTTTAATTTTTCCCAGCATGGAGCTTCAGAAGCAGTTAACTAAGCACTTCTTCCTGCTGCTATCTGCAGCTTCACAGGCCCACAGATTCCCCCTCTCACCTGGCCCCTGGGGCCAGCACTCTTCTCTGGGTCCAGACCTCTGCTGTTGTTTTTTTCCTTATTTGCTCTTCAATGCTGTCCTGAATCATCTCTGCTGTACTCAGTGGTTTTCCTGCTGCAAATTCCCCACGCTTTCTCAGGCGTGTAGTTTCTATCCTTGTTTTAATTAGTATTTTTGCCCAACATGATTGGGGCTGTCCTGTCGCTGTTCCGCCATCTGGGAACCCTCAGTCAATAATCACAAACTTAACCCTCCCCTAAGAAATCAACAGATAATAAGGATCCAGGAGACTTTTCTGGATCTCCCAGGTGGGTGCAGGGGTCCAAGCACTTGGGCCATCATACACTGCTTTCCCAGGCCATAAGCAGCAGAGAGATGGGTTGTTAGAGGATCAGCTGGAACATGAACTGGCACCCATGTGGGATGCTGGCACTGCAGGTGGAGGCCACAGTGCTGCCCCCAACTCTATATCTTAAGTATTGTGAATTGAGTAGCAATAAGCATGAGGATGCATATAACTTTTTATTTTAATACATGCATATATTTTTAATGATAAAATTAGTATAAAAATTAGCACCCATGCTTAGTATATTCAATATTTCTTTGTATAGTGTGAATATTCAAAGGTTTTTCTTCTAGCTATTTAGAAAAACACAGTATGTTATTGTTAACTATTGATACCATACTTTGCAATAGAACACCACAAGGATTATTTTACAATAAGGAAAAATACTATTGAATTCAATAAAAGTAAAATGTTCTGAGGTTTAATTTATGTGTGTGTGTGTCTATGTTTGTGGTATTTTATCAAACGCTGTCTCTGAGTCTATTCAGAAAATCATATGGTGGTTATTCTTCAGTTTGTTAGTGTGGTATCACATTGATTGATTTGTGAATGTTGAACCATCCCTCACAACAGGATAAGTCCCACTCGGTCCATGTGAATGATCTTTCTGATGTGTTGTTAAATTTGATTGGCTAGGATTTTGTTGAGAATTTTAGTGTCTATGTTCATCATGGAAATTGGTCTGAAGTACTCTTTCTCTGCATCTTTTTTAGGTTTAGGAATTAAGGTGATGCTGACTTAATAGTAAGAATTTAGGAGAATTCTCTCCCTTTCAATTGTTTTTGAAGAGCTTGAGTAGAATGGGATTTCTTCTTGAAATGTGTAGTAGAATTCAGCAGTGAAGCCATCTGGTCCCAGGTTTTTGTTTTGTTAGGAGGGTCTTTATTACTGATTCAATTTCTGTCTGGATTATGGTTCTGTTTTTCTATGTATTCATGGCTCAATTTAGGTAGTTTGTGTCCAAGAATCTATCCATTTCTTCAAGGTTTCCCAGTTTTTTGGAATACAGTTCTATAGTAATTTCTGATGATGATTCTTTTTTCTGTGGTGTCTGTCACATTTCCTTTTTCATCTCTAATAATTTGGTTCTTCTCTCCCTCCTTTATTTTGTTAGTTGGGTATGCTGTGTCAACTCTGTTTATTTAAAAAAAAAACCCTGCTCTTCATTTTGTTCTTTTTGTTTCAATTTTGTTGATTTCTTCTGTAAATTTAATTATTTCTTTTCATCTATTTTTAGGTTTGGTTTGCTGTTTTTCTAGCTCCTTGAGGTGCATAGAAAGTTCATTTATTTGGTGCCTTTCTAGTTTCTTGACATAGGCACCAATTGCTGTAAGCTTTCCTCTTTAACACTGCTTTTGCTGTACCCCACAAATTTTGGTATGTTGTATTGTCATCTGTTTCCAGAAATTTTTTATTTCTCTTAATTTCTTCAATGACCCACTGTTCATTCAGAAACATGTTGTTCATTCTCCATGTATTTTCATACAATGTAGAGATTCTTGACTTGATTTCCAGCTTCATTACATTATGGTCTGAGAAGTTGCGTGGTACAATTTTTATTTTTTAATATTTGTTGAGGCTCTGTTTCTTACTGTGATGCAGATTTAATATGTAGTGTCACCATTGTCATCCAACAAGAGGAATAAAAAGCCTTATATCTAAATTGGGACAGAAGCTTAACAAAAATTTAATTAATGTGCAAAATTCTTTTTCAGAGGGATTTTTTCCCCATCACATTTTGTTAGGGATCCTCAGAAAATTATCCCCCAGAATGAAAGTCTCAGGAGCAAAGTTTCCCCCTGACCTGCTTTTGCTGTCCTAATTTCATCCCTCATCCCTCCCCAAAAATAAGTCCTAGAAACTGAACTTCCTCTTCTCCAGATAGCCATAAAACCTGAATGTATTGCTCTTTCTCCCACTTCTCCATATAAGAATTTAAACACAATTGTGAAAACTATTGTCTTATATAAACATATTTTTTCTCCCTTAATATTTAAAAAAGTTTTAAAATTAAGACTGCTTGCACATTTCAAAAAATATGTATACAATGGGTACTTGTCCACAGAAATTAACATTTCCCTCTCCCTGTCCTTTATATTTGGAATCTTTAAACCTCTCTTTTTGTTCATAAAATATGTAAATATTTTGAACTATGTCAACTAACCACATTGTATAACACTAGAACTTAATCATCCTATCTACCTGTGTTTTGGTACTTCTTATCCAACCTCCATCTGTCTCCTCTCCCCCATGTCTTCATCTGTCATGAACAACTGCAGAATGTAATTATGGTTCAAGGCATTTGGTGAAGCACTTGGGATGTTGTTTGTTGCATCTCATATCAGAGGGGCCTAGGTTTTCACCTTGGACCCTCACATGATTCTTAATTCCTCTGGGATTTGCCAGGTGATGGCTTGGATGATTGGGTCCCTGCCATCCCCATTGAAGATTGAATTTGGGTCTCCTGGCTTCAGCTTGGGCCAGCCTCAGCTGTTGCAGGAGTTTGAGTAATGAACCAAAAGGATGGAGAATCTCTGTCTGACTCTGACCTGCACTCTCTGTTTCTATGCCTTTTAAATAAAACAAAGCTCTTTAAAATGAAATAAAATTATTATTTAAAAGGATCAGTGAAATCAACTGTTAGGATACAATATTGATTTTAAATAAAAACTATAGCCAAAAGTATTTCACTTAAAATTTAAAGTATCTATGCTATTCTGTGAATTTTGTCATTATAAATATTCCTCTTTAACAGGTTCAGCATTAATTTCAAAAGTGTTTTCCATACCAGTATTTAGGCAGTTGAAGTTTAAAAACAAAAGAGAATAATTAAATTTGGCAAAAAATTTCTTAGAAAATTCCAAAAGAATTGAGAATCATGCAAAATCTAACCCTGATTCGTGTTTTAAAATATATATTTAAAATATTTATTTAATGTGAAAGGCAGCTTTACATAGAGGGCGAGACAGAGGGAGACCTCCATCCACTGGTTCACTCCCCAAATGGCTGCAACAGGCGGGTCTGGACCAGGGTGATACAAGGCACCAAGAACTCCATCCAGAACTCCCATGTGGGTACAGGGGCCCAAGCACTTGGGTCATCCTTCATTGTTTTTCCAGGCACATTAATGGGGGTGGGTGGATCAAAAGTGGAGCAGCTGGGAATTGAACCGGTGTCTGATTGGCACTGGAGAGGGCAGCTTATCCTGCTATGCCACGGGGACAGTCCCCATTTTTGAAAGGCAGAGTGAGAGAAAGAGAGGTCTTCCATCTGGTGGCTCATTTCCCAGATGTCCACAATAGTTGGGGTTGAGGCAGGCTAATGCTAGGAGCCAACAACTAAATCAGGTTTTCCCACTTGGGTAGTAGGAAACCAAGAACTTGAGCCATCATCTGCTTTCCTCCCAGGATATGCATTAGCAGGCAGCTGAATCAGAAGTAAAGGTGGGACTCAACGTAGGCACTTGATATGGGTTGCAGGCATCCCAAGTGACTGCTTAACTGTCTGTGCCACATCCTCCACCTCCAACCCTGGTTTTCTGAGTCTATAAGTCAACAGGAAATCTTTATTTTCTATGTATGTTCCTATAACATCTGCCCAATGACATTGTATCATGTTGATTTTGACTTTTTTCCTTGCACTAGCCTGTAAGTTATTTTCATTTATTTAAGCTTTTATTTAATGAATGCATTTTTCATAGGTACAACTTTATGAATATAGTAGCCCTTTCCCTCATATCCACCTTCCCACCCTGACTCCTTCTGCCATCTCCATCTTCATTATGGTTCATTTTTAGTTTAATTTTATATACAGAGGACCAATTCTATGTTAAGTACAGATTTCAACAGTTTGCATCCATGCACGACATAGAGTACAGTTTGAGAACAAGTTATCCAGTCAACACTCATATTGTAACTCCTTAAGGATGGAGGTCCTCCATGAGGAGTGAGTGCACAGTGACTTCTGTTGTTAATTTAACAATTGACACTTTTATTTATGATGTTAGTGATCAGCCAAGGCTCTTGCCATGGGCTGCCACGGTTATGGAACCCTTTTGTGACCACAGACTCCATCAGTATTTGGACATGGCCATAAGGAAAGTGAAAGTTCTCTCCTCCCTTCAAAGAAAAGTACATCCTTCTTTGATGGCCCCTTTTTTCCAATGAGGTCTCAGAGATCTTTTGTATAGGATATTTTTTGCCACAGAGTTTTGGCTTTCCATGCCTGAAATGCTCTCATGGGCCTTTCAGCCAGACGAGGAAGCCATAAGAGTTGATTCTGAGGTCAGAGTATTATTTACAGCAAATATCATTATAGGAGTCTGCTGTGTGGATTCCCTCCTTTTTAATTCTATCTATATAATTTACATATACATAAAATTTACATATATATAAATTATCAGGCACTTGATGTTATTTATATGATCACTTTTACCTTTCCCATGGCAGGTTTTTAGGCTGTACCATTAGAAGTAAGTCTATAGGACTGTATGCAGAACTATACAGCTTTACAATTATAGCCTACTTCCTCCTTCTCTTATTCCCCCTCTAATTTTTTACTGGGATCTTTTTTTCAATTGATGTTATATACACATGATTAACTCTGTTATGTAAAGAGTTCAACATATAGTATGATGAAAAAAACAGAAAAGGAAATTGTATTGATGTTCCTGTTTTTATATTTCTGCATGTATGTTTTTTTAATTTTATTTAATGAACATAAATTTCCAAAGTACAGCTTATGGATTACAATAGCTTCCCCCCATACCTTCCCTCCCACCGACAACACTTCCCTTTTCCATCCCCTCTCCTCTTCCATTCATATCAAGATTAATTTTCAATCATCTTTATATACAGAAGATCAATTTAGCATATTTTAAGTAAAGATTTCAACGGTTTGCACCCACACAGAAACACAAAGTATAAAATACTATGAGTACTAGTTACAGCGTTAATTAAACACCTAAAAATAATTGTGTATTAATTACAGAGTTCAACCAATAGTTTTAAGTAGAACATAAAAAATACTAAAAGGGTAAAGTATTAAGTTCTTTTTTTCTTGTTTTTTTGTTTTAGTTATTTTATTTAATAAATATGAATTTACAAAGTACAACTTTGTATTGTTGTGGCTTCCCCCCAACCTCCCTCCCTCCTGTGGCCCTCCCCTCTCCCACTCCCTCCCTCATCCTGCCCTTCATCGAGTTTCATTTTCAATTACCTTCATATACTGAAGATCAACTTAGTATATACTAAGCAAGGATTTCAACAGTCTGCACTCACACAACTGCACAAGGTATAGGGTATTGTTCGACTAGTAGTGTTTTTAAGTTTCATAGTAAAACACATTGAGGACAGAGATCCTACTTGGGGAGCATGTACCCAGTGACTTCCGTTGTAGATTTAACAATTGGCGCTCTTATTTATGACGTCAGCAGTCACCTGAGACTCTTGCCATGAGCTGTCTAGGGTATGGAAGCCCCTTGAGTTCACCAACTCTGAACTTGTTTGGTCAAGGCCGTATCACAGTGGAGGTTCCTTCCTCCCTTCAGAAAAAGGCGCCTCCCTCCTTGATGGCCTGTTCCTTCTGCTGGGGTCTTGCTCACCAGGATCTTTCATTTAGGTTGTTTTTGCCACCGTGTCATGGCTCTCCATGCCTGTGAGACTCTCATGGACCTTTTAGCCAGATCCGAATGCCCCAAGGGTTGATTCTGAGGCAGGAGTGCTGTTTTGGGCGTTTGCCATTCTATGAGTCTGTTGTGTGTCCTGCTTCCCCTGCAGGATCATTCTCTCCCTTTTAATTCTATCCTTCATTATTTGCTTACACTGGTCTTATTTGTGAAATCTCTTCGACACATACTCTATCTTTTTGATCGGTTGTGTATTTATATTTATCACTTTACCAAGTGCGCTGGCATTGGTACCTGCCTCCTTGGTAAGATTGAGTTGAAATCCGCTGGTACATTTCTAGTTCCACCATTGGAAGTAAGTCCGAGTGAGTATGTGCCAACCTATATATCTCCTCCCTCTTATTCCCTCTCCTATGTTTAACAGAGATCACTTTTCTGTTAATTTTAAACACCTAAGAATGATTGTGCATTGATTACAGAGTTCAACCAGTGGTCTTATGTAGAACAAACAGAGCAACAACAACAATAAAAACTAAAAGGAATAAAATAGTAAGTTGTTCCTCAACAGTCTAGACAAGGGCTGATCATGTCATTGTCTCTCATAATGTCCATTTCACTTAGCAACAACAACAACAACAATACTAAAAGGAATACAATAGTAAGTTGTTCCTCAACAGTCTAGACAAGGGCTGATCGTGTCATTGTCTCTCATAGTGTCCATTTCACTTCAATTTGCATTCCCACCAATAGTGAATTAGTGTCCCTTTTTCCCCCCGCATCCTCGCCAGCATCTGTTATTGGTTGATTTCTGTATGTAAGCCAATCTAACTGGGGTGAGGTGAAACCTCATTGTGGTTTTGATCTGCATTTCCCTGATGGCTAGGGATCCTGAGGATTTTTTCATGTATCTTGGCCATTTGGATTTCCTCTTTGAAAAATGTCTGTTAAGGTCCTTGGCCCAATTTTTATTGGGTTGTTTGGATTCTGTGATTTTTTTTTTTTTTTGACAGGCAGAGTGGACAGTGAGAGAGAGAAAGGTCTTCCTTTGCCGTTGGTTCACCCTCCAATGGCTGCCGCGGTCGGCGCGCTGTGGCCGGCGCACCACGCTCATCCGATGGCAGGAGCCAGGTGCTAGGTGCTTTTTCCTGGTCTCCCATGGGGTGCAGGGCCCAAGCACTTGGGCCATCCTCCACTGCACTCCTGGGCCACAGCAGAGGGCTGGCCTGGAAGAGGGGCAACCGGGACAGAATCCGGCGCCCTGACCGGGACTAGAACCCGGTGTGCTGGCGCCGCAAGGCGGAGGATTAGCCTGTTGAGCCACAGCGCCGGCCGATTCTGTAATTTTTTCTTTTTATTATCTTATAGATTCTAGTTGTTAATCCTTTATCTGTTGTGTAATTTGCGAATAGCGTCTCCCATTCTGTTGGTTGCCTCTTCACTTTCCTGTTTCCTTTGCTGTAAAGAAACTGTTCAATTTGAGGTAATCCCATTTGTTTATCTCTGATTACCCGTGCCTCTGGGGTCTTCTCCAGGAATTCTTCGCCTGTTCCAATATCTTGAAGGGTTTCCCCTTTGCTCTCAATTTCATGGTGTTATGGCACATCTCTAGATGTTTGATCCATGTTGAGTGGATTTTTGTATAAGGTGTAAGATAGGGGTCTTGCTTCATACTTTAACATGTGGACATCCAGTTTTCCCAGCGCCATTTATTGAATAGACGGTCCTTGCTCCAGGGGTTGGTTTTAGGTCCTTTGTCAAATATGAGTTGGTTATAGATGTTTGGATTGATCTTCGGTGTTTCTATTCTGTTCCATTGGTCTATCCATCTGTTTTTGTACTAGTACCAGGCTGTTTTGATTATAACTTCCCTGTAATATGTCTTGAAGTCTGGAATTGTGATGCCTCCGGCCTTGTTTTTATTGTAAAGGGATGCTTTAGCTATTCTCGGTCTCCTGTTTCTCCATATGAATTTGAGCATCGTTTTTTCTAGGTCATTGAAGAATGACTTTGGTATTTTGATTGGTATTGCATTGAACTTGTAAATTGCTTTTGGGAGAATGGACATTTTGATGATATTGATTCTTCCAATCCATGAGCATGGCAGGTTTTTCCATTTTTTTGTGTCGTCTTCTATTTCTTTAGTGATTTGTAATTTTCATCGTAGAGGTCTTTGACATCCTTGGTTAAATTTATTCCAAGATACTTTATTGTTTTTGTGGCTATCGTGAATGGGATTGATCTTAGAAGTTCTTCCTTGGCCCTGGCATTATCTGTGTCTACAAAGGCTGTTGATTTCTGAGCGTTGACTTTGTATCCTGCTACTTTACCAAACTATTCTGAGTTCCAATAGTCTCTTATAGGAATTTATCGGGTCCCCTATATGTAGTATTATGTCATCTGCAAATAGGGATAGTTTAACTTCCTCATTTCCCATTTGTATCCCTTTAATTTCTTTTTCTTGCCTGGTGGCCCTGGCTAACACTTCTAGGACTATATTGAATAGCAATGGTGAGAGTGTGCATCCCTGTCTGGTGCCAGTTTTCAATGGAAATGCCTCCAACTTTTCTCCATTCAATATGATGCTGGCCATTGGTTTATCATATACTGCCTTAATTATGTTGAGGAATGTTCCTTCCAACCCCAATTTGCTTAGGGTTTTCATCATGAAAAGGTGTTGTATTTTGTCAAATGCTTTCTCTGCATCTATTGAGATAATCATATGATTTTTGTTTCTCAATTTATTAATGTGATGTATTATATTGATTGACTTTCGAATACTGAACCATCCCTGCATACCAGGGATAAATCCCACTTGGTCCGGGTGAATGATCTTTCTGATGTGCAGTTTGATTCGGTTTGCCAGAATTTTGTTGAGTATTTTTGCATCTATGTTCGTCAGGGAGATAGGTCTGTAGTTTTCTTTCTCTGTTGTGTCTTTTCCAGGCTTAGGAATTAAGGTGATATTGGCTTCATAGAAAGAGTTTGGGAGGGTTCCCTCCCTTTCAATCATTTTGAATAATTTGAGAAGAATTGGGGTTAGTTGTTCTCTAAATGTCTGGTAAAATTTGGCAGTGAAGCCATCCAGTCCTGGGCTCTTCTTTTTTGGTAGTGTGTTTGTTACTGATTCAATTTCTTCTATGGTTATGGGTCTGTTTAGATTTTCTATATCTTCACGGCTCAGTTTAGGAAGGTTGTATGTGTCCAGGAATCTATCCATTTCTTCCAGGTTCCCCAATTTGTTAGCATACATCTCTTTGTAGTGGTTTCTAATGATTCTTTTTATTTCTGTTGTGTCTGTTGTTACATTTCCATTACTATCTTTGATTTTACAGATTTGGGTCTTCTCTCTCCTTTTTTTGATTAGTTGGGCCAATGGTGTGTCGATTTTGTTTATTTTTTCAAAGAACCAGCTCCTGGTTTTGTTGATCTTTTGTATTTTTTTTTTTGGTTTCAATTCTGTTTATTTCTTCTCTGATTTTTAGTATTTCTTTCCTCCTTCTGGATTTGGGCTTGATTTGCTGCTGTTTTTCTAAATCCTTGAGGAGCATGTAGAGTTCATTTGTTTGGTTCCTTTCCAGCTTCTTAATGTAGGCACTAATTGCTACAAACTTTCCTCTTAGCACTGCTTTTACTGTGTCCCACAGGTTTTGATAGGTTGTGTTATCGTTTTCATTTGTTTCTAGAAATCTTTTGATTTCTCTTTTAATTTCTCGATGACCCACTGTTTAGGATCATGTTGTCCATTCTCCATATATTTGCATATGGTGTAGAGATTCTTGGGTTGTTGATTTTGAGTTTCACTGCGCTATGGTCTGAGAAGCTGCATGGTATAGTTTCAATTTTTTTGAATTTGTTGAGGCTCCCTTTATGGCCTAGCATATGGTCAATCCTATAGAACGTTCCATGTACTGGGGAGAAATACGTGAACTCTGTGGCTGTGGGGTGGAAGGTTCTGAAGATATCTATTAGGTCTCTTTGGTCTATAGCATCAATTAGCTCTGTTTCCTTGTTGAATTTCTGTCTGTTTGATCTGTCCATTGGTGAGTGGGGTGTTGAAGTCCCCTGTTACTATTGTATTTGAATCTATATCTCCCTTTAAATCCTTTAGTAATTCTTTCAGGTAGCCAGGCGCCCTGTAATCAGGTGAGTATACATTTATAATAGTAATGTCTTCCTGTTGGATAGATCCTTTAATCATTATATAGTGCCCTTCTGTGTCTTTTAATAGTTTTTATGTTAAAGTCTATTTTGTCTGATATTAGGATGGCCACACCAGCTCTTTTTTGATTTCCATTAGCTTGGAGTATCTTTTTTTCCATCCTTTCACTTTCAGTCTGTGTGCATCTTTGCTGTTAAGGTTTGTCTCCTGAAGGCAGCATATAGATGGATTCTCTTTCTTGATCCAATCAGCTAGTCTGTGTCTCTTGGTAGTAGAAGTAAGACCATTCACATTCAGTGTGATTACTGTTAAGTACTGTCTTTTCCCATTCATGTTTCCTGAAACGAGCTGTTTATGTATTTTGAACTTTGTTTGTAGGTTATTCTACATTGGCTTTTTTTGTAGTGAAGTTCTTGCTTTTGTATTTCTGTGTGCAGCACGTCTTTGAGCAAGTGTTGTAGGGTTGGATGTGTGGATACAAATTCTTTCAGTTTCTGTTTGTCTTGGAAGATCTTTATTTCCCCTTCATTCATAAATGATAGCTTTGCAGGGTATAGTATTCTAGGTTGGCATTGTTTGTCTTTTAAAACTTGAAATATATCATGCCACTGTCTCCTTGCCTGTAGTGTTTGCTATGAGAAGTCTGGGATGAGTCTGATTTACTCACCCCTGAATGTAATTTGTCGTTTTTCTCTGGCACATTTGAGGATTTGTTCTTTGTGTGTCACTGAGCTGAGTGTTGCCACAATGTGTTGTGGTGAACTTCTCTTCTGGTCTACCCTGTTTGGAGTCCTGGCTATCTGTAAAATTTGGCTGTTGTTATCCAGCTGCCTTTGTTTGAAGTTTTGTGATATTATTTCATTGAAAACACCTTCCAATCCATTCTCTTTCCACCCCCTTAGGGACTCCTATTATCCGAACATTACACCATTTGATTGAATCTTTTAGGTCTCTGACTGTATTTTTTAATTTTTTAATTTCTTCTTCCTGCATTTGAACTGACTGTATTATTTCTGGAAGTTTGTCTTCGAATTCTGATATTCGGTCTTCTATTTCATCTGTTCGATTTCCGAGGGATTCCACGGTGTTTTTTGTATGGTCAGTTGAGTTTTTCATTTCCAGTATTTCATTCTGGCTCCTCTTTAGGATTTCTAATCCTTGGGCTTGTTTTTCGTTCAGCTCTCGACACCTTTTCTCATTATTTCTAAGTAATCTGATTATTAATTTTCTGAATTCTTTTTCTGGCATGGTTTCAAATTCTTCTTCAGCCTCTGTTATCTCTGTTATGGTTGGTTTAGTCTGCCCCATTGGCGAGTTTATATGTTCTTCTATATTCTTATTGTGGGTTTTTGTTTTGTTTTTTGGCATTCTTTTTTTTTTTCTTGAAGACGGATTTATTTTACTGTTTTTATTTTTTAATATGTACTTTAAATTTAAATGCTGTCCTTTATATGATCTTTTTTTTTAAAGATTTTATTTAAAGAATATAAATTTCCAAAATATGGATTACAATGGCTTCCCCCGCCATAACTTCCCTCCCACCCACAACCCTCCCCTTTCCCCTTCCCTCTCCCCTTGCATTCACATCAAGATACATTTTCAATTCTCTTTATATACAGAAGATCAGTTTAGTATATATTACATAAAGAATTCAACAGTTTGCCCTCACATAGCAACACAAAGTGAAAAATACTGTTGGAGTACTAGTTATAGTATTAATTCAAAATGTATAGCACATTAAGGACAGAGATCCTACATGATATTTTTTTAAAAATTGATTTTCTATGCAATTTCCAATTTAACACCAAGTTTCTTTTTTCATTTTCAATTATCTTTATATACAGAAAATCGATTCAGTATATACTAAGTAAAGATTTCATCAGTTTGCACCCACATAGAAACACAAAGTGTAAAATACTGTTTCAGTACTAGTTATAGCATTACTTCACATTGGACAACACATTAAGGACAGATCCCACATGAGACGTAAGTACACAGTGACTCCTGTTGTTCACTTAACAATTTGACACTCTTGTTTATGGCATCAGGAATCTCCCTAGGTTCTAGTCATGAGTTGCTGAGGCTATGGAAGCCTTTAGGGTGAGTGAGATGGCCTTGTGAGATGGCCTTGGTACATGCCACCTTGATGGGATTGTATTGGAATTCCCTGGCACGTTTCTAACTCCATCATTTGGGGCACGTCTGATTGAGCATGTCCCAAATTGTACATCTCCTCCCTCTCTTATTCCCACTCTTATATTTCACAGAGATCACTTTTCAGTTAAAATTTAAACACCTAAGAATAATTGTTTAATTACAGAGTTCAACCACTAGTACTAGAATAAAAAAATACTAAAATGAATAAAGTATTACATTGTACATCAACAGTCAGCACAAGAGCTGATCAAGTCACTGTTTCTCATAGTGTCCATTTCACTTCAACAGGTTTCCCCTTTGGTGATCAGTTAGTTGTTGCCGATCAGGGAGAACATATGATATTTGTCCCTTTGGGACTGGCTTAATTCACTCAGAATGATGTTTTCCAGATTCCTCCATCTTGTTGCACATGACCGGATTTCATTGTTTTTGACTGCTGTATAGTATTCTATATAGAGTACATGTCCCATAATTTTTTTATCCAAATGTATGCTTTGAATTCCCTGTGATCTTTTGCTGTGAGGTTCCCTTCATTAACTTTCTTTCATGTTGATGACTGTTTCTGTGTGTAACACATCTTTAAGTATCTTTTGCAGGGCTGGACGAGTGGCAACAAATTCTTTCAATTTCTGTTTGCAATGTCTTTATTTCACCTTCATTCACAAAAGAGATCTTTGCAGGATATAATAATCTGGGCTGGCAGTTTTTCTCTCTTAGTACCTGGGCTATGTCTCGCCATTCCCTTCTAGCTTGTAGGGTTTCTGATGAGAAGTCTGCTGTGAGTCTAATTGGACATCATCTGAGAGTAATCTGACGTTTCTCTCTTGCGCATTTTAGGATCTTTTCTTTCTGTTTCACTGTGGTGAGTTTGATTACAACGTTTTGTGGTGAGGATCTCTTCTGGTCATGTTTACTAGGGGTTCTATGAGCTTCCTGTACTAGGATGTCTCTGTCCTTCTCCAAACCTGGGAAATTTTCTGCTATTATCTCACAAAAAAAGGCATTCTAATCCTTTCTCCCTCTCCATGCCTTCAGGAACTCCTAGAACTCGAATGTTGTTTTTTTTTTTTTATAACGCTTTTATTTAAAGAATATAAATTTCCAAAATACAGCTTATAGATTATAATGGCTTCCCCCCCCATAACTTCCCTCCCACCCGCAACCCTCCCCTTTCCCGCTCCCTCTCCCCTTCCGTTCACATCAAGATTCATTTTCAATTCTCTTTATATACAGAAGATCAGTTTAGTATATATTAAGTAAAGATTTCAACAGTTTGCCCTCACATAGAGACACAAAATGAAAAATACTGTTGGAGTACCAGTTATAGTATTAATTCACAATGTATAGTATGTTAAGGACAGAGATCCTACATGATATATATATTTTTAAATTGATTAATTTTCTATGCAATTTCCAATTTAACACCAAGATTTTTTAATCATTTCAATTATCTTTATATACAGAAGATCAATTCAGTATATACTATGTAAAGATTTCAACAGTTTGCACCCACACAGAAACACAAAGTGTAAAAATACTGTTTCAGTACTAGTTATAGCATTATTTCACATTGGACAACACATTAAGGACAGATCCCTCATGAGACGTAAGTACACAGTGACTCCTGATGTTGATTTAACAATTTGACACTCTTGTTTATGGCGTCAGTAATCTCCCTAGGCTCTAATCATGAGTTGCCGAGGATATGGAAGTCTTTAGGGTTCGCCGACTTCGATCTTATTCCGACAGGGTCATAGTCAAAGTGGAAGTTCTCTCCTCCCTTCAGAGAAAGGTACCTCCTTCTTTGATGGCCCCGTTCTTTCCACTGGGATCTCACTCGCAGAGATCTTTCATTTAGGTTTTCTTTTTTTTGTTTTTCAGAGTGTCTTAGCTTTCCATGCCTAAAATATTCTCATGGGCTCTTGAGCCAGATCCGAATGCCTTAAGGGCTGATTCTGAGGCCAGAGTGCTATTTAGGACATCTGCCATTCTATGAGTCTGCTGTGTATCCCACTTCCCATGTTGGATCATTCTCTCCCTTTTTGATTCTATCAGTTAGTATTAGCAGACACTAGTCTTATTTGTGTGATCCCTTTGACTCTTAGACCTATCAGTGTGATCAATTGTGAATTGAAATTAATCACTTGGACTAGTGAGATGGCCTTGGTACATGCCACCTTGATGGGATTGTGTTGGAATCCCCTGGCACAATTCCTAGAACTCGAATGTTGGTTTTTTTTTTTTTTTATCGTATCCTGTAGATTCCCAACAATATTTTTTAGATTTCTAATTTCCTCTTTTCTTTGATTTGACTGTATGTTTTCCTGTGCTCTTTCTTCTAAGTCTGATATTCTCTCTTCTGCTTCACCCATTCTATTTGTAAGGCTCTCTGTGTTTTTCGTTTGATCTATTGAATTCTTCATTTCATTATGATTTGTCATCACTATCACAGTTACATGTTCTACTAGTTGTTTCATTTCATTTTGATTCCTCCTTAATATTTCATTTTCACGAGAGATTTTCTACCTTGTCCATTAAGGATTTCTGTAGTCCAAGAATTTGTTTTTGAGAACTTCTTAGTGTTCTTATCAATTTTTTGAGATCCGCTTCTTGCATTTCTTCTGTCTCATCTACGTAATCTTGAATTGGGATGTCTTTTTCATTTAGGGGTATCATAGTGTCTTCCTTGTTCTTGTCACCTTGGTTTTTGCATTTGTTGTTGGGCATATTGGTTTCTTCACTGGTGTTTTTTCTTGTTATACTATGACTCTAGATAAGTGGACTGTCTGCTTTCAATGGAGCCTTAGAGGCTTGAGATGGGTGTGGCCTGATAGCTCTGTTTGGTTCCTCAGGGTTGAGGGTGTGCCAAAGGTGACACTCCCAGGTTAGGTGTGGTAAATCTCTGTTTCTTTATTTTTGATTCTAAAGGGAAGTAATTCCGCACAGCTGAATGTAATTGGGTGTGGTTAGCAGGCGAATAATACACCCACAGGAGCCAGAGATCAGAAGCTCTTTCCCAAGGACCACAGAGGGAATATCTGTGGCCTTCAGTGTGGGTTCTAATTCTCCTGCAGTCTCACCACTGGGATACCAAGGCTACCGAACTGTAGCATCTCTGGAGAGTACTCATGTGGTTAATTCCGTGAGTTCTCTCCCCCCACCGTCTGTTTTTCACAGTCTCAGTTCATTAGTACCACACACTCATTAGGTTCTAATCTCCTGTTATTTCACCCCTACGCCCAGAGTCAGGTTTTTCTGCTAGGCTCAGGGCAGGTGCAGACCCAAGGTCACCCTGCTTATGACGTATGTCCAAAATGGCACCTGCTCTTTGTCTTGCTCACCTTTGAGAGGTGGGCAGAGAGAGAAACTCGTGTCAGTATCGGTCACTTTTTTTTTCTCTTTTTTTTCTCTTCTAGTTAGCCTGGTGAACTTTTCCCCACAGGGTTTCAAGCCTCGTTCACTCTAGTCTCCTCTTTCCACTTCCCTGTCAGTGTCTCGGGCTATTGAGGTTCAGCTCACCTCGTGTTCCAGCGCTGGTGCATTGAGTCTGCCGCTGGTGTCCCAAACTGTGGGCTCCCACACTCTCCACGCAGGTCCACTGTGAATCACTAGTTCCGGAAGAGTTTCATCTGCTGTGTCTTCCCCTACTCTTCCTTGAACCTGCAGTATCTGCACTTTTATTAAACTGTCTCGCCCCGGACTATCAGTGTGCTGCCTTCCTATTCCGCCATCTTGCTGCCCCTCCTTGTTTTTTGGCATTCTGTCTGGGTGGTTTTTCAGGTTGATTTCCCTCTGCTATAGATTGCTGTGAGTCTGTACCAATATCCAGTGTAAGCAGGCTGCTCTGCCTTCTAGAGTTTATTTTTTACTTATTTTTTTATTTTTTGTAACTTGCGTGGGCTGGTGTCAGGGCTTTGTGGCGCCTATCTCTGCCCCTTGGGGGCCGGTTTCCTTGTTCCTATGTTTGCCCTTACGTGTCTGTGCCTGGGGTTTGTTGGTCAGCCACTCTCTCTCGCTGCACCTCCAGCGGGAGGAGTGTCAAGTAGCTCCAGACCACTTTTGGACTCCGCCCCTGCTGCTTCCTCCTTTGGAGCAGAGGCCAGCCTCCTTTAAGCCTGAATGTAAACAAAAAGGATGGCTGCACTCTGCCCACCGCAGCTCTGATTGTGGGTTGGTAGGTTCCTAATAATCGGAGTTTTTGATCCCTCAGTTCGCGCCCTGGATCCTGCTCTCTTCCCACAGGCGCTATTCAAAATTTTTTCCCTGGTAACTTGAGTTGATTGGCGTCAGAGCTTTGAGCTGCCCACCCCTGGTAAGTAGGGTAGTGTTGCACCACTCCACCTTTGGGCTTTGCCTCCGAAGGTTAGTGCAGAGGCAGCTCTCCTTTAAGCTGAATGTAAACAAACATGATGGCTGCTTCCCGCCCCCTGCAGCTCTGATATGGGGGAGGGTGGAGGTACCAAGGGCTCCTGGCTTGTTTAGTCCCTCAATTAGTCTCCCTGAATCACGCACTCTTCCCGCAGGTGCTACTCTGTTCCATTTTCTATTTCCTCCCCCACTCAGTCGTGTGTGTCTCAGTGTCCCTCTCAGGGTGGGTTGTGGGTGGGTCGGCAGCAGCGGTGCCTGACAAGCACCCTGTCTCACCTCAGCTTCTAGCGCTGGTGTGTACACAGTCCCACTGATGTCCTGCGCTTCAGGCGTCCTCGTCCTCCTTGCAGGTCCACCCCATCTCCCCAGTTTCGGAAGAACCTCCCCTTCCCCGAAACTGCAAATTCTCACCACTCTTTGAACCTTCCCTTCCCGGACCATCGGTGTGCTCCCTCCCTATTCCGCCATCTTCCCGCAACTCGTATTTCTGCATGTAGCACATCCTTGAGCATCTTTTGTATGGCTGGCAAGTAACAAATTCTTTTCATTTCTGCTTGTTGTGCAGGATCCTTATTTCTCCTTCATTCATAAATCAGAGTTTTGCAGGATACAGTATTCTGGCTTCAGAGTTTTTTTTTTCTCCTAGGGCTTGGAATATGTCTCGCCACTGTCTGCTTGCCTGAGAAGTCCGGAGTGAGTCTAATTGGGTTTCCTCTGAATATGATTTGTTTCTCTGCTGCACATTTTAAGATCCTTTCTTTGTGTTTTGCTACAATGTGCTGTGGTGAAGTCCTTTTCTGTGTCTATGGGGAGTTCTGTGTATTTCTTGTACTTGCATGTCTTTTTGTCCAGATTGGGGAAGTTCTCTGTTATTTCATCTTAAGATGGACTTCTAATCCATTCTCTTTCCACACCTTCCAGAATTCCTAGGATCCATAAGTTGGGTCATTTTATAGAATCTTGTATATCTCCAACTATAATTGTCAATTTTCTAATTTCTTCTTTTGTATTTGGTCTAACTGTATTTCCAGAAATTTGTCTTCTAGTTCTGATATTCTTTCTTCTTTCTCATCTATTCTATTGCTAAATCTTTCCACTGCATTTTTTAGTCTATTGAATTCTTCATTTCCAGTATTTCATTCTGTATTCTCTTTAAAATCTCCATTTCTTGGAAGCACTTTTCATTTAGGTCATGAATTTTTCTGATTGCCTCTAAGTAATCTGATGGTTAATTTTCTGAATAATTTTTCTGGTACATCCTCGATCTCTTCTTCAACCACCATTATTGAAGAATTATATTGTTCCTTTGGGGTGCTCATAGTCCCCCTTACTGTTGTTCATGGTTTTTCCTTGGTTATTTGGCATTTCTGGTTGATTTTATCTTTAAATTGTGACTTTGTGCCTGTCTTGCGATTTCCCTCTGCTATGAGCTGCTATGTACTTTGGCAGGGCTACATGCTTCCACTTTCTCCTGGAGTCCTGTTTACTTCTAGATCATGATGAAGGCAGGTGCCAGGGCTTTGGTGCACTAAGCCCCACCTACTGGGGGCGGGGCTCACTTCTCACTGGTGTGTGAAAGGAGCTGAGGTTCTCTCTGTTTAGGATTACTCGTTGTAATAGCTTGTGTGGTGGGGCAGAAATCACTCTGAAAAGTTGTGATCCTCATTCCCAGGTTGAGGGTGCTGTGAGGTGGTCCCCACAATTGATGCGTATGTGCGTGGGAGGCAGACACAGCAACTCCATGCTTACAATAAAAAATGTAAACAATCAATATGGCTTCTCCCCCACACACACACCGACTGTAAGTCCAGTTGAGGGAGGAGACATAGATGGACCAAGTGTGCCCATCCTCTCTGCTTGTTCCCCTATGATTTCTCCTTCTTCCTACTTGGATCTTCAAACACAGTTCACCAAGCTTCCCTGCCTGCTGCTATCCTCAGCTCCATGGACTCATAACCTCCACCTGGTTGCCTGGTGGAAAAGGCAATCTCCTCATTTTGGTCTCTATATTGTGCCTTTGCTGAATCTCCTCCACTTCTCCTTCCTCTTTGCTCCCTTAGTGTGGATCTGAGTTTTCTCTGGTGGACTCCTGGGCTACTCTGCATGAACTTTTTGCAATTCTGCCACCACTTACATCCACTCTGCTTATTATCTATTTTTCCCCACAGGACTCAGAATGTCCTGTTACTATACCACAATCTTGGCCCCTCCCTCCTAGAAGGTCTTAACCGAAGACTTTTTGAGGTAGAAGTAAGGGTATTCAATCTAGAGGTCAAATCTTTGGAAATATTTCAAACAGGGAAATAAAAAGAAAAAAATAGAAAACAAACAGTGTTTGGGTTATATGATATACTATCAAATGACTGCACAGATGTGTCTTGGGAATTCTAAAAGAATGCAAAATCATAATGGGTTAGAACACTTATCAGGAATTACTACAAACAGCTATATGCCAACAATTTGGAAAATCTGGAAGAAATGGATAGACTCCTGTACACAGTCTACCAAAACTGAGACATGGAAACAGAAAACCTAAACAGATCATTAAGCAAGATGGTAATTGAATCAGTTATAAAGACCCTCCCAACAAAGAAATCCTAGGACTGGATGGCTTCACTGCTGAGTTCTATAAAACTTTTAAAGAACTACTTTTAATTCTTCTGAAAGTGTTCTAAACAATTGAAAGGGAGGTAATCCACCCAAGCTCCTCCATGAAGCCAGTATTACCTTACTTCTAAAACCAGAAAAACATAAAACTAAGAAAGAAAACTACAGACCAATATAACTGATGAACACAGATGCAAAAAAAAAAAAAAACTGCAACAAAATACTAGCTAATTGAATCCAACAACACATAGGATAAATCATTCACACACAGCAAGTGGGATTTATCTCTGGGATATAGGAATGTCCAACATATGTAAATCATAATGGCATACATCACATTAAAACACTGAAGAACAAAAGCCATATGATTATCTAATTTATGCAGAGAAAGCATTTGATAAAATACAATATACTTTCATGATAAAACCCTATCCAAATTGGGTATAGTAGGAATATACCTCAACATAATCAGGGCAAAATATGCCAAACCACAGCCTGCATCATATTGAATGGGGAAAAGCTGGAAGCAATTCCAGGCTGCTCACTCTCACCATTGCTATTCAGTATGATTCTGGAAGTTTTACCAGAGCCATTAGGAAATAAAAAATCAACGGGATAAAAATTGGAAAGGAGAAATTCAAATTATCCTTTTTTTAAAACTATTATTTAGTAGATATAAATTTCCAAAGTACAAGTTATGGATTACAATGGCTCCCCCCCCAACTTCCCCCCCACCCGCAACCCTCCTAACTTCTCCCTCTCCCATTCCATTCACATCAAGATTCATTTTCAATTATCATTATATATTAAATTGATCTTCTGTATATAAAAAGTAAAGATTTCAACAGTTTGCACCCACACAGAACACAAAGTGTAAAATACTGTTTGAGTACTAGTTATAGCATTAATTCACATTGAACAACACATTAAGGACAGAGATCCCTCATGAGACATAAGTACACATTGACTCCTGATGTTGACTTAACAAATTGACACTCTTGTCTATGGCGTCAGAAATCTCCCTAGGCTCTAGTCATGAGTTGCCAAGGCTATGGAAGCCTTTTGAGTTCGCTGACTTCGATCTTATTTAGATAGGGTCATTGTTGATAGACAAATATATAGAATCAAAAGAATCTACCAAAAGACTATTGGAACTCATAAGAGTTTGGCAAAGTTGCCTGATATAAAATCAACACAAAAGAATCAACAGTATTTGTATACACAAACAGTGATATGGCTGAGAAAGAACTTGTAAGATCAGTCCCATTCACAGAAGCTACAAAAAATTTAAATATCTTGGGAAAATTTATCAAAGGAGGTGAAAGATCTCTACAATCATAAAGCATTAAGGAAAAAATAGAAGACAAAACAATGGAAAAAATCTTCTATATCCACATATTGGAAGAATTAATACTAAAATGTCCATACCAGCCAAGGCAATTTACAAATTCAATGTGATCCCAATAAAAATATCAAGGACATTCTTCTCAGATCTAGAAAAAAATCCTAAAATTCATATGGAAACACAAAAGATCCAGAATAGCTAAAATAATGTAAACCAATAACAACAAGGTTTGGGGCATCACAATACCAGATTTCAAGATAGGGCAGTTATAATCAAAAGAGCCTGGTACTGGTATATGAATAGACATGTGTACCAATAGAACAGAATACAAACCCCAGAAATTAATGAACACATCTATAATCAACTAATTTTTGACAAATGAGCAAAAATCACTCCCTGAATAAAATACAGCCTTTTCAACAAATGGATTTGGGGAAATTATACAGTATGGAAGACCAAATGTATAAGATTGAAATTGACATGCATAATTTGATTATAGCCATTGTCTATATTCATGTGGAATGGAGATCTTTCTAGCTTTTACTTATTGAACACTATAATACAACATTAAGACTGTGATTATAACATAAAGTATGCTATTGTAAAAACTGAAAGAAGCAAAGGGAGAAGAGGGAGAGGCAGGAAGTAAACTATTATATCCTTAGAACTGTATCTATGAAGTACATGATAATCTGTTGTCTTTATCTTAAAAAGCAAAGATATAATATTAGGTTTACATATGGGGGAAAATAATAGAAATCATATCTCACCATAGAAACACTTAAGTTTGAAGTCGATCAAAAGTATTAAAACTTTGCAATGGTATTTTAGAATACATAGTAAAGTAGGTTTATGACTTGAGGAAAAGAAACATATCAAAGCTTTTATAAAATTTTATTTAAGGAATACAAACTTCATGCATTTCATATACACAAATATAGGAACATAGTGATTCTTACCAACCTACCTCCTTCCCCCCCCATACTGTCACCCTTCTTCCTCCTTTTCTGCCATTCCCAACCTTATTTTTTAAATTTATATTTTCAGTAACCTTTATACTTGTAAGGTTAACCCAACACTAAGTAGAGGGTTCAACAGATAGTACTCAGAAAAAAAAAACAAACAAAAAATTATTCATCAACAGTCAAGAAAAGGGCTGTTCAAAATCATCGCATCTCAAAGTGTCAGTTTCACTCCAATAGAATACCTTTTAGGTACTCTATTAGTTATCACAGATAAGAGAACATATGGTATTTGTCTTATGGGCACTGTTTTATTTCACTAAGTATAATAGTTTCCAGTTTTCTCCATTTTGTGGCAAATGACAGGACTTCATATTTTTTAATTTACTTTTTATTTAGTAAATATAAATTTCCAAAGTACAGTTTATGGATTACAGTGGCTTCCCCCCCATAATTTCCCTCCACCCCTCCCATCTCCCACTCCCTCTCCCATTCCATTTACATCAAGATTCATTTTCAATTATCTTTATATACAGAAGATCGATTTAGTATATATCAAGTAAAGATTTCATCAGTTTGCACCCACACAGAAACACAAAGTGTAAAATACTGTCTCAGTACTAGTTATAGCATTACTTCACATTGGACAACACATTAAGGACAGATCCCACATGAGATGTAAGTACACAGTGACTCCTGATGTTGATTTAACAATTTGACACTCTTGTTTATGGCGTCAGTAATCACCCGAGGCTCTTGTCATGAACTGTCAAGGCTATGGAAGCCTTTTGAGTTTGCCTACTCTGATCTTATTTAGACAGGGTCATAGTCAAAGTGGAAGTTCTTTCCTCCCTTCAGAGAAAGGTACCTCCTTCTTTGATGTCCCATTCTTTTCGCTGGGATCTCACTCAGATTTTTCATTTAGGTCATTTTTTTTCTTTGCCAGAGTGTCTTGGCTTTCCATGCCTGAAATACTCTCATGGGCTTTTTCCAGCTTTGTTTTTATTGTTTAAAATTGCTTTAGTTATTTGGGGTTTCTTGTGTTTCCCTATAATTTTAAAATCATTTTTTTCTAGATCTAAAAAATGTTGTTGGTACTTTGGGATCACATTGAATCTGTAAGTTGCTTTTAGTAGAATGGACATTTTGATGGGGATTCATCCATTCCATGAAAATGGAATATTTTTTCACTTTTTTTTTATTTTTGACAAAGTGGACAGTGAGAGAAAGGTCTTCCTTTTGCCATTGGTTCACCCTCCAATGGCTGCTGCGGCCAGCACATCGCGCTAATCTGAAGCCAGGAGCCAGGTGCTTCTCCTGGTCTCCCATGCGGTGTAGGGCCCAAGCACTTGGGCCATCCTCCACTGCACTCCTGGGCCACAGCAGAGAGCTGGCCTGGAAGAGGAGCAACTGGGACAGAATCAGGCGCCCCAACCGGGACTAGAGCCCGGTGTGCTGGCACCGCAAGGCAGAGGATTAGCCTATTGAGCCACGGTGCCGGCCTATTTTCACTTTTTTATGTCTTACATTTCTTTTTTAATGATTTGTAATTTTCATCGCAGAGATCTTTGATGTCCTTTGTTAAATTTATTCCAAGTTAGATTTTTTTGTAGCTATTGTGAATGGGATCGATCTTAATATTCTCAGCCATGCATTATCTGTGTATTCAAAGGCTTTTAATGTTTGTGTTGTTGATTTTGTATCCTGCTGCTTTACCAAACTCGTATATGAGTTCCAGTGGTCTTAGTGTGGAGTTGTTTGGATCCTCTATCTATAGAATCATGCCATCTACAAATAGGGATAATTTATTCAAAATGGCACCAGCCCTACCACATCTGGCCACAGGGTGTTGATGTTGGGGGCAGGGGGATATGAGGAGAGACACACACACTGCTCTTTATTTTTCCTCTGGGTGATTAGTTACCCCTGGTTACCCCACTCCCCTGAAGGCTCCAGGCCAGACTCAAAAAGTAACCTGCTAGGCTCTCCCTCCAGCTGTATCGACACTGGGGTGGGCTCATTTAGTCTGACCTAACCTTGCTTGCCAGAGCAGGCTGCCGGGTCCTTTGTGTCCATGCTCATTGAGTGCACCTTCCACTCAAGACCAAGTCATTTCCACTGCTTTCACAGGACCTCCCACTGCAGTTTTCCCTGCAGCTTTCCCCAGAGAGTGTACTTCTCCACTTTTTTCCTACTAATTTTTTCTAGCCTAGAGCAGACTGCCCTGTTGCTATTCTGCCATCTTGGAACACCCAACATTTTGAAAATATATCTAAAGTCATATAAAATTTGTACAATGAAGGATAAACCAGACTTAGAGAAGATTTTTGTAATTCAAAAAGGAGTTATTGCTGTGGTATATAAAGAATGTGTGACCATGGATAAGAAAAAATACAACCAGATAGAAAGTTGGGCACAGGATACGAAAGGTCATTTAACTGCAGAGGAAAACTGAATGACCAATAAACATGGAAATGTACCCACTGTGATTAGGAACCACAGACATGCATACTAGAATGAAATACAATTTTATACTAATCAGATTGACAAAAATGAGGAAATCTGGCATAATTAAAAGGAATGTCGTCATGAAGTAGGGAAACAAAGACCACATCCTGTGGAGCAACGTATTCCATGTCGGTGTGGCCCAGGGGTTGCCTGTATTGGTGTTCTCCTAAATTTCTTTCAAATTGCCAGGTCTTCTGTGCTAAAACCCCCGAGTCTTTGGATGTGCTGATGTATTCCACAGGACACATGTAGCATTATTCTCATACTTTCCTACAGGTTAGATGTCATTAGGGCAAACTCCAGAGTTACTATATAGCCCCACCACGACTAATTTTTTTGACTCTCAATTTATTTCATACCATAAAACTTGATGCATATCAAATAAACAATGCTGAGGCCATTGTCTGAATAACAGACCATCTTCCTTTATGCCCTCAGAGATGAATCCAAGTCAAGATTTGCCGTCAATCAGTCTGAGTTTTCAGTCTCACTGGGACCCATTTAGAGGAATCTCTTTTAGGAGAAATACCCTGAGAAAGCAAGACCACATTGGAATTGCTGGTGAAGTAATTTACTCACCAATTAAAGATCCAGTGCACTGCCCCTCCGTTCCAAGGTTCACTGTGGCTTACTGAGCTGCATATTTCTAGTATCTCCTTATTGACTGGTTATTGGTATCATAAAGATTTGCCTTGGAGATAACTCAGTTGTGTGTCTTACTGCTAAAGCTATTAACTACCAGAAAGACTGGTTTGGTAGGGTTTGTCTCAGGTTTAAAAGGTTGCAGATATAAAATCTGTCATGTCTAGCGTGAAAGAATTTAGCATTGTGGCACATGTTGCATTTTAACTCTAGTATAGGGAATTGGATATAAAGTGGTATGATTTCATCTTGTCTGAGTATTGTTTTGTGTTTTATTTTGGAAGTATTTTATCTGTGGACATTTATCTGTTACCATTTTTGCGTCTCTAGTGTATTTGGTGAACCCTGACACTGACCACCTCCCTGCCCACTGCATTCCCATGTTCCTCTGTAGAGCCGGGTCTGTACGCATTGACCTGTCTCAAACCAGCCCCCACTGCCCCTTCCTTGGTGGGAGTCTCTGATAGGATTGACAGGGGTCAGCACTTATGCTCCTCCCCAGATAGCAGGTGGTAGGACTGAACAGGAAGGCAGTGGTGGGGGACAGTGCTGTGCCCCCAAATAAGCCCCTTTTGGCCATTTTAATGTCCAAGAAATGAGAAGGAAGCCTGAAATGAATAAAATTAGTACAAAGAGACGTTTGTATTTGGAAGTATTAGATCCTCAGATCTGAGTGTAATCAAATGGAATATTTTTATTAGTTTAAATGTCTAGTGCAATGAAATGAGTATCTTGCCAGATAATTGATTAGTTATAGATGTCAGGGCTTCTCATTCCCCCACAACTATCTACTGCAGTGAGAATGCCAATTACAGCATGAGTAACAGCAGCACCTAAATTCTGCACAAGATGGTTTAATCTTCCATTGAAGGCTTAGAACTCACTGAAGGGTTTATGAGTAGTTACCATCATGAATACCTATGATTTGGGGCCTCAGATTGGGATATAGACTGGCAAGGAGAGCCCATGTGATGATTCTTCCTGTCACTCCAACTTGAGGTTCACATTGCAACAGGAGCAAGGTGGCCTCACAGGTTCCCAGGGCCTTCCAGTGCCAAGTGAGCACAGCGTTGCTGGGGACACTGGGCAGTGCCTTAGCTTTGAGCTTTATTGCAGCCCTTAACTAGGCCTTGCATCACTATTTAGGAAAAGTGAATGTGAAGTCTTTAGCTAACAGGAACAGAAAGACAAGTTTCCTTGTTGTAGAGCCAAACTTCCCAAACCAAGAAGCAGGCATGTGGTGGAATGAGAAGGCCATGCCAAGGTGGCCACTGGCAAGCGAGCGTCAGTTACTCAGGAATGGCTTTGAAACCCACCTGGCAATGGAGCCTGCCTGGCAACAGGCTGTGACTGGATGGATTGGAAACTGCCTGACAACAGGCTGTGATTGGTTGGGGCATAGACCGCCCCTTGACCAGATTGGCTGGTCTTGGCTATATAAGATGTGGTTGCCAGTTTACTATTAATGAGTCATTTTCTGTTCATTCTTATGAATTTGATATATTATTGGATACGTACTTTTATTTTCAATATTAGAATTTGCCTTTTATGTTTGACCGTGTAGAAAGAACAGTAATGTAAATCAAAACCCAAGCTATTTATAGTAAGCTTTACTCAGAACTCTCACTTGTTCCCATCATCGATCCTTTCCCCATCCGTTTTGGTATATCCATCCTTGTTCATCTTTCCAGTGTTTCTTGAAAGTGAGCTCTTGTGTGCAAACAGTGTCTTTCTGACTGTGTACATGCAGTGTGAGCTGAATACACTGTTTGCTGACTTGTCCGTTTGACTTACTGCATCCTGGAGATTATTGCATAGTGGTGGGTAAAGATCCTCCTTAAAGATAGAATCAGCAAAAGTTGGTGGCTCTCCTCCAAGGGGATCTCTCACATTTTAGTTAACCAATTCCCCATGGATGTACTTTTCAGGTTTTTGATCCACAGGTTAGGTTATTTGTAAAGCAACTCTGAAAATGCTCAAGCACTCAGTGTGTTCTTAGGGCATCAAACCTCCACTCCATCAGTCCTGGATTCCTGCCTTTGCCTTGCTCGTCAGCCTCATTCCATGGCATAGGCCTCCAGCTCAGCTAAGACTTCATCCCTGGACAACCTATCTATTGTGCTTTCATCCCACAATTTTTTTTCTCCATTAGCCACTGAAAACAATCTGATGTCACCTGCTGTCTTCAGTTAGAATTTTAACCAACATAAGGTATTGCCTGAGTTTTGAGGCCAATGGCCTGATTTGAACCCTGATTTTTAACCCTGAGTATGCTAACATAACCTTCCATGCCTCAGAATCTGTATAAAAAATGGGGATAATACCAGTATTGTGAGAAATGATGCAGGTATAAGGAAACATTTATTGCAGTTCCTTTCACATACACAGTATATCCCAAGTGCTGAGTGTATCAGTATTCCTATTTAACTGGTTCTTGTATGCCTCCCCTTGGCTCTGTGGTAGCATGTACTTCGTCCTCACTGTAGTCTCAGGACTTGGGACAGTTCCTGAGATATAGTACCCATTACATATTTGTTGTTGAATGAAAAATGGCTGAGACACAATTCTTGTTCTTAGAAATATGTGACTAAAAATGTTTTCTTACATACATCACACAGAGTTGTCAAATTCAGTGGGAATTCTCATCAAATTCAGCACAAAATAGGAATGCCTTCTGTTCAACTGTGTTGTAGAGTTTCCAGCCAAATAGTAAAATCTGAAAAAGAATTAGGAATTATTTATATCAGAAAGTTAAATATATAATTATAGCCAACATGGATAACTAAAATATTAAGCAGTACATCGCTTAACTTGACAGCAAAGAATTTGATACAAGAGTTGTAATTTATTCCACCTTTAACATGTTTTGAAGCTAAGTAATCAGTGTAATTTTGATGTTAAGTATATTTTAAATGGTATAGATAAGAAATTTCCATTTAGGCTTAGGCCGACTGCTTTGTCATAGCTTGCCCAGGATTTTTCTTGTGTTTTGCATAGAAAGTCGGATGTTCCAGCAAACCTGTCAGTAATAGGCCAGACTGCTTTGTCAGCCCCTTGCTGCAGTCTGCTCTCAGATGTACTCATATTTTGTACAGTGTGTTTTGTAAAATGGAAAGAAATGGATAGAAAAGGTTTGATCTAGTCCAGAGTGACCTCTGCAATAGCACATCTAGACCACAAGACCCCTCAAGAATCTGCTCAGGATACCTAAGATTTGGAGTCACTTGAAAAAATACTGTAGCACTCAGACTCCCAGCTGTCATCTGAGGACTGAGGTGGCATAGCTTTGTTTCCTATCCTGCAGCTCATATGTTTGATATTACAAAGATAATATCAAAGAACTTAAAGCAATCATTTGAAATATTTTTCCTAATCCCAAGTCACTGATCCCCTACCTTGATCTACAAAGGACTTCAGGTTATATATTTAGTATGTGTAGATTTAGATGCTAGGTGGACATTAGTAGAAAACTGATGTCTGAGTGTGGTGGGAGGGAAGTAGGAAGAAGAAAGGAGAGAGAGGAGATGGAGGAGGGAAAAGGAAGACAGGATGAGTGAGGGAGGAGAAATTGGGAAGGAAGTAGAGAGAGAGGAGAGTCAGAGGGGAGGAAGGGAAAGGTAGCATGGAAGGGGAGGAGGTGGGAGAGGAGGAGAGGGAGGGATCAGAGGGAAAGAGAAGCGGGAGGAGAGAGGAGTCAAACCGAGGTAGCTGGCGGTCACCTGTTGTCCAAGTAGAAGTAGAGGGGTGTGGTGAGTTCAAGCCAATCTCTCAAAGTCAGATTGTGGGTTCTGTATTGCAGAGGGTAGGAGCCATTTTCAAATAGTTCTGTGACTATGGAAGCCTGGAGTACACACATAACAGCTTGTTGGGATAGGAAATCTGAGCAGTGCTGGCAGAAGCAGCAGGCAGGGGTTAGGCCAGTGACTCTAGTGTGCGGATGTGATCCAGAACTATGAGCGGAGGAAACGGCCTGCAGCACCCAGAGACTCAGAGCTCTACTGGAGGGTGGCTGGGCAGCTATGAGAGACAGTGTGGTGTCTGAGACCTTGGAGCCTTGGCTACAAGAGAAGGTATAAGGTGTAGCTGAGTTTTGAGATCTACCACACCCAACTTGGGTGTTACCCTGGAAACACTCCCTAACCTAGAGCATTGACCATGAAAAACTATATGCTAATTGGAAAATCTTGAAGAAATGGATAAATTCCTGGATTCATAAAACCTACCAAGATTAAATCAAATAGATATTGCTTGTTACAGGTCTGTTTAGATTGTCTGAGAATGAAGCACTAATCAAAATGTATTCACTGTTATTCACTGAAAGCACATTCCACTTACCTACAGTCATAGTACAAAGATAAAAGCTTCCTCAGAACTAAAGAAAAATGAGAATCTCCACAAATGCTGAACAAATGCACCAATTCAAAAAACAAGAACAGGAAGACATGACATCCTTAATGACACTTAAATACTAGATTGTGAAGATGATGAAATCGAATGCAAGAAATGGAATTCAAAAAACTTGATCATAAGCTTACATAGAAGTAATCAGAAGAAAATGCATGAACTACTGAAATATGTACAGGACATGAAAGAAAATTTCTCCCATGAAATTGAGATCTTAAAGAGAAATCAAAGGCCGGCGCCGTGGCTCAACAGGCTAATCCTCCGCCTTGCGGCGCCGGCACACCGGGTTCTAGTCCCGGTCGGGGCACCAGATTGTCCCGGTTGCCCCTCTTCCAGGCCAGCCCTCTGCTGTGGCCCGGGAGTGCAGTGGAGGATGGCCCAGGTGCTTGGGCCCTGCACCCCATGGGGAGACCAGGAAAAGCACCTGGCTCCTGGCTCCTGCCATCGGACAGGCGCGGTGCGCCGGCCGCAGCGCGCCGGCTGCGGCGGCCATTGGAGGGTGAACCAACGGCAAAGGAAGACCTTTCTCTCTGTCTCTCTCACTGTCCACTCTGCCTGTAAAAAAAAAAAAAAAAAAGAGAAATCAAAATGAAGAATTAAGTAGAATTAAAAAATGCAGTCAAGAGCCTTAACAGAATCAGTGAAGCAGAAGAAAGAATTTTGGACTTAGAAGATAAACCACAGGAAATTATATAGTCAAACCAAAGACAAGAGGAAATTAGAAAAAACTGAAAACACTAATAGGAATCTACAGGATAATATAAAAAGCCCCAATATATGGGTTCTAGGAGTTCCTAAAGGCATGGAGGAGAGAAAGGATTAGGAGGCCTTTTTAATGGCATAATAACAGAAAATTTCCCTATTTTAGAGAAGGAAAGGGACATCCAAGTGGTTCCTAGCACATAGAATTCCTAATAGACATGTCCAGAAAAGATCCTCACCACAACAGAATGTAATCAAATTCACCACAGTAAAACAAAGAGAAGATTCTAAAATGTACATGAAAGAAATGCCAGATTACTTTCTGAGGATTTCCAATTAGACTCACAGAGGACTTCTCATCAGAAACCCTATAAGCTAGGAGAGAATGGCGAGATATAGGCCAAGTCTTAAGAGAAAAAAAACTGTCAACTCAGAATATTATACCCTGCAAAGCTCTCATTTATGAATGAAAGTGAAATGAAGACTTTCCATAACAAACAAATGGAAAGAATTTGTCACTACCCATCCAGCCCTGCAAAAGATGCTTAAGGATGTACTGCACAAAAAAGACAAACATAGCACAATAAAAGAAGGTAAAGGAAGAAAATCTTTCAGTAAAAGTTCAAACAAAATTCAAAGTAAAAAATAGGAATTTTTTGGGAATATGGCAGGGCAAAGTCATCATTTATTAATAGTTACCCTGAATGTAAATGGCCTCAACTCTCTAGTTAAGATACAAACTGGCTTAATGGGTTAAAACAAAACACATCTATTTGCTGACTACAAAAAAAAAATCTCACCAACAAAGATGCATACAGACTGAAAGTGAAAGGATGAAAAAAGATATTCTATGCCAACAGAAACCAAAAAGAGTTGGTGTAGCCATCTTAATATCACATAACATTGTCTCTTCTAACAGTTTTTGTGTTAAAGCCTAAGGAGGGCACTATACAATGATTAAGGGATCAATTCAACAGAAAGATGTAACTATTATAAATGTATATGCACCTAATTATGGGGCACCTGGCTATTTAAAAGAAATGTTAAGGAATTTGAAGGGAGACTAGGACCCCAATACAGTAGTATTGGGGGACTTCAATACTTTACGGTAAGCAATGAACAAATCAACCAGACATAAAATCAACAAAGAAACAATAGATTTAATCAACGCTATAGACCAAATGGACCTAACAGATTTCTACAGAACTTTTCTTCCTACAGTTAAAGAATACACTTCTTTTCACCAGTGCATGGAATTTCTCTAGGATTGACCACATACTATGCCATAAAGCAGGTCTCAGCAAATTAAAAAAATCAATTATATCATTCATCATCTTGGACCACTATGGAATGAAGCTGGAAAACAGCAACTCAAGAATTTCTAGAACATATGCAAATACAGAGACTGAACAATATGCTGCTGAATGAACAGTGGGCCAGAGAAAATTTTAAATCTGGGAAAATTTAAGACAACACAACATATCAAAACAGTAAAAGCAGTGTTAGGAAGAAAGTTCATAGCAATAGGTGCCTATATCAAGAAATTAGAAAAGCACCAAATAAATGAGCTATCAATGTATCTCAAGGATCTAGAGAAACAACAGCAAACCAAACCCAAAACTAGGAATCAAAAAATACAAAAGATCAGCAAAACGAAGAGCTCATTTTTTAAAAAAATAAAACAGATGCTATTGGCCCAACTAAAAAAAAAGGTGAATATAAAAATCAGTAAAATTAGAGATGAAAAAGAAATGTAACAACAGACCCCACAGAAATAAAAAAGAATCATCAGAAATTACCACAAAGAGCTGTATGCCAACAAACTGGGAAAAGTAGAAGAAATGAATAGATTGCTGGACACAAACTACCTAAATTGAGCCATGAAGACATAGAAAACCTAAACAGTCCCATTTTCAAGACCGAAATCGAATCAGTAATAAACACTCTCCCAAAATACAGAAGCCCAGGAACAGATGGCTTCACTGCTGAATTCTACCAGACATTTTAGGAAGGACTAACTCCAATTCTTCAAGTTATTAAAAACAATTGAAAGAGAGGGAATTCTCCCAAATTCTTTCTATGAAGCCAGCATCACCTTAATTCCTAAACTGAAAAAGATGCAACAAAGAGAATCACAGACCATTTCCCTGATGAACATAGACACAAATCCTCGAAAAAATTCTAGCCGATAGAATGCAACAACACATCAGAAAGATCATCCACCCAGACCAAGTAGAATTTATCCTTGGTTTGCAGGGATGGTTTAACATTTGTAAATCAATCAATGTGATACATCTCATTAATAAATTGAACAGGCTGGCGCTGTGGCTCACTAGGCTGATCCTCCACCTACGGCACTGGCACCCCAGGTTCTAGTCCCGGTTGCTCCTCTTCCAGTCAAGCTCTCTGCTGTGGCCCGGAAAGACAATGGAGGATGGCCCAAGTACTAGGGCCCTGCACCTGTATGGGAGACCAGGAGGAAGCACCTGGCTGCTGGCTTTGGATCAACACCGTGTAGTGGCCATTTTGGGGGTGAACCAATGGAAGGAAGACCTTTCTCTCTGTCTCTCTCACTGTCAAAAAAAAAATTGAACAAAAACCATAGGATTCTCAATAGATGCAGAGAAAACATTTGATAAAATACAACACACTTTCATGATGAAAACTAAGCAAATTGGGTATAGAAGGAACATTCCACAACATAATCAAGGCAATTTATTACAAACACATGGCCAGCATTCTATTGAATTGGGTAAATGCTGAAAGCATTTCCACTGACATTCCATACCAGAAAGGGATGCTGTCTCTCACCACTGCTATTCAATACAGTCCTAGAAGATTTAGCCAGATCCATTAGGCAAGAAAATAAATCAAAAGTATACAAATCAAGAGGGAGGAAGTCAAACTATCTCTTATCAGGCAACATTATTCTATACATAGAAAATCCAAAAGACTCACCAAAAGATGATTGGAACTCACAGAAGAGTTTGGCAAAGTAGCAGGATATTAAATCAATACACAAAAACAACAGCCTTTGTATACACAAACAATGCCATGGTTGAGGAAGAACTTTTAAGATCAATCCCATTCACAATAGCTGCCAAAAAATCAAATAACTTGGAATAAATTCAACCAAGGATGTCAAAGATCTCTACAGTAAGAATTACAAAACATTAAAAAAAAACAGCAGGACATAAAAAATGGAAAATTCTAGCCGGCGCCGTGGCTCAACAGGCTAATCCTCCGCCTTGCGGCGCCGGCACACCGGGTTCTAGTCCCGGTCGGGGCACCGGATTCTGTCCCGGTTGCCCCTCTTCCAGGCCAGCCCTCTGCTGTGGCCCGGGAGTGCAGTGGAGGATGGCCCAGGTGCTTGGGCCCTGCACCCCATGGGGAGACCAGGAAAAGCACCTGGCTCCTGGCTCCTGCCATCGGACAAGCGCGGTGCGCCGGCCGCAGCGGCCATTGGAGGGTGAACCAATGGCAAAAGGAAGACCTTTCTCTCTGTCTCTCTCTCTCACTGTCCACTCTGCCTGTAAAAAAAAAAAAAAAAGGAAAATTCTTCCATATTCATAGATTTGTAAGAATGGAATTTGATATTCTTCCAAAGAAATTCGATGCAATAACAAAATAGCAGACATTCTTCTCATATCTAAAAAATGCTGAAATTCATATGGAAACATAGGAGACCTCGAATATCTATAGCAATCTTATACAACAAAAACAAAGCTGGAGGTATCATCATATCAGATTTCAAGACATACTACAGGACAGTGGTAATCAAAACAGCCTTGTACTGATACAAAAATAGATGGATATACTATTGGAATAGAACAGAAACCCAGAAATCAATCCAAACATCTATATTCAACTTATATTTGATCAAGGAAATAAAACCAATTTCTGGAGTAAGGACAGTCTCTTCAACAATGGTGCTGGGTAAACGATTTCCCTATGCAGAAGTATGAAGCAAGACTCCAACATTACAAAAAGATATACTCAACATGCATTAAAGATCTAAACCAATAACCAGACACTATCAAGTTGATAAGAATATTGTAGAAACCCTGCAAGTTACAGTTCTTGGAAAAGACCCTAGAGGCACAGGCAATCAAAGCCAAATTTAGCAACTGGAATTACATCAAGCTGAGAAGTTTCTGTATGGCAAAAGAAACAGTCATGAAGGGGAAGAGGCAACCACCAGAATTGGAGAAATTATTTCCAATCTATACAACTGATAAAGGATTAATAACTGACTCAATAAAGAGATCAAGGAACATCACAACAACTAAACAACCCAGTTAAGACATGGGCCAAGGACCTAAATACACATTTTTCAAAAGAGGAAACCCAAATGGCCAACAGACACATGAAAAAATGTTCAGGATCACTAACCATCAGGGAAATGCAAATCAAAACCACAATGAGGTTTCACCTCAATCTGGTAGAATGGCTTTCATACAAAAATGAAGAAACAACAAATGCTGGCCAGGATGTGGGAGAAATAGTGCCCTAATCCACTGTTGATGGGATGCAAGCTGGTAAAGCCACCATGGAAGCAGTTTGGAGATACCTCAGAAATCTGAATATAGTCCTACCATATGATCCAGCCATCCCATTCCTTGGAATTTACCCAAAGGAGATTAAATCAGCAAATAAAAAAGCTATCTGCACCTCAATGTTTATTGCAGCTCAATTCACAATAGCTAAGGTATGGAATCAACATAAATGCCTGTTAACAGAAGACTGGATAAAGAAATTATGGGACATGTACACAATGGAATACTACACAGTGATAAAAAATGCATTCTGGCCATTTGCAACAAAATGGAGGAATCTGGAAAACATCATGCTGAGTGAAATAAGCCAGTCCCAAAGGGACAAATATCGTATGTCCTCCCTGATCTGTGACAACTAACAGAGCACCTAAAAAGAAACCTGTAGAAGTGAAACTGACACTATGAGGAGCAATGACTTGAACAGTCCTTGTCTTGACTGTCAAGGAACAATTTTACCTTTTTGTTTAATACCATTCGTTGAACTCTTAACACAAAATTATATAGGTGTTAAAACCAATTGAAAATAGATTTCAGTAAAAACTAAGAGTGGGAATAAGAGGCAGGGGATGTTCATTTTGGCACACATTTCCATGGACTTACCCTATGGTAAAGCTAAAATATTGCCATGGGTCTCCAAATCCCATTCAGCTGGGTGATACTAGTGCCATCTTACATATTAAAGTGATCATATTAAGTGTGTAACTGATCATATAGATTTTTTAAAATAGTGAATGGATCACAGAAATAAGACAGAGTGTCTGATAATAACAACAGATAGAATTAAAAAGGAGAGAATGATCCAACATGGGAAGGAGGCCACACAGCAGGATAATAGAATGACAAACACACTAAACAGCACTCTGACCTCATAATCAGCCCTTAAGGCATTCAGATCTGGCTGAAAAGTGCATGAGAGCACTGTGGCAAAAGAGATCTACATGAAGGATCTCTATGAAATTCCAGTGGAAAAAAGGGGCCAAAGAAGAATGTGCTTTTCCTTGAAGAGAGAACTTCCACTTTGCTTATGGCCCTCTCTAAATGCTGACAGAGTTTGTGGACTCAGAAGGCTTCCATAGCCTTGGCAGCTCATGCCAAGGGCCTCAGACTTTCACTGACATTATAAATTAGTGTCAATTGTTAAATCAGCAACAGGAGTCACTGTGCACTTACTCCCCAGTAGGACCTCTGCCCTTAATGAGTTGTACTATAAGAATTAACAGTAAAACTTGTCTTCACATAGTACTTTATACTTTGTGTGTCTGTGTGGGTGCAAACTGTTGAAATCCTAGTATAGAGTCAGTCTTCTGTATATAAAGATAATTTAAAATCAATATTAATGAAGAGTGGGATGGGAGAGGGGGTAGGAGGTGGGACAGGAGTGGGGGTGGAAGGGCAAATATGGCGGGGGGGGAGTACAGCTATATTCCTAAAGCTGTACCTATGAAATTTGTATTCATTAAATAAAATCTTTGTAAAAAAAATCTCCCACTGGGATTGGCACTCTAGTGTAGCAGGTTAAGCCTCCACCTGCAGTGGCACCATCCCATATGGGTGCCAGTTCATGTCCCAGCTGCTCTACTACCCCATCCAGCTCTCTGTTAATGGCCTGGGAAAGCAGTGAACGATGGCCTGAGTGCTTGGGTCCCTGCACCCATGTGGGAGACCCAGAAGAAGCTCTTGGCTTCCAGCTTCAGATCAGCCCAGCTCTAGCCATTGTGGCTATTTGTGAACCAGCAGATGGAAGATCACTCTCCTTTCCTCTCTCCCCCTCCTCCTTCTCAAATAAATAAATCATTAAAAAAAGATGTGCTAATCAAAGAAGATCATGCAGAGGTCTTTCAATCCGGGAGTGGTCCTTTCTGAGGAGGTTAAATAAAAACATATAGATGCAAAGATTCTCAACAAAGCACTAGCAAATCTAGTCCAAAACCACATCAAAATGGTGATACATCACAATCAAGTGATTTATCCCAGAAATGCAGGATAGTTAAACATTCACAAATCAGTAAATGTCATAAATTGCAAAAAACAGAATGAATAACAGAAGCCATACTGCCATCTTCTCAACAGATGCAGAGAAAAGATGTTATAATATTCAACACTCCTTCATGTTAAAATCTCTCCACAAATTAGGTATAGAAGGATATAACTCAAAAGTATAAAGGTTATAGGTAACAAACCAACACCTCAGATCTGGAACAAGATAAGGATTCTAAGATCACCATATTTATTCAATGTAGTATTGGAGTAATTGATGAGAGCAATTATGGATTAGAAAGAAATAAAGAACATCAAAATTAGAAGAGGTCAAATTATTCCAGAATGCAGAAGACATGATGTTCTTCATGGAAAAATCTAAACACTCAAAAAAGCTATTAAATTGATAAACTAACTCAGTAAAGTTGCAGGTACAAAACAAACATACAAAAAACTCACTGAAGAAGAAATCAAGAAAGAATTCCCATTCACGATATCCACCAAAAAATTTAGGAATAAATTTCACCAAAGAAGTGAAACATTTCGGGGCTGGCACTGTGGCACAATGGGTTAACGCCCTGGCCTGAAGCACCAGCATCCTATTTGGGTGCTTGTTCAAGACCTGGCTGCTCCACTTCTGATCCAGCTCTCTGCTATGGCCTGGGAAAGCAGTAGAAGATGGCCCAAATCCTTGTGGGAGACCTGGAAGAAGCTCCTGGCTCCAGGCTTTGGATTGGCTCAGCTCCGGCCATTACAGCCAATTGGGGAACGAGCTATTGGATGGAAGACCTCTCTCTCTGCCTCTCCTCTCTCTCTGTAACTCTTTCAAATAAATAAATAAATAAATCTTTTTAAAAAATAAGTGAAAATCTCTACATTGAAAATTATCAAACATTGATAAATAATTGTCAAGGATACCAAAATGGATAGATATCCTTGCTGATAAGTTAGAATAATCAATATCATTAAAATGTCTAGGAGGATCCAAGATAGCTGATTAGGGAAAAGACATTGATTTTTGACCATAGGAAGATAACTGAAGAAAAGCAGAGGAAATGCATCCTCATAGGAGATTTGGAGAGAAGTTTTCAGTGGGAATTCTGAAGAAGAGACACTGTGGAGCAGCATAAACAGTAAGAACATGCAGCAGCAACTGGGGACACGACCAGTGACTCTCACCGAGGGGTGCTGGAGGAGATGTCATCTTCTGAGAGTGAGGTGAGAGCAGACTGGCAGCCTGTGTCACTGGTGTTAATGCCTGAGGGGAGAACCCTGTGAATCACACTGATTGAGTCTGGTCTGCAGCTCTAGAGGGAGACTGAGTACCCACCTAACTCCATGAAGGGAGAGCTCATTTCTTTCTCCCCATTCCCCAACAAGGGCACCCAGTGACTGGCAGGGAGAAATCACCATCCTAACTGGAGCAGTGAAGTGACTAGAAGATTTTATCAGAGGGATCAGTTCACAGTCCTCAGTGATTGTGAGTCTGGCTTAGAGGATTGGCAGTGGGCCCAGTTAGGATTGTGAGGTGTTCCCCTCTGCAACTCTCACAGGCACTTGAGCTAAAACTGCTAAAGCAGAGCACCCACATGCAGCAGGCTCCAGGAATGCCTCTGTTCTGTGTGCAGGGTTGGCTCATGGTGCTGCATGGATGTCCTGGATCCTGTGACCATGGGAGCCTTGTGCACTATGGAAATTCTGAGTGTACAAGACAGTGTGGGGTACAGGTGGGTTTCTGCACAATCAATGTATCTGGCTTCAGAGGCTCACAGTTCCATGACTGCCTGGGGTGTGTCATTACAGAGAATTCCATGCTCAAACTGAGGAATGCATAGATGTGCTTGCATGGGTGTGGCGTATAGCCACTGTGGGCAAATCCCAGGCATTTATCAATTTGGCGGAGAGGATGTGAGGTTCTGATTATGCTATCCAGTGAGCTCATACCCCCCTGCTGACAACAGGAGATTTACGCCCAACATGGGTGTCATCCTGAACTGCTGACCCACTGAAGTAATGACGACAGTGCTCTAGTCCCACTCAGAACACACCTTGGGATATCCACTGAAGGAGCAGACTCCACTAAGCCAAAGAGGTATATGTCAAAGAAAAAGCCATCAGAGAAGAAAAACAACAGGTGATTCCATAAATGCCTAAAAATAAGCATAGAAATGCAAGAAACATGAACAAGAAAGTAATGTGAATCCCCAAAAGGAACACAGGACTTCAATATTAAGATGTATATGAGGACAAAGACATTGAAAAAATGCCTGAAAATGAATTAAGAATGATCATAAAATTACACAACACAGAAAATCAAGTACATGAAATAGAGATCCATATATGACATGAAGAAATTTACTCAGAGATAGATATATTAAATAAAAAATCAAACTGAAATATTAGAAATAAAGAATTTGGTGCTGGTGCTGTGGCATATTGGGGAAAGCTGAAGAAATGAAAAATCCAGTATATCAGAAAATACGGTGGAAAGCTTTAACCACATGCTTGGTGAGACACAATAAAGAATATCAGAGCTAGAAAACAAATCCTTTGAAATATTTTAGGCAAAAGAAGAAAAAAAAGAGAGGATTCCAAGATGGTTTTATAGGGAAAAGACGTGCTAATTCTGACCAGGGGAAGATTGCCTGGAAGTGAGCTTCCTTTGCTTCTGCTGAGTTGGAGAGAAGTTTGGAATGGAAATTATACAGAAATAGATGGGACACCATGGAGCAGCGTGGAAAGAGTGGATGCACAGCAACAAGCAGGACACCACACATGACTCCCACAGCTGATGGATGAAGGAAACACCTCTGTGAGAGGTGAGGGTAGAGTGTGGCAGCGTGCTACTGGTGATATTCCATGAGGGAGAACTTTCCTGACCACACTGAGTCTGACCTGGAGCTCTGGTAGGGGGCAGGGCACCAACCTAATCCAAAAAAGGAAGTGCACCTTTTTCTCCATCAAACCACCAGGGCATCTGGCAACCAGCGGGGAGAAGGCACTGGCTTGACACCAACAGATGTTATATTAACTCTCAAACACAACTAGGGGATTTTACCAGAGGGAAAAATTCACATTTCCCACTGACTTCGAGTTGGGCTTTGAGGGGACTGGGCACCCACTTACGATTGTGAGGTGCCATCATACTCTCAAGCTATCACAGGCTCCGGGGCTCAAACTTCCAAGGTGGAGCATCCACAGGCAGCCAGCTCTGGCATTGACTCTGCTCATAGCTGGATGGGGCAGGCTCATGGTGTAGAAGAGAAGGTCTTCTGCACAGTATTTTGATGGGAGTCTTGTGACTGTGGGAATTTTGTGACTGCATGATAGCATGCAGGGTATGATGTGTCTCTGAGAAACTACTGTATCTAGTGTCAAGATGTTCACTCTCCTTGAATGCCCAGGGTAGGTCATTGCAGAGGGTTCCATCCTCACACTGAATACTGCACAGATCTTTTGTGTGGTTCATGTGACAGCACAGGTGAGGGTTGTACTTACTGTAGACTAACCCCATTCATTTCCTTGGAAGAGGGAAGGTGAGGTTGTGATGACAACAGACATGATCATACCCTCTCTCCGGCTAACAATAGAGGTCTACCATGCCCAACTTTGCTGTCACTCTGGATTCTTGCCCCACCCTGAAGCACTGACCAGAGCCTGCTGGGTGGGCCAACTCCTCACATGCCACTGGGTTCACTAAAGGAACAGACAATCCATTAAGCCACAAGGCCATAGTTCTAATATAAAATCCACCAGTAGAGAAATCCAAGATGGCAGAATAGCAACAGGATGGTCTGATTTAAGCTAGATGAAATCAATATTTTTAAAAGGTGAGAAAGTACAATCTCAGGGTAAAGCTGCAGGGGTACTGCAGTGGGAGAGCCTGCAAAAGTGGTATAAATTGTCCAGACCTGTGCTGAACAGGCATGCAGCAAAAGATCCACCGGCTTGGATCCAAGGAGGAAGGAGCCTGCCACAGCAAACCAGGTGACAGTGGACTCCACGAGAACCACAGCACTCCTGATACAGTGGGAGGGAGAGCTTAGTGAATCACACCTTTTAGAGTCCCACCCAGAGATGGGGGGAGTGGCAGATATCTCTCCCCTCAACCCCACTATAAAAGAGACCTGCAGCCAGTGGAGGGGGAGTGGCGCCATTTTTGTGTATAGGTTGGTAGCAGCCACCTCAGCTCCTGTGCGCACCCAGCAATTCCTGGGGTCACTTAGTCATCCACCCAGTCGATGGGGGACAACCACAAGAGTTCAGGAGAAACAACAAGACAGCCTCCATGGCATCAGTTGCACCCACTCAGAAATGGGAAGGGAGGGGGGCCATCCCTACAGATGGCAAGTGCACCGGGGGGACTCTCCTACACACCCAGCACAATTATGAAGCAAGCTGGAATGCATGGGCAGGTACTTTGCAAGCCTGTGAACCACAGGTCTAACCAGCGAGAAAAACCCACATTCCCATTGACATCAAATCTGTTTGGGAGTACTGGACTAATCCAGCAGGCTGGAACACAGACAGTGGCTCTGGGTATACTTTAGTGTCCTTGCAGACAAGAATGGCTAGTTGGGTGGGGTGGAGTGGCCCCACTGGCACTCCTTGGCCCTTTGAGCCCTGGGAGCCGAGACAGAAAACACTGACTTCAAGAGGGAGGCAGGGTGTGCCTGGGATCTGGAGAATCACAGATGCTTCTGTAAACTCTGAGCTCCTAGGTTGCCTACAGCACCTCATAGCAGAGGGAACTGTGCTCACAGAAAGGACTCTGCAGATCATGTGTGTGGTTCATATGGCAGTGTGAATGAGTGCTGAACGCACTGGAGGCTAACACCTGGGCATTCTTCAGCTGGGAGTAGAAGGGGAGGTCAAACCAACAGAGGTGACCATTCTTCTCCATTCAGTCAACCAGAGGAGGGCTACCACACCCAACATGGCTGTTATCCTGGATACTCACCCCACCCTGGAGCACTTAACAGAGTTCCCTGGCCACACGATACCACTTACCTCTTGGTAGTCACTGATTGTGTAGACATCCCACTAAGCTACAAAGGCACAGATTGAAAGTAAAAGCCATCATATATACATAAAATTTTTTACAAATGCCTAATAATAAAGGCAAAAAATCAAGAAACAATAAGACACTGTGAGCCCCCTAAAGGAACACTACAGCATTTTGATACTAGAATGTAAAGATGAAGAGATAGAGGAAATGCTGGAAATGTAATTCAAAAAGTTAATCATTAGATTATTCAAAAGCAGTCGAAAGCAAATCTAGGAACTAAAAAGCTATTTGGGTATGAAAAACTTTTCCCATGAAATTGAGATTTTAAAGAGAAATCAAAATGAAATACTAGAAATGCGGTGGACAGTATTAACAACAGAGTTGGTAAGGCAGAAGAAAGAATTTCCAAATTAGAAGACAATCTCTGGAAATTTTACAGACCAAAAACAAGAAATTAGAAACTTAAAAAGTGTTGCAGATATATGAAATACTATCAAAAGATGCAACATTTGATTCTTAGGAGTGCCTGAGGGTGTGAAAAGAAAGAAGAGATTCAAAGGCCTACTTAGTGAAATAATTACAGAAAACTTCCCAAACTTGGAGAAAGAAAGGAATGTCCAAGTACAGGAAGCACATAGCACTGCTAACAAATTTGACCAGAAAATATCTTCATCACAGCACACTGTAATCAAACTTCCCACAGTAGAGCATGAAGAAAAGATTCTAAAATGTGTATCAGAAAGACCAGATTATTTTCAGAGAGTCTCCAGAGTCACACCTGACTTATCAGAAACCCTGCACGCTAGAATACAATGGCAAGATATAGTCCAAATCTTAAGAGAAAAAGCTCAGTCTAGAATACTGTATTCATAAATGAGAGCTTTGCAGGGTAAAGGTGAAATAAAGACCTTCCATAACAAACAGAAATTGAAAGAATTTGTCACTACTTGTCCAGCCTTACAAAAAATGCTTAAAGATGTGCTACACACAGAAAGAGAGACATAATCATGAAAAAATATGAAGACAGAAACCCCACCCCAGTAAAAGTACAAAAGAAATACAAAGCAAAGGATAGGAACATTTACAGGAAAATGGCAGGGCAAAGTTGATTACTTATAAATAGTTACCCTGAATGTAAATGGCCTCAACTCTCCAGTTAAAAGATACAAGACCTATCTATTTGCTGCCTATAAGAAACAGTCTCCAACAAAGATACATATAGACAGAAACTGAAAGGATGGAAAAAGGTATTCCATGCTAATGGAAAACAAAACAGACTTTAACACAAAAACTGTTACAAGAGACACAGAAGGACACTATGTAATTATTATGAGATCAATACAACAGGAAGATGTAACTATTATAAATATATATGCAACTAATTACAGGGAACCTGGCTATTGAAAACAACTATTAAAGGATCTAAAGAGAGACACACTCCAATATGGTAGTAGGGGGGAACTTTAACACCTCATGCTCATCACTGGATAGATCCACCAGGCAGAAGATCAACAATCAACCAACAGAGTTAATTGATACTATGGACCTAACTGATGTCTACATCTACAGAACTCTTCACCACACAGTGGCAGAAAACATTCTTATCAGCAGTGTAAAAAATTTTCTCTAAGATAGACCACATACTAGGCAATAAAGCAAGTCTCAGCAGATTCAAAAAATCAAAATCATACCATGAACCTCCTCTGATCACAACAATGGACTGAAGCTCAAAATCAACTCAAGAGTCTCAGGAACATATGCAAATAAATGGAGATGAAACAATATGCCCCTAAACGAAAGTGGGTCACAAAAGAAATCAAAATTAAAACAAAAAGTTTCTGGAAACAAATGAAGATGACCATACCTCATATCAAAACTTATGGGACAAAGCAAAAACAGTGTTAAGAGGGAAGTTTATAGCAATTAGCGCCTACATCAAGAAATTGGGAAGTCACCAACTAAATGAGCTGTCAGTGCATCTTAAGGACCTAGAAAAATAACATCAAGCCAAATTCAAATTAGGAGGAGGAGAAAAATAATTAAAATCAGGAGAAAAATTGAAACAAAAAATGCAAAAGATCAATGAAATGAAGAGCTGGTTTTTTGAAAAAATAAAATAGACTATTGGCTCAGCAAACAACAACAACAACAAAATAAAAAAAAAACAAGGAGAAGACCCAAATCAACAAAATCAGAGATGAAAAAGGAAATGTAACAACAGATACCAGGAAAATAAAAGTAATCATAAGGAATTACTACAAAAAACTGAATACCAACAAATTGAGAGACCTAGAAAAAAAATAGATTCCTGGACACATACAACCTACATAGATTGAATCATGAAGACATAGAACACCTAAATAGACCAATAACTAAGACAGAGATCAAATCAGCAATAAAGACCCTATCAACAAAGAAAAGCCAAGGTCCTGACACCTTCACTGATGAATTCTACCAGACATTTAAAGAAGAATTAATTCCAATTCTTCTCAAGCTATTCAAAACAATTGAAAAGGAGGGAATCCTCCCAAACTCCTTCTATGAAGACTGCATCACTTAAATACCTATGCCAGAAAAAGATATGAGAGCAAATGAGAAATATAGACCAATATCCCCGTTGAAAATAAATGTGAAAATCCTAAACAAAATACTAGCGAATCAAATAGAACACACTAGAAAGATCATTCACCCAGACCAAGTGGGATTTATCACTAGCATACAAGTATAGTTCAATATCCAAAAATGAATAAATGTGATAAACCACAGTAACAAACTGAAGACCAAATGCAGAGAAACCATATGACAAAATTCAACACCCTTTTATGATGAAAACCTTAAGAAGTTGGGTATAGAATCAAAATTCCTCAACATAAAGCAATTTATAACAAACCCACAGCCAGCATCCTACTGAATGGGGAAAAATTGGAGGCATTTTCATTAGCATCTGGAACCAGACTAGGATGTCCATTGTCACCATTGCTAATCAATATAGTTCTGGATGTTTTAGCCAGGGTCATCAGGCAAGAGAAATAAAAGGATACAAATAGGGAAGGAAGAAGTCAAACTATACCTATGTGCTGATGATATGATTCGATATATAGGGAAGCCAAAAGACTATGTGAAGAGAATATTGGTACTCATTAAAGAGTTTAGCAGGATATAAAATCAACACACAAAAATCAATAACTTTTGCATACAGACAATGCCATAGCTGAGAAAGACCTTGTAAAATCAATCCCATTCATAACTAAAAAAATTTAAATACCTTGAAATTAATTTAACCAAGGTCAAAGATATCTACAATGAAAATTATAAAACATTAAAGAAATAGAATAAGACATAAAAATTGGAAAAATCTTCAATATACAAGTCACAAAAAGAAAAATACATTAAGATCTCTCTGTTCTGTGGTAACTAATAGAATACCTAATATGTAATCAACAGGAGTGAAACTGTCACTTGAGATGCATTGATTTTAAATAGCCCTTGTCTTGACTATTGAGGAGAATACATTTTTGTCTGTTTTGGTTTTTTTCTTCATACTACTCAGTTAACTCTCTAATTATTGTAGGGTTAATTTAATGAGTATTAAGGTTAACTGAAAAATTAATCTCTGAAAAAAATAGGAATGGGAAAGGAAGGAGGAGGAGGAAGAAAGTTGAGAGTATGGGTGGGAGGGAGGTGGTGGGGAGGGGGAAAAATCATCACATTCCCAAATCTGTATTATCTGTATTAAATGCATTAAGTTGTATTATTTTAAAAAATTAAAAAGCCATCAATAGCGAAAGCCAACTGTTTCCATAAATGTCTAAAAATAGCAGAAAACAAAAAAGAAAACATGACTCCCATAAGAACACAACATCATTTCAACATTAGAATATGAACATGAAAATACTGAGGAAATGCCTGAAAACTAATTCAAAAGAATCATCACGGGATTACTCAGAAGTAATAAGAAGCAAATTCATAAGTTAAAGAAATCCATACATGACATGAAGAAGAACACACAAAACAATGGAAAGATTTTCAACATTCGTGGACTAGAAGAATTAATGTCAATTGTCCATACTACGCAAAGCAATTTACAGATTCAATGCAATCACAATCAAAATGCCAAGGACATTCTTCTCAGATCTAGAAAAAAACATTATTCATATGGAAACAAAATAGTCCCTAAATATCTAAAGGAACCTTAAACAACAAAAACAAAGCCAGAGACATCACAAAACCAGACTTCAAGACATACTACAGGGCAGTAATAAAATAGTATGGTACAGACACAAAAATAAACATGATGACTGATGGAACAAAATAGAAACCACAGAAATTAATCCATGCAGCTACAACCAACTAATCTTTGACAAACAACTAAAATCGATGCCTTGAGAAAGGATACTCTCTTCAACAAATAGTGCTACACATCCATAAGTATGAACCAAGTCTCCAACATTATACATTATAAAAAGATCAACTCAAAATGGATCAAAGTTCTAAACATATGATCTGACACTATCAAATTAGTAGAGGAAAACATCGTGAAAACTCTGCAAGACATCTGCATACTTCTTGGAAAATACCCCAGAAGCACAAGCAATAAAAGCAAAAATAGACTAATGGGATTACATCAAGCTATTAAGCTTCTGGACTGCATAGCAAACACTCAAAGAGGTAGCTGACAGAATAGGAGAAAATATTTGTAAACTATGAAACTGATAAAGGATTAATATCCAATATCCATAAAGAGCACAAGAAACTCAATAGCAACAAAACAAACAATACAGTTAATAAATGGGCAAAGGACATGTAGAGGCATTTTCTAAAAGATGAAATTCAAAAGGTTAAGACATAAAAAATGCTCAGGGTCAGTAGTTATCAGGGAAATGCAAGTAAAATCTTCAGTGAGGCTTCACCTCACCTAAGTGAGAATGGTTATCATCCAAAATCAAAAAATAAGTGCTGGTGAGGTTGTAGGGAGAAAGGTACCATAATCCACTGCTGGTGAGGAATGTAGGCTAGAACAATCATTATGGAAGTGGAAGGAGTATAGAGATTCCTCAAAAATCTGAAAATAGATCTGCCATATGACCCAGCCATCCCACTTTTGGGAAGTTACACAAATGACATGAAATCAGTGTATAAAAGAGTTATCTGTACCCCATGTTTATTGCAGCTCAATTCACAATAGCTAAGATATGAAATCATCCCAAATATCTGTCAACTGATGACTGAAGAAAATGTGGTACACACACACACACACACACACACACACACACTATGGAATACTGCTCAGCCATGAAGAAAAATGAAGTCTTATCTTTCACAACAAGATGGATGCAACTGAAAACCATTACGCTTAGTGAAATAAGCCAGTCTCAAAAAGACAAATATCATAGGTTTTCTGACATGTGGTAGATAATATAGAATTCCTATACAAAAATGTTTAGAAATGAAACAGACATCTTGTGATTTGATTATTGTTTTTAGCTCTAATTTATATGCCTATTGTCTGTCTACTTTTTACTTCTTGAATGTTATGGTTAGTGGTTCATTAAACCTGTGATTACAGACTGGATTGAAATTATATTTTTGCAAAAATTAACAAAAATGAAGGAAGTAAAGGAATTGAAGGTGGGAGAGGAGCAGGAAACATGTTTATCTTCTTATGATTATACCTATGAAATACATGAAATTTGTTTTGTTAATATTAATAAAAACTAAAGAAAACAAAACTCATTCAGTGAAGAAATGGGAAAAGAACCTCAATAAACAGCTCTCAAAAGAAGAAATACAAATGGTCAACAAATAATACTCATCATCATTAGCCATCAGGGAAATGCAAATCAAACCACATTGAGACAGCACTTCACTCCTGTAAGATGGGCTAAAATACAAAAGACAATAACAAATGCTGGTGAGGGTGTGGATAAATAACAACACTTATACACTGTTAGTGGGAATGTAAATTAGTCCAGCCACTGTGGAAAACAGTATGGAAATTTCTTAACTACAAATAGAGTTGCCATATGATCCAGCAATTTCACTTCCAGATAGATGCCCAAAAGACGTGAACATGTTGTATCAAAGAAATACTCTGAACCACCATGTTTATAGGAGCACAGTTCATCATAGCCAAAATATGGAATCAACCAAGGTCTCCATCATAGATGAATGGATAATGTGGTATATATACAAAATGGAATATTATTCAGGTATAATGAAGAATGCTAACATTTGCAACAAAATGAATATAACTAGTGGACATCATGTTAAGTGAAATAAGCCAGACATAGAAAGACAAATACCACATGTTCTCCCTTATATGTGGGATCTAAAATTTAAAAAGTAAAAAAAAAACTATAAAAGGAAATGCCTTATCAGTATAACTGCAAATATAGTTGTGTCAAACTTTTATACCTTTGTCATATTAGTGGTTAAAAATGTTATACTACTAGCTGGCGCCACAGCTCACTAGTTTAATCCTCCATCTTGCAGTGCTGGCACACCAGGTTCTAGTCCCGGTCGCCCCTCTTCCAGGCCAGCTCTCTGCTGTGGCCCGGGAGTGCAGTGGAGGATGGCCCAAGTGCTTGGGCCCTGCACCCCATGGGAGACCAGGAGAAGCACCTGGCTCTTACCATTGGATCAGCGCGGTGCGCCGGCCGCGCCGGCCATTGGAGGGTGAACTAACGGCAAAAGGAAGACCTTTCTCTGTTTCTTTCACTGTCCACTCTCCCAAAAAAATGTTATACTACTATAGTTTTAATGATCTGTGATTACTTTAAAATTTACTGTATTTTGATGGAATGGTCTCATCTTTCTATTTGATTATAGCCCATTTATAGTTTTTTCATATTATGTATTGTCATGAATTTTTGATACTTCATTAAAAAATAAAAATATGTATGAAAAAGTATGCATGGATTTGAATTTTTTTTATCTAAACCAACTCTTTACATTTTTTATATTTTTCATGTTGTCTTTGAATACTACATATGTAGGAACTGTTTGTGTCCCCATGTATAAGGAAAATGGGAAAGAAAAAGTAACTGGGATGACCTAATAGAATGGAAGCTGCTCATAAAAGGTTGAGAACCAGTGAGGCACAACCTGCACCAAAAAGGTGGTCTGCATTTAACAACGTGCTTCCTGTCCACCCCATTATCAATACAGTCCATTATTTCTGGACAAAGTTTTCATCAAATTCAGAAAAATCATGTGAACATTTTATAAAATAGCTCTTGGCATAATGTTAAACGAAGTTTATGAAAAGGGAAAGTCATATGTATCTGTGCAGATGTCATTATTAAACAATTCAGAAAATGAAGGACAGAGTTGGCTGACCCCATAGCAGGTGTGGTCTGGACATCATCCCTTAAATGTGCTATCTTATCAGTTATCAAGACTTGTACAGGCTGGCATGCATCAAATTGCTCCACTTTCTCTATTGAGGGAAAAACACAAGGTTGTTTTCATATCAATATTCTAAGCTATCAGAAGCATCCCAATTCCTGATGAAATGGATTTTCCTAAAGATTTTCTCCAAGCAAAAAAGTAAATGTCTTAAGACCAGGAAAAGGCACAAATCTGAAGGTACTAATAACACAGGTCCTCAAAATTCTGGTCCTGAACTCTACCCTAGGAAATTGAGTGCCTATTGGCTGCCAGTTACCTAGGTTGGGCTAGTATTAGCCAGCTTCAAATTTCAGAGAAATCTCTACCATCCTACGAAATCTTTTTTCTCCTCAGTTAGTTTATACCATTATCTGATTTAACCTGTAATGCAATCCTGAGATATGTAGAGTCTTCATGTCCATATTTTAGAGCTGAAGAAACCAAGGCTGACAGAGAAGGTTATGCCAAAGAGAACACAGCAGGAAAATCATGACACAGGTTTTATGTTCTGGAATGGCTGCTTGACAGTGAAACAAGACTTTTTTCTCAGTGATGCTGGAAGTAGTCAAACTGTTTGAAAGAGCACTGGATACCTGCGGTGCCTCAAAGACCATGGAGTGGAAGGAGAGAAAGATATCGAACAGGCATTGTTTTGAACCCCTCACTTGACTTTAATCTAGAGCACATTCTCTATAAGTACAAGAAAAAGATTTCAATCCATTTGTGGAAAAACAGAATAAAAAGTATGATTATATGTTAGTGCCAAAAATGTTTTTGATTCAAAGCATTTTTTCACTATGCATGGAAAATTTATATAATGAAAAAACTAGCCATGAATTTAAAAAATATTTGCCACCAAAATAAACTGAAAACAGTAGGGATTGTCCCAGTGTATGGAATCTTGCCATGCAAGTGGGAAACCTGGTTTAAGTTCCTTGTTCCTGACTTTGGCCCTGCCCAGTCCTTTGTGGAACAAGCCAGTGAGCGGATGGGGTCTGTGTCTGTTAAGATCTTTATCTGTGTGCCTCTCTGCCTCTTCACTAAATAAATAAACTCATGTTTTAACTTCCATTCATCATGTCTTTGTGCGGTACAGTCATAAGGAAGGAATCCACTTCAACTTTTGTTTGGAAAGAGTCCAGTTGGTGGATCATAGCACATAATGCTGTTAAAATTTGCACTAGCACCTCTCCGAGATCAGGGACCATGCCTTTTCCTGTCTCGCACCAGTGTGAAACCTCCCTTGACCTGTGGGCCAACCTGTGAAGAGGAACAGTTGGGTACCTTGCCTTATACTGTTGTCCTTGGGACATATCCTGTACTCTATAACAAAGTCTGTCTTAGGATCGCTCATGACCCTGGCAGTGTTTCTACCAGTTGTGATCAAAGGCAGTTAAATGATTCAGGGTACCTGAAACTTCTTGGCAGTTGTCCTGATTTATTGCATTTTCTCCCATGGGGGAGATGACATCTTCCCCAAAAATCCTGCAGAAATGCTCAATCAGAAATTTTACAAGAGCAATCTGTAACACAAAGGACAAAGATAGAGTATATGTTTACACTAGGCATCATTATATATCATATTTCATAAATGAATTGTGAACCAGTCAAAAATGTGAAATTCAGAATTTCAGGAAAAATTCAATGTAGACAAAAATACATGAGCCCAAGGCTGGCACTGTGGCATAGTGGGTAAGACTGCCACCTGCAGTGCTAGCATCCATATGGGCACCAGTTCAAGTCCCAGATGCTCCACTTCTGATCCAACTCTCTGCTATGGCCTAGGAAAGGAGTGGAAGATGGCCCAAGTTCTTGGATCCCTGCACCCGTGTGGGAAACCTGGAAGAAGCTCCTGGCTCCTGGCTTCAGATTGGCTCAGCTCCAGCTATTGCGGCCTTCTGAGGAGTGAATCAGCAAATGGAAGAGTGTTCTTGCTCGCTCGCTCTCTCTCTGCCTTTCAAATAAAATAAATAATTCTTTAAAACATGCATGAGCCCATCTTCTCTATGAAATGATGTCCATTTTGAAAGTATTTGGGCACAGATTTTTATATTCTTTGAATCAGTTATCATTTGTGACAATTTTTATCAATGAATACATATCTTTATAGATATGACATTTTCAGCCAACATTTATAGAATGGTTGGGGTACAAATACATTTATATTCCCAGTCTAAAATGTGTAAAGCAGCCAAATAGACACCAACTTGAGAAATTCACTTCTGAAGTGAACATCCTAAACTTGAGGAACAGAGATCCCCACTAGGTTCTTCTGGAACTGCCTTGTGTCAGCTTAGCCTTGCTTTCTGGATGAGTGTGGGATGAGCTGAGTGAGGCTTCTTTAGCATTGTGACCCCATTAGGAGATTCTGCAATCTTTCACTTGTTTTCAATTCTACTTGCAGAGAGGAAATCTGACCTAGCATATCTCTGAATGAGTCGCAGTTGGTAGAGGAGGGTCAGTGGGTGTGCACATGTTTCCCAGTCCACCCAGGCAAGCTCACCCCATTCTTGTCATTCTAACCATTGCCATTTCTTAGGTGAGAAACCTTGGCTTGAAAACACTGTCCAATGTAAAACAGCATTCAAAGGTAAGCCCTAGAGTTGAAACTTGTTTTGTAGAACACAAAGCCCATATTTGTTTCTCTTTATTTTTAAAATTTGTTTTTACTTATTTGAAAGGCAGAGTTTCAAAGAGAGGGAAAGAGACAAAAAAGGGTCTTTAAATGGTGTCACTCCCCAAGAGCCTCAATGGCTAGGGCTGGGGCAGACCAAAACTATCAGCCTAGAACTCCATCTGGGTAAAAGTGCCCCAAGTATTTGGGCCATTTTCTGCTGCCTTCCCAGGAATATTAGCACAGAGCTGGATTGAAAGGAGAGCAGCCAGGACTTGAACCAGCACTCAGATATGGGATGCTGGTGTTATAAGCAGCTGCACCACAATGCCAGCCACACTCCATATTCCAAACACTGTGTGACCCTCTTCTTTATGTCACCAATCTGGTAAAAATTAAAGGGAAAATGAAGAAGGGTGGGAATGAAGGAGGGAAGATAGGGTGGAAAGTATCATTATGCTCTTAAAACTATATGAAATACATGAAATCTGTTTCCTTTATATAAATATTTTTTAAATGGTCCATCCAAATTAAGATACTGAACTTCAGGTGCAAAGCAGAGACAGCATAAAAATGAGGCATCTTATTACCTTTTTCTTTCGTTCCATTCTTTGTGCTGAGTTGCTGTAATTAGGTAGCCAAAAAAGGCTTGGGGCTATACAAAACGACAAGTCAGAGGTTGTCATATGATTGAATGATGAGTGTTGTGAAATCTTGTCTAAAAGTCCAAACAGGGAACGCAAGAGATTAACGTTGGGTTTTGGCAGCTCATCTAAAAGCCTGAATATAGAAAAGTGCACTCTTAAAGCAAGAACTTTTTTTATATATATAAAGCTTTTATTTAAAGAATATAAATTTCCAAACTTTAACTCAGAACATTGTGCATGCAGAGAAGAGGAACTGAATGCTTTGTTTGCCGCTGGTGAAACCCAGTGAAAATACTTGACAGTATACCAGTATGTCTTCAAAATAGTTTGAATATTATCAAAGTATTTCTGAGTCTACTATGTTACACACTAAATTGAGGCACTATCAAAAATAACATATTTAACAGAGCATATTTAAAAATTTGTTGCATTCCAGAATCTGACCACATGAAAGCTTCTTAAAGAATATAAACAGAAATGCATGGAAAGAGTTCCTTTTCTTTTTAATGTAGTAGCAAAAGAATGTTGCTTATGGCAAGAATGCAAAGGTTATCAGTTACCGAAGAGACTTGGTACAGCTATGAAGCACACACAGATGTGATATGTCCTAAATTCAATTCCCGGACCTTCTGTAGAATTCTCTGGCTGGCTAACTCTCTGACAGTGTTACATAAAGACTGCTGACTCATCAGGCCACTAGCATCTGGATTGAACCAATAGTTTCCTCTTGTATCAGGGTCACATATTAGACAAAGGTCAAAGACTCCATATTAGTAATGGTCAGAGAAACAAGAACCAAATGACAGCAGCAAGGCCTGGAACCCTTTCTAAATGGGCCTACATCTGTGTGACCAAAAATATCTTTTGTCAGAGGTCATGGTTATAATGAATAAAAGGGCTTTTCTTTAGGCTTTTTGTGTTTGGCTGAGAATGACGACTGCATCCTCACCTCTGAATTGCCACTATTTTAGCTTTCTCGTTCCCATCATCCAGAACATGAAGCCAGTTATCATAGAGGTAGCCCGTAAACAGACTTGCTGGAATGTTTTGAAGAAAATCCTTAGAAGAAAAAAAATTTTTAAAAATCTTTGTATAAATGTTTTAAATCATATTTTCATAGAAAACATTATTAGCTAACATACAAAGAAAATTTTAATTGAAGTACTCCGTTTAGTCCCCGTTTCTTCACAGCTACCCAGAATGTGACCTACAAAAAGCTTGGCTCCAACTCTACACTGACATGCTCGTGCAGAAGCACAGGCTTGGATCTTCTCTAAAGAAAAGTAGCAGCATAGAGTTCCAGGCAGGGGTGGAAATGAAGGTACCTTCCCCTCCCAGGTACACTTTACAAACCAGTACAGACTGACTAGATCTGTTGCAGAATCATCCTTACTCATTATTTTCTTGAAAGAAAATAATCATTTACATTTGGCCTAATTATTTCAGGCCTAGTGCTGTTAACTGTTTGCAGAAAATGTTTGAAATCAATGACATCAATAACACAATCATGAATGCACTCACGCTCACATGGAAGGTGAGAATACAGCCCTCCTATCTGAGTTGTATGTGCTATATGTGCTTCTAGGGAGAAAATTCTCATTACAGCCTCACTCTTCATGTCTTCATACAGCAGGGCTAGGGAACCTTTTTTCAGCAAAGGGCCATTTGAATAATTACAACATCATTCACGGATCATACAAAATTATCAACTTATAGATTAACCTGCTATAGATTTGCTCAAGTTCATGTCCCGCTTGCAGTTGCCTTGGCAGAGCCAGACCAAATTATGTTATGGGCTACACATTCCCCACCCTTTATATTGATTCAGTTCCTTATACTTGTAAGCAGAAGATTCTAACTTTGTTACAAAATACTTAACATATTCTTTAAAATCCATTGGTTAAAACATGTACCATCCCTACAAGAAAGAAACTTAATCATGATTTAGATAGCTCACAATTACAGATCCGTGGCTATCAAGGCTATGGATAAGCTTCCTACTTGTGGCCTTGGAAAGTTGGTCCAATTATGGTGTTAATGAACAATGTCAACACCTGAAATTGAGCCCTTGAAACTTTCCTTTATGAAGATTTATCTCTTTGAGAGATGAAGCTACAGAACAAGAGGAGGAGAAACACAAAGAAATGTCTTCCATCCTCTGATTCATTTCCCAAATGGCAACAATTTCCAGGGCTGGGCCAGGCTGAAACTGGGAGCCTTGGACTCCATCCAGTCTCCCATGTGGGAGGCAGGGGTCCAAGTACTCTAGCCATCTTCCACTGCTTTTCCAAGTGCATCAGCAAGGAGCTGGATCAGAAAAGGATCAGGTAGAAGATGAACCAGCTCCCATATGGGATGCCAACATGAAGGCAGAGGTTTAAACTGCTGCATCACAATGCTGGCCACCCCAGAATATAATCTTCTGGGCCTCTAATTTTGACATCGCAATGGCAAAATCAATGTGGCCCTGCTCATATTCCCGTTTCTTGTCTAGAACAATACTATAGTTGTAGGACATGGTATTGTCAAGGACCAGATTGCAAAGTCTTCATAGAAATAACTGAGTCTTGCTGGAAAATTAGGTCCATTTCATGTGTGTTACCTTACAGAGGGTAAACTCAACATGTTATTTGTATTTTTGTGCTGTAAACATGGTAGTGGTCAACTGTAACAAATGACCAAACCACTGCCACTTATCCTATGCCCAAATATGAATGGGGGAGAGGGAAACACCAACTGTCTCATTTCGGTGGAATTTGCAGAACTTGTTTCTAGTCATGACCACAATACTGTATTTTTAGCCGCTAACAAGTAGTAAAATATATTGATTCAATTTTTTTGTTATGATAGTTCTCCTTTTAGAAATGTACCCAGACACTTGATTTAGCTGTATTGTTTCAAATATATATTTATTTTTCATACAGATTACCTGTCCCATATTCTGAACTAATTGTGGTAACTACACCTGCATTCAAAGCCAGATTTCCAAGTCAAGCTTTCTGTTGAGAATAAGTTTACTCTACACTAGTGCGATAAACATAGTAACCACTAACCAAGCATATGCAAGTGATAAAATTGAAAGGAGGCAAAAAAAATAGTAAAATCTTGCTACTCTGCTTCTAAAGAACAGACATAGAAGACAAGGGAAGAAATGAGGAGGAAGTGAATGGAGGCATCTATGGCCCCTTTTTAGTGTTTGTTGATTCACTGTAAAGCAGCCACATGCTTACTATGGCACAGTTCTCTAACGGTTTTCAAAAGCTTAAAAGTTTTCCTTTGGGGATTTTTACTTTGTTGGAAAGACATCGTGGGAGCCAGTGCTTTGGCACAGGAGGTTAAAGCCCAGCCTGGGGTGGAGCCAAGATGGCGGAATAGTGAGGGTGCACACAAACAGTCCGGAAAAAGATAATTCAATAAAAGTGGAGTTACGGTAGCCCCAGGTAAAGACTTCGAAAAACAATGTGGGGGAAACTCTCCCTGATCCAGTGGACCTGACGCAGAGGAGAACGGATTCACTGTGCTGCGGGAAAGGAGATGCGAAACGGAACGCAGCCGTGGAATCTGCGCACCAGCGCTGGGGGGGAGGTGAGGCGGAGATCCCTCGGTAACCCGAGACTTTGGCGGGAAGAGGCAGACCCCACTGGGGAAAGTGCACCAAAAACAAAAACAAAAACAAAAAAACAAAACAAAAACAAAAAAAACAAAAATGAATAAATAGGGGGAACCAACACTGTCACTAGCCTCCCCCTTCACTCACCTTATAAAGTCTAGTGGGACAAGGAGGGGTGAAACGGCACCCACCCGCCACTAAAGCAGAATCCCGCCCGCCCCTAAAGCAGGCGGATCTAACAAGCTGAAGCCGCGTAAATCTGAGGGGGTTCCGGAGCCAGGGAACTCACCTTGTAGACAACCCCGTTACCTTGACAACCCGGTGAGACAGAGTGGAGAAATGCCAAACAAAAGCAGACACCGACCTAACAAGAGCAAGGAAGACACTATGATGACCCCAAATGAAAGACACCCCAATTCAAGATTATGAAGATGATGAGATAGAAGAGATGCAAGAAGCGGATCTCAAAAAATTGATACGAACATTAAGAAGTTCACAAAAACAAATACTTGAACTACAGAAATCTATATGGATAAGATAGAAAATCTCTTGCGCGAAAATGAATTATTAAGGAAGAATCAGAATGAAACGGAGCAACTAGTAGAATAAGAAACAGTGATAGTGAATAGAAATCATAATGAAGTGAAGAATTGAATTGATCACATGACAAGCACACTAGAGAGCATTAAAAACAGGATGAGTGAAGCAGAAGAGAGGATATCGGACTTAGAAGAGAGAGAACAGGAAAGGAAACAGTCAAACCAAAGACAAGAGGAAATTAGAAATCTAAAAAATATTGTCGGGAATCTACAGGATACTATTAGAAAACCTAACATTCGGATTCTAGGAGTTTCTGAAGGCATGGAGAGAGAGAAAGGATTAGAAGGCCTTTTTGGTGAGATACTAGCAGAAAATTTCCCAGGTTTGGAGAAGAACAGAGAAATCCTAGTACAGGAAGCTCATAGAACCCCAAACAAACATGACCAAAATAGATCCTCATCACGACACATTGTAATTAAACTCACCACAGTGAAGCAGAAAGAAAAGATCCTAAAATGCGCAAGAGAGAAACGTCAGATGACCCTCAAGGATCTCCAATCAGACTCACAGCAGATTTCTCATCTGAAACCCTAAAAGCCAGGAGGGAATGGTGAGATATAGCCCAGGTACTAAGAGAGGAAAACTGCCAGCCCAGAATATTATACCCTGCAAAGCTCTCATTTGTGAATGAAGGTGAAATAAAAACCTTTCACAGCAAACAGAAACTGAAAGAATTTGTTGCCACTCGTCCAGCCCTGCAAAAGATCCTTAAAGATGTGCTACACGCAGAAACACAGAAACATGGTCATCAATTTGAAAGAAGCTAAAGGAAGGAAATTTCACAGCAAAAGATCATAGGAAACTCAAAGCTTATATAAGAAAATCTTTGGCAAATGGTAGGGCAAAGTTACTACTTATCGATAGTCACATTGAACGTGAATGGTTTGAACTGTACTATTAAAAGGCAAAGATTTACTGACTGGATGAGGGAACAAAACCAGCTATTTGCTGCCTACAAGAAACACATCTTTCTAACAAAGATCCATACAGTCTCAAAGTGAAAGGTTGGAAAAATATATACCATGAGAGCAGAAATGAAAAAAGAGCGGGCGTAGCCATCTTAATATCAGATAACATAAATTTTACCACAAAAACTATTAAGAGAGACAAAGAGGGGCACTATATAATGATTGAGGGATCCATTCAACAGGATGATATAACGATTATCAATGTATATGCACCTAATTACCGGGCAACGGTTTATTTAAAAGACCTGTTAAGGGACTTAAAGGGAGATTTAGACCCCAATACAATAGTACTGGGAGATTTCAACACTCCAATCTCAGAGATAGACAGATCACCAAGACAGAGGATCAACAAAGAGACAGTAGATTTAAACGACACTATAGCCCAAATGGACCTAACAGATATCTACAGAACTTTTCATCCCACAGATAAAGAATTTACATTCTTCTCAGCAGTACATGGAACCTTCTCCAGGATTGACCACATACTAGGCCATAAAGCAAGCCTCAGCAAATTCAAAAGAATAAGAATCATACCATGCAACTTCTCAGACCATGAGGGAGTGAAGTTGGAAATTACCAACTCAGGAATCTCTAGAGCATATGCAAACACATGGAGAATGAACAACATGCTCCTGAATGAACAATGGGTCATAGAAGAAATCAAAAGAGAAATTAAAAATTTCCTGGAAGTAAATGAGGATAACAGCACATCATACCAAAACCTATGGGATACAGCAAAAGCAGTGTTAAGAGGAAAGTTTATATCAATAGGTGCCTACATCAAGAAATTGGAAAGGCACCAAATAGATAAGCTTTCAGCTCATCTCAAGGATCTAGAAAATCAGCAGCAAACCAGACCCAAAGCTAGTAGGAGAAGAGAAATAATCAAAATCAGAGAAGAAATCAACAGGATTGAATCCAAAAAAACATTGCAAAAAAGCAGCCGAACAAGGAGCTGGTTTTTTGAAAAAATAAACAAAATTGACACCCCATTGGCCAGGCTAACTATAAACAGAAGAGAAAAGACCCAAATCAATAAAATCAGAGATGAAAAAGGAAATGTAACAACAGACACCACAGAAATCAAAAGAATCATCAGAAATTATTACATGGACTTGTATGCCAGCAAACAGGGAAACCTATCAGAAATGGATAGATTCCTGGACACATACAACCTAGGAACCAGGAAGACATAGAAAACCTAAACAGACCCATAACTGAGACAGAAATTGAAACAGTAATAAACGCCCTCCCAACAAAGAAAAGCCCAGGACCAGATGGATTCACTGCTGAATTCTACCAGACATTTAATGAAGAACTAACTCCAATTCTTCTCAAACTATTCAAAACAATCGAAAAAGAGGGAATCCTCCCAAATTCTTTCTACGAAGCCAGCATCACCTTAATTCCTAAACCGGGAAAAGATGCAGTATTGAAAGAGAATTACAGACCAAAATCCCTGATGAACATAGATGCAAAAATCCTCAATAAAATTCTTGCCAATAAAATTCTGGCCAATGGAATGCAACAACACATCAGAAAGATCATCCACCCAGACCAAGTGGGATTTATCCCTGGTATGCAAGGATGGTTCAACGTTCGCAAAACAATCAACGTGATACACCACATTAACAGGCTGCAGAAGAAGAACCATATGATTATTTCAATAGATGCGGAGAAAGCATTTGATAAAATATAACACCCTTTCATGATGAAAACCCTAAGCAAACTGGGTAGAGAAGGCACATTCCACAATATAATCAAAGCAATTTATGAAAAACCCACAGCCAGTATCCTATTGAACGGGGAAAATCTGCAAGCAATCCCACTGAGATCTGGTACCAGACAGGGATACCCACCCTTGCCACTGCTATTCAACATAGTGCTGGAAGTCTTAGCCAGAGATATTAGGCAAGAAAAAGAAATCAAAGGGATACAAATTGGGAAGGAAGAACTCAAACTATCCCTCTTTGCAGATGATATGATTCTTTATTTAGGGGATCCAAAAAACTCTACTAAGAGACTATTGGAACTCATAGAAGAGTCTGGAAAAGTAGCAGGATATAAAATCAATGCACAAAAATCAACAGCCTTTATATACACAAGCAATGCCATGGCTGAGGAAGAACTGCTAAGATCAATCCCATTTACAATAGCCACAAAAATAATCAAATACCTTGGAATAAACTTAACCAAGGATGTTAAAGATCTCTATGATGAATATTATAAAACCTTAAAGAAAGAAATAGAAGAGGACACCAAAAAATGGAGAAATCTCCCATGCTCATGGATTGGAAGAATCAATATCATCAAAATGTCCATTCTCCCAAAAGCAATTTACAGATTCAATGCAATACCAATCAAGATACCAAAGGCTTTCTTCTCAGATCTGGAAAAAATGCTGAAATTCATATGGAGGAATAAGAGGCCTCGAATAGCTAAAGCAATCTTGTACAACAAAAACAAAGCTGGAGGCATCACAATACCAGATTTCAGGACATACTACAGGGCAGTTGTTATCAAAACAGCATGGTACTGGTACAGAAACAGATGGATAGACCAATGGAACAGATAGAAACACCTGAAATCAATCCAAACATCTACAGCCAACTTATATTTGATCAAGGATCCAAAACTAACCCCTGGAGTAAAGACAGTCTATTTAATAAATGGTGCTGGGAAAACTGGATTTCCCCCTGCAGAATCATGAAGCAAGACCCCTACCTTACACCTTACACAAAAATTCATTCAACATGGATTAAAACTTAAACCTACGACCTGACACCATCAAATTACTGGAGAGTATAGGAGAAACCCTGCAAGATATAGGTACTGGCAAAGACTTCTTAGAAAATACACCAGAAGCACAGGCAGGAAAAGCCAAAATTAACTATTGGGATCGCATCAAACTGAGAAGTTTCTGTACTGCAAAAGAAACAGGAAAGTGAATGGGCAACCGTCAGAATGGGAAAAAATATTTGCAAACTATGCAACAGATAAAGGGCTGATAACGAGAATCTACAACGAAATCAAGAAACGACACAACATTAAAACAAACAACCCACTTAAGAGATGGGCTAAGGACCTCAATAGACACTTTTCCAAAGAGGAAATCCAAATGGCCAACAGACACATGAAAAAATGCTCAAGATCACTGGCAATCAGGGAAATGCAAATCAAGACCACAATGAGGTTTCACCTCACCCCGGTGAGAATGGCTCACATTCAGAAATCTACCAACAATAGATGCTGGATAGGATGTGGGGAAAAAGGGACACTAACCCACTGCTGGTGGGAATGCAAACTGGTGAAGCCACTATGGAAGTCAGTCTGGAGATTCCTCAGAAACCTGAATATTACCCTACCATACAACCCAGCCATCCCACTCCTTGGAATTTATCCAAAGGAAATTAAATTGGCAAACCAAAAAGCTGTCTGCACACTAATGTTTATTGCAGCTCAGTTCACAATAGCTAAGACCTGGAACCAACCCAAATGCCCATTAACAGTAGACTGGATTAGGAAATTATGGGACATGTACTCTACAGAATACTATACAGCAGTCAAAAACAATGAAGTCCAGTCATTTGCAACAAAATGGAGGAATCTGGAAAACATCATGCTGAGTGAAATAAGCCAGTCCCAAAGAGACAAATATCATTTGTTTTCCCTGATTGGCGACGATTAACTGAGCACCAAAGGGGAAACCTGTTGAAATGAAATGAACACTATGATAAAATAAGACCTGATCAGCTCCTGTCTGAACTGTTGATGTACAATGTAAATCTTTACCCATTTTAGTATCTCCCTTTGTTGTTTGTATTTGTTCTAGTATTATGGGTTGAATTTGGCAACTAACACACAATTAGCCTTAGGTGTTAAAATTTTAACTGAAAAGTGATCCCGGTTAACTATGATAGAGGGAAAAAGAAAGGGAGGATATGTACAATTTGGGAGAAGCTCAATCGGACGTGCTCCAAATGAAGGAGCTGGAAACATGCCAGGGGATCCCAATACAACCCCATCAAGGTGGCATGTACCAATGCCATCCCAATTGTCCAAGTGATCAATTTTAATTCATAATTGATCACACTGATAGGTTAAGAGTCAAAGGGAACACACAAACAAGACTAGTGTCTGCCAATACAAACAGTTAGAACCAAGAAAAGGAAAGAACGATCCAGCATGGGAAGCAGAGTCACAGCAGACTCATAGAATGACAGATGTCCTAAATGACACTCTGGCCTCAGAATCAGCCCTTAAGGCATTCGGATCTGGCTCAAGAGCCCATGAGAGTATTTTAGGCATGGAAAGCCAAGACACTCTGGAAAGGAAAAAAAAAAAAAAGACATAAATGAAAGATCTCCGCAGGTGAGATCCCAGTGGAGGGAATGGGGCCACCAAAGAAGAAGGTGCCTTTCTCCGAAGGGAGGAGAGGACCTCCACTTTGACTATGACCCTGTCGGAATTAGATCGAAGACGGCAAACCCTAAAAGGCTTCCATAGCCTCGGCAACTCATAACTAGAGCCTAGGAAGATTCCTGACACCATAAACAAGAGTGTCAAATTATTAAATCAACATCAGGAGTCACTGTGTACTTATGTCCCATGTGGGATCTGTCCTTAATGTGTTGTCCAATGTGAAGTAATGCTATAACTAGCACTGAAACGGAATTTTTACACTTTGTATTTCTGTGTGGGTACAAACTGATGTAATCGTTACTTAATACATAAATTGATCTTCTGTATATAAAGATAATCGAAAAAGAAAAAAAACCTCATTGTTATATTAGAAATTGCATAAAAAATCAAATTCAAAAAAATATATCATGTAGGATCTCGGTCCTTAATTTGCTGTACAATGTGATTCAATGCTATAACGTGTACTCAAATAGTATATTTCACTTCGTGGTGCTATATGAGGGCAAATGGTCAAAATCTTTACTTAACACAAACTGAACTGATCTCCTATATACAAAGAGAATTGAAAAAGGAATCTGGATGTGAATGAAAGGGGAGAGGGAGCAGGTAAGGGGGGAGGGTTGTGAGGGGAGAGGGAAAGTGGGGGGGGGGGAGCCATTGTAATCCTTAAGTTGTACCTTGGAAATTTATATTCTAAATAAAAGTTTGAAAAAAAAAAAGCCCTGGCCTGAAGCACCAGCATCCTATATGGGCACCGGTTCTAGTCCCAGCTGCTCCTCTTCTGATCCAGCTCTCTGCTATGGCCTGGGAAAGCAGTAGAAGATGACCTAAATCCTTGGGCCCCTGCACCCATGTGGGAGACCTGGAAGAACCTCCAGGCTCCTGGCTTCGGATCGGTGCAGCTCTGGCCATTGCAGCCATCTGGAGAGTGAACCAGTGGATGCAAGACCTGTCTGTCTATCTCTCTGTAACTTTTTTTCCAAAAAATAAATCTTTTTAATAATAATATTTTTAAAAATAACAAAAGACATTGTGAAAATTATCCAATGCAGGATACTTTTGAGTCAGGATTCTGTATGTAGAAGGGTAGGTTTTGACATTGTTTTGTGAGTAGTATTAATGATTTTTTTTGTATGGGAGGCTGAGGCAGTAGAGGGTTATCAGTGATGATAAAGGGAAGCATATTCAACCCATGGGTTTTCGAATAACCAAGGGAGTAGCTGCCTGCAAAGTGTACTTTCTGACATGATTTAAATAATCTTGGTGTTTTACACCTATTACTGGACAATTATGATGAAAGAAACCCACCACATGACATCTATATTGTATACAGATGATGACAGAACTTTTCCTACCTTTAAAGTAGTCGCAACAACAATAGCAGATTCATTCTCCCAGTCTACCTGGTGCCCAGAATTTAGTTTATCCTTTAGAGCTCTACATGATTTTCCATTGCCACACTTTTTAAAGATTCCCTCTGTGTGCAGACCTTTTTGCTCGATACAAAGAAGCATATCCTGTGGGTAAAATAAAGGCCATAAAATTACATGACATTTCACATCCACAAGCCCCAAACACAGGCATGCCTCTGTTGTGACAAAAATCTATAGTATGCAAGGTTACAGGTGTCGGGAGAAAGGAAGGAAATCAATGTTGGAGATATCATTTTGGTGTTTTTGAATGCATTTTGTACACATCAGTCATTCCATATTCATACAATGAATCATCCTAAGTGCTTGATTTAACTATATCTTCATTTCCAGTGATTCTGCACGTCTTTTCCCTTTTTAAAAAGATAATTTGTACACTCTTTGAGTTAGAGTTCAGGGGAGATCTTCCATCCACTGGTTCACTCTCCAGATGGCCACAACAGCCAGGGCTGAGCCAGGTGCTTCATCCAGGTCTTCCACCTGGGTTGCAGGGGCACAAACACTTGGGCCATCCTCTGCTGTTTTTCCTAGGTATGTTAGCAGGGAGCTGGATCAGGAGTGGAGCAACCAAGACACAAACTGGCAACTGTATAGAATGCTGGCATCACTGGCAGAAGCTTTATCTGTTGCATAATAATACTGCCCCTCGAATTTATACCTTAAATCCCATTTCTCTACTTCAAGGCCTCTATGAAATTATACTCTTATAAGTGCTCATTCTGTCCTCATAGTCAACAAATACCAATGGTCGTCATCAAGTAAGGACATCTTACTGCTAAACGTATGTCTCATTTGTTTATTCTCCCAACAGTGACTACATATACTATTTCTACATTCTAAAAATGGCTGAGAAATACCTTGTAAAATCCCTACCATTGATAGTAGCTACGAAAAAATACCTTGTAATAAATTTAACCAAGGATATGAAAAGTCTCAACAATGAAAATTACAAAACATTAAAGAAATGTAAGAAAAAAATGGAAAAATCTTCCATGTTTGTGGACTGGAAAAATACCAAACTGTCCATACTACACAAAACAACTTACAGGTTCAATGTAATCCCTGTCAAAATACCAAGGACATTCTTCTCAGATCTAGAAAAAAAATTCATACAGAAATACAAAAGACCCCAAATAGCTAAAGCAATCTTAAACAGCACAAACAAAGCCAGAGGGATCACAGTACCAGATTTCAAGAAACACTACAGGGGAGTTATCATCAAAACAGCCTGGTACTGGCACAAAACCAGACACATGGACCAATGAAACAACATGATAACCCCAGAAATTAGTCCATGCACCTAAAACCAACTAATCTTTGAAAAACAAGCTAAAATTGATCCTTGGAAAATGAACAATCTCTTCAATAAATGGTGCTGGGAAAAATTAGATCTACATATGCAGAAATATGAAAGATCCCTACTTCACACCTTTTACAAAAATCAATTGCAAGTGGGTCAAGGATCTAAATCTAAACAATTTGATACAATCAAGTTACCAGAGGAAAACATCAGAGAAACCCTCCAAGATACTGGTGCAAGCAAAGACTTCTTGGAAAAGACCCCTGAAGCACAGGCAATGAAGACAAAAATAGTCAAATGGGATTACATCAACCCAAGAAGATTCAGCACTGCAAAGCAAACATCAACAAAGCAAAGAAGCAACTGACAGAATGGGAGAAAAATATTTATAAGCTCTTCAACTGATAAAGATTAATTTCCAGGATCTATAAAGAGCTTTAAAACTCAAAAACAACAAAATAAACAACCAGTTAAGACATGAGCAAAGGACTTCAATAGTCACTTGTCAAAAGATGAAAATTAAATGGCCAGGAGACACATGAAAAAATTTTCAGGTTCACTAGCCATCAGGGAAATGCATAGAAACCACATTAGGTTTTATCTCACCCCAGTTAGAATGGCTATCATATGACAATGAACAAATGATAAATGTTGGCAAGGATGTGTGAGAAAAGGTACCCTAATCCATTGCTGGTGGGAATGCAAACTACTATAGCCATTGTCAAAGACAGTATGGAAATTCCTGACAAATATTAAAATGGATCTATCATATGATTCAGCCATCCCACTCCTGGGAATTTACCCAAATGAAAATTAAATTAGCATATGAAAGGGTTATTTGAACCCCCATGTATACTGCAGCTCAATTCACAATAGCTAAGATAGGGAATCAATACAGATGCCCATCAACTGATCATTGGATTAGGGAAATGCAGTATTATACAGTATGGAACACTACTCAGCAGTAAAAAGAATGAACTCTTGTCTTTGCAAAACAGTGGATAGAACTTGAAATCACCGGCGCCGTGGCTCAACAGGCTAATCCTCCGCCTTGCAGCGCCGGCACACCGGGTTCTAGTCCCGGTCGGGGCGCCGGATTCTGTCCCGGTTGCCCCTCTTCCAGGCCAGCCCTCTGCTGTAGCCCGGGAGTGCAGTGGAGGATGGCCCAGGTGCTTGGGCCCTGCACCCCATGGGGAGACCAGGAAAAGCACCTAGCTCCTGGCTCCTGCCATCGGAGGAGCGCGGTGCGCCGGCCGCAGCGCGCCGGCCGCGGCGGCCATTGGAGGGTGAACCAACGGCAAAGGAAGACCTTTCTCTCTGTCTCTCTCTCTCACTGTCCACTCTACCTGTAAAAAAAAAAAAAAAAAAAAAAAAAACTTGAAATCATGCTTAAATAAGCCAGTCTCAGACAAATATCATATGTTTCTCTGATATGTAATAGTTAATAAAGAATTCCAAAAATGTTTAGGAATGAAATAGATATCTTGGGATTTGATTGTGATTTTTAGCCCTGTTTATACTTCTGTGGAATACTGTTCTTTCTACTTTTTCTTGCTGAATATTATGGTTAGTGGTGCATTAAGCCTGTATTACACAGTGGATTGAAATTGTTTTAGCAAAAATTAAAGGAAAAACATAAAAGGAGGGTAGAAGGGGAATGGAGGGATAGAGGAAAGGATGGTGATCTTCCAAGAATTGCACCTATGAAATCTGCTGCCCTCATATTAAAAGCTTTTTAAAATGAAGCTGAAACCTTACTCTCTGAAACCTCCTGACTGCATTCCATTCTCGAGTCTTTCGTTCCCTGTTGCTCTATCTCCATATCAAGTCCAACAAGAGAATAAGTGTGAGAGTTAGGTTCCTAGGACATTTTCCATAAAGTATGCCATTTGTCTCCTCAGTGACCTTAGTCAAAATAAAGTAGTAAGGTTTCTCTTCATTATTTTAGTGAGGGGTGGATGAGGATACTCACAGACTCCACCTACATTCACTGTGAAAGATGCACACTCCCATGCGGTATCTATGATGTACCTCATATGAATTTGTTCACAGCTAGCTTGAAACTCAGTACATCAAGAAATGAGCTTGGTGACATACTGAACCCTTAATAAATATGCCCCTGAATTTCAATTTTCAGTGATAAAGGCCCAATCTGTAGCTTCTTTAAAAAAAAAAAAAAAAACTTTGAGAGTCCAAGTTACAGACAGAGAGCGGGAAAGGAGGACTTTCATCCATTGGTTTACACCCCAAATGGCTGCAACTGCTGGAGCTGGGCTGATCAGGAGCCAGGAGCTTCCTCCAGGTCTCCCACATGGGTGCAGGAGCCCAAGCCTGCTGCTTTTCCAGGCACACTAGCAGGAACCAGACAGAACTGGAGCAGCCAGCACTTGAACCAGCACCCATATGAGATGCCAGCACTGCAGGTGGTGGCTTTACCTGCTACGCCACAATGCTGGCCCCCTAGTCTATAGCTTTCATTTCACAAGTTCTGTTAGAATGTAAAGAGTAATATGTGAGGATGAATTTTTATGTTGAAGTCCTGGAGAGACAAACAAAATACAGGTGAGATATGTTGAGTGGTATCACTGAGCAGTCTAGATGAAGATGAAATGCTAAGAGACTTGAGTAGATGATTCAGGTTCTGAAGGAGCCACAAGGAAAATGTGAGCAGGAGGTGGATTCACAGACACTTAAACACACAAAGCCCATTCGAATTTCTCTGAGCAGATGCATGGGTGTCTTTGCTTAAAGCAGTGACATAGACCAGAGTGTCTTTTATCCTCCTGTGTTTGTCTTATCAATCTAGTATACCTAAATGAGGCTTGCATTCATTGCTATAGCATGAACAAAATTTCTCCACCAAAGCTAGGGATCATCTACGTACTTCTCCACTTGGGGACAGATTTAGATGAGGAGACTTGACCCCACAAGGTCTGTCACCAAAAGTGGGCGATAGAAAACCAAAATGAGACCTACTACAAGAGGTTTGGGCAGGTTGTCATTCTCACAGACATCTTGAATGAGAGATCCGAAGAGCTGCACTGGCTGTGTGACAGGCAGAGCAGGTTCCTGAGGAGGATCTTCCCAGGTTCTGGAAGGGCCTCGCTGAAACAGCCACTTTCTAAGAGGACACCTTCTCTGAGCGGGCTGCACACGAGGATCTGAGGAGGAAGTGAGAGGTTTAGGTGCAGAGAAGAGTTCACAGAACTGCATCTACAACATTTCCAGGTTACATTCTTTGTGCTGAAGTGGCTGGAAAGAGAGAAACCTCATCATTCATTGTGTAGAAATGTCTACATTCTGAATCTGGCTCACGGCATCCATGCGTGTGAATGGTTTCTGCTTCTTCATCTCCTAGAAATTGGTAGTAAAATCTAAAGTTTGAACATCTCCTTCTACAGTGAGACTACATCTCAGATGGTGCTAGCTACTGCTTGTTGCATTGTATCATGAGGTTTTTCACCTGTAGGGGTGCAACTTTCCTGATTAAACAGGTCAGAAAAGCTAAAAACCATTTAGTATTCCAATTGATTGGAAGTTGATAATCATTTCCTTTCTTTTAATTTTTTTTATTTTTTTGCCAGGCAGAGTTAGAGAGAGAGAGAGAGAGAGAAAGAGAGAGAGAGAGAGAGAGAGAGAGAGAGAGAGAGAGAGAGTTAGTTAGTTAGTTAGTTATAGGCAGTGAGAAAGAGACAGAGAGAAAGGTCTTCCTTTCCATTGGTTCACTCCCCTAACAGCTGCTACAGCCGGCCCTGCGCGGATCCAAAGCCAGGAGCCAGGTGCTTCCTCCTGATCTCCCATGCAGGTATAGGAGCCCAAGCACTTGGGCCACCCTCTACTGCCCTCCTGAGCCACAGCAGAGAGCTGGACTGGAAGACGAGCAACTGGGACTGGAACCCCAGGTGCTGGTGCCACAGGCGGAGGATTAGCCAAGTGAGCCACGGCGCCAGCGATAATCATTTCCTTTCATTGTCTCCTGCCATGCTGAGAGTTTCTGTCTAGCACTTGGAATGTCCAAGCACTGCCAACGATCTCCCATCACAGCAATCTGCCCATCCTCACACCAAGGCACCTGAGCCCAATTCACAGCCATACTCTGGCTCCCTCACTCTTGAGGGCTGGGAACTTCAGGCAACTCCATAGATGACATTATTCCATCTGTCCAATTGCTGTCCTTCATTGTGTGGAATTATCCTCTATGGTCCTTTTCCTTGAGACATCCAGTTAAGTGAACCAAAATAATTTCTAACTGCTCAACAGCCCCAGCTAAAGGAACACTGCCTCTCAAAGAAAATGCTGTTGAGGTCAAAGTTCCTACTGCTCTGTTATGCATGCCTTCTCAAAGTATCTTCACATTTTCTCAAATTACCCTGTTATAGCAAATACTGTGAAAGAGTGAAGGTGTAGCCTGACAGATGACCATGTTTACAAAATCAGATTTAAATACACATCCACTGGGCACTTCAAGGGCATCGTTCAAGATCCTATTCCTCTACGTCAACATGTGCAAATGTTTATTTGAAATACATATTAGCATACAGTTTGATCAGTTTTATGCAACCTGGTTTCCCTATTCTTAGGGATACTTAATTGATCAAGCTGCTAGTTGGTTGCAGGCCCATAAATAATCTAAGTGAGACCAGAGAGTGTCCAGCTAAGCCTCCCCTGAAGTATTGATAGGAGATAATAGTTATATAAGTGATATACATTTTGGAATCAATGTTATTGCATCCAAAAGAAGTATATACACTGTGAAACTGCCATTATATATATGTGTGTGTATGTGTGTGAGAGAAATAAAAATGGCATTGTTTTTAATCCTTCACTTGAGTTTAAACTGGAGCACATTAACTATAAGTAAAAGAAAACTTCAAACCATTTAGGAAAAATGGAATGAACTATAATTATGTTTTAATGCCAAGAATTTTTTCATATTTTTTCACTATACTTGGAAAGAATATATTATGAAAACCTATGCATGAATTTTGAAAATTTTTATCCACCAAAACAAACTGAAATAGTAGTGATGTCTCCAGTACCTGGATTCCTACCACACATGTGGGAGACCTGGATTAATGTTTTTTCCCCCCTGGGGCCAGTCCACTGCTTGTGATGTTTCTATTTAACACCACAGTATCAGCTCAAAACCCAGATACTCCACTTCTTATCCGGCTCCCGGCTAATGTGTCCAGAGAGGCAAAAGTTTGCTCAATTCTTGGGTCCTGCACCCATGTGGAAAACTAGGATGGAGTTCGTGGTTCCTGACATCAGCCTGGGTCAAATCTGGGCATTGTAGCCATTTGGGGAGAGAACCAAGTAGTAGAAGATATCTGTGTCTCTCCCTCTCTCACAGTCACTCTGCCTTTTAAATAAATATTTTTAACAAATTTCCTTGCTTCTAATATTGGTACAGGCTGGCTTCATATGCTACGGTCATTTGCAGAGCAAATCAGCACATGGGATCTCTGGTAGGGCTCTCTATCTGCCCCTCTGCCTCTAAATACATATGTAGAAAATAAACCCCTGTTTGGCTGGTGCCAAGGCTCACTAGGCTAATCCTCCGCCTTGCGGCGCTGGCACACCAGGCTCTAGTCCCGGTTGGGGCGCCAGATTCTGTCCCGGTTGCCCCTCTTCCAGGCCAGCTCTCTGCTGTGGCCTGGGAGTGCAGTGGAGGATGGCCCAAGTGCTTGGGCCCTGCACCCCATGGGAGACCAGGAGAAGCACCTGGCTCCTGCCATTGGATCAGCGCGGTGCGCCGGCCGTGGTGGCCATTGGAGGGTGAACCAACGTCAAAAGGAAGACCTTTCTCTCTGTCTCTCACTATCCACTCTGCCTGTCAAAAAATAAAAAAAAAGAAACCCCTGTTTAAAATTCCATTCATCCATCCACTTTGTGAAGTACATGCATATGGAAGTGACTGCTTCACTTTACTGTTTGTTGCTTAGTTTCCAGTCCTGTGTTATAGAGCATGACGTCTCAACGTGGCCACAAAATCAGGGACTTCAGCTCATCTTTTCTTTTGTCTCACACCAGTATTAAACCTCTGAGATCCATGGGCTAGCCTTCGAAGAAGGAGCAGTTGGGTTCCTGGGTCCTTGGGACATATACTTGACTCCAAAGCAGACCCTAAGTTTTGCTCATGAACCCAGCACTGTTTCTGTCACTTTCTTATCACAGGAAGTTAAATGTTTCAGGGTACCTGAAGCTCCTTGGCAGTTGTCCTGATGTGCTGCATTTTCTCTTATGGGGGAGAAGACATCTTTTCCAAAAATCCTGAAGCAATGTTCAATCAAAAATTGCACAAGACCAACCTGTAACACAAGGGTCAAAATACAATGTACCTTTTATACTTGGCACTGTTAGAAACCACACTTCATATATGAATTGTTGACCTAAGAAAATGTGGAATTCAGAATTTCAGGAAAATTCAGTATTCACATGAAAGATATATGAACCCATTTTCTCTGTGAAATGATGCCTGTTTTGAGAGTTTGGGGCATAGATCTTTAAATTCTTCTAATCCATGGACTAACATTTTCAGTTTGCAATTCTCTTCTTATTGTGTTTTTTAATCAATGAAGACATATTTACAGATATGACATTTTCAGTTACAAAGTTTGAGATGGAAAATGGCAGTGGCATTATAAAATCTGTAAAGCAACCAAAAGACACATGCTTGGGAAATTCAGCTTGTCGGGGAAGAATCCAAAAGCAGAGATTCTCAGTCATTTCTATGGGTAAGAAAGCAGGAAGCTGGGGGAGAAAACGTCCGCTTGTTCAAGTGCAGTCCCTCCTTGTGCACTGCCCCACCTCACCTCAGCGTTCTACCTTACTTTCTGGATAAGCCTGGCAAAGAACAGAGGTCCAGTTTGTCATGTTGTCACTCCACTGGTATCTTCTGGAATCTTTGACTCATTTTTATGTTCTGCCAGCAGAGGAAACTGGACCAAAAATGATCAGAGCAAAGTAATGGGTGCACCCATACTCAGCAGGCCACTCAGGCAAAGTCATCCAGTTCTTCTATCGCTGTAATTACTGCCATTACATAGATGAGGAAACTTGGCCAGGAAACAGTGCTCAGGGTCACACAGCCCCCAGTGGTAACACCCAGAGTTAAACCTTGTTTTGTCGAACACCAAAGCCCAGGTTTGTTTCTATTACACCACGTGACTTTTTTCTTTCTGTATCATATCTTTAATCTGGTGTTTGGACTCTTGGACGGGAAGAAGTGAGTCAGTGCTCTCAAGGTGTGCTCAATACCCCACCCTCCCACTAATTCTAGAAGGAGGAATTACTGTCCCTGCAGAGGAGTGTCTAAAGTATGCACTTCAAAATGACCCATCTTAATAAATATACTGAATTTCAGATACATGAAAACAACTATGTAATTACCTTTCTCTGCCATTCTGTGTTTCGTTCTGCACTATTGGGAATAGGTGGCCAAAGAAGGCTTGCTGCTATACACAATGACAGGTCAAAACTTGTCTTCTGAAAGGATGATGAATGTTGCGCAATCTTGAATAAGGATCCAAACAGGGATCGTAGGAGATTAACGTTGGGTTTTGGCAGGAGGTTTAAAAGCCTAAACACAGAAAAATGCACTCTTGAAGCAAAAATTTAACTCCATTTACAGAGAAAAGGAGCAGAATGCTTTGCATGCCATTGACACAACATAACAATGCTGGAATATGTGGCAGTATGTCTTCAAAACATTTGCTGCAATATTCCAGTGAATCTACAACATCATGTTTTAAATTGGGCAAATATTATTAACATCGAATTTTATAGAAGCAACTTGGAAAACATTGGTTATATTCCACAATTGCCCCTGAAAGCCTCTTGATGAATATAAACAGAAATTAAATAGAAAGGATTCCTTTGCTTATTTATAATAGTAACACAAGATACTGCCTTGTGGCAAGGATTATCAATTATCTAAGATATTTCTTCTAGGTCTGAATGCATGCAAAGGTGTGTCATTGAATTCAATTCCTGAACCACCTACAGAATTCTCTGGCTAAATGTTATACAAAGATGCCTATTCAATTGTTCCTCTAGCACTCGTCTTGAACCAATGGATTTCCTCTTATATCAATGTCATATATTCAGGTTGTATATACAAGTGTCACAGACCTGGGGCTGGTGTTGTGGCATAGTGGGTAAAGCTGCTGCCTGTGACACCAGCATCTCACAACAGTGCTGGCTCATGTCCCAGCTGCTCCATTTCTGATCCAGCTCCCTGTTAATGCCCTGGGAAAAACAGCTAAAGATGGCCCAAGTGTTTGGGCCCCTGCACCCACATTGGAGACCCAGATAAAGCTCCTGGCACCTGCCTTCAGCCTAGCCCAATGCTGGCGATTGCAGCCATCTGGGAAGCAAACCAGTTCATGGAAGATTTCTCTTTCTCTCCTTCTCTAACTCTAATTTTAAAAATACATAAGTAAATCTTTTTTTTAAAGTGTCAACAATAGCCAAAATTTGGAATCAACCAAAGTGTCCATCAACAGATGAATAAAGAAAATTATTCAGCTATAAAAAAGAATGAATGAAACTTCTACCACTTGCAGCAAAACGGACACAACTGGAGGACATGTTAGGAGACGTAAACCAGACATATGACAAATACCACACGATCTCCCTTATATGTGGAGGCTAAAATTTTTAAAACAAATCAAAAAAAGAAAAAGTAGAGATGTATCAGTATTGCTGCAAATATTGTTACAAAAACTTTCATACCTTTGTCAAATCAATGTTAAGAATGTTATACTACCATAGTTTAATGACTTGTGATTACTTTAAAATTTACTATATGAGGCCGGCGTCATGGCTCAAAAGGCTAATCCTCCGCCTTGCGGCTAGTCCCGGTTGGGGCGCCAGATTCTGTCCTGGTTGCCCCTCTTCCAGGCCAGCTCTCCGCTGTGGCCCAGGAGTGCAGTGGAGGATGGCCCAGGTCCTTGAGTCCTGCACCCACATGGGAGACCAGGAGAAGCACCTGGCTCCTGGCTTTGGATCAGCATGGTACGCCATCCACAGCACACCAGCCGCGGCGTCCATTGGAGGGTGAACCAACGTCAAAAGGAAGACCTTTCTCTCTGTCTCTCTCTCCCTCACTGTCCACTCTGCCTGTCAAAAAAAAATTTACTATATGAGTAAAATGGTCAATTTCCATTCAATTATTGTTTATAGCCATTGTCTATATTCCCACCAAACTATGGTCTTTTTGCTTTTTACTTCTTAATATTCTTATTTGGTGAAGTATTAAGCATTTTATTCTAATGTAAATTTAAAATGTTATCTCAAAAACTAAAAAAATGAAAGTGAGAAGGAAGAATGGTGGAAGGGAGAAAGGGAGAGGGGGAGAAAGGAAGCGAATGTCAAGTTCTTAGAATTATATGTGTGAATGACATTGAATCTAACGAATTAAAAATTAAAAAAGTGTCAAGGACTCTGTAGTAACGTTAGGAGAAAAACAAGAACTCAATGACAGAGCAAGACTGGCATCTCTTTCTAAGCTGGCCTCCATCTGTGTGACCAAAAGAAATATTTTGAAATAGATCATGATATCAGGAGATAAAACGGTAAAATAGAAGCTGATCTGTAATAGAATGTTATGTTTTAGACCCACCCAGAGTGATCATGGCATCAGCACCTGCGAATCGCTGCTATTTTAGCCTCCTCATCTCCTTCATCCAGAACATGAAGCCAGTTATCATAGAGGGAACCAGTAAACAGGCTTGCAGGGATGTTTTGAAGAAAATCCTTATATAGATAGAAAAAACACATTATTATATATTATATATTATATATATAACATGCACTTAATGACCTACAAAAAAAAAACTTTTAATTGAAGCATTGAGCTTAGTCCCCAATTTCTTCACAGCCACCAAAACTGTGAGTACACAGAGCTTACCTACAACTCTTAACTGGCTTTATCAAGGAGAAGCACGTGCTGGGATTTTCTCTAAGCCAAATGAGAAGAGGAATGCAGGGTCTAGGTAGTGGTGGGAACAAAGTCTCCTCCCATCACCTGGTACTTCCTCTCCTGCGCACATTTTACAAACCGACTGGATCTGCAGAGGAATCATCCTTACCCCCTATTTTCTTGACAGGAAATAAGCATATATAAGAAATAGCCCTGTTTATTTCAGGACTATTGCTTTTCATTTTCAGCAGAAATGTTTGCTCTCAAATGACACAAGTAGCCACACTTATGCACACACTCACGTACACAGGGAATATGAAAATGTGGACTTCTGACTTGAGCTGTGTTGACTGTGCTTCCTGGGAGAAAATTCTGATCACAGTCTCACTCTTCGTGTCTTTAAAGAGATTCAGCTCTAAGAAGGTTCTTGCATATGTCACCAAATACTTAACATGTACCCACAAGTTATTCTTTACAACCCATTGGTTGGAACCTGTAAAAGGCCCACTAGAAAGAAAAATAATCATAATTTAGCTAGATCACATCTTCCAAATTTTGACTTTCATGGCTATGGATAAGTCGAAAACTGGTCCATTTAGGGGCCAGTGGTGTGGAGTAGCAGGGTAAGCCTGCAGTGTCAGCATCCCATACGGGCACCAGTTCGAGTCTTGGCTGCTCCACTTTGAGGCTGAAGGAGAGAATCAACTGTGATGATGAAGGAACATATATGCAACCAATAGGGTTTGAACAAGCAAGGCAAAAGCTGTCTTCAATGTGTACTTGTGATTAGTTTTTCAGAATTCTAATGCCTTAGGCTAATTATTGTTCTTGGGCAATTATCATGAAGGAAATCAACATGGCATCAACATGGTGCACAGATGATGCTAAAATTTTTTCCTACCATTAAGGTAGTTGCAACAACAAAAGCAGATTGTCTCTTCCAGTCCACCTGGTATCCAGAATTCAGTTTCTCCTTTAGGGATACACATGATTTCCAATTGCCACGTTTCCTGAATATGCCCTCTGTGCATGGACCTTTCTGATCAATTAAAAAAAGCATATCCTGTGGGTAAAATAAAGTACATAAAATTACACAACATTTCATAAGCACAGAGCACAAGTATGCCCCCATTACAAAATGCAGCTAGAGCATGCAAGGTTACAGATCTAGAGGAAATGGAATGAAACCAACTATGAAGATTTCATTTGGATGTCTCTGAATGCATTTTGTACCAGTCAGTCACTCCATGTCCATTCAATGAAATATCTAAAGTATTCAGTTTAACAGTATCATCCTTACCAGTGAATTTACACTTTTAAATCCAATTTCTCTGTCAAGGCCTCTATGAAATCACCCTCTTATGAGTGACCATTCTGTGCTCATTCTCACAAAATATCAATGATTGTCCCCACGTGTGGACATCGGATTGCTAGACCTATATTCCATTTGTTTATTCCCCTTTAACGAGTGACAACATATCCCATTTCTTTCTGTTAGAGTCACAATTTTCTTTTAAAACCAGATTGGAACCTAACCTGTCTCCTCTCTGAAATCTTGTCTGATTGTGTTCCATTATCACAGGTTTTTCATTTCCCACTGCACTATTTACACTTCCAGTGCAAAAGGAGAATAGGTGAAAGAGTCAGGTACCCTAAGGCATTTCAATCAAGTAGGCCCCTTCATTCCTCGGTGGTCTCAGGCACAACAAAAAACATTACTAAGGCTCCTTTTTTAACGTGGTGAGGTGTGGGTGAGGATACTCAGACTTCCTCTACATACAATGTGAATGATCTAAGTTCCAGTGCAATATCTACCATGTACCTAACATGATAAATTTCTTCACCTCTAGTTTAAAACTCCCTATATCAAGAAGTGAGCTTGATGGCATTCTAGACTCTCAATAAATGTACCACTGAATATACAATACACCAGTGTTCAGTGATAAATGCCCAATCTATATAGCTTTCATTAACAAGTTCTGTTAGGATGTAAGGAATAGCAATCAAGAGGATAGAGTTTATGTTGAAGTCCTGGAGAGACAAGTGAAATACTTGTGATATGTTTAATGGTAACACTGAGAAGGCTAGATGAAGAGTAAACAAAGAGTCTTGAAATTAGTGGAATGAGCTCTGCAGATGCTAAAGGGGGAAGCAGACTCACAGAGATTCAGACACACAGAGCCCATAACGATTTCTCCCTACAGATGTATGGGAATCTTTGCTGAAACCAAAGATGACAGTATGTGCTTCCTGTTGTGTTTGCCTTATCACACTATAGTACCTAAATGGGACTTTGCTTCATTGCAGCAATGTGAACAGTTTCTTGGCCAAAGCTGATGGCTGTCTAAAGATTTCTCAACTTGGAACAGTTCTAGATGAGGAGATTTGACCTCCACAAGTTCAGTCACAAAGTTGGGCTCTAGAAAAAAAATGGCCTGGGGGCCGGCGCCGTGGCTCAACAGGCTAATCCTCCGCCTTGCGGCGCCGGCACACCGGGTTCTAGTCCCGGTCGGGGCACCGGATTCTGTCCCGGTTGCCCCTCTTCCAGGCCAGCCCTCTGCTGTGGCCCGGGAGTGCAGTGGAGGATGGCCCAGGTGCTTGGGCCCTGCACCCCATGGGGAGACCAGGAAAAGCACCTAGCTCCTGGCTCCTGCCATCGGAGGAGCGCGGTGCGCCGGCCGCAGCGCGCCGACCGCGGCGGCCATTGGAGGGTGAACCAACGGCAAAAGGAAGACCTTTCTCTCTGTCTCTCTCTCTCACTGTCCACTCTGCCTGTAAAAAAAAAAAAAAAAAAAAAATGGCCTGGGGATAATCAAAATGGTAGAATAGTCAGGGTGCGTACTGATAGTCCAGGAAAAGATAGATTAATAAAAGTGGAGTTACTGGCCGGTGCCGTGGCTCAACAGGCTAATCCTCCGCCTTGCGGCGCCGGCACACCGGGTTCTAGTCCCGGTTGGGGCGCCGGATTCTGTCCCGGTTGCCCCTCTTCCAGGCCAGCCCTCTGCTGTGGCCCGGGAGTGCAGTGGAGGATGGCCCAGGTGCTTGGGCCCTGCACCCGCATGGGAGACCAGGGAAAAGCACCTAGCACCTGGCTCCTGCCACCGGATGAGCACGGTGCACTGGCCGCAGCGCGCCATCCGCCGCAGCCATTGGAGGGTGAACCAACGGCAAAGGAAGACCTTTCTCTCTGTCTCTCTCTCTCACTGTCCACTCTGCCTGTCACAAAAAAAAAAAAAAGATTAAACAAAATCAAAAAAAAAAGTGGAGTTACTGTAGTTTTGGGGAAAGGCTCAGGAAAAAAAATTGCAGAGGAAACACTGACAGATCTAGTGGATGTGACACAGAGGACCTACAGGGAGAGCAAGGACACCCACGGCTTGGGAGCCCAGCCGCGGAGTCTATGCACCAGCGCTGGAAGGGGAGGTGAGGTGAAACCTTCACAGCCCAAGACATTGGTGGGGAAATGGCAGAAAGAGCCTAGAGGGAACGAGGCTTGAAGCCACACTGGGGAAAGTTCACCAGGATAACTAGGGGAGAGAAAAAAATAAATAAAAGGGACCAGCACAGACACAAGCCTCTCTCCACTCACCTTACAAAGGCAAGAAAGACAAAGAGCAGGTGCCATTTTGGACATACGTAAAGTGGCGCCCACCATCAACCAAGCAGAAAAACATGACTCTAGTGGGGAGAAATAACAGGAGGTGTGGAGCTAATGAATTCAGACTGAAAATCTGAGGGTGTGGGAGAGAACTCATGGAGTATACAAACTCAGTAACTTTGGCAACCTGGTGGGAGACTGCAGGGAAATTTGAGATCACACAGAGAACTGCATAGACCCTTTGTGTGGTCCTTGGGGCAGAGCAGACAAATATTATACCCACAGATGCCAGATTTCATACATTGACTACCCTCAATTCTGCTCAGCTGTGCGGAATTACTTCTCTTCTGAGTTAAAAAAAAAAAAAAAACGAGTGAGAGAACACGTGTACAAGAGAGAAAACCCTGGGTGAGCCACCTTTGGCACATCCTTAACCCTGAAAACCATACAGAGCTCTCTGGCCACACCCATTACATGCCTCTAAGATCCATCAAAAGCAGACAGTCCACTTAATCTAGAGTCATGCGATGATAAGAAAAACCATTACAGTGAAGAAACCAAAGAATATCTCCACAATGCCAAGAAACAAACACAGAAACTGAGGAAACAAGAACAAGGAAGACACAATGATGCCACCCAATGAAAAAGACACCCCAATTCAAGATTATGAAGATGATGAGATAGAAGAAATGCAAGAAACCAAACTCAAAAAATTGATAAGAACATTAAGAAGTTCACAAAAACAAATTCTTGAATTACAGAAATCCTTACTGGACAGGATAGAAAATCTCTCTCGTGAAAATGAAATATTAAGGAGGAATCAAAATGAAATGAAGCAACTAGAACATGAAGCTGTGATAGTGAAGAGAAATAATAATGAAGAATTCAATAGATCAAATGACAAACACATTAAAGAGCCTTAAAAACAGGATGAGTGAAGCAGAAGAGAATATCAGACTTAGAAGACAGACAACAGGAAAGTATACATCAAACCAAAGAAAAGAAGAAGAAATTAAAAATCTAAAAATTACTGTTGGGCATCTAAAGGATACTATTAAAAAACCCAACATTCGGGTTCTAGGAGTTCCTGAAGGCATGCAGAGGGAGAAAGGATTAGAAGACCTTTTTTAGTGAGATACTAGTAGAGAACTTCCCGGGTTTGCAGAAGGACAGAGACATTCTAGTACAGGAAGCTCATAGAACCCCTAGTAAACATGACCAAAAGAGATCCTCACCACAAAACGTTGTAATCAAACTCACCACAGTGAAACATAAAGACAAGATCCTAAAATGTACAAGAGAGAAACATCAAATTACTCTCAGAGGATCTCTAATCAGACTCACAGCTGACTTCTCATCAGAAACCCTACAGGCTAGGAGGGAATGGCGAGATATAGCCCAGGTACTAAGAGAGAAAAAGTGCCAGCCCAGAATATTATACCCTGCAAAGCTCTCATTTGTGAATGAAGGTGAAATAAAGACCTTTCATAGCAAACAGAAATTGAAAGAATTTGTTGCCACTAGCCCAGCCCTGCAAAAAATGCTTAAAGATGTGCTACACAGAGAAACACAGGAACATGGCCATCAATATGAAAGAAGGTAAAGGAAGAAAACCTCTCAGTAAAAGATCACAGGAAGCTCAAAGCATATATTTGAAAATATCTTTGGGAAAATGGCAGGGCAAAGTTGCCACTTATCAATAGTCACATTGAACGTTAATGTCCTGAACTGTCCAGTTAAAAGAAACAGACTGGCTGAATGGATTAAGGAACAAAACCTATCTATTTGCTGCTTACAAAAAACACATCTTTCCAACAAGATGCATGCAGACTCAAAGTGAAAAGTTGGAAAAATATATTCCATGCCAACAGAAACCAAAAAAAGCAGGTGTAGCTATATTAATATCAGACAAAATGAACTTTATCACAAAATCTGTTAAGAGAGACAAAGAAGGGCACTATATAATAATTAAGGCTTCAATTCAACAGTAAGATGTAACTATTATAAATGTATATGCACCTAATTACAGGGCACCGGTTTATTTAAAAAATGTTAAGGGACTTAAAGGGAGACTTAGATCGAAATACAATAATACTGGGGGAATTCAATACTCCACTCACAGAAATAGACAGATCAACCAGACAGAAGATCAACAAGGAAACAGCAGATTTAACTGACACTATAGCCCAAATGGATCTAACAGATATCTACAGAACTTTCAACCCTATACATAAAGCATTTACATTCTTCTCAGCAGTACATGGAACCTTCTCTAGGATTGACCACATACTAGGCCATAAAGCAAGTCTCACCAAATTCAAAAGAAATAGAATCATACGATGCAGCTTCTCAGATCACAGAGGAATGAAGTTGGAAATTAGCAACTCAGGAATCCCTAGAGCATATGCAAACACATGGAGACTGAACAACATGCTCCTGAATGAACACTGGGTCATAGAGGTAATCAAAAGAGGAGTCAAAAACATTCTGGGGCCAGTGCCTTTGCTCAAAAGGCTAATCCTCTGCCTTGTGGCGCCAGCACACCAGATTCTAGTCCTGGTTGGGGCACCAGATTCTGTCCCGGTTGCCCCTCTTCCAGGCCAGCTCTCTGCTGTGGTCCAGGATGCAGTGGAGGATGGCCCAAGTGCTTGGGCACTGCACCCCATGGGAGACCAGGATAAGAACCTAGCTCCTGCCATCAGATCAGTGTGGTGTGCAGGTCGCAGCACGCTGGCCACAGTGGCCATTGGAGGGTGAAACAACAGCAAAAGGAAGACCTTTCTCTCTGTCTCTCTCTCACTGTCCACTCTTCCGGTCAAAAAAAAAAACTTTCTGGAAGTAAATAAGGATAACACAACATATCATAAAGGCGTGTTCAGAGGAAAGTTTATAGCAATAGGTGCCTACATCAAGAAATTGGAAAGGCACCAAATGAATGAGCTTTCAACGCATCTCAAGGATATACAAAAACTGCAGCAAACCAGACCCAAATCTAGTAGAAGAGAAATAATTAAAATCAGAGAAGAAATCAACAGGATTGAATCCAAAAAAAATTACAAAAAATCAGCCAAGCGAAGAGCTGGTTTTTTGAAAAAATGAATAAAAATCGACACACCATTGGCTCAACTAACTAAAAAAAGAAGAGAACAGACCCAAATCAATAAAATCAGAGATTAAAAAGGAAACATAACAACAGATACCACAGAAATAAAATGATTCATCAGAAATTACTACAAGGACTGGTATGCCAGCAAACAGGGAAACCTATCAGAAAGGGATAGATTCCTGGACACATACAACCTACCTAAACTGAACCAGGAAGACATAGAAAACCTAAACAGACCCATAACTGAGACAGAAATTGAAACAGTAATAAACGCCATCCCAACAAAGAAAAGCCCAGGACCAGATGGATTCACTGTTGAATTCTACCAGACATTTAAAGAAGAACTAACTCCAATTCTTCTCAAACTATTCAGAACAATCGAAAAAGAGGGACTCCTCCCAAATTCTTTCTATGAAGCCAGCATCACCTTAATCCCTAAGCCAGAGAAAGATGCAGCATTGAAAGAGAATTACAGACCAATATCCCTGATGAACACAGACGCAAAAATCCTCAATAAAATTCTGGCTAATAGAATACAACAACACATCAGAAAAATTCATCCAGAGTAAATGGGATTTATCCCTGGTATGCAGGGATGGTTCACTGTTCGCAAATCAATGTGATACACCACATTAACAGACTGCGGAACAAAAATCATATGATTATCTCAATAGATGCAGAGAAAGCATTTGATAAAATTCAACACCCTTTCATGATGCAAACTCAAAGCAAATTGGGTATAGAAGGAACATTCTTCAATACAATCAAAGCAATTTATGAAAAACTGATGGCCAGCATCCTATTGAATGGGGAAAAGTTGGAAGCATTTCCAGTGCCATCTGGTACAAGACAAGGATGCCCACTCTCACCAGTGCTATTCAACATACTTATGGAAGTTTTAGCCAGACCTATTAGGCAAGAAAAATAAATTAAAGGGATACAAATTGGGAAGGAAGAAGTCAAACTATCCCTCTTTGCAGATGATTTTATTCTTTATTTAGGGGAACCAAAGAACTCTACTACGACTTTTGAAACTCATAGAAGAGTGTGGCAAAGTAGCAGGATATAAAGCCAATGCAAAAAATCAACAGCCTTTATATACACAGGCAAAGCCACAGCTGAGAAAGAACTGCTAAGATCAATCCCATTTACAATAGCCACAAAAACAATCAAGTTCACTGGAATAAACTTAACCAAGGACGTTAAAGATCTCTAGGATGAGAATTACAAAATCTTATAACAATAAAAGAGTATACCAAAAAATGGAAAAATCTTCCATGCTCATGGATTGGAAAAATCAATATCATCAAAATATCTATTCTCCCAAAAGCAATTGACAGATTCAGTGCGATACCAATCAAAATACCAAAGACATTCTTCTTAGATCTAGAAAAAAAATGCTGAAATTCATATGGAGACAAGGAGACCTCGAATAGCTAAAGCAATCTTGTACAACAAAAACAAAGCCGGAGGATCTCAATACCAGATTTAAGGGCATACTACAGGGAAGCTGTAATCAAAACAGCATGGTGCTGGTACAGAAACAGATGAGTAGACCATTGGAACAGAATAGAAACACCAGATATCAATCCAAACATCTACAGCCAACTTATATTTGATCAAGAATCTAAAACCATTTCCTGGAGCAAGGACCATCTATTCAATAAATGGTGCTGGGAAAACTAGATTTCCATGTGCAACTGCATGAAGCCAGACCCCTATCTTTCACCTAACACAAAAATCCACTCAACATGGATTAAAGATCTATGACCTGACACCCTCAAATTATTAGAGAACATTGGAGAAACCCTGCAAGATATTGGCACCAGCAAAGACTTCTTGGCAAAGACCCCGGAAGCACAGGCAGAAAAAGCCAAAATTAACATTTAGGATTGCATCAAATTGAAAAGTTTCTGTATTTCAAAAGAAACAGGAAAGTAAAGAGGCAACTGACAGAATGGGAAAAAATATTTGCAACCTATGCAACAGATAAAGGGTTGATAACAACAATCTACAAAGTGATCAAGAAACTCCACAACAACAAAACAAACAACCCACTTAAGAGATGGGCCAAGGACCTCAATAGACATTTTTCCAAAGAGGAAATCCAAATGGCCAACAGACACATGAAAAAATGCTCAAGATCCCTAGCAATCAGGGAAATGCAAATCAAAACCACAATGAGGTTTCAACTCACCCCAGTTGGAATGGCTCACATTCAGAATTCTACCAACAACAGATGCTGGAGAGGGTGTGGGGAAAAAGGGACACTAACCCACTGTTGGTGGGAATGCAAACTGGTTAAGCTACTATGGAAGTCTGTCTGGAGATTCCTCAGAAACATGAATATAACCCTACCATTCAACCCAGCCATCCCACTCCTTGGAATTTACCCAAAGGAAATTAAATTGGCAAACAAAAAAGCGGTCTGCACATAAATGTTTATTGCAGCCAATTCACAATAGCTAAGACCTGGAATCAACCCAAATGCCCATCAACAGTAGACTGGATAAAGAAATTATGGGACATGTACTCTATAGAATACTATACAGCAGTCAAAAACAATGAAACCCAGTCATTTGCAACAAAATGGAGGAATCTGGAAAACATCATGCTGAGTGATCTAAGCCAGTCCCAGAGGGACAAATATAACATGTTCTCCCTGATCAGTGACAACTAACCGAGCACCAAAAAGGAAACCTGTTAAAGTGAAATGGACACTATGAGAAATGGTGACTTGATCAGCCCCTGCCCTGACTGTTGATGAACAACTTAATATGTTATCCCTCTTAGTATTTTTTTTTATTCTACTTAATACTATTGGTTGAACTCTGTAATTAATACACAATTATTCTTAGGTGTTTAAACTTAACTTAAAAGTGATCCCTGTTAAATATAAGAGTGGGAATAAGAGAGGGAGGAGATGTACAATTTGAGACATGCTCAATAGGACTTGCCCCAAATGGTAGAGTTAGAAACATACCAGGGGATTCCAATTCAATCCCATCAAGGTGGCATGTACCAATGCCATCTCACTAGTCCAAGTGATATATTTCAGTTCACAGTTGATCACACTGATAGGTCTAAGAGTCAAAGGGATCACACAAACAAGACTAGTGTCTGCGAATACCAACCAATAGAATAAAAAAGGGAGAGAACAATCCAACATAGGAAGCCAGATACACAGCAGACTCATAGAATGTCAGATGTCCTAAATAGCACTTTGGCCTCAGAATCACCCTTGAGGCATGCGGATTTGGCTGAAAAGCCCATGAAAGTGTTTCAGGTATGGAAAGCCAAGACACTCTGGCAAAAAAAAAAATGAAATGACCTAAATGAAAGATCTCTGCGAGTGAGATCCCAGTGGAAAGAACAGGTCATCAAAGAAGGAGGTACCTTTCTCTGAGAGGAGGAAAGAACTTCCACTTTGTCTATGACCTTGTGTAAATATGATCAGAGTTGGTGAAATCAAAAGGCTTCTATAGCCATGGCAACTCATGACAAGAGCCTAGGTTAATTCTGACGCCATAAACAGTGTTTATTTGTTAAGTCAACAACAGGAGTCGCTGTGCATTTACTCCTCATGTAGAATCTCTGTCCTTAATGTGCTGTACATTGTGATTTAATGCTATATCTATGACTCAAACAATATTTTGCACTTGTGTTTCTGTGTGGGTGCAAACTGTTGAAAGCTTTACATAATATATGCTAAATTGATCTTCTTTTGAAAATGAATCTTGATGTGAATAGAAGGGGAGATGGAGCGGGAAAGGGGAGAGTTGAGGGTGGGAGGGAAGTTATGGAGGGGAAAAAGCCATTGCAATCCCTAAGCTGTACTTTGGAAATCTATATTCATTAAATAAAAGTTAAAAAATTAAATAAAAAAGAAAAACAAAATGAAGGGCTAATGTGGTGGCTTAGCAGGTCAAGCTGCCACCTACAATTCCACCATGCCACGTGGGTGTTGGCTCAAGTCTGGTTGCTATATTTCTGATCCATCTACCTGCTAATATGCCTGGGAAGGCAACAGAAGACGGCCCAAGTGCTTGGACCCCCGCACCCATGTGAGAGACTTGAAAGAAGCTCCTGGATCCTTTTATTTAGCCTGGCTCACTCCCCAGCCACTGCAGTTGTTTGGGGGAGTGAACCAGCAGATTGAAGATCCCTCTGCTTCTCCCTCCTCCCCCCTCCCCTTCCCTCTCCCCCTCTCCTCCTCTTCCCCTTCTTCCCCTCTCCCCTCCTCTGCCTTTAAAATAAAATCTTTTTTTAAAACAAAAGCAAAATGAGACCTACCACAAGAGGTTTTGGCAGGTTGTCATTCTCACAAACATCTTGAATGAGAGATCCGAAGAGCTGAACTGGTTGGGGTGTGGGCTGGGCAGGCTCTTGGGTCAGGTTGTCCAATCTTCGATAATGGCCCTGCCAAAACATCCACTTTCTACGAGAACGCCCTCTTTGAGTTGGATTCACGTGAGGATCTGAGGAAGAAGTGTAATGATTACATGTAGAGTTGAATTCACAGATGTTCATTTACAAAATTTTCAGGTTATAGCATGTGTGTTGAAGAGGCTAGAAAGAAACGGCATCATTCATTGTATAGAAATGTCTACATTCTGAAATTGGCTCATGGTCGCCTTGTGGTGTGAGTAGGTTCTGTGCTTCCTCATGTCCTAGAAACTGGTAGTAAAATCTAGATTGAATATCTCATGTAAAATTCCTCAGTGGGAATACTTGCTAGATATAGGGCTAGCTACATCGTGTTGCATTGTGTCGTGAGGTTTTAAACTTGTAGAGGTACAAGTTTCCTGATTAACAGGAACTGCATGTTCAATGTTGGAAAGGCTGAAGTTGGTATGCCAATCAATTGGAAGTTGATGGTCATCTCCTTCCATAGTCAGTCTCCTCCCATATGGAGATTTCCTGTTTGGCAATGGGAATGTCCAACCACAGACAGCTATCTCCCTCACAGAAATTTGCCCAACTTCATACAAGCTGCCTGAGCCCAACTCAGAGCCATACTTTGGGACCTCACTCTGGGGGGTGGCAACTTCAGGCAGCTTGATGGATGACCTGATTCCACCTCTCCAGTTGGTCTCCTTGGTTGTGTGGAATGATCCTCTATGGCCATCTGATATCCAACCAAGTGGACCAAAATGATTGCTAACTGCTCAGTAGCACCTGCCAGATGAATTCTGATCCAGAGTTCTTTTCCAAGTAAAGGTGATCACCAATAAGCAGCTGGCTTCAAAGTATCTACCACTCAGCTATGCAGGCCTTCTCAGTAAGGTATCTTAACATTTTCTCAAATCACTCTCTTATAACAAATACTGTACAAGTCAACCAAGGAGCTAAGGTTTACCCTGATAAATAAATAATATATATATATGTATGTATGTTATGGTATAAACAGAAAAATAAGAACAGGTATTTTGTGGACAAGTTTTCTCAAATATGTCTAAGGAAGTTCCAGAAGTTAGTGGAAATTCAACTCAAGCAACTTTAATTTCATGAAAACATTTTAAAATGCATGCATAGTTTTTAGATGAATCACACTTTTGTAAGCTGTGTTGCACCATAATAAACTTTAACGTATTATAATTTGTCTCAACAGGATAGTTTGAAACACTTGGAAGTATAAGATATCTTTATCTGGCTAATATTGAAGAACTAACATCCAGTTTATGTTGAAGCATGTGTGAAAGCTGGTGAACTGACAGCTCCTTTTGAGAAGTGACAGCATGATGTTGATGATGAAGGCTACAACAACATACCATCCTCATCAATCTGTGGAGAAAAAAGTGAACCTTGCTCATGCCCTAATGGAAAAGAACAGAGTAGTGACAGCAGAAACTTTAGAAACCACCACTGACTTCTCAGAAGGTTCCACTTTCACAATCATGCCTGAAAAGTTAGTGATGAACTAAAGACAAATGACTGAAATCATGATCAAAAGTGGTTTCTCTCAGTGGAATGGGTCCCATAATCATCCCTTTGTCAGAAATTCGGTTGTTACTGGATGGAATGTGAAGACATAATTCAAACTCAGAAAGCCTGCAGACATTATGAGAAAATAGTCTTCAGCATACTGATAAAGGAAGTGAAGGAAAAGGAAATCCACAGTGGGGTGGATATGCAAATTTATGGAAATTAGAAAATAGAAGACAGATAGCAGGGCGGGCCCATAAGCACGTGTGGCCTTGGCATCTTCCCTGACTTGTGCCTTCTCATCAGTCACTGTGCCTGGCATTGGGTGGGACCCCTGAGGTTGCTGCATTTTCTCTAGCAAAAGAAAAAGTTGTCTTAGTATATTCTCAGGTTCCAGACTCATCTCAACTTCTGATGTTGGTACAAAAAATTATTAAATCCATGCATTGTTTCTTCATAACACGTATCTTTGTAATTTTTTTCAAACTTCATGGGAAAATATTATCAAACTATATAATAACTAAGCTTGAATTTAAAAATTTTAGACCAAAATTGATATTTTTAATTCCATATTTACAGTTTTATTGTTAACTTTGATACCATTGTTGCATGAAATATTTGAAGCCCCCTTTGATAAATGGAAGGAAAAAGTAAGATGAATGGAATCAGCTGGAAACTTGGAAAGCTCTCACTCAGTGTTCAACTAGGAAGCAATCTTGGAGATCATGAAGCTACAATGTTGTCTTAATTTATAGAACCTAGTGTCCAATTCTCTACCAAGAAATTCAGTTCCTTCTGGACAGAAATTGTTCTCACTTTGGATGAAATCTGCAATCATGCAACCTTTTTCATAAAGAAGTTCTTAGTGTACTGTTAAAGGAAGTGGAATAACAACATAAATCATAATTATGCAGATTCTGAACAGAAATCTGGGTGGGCCCATGCCAATTGTGAGTTTGATGCCATCCCCCACACTGGCCTTGTGATGAGCCACTAAGCTTGGCACTGGATGCAACTACAGTGGTTGTTCCATTGTATATGTTGAAGGGAGACCTGAATGTTATCTTAATATAAATATTCTGAGATTCATTTCTACTTCTGATACTGCCACAAAAAATCTTGAAATCTATGTCTGTTCCTCATAATATATAGTTCATGGATTTTTTCAGACTTTATGGGGGAAAGTTTATTAAAATACATAGTATGAGAAAACAATGTATGTACTATGTATGGATTTAAATTTTCTTACAAAAATAAATTCCTATTTTAAATTCCATTTTTAGTTGTATTTTTTTATCTTTGAAAAACACTTTTGCCAAACTGAAGTCTCCTTAGATAAAGGAGAAGGAAAAGGAGAGATCCAATGGGATGAGCTGGTAACTAGGAAATCGCTCATTCTGTGTTCTGCTGAAAACCAGCGATGAAAAACCAGGAAACAAAAAAGTTGTCTTACTTTAAGGTGCCTCATGCCCAGTTCTTTACCATGAAATTCATTGTTTTTGGACAGAAACTTAAGATTTCCTGCAAAGTGAGGAATATCTTTCAAATATTTTTGAAAAAGCAAACCTTAGTGTAATGTTAAAAGGAGATTAGGAAAATCAAAACCCTGTACTAATGGAGATTCTAATCTTCAGCAACTCAGAAAACAGAAGACGGAGCTGGGCAGGCCCATACCAAGCATGGACTTGGAGTCACCCATCAGTCCTTCCTTTGTTTTAAACGTTGTCATGTCTGCAGGCTGGCATTCAAGAGAATGCTCCGTTGTTTCTGTTGAAAGAAAAAAAAAAAAACAAGGTTGTCTTGGTTATCAATAGACTCACATATGGGGAATCAGGTCAGTTCCTGATGAATGGGTTTTCCAAAAGATTTCCCCCAAGCTATAAGATGATTGTGATAAAACCACTGAATGGAAAATAGGAAGGAACTCCCTGTGATGCATGCCCCCAAGGTCTGAATATGGCTGGCTCTTTCCTACAGTTACCTAGGTTTGAATGGTACAAGTTTCTATGTTCAGGGAAATTTCGACTAATCACATTCATGCTTTTTTAAAAAAAATAATTTACACACATAATCGTCCTTAACCCTTAACACAGTCCTAGAATCTAGATATTCGTTTACCCTTATTTTATAGGTATAGAACCTGAGACCGACAATAATTGGCAAAGATCAGACAATGATTGCACAGGGTTTATGTCCTCTGGAATGACTGGATGGCATCAAATCAAGTGCTTTTGTCCTCAATGATGCTGCTGCTGATCACACTGGAGAACCACTGGAAAACCTGTGATGCCACAAGTGCTACAATGTGAAAGGGGAGGGAAATAAAGCAGGCAGCGTTGTGAGACTCTCAAATGAGCTTGAACCAGGACACATTTATGTTATGTAGGAGAGCACTTCAAGAAATATATGGAAGAATGAATTTTAAAGTATGACTTCATGCCAATGCAAAAAATTCACATTAGGGAAAAAATGATACACTGATTTAAAAATATGTAGCAGCAGAAAGACTGATATTTTAATTCCCTGTTTCCACAAAGTCTATGAGGTACTCTCAAGTGTAAAGCTCTACTTAAGTTAGAAAATGGTTGACACGCTCAACAAGAACATGGTGTCTCCGATACAATTTTATGAGGTGCGGCCAGCGCCGCAGCTCAATAGGCTAATCCTCCGCCTTGTGGTGCCAGCACACCAGGTTCTAGTCCCGGTTGGGGTGCCGGATTCTGTCCTGGTTGCCCCCCTTCCAGGCCAGCTCTCTGCTGTGGCCCGGGAGTGCAGTGGAGGATGGCCCAAGTGCTTGGGCCCTGCACCCCATGGGAGACCAGGAGAAGCACCTGGCTCCTGCCATCAGATCAGCGTGGTGGGCCGGCCACAGCATGCCGTCCGTGGTGGCCATTGGAGGGTGAACCAACGGCAAAAGGAAGACCTTTCTCTCTGTCTCTCTCTCTCACTGTCCACTCTGTCAAAAAAAAAAAAAAAACAGTTTTATGAGGTGCACAATCTTATCTTTGTTTTGGTCTCAGTACATTGTGAAGCTCCTCCTGGGTTTTCAGCCTTGGGAAGGCAGAGAAAGTGGAGTCATGAGCACTGCAACCTTATCCTTGGGACTGGCCCTGAGCTCCAGGACGGACACTGCCTAAGCATCCTCTTGGATACCCGATGGCTTTGTTTCTCAGCAAGGCCAGTGAACTTGCACACAGGACTGCCCCGTACTCAGGGTGAGGGTAAGTCAGGGGGCTCTCACCCAAGCTGTCCTTACTCTCCCCAAGGTTGCTGACACTCAGAGCGCTCTCTCCAAAGCTGTTGTAAGAACTCAGGGAGCTCACTCTCCAGATGGAAGTAGTCTCATCCTCAAATATCTCAAGGTAGTTTTGGATCAGAAAGTGTGTAAGTGAAATCTGTGACACAAAAGGGTGAAAGGGGGTATAGTCATAAATCAGATGTGAACTTTAACATTGCAAAAACATGAAAACTCAGGATTAGCCAGTTTTCTCTAAGAAACAACAGTTACATGTTCAAGCATGTTGGGTAACTGATCTGAAAATACTTATCATCAAAAGGCAAATGCAATCTGTGACCAAAGACACTTGGCTCAAGTGTCTCACCTGAATGGTGAGAGCCAGGGTTGCCCCTTGGTTTGTCTAACTACAAAGCCCCGGTTCCTTTTGATCATGAGTTCCTGCTGTCTCCAAGGTTTAGTCAATTCACTGTTCTCTCTCCTGGATGGGATCTATCCTCCTGTCCATTTCCTGCTTAACACACCACCCTTCCATAACTCCCAAGATAGGGAAAATTTCCTGGACACTCCAGAATAGTCTAATTAAAATGCTCATTTTTAAAAATGGCCCAACAAAACTCATATCCTGAATTTCAGGTTCCAAAAGGGACCCTGCTCCACAGGGCATAAAAATGAGGCATCTCATTACCTTTTTCCTTAATTCCTCTTCCAGTTCGGAGCTTCTGGAAGTTGATCGCCAGAGGGAAAGAATTCTTGGGGCGATACACAGCGACAAGTCTGATGCTGCCATTGGACTGAATGAGGAATGCTGAGCAATCTTACCTAAGGACGCAAACAGGCCTCTCAGGAGAATAAAATTGGCTTTGGGCAGCTGATTCAAGAGCCTAAATACAGACAATGCAGTCATTTTCTTCTGGAAGTTGTTTATACAAAGGAAACAGAGCATGTTGAATGGCATTGATACAACCCAATGAAAACACAGCAAAATAAACAAGATTTCTAAAAACTATTGCCTGCAGAGATTTTTGCTAAAACCACAGCTATGTGTTTTAACTTGGAAAAACTTTATGCGTAATTAAATACCAAAGACAGTTATTGCATTCCAGAGTGTGCTCCAATTAAAGCTTACTGATGAAATTTAAACAGCAAGCAAACAGAAAGAAGTGCCCTTCTTTTAAAGGTAGGAGCACAGAAATGCTGTCTCATGACAGAACCCAAAGCTATGATCCAACAGACTCAGTCTGGGTACAAACACACGGAAATTCACCGAATTCAATTTCTTCACCACAGACTTCTCAGCTTAATTAACTCTTTGACAATAAAGGTCAGATCACTGATCAATTGGACCAATGGGCTTCCTCCCGTATTGAGGTCTGTATATTAAGAATGTATACAATGGTCAAGGACTCCATCTTAATAATATTGGGAGACAACTAAGACCTAAATGACAGGGGCAAGTGCTGTGGCACAGCAGGTTAACACCTTGGCCCAAAGTGCCTGCATCCCATACGAGCGCTGGTTCAAGTCCCAGCTGCTCCACTTCCGACCCAGCTCTCTGCTATGGCCTGGGAAAGCAGAAGATGGCCCAAGTCTTTGGGCCCCTGCACCCATGTGGGAGACCCAGAGGAAGCTCCTGGCTTCAGATTGGTGCAGTTCCTGCCATTGCAGCTGACTGGGGAGTGAACAGTGGATGGAAGCCCTCTCTCTCTCTGCCTCTCTCTGGCTCTCCTCTATGCAACTATTTCAAATAAATTATCTTTAAAAAAAAGAGCTAAATGACAGTGGTAAAGCTTACAACTTTTTTAGCCTGGCTTTCATGTCTGACCAATGAAGCTTTCATATTTTTCCTTCTTTTAGTGAATGAAACTCTAAAATAGAAGACAAGGGGCCACCATTGTGAGCAGGCTAAGCACCATCTGTGATGCTGGCATCCCATCACCAGCTGCTCCACTTCCAATCCAGCTCCCTTCTAATGAGCCTGGGAAAGCAGCAGAGGATGGCCCAAGTCCTGGGGCCCCTGTCACCCACATAGAAGACTCAGATGGAATTCCAGGCTCCCCACTTCAACCTAGCCCAGTCCCAGCCATTGCGGCCATTTGGGGAGTAAGCCACTGAATGGAAGATCTGCCTCTAGCTATCTATAACTCTGCTCTTCAAACAAAATAAGTAAATCATTTTAAAAATAAAACAGAAGCTAGTATTTTTTGCAGACTGTCAGTTGTAACATCTGAAACATAGCTGGAGCAAGTATTACATTACTACCTCTGAATGGCAGGCACTTTTTCCTCATTCTCTTCCTCAAGAACATCAAGCCATTGATCGTACAGGTGGGCTGAAAATACAGTTCCTGGGATAGTTCGCAGAAAATCCTTGTAGGGATTTAAAAAAATTAATCACATTAATTTGATGGCAAGCACACGTGTGAAGAATCACAAAACGTTTCATTGAAATATTCACTTTAATCCCAACTTTCTTCCTAGGTAAACTCTGACCTCCACAGAGCCTGGCTTCCAATTCTCCACTGAAGCACACATGCAGATATGGGTGCTTGAATTTCTCACGACTAAAGCTGGAGGCGTACAAACAGTCTTGGTAGTTCTGGGCATGAAGCAAAATTTTTACTGTCCGAATCGTCCTCGGTGTGTACATTTTGGCAAACTCTGATATACTAGAGCCTGGGTATGCATCACCCTTATTCGTATCATTTCCCTGAAAATACAGAAACTATTCTGCGTTGTTTATCTTCTGGCCAACTGCTGTTAAATCGTATTAGCAAAGCTTCTGAAACAAGTGAACTAAATATACAAACACATGTACTTGTATACGATAGAAAGTGAGAACTGGACCTTCTGCTAAGTGTGTTCCTCAGGGGAATCTGCCCTAATAATCTCATTCTTCACTTCATCTGTGTATAGTTAAGTCTTTCAACATGTAATCACAAGATGGTGGAATATGTATTTCCAAATCCCCAATGGGTAATTAACATTCCCCTTCAGGATCCCTTAGGTTGCAATATTTATGCCTTCTACACAAGGGAATCTTAATGAAAACTTAAAGGCCTAAATTGGTGACTTATCTAAGTATCTGGGCTAGAGGCATGCAAAGGCCCAGAATAGTCATCACATTAAGTGGCTGATGAACAACTCTTACCATAAAATTGATGAAACTGTAAGATTCTTTGGACACTGAGGGTACCGTGTCACTTCACCTTGCTAGCTTTCTTTCCATTGGTCCCATTATAGGGCCCGTGACTTAACAGCAAGAAGTGTAGAAAATGCACCTCAGCACTATTATGATCATAATACAGCAACTGCTCATTCTAAAATTTATTGAGCTGTTTGTGCCATGTAGTTTGGAATACTGGGAATAGGGCAGTGAAGAAAATGAACAAAATCCCAGTCTTCTTCTAACCTGACTTTGCAGAGCCATTCACCGAATAACAACTCCAATCTGTGCAAAAAAGCAAGCTTCCAGCTGTGGATGGACGCGGGAGTCTGGGAAGATCCAAGAATACCTCTGTCTCTTGTGCCCTGGGCTGCCATGTACTTGGATGATGTGTCTTCTCTCAGGTTTCCCTGAGATGCAGTCAATTTGTGGGACTTACTGTGAAAGGGCTTTGGTCTTAGACCTCTGCTTATAGGGAGCTCAGTGAAAAATTCCATTTGGTCCTGATCATAGTTTCATGTCCAGTGTATATCAACCCTCCAGGTATTTTACATGCAATTTACCAAGGACTAGACTACATAACTTTTAAAGGGGTAAGTATATCTTGCTGGAAAATGACATCAATTTCATATATGTTCCTTAAGAGGGCAACCTACCTACTCACATGCTGTTATGATATTATTATAGTACTGGTCATCTATAAGCCATCACTGACTTAGTGCTATCTCTCATATGGCCAAACATTAATGGGGGATAAGGAAAGACCAAGTGTGACAGGGAGTCTAACAGTTTTGAGGATCGATTTGGTCATTTCCACATTACCACATTTTTTGATAACCGTTGATAAATACCAACATGGATTGGCTCAATTCCTTCTCTCATTTCCCCTTGCAGAAATGAACCTCGATACGTGTGATTTGCTGCATCTTTTGAAACATATCTATACTTTACATTGATTTGATTTTCAGAATTCTAATCTAACTTTGGCTTCTGCACCCACTTTCAGAGTCAGATTTCTGAGATGAGGCTTAAGTTGCACGTTGATTACTGAGAGTACTGGGTTAAGCATAATTCAGATGAACAAAGTGTTCCAAACGTGGCAAAAGTAAAGGCAAGTTCAGTGGTGGAGACCTTCCTATACCGCTTTTAAAGCAAAGGCATAAGAGACAGGGGAAGAAAATTAAAATGAACAAAGTTTACTTTATTTCCATGTGCATTTGTTGACTTCGTTGTAAGGAAAACATTGGCTGACAGTGGAAAATGTCTATGCGTAGAATGTTCAGGGGAGGACAGAGAGTGAAGTTTGAAGACAAAGGAAAGCTTATCTAACATCTAGGGTTTTCATAATGGAGTAGCTGCTTGCAACTTGGGCTTGGGATGTGCTTTTCCATTTCTTGGATGCTTTATATATTAGGCGTGTTAAGCCCCTGAGCAGTCACAATGAATGAAACCATACCCATAACTTCCATATTGTGCATAGATAATGCCAGAACCCTCCCTACCTGTAAGACAGTGGCTGCCACAAGAACAGATTCACTGTCCCAATCCACTGTGTCTCCAGCATTTATTTTTTCTTTTAGTGCTCTATAGGATGTTACACTGCCTGGTTTCCTGAAGATTCCCTCTGTCTGTGGCCCTCTTTCATTGATAAAGGAAAGCATATCCTATGGGGAGGAAAAAGGAAAGCAAACGTCAGGGCATTGCAGACCCACCAGCTCAGAACATGACCTTGCTCCCATTTAGACAGAGATCCAGAGCATGTGAGGAGGTGCTGAGGGAGCTAACAGAAATGAAGGAATTTGGTTTGAGGACTCTGAATATATTTTTCCCCTTCCATCTTCCTGTGTCCATTCACTAAGGATTTTCAGCTTGCTTAATCATATTTTTTTTTGATGGACTCAATTTTTCAATCAAACTTCTCTGCTTCAAATTTCTAGTGAGCATCCCTCTCCCACTTTAGCAGGCTTTACTCATTATTTCCAAATATCTTTCCCAAGTGGAGATCTTGTTGTCACACTTCCCATTGGTTTACTCCGCTTTAATGACTGTCATGCATTCCTACTTCCCATGGGTCCACATGCTCACTGAAAACCAGGCTGAAAGCCCATCTCTCCCCTGATGCCTTTTCTGATCGCATTCCCTTCTCACCAGCCTTTCATTTTCAATGTCTCCACCTTCATTCCCAGGGAAGAAAATAACAGATTGGGCCAGCGCTGCAGCTCACTAGGCTAATCCTCCGCCTGTGGCGCCAGCACACTGGGTTCTAGTCCCGGTTGGGGTGCCAGATTCTGTCCCAGTTGCTCTTCTTCCAGTCCAGCTTTCTGCTGTGGCCTGGGAGTGCAGTGGAGGATGGCCCAAGTGCTTGGGCCCTGCACCCACATGGGAGACCAGGAGAAACACCTGGCTCCAGGCTTCAGATCAGTGTGGTGCGCTGGCCACGGCACACTGGCCATAGTGGCCATTTGGGGGTGAACCAACAGAAAAAGGAAGACCTTTCTCTCTGCCTCTCCCTCTCTCACTAACTGTCTAACTCTGCCTGTCAAAAAAAAAGACTGTTGGAATCATATTACAGGGATTTTTTTTTTTTTTTTTGTATTTGAGGCTCTTCTTTCCTGACCATGCTCATTGTACGTAACCCTACTGGTGCTTTCCTTTTATCCCCTACTGGTGTCTAGATGACAATAATGATCCTATCAACTAGTTAAACCTCCTGTGAATGTTGCAAGGTCTGGGGAATGTATCACATGTAACTAAGGTGAATGCACTTCCATCATAGCATACTAATTCCTGCACCCAGATTTCATGGAGAGATACTGGACCCTAACAAATATGACAACTAACTAGAAATATACTAAGTTGAAACAGTTCTAAATGGGCCAACTTCTGTGGGTTTCATTCACCACATTCTTTTATGATTGAATAAATAAATATATGCCAGAGGATGCATGTAAGCATTTGAATATGAATTAAATAACTGAAATATTCTGAGTTCTGAGACTGGATCATCTGGATGAAGAGATAATGAGCAGACACTTGAAACTGGCACAGAGTTCAAGGAGGAGGCTGAAAGGACAATGGGAGGGTGAGGTGGCCTCACAGCAATTCAGACACACACAGCCCTCCCTGGTCTCTGAGCAGGTGTATGTGGAAGTCTGCTGAAACCAGTGCAACAGATGGGAGCCTATTTTCTGCTGTTGTGTTTGATGTAAGACTCTGCAAGATCTAAACATGATTGTTCTTCCTGGAAGTAACAGTGACAAAGCATCTCAGCCAAAGTCAGGGGCTGACAAACGGTTTCCCCATTTGGAAACAGAATAGGAGGAAGACAGCTAACCCTCAGCTTTCTTGTCCTCAGGAGGGTGCAGAACAACATGAGACCTACTGAAAGTGGGCTGGCCAGGTTATCATCCTCAGACAGAGCCATGAGTGAGGCTGCACAGGATGGTCCTGACAATGGAGCTGCTGCAGCAGGCTTGAGGGGCGGGTCATCCTGGCTTCGTATGATGCCCCACCTAAACAGCAAGTTTCTGAGCCAATCTGGAGAAGAAGAGAGGTTATTAGATGTAGAAGAGTATAAATTAGACATATTTGCTTCCATCTTTTCTGTCTGACATATGCGTGTTGCCATAGAGAAATGGAGACATTGCTTGTGTACAATCTCCTGCAATCTGAAAGTAGCTAAGGCATCCACATGGGGTTATTGTGCTCATCTTCCCCATTCCCTGTAAGCTGGTCGTTAGAGAATAGGTTTGTAGACTAGTGGTTAAGATGTCCATGTCCCACACCCAAGTACCTGGGTTTGATTTCTACCTCTGCCTCCCAGCTTCTTGCAAATGCAGCCCCTGGGAGAGAGCGCTGATGGCTCAAGAAGTTGAGTTCCTGCCTCTCGCAAGGGAGACCTGGATTCAGTTCCCAGATTCCTAGCCCTGTCCCAGCCAGGGTCCTTGCTGGCTATTTGGGGGGTAAATCAGGAAGAGAGGAACTTTCTCAATCCCTCCAAGGATCTCTCTCAGCCTCACAACCTCTCAAATCAACTGGCAGTGAAACAGAGGCCAAAAGAGACTCGGGCTCCATTCTTTCAGCAACAATACTTTCTAGACAGTGTAATCTAGAGCTCCTTCCACTGCACTGTGAGGTCCTTAACATCTAGCTCTGTAAGTATCTTGATGTTAAGTTTGATCAGGGAATTCAGGTGTCAGATCTCATTTTAAAAGCTACAAAATATTTGATATTGAAAACAAGTGGAGTTTGATCATCCACTTTCTTTTTTTAAAAGATGTATTTATTTATTTGAGAGGCAGAGTTACAGAGAGAGGGGACGACAGAGAAGTCTTCCACCAGCTGGTTCACTCCCCAAATGTGCTGATCCAAAGCCAGGAGTCAGGAGCTTCTTTAGGGTCTTCCACGTGGGTGCAGGGGCCCAAGCACTTGAGCCATCTTCCACTGCTTTCTCAGGCCATTAGCAGGGAACTGGATTGGAAGAGGAGTAGCCCATATGGGATGCCAGCACTGCAGGTGGATGCTTAACCTACTACGCCACAGCACCCATCCCTGATCATCTACTTTCATGCTAAGTCTCCCTCCCATTCTGAGATTTCCTGTTTCTTGTTCTAAATGCCCAATTACCATCAATTCTCTCCCATCAAAGAGATCATGACAGGTGCTTCTTGACCTACTCCTCAGCCAGCATCTGACCCCTTCACCTTGGAGGGGTGCAACCCTTGGGCACTTCCATGGATAATCACTTTCTTCACCTGGGTCCTTATTTGAGTGGTAAGAACCCATGGGGCTGGGGCTGGCGCAATGGCATAGTGAATAAAGCCACTGCCCGCAGTGCTGGAATCCCGTATAGGCTCCAGTTCAAGACCTGGCTGCTCTGCTTCCAATCCAGCTCTCTCTGCTGTGGCCTGGTAAAGCAGTAGAAGATGGCCCAAGTCCTTGGTCCCCTGCACCCATGTGGAAGACCCAGAGGAAGCTCCTGACTCCTATCTTTGGATCAGCCCAGCTCTGGCCATTAGGGCTATTTGGGGAATGAACCAGCAGATGTAAGATCTCTGTCTCTGCCTATGCCTCTCTGTAACACTGCCTTTCAAATAAATAAATCTTTAAAAAATAAATTGACACAAAATTTTTTTTAAAACCCACATGACCTAGTTCTTTGTGACACCCTGCCAAGCTACACAGGAATAATTTTTAGTTACCCAACAGGCTCTGATAAATGAATGGTGAAGAGGAGTTTTCCACAGAAATGGGGATCAGGAAAGAAAAACCTGCATGTTTCCTTAATAAGGTGTCTTAATTCTTTCTTAAATAACCTAAGATTCCAAACACTGGGAATAAAGGCCATATTCTGATAATTTTAGAAACAATAAAATCAGGTGAGGCATAGGGGCAAAGGCACAGGTGTCGACCTGCTATCAGATGGATGACACTTCACCACATATCCTACAGTGCCCATCCACGGGGCATCACTGTCATGCAAACACATGAGGGCAATGATCCTGGAGCTGGCTCTAGAGGCCAGGATGGGCCCCTGGTTCTCCTACTCCACCGGACCAGTTACTCAACTTTTGACCTTCAGTCCAGTCAACTTCTACATGAATGATGCCGCCTATACCTCATTTCACTGAGGAATATAATGTAGTGTTCAGCACAAGACTTGGCTCCGCACAGCCCTAATGAAAATCATGTCAGTGCTCAGTCAGGTGACCTCAGGGAACCTAGACTTTGTCTCCTCCCCCTGAAGAAGACTGCAGCCCATTTTCCATCTGATTTAGCAGTCTCCAGAGGCCATGCAGTCACTGCACAACTACACAGTATTCATCCCTCCACTATTTGAAAAGGAGAGAAGAAAGCAAATGCATTCTTAAACCTTGCAGTCTGTGACTATACGCCACCCTATTCAACTGGCTGTTCAAATATAAATGGAGATACAGCTTAAATGTTGTATATAAGCTGTTGCCACTATGCCTCACCTGATTTTATTATTTCCAGAATTATCAGAACATAATGCATTACTTGACTGTAATAAGGGGCTGCTTTTAAGAATCATCATCTATGCTTTGATATATAGCTTTATAATCAGAATATGGAGAAACAAATACAATGTTTAGCTGGACCATTCTTAAAGTATGTTATTTAGTTTGTGAGTTCAGGTTACTTCTATGATCCCATGGGAATCCACACCTATTTCTATGAAACATACTAGGTAATTCAGTAAGCTTACTTAAAAGAACTTGAGCCTTTTTTACAGTCCTGGAAATATTAGGAGTGCTGATTTTCCCTTTGCTCAAATAAGGGTATCAATGTTAAAATAATTAAGACTGAGGATGTTGTACCGATAGAATAAAATCATAATAAGAATGATTTGGGTAGAAATTAAATTCTTGGGAACAGTGTGTGATACAGTGACCTAAGCTGCTGCCTACAACACTGGGATCCCATAACAAACTGTCCATTCAAGTCCTAGCTGGTCCACTTACAATCCATCTCCCTGCTAATGTGTCTGTGGAGTATGGTTCAAGTGCTTGGGCCCCTGCCACGTGGAAGACCTGGATGGAGTTCCAGGATCCTGACTTCAGCACAGACCATCTCTGTCAATTATGGCCATTTGTGGAGTGAACCAAAAGCTCAATTCATGATAGCTAAGTATGGAATCAACCCAGATGTCCATCAACTGATGACTGGATTAAGAAAATATGAGCTTGAGACAGACACACACACACACACACACACACAGTGGAAAAGTGTGAAAAAATGAAATCCTATCTTTTTGCAAAAAAACGGATACGACTGGAAATTATACTTAGTGAAATAAGCCAATGCCAAATGCCATATGTTCTCCTTGCTCTGTGGTAACTAACAGAAGACCTAAAATGTAATGTGTAAGAGTGAAATTGATATTTTGAAATTTGATGATTGTTTACAGCTCTTGTTTCTACTGCTGATAAACAGTGATTTTTTCTTCATATTGAGTCTTTTTTGACATTTTAAAAAATGTAAGTTATACAAGTTTCATGTATTTCATAGGCACACATTTAGGAACATGGTGCTGCTTACCTCCCTACCCTCCCTCTTACCAACACTCCAACCTTCTTCCCCCTCCCTCCCAAATCCCCACTCTCAATTTTTACAGAGATCTAATTTCAGTTTACTTAATGATAGTAAAGTTACTCATACACTACATAAAAGAGTTCAATAAATAGTATTTAAAAACCCGCTGTTCCTCAACAGAAGAGACAAGGGCTGTAAACAATCATTGAATCTCAAATCTACATTACAGGTACTCCATTAGTTATCCCGATCTCTGTCTTTTTGGGACTGGCTTATTCCACTAAGTATAGTGGTTTCCAGTTTCATCCATTTTGTTGCAAAAGACAGGATTTAATTGTTTTTTCTGCTGAGTAGGACTCCATAGTTTAAGTATACCATAATTTCTTTATCTAGTCTTCACATACTATTTGTTGAACTCTTTAGTGTAGGGTTAATCTTATGAGCATAAAGTAAATTGAAAATAGATGTCTGTAAAAATTAAGTGTGGGAATAGGGTAGGAGGGAGAGTAGCATGAGAAGTATCACTATTTGCCTAACTCTTTATACATGAAATCCATGAAATTTGTATATCCTGTTGTTGCCACAATATTTCTCCTCTTACTAACAAGTGTTCTGCAGAAGAACATCTATCAAAAGAACACTGGGATGGTAGCAAGAAAACTGTCATTGAGGAGCTCAAAACCCCTGACCATATTCAGTCCAGCTCTAGTCTAGATCTGTGTCTGTCTGAAGCACACATGGAAAGTCAGCATGCTGTGGGGTCACTGAGATTCAGTGCAGGCTAAAACCCCTCAGCCACTTCAGCCCAAGGCACGGTACAACCCAATCCCAGGACAATTCAATTCTACAACTCCTTAACCTCCTGGAGAGTTTCTATTTCAGGTGTGTTTAAGTCATGCAGTAAATCAGTCACCTGCTGTCCTCACCCTGGATTCAGGGTGAAGCCTGGCGGTGGGGAAGTCATGCCTTCCCAGACCTTCAGAAGCTATGTCCTCATGTGACACAGGTGGGTACGTGCCCGATTATGTACAGAGAAGACTCAAGATCTAACATACAGGAATGAACACAAACTTCCTAGACCTGAGCTGGGTTTGGACTGTGATCTTTGAATGGTTTCTCTAAGCCTGATTCTGCATGGGTATTAGGCTCCTGCCTCTACTCTACCCCTTCTTCTGCACGGAGAAGTGCTCTGTGTCATGAGTTTGTTCTCGGGAATGAAGATGTAAGCTAAGAGCAGGCAGTTAGTGGAAAGAAAATGACTCACCAGTCCTGCGCTGGGCTCTGGCCTGGAGTCTGGGCTTCAGAATGAAGCACCCACGTACTTCCGAGTACAACTCTTCCAGCACAGACTCCTGGAGGCCAGAAGGAAAGGTAGACTTCCCGGGTCCAGGCGGCAGGTGCACAGCTCGAAGGTAGCTTGTTTGGATTGCATAGGGATTTTCATGCCCTGCACAAAGAAAAACCTCAGTGGGGATCAGGCTGGTGGGGATGGGGGTGATCAAACATTGCTTGTCATCAGCATGGGTACCACACTGGGGCCTGCTGAAGTTCTCCAGGGCCTTCTGGAAGGAAGAGAGCTGTCTTGTGAGTGAGCATCATGCAAACTCTCTGAGGAGGCACCGCATAAAGCAGGTGTCCAGCAAGGAACTTTCCAAAAGCAAAGAGAACAAAGGTGGAAACCTGCTGCCTGTCTTGGAATGCATACATCCCTCTCTGCATTCCATGTTGGTGACGTCTGCTGTTTCCATCAGAAAATATGTAAGGCCTCCTGGTTTCTGCCGTGACACCAACCAAGTGTAACTCCTGCAAGTTACTTGACCCCACTGTGATTCCCTTCATCATTTTCAATCCTCACCCTCCCTTATCACACAGTCTTCTGAGTGGAAATATGTGAAGAAACATAAAGCCATTGTAATCCATAAATTGTACTTTGGAAATTTATATTTACTAAATAAAAAAATAAAGTTAATAAAAAGGGGGAAAAAAGGAAGGAAGGGTGCATGTAGTGACAATAATAACAGCATGTATGTATGTATATATGTTGTATGAAATACAACAGTGCCAGGAGTCTAACAGTCATACTAATAACAGCAACTTTTTTTTTTTGGATTTACCAACTGCTACTCCAAGGGCACTCATTTTTAGTATTACTTCATTTAAATAAAACAAGGAATTGGACAGAAAAAAAACATCAGTGGATAACATTCTGTGAATAATTAAACATATCATGAATTGCTATGATCATCAATCTCTCTATCAAGAGAGACTTCATTTCCGTTCGTCAGCTCTAAGGATAGGGCTGCTCAAGAGCAGTGGGGCCAGGGTTTACTTACGGCCTCCTTCTCAGGGGCTCTCTCAGCTAACCAGAGGGAAGGCTGCAGGCTGTTGGAAACCCAGAAGCACTGTGCAACACACTGTTCCCAGAGTATATGCATAAATAAAAAAACCGCCAGCCTGCGGTTCCCCACACAAAGTCATTTGCTTTGCTCTTACATTATTTAAATTCCTGATGATCCAAGAAATTCCCAAAGACCCTGTAACGGGGTGGCTGTTTAGCATACAGTTAGGATGCTGGCTGCAACACCTGTGCCCCATATTGGACTACCCAGATTTGATCCCTGTCCTCAGTTCCCGACTCCAGCTTTGTGCTAAAGCAGGTCCTAGGAGGCAGGGGTGACGACTTGAGTAGCTGGGTTCATGCCACTTACGTAGGAGCCCTGGACCAAGTTTCTGGAAACAGGTTCCTGGCTCTGGCCTTAGTAAATCTCTGGCTATGGTTGTCCTCTGGGGAGAGAACTAGCAGTTCAGCACTTTGTCTCTCTCCCCCCTTCCCTCCCTCCCTCCCTCCCCACCACCCCCCTACAAACCTGCCTCCCAGAAAATAAATTTTTAAAAATTTAAACATCCTGAGCTTTAAGGTAGATTTTATTTTTAACAGCAGAGTAAAATATTCTTTTTTCATTCTAAATTTATCACTGAATTTAGCTTTACATCAGGCACAGAAATTGTGCTCAAAACAGGAATTATAGTAACTTCTCTCTTGCAGGAAAAGAAGTTTATGTGATGTATACAACAAAACATGCAGGAGTTAATCCACATTTGAGAGTTGACAGCCTGTTAAATATGCATTCAGTGTGGATACCAAGGGGTCACTCTTAAAGTCTTTGAAACCTGTTGTGATGTAAAAAGCTGATCTATATCTAAGTTATCCCCAGACCATGTGTTACATAAACTAATGCGTTTTATTAAAATAGATTACATTACTTTTTTACACTTGTTTTATTGCTGACTTTTACAACATTAAGCCAAAACTAACAACAACAAAAACACGGAATAAATATGCAACAGGAAGGTGGATTTTTCCTCTCAGATGTACTTAATGATCCCTGTATTCTGAGATTGGCAATATATATTTCTTCTTTTTTTTGACAGGCAGAGTTAGACAGTGAGAGAGCGACAGAGAGAAAGGTCTTCCTTCCATTGGTTCACCCCCCAAATGGTTGCTATGGCCAGCCCACTGTGCCGATATGAAGCCAGGAGCCGGGTGCTTCCTCCTGGTCTCCCATGCGGGTACAGGACTCAAGCACTTGGGCTGTCCTCCACTGCACTCGCGGGCAACAGCAGAGAGCTGGACTGGAAAAGGAGCAACCAGGACAGAATCCGGCGTCCCAGTGCGCCGGCGCTGCAGGCAGAGATTAGCCTAGTGAGCCATGGCACTGGCCGGCAATCTATATTTCAAAAAGATAAATTTCATATTTTAAATTTTGCAGATTACTTGAAAACATCCTAAAATTCACAGTAACATCCTTACAAGACTGTTGAAAGGATAAAAAGAAGATAAGGCAGACGAGGAAATGCTCTGTGATCTTAGGGGAGCCATCACCATCATTCTACTGCAAGGTCTGTGGCAAATGCTATCCCTGTTATCCTTTTTTCCCCAAAGAAACCTTTTATTTCATGAATACAAATTTCATAAGAACAACTTTAGGAATGTAGAGATTTTTCCCACCATACCCACCCTCCTCTCCTTTTAATCCCTCTGTTTCTAAGAGCATGAACAAATTTTCTGACCTGTGAATTGTTTTCAATTGTTTCTTCTTTAGCTAAATTGCTCCAAAACTATTTTAGGAGAGCTACAATGTTTTTATCAATAAGCTCAAGACCAAAGTGTGTGTGTGTGTGTGTGAGTGTGTGTGTGTGTGAGTGAGTGAGTGAGTGAGAGAGAGAGAGAGAGAGAGAGAGAGAGAGAGAAATGGTTAAACAGTACAGGTTTGTCAATTAGAAAAGTTCTTAGGAGTTTGAATGGGATTATCTCGATTCTCTTTTTAGGCTGACATATGTTCTGGGCATAAATTTGGCATTAAACAAATACTTGTATTTGGATTCTGAGACACGACTGGATTTTAGAAGCTTCTTACCAAATAGGCTAGCTATTAGTTAGGAAATGGAATGGAGAACTTCAACACAAAAATATATGTATCAAACAAATGTTTGAAGAAAATTAATCACGAATCCATTTTTATTTCAGAAAAATAAAAATTATTCCAAGAAAGCTCTGTTAGCCACATAAGAAAGCAGAGGGGAAACTTTCTATTATTTTCTCCAACTAGACCATAAGCTGAATACAAAGTTGCTATCAGGCACCTGGGATACAGTAAGTGCATGGTTGCATGTAAGGGTGTTTAAGTTGAAGACCAAGCAACCAATACTTAGTGATTTTACAGTTACCATTTTGAGCCCAATCAATTTCATTTAGATTTTGCTTCACACTTACCAATGAGTGGTTGTGGGACCTCTTTCTTTCCAGAACTGACCCATAGCTGGTAATCTCTCTCGGAGCCCTGGGAGACAAAAAGAATGAGGCATCACAACAAATCTCCATCAGTACATACATGAAGGACTTATTTCCTTAGCATTTCTACATTTCACATTTCCAAATAAGAAATTACATTTATGCTTTTACACTAAGAAAACCTAATCATGAGAATTCTACCTTCTGGCATCTTCAGTCACATTAGAGTATATTGTACTTTGCCCTCATGAGTCCTTGTCCATATATATATTTTGCCCAGGAGGTTATATACCAGTCATGACTATGCCTAATCAGAATAATACTTAGAAGGTATTATAAGCTAGGCAAGCCAGAACAATAGCAAATACCTAAAAGAGCTGAATGACATCAGCCCACTGGCTTGCATTCCTACAACCCTCATTATGGGACAGAAAAGACAAAGATTCCAACCTGTAGAATATGCTAGGGGCTGAAAACAATTACCCCAGCAACTCTAGAAATGCCAGTTGAAACAAACACACCTACATTATACACCTGTTAAATTATTGTAGTGTCTTCCAACTTGGAATAAAGAAAACCATGATTCAAATGGAGTTATTGTCAAATGCTTCCTGAAGAAAACACAAGACCTGACATTATGGAATGTCCCAAGCATGAACACTGTGTGTGTGTGTGTGTGCCCTTAATTCTCCAGTTAAAAGACCAGACTGGCAGAATGGATTAAAAACAAGTACCATCTATTTTTTGCCTAGAAGAAACATATCTCACCAGCAAAGATACATACAGTCTTAAAAAGAAAGGATGGAAAAAACATTCCATGCTAAGGGAAACTAAAAAAAAAAAAGAAAAAAAAAAGCTGGTGTACCTAATATCAGACAAAATAGACTTAAAAAAAAAACTGTTACAAGAGAAAGAAAGGCACAATGTAATGATTAATAGATCAATTCAACAGGAAGATGTGACTAGTACAAATGAATATGCACGAATTAGAGGACACCCGATATTTAAAAGAAACATTAAGGAATCTAAAGGGAGACACAGAAAACAGTAATGGGAGACTTCAATACCCTACTTTCAACAATGAACAGATCATCATTAAGGAAACAGTTAATCAACACTCTAGACCAAATGGACCTAATGGATATCTTAGCAACTTTTCATCCTACAGTTGCAGAATACACATTCATCTCACCAGTGCATGTAACTTTCTGTAGGATAGGCTAGACACTAGGCTATAAAGCAAGTCTAAACAAATTCAAAAGAATCAAAATCATACCATGCAGAGTTTTCAGACCACAATGGAATGAACCTGAAAATCAACAAGAATTTCTAGAACATATGTTAACATTTGGAGACTGAACAACATGTGCCTCAATGAAAATGATGCATAGGAGAAATCAAAAGAGAGACAAAAACATCTTGTATTGAATGAAGGTGACAGTGTAACATATCAAAACTTTTGGGATACAACAAAAGCAATATTCAGGGAAAGTTTATTTATTTATTTTTTTGACAGGCAGAGTGGACAGTGAGAGAGACAGACAGAAAGGAAGAGAAAGTTTATAGCAAATGGTACCTAAATCAAGAAATTGAAAATGTACCAAATAAATGAGCTATCAATACATCTCTAGGACCTAAAAGGACAATAGCTAACCAAACCCCAAATTAGTAGGAAAAAAGTACTAATTAAAATTAAGGAAATAAAATTTAAACAAAAATCAGCAAAATCAAGAGCTAGTTTTAATTTATAAAAGACATTTTTTATTCAAAGTAAAGGGCAAAATATCTGCCATATAAACTATATTTCTTTTTTATAGAAAGTTTTTATTTAATAAATATAAATTTTACAAGTACAACTTTTGGATTATAGCTGTTCTTCCCCCAATACCCACTCTCCCACCCACAAACCATCCACCTCCTACTCCCTCTCATCACATTCTTCATTGAGATTCATTTTTAATTATCTTAATATACAGGAGATCAACTCTATACTAAGTAAAGATTTTAACAGTTTGGACCCACACAGACATACAAAGTATAAAGTACTGTTTGAAGACTATTATTACCATTAATTCTCATAGTACAACACACTAAGGACAGAGGTCCTACATGGGGAGCAAGTAAACAATGACTCCTGTTGTTGGTTTAACAATTGGCATGAAGAGTTGATTTAAAAAAATTAACAAAAATTGATACACAAGTTTCCCAACTAACCAAAAAAGGGGTACAAGACCTAAATCAAAAAAATTAGAGGTGAAAAAAGTAATGTAACAATGGATGCCACAGAAATGAAAAGAATTATCAGGAATTACTGCAAAGAGTTATATGCCAACAAATTAGGAAACCTAGAAGTAATGGATAGATAACTGGATACCTACAACCTACCAAAATTGAGCCAGGAAGACATGGAAGACCTAAACAGACCAATAATTAAGACAGAAATTGAATCAGTAATAAAGACCCTCAAAACAAATAAAATCCCAGGATTGGACAGATTCACTGCTTATTCCAATTATTTTCAAGATATTCAAAACAACTGAAAGGAAGGAAACACCCTCCCAAACTCCTTCCATGAAGCCAGAATCACATTAATTCCTAAACCAGAAAAAGATACAACAGAGAAAGAGAACTATAGACCAATTTCCCTGATGATATACTTCAGAAATTTCATTCAGTTGGACCAAGGGGGATTTATCCCTGGTAAGCAGGGATTGTTCGACATTTGCAAATCAATCACTGTGATACCTCACATTAACAAACTGAAGAACAAAAACCATATAGTTATCTCAATAGATACAGAAAAGCATTTGATAGAATACAACGTCCTTTCATGATGAAAACCTTAAACAACTGTATATAAAAGCAACGTTCCTCAACACAAAGCATTTTATGACAAACCCACGGCCAGCATTCTATTGAATGGGGAAAAGTTGGAAGCACTTACCCCAAGATCCAGAACCAAAAATCTCACTCTCAACATTGCTATTCAATATAGTCCCAGAAGTTTTAGCCAGAACCATCAGTCGAGAATAAGAAATCAGAGGGATAGAAATTTGGACAGAAGAAGCCAAACTATCCTTTTTTCCAGATGATGTGATTCAATAAATAGGAGATCCAAAAAACTCCACTAAGAGAATACTGGAATTCATATGTGAGTTTTGTAAAGTGTCAGGATATAAAACTAACACACAAAAATCAATAGCTTTTATATACAGAGAGCATGCCTTGGCTACGAAAGAGCTTCTAAGATCAATCCCATTCACTATAGCTACAAACATTATTAAATAGCTTGGAATTAATTTTACCAAGGCCATCAAAGAGCTATATGATGAAAATTACAAACCTTTTTACTAAAGAAATAGAGGATATAAAAAATGGAAAAATCTTCCATGTTCATGAATTTGAAGAACCAATATCATTGACAAGTCCATGCTACTGAAAGAAATTTACAGATTCAATGAAACACCAAACAAAAAGCCCATGAAATCCTACTCAGATACAGAAAAAATGCTCAAGTTCATATGGAAACACAGGGGACCTCGGATAGCTAAAGCAATCTATACAACAAAAACAAAGCTGGAGGCATCATAATACCAGATTTCAAGACATACTACATTGGGCCAGCGCCGCAGCTCAACTGGCTAATCCTCCGCCTGTGGCACCAGCACCCCAGGTTCTAGTCCTGGTTGGGGCACCAATTCTGTCCTGACTGCTCCTCTTCCAGTCCAGCTCTCTGCTGTGGCCCGGGAAGGCAGTAGAGGATGGCCCAAGTCCTTGGGCGCCCTACCCGCATGGGAGACCAGGAGGAAGCACCTGGCTCCTGGCTTTGGATTGGTGGCCATTTGGGGGGTGAACCAATGGAAGGAAGACCTTTCTCTCTGTCTCTAACTCTGCCTGTCAAAAAAAAAAGACATACTACATGGCAGTTATAATGAAAACAGCCTGGTACTGGGTTAAAAACAGATGGATAGACCAATGGAACAGTATGGAAACTCAGAAATGAATCCAAGCATCTACAATAAACTTACTAAATTACCTTTGACAAAGGAGCTAAAATCAACCTCTGAAACCAGGACAGTCTCTTCAACAAACGGTGCTGGGAAAATGATCTCCACATGTAGAAGTATGAATCAAGACCCCTACCTTTCACCTCACACAAAAATCCACTCAAAATGGATCAAAGACCTAAATCTATGAGCCAATACCAACAAATTATTAGAGGAATTTTGCAAAACCCTACAACACAGGCAGCCAAAGCCATGATTGACAAATGGGATTACATCAAACTGAGAAGCTTCTGCACTGTAAAAGAAACACCCAGCAAAGTGTGGAGGCAACCAACAGAATGGGAGAAATTATTTGTAAACTATGCAACTGATAAAGGATTAATATCCAGAATCTATAAAGAGCTCAAGAAACTCAACAATAAAAAAAGAGATAATCCAGTCAAGAAATGGGCAAATGACTAAAACAGGCATTTTTCAAAAGAGGAAATTCAAATGGCCAACAGACACATGAAAAAATGCTCAGGGAAGTGCAATTCAAAACCACAGTGGGATTTTACCTCACCCTATTTAGAATGGCTTTCATACAGAAATCAACAAACAGCAAATCCTGGGGAGGATGTAGGAAATATGGTATCCTAATCCAGTGTTGGTGGGATTGTAAACTGGTACAGCCACTGTGGAAGACAGTACCTCAGAAAGCTAAATATACCTATACTCCCACTCCTGGGAATATACCCAGTGGAAATAAAATCAGTATATGAAAGTATTATATGCACCACCACGTTTATTGCAGCTCAATTCACAATAGCTATGATATGAATCAACCCAGATGCCTGTCAACAGAAGACTGGATAAAGAAATTACAGGAAATGTTGGGGCCAGCATAGTGGTGCAGTAGATTAATCCTCTGCCTGCAGCATCGGCATCCCATATGGGTGCTGGTCCTAGTCCCAGCTGCTCCTCTTACAATCCATCTCTCTGCTATGGACTGGGAAAGCAGTAGAAGATAGGCCAAGTGCTTGGGCCTCTGCACCCATGTGGGAGACTGGAAGAAGCTCCCGGCTCCTGTTCCGATCAACACAGCTCCGGCCATTGCAGCCATTTGGGGAATGAACCAACAGACAGAAGACCTTTCTATCTCTCTCTCCCTCTTACTGTCTGTACTCTACCTCTCAAATAAAATCTTTTTTAAAAAAAGAAATTATAGGAAATGTACACTATGGAATACTACACTGCGGTTAAAAATGAAATCCTGTTGTTTACAACAAAATGGCTGCAACTGGAAAATATTGTACTTAGTGAAATAAGCCAGGCCCAAAATAAAACAAATACTATATGTTCTCCTTGATCTCTGGCAACGAACAGAGTACCCTAAAAGATAATCTATAGAAGTGAAATTGACATTTTGAGGTGCAATTACAGAATTGCCCTTATCTCAACTGTTGAGAAACAAGTTTCTTTTCCAGAATGTTTGTTGAACTCTATACTTAGTGCAGGGTAAATCTTATGTATATAAAGTTAATTAAAATATATCTTAATAAAAACTAAGTATAGGAATAGGAGAGGGAAGAGGAAGAAGGATGGCAGTGTGGGTGGGAGAGAGAGTTGGGTAGGAAGAAGCACTGTGTTCCTAAATTTGTGTTTATGAAATGCATGAAATTTTTATACCTTATATAAAGGTTTCTGAGAGAAAATAAAAATTAAAAAAATTTTTTTAAAAAACTCAAGGTTGGTTTTTAACCAAAAGTAGCTTTCCTGTTACTTACAGTTAACCCCAGCATTGGTAGTGATATGTTGATAACATCATTCACTGTGTCCAAATTGGTCACTGTTATAATTATAGACTGTAAAAAAGGAAAAAAAATTACTGAAATTGAAGAATTTTAAAGCATGATTTCAAAATTATCATAAAGTATCCATATTTTAGACACAAAGTTTGTTTCTGAGGATGACAAAGTACAAAGTGGAGCACCAATCCTTAATATGAGTTATTTTCATTTCTTTCTGTAACATGAAGCCAAGAGAAAGAATTTCAATAAAGCATATATTTCTTTTTTTAGAAATATTTATTTACTTGAAATTCAGAATTACAAAGAGAGAAAGAGAAAAAGAGAGGCAGAGAGAGAGAGAGGGAGAGGGAGGTCGGTCGGTCGGTCTTCCATCTGCTGATTCACTCTCCAATTGACTGCAACAGGGTGGAGCTGCGCCAGTCTGAAGCCAGAAGCCAGGAGCTTCTTCCAGGTCTCCCATGTGGGTACAGGGGCTCAAAGTCTTGGGCCATCTTCTACTGCTGTTCCAGGCCATAGCAGAGAACAGGATCAGAAGTAGAGCAGCTGGGACTCAAACCGGCACCCATATGGGATGCCAGCACTGAAGGGGGTAGCTTTACCCGTTACACCACAGCACCAGTTTCAGAATATATTTCTTTTAAAATCAAGAAGTTGCACTCAAAATATAACAGCTTAGGTGAGGAAGAGAAATATCACAAATACCAAGTGGACATAGACCAGTCCCTGGCACCATGAGACTATTTCCATCACAGAAGACACAGTTTTAAGAGGAGGAGCTGGACCCTTTCTCTCTTGCTGACCTTTAACAGTATGGCTTCCTTTCTCGCATATCATACGTTCATTTCTAGTCTAAGAAGAAGAACTGGTTATCATAACCACTCTACAATCACTGGTTATCATAATCACAGTATATGTAGAGAGCATCTTCTCTGAGTGAGGCTTGTCTTATTATTGTGGAAATTTCTTAGACAATGAATCTCAATTTAAGGCTGAATGTTACAGCAACTTAAGTTCATTCTCACCTGTGCCAATCAGGAAGGGATCTAAAATAGCTCTCCACTGCCCCTCACACTGACAGCCTCCTCCCTAAAGACCAGAGGCCAATTTGCAGAAAATCACCTGTGAGACAGTATCGAACTATCCCAACCACGAATGACATTGTTTTTAAAGAAGATAATATGGAAACAAGAATTGTACTGTGCATGTAGATTAAGAACAGCAGCAACTCCACACTCAGATCTAGGTCGTCCTCTGATAAATAATGCTTAACGAAACCAAATAGCAAAACGGGATTCCCACAAGCCATAAGTATGACATCAGAGCAAACATGAAGGAAATCCTTTTACAATTTATTACTTTCCTTTCCACTGTATCTTTTGTTATTGCAAATTAAATGCTTGACAAGACAGATGGTCCTGAAAGCTGGTAACAGGATTTTTCTAAACAAGGATATTTTAAATTCATTGTTTCCCCATTATACTACTCTTAGCCCTGAGAATTTGTCAGGAATCCTGTGCTAAAATATCTTGGGAATTACTAACACTGAGCTTGTTTTGGATTTAATTGAAAGTAAAAAGAGCTGCTATTTTTGGAAATGTACAACAGATCTTCCATAGAATTAAAACTTTACCATCACAAAAAGCTGTTTTGAAATGCTAATTTTTCAAATTTATGTGGTTTGTAAGATAATAGCTTCTCATTACATATGGAATCTTTTAAATTCAAAATAATTGGGGGAGGGGGATAGGGCCATGGCTTAGCAGGTAAAGCAGCCACCTGCAGTGGTGGCATCCCATAAGGATGCTGGTTCGAGTGCCAGCTGCTCCACTTCTGATCCAGCTCTCTGTTGTGGCCTGGGAAAGCAGCAGAAGATGGCCCAAGTCCGTGGGCCCCTGTACCAATGTAGGAGACCCTAGACGAAGCTCCTAGCTTCAGATCAGCACAGCTCCATCCATTGTGGCCATCTGAGGAGTGAACAAGTAGATGAAGACCTCACTCTTTCTGCCTCTATCTTTCAAATAAATAAATCTTTAAAAATAGGCCAAGGACCTCAATAGACATTTTTCAAAAGAGGAAATCCAAATGGCCAACAGACACATGAAAAAATGTTCAAGATCCCTAGCAATCAGGGAAATGCAAATCAAAACCACAATGAGGTTTCACCTCACCCCGGTGAGAATGGCTCACATTCAGAAATCCACCAACAATAGATGCTGGAGAGGATGTGGGGAAAAAGGGACACTAATCCACTGTTGGTGGGAATGCAAACTGGTGAAGCCACTATGGAAGTCAGTCTGGAGATTCCTCAGAAACCTGAATATAACCCTACCATTCAACCCAGCCATCCCACTCCTTGGAATTTACCCAAAGGAAATTAATTCGGCAAGCAAAAAAGTCGTCTGCACAGCAATGTTTATTGCGGCTCAATTCACAATAGCTAAGACTTGGAACCAACCCAAATGCCCATCAACAGTAGACTGGATTAGGAAATTATGGGACATGTACTCTACAGAATACTATACAACAGTCAAAAACAATGAAATCCGGTCACTTGCATAAAATGGAGGAATCTGGAAAACATCATGCTGAGTGAATTAAGTCAGTCCCAAAGAGACAAATATCATTTGTTTTCCTTGATTGGCGATGACTAACTGAGCACCAAAGGGGAAACCTGTAGAAGTGAAATGGACACTATGAGAAACAGTGACTCGATCAGCTCTTGTGCTGACTGTTGTTGTACAATGTAATACTTCATCCATGGTAGTATTTTTTTTTCTTTATCCTAGTACTAGTGGTTGAACTCGGTAATTAACACACAATTATTCTTAGGTGTTTAAATTTTCACTGAAAAGTGATCTCTGTGAAATATAAGAGTGGGAATAAGAGAGGGAGGAGATGTAAAACTTGGGACATGCTCAATCGGAACGGCCCCAAATGATGGAGTTAGAATTGTGCCAGGGGTTTCCAATACAATCCCATCAAGGTGGCATGTACCAAGGCCATCTCATTAGTCCAAGTGATCAATTTCAGCTCACAATTGATCACACTGATAGGTCTAAGAGTCAAAGGGATCACACAAACAAGACTAGTGTCTGCTAATACTAAATGATAGAATGAAAAAGGGAGAGAATGATCCAACATGGGAAGCAGGATACACAGCAGACTCATAGAATGGCAGATGTCCTAAATAGCACTCTGGCCTCAGAATCAGCCCTTAAGGCATTCGGATCTGGCTCAAGAGCCCATGAGAATATTTTAGGCATGGAAAGCTAAGACACTCTGGAAAAAACAGAAGACCTAAATGAAAGATCTCTGTGAGTGAGATCCCAGTGGAAAGAACGGGGCCATCAAAGAAGGAGGTACCTTTCTCTGAATGGAGGAGAGAACTTCCACTTTGACTATGGCCCTGTGGGAATAAGATCGAAGTCGGCTAACCCTAAAGGCTTCCATAGCCTCGGCAACTCATGACCAGAGCCTAGGGAGATTACTGACGCCATAAACAAGAGTGTCAAATTGTTAAATCAACATCAGGAGTCACTGTGTACTTACGTCTCATGAGGGATCTGTCCTTAATGTGTTATCCAATGTGAAGTGATCCTATTACTAGTACTGAAACAGTATTTTTACACTTTGTGTTTCTGAGTGGGTGCAAACTGATGAAATCCTTACATAGTATATATTGAATCGATCTTCTTTATATAAAGATAATTGCAAATGATTAAAAAATCTTGGTGTTAAACTGGAAATTGCATAGACAATTAATCAATTTTTTTAAAAAAAAATCATGTAGGATCTCTGTCCTTAATGTGCTGTACATTGTGAATTAATAGTATAACTAGTACTCCAAAAAAAAAATTAATTAATAATAATCATTAAAAGATGTGCACTTTATCCTGACTCTGTTGTTATAGATAAAAAATTAAAAATGTTAAGCATATTACTTACTTAAATAAACTATACAGTACTTAGGAAAAATGGAAATGAGACATTTCATTTTCTAAGGAGAGGCTCTTACTTGATATATGAAGACCCAGGAAAATGTGAGCAGTTCAAGAGTTAAAGACAACCACAAGTGAATCTAGATGTTCAAAAACTATGGGACAATTATAGCTATGATTATTATGCTCTACGATATAAAAGAAGATATCCCAATAATTAAAAACAAGTATAGTCAGTGTCAAAACAGAAATAGAAAACGTTTTAAATAGAAATCCTAGACATGAAAAAATATCTGAAGGAGAAAATGTAGTGGGTGGGCTGAAAAACATAAGTGAGACAGCAAATTGGAGAGTCGATGAATCTGACAATGGGTCCACAGAGGTGTCCAGTTAAAGAAGAAAGAGGAAAATGAGTGGAAGGAGTTAGAGTTCAAGACATCTAAAGACAACCTCAGAATGAAAGACAACAGAAAATAGGAAAGTAAAAAAAAAAAAAAAAAGCCTTGAAATAACAATGGTGGAAATTTTCCAAACACAGTGAGGACAAAAATTAAATCCAGGAAGTTCAGAAAATATCAAAAAAATCAGGCTTTGACATATTATAGTCAATCTTCTGAAATCAAATCAAAATCTTTAAAAACAATGAAAGAAATATTACAAGCAAATGATCAAAGTGTAATGCTCACACACTATTCATTATAGAATACTACACAGCAGTCAAAAACAATGAAACCCGGTCATTTGCAACAAAATGGAGGAATCTGGAAAACATCATGCTGAGTGATCTAAGCCATTCCCAAAGGGACAAGTATCATATGTTCTCCCTGATAGGTGACAACTAACTGAGCACCAAAGGGGCAACCTGTTGAAGTGAAATGGACACTATGAGAAACAGTGACTTGATCAGCTCTTTCCTGACTGTTGATGTACAATGTAATACTTTATCCATTTTAGTATTTTTTCTTTGTTTTGTTCTAGTACTATTGGTTGAACTCTATAATTAACACATATTTATTCTTAGGTGTTTAAATTTTAACTGAAAAGTGATCCCTGTTAGGAATTTGGAAAACATTATGCTGGGTGAAATAAGCCAGTCCCAGAGGGACAAATATCATATGTTCTCCCTGATCAGTGACAACTAATTGAGCACCAAAAAGGAAACCTGTTAAAGTGAAATGAACACGATGAGAAACAGTGACCTGATCAGCCCTTGCCCTGACTGATGATGAACAACTTAATACATTATCACTTAGTATTTTGTTTGTTTGTTCTACTTAATACTTTTGGTTGAATACTGTAATCAATACACAGTTATTCTTAAGTGTTGAAACTTAACTGAAAAGTGATCGCTGTTAAATATAAGAGTGGGAATAAGAGAGGGAAGAGATGTGCAATTTGGGACATGCTCAAGCTGACTTGCCCCAAACGGTAGAGTTAGAAACATACCAGGGGATTCCAATTCAATCCCATCAAGGTGGCATGTACCAATGCCATCTCACTAGTCCAAGTGATCAATTTCTGTTCACAATTGATCATAATGACAGGACTAAGAGCCAAAGGGATCACATAAACAAGACAAGTGTCTGAAAATACTAACTGATAGAATAAAAAAGGGAGAGAACAATCCAACATAGGAAGCCAGATACACAGCTGACTCATAGAATGGCAGATGTCCTAAATAGCACTCTGGCCTCAGAATCAGCCCTTAAGGCATGCGGATATGGCTGAAAAGCCCATGAGAGAATTTTAGGCATGGAAAGCCAAGACACTTTGGCAAAAAAAAAAAAAAAAAACCCGAAATGAAAGATCTCCTTGAGTGAGATCCCAGTGGAAAGAACAGGTCATCAAAGGAGGAGGTACCTTTCTCTGAAGGGAGGAGAGAACTTCCACTCTGACTACGACCTTGTCTAAATATGATAAGAGTCGGTGAACTCAAAAGGCTTCCATAGCCTTGGCAACTCATGACTAGAGCCTAGGGAGATTTCTGACGCCATAAACAAGAGTGTCAATTTAAGTCAACAATAAGAATCACTTGCACTTACTCCTCATGTAGGATCTCTGTCTTCAATATGTTGTTCAATGTGAATTAATGCTATAACTAGTACTCAAACAGTATTTTTCACTTTGTGTTTCTCTGTGGGTGCAAACTGTTGAAATCTTTACTTAATCTATGCTAAACTGATCTTCTGTATATAAAGATAATTGAAAATGAATCTTGATGTGAATGGAAGGGGAGAGGTAACGGGAAAGGGGAGGGTTGTGGGTGCAAGGGAAGTTATGGGGAGAGGGAAGCCATTGTAATCTATAAGCTGTACTTTGGAAATTTATATTTATTAAATAAAAGTTTAAAAAAATCATGGAAATCAAAAGATAATGAAATGTTTTCAAGATGCTGAAAAAATATTAACTAACTTTTTTTTTCTATTTAACAAAAATACATTTCAAGAGTGAAACTGAAATACAGAGATTTTGGAATGGAGCTGTGACGTAGCAGGTTAAACTGCCACCTGCTACACGGGCATCTCACGTGGGCACCAGTTCATTTCCCAGCTGCTCCTCTTCTGACCCAACTCTCTGATACAGACCGGGAAAACAGTAAAAGATGAGCCTGGTGCCTGGGCTCCTGCATCTGGGTGGGAGACCCGGAAGGAGCTCCTGGCTCCTGGCTTCAGATCAGCACAGCTCCAGTGTTGTGGCTATTTGGAAAGTGAACTAGAGTATGGAAGACTTTTCTCTCTCTCCCTCTCTTTGTAGCTCTACCTTTCAAAAAAGATCTTTAAAAATACATAAACATTTTCAAATAAAATGAAATGAGAAACTTTGTTGGCACCAGACCTTTAGTACACAAAATTTTAAGTTACATTTCTGTAAGATCAAATAAAAGAATGTTAGGGTGGAAAATTACATTCTCATCTCCTTCTGTTAATTAGAAACAGATCATAACATTTCCTGGCTTTGGATATTTACTAGGGAATCACTTCTTTGCACTGCTCTTATTTCCATGTAAAATACTATTTTGTGTGATGTAGAACAGGTGTAAAGAATAAAGTAACACAGTATCTTGGATATTTTGGTCATCACTGTGAACATTTTGTTTGTAACACTATGTTCAGAAATTAAATTTTACTCCATTGACGCTATTTTTCCCCACAGCAGGGGAAAATGATGTAGACACATGCCACCCTGTTAAAGGGTCAGCCCTCCCAGCTCAATTCAGTCCTGATGTTATAGAATGGAAATCTTTTCCAAAATCCATTATATTTGATCTAACAGTTCAATGCAATACCTGACCCTAGAGTGCATCCTGGAAATGAGTAACAGATTATTGCATTATATCAAAGTTCCATTTACAGATAAGATGGTTATATAAGAGTATATCTTGACTCCTAGGAAACACATAGGTCTTGAAAAATAAAGAGCCATAGTATATATAACTGGCATTCAAAAACAGGTAGACACATTCACATAACAAAGAAACAGAAAATAAATGATAGGGCAAATAGGGCAAAACAGTACCAAGCAGACACATCTGGGTAAAACGTGTATGGTAAGTGACCCTCCTAGCATGCTTTTGTACTATTCTGTGTGTTGACATTCCTTCCAAATAAATAAAAATCTTTTAAAATACAAAAAATATCATCCAGGGCCAGCATTGCGGCATAGCTGCTAAATCCACCACCTACAATGCTGGTATCACATTTGGACATCAGTTCAAGTCCCAGCCACTCCACTGCTAACCTATGTGCCTGGCAAAGCAACAAAGGATGACCCAAGTCCTTTGGCCCCTACACCCACAGGGGAGACCCAGAAGAAGCTGCTGCCTCCTGGCTTTGGCCTGGCCCAACCCTGGGCCATTGCAACCATTTGGGAGTGAACCAGTGGACAGAAGACCATCTCACTCTGTCTGTTCCTCTGTGTAACTTTCAAATAAATAAATCTTTAGTAAATAAAAAAAAATCATCTGAAAACTAGAAATAAGCAAAGCCACTGTTTGAAAGTAGTGACAATTGAGGGGAATATTTTAAAGCAAAAAGAAATATCAGCTCGTGTAAATTATTAAAATATACATAAAGTTTATGTATATGTAGTCAAAATATTATATCTAAGCATACCCATTGAAGTACCATGGATCTCTACTGTTTCATATTGCCTTATAACTACTTTCTACATATACAAAGGCATAAAACTGTATGTGCAGGGGCAGGCATTGTGGTGCAGCGGGTTAAAGCCCCAGTCTGCAGCAAAGGCATCCCATATGGGTGCTGATTCAAGTCCCAGCTGCTCCATTTTCGATCCAGCTCTCTGCTGTGGCCTGGGAAAGCAGTAGAAGATGGCCCCAGTCCTAGGGCCCCTGCACCAATGTAGGAGACCTGGAAGAAGTTCCTGGCTCCTAGCTTTGGAATGGCATAGCTCTAGCCATCACAGCCATTAGGGGAATGAACCAGCGAATGGAAGACCTCTCTTTCTGTCTCTCTCTACCTCTGTCTCTCTGTAACTCTGCCTTTCAAATAAATAAATAAATCTTTTTTAAAAAAAACTATATGTGCAAACATGTTTTAACCATAACGTCTTTTGAAATTTGGTCTCTCTTCTTTTTTCTCCTCCCTTCCTTTGTTCATCCTCCCCTCTTCTATGACTCACTATCTTTAAATCTATCCCTACATCTCTCTCTCTGCCTCTCCTACTCCTAAGTCAGGAACTTGAAGTTTAATTTGACTGCTAACACACACTTACACAGGCACAGTTCTTGATATCCTCAGTGAAGACTTGGATGAGGATGCTTTGTGTGTGGTCCTCCTCCTTGGCTAGATTGATGTACCTAGTCAAATTCAGTAATAACCCCAAACAGATGAATTAACTGTTAGCTCATTTTCAATCATGTTGCAAAACTTTTCTATATACTTGATATTTTAAATATATAAAGGATAACTCTATATCGACAAACTATGAATAAACAATACATACAAAAATAAGTCCAGAAAAGAGGGCAGAGCCCTGAGACTAACAGGCAATGCTGTGATGTGTGCTTTGGGCAGCAGAACCACTCTTCAAAGCATTGCTGTCTGGCTTGGAGCCCACGCACCATCTAAGACTGAGTGGTAGGAGGGAGCAGTTCCTTTGAGATTCATTCTGTAGAACAACATGCACTTATGGGAATTTAGTGCATGCTGAGAATATATTAGCTCCAATCCACTGGTTGGAGAGAAGATGACAGGGGCCTCCAGAACTTAACAATAAACAAAACATGTATATAAACGAGGGAGCATTATTGATAGCACGTGCAAAGGAAATGCAAACCAGAGATTATCTGAGGATGGTCTAACAAGGGATTTCTAAAGGGAGAATAACTTCAGGACTCTGCTTTCAGATATTTGCATCTTTCTATCACAAACTAAAGATTGAAAACAAGAATACTGGCCAGATACCTTTGAAGTAAAGAGGACCATCTTTCTTTCATCACTGACGAGCTGCAATTAGAGAAATAGAGGGGAAAAAATTTAATGACATGAACACTGATTCTGCCATGTTAACAGTCATTGCAGATTAACATGCTAGCGGGCAGTTGGGCTGATGGGGACGCAGGTGTAGCTAGTGCCCTCCTCATATCTGGGCTTTCAATGGACTCTGCTCTTGTACCGCATCATCCCAGTAACAGGGAGCAGGTCACATGGAGAGAGATGCTGATTTCGAATGTGAACACTGGATTGTGACTAGGTGATGCAAGCTCTGAGATCACGGGAAAATCAAACTGGGGTAAGTCTCAGCCTCCAAACTGAAAAAGGGGTTAATTCAACCTCGGAAGCTCCTGCAGCTTGAAGTGCCATTCAAGTGTAAAAAGCATATTATTCCAATTAAATCATACTGCAGAAATGTGGAATTTGGATGTAATGCTCTCGGCCCAGAAATAAGAATATCATTTTAGAGGGAAACAATCCATACTAGTGTATTTCTTCAGAGATTGCAGAACTCTAATGTGGTATGTGAGATCCTAGAAGACATTTTTTACACTATGATCAGCTGATGAAAATCAAATCACCTAGTGATACTTACTAATGATTAATATTCCATTACATCACTGAAGCACTTATTATCTAAATTGAAAAGGTTTTAAGGCTCAGGAATACATAAACTTATCATGTATTAGCATTCAAAACAAGTGGTGAGGCAGGCACTGTGACATAGCTGGTAAAGCCATCACCTGCAATGCCAGTATCTCATATGGGCAATAGTTTGTGTCCTGGCTGTACCACTTCTGATCTAGCTCCTTGCTAATGGCCTGGGAAAAGCAGTGGAAGGTGGTCCAAGTGTCTGGGCCCATCACCCACATGGGAGACCTGGAAGAAGCACCTGCTCCTGGCTTCAGGCTGGCCCAGCCCTGGATACTGTGGCCATCTTGGGAGTAAAACAGTGGATAGAAAATATCTCTGTCTCTCCCTCTGTTTCTGTAACTGATTTTCAAATACATATATAAATCTTTATTTTCAAAAAGCAATGATAAACTGCTTTTAATATAAAATTGATCATTTGTGAACTTAGCACATGCACAACATTGTGTAACTACTGGTACTATCTTATTCCACATTATTTTCATTATTCCCAAAGTAAACTCTGTATTCATTAAAGCCCAACCCCATTCCCACTATCCCAGATTCTACACTACATGAGGAATATCCGTTCATGAGTTGAACATGTGAGCTGAAGCTCATTTCTGGCTATTAAGGACAGTGTTTCAAGGAACATCTGTGCACAAAGTTCTGGGTAATTTGTACTTACTTTTCTTGGGCCTATTCAGAGGAGTGAAACTGCTGAATCAAATGGTCATCTTATCTTTAATTCATGTAAGCAACAAGTTTTTCTACAGGAGCTGCCACAGTTTCTGTTTCTATCAGCCACAGCTCCTCCACTCTACTTCTGTACCTTCTTGGGTCCTGTTTCATCAGGCGAGAGCACCTTCCTGTAACCTTCAATGTGCGTATGTACATGGACACCACTTCTAATTACTCACACCAACTTGCAGAAGAGTTATAAGCAAATACACTAAGTGCCAGGCATGGTTATAAACACCTTATCTATGTTCACACAGCTTCATAATCAATGGAACATGTGTTAACCTGGTATTGACAACCCCCTCATTATAAAGAAAGTGCCTGGTGAACATTCTCGTCAAAAAGTACATATTTTCCCAAAGTAAGCTTTTCTTTTCACCTATAATGTGGAGAACACATTCAGCAATAGCACTTGAGAGCCTTTAGAAAAATTTAAAAGCGTATTATGCAGAGAATACTACAAGCACGTGTTTCCTCCCAATAACCTCTGGAAATATTTTCCTTAAGTCAACAGCTGTATCACAGAATTGAGTAAGTCAACAACTTGGAAATATTTCCATGGCCTCAACTTTTGGATGATTCATGAGACTTTGGTGGAGTGGGGTGAGGAGGAGAGGAAAGAGTGTTGAGTGCCTGTGATGAACTCTCCTTGAGATTGGGTGTGTACTTGATGAGAGCAGCAGGTGCGAGTTGTATGATCCCTGTGAACCCAACAGTGCTGACTCAGGTTGTCCAGGACATGCAGCACCTTGCTGCTCCCTCATGCTAGCCCTGAAATGGCTGTTAGAAAACTAACCCACACTCCCTGCACCAGTACTTTCTTTGGATGGGGCCTCTCTGTAGACACAGGATGCAATAGTCCGCTGCACAGCAGTTCAGGCACCCCAGGACTTGATGATTGGCATTTATTTTCATAATTAAACACTATATTTTGGGAATTAATTTGGGAGTAGTAAAGGTGTTTTTTTTTTTTTCAAATTTAATTGTAACTGATGAAGAAAGACCACTTGTAGTGGTTGAAAAATATAGATAATACCGGGACTTTGAAAGGGAGGACACAGGAGAGGGGTTTTCGAGCCTTGCTCCCTTCAATCCTCCTTCCATGATCCCAGAACACCTACTCTCCAGGTGGTTCCTAGAACTCCTTTGAAAAGCCACTGTTGAGAACAAATGAAGTCACTCTACTAGTTCCCACGGTTTGACTATTGCTTCACATATTTGCACATAAATGCTTCTCAGGGGAAAGTTCAAGGCATAGCAAGTGTCATGACCAGAGGTCAAAACTATTACATGATCAGATTTCCTTTCCTTTTTGTATCTATCCTGGACAGGACAAAGTTGACTGTGTCCTTCCACGTCAAAGTGAAACGTGAAACTGAGTTGTGGTACTTACTCAAAAGTGGCCACAAAATTCACCATGGGCCAGCCTAGGAGAAAGGATCTCTTGGCACAGGTATCACCTGCCCCCTGTGTTTCTGCTCCACAGTCAGCCATCCACAGGGAGCTCAGTGGTATTTCATATTTAACATCAACGGTTTTCTTATACCTGGGAAGGAGAATCAAGCAAGATCAATTAGCTTATATCTGAAATGCTATGGGAGCAGCTGAGCTCAGAAGACCCAAGTTCTCCCTATTCCAGGGCCAAGCATCCCTCATTCATGTCCATTCCCCTCAATGCACAGCATGGGGAAGGGTCAGGTGGGTGTTTACAAAGTGTGTGCTCAGCATAGGGTGGCCCAGGGAGGCCTGGAACACACAGGACTATTTGTTCTTTCTGAATGCTGACTATGGGGCATGGACTGTACTTTATATTTTAATGAGGCTACTTTCTGAGAGAATCACTCATGTGTTATCCACATCTTCTTTACTTCAAAAAGGATTTGAGAGGCTAAACAAATATTTTAAATTACATGATTTATAAAATTTTCTTAAGAAAAACAGATGAAATTTATATAAGTTGGATTAGAGGGATAGGAATCTTGGTGTTTATAAGGCTTTATACCCTCTAAATCCAAGATTATTTCAACTTTTTCTCCTTAAGATTTGGTGCAGATCATTTTTCCACATTCTGGCTAATACTAAAATACTGGAGCCTACAGACTGTACCCAATTTAAAAAAAAAATGCTACATCTGGAGAATGAACCAGCAGGTGGAAGATCCATCACTCTCTCCTTCGCTCACTTTATAACTGCACTTTTCAGGTAAATAAAATCTTAAGAACTGAGTCCCTTAAGCAAGGACATTGTTAGATGCATCGATAAAGATGTCTTTCAGATCATTAAGTCCTGAGTGCATGTCTCAAAAGAAGTATGTACAAGATAACAAACGTTGCACAGCTTTTGTGATAATGGGCCCATAAAAATAAAAATTCAGTTCTTGGGGTTGGCACTGTAGTGCATCTGAGTAAGATGCCACCTGTGATAACTGATGAGTGCCAAGATGAGTGCTTATTTGAGTCAGTGTTGCTCCACTTCCAATCCAGAGATCTGCTGATGTGCCTGGGAACTCCATGGAGATGGCCCAAATACTTGGGCTCAGGCCACCCATGTTGGATACCTAGATAAAGCTCCTGGTTCCTGGCTTCCAGCCATTGCAGCTACTTGGAGAGTGAATCAGAGGATGGGGATTTTTCTCTCTCTCCCTCTCCCTCTCTCTCTCCTTCCCTCCCTCCAACTCTGCATTTAAAATAAATGTTTAAAAAAATTCAGTTCTTGAAGAGATGTGAATTTCTAGCAGAAAGGGAACACTGCCTTCACAGAACTGTTGCAAGCAGACTATCGTGGGGCCACAACACCCATTAGGCCTAGACAGTTCACTCTAAGACAGCTCACATCTGCAGCTCTATCCCTGCACACCTGCTCTTGACTAACACCTACTGAATTCTCTTTATCTGTGTCTCTGATGGGTTTTGACTCCTTGTCATTCATTCCAAGTTCACTGAATGTTCTGTCCTCTAATCAGATACTCAGTGCATGACAGGAGTCTTGTTTACCCAAAGGAGAGGGTGAGCTCAGTGGTGAGACCAACCTAGATGGGCATGGAATCTACTACAACACCCAAAAGGACAGACAGAACATACTGCCTCTGTATTGGAGAGATTTTGGTGAGATCGCACCTGTATGGTGAGATTTGGTTTATTGAAATGTTGTCTTTCATAACATAAATCATAAAAACATGGGTGGAACAGATAAGCAGCGGTCAGACCAGTCCTGGCCTTCCTACTCATTGCCAGCAGACATGTGTTAGGCTGTCAGCATTTTCCACCCTGGGTACTGGTTGCACTGCTGTTCAGAGCACCTAGCACCTCCTCTCAACAAGTACATCCCAAATCTGCCTGCTGCACCTGTCATTTTCACTGCTTCTTTCAAGGGGGAGCCCTTGGTGCTAGTGAGGGGGCTAGCACCTCGCCTACCAGGTCTCCCTTCTTCAGTGGTATCTGCCCTCCAACCCACTGGCTCCCACCAGCCAGAGCAATATACTAAGATTATTTCCCCGATTTGGCCCTTTCCCTGGTAAAAGCCTTTCAGAATAATATTCTTTTCTAGGGCTCAGCAAGACCCTGCGTGACCAGACCCCTGAGCACTTGTCAGTCTCATATGTGACATCAACCTGGATCGCACTGGGCTCCAGCAGCATGAGCCTCCTGCCAAGAAGCCATCTGCATCCACCTCAGGCCTGCTGTTCCCTCAGCCAGGAAGCTCGGGGCACCCAGTCTAGAAGTGGGGCTGCTGCTCCTCTCATGGCTGGAGTTGAAATGTCATCTCAGAGACGCTGGCTGGGACGTCCTTCTCGGACGCTGTGCCTTATTCTTCTCTGCACGGCCCCCTAGCTCTTGTCTTCTCAGAAGCACAAATATCAATCTGCATTTGTCTCATTTTTATCATCTATGAGCCCCAAGAAAAAGCGACCTTGCCTATCCCATTACTGACTGCCTCTGTACTGGAGCACAGTGCACAAGAGGGCTTCCACGATAACTCTTGAATAAGTCAAGAATCAAAACATTTGCAGAAACAAAAGTAGAAACAGCCTTTGTGCTTATAGAAAGAGTTCGTGAAAGCACAGTTTGACACTGATAACAGACACTTTATGATAATCGGGACAGCATAGCATGTATACATACTTGGAATTAGACACAAGCAACATATGACTGTACAAGAAGACTTGGTGCTTCCTCCTCCTCCAGCCTCTTTTGAGCGTCACGGGCCCACGTATCAGCACGGTATCCTCGGCACCCGCGGGTGATACGGCTTTCTCATCTTGAATCTCCGGCACAGGAGAACAGATGTCCACCCTGCACATCAAACAACCCAGAGCAGACAGTCAATGGCCAAACACAGGATAGAACTTTGTGCCAAACTGCAGAGGTGACACTACGCTAACACTGGAGTCTCAGGGCAGGTTCTGTGGCGTGCGGAGTAAATCCACATCCTGCACTGCCAGCACCCTATGTGGGCACTGGTTCATATCCAGGCTGCTCCACTTCCAATGCAGCTCCATGCTAATGATGGGAGAAAAGCAGTAGAACCTGGTCCAAGTGACTGAGCCCCTGATGCCTATGTAGGAGACTCGGAAGAGGCTCCTAGCTCCAGCCTGGCCCAGGCTCAGCCATTGTAGCCAACTGAGGAGAGAACCAGTAGTTGGAAGATCTGTCTCTCCCTCTCTTTCAAATAAAAATTTTTAAAAAATCATAATCTCAACTCCACAACCAGGTCTCTACAATTACAATGCAAGTGGGGTTATAGAGGAGGGCACGTAGGGAGCTGGAGGGAGACCACAATCAAGGGCAGTGCCCAAGGGCAGGCCCTTAGAGGTGGGGGAAGGCGGCAGCAGCTCAGATCAGAGGCCATGGGCAAGGGGGAAGAAGGGCCCTAAGCTGAGAGTGTAACAAAAAGGGAGCAACCCACCATGTCTAATGCTGGGCAGACACTTTCTGAGGACTGACCCCTGGACTTAGTGTAACATGGAGGTCATGGGCAACCCTGAACACACGAGTTTGGAGAATTGAAGGGAGGAGGGTTGTTTGGAGCCCTGTGCTAGGCAGGGTGGCCACCCCAAAGATCCTCATACTCTAATACTTGGAATGAACTTATAAATGTGCTACTTGGCAAAAGAGGTTGTTCAGGTTTAAGAATGTGAGCAATATTACAGGGAGACTAACCTTGTGAGCCGAAGCTACTCACAGGAGCCCCCAAATCTGAGAAATGTCGCAAGGATTGAGTCAGGGAGATGGCACAAAAGGGGCAGCCAAAGAGAGCTGAAGGGTAAGAGAGAGACTAAACCTCTCACTTGGGTAGGAGCCACATGCAAACATGAGACAGGACACAGCCAGCTCCCACAGCCAACATCAACCCAGAGGTGGCAGCCAGTGGGGAAAGGGAATCTTCAGTACTGTACTCTCCAGGAACTGAATGCAGCCACAGATCTGGATGAGCTCAGGAATGTATCCTGCCTCAGGGTCTCCAGAAAGAGCCTGCCATCACCATGGCCAGGCCTAGCAGACCCTAAGCAGAGGACCCAGAGAACAGCAAATAATCCTCTCACCCACAGGCCTGTGCACGAACTCTGTTTCCACTCAGTTACCTAACGTTTATCCCACTGCAGCCACCACGCTGCACTCTGTCAGGAATGCTTAGACGGATTGGGGAGTTAACGAAAACTCTCATAACACTTAAAATATGATTTTAAAAAGGGGGAAACACAAGGCAATTTGTGGCCCCCATATGTAAAACAAAATAACATGGACATATGGAAACAAATAATTACAACTTGGTCTCGTGTTAACATGATAATGTCTGTAAGCAGGGGTCTGGCAAATTGAATCTCATCTTACCTAAATCAATATTCACATTTGGGGGGGAAATCTAAAGCACATTGAAATGATACTGGAAACACCCGAAAGTTGCTAAACACCAGACCATGCCTAGATATCAGTTGGAAGAGTTTTGACCATGTTCCAACAGGACTCTGTGGTCATAAGTGCTAAAATGAAGGGCCAGCACTGTGGTGTAGTGGGTTAAGCCTCTGCCTATGGCACCAGTATCCCAGTTTGAGTCCTGGCTGTTCCACTTCCAATCCCACTGTCTGCTACGGCTTGAGAAAGAAGTGAAAGATGGCCCAAGTGCTTAGGCCCCCACATCCATATGGAAGACCCAAAAGAAGCCCCTGGCTCCTGATCAGCCTAGCTCCAGCTATTGGGGATATTCAGGGAGTGAATCAGAAGAAGGAAGACATTTCCCTCCTTCTTCCCTCTCCCTCCCCTTCTCTTCCTCCCTCCTTTTCTTACCCTAATTCTCTCCCTCTTTCCCTTTCTCCTTCTACCTAATTCCCGCTCTCCCTCCCTCTCCCTCTTTTTTCCCCCTCGCTCTCCCTGTCTCCCTCCATCCCTCTCTCCCTCCATCCCTCTCTCCCCTCCCTGTCTTTCCCCTCCCCCTCCCCCTTCTCCCTCTGCTTCTCCCCCTTCCCTCACTCCCTCTCCACCTCTCTGTAACTCTGCCTTTCAAATAAATCTTTTAAAAAAAAAAAAGAATTGGAGCTGGCACTGTGGTGTAGCAGGTAAAGTCACCACTTTATGCAGTGCCAGCATCCCATATAGGCATCAGTTCAAGTCCCGGCTACTCCACTTCTGATCAGCTCTCTGCTATAGCCTGGGAAAGCAGTAGAAGATGGCCCAAGTCCTTGGACCCCTGCACCCGCGTGGGAGACCCAGAATCTCCTGGCTCCGGATCCACTGTTGTAGCCACCTGGAGAGTGAACCAGCAGGTGGAAGACCCCTCCCTCTCCCTCTCCCTCTCCCTCTCTCTCTATATATATACATACACTTCTACCTCTCTGTAGCTCTGCCTTTCAAATAAATAAATCTTTAAAAAGAAAAAAAAGAAGTGGTAAATCAAATTAGAATAAAAAGAAATGGGAACTATTTCCTAAGTAGGGCAGCCCTTTACAGAGACCCACAGAAAACTGCTTCCCACGCAGCTGAACAAGTGTCCCCACTGAGGGTGCAAGGGCCTCGTCTGAGCTCCACAACAGTAAACCCGGGAACGCGAGCAGCTCTTCCCAGAACCAGTGCTCAAGTTATCAGTTAGCCTCTCTATCTAGGGGAAAGAGGACAGGATACCCCTGGTACTCTCAGTCTGCTGGGCACAAGAAAGGACTACCTGGCACCAGGAACCTCCGGGTGGACTCCACTAAGCTGGGAGCTCTCTTCGGCTGATGAAAACATCCCTTCTTCCATTCTTGATGCAGAAAAGCTGTCCTGTCTGCAGCAGGTGCCAGAGTGCTGTGGACTAATCCATGAGGACCAAAGACTACACACTCAGGGGGACCACTCCCCGTTACGACGCCAAGATTCCAAGGCTCATGCCATAACTGACAAACCCAAACTGACATACTGGCTTCCCTGACTTTGGCCCCCACCTTTCTGTTCTTCAGAATTGATCTGAGGTAACTGTTGGTATATATGTAGTTATATGAAATAATATAGAAAAAAATAGAGATTCAATCCATCATTTATCTAGTTTTCCAAATGGCAGTATCTCCCAAAACTATGGTACTGTGCCACATTATAGAACAACTATATAATCATTATATTGTTAATATTATATACCATAAGTATTGTAACTTGACCAAAAATATCTTTTTCATATTCTGATGACTACTGAGTCTGTGACTAATTAGAGTATCCAAACAGATAAATAATGCTTGCTTGGGGCTGGTGCTATGGTGTAGTCGGTTAAACCACGGCCTGAGCACCAGCACCCTATATGGGCGCCAATTCATGTCCTGGCTGCTCCACTTCCAATCCAGCTCTCTGCTATGGCCTGGGAAAGCAGTAGAAAATGGCCCAAGTCTCTGGGCCCCTGTACCCACATGGGAGGCCTGCAAGAAGCTCCTGGATCCTGGTTTCTGCCTGGCCCAGCCCCAGTTGTTGTGACTATTTCAGGAGTGAACCAGTGGATGGAAGATCTCTGTCCTTCTATCTCCCCGTCACTCTGCCTTTCAAATACATAAGTAAATCTCTTAAAAATAATGCTTGCTTGTGAATTCCAGAAACCAGCCTTGAGAAAACCAGTTGAAGTAGTGAAGTCATCTGGCCCTCCCAAGCCAGCATGATTGGAAATCTGAATTTACTGTAGAAAGGGGAACAAATGATCAAGAGCACAGTAGGTACGGGCTCCAGGCTAAGTGGGTTTCATCCTGATGAATGAAACACTGGGAATCTGTTAAGACGCAATATTTTTACTCTTTCAGATCCCAGCCAAGTACCATTGTGTAGCTGGGTAGTTTTACAGAACATCCTGCAATGTTCATGATAAAGTCATCAAGCAAGTTTCCAGGAAACTGCTAACATCCAAGGAACCCGTTACCTAACCTGCAACCAGCACCTGACTCAGCAATACAACTTCCTTCATGATCTCTTAAAGCCTGGACCATCCTAAGGTGGACAGTAGTTCTTGAGATTACCTGCTGTTGTCTCATCTGCTGACAGATTTCTCTCTCCTTACCCACAACCCTTGTCCCAGTTGCTTTGATTGGGCACTGAGGACAGGGACAGAGCTTGTAGTAACATCATAACAAATAGGTGTCTTTTTTTCTTTAAAGAATTGTTTATTTACTTGAAAGGCTATGACAGAGTGAAGGAGAAACATTGAGAGAGATCCTCCATTCCCCGATTCTTTCTGCCAAGGGCTACAGAAGCCAGGACTGGACCAGAACAAAGCCAGGAGCCAGGAGCTCCATTCTAGTCTCCTGCAAGAGTGTCAGGGGCCCAAACACTTGGGTCATCATTCACTGCATTCCCAGGCAAGTAGCAGGGAGCTGAACAGGAAGGACAGCAGCGGGGACTCAAATCACTACTCTTATATGGGATGCCAACACAAGCAGCAACTTACCCTGCTGTGCTACAGTGCTGGGCCCACAGGTACGTGTCTTGATCCGTCTGTTCCTGTAGCAAGGCTCCTGAGGCAGGGAAATGTGTAAGCAAAACAATTTTGTTTTTCTTACAGTTTTGGAGCTGAAAGTCCATGATCAGGTGTCCCCCTGATTCAGCTTGACCTAGAGACATCTTGCTGTGTCTTTACAAGGCCAGAAAAGGGAAAGAGGTGGACACTTCAACAAGGGAACTCAAAGGGACAATTCAGTCCATAGAGGTTTATTTTCATTTATTGCACAGAACACCCACTCTTCCACCCTAACTGCCAAATGAAAGCAGTTTATCAATGTGATACTATGCCAATAACAATATTTAAGCACACAAAAACACAGAAGTATTTTATTCACCCTATTATTCCCTTACAATTAGAAATAGGAGCTGAATTGTCAACATAGAAAAGAGGGTTGTGTCAGCAAGGGCAGGAGCTTTGGGATCAAACCATGTGATTTTGAATCTGCCTTCATTACTTACCGCCTATGGGATACTGGCAAATCAGGTATTCCATTAAAGTCTCAGTGTCTGTGTCTGCAACCAGAGATGATGGTCAGAGCTCCTCGAGGGTGTCAGGATGACTGCATGAGGTCAGACTACACAGAACTGAGGATCCTACCTAACACAGCCATCCCATGAACATCAGGTGTGTCCTGGAAGACAGGGAGACTTCTCCTTGCAAATTCACAGATGGTATCACAGGGGTTCTTCCACGCCCAAAGAGAAGGGAGAGGGAGCAGGTGGAAGAATCAAACCCACTGAGTAATGACAAGGTCAAACCTCCTGGGCAGGTAGGGCAGGGACATCATCTCATTTCCTCAACATCACTTGGGAGGGAAGAATCACCGTTTCCTTCTGCAGACAGAGAACCTGGGGCTCCATGGAGTTCACTGGGAGCCGCGTGCCCAACAGTCTGTGGTCAGGATCCTGGAACTCCCAGGTCATACAGCGTTTCCACAGCTCGGCAATGCTCTCCCCCACACAGGAGGGAAGACAGGCTTGCCTCTGTGAATTCACATCCTGTCCAGACAGGCTGCAGAGTCCCATCCCTGGCACACATCTGAGGCTTCATCACTGTCTGGATGTGGTGCTCATTCAAACCCACTCACTCTGCTCCCTGACAAGGTTGGTTCCACACCCCTTAGGCTCTTTGGGCAGCTTGGTGTCGGCTCTCAGACAGTAAGTCTGCATCGGCCACCAAGGCTGGCAGTAGACCTCTGTTACTTTAAGGAGATGGATCTGGTGCTTTAGACAGGCTGAGAAGAGCAGTCAGGACTGAGAGAAGGGCTCAGATGATTCACTTACTGGGGTCTACTTGTGCCCACCTTCATGACAAAGGCCAGGCTCTCAACTGCGACCCTTTCTAACAACCTTTTCTGGGGCTGGCATTGCAGTACAGTGGACTAAGCCACCGTTTGTGGTGATGGGAACATCAGTTTGTGTCTTGGCCACTTTGCTTCTAAATCAGCTCTCTGATAATGTGCCTGAAAAAGCAGCAGATGATGGCCCAAGTACTTTGGATCTTGCCACCCATGTGGAAGACCTGAATAAAATTCCTGGCTTCATCCTGGCCCAGCACTGGCCATTGCAACCATGTAATTAGTAAAGCAGTAAGTGAGAGATCTCTTTCTCTCTCTCTCTCGTTCTGTCTTTGTCTCTCCCTCGCTCTATCACTCTGCCTTTTAAATAAATAAATCCTTAGAAATAAACAACAATAACAAGAAAGCCATCCCCTCCCTTCTCAACCTGATCGCCATCCTGGGTCATTGTCACTGTGAATTTTCCCTACTCATGCCTGTAGTCTGGACTCCCTCATTTCTGACTCCACTAAATGTAGGATCCTCAGACCCTGACAGCAAGCCCTTGCTACACCACCCTTTGCCTCGAGGCAATAACCCTTGTGAGGTCATCCCATCCCTCACCTTGAGGATCCCCATGTTTGTATCAGTCCCCAGGCACCCCAGGCTCTCAGGGCAGCCACTAGTTCCCATCTCACCTGCATGTTTGCCGTTAATCTCGGAGTGGACAGAGTTCACGCCCAGGATTCCAACGCCCATAAAAAGGCTTCTGCTTACCAAGGGCTGAAGATACGCTTGTGTCTTTCCAGAGAAAGTGGGACAGCCCATTTGGGTACCAGCCAGAAACATCAAGCCTGCAACTGACAGTCAACCAGAACCAGCTGAACAAGACTTACAGCCCGCCTTGTTAGCGGACACACCTGCCACCAATTGCCAAACTGCTGCCCTATCATCCTGCCCTGAGGAACTGCCCACAGCCACATCCATTACTGATTTATACCCCACTAGCTCTGGTCAGCCACTCAAATAGCCTTCAGCCTCCAATTCTTCTCAAGCTATTCAAAATTATTGAAAGGGAGAGATTCTTCCCAAATTCCTTCTATGAAGCTAGCATCGCCTTAATCTCTAAATCAGAAAAAGATGCATCAGAGACAGAACTAAAGACCAATTTCTCTGATGAACATAGACACAAAAATCCTCAACAAAATTCTGGCCAATCAAATCCAACAACACATCAGAAAGATCATTTACCTGAACCAGGTGGGATTTATCCTAGTATGCACTGATGGTTCAACATTCACATATCAATGTGATACATCACATTAAAAAACTGCTGAACAAAAACCATATGATCATCTCAAAAGATGCAGAGGAAGCATTTGATAAAATATATCATCCTTTCATGATGAAAACTCTAAGCAAATTGGGTCTAGAAGGAACATTACTCAACATAATCAAGGCAATTTATGAAAACCCATAGCCAGTGTCCTATTGAATGGGGAAAAGTTGGAAGCATTCTGACTGAGATCCGGAACCAGACAAAGATGCCCACTCTCACCATTGCTATTCAATATACTCCTGGAAGTTTTAGCCAGAGCCATCAGGCAAGAAAAAGAAATCAAAGGGGTTCAAATTGGTAAGGATGAAGTCAAACTATTCTTATTTGCAGATTATACGATTACATAAATAGGGGATACAAAAGACTCCACTAGGAGACTACTGGAACTGATAGAAGAGTTTGGTAAAATAGGATATAAAATCAACACACAAAATACAACAGCCTTGGTATACACAGACATTGCCACAGCTGAGAAAGAACTCTAAGACCAATCCCATTCATAATAGCTACAAAGAAAATAAAATACCTTGGAATATATTTAACCAAGGATGTCAAAGATGAGAATTACAAAACTTTAAAGAAATAGAAGTCAGAAAAATGGAAAAAACTTCCTTGTTCATGGATTGAAAGAAACAATATCATCAAAATGTCCATTCTTCCAAGAATAATTTAGAGATTCAATGCAATAGCAATCAAAATACCAAAGATCTCAGATCTAGAAAAAAAAAGATGCTGAAATTCATTTGAAAACACAAGAGGGGGCCAGCACTGTGGCGTAGAGGGGCAAGCCGCTGCCTGCAGTGCCAGCATTCCATATGAGCGTTTGTTCCAATCCCAGTTGCTCCACTTCTGATCCAGCTCTCTGCTATGGCCTGGGAAAGCAGTGGAGGATGGCCCAAGTCTTTTCACCCACGTGGGAGACCCGGAAGAAGCTCCTGGCTTCCAAATCGTTGCAGCTCCAACCGTTGCAGCCAATTGGGCAATAAACCAGCAGATGGAAGACACCCCCCTCCCAGCCTCTCCTTCTTTCTCTGTGTAACTCTTTCAAGTAAATAAATTAAAAAAAAAAAAGAAAGAAAACACAAGAGACATCAGATAACTAAAGCAATCTTATACAACAAAAACAAAGCTGGAGGCAGCACAATACCAGATTTCAAGACATACTACAAGGCAGTTATAATCAAAACAGCTTGGTATTGGTACAAAAACAGATGGATATACCAATGGAAAAGAACAAAAACACCAGAAATTAATCCAACCATCTACAACCAACTTATATTCGACCAAAGAGCTAAAACCATTCCTTGGAACAAGGCAAATCTCTTCAACAAATGGTGAAGGGAAAACTGTATTTCCAAGTGCAGAAGTATGAAACAGAACCCCTACCTTACAACTTACCCAAAAATCCATTCAAAATTGATTGAAGACCTGTAGCTATCACACAATACCATCAAATTACTAAAGAGAACTGGGGAAACCCTGTAAGACATCAGCATAGGCAAGAGTGCCTGGAAAGACCCCAAAGGCACAGGCAATAAAAACCAAGGTTAACAAGTGGGATTACATCAAATTGAGAAACTTCTGTACAGCAAAAGAAACACTCAGTAAAGAGGCAACCAACAGAATGGGATAAATTATTTGTAAACCATGCAACTGATAAAAGATTAATAATCATAATATATAAAGTGATCCAAAAAAAAAAATCAACAGCAAAGCAAATAACCCAGTCAAGAAGTGGGCAAAGGACTTAACCAGAAGTTTCTCAAAAGAAGAAACCTAAATGGCCAACAGACATATGAAAAAATGTTCAGGATCGCTAGCCATCAGGGAGATGCATATTAAAACCTCACCCCAGTTAGAATGGCTTTCATATAGAAATCAGCAAACAAATGCTTGTGAGGATGTAGGGGAGAAGGTACCCTAATCTGCTGTTGATGGGAATGCAAACTGGTAAAACCACTATGGAAGACAGTTTGGAGATATCTCAGAAATCTGAAAATAGTCCTACCATATGATCCAGCCATGCCACTCCTCAGAATTTACCCAAAGGAAATGAAATCAACAAATAAAAGAGTCATGCACACCACCATGTTTATTGCAGCTCAATTCACAATAGCTAAGACATGGAATCAACCTAAATGCCCGTCAATGGAAGACTAGATAAAGAAACTATACGATATGTACTCTATAGAATACTACACAGTGGTTTAAAAAAAATCTGGCCATTTGCAATGAAATGGATAAATCTGGCTTATTGAAATAAGCCAGTCCCAAAGGGACAAATACCATCTGTTCTTCCTGATCTGTGATAACAGAGCATCTAAAAGAGAACTTGTAGAAGTGAAACTGACCCTATGAGAAGCAACTACTTGAACAGCCCTTTCTTGACTATAGAGGAACAGTGTATTATTTCATTTTTTATTTATTCTTTTTTTCTACTTAATGCCATTGGTTGAACTCTTTACTTAACATAGAATTAACCATAGGTATATTTCACTCTGTGATGCTATGTGAGGGCAAATGGTTTAAAATCTTTACTTAACACAAACTAAACTTAGCTCCTGTATACAAAGAGAATTGAAAATGAATCTGGATGTGAATGAAAGGGGAGAGGGAGTGGGTAAGGGGGGAGGGTAGCGGGGGGGGAGGGAAGGTATGGGTGGGGAAGCCATTGTAATCCACAAGTTGTACCTTGGAAATTTATATTCTAAATAAAAGTTAAAAAAAAGATTTAACCATAGGTGTATTAAGTCAATTGAAACTAGATCCCAGAGAAAAATGAGAGTGGGAATGAGAGGAGGAGGAGCTGTACAGTTCAACACACATTCCCATGGACTTACTCCTAAGGATGAAGCTAAAAATTTGCCTTGGGACTCCAAATCCCATTAAGATGCATGGTAATAATCCCATCTTATGTGATAAAATGATCATATTAAGTGTGGAATTGACCATATAGATAGGATTAAGTGTCAAAGGGTTCACATAAATAAGACCAAATGTCTGGTAATAACAATAGAATTAAAAAGGAGAGAAAGTCCCAACATGGAAAGCAGTCCATACAGCAAAAATTGTGTGGCAAAAATTATCCTACATTAAGGACCTTGGTGGGTGAGACTCCAGTGTAAATGACAAGTGACAATGCCCTAAACAGCACTCTTACCTCAGAATCAGCCCCTACGGCATTCAGATCTGGCTGAGAAGCCATGAGAGCATTTCAGACATGGAAAGCCAAGATATAGTGGCAAAAAATACTCTGCATGAAGAATCTCTGAGTGAGACCCCAGTAGAAAGTAGAGGCCATCAAAGAAGGATGTACTTTTCTCTAAAGGGAGGAGAGAACTTCCACTTTGCATACAGCCCTGACTAAATACCAACAGAGTTTGTGGACTCAAAAGGCTTCCATAGCCTTGGCAGCTCATGTCAAGAACCTCAGGTGGTCACTGATGTAAAAAATAAGAGGGTTAATTGTTAAATCAACAACAGAAGTCACTGTGCACTTACTTCCTATATAGGACCTCTGTCCTTAATGAGGTGTACTATGAGAATTAATGGTAGAATTTGTCCTCAAACTGTATTTTATATTTTGTGTGTCTGTGCAGGTGTAAGCTGTTGAAATTTTAGTATAGAGTTGGTCTTCTGTATATAAAGTCAATTAAAAATGAACCTTAGTGAAGAATGGGATGGGAGAGGGAGTAGGAGGTGGGATGTGAATGGGGGCAGGGGGGCAGGAGTGGGGGAAAGAACCACTGTATTCCTAAAAGCTGTACAAATAAAATTTGTATTCATTAAATAAAGCCTTCTAAAAATAAATTTAAAAATGGTATAGTTCTGCATATATTCATACAGACTTACTTTTTTTAAGATTTTATTTATTTATTTGAGAGGTAGAGTTAGAGACAGTGAGAGGGAGAGACAGAAAGGTCTTCCATCCACTGGTTCACTCCCCAAATGGCCACAATGGCTGGAGCTGCATCAATCCGAAGCCAGGAGCTTCTTCCGGGTCTCCCACACAGGTACAGGGGTTTTTATTTAATTAAATTGATGCCTGTGTGCAGGTTGCCATTGAATTTTGCTCTGGTAAATGCTGATATCCGGCTTTTTGTTACAAATAAGAGGGACCCTGTTTTCCAATATAAGTGTACCATGTTTTGGTTAGGTACAGTCTGGATCACAGTATGTGGATACAAACTTAGAATTTTATTGCAGGTTTGTTGTGCATATTTGAACTTTTTAATTTATAATTTTGTTGGCAAAGAATTTTAGCTTCTGTCCATTTTTTAAGTCTGCAGCCAAAACACTAATAGCAATCACAGTGAAGATTAGAACTTGATAAAGAATTAGGAGGTCTCAATTTACTGTACATAGCATTTTATAAAAATTTTCACATTTGACTCTTAAGTTCCAATACCTAGGATATCTCAAACCCACCAAAAGAGATATCATTTATTGTACTTTTAAGAAATAAAAGTTAAATAAAAACATCTTCTACTGCTTTCCCAGACCATAGCAGAGAGCTGTATGGGAAGAGGAGCAGTCGGGACTAGAACCAGTGCCCAAATGGGATGCCGGCACTGCAAGTGGAGGACTAACCTACTGTGCCACAGCACCAGCTCCCAGATTTACTTCTAGGTGTACAGTTTAAAACTTGCCATAGGACCCAAATCCCCTTAAGTAGGGTGGTAAAAAGAGCATTCCAAGAGTTAAAGTGAGCATATTGATAGGATTAAGTGTTAAAAGAATCATGGATAGGATTAAGTGTTAATCCTCTTTATATGAGAAATTTAAGTGTTTAGTAGTAATAACAGAATTAAAAAGGAAAGAATGTTCCAACATGGGAAGAAGTCCATACAGCAGACTCACAGAATGACAATCGATTTAAGTAGCACTCTGACCTCAGAATCAGCACTTAAGGCATTCTGGTCTGGCTGAAAAGCCCATGAGAGAATTTAAGGCATGGAAAGCCAAGACACTGTGGCAAAAATTATCCTACATAAAGGATCTTGGTGGGTAAGACCCCAGTGTAAAGAAATAGTCAAAGAAGGATGTATGTTTCTCTAAAAGGAGGAGAGAACTTTCATTTTGCTTATGGCCTTGTCTAAATGCTTATGGAGTTTGTGGATACAAAAGGCTTCCATAGCCTAGGCAGCTCATGCCAAGAGTGAGCCTTGGGTGATCACTATCGTCATACATGAGATTGTTAATTGTTAAATTAACAACAGGAGTCACTCTTCACTAACTTCCCATGCAGGACCTCTGTCCTCAAAAAGTAGATTATGAGAGTTAATAGTAAAACTTCATCTAAAAATTTTATTTAGTTTTAGTGTATTAAGTGGAGGATAGTTTTATGTCTCATAAGCTATAGTATATCTAACTGCTTGCAAAAGATGTATCATTTGAGTTCTTCAGTTGATTGTTTCTGAAAAAGAATGCTTTAAATATACATAAATTAAGTCAGAAAGTTTTACTTTTATCGAATTGAAAGTATTTTTTCCTTATTATAAAATAATCCTTCTGGTGTTCTATTGTACAGTAGAGTAATATTGTATATTTCTAATATTGTATATTTCTAATATATATAACAATATTGTAACATATTGTATATTTCTAGATAGCTAGAAGAATTGACTGTTCACACTACAAAGAAATCTTGAATATATGAAGTGATGGATGCTAATTATCCTAATTTGATCATTAAAATGTATGCATGTATTGAAATATTACATTGTACCCCATAAATATGTACGATTATTGTGTGCCAATAAAAATATAGTAAAAATAAAAAACACATTTACTTAAACAACTGCCTAAAGAACTAGCCACACCCTATTACACATCCTGTCACACAGTAACAGAATTTCCACAGTCACAAGGTGCAGATATCCCAAAGTCAGAGGGGACAGGGGATCTATGCTTAGCCCTAAAAGCCTCATCATCCACTGAGAGAGCCCATGGCATTCCCAAAGCCAGCTGCCTAACAGGGGTTGGTCAATCTTAAGATAGCTCTGGCATTTCTCAAACAGGCTATGGATCCCTGGGTATATAGATAACAAATTCCCTATATCAGGCCCTCAAAAGCAAGCCAGAAAAGGGCCTATTCCTTTAGGAAAGAAAAGAAAGCAAATACGGGCCAGTGCTGTGGGTGTAGTAGGCTTAGCCTATGCTTGGGTGTTGGCATCCCATACAGGTGCCTGTTCATGTCCTGGCTGCTTCTCTTATGATCCATATCTGCCTATGGCCTGGGAAAACAGTAGAAGATGGAACATGCTTGGGCCCCTGTACCTGCTTGGGAGATCCAGAGAAGGCTTCTGGCTTCAGATTGGCCTGGCTCCGGCCAGTGCATCCAATTGGGGAGTGAACCAGAGGATGGAAGACCTTTCTCTGTCTTTCCTCTATATCTCTACCTCTCAAATAAATAAGTTTCAAAAAATGCATAGCCTTCACCCAAGGAAAGGCTGCCATGACTAGGGCCCCCTTGCTAAGTTGCCAAATCCAGTCCTTCAGCACAGAGAGGCCTTAGACACCTGTTGCTCAAGGGGACACCTGTGACTAGCTGCATGAAGACTGTTATTTGGGGGTCTAACTGGCCAGGTACAAAACCATATTCATCATTTCTTGGATGAGGCCAGACAACTCCAGGACCAGGCCCAACAGGGTTAGAATTTCTGGCCCAGTATTGGGTCATGGAAATCCTGGGTGTTGTCTCTCCTTGGACCTATTACTCCCATACTCTTTTTTTTTTAAAGCAACCATTTATTAGAACCATTACAAGAGTATGAAAAGAGTGGAAGAGGGGGAGAGAATGAAGTTTGCATCGGAAGTCAATTCTGGAAACACATAAATGCCTGCTTTTAAATATTTATATTTAAAAAACGAACATATACACAGATCACTTATCCTTTAAAAAGAAACAAAACCAGACTTGTCTGGCAGAAATAAAAGTAAAAAGCACACCCCAAAATCCCCATGAACCAAAAGTCCATAGAGAATTTCCCATTTCTATTCAAGAACCCATTTACATAGTGACTCCACTATTCAGGCTGGTGCTGAGCACTGAAGGGGAGTCTGAGCCATCCAGTGGGGCTGGGGTCTGTGGGCCCCTCAGACATAGGCAGAATGCCCTTCACAAGCAGGCTGCCAGCTGTGCCTGGAAACTTGTCTCCAGACAGTCAGGCACCTCCCCCCACTAATAGCTTCTTGTGCTGCATGTGTGTGACCTTGTGGCTTTAAATCACACCTTCAGAGTGGTTGCAATCTCACTCAGAGCCAGCAGAGGACAGGGCTGAGCCTCTAAGTGGAAGACAGGCCATCTCCAGGAGACCCCGCTGTCTCCATGAGCCCAAGCCAATCAACATATGTATGTGAAACCACCTCCTCCAGTCCAAATAGGCATGTCCAATAGGATGACCCAGTAAACAGATAGCAATGCTTTAAAAACTCTGCCTATCTCCTCTCAGGCTAGACATTTATTCTGTTGCTTGCCAATCAAAGTTTCTTTTCTGTCAAAATGTTATGCCTCTTTGCAAGTTGTTTCCCAGCTTTTTCTATACTAAGCTGAGGAAAAGAACCCACAAAACTCACTCCAGCAACCAACCTCCCCTCTGCAACTGGTTACATCGTTGGTGCCAACATGGGACTCAATAGAACACTTCACTAAGGTCTGTATTCCTTTCCTCAAGTGGAACCAGATCTGTGAGTGTGGCTGTTGATCATCTGTCACCCCACAGCTCTCCAAGAACATGCAGCTCCCCCAGCCACAGCTTAGCTATGGCCAAGACTCCAGAGGGATTGTAAAGAGGGGAAGGCAACTAGGGAGGACAGTTGGCTGAGAGCCTGGAGACCCCCAGGATCACTCTGGCTTTATGGTGGCTAGTCTGTGACTAGAGGACCTTGCCTCTCTTGGAGGGATGCCTGGTCACACTGCCTACTGCTATGTAAGCAGGGCTTAGCCTTGATCTACGCAAACATTGGCCCTCCGGGTAAACTCGGACAACTAGATAGTGGGAAATCATGAGAAATGGGAGATTGAGCACCTGGCAGAACAACACACCTGTCCATTTCCCACAGCCAGTCCTGTTAGGAATATTTCATGGAGTCTGAGGTGTGTCCACTCTTCCCTTTATGCTTTCTCCCTTCTCTGCAGTTTACATTAACGTCTTCCTTCAGCTCTTGACTACAGGAGTAAGTGATTCTCTTTGTTTCATGATGTATTTCATTGTCCTAAGCAAGGGGCTCATATGCTGATAATCAAAGTTTTTTTCTGTGCTATTATAATTGGTGCAGGTATATAAGAGTTTTCACATGTCTTTAAGGTTTTGTGTTTTTCTGTTTCCATTATTGAGCCTTGACTGGAGAACTGAGTATAAAGTGGTTTAAGTCATTTAAGCATAGCTGCTAAATAAAACTTGGGTAAAGGTAAATAAAAATACGGACATGTACAGTCTTAGTATCTTAAATCCTATAAGGGAGACTGGGTTGCTAACGTGTATTTTCATAAATCATCCATATGAAAAATTCAAAACTGCTTGAATGTAACCAAGGCTGAAATGGAAATCATGGAAATCAGTAGATGGTAAAAGGTCACAAGTATAAAATGTGTTCTTGGTAAGAAAGATTGAAAGGGAAAGAGATTTGTAAATAAAGACATGGTTTATAAGAATTACTTTATCCTAATGGCTAGTTTATTCTAGACTGGAGTGGAAAAGAAAAAAGGTAGAAAGGTTTAAGTAAGTTGCAGATGGTGTGAGAAAAATCACAGGAGGTTATGAAAGAAAAGTTTTTGGATACAAAAGTTATTAGTCTATTTTTCTTTGACACAGAAATAGAATCTAATCCTCTGTGAAAGTAATGGGGGTTTTGCAATAATAAGGTCACAACCAGAGATAAAGGAAGGAAAGCCAATACTTGACACTGAAAAAGTGGCTAATCCAAATTATCTGGTAAAGCAGTTGTATGCAGTTACCTTGTCTACAGAGGGAAGATGCTCTGTTCTCTGTAACTCTAGTCATAAGTCTGTCCTATAAATCTACCCCAGGTATCTCCTTTGTAAACATGCCAAATCCACTGACCTTTGGAAGTGTGGTCCTATGTCACATAGGCTGCAATTTAAACCCATCAATGCTGTAATGATTAAGGTATGATGCTGATGAACCTATAAATATTGTGAAACCTAGGCTCAGGGTTCAGTTGTCAGGAAATATTTCCCATTGAGCCTGCTGGGGTTAATAAACTGCCCCTGATCCTCTAGTTTCTAGTGCCTGTCAGAACAAAAAGAGTTCCACTTGACCAGGTTTCTGTAATAGTAAAAGGACTCTGTGTGTAAAATGCTCAGATAATTCCCCAGAGATTTTTACCCCTGTCAGGTCACTATGCATACTCCCTGTTTCCCTACAAAAGGTCTTGAGACAGAGGCTTGTAAGGAGCCTGGGAGAAAAACATGAAGCTGTTTTTAGGATACAATAGCTTTTCTTAATTTGCCTAAGCCCTGAAAGAACAGGAAGTCCATAGGAGGCATGGATTTTAAAGGTCTTTGAGATGTCACTGGTCAGGACTGGCTCGACCTTCTGATAGTTTGCTATGAAAGGCTGCTTTGAGAGTTGGAGGTATCTGCATTACTGTGGAGATAGGCCATTTTATAAAGGCCCTCACCATGGGAGGCAAAGGAGTAGAGACCAGGGGTGGGATAAACCAAGACAAGGGTAGGAGTGAAAACCTCACATCTGTAAGGCCCATCTTGGTGGACAGCAAGGCCGTCCCTGTAATGACCACTCACAAGGGTTGCACCCCAGGGACTGGACTGGGTTCACCTCCCAGTGCCTGCCAGGCTCAGTCCTCATGTTAGGGTTATATAAGGAAGAGGAGGAGACCTCTCTAGACAACCCATTCTCTCTCCTTTATTTCACCTATCAGATGAATCCTCAAGAACCACTTTGACCCCCAGATCCTCAGGAAGAATTTCCTGATTTGTCTACATCAAGACCTTGCCTAAATACCCCCTTAATAACAGAGACCTGACCTCCACAGGAAGTCTCAACCATAACACGATACTCCAACTAGATCTCTTCTGTAGGCGCAAAGGCAAGTGGGGAAAAATTCTGTATATCCCGCTGTTTCTTCTTAGAGAACACCCAGACTTGCTTTGCACTGTATGCTAGCTCAACAGGGAGGAGAATGTGTGGTAGCAAACACCTCTTGTTGCTTCTGTATCAACACTTCAGGAGCTGTAGACATACGAACAGATCACATCCTATCCTACAAAAGGCAGTGTGGTTACAAAGCCTGTCAGTTAAACCCATCTGACAGGTCAGGTTTGGGAACAACTAAAATCCTGGTTGCCATCCATGGCATGGGTACTTTCTCTGCTGGGCCCATTCTGTATGCTCCTTCTTACTCTGTTTGGTCCATGCATCTTTAACTGCCTTGTCATCTTTGTCTCTCAAAGGTTAGAATCCATCAAGATGCATACAGTCCTTCAGATGAAACCCTGTATGGAGACTTCAATCTACTGAGCAACCTGGGTGGCCACTACCACAACCCTCAACCTTCCACACCCCTCAGGGACCCTAGGAAGGTGACTCCCTGCCAGTAGGAAGTAGCTGGAATCACAGCAATACCCCAAGTCCCTACAGTAGTAGGGTGTAGATTAGAAGAAGGTGGTATTTGAAGACATCCAGTGGGGCTGGAGGGTCTGTGGGCCCCTCAGACAGGTGGAATACCCTTCACAAGCAGGCTGCCAGCTGTGGATGGAAACTTGTCTCCAGACAGACCAGCATCTCCCCCACTAATAGCTTCTTGTGCTGCATGTGCGACTTTGCAGCTTCAAATCATATCTTCAGAGTGGTTGCAATCTTTCACCCAGAGCTGGCAGAGGAGGGGGCTGAGCCCCTAAGTGGGAGCAGACCATCTCCAGGAGATTCCTGCTATATCTATGAACCTCAAGCCAATCAACATAAATACAAGGAATACTCCCCATCCAATAGGCACCCAATGGGATGACCCAGTGAACAGATAGAACGCCTTAAAAACCCAGGACACTTCTTCAAAGCTAATGTTCCACTCAGGCACTCTACCTGGTCTCCTCTCAGACCTGAGGTTTACTCTGTCAGTTGCCAATCAAAAAGAAGCTCTGCGCCTCTTTGCAAATTGTTTCCTGGCTGTTTATTTCTATACTATGCTGAGGAAAAGAACCCACAAAACTCACTCCAGCAACTGTCCTCCCCTCTGCGACTAGTAACACTGCCTGTCCCCAGAGTCTCTGGACTGCAGCCTGCGGGAAGTGGGGAGAATGCGGGGGCCCGTGGTTGGTCAGTCCAGCCACCTTCTGGCCACTTGGCAGACATCAGACTGTGCTCTCTCCAACCTCTGGGGCTCTACAGAAACATCTGGAACTGCCAGTGCCAGGTGCATGGTGGGAAGAGTCCACAAAATACAGAACCATGGGGCCAGCACTGTGGTGCAGCAGATTAAAGCCCTGGCCTGAAGTTCCGGCATCTCATATGGGTACTGATTTGAGACCCAGCTGTTCTATTTGTGATCCAGCTCTCTGCTATGGCCTGAGAAAGCAGTAGAAGATGACCCAAGTCCTTGGGCCCCTGCACCCACGTGAGAGACCCAGAAGAAGCTCTTGGCTTCTGTCTTTGGATCAACACAGCCCCAGCCATTGCGGCCATCTGTGGAGTGAACCAGCAGATGGAAGATCTCTCTCTGCCTCTCCTCTCTCTGTATAACTGTCTTTAAAAAAAATAGAGAACCAGAATGTGACTCCCAGAGTTTCCATACTATTACTGCTGGTCTTTATGCCATGTATTTTTAATGTGTTCTATCATATTGTCTCTAACAGAATAAAAACTGTCCAGCTCCAGACAGTTGTGAGGCAGGACTTCCAGCCTATCCTATCAGATGATGTGACGAGCATTCCAGACCATGCAGGACCATTTTCCAAGATCACTCTCAAACACCAACACAGAAAGCAAGAATACCCATAAGCAGCTCTATGCCCACTGGAAGACTGCCTTTCACCCATGTTACCTCCATAAGATTAGGAATTACTTCTCTTGAGAGGGTAATGCCAAGGTAGCTAGGTAGACATTAGCCTACATGTGTAAGGTGCACTGGAGAGGCCGGTGCCAAGGCTCAATAGGCTAATCCTCCGCCTTGCGGCACCGGCACACCGGGTTCTAGTCCCGGTCAGGGCACCAGATTGTCCCGGTTGCTCCTCTTCCAGGCCAGCTCTCTTCTGTGGCCAGGGAGTGCAGTGGAGGATGGCCCAAGTGCTTGGGCCCTGCACCCCATGGGAGACCAGGAGAAGCACCTGGCTCCTGCCTTTGGATCAGCGCGGTGCGCCGGCCATGGCGGCCATTGGAGGGTGAACCAACGGCAAAGGAAGACCTTTCTCTTTGTCTCTCTCTCTCTCATTGTCCACTCTGCCTGTCAAAAAAAAAAAGGTGCACTGGAGAAAATCAGAATTTTTTGAGCAAAATGGGTGGTGGAGTGAGAGAAGAAATGTAGAAGCAAGCTTGGACGCAGACCAGCATTTATACATCAAGAGTCTTGTCCTTGTTCAATAACCTTAAGTGAGTCCCAACCCTCTCACTGGGGCAGCTTAGAAGAGCCTTCCCCACCATACACCAGGGCCTATTCAGTCTGTTATGAAGTTCTGGGAGGAATTTCACAAATTCCACACCAGTAAGCCCTCCATCTAACCATATTCCAGAGAGGGAGAGCAGAGAAGAAACATAGACTGGGCTCTCAGTTCCTTCCTGAGATGCCCACCTGGTATATAAAGTGTATTCTCTTCTTTAAATATGGCTGGCATGCTTACTACCTTCAAAGAAAGGAAGAAGAGAAAGAAGCTGAGAATTATATGCTTAGTCTGGAACTCATCTTAATTTGAGCACTAGTGACATCTAGTGGCAAAGGTAGGAGTTACAATGGAACATTAGTTATTCTGATCTTTCATGTGCAGTAAATTTAAGGAAAAAATTACATATTGTATAATCAAACAAAAACACAAAGTGAAAAAAACTCATGAAGATATACATTCTTTGCTACTGATGATTTTTAACAGTTTTAAATATATGAGGATAATGAACTTTGATGCATTCTAATAAAAACATTTATTCAGCATACATTGCTATATACTGAAGAAACGATTTAAAACAGAGTTGTTGATCCTTTATGCTATTCTGAGACTCTCATGCATCACAAGCCAAACTTCCCTTCCCAAGTTTTAAAATAAAAATTCTCCTAGAAAGTACCTCAAAGAAACAGTTATATTTCAGAGAATACTAAATTGGCATAAAATTGAGATAAACATCCAATTTGAGATGATATGGATGGAAACAACAAACCATGATATTTTTCAGGGGAGCTTGAGCAATCACAAAATCATACGCCCTGAGCTAGGAGTGGTTTGAACATTTGTGACCAGGAGCAAACTGATGTATTACAGGGTTAGCTACAATCACTCTCTGGACAAATCCAAGCCAAACGTTTTTTGTTTAAAATATATAACAAAAACTAAAAAGCAAAGAAATGGCTGTATCTATCAGTTTTCTTTAAAATATAGTATTCTATGTAACTTGTTTTAATTATTTGTCAAACTGTTAAGAATGATATATAGGGCAAGCGCCGAGGCTCAATAGACTAATCCTCCGCCTTGCAGCGCTGGCACACCGGGTTCTAGTCCCGGTTGGGGCACCAGATTCTGTCCCGGTTGCTCCTCTTCCAGGCCAGCTCTCTGCTGTGGCCCGGGAGTGCAGTGGAGGATGGCCCAAGTGCTTGGGCCCTGCACCCGCATGGGAGACCAGGAGAAGAACCTGGCTCCTGCCATCGGATCAGCGTGGTGCGCCGGCTGTGGCGGCCATTGGAGGGTGAACCAACGGCAAAGGAAGATCTTTCTCTCTGTCTCTCTCACTGTCCACTCTGCCTGTCAAAAAAAAAAAAGAATGATATGTAGTGCCAGTGCTGTGGCATAATGCGTAAAGCCACCACCTAAAATGCCAGCCTCCATACCGGCATCGGTTCAAGTGCCCGCTGCTCCACTTCCAACCCAGCTTCCTGCTATTGCACCTTGTAAAACAGCAGAAGATGACCTAAGTATTTGTGCCCTAGCACCTATGTGGGAGCCTGGATGAAGTTCCTGCCTCCTTACTTTGGTCTGGCCCAGCCCTGGCCATTGCAGCCATTTGGGGAGCAAACAAGCAGATGGAAGATTTCTCTCTCTTTGCCTTTTCTCTCTCCCTCTGCCTTTCAAATAAATAAAAATACTTCTAAAAATTAAGAATGATATATCTTAATGAGCTGTGACTATCTTAAAATTTACTGTACATGGGTGAAACAGACATCTGTTCATTTGGTTATCGTTTATAGCCCTTACCTTTACTCCTGCTGAACTTAGTCTTTTATTTTTTATTTGTTGAACTCCACTTAGTGAGGCATTAAGCCTCTAGCTATAACAAATTAAAAATGCTATCTCAAAATAATAAAAAGTAAAATAAATATAAAGTATATGGAAGATGTGAGTAGATCAAAGGTAAACACAGTGCTGCTTTACACAAGGGATATGAGCATCTGCAGAATTTGGTATCAATGAGGGGTCTTGGAATCAATCCCCTGATGACAGGAGGGACAACTGTTCTCCCTGGTCCACAGAGGTTAGGCTTGGTCATGAGACTTGACCATAAGAATGCAAAATTACCACAGTTCATTTTGCAAATATTGGACTAAGTCCAAACAACACTTGTGTTTTTCAAATGATGCTTAAAGTCTATTGTTAGGAAAGAAAAGGAATATAATCCCAAATTTTCTATTAAAATGCAAGTAATTCAAGATTTACACAGCTGGGGCTGGTGTTATGGTGTAGTGGGTTAAGCTGCTGCCTGTAGCATCAGCATCCCATACAGGTGCCATTCCGAGTCCCAGTTGCTCCACTTCCAATCCAGCTCCTTGCCAATGCACCTGGGAAAGCAGCTGATGATGGCCCAAGTACTTGGGCCCCTGCACCCATGTGAGAGACCCAGAGGAAGCTCCTGCTCTGGTCTGGCCTAGTCCTGACAACTGCAGCCATCTGGGAGGTGAACCAGTGGATGAAGATCTCTCCATCTCTCCCCGTCTCTAACTCTTTCAAATATATATTTTTAAAAGGCCTTACTCAGCTTTGTATCCTCAGGCCCTACAACCTGGTAGGCAAAAGAAATTGTGTATTATACAAGTACTGAATCCATTCCAACTAACGTTTACAAATTTATCTAATCCTTTTCATTTAAGGCTTGGTTTTATAAAATATAAATCATTTTTTAGAGTTTTATATCACAGGAAAGAAAACAGTAGAAATACCTATTGCTTCACAGACTCAACTTACATACATTAAAATCTAATAGTTAGAAAATTTCCAATACAATGAAATAAATGACAAAGGAATCCAATAAAGCATTGGCTTAATAGTTACTTACAGGCTCTAAATAAAGAGTCTGAACATTCAGACTTCTTTTGTTGTGTATTTATACATAATCTCACTATATATTTTATTTTTTTTTGACAGGCAGAGTTAGACAGTGAGAGAGAGACAGAAACAGAGAGAAAAGTCTTCCTTCCACTGGTTCACCCCCAAAATGGCTGCTATGGCTGGCACACTGCGCCAATGCAAATCCAGGAGCCAGGTGCTTTCTCCTGGTCTCCCATGGGGTACAGGGCCCAAGCACTTGGGCCATCCTCCACTGCACCCTGCCTGGGACTAGAACCCGGGGTGCCGGCGCCAGAGGCAGAGAATTAGCCTAGTGAGCCGCAGTGCCAGCCAACTATCTATATATTTTAGTCAAGCTATTTTTCCTAAATGTCTTATTTTAGAAAGTATTTAGTTTTATAGCAAAAGATTTTCCATCTACAATTACCACCTTGAAAGGAACTAACATCACAATGCTGAAAAAAAAATCTGCTTGTTTTTAATAATGTGGGAAAAAAGTCAACACTGTGGGAAGTCACACAAGCATCACCCCAATGAGACAATTATGCACATATCATTACAGTATATCATTACAGTTGGTTTTCCCCATCTGAAAATTAAGCAGTGAAAGAAAATATCAAATATGGTTGGTTTGGTTTCAGGAAAATCACATCTGAGAATGACAATGACATTTTCCCCACATCATCATCAGTCACTGACAAGAATTTTGAAGGCCATGATGTCACTTACTTTAACGATGGTACTGGTCAATGAACACAGATGGATTTCCCCATAATCAGCAATGATTGGTGGCCTCACCTCCTCCCATGTTTCAGTTACAACCAAATCTTTCTGAAGAAATCAACAGATCCAATGGACCTACACTGTGGACAAGATCATTAAAGTACATTACTTTCCAAAAGTAAAAACACCCTCACTGTTTCTTTCACAATAAATTTTGAAACAATCATTGTCTATAGTCACCCATTTATTTTCTCAAAGGAAATTTATGTTAGTACAGAAAATACTGTTTTCTTCCCTTCAATCTTACAAGAAAATTCAAGTTTCTTTTCCTTTAAGAAGAAAATCAAAAATATTTGCAGTGAGTATATAATATGAGAAAATTCTAATTCAAGCCACAAAAAAACAGTTAACATCTCAGTTCTGTCACTGCTGCATTCCAATGTCCAGAACACAGTCTGGCATATACTAAGAATTTGTAAATATTTGATTAATGCAGCACTATGTTATATACAATGTGTAGAAAATGAAAATAAAGAATTATTACATCAAATGTTTAAGAGTAGGAAATCTGTCTTTCCTTAGTATTTCCAAGTTTTCTAGAATATATATATTTTACTTTGCATTACAATGTTTTTCTTTTTTAAAAGATTTATTTATTTGAAAGGCAGAGTTACAGAAAGAGAGAGGGAGAGGCAGACAGAGAGAGGTCTTCCATCTACTGGTTCACTCCCCAAATGGCCATAACAGCCATGGCTGGACTGTGCTGAAGCCAGGAGCCAGGAGCTTCTTCTAGGTCTCCCATGTGGGTGTAGGGGCTTAAGAATGTGGGCTAATCTGCTGCCTACTTTCCCAGGTGAATTGGCAGTGAGCTAGATTAGAAGCGGCATATCAGGACTTGAACCAGTGCCTATATGGGATGCCAATGGTACAGGTGGCAGCTTAACCCACGGAGCCAGCCCCGTTACTATGTTTTCCTCCCATTTATACTACATGGCAATGATAATTAAGAAAAATCTTGAATGTAGATATGATTTGTAAAGCAGTAGCTTACTCTTCTCACCAATAAACTTACATCAATTGGATATTACATAACACTTACAAGAAACTATCATCAGTTACAAAAAGATCAGTATAGCTGTGACCTGTCTGATCACTCGATTCAATCCCGGATAGCTTTCTAGGACACTTCTCTGGGGGTACAATCAAGACACCCAAATGATTCATTTTAGCCTTTTTCAAAAAATGTTTTTAAATTTTGGATCACCACAATGTTTGCACATTAAAAGGAGTATGATGGAACTTTCAACTAGTATTCATTGTGGGGTTGGCACTGTGGCATAGCTGGTAAAGTCACTGCCTGCAGTGCTGGCATCCCATATGGGAACTGGTCATGCCCCAGCTGGTCCACTTCCAAGCTTGCTGCTATGGCCTGGGAAAGCAGTGGAAGTTGGCCCAAGTCCTTGGACCTCTGCACCTGCATGGGAGACCCGGAAGAAGCTCCTGGCTCCTGGCTTCAGATTAGCACAGCTCTGACCATTGCAGCCTATCAGAGAGGGAACCAGCAGATGGAAGACCTCTCCTTCTCCCTCTGCCTCTCCTTCTCTGTGTAACTCTTTCAAATAAGTACATAAATATTAAGAAAACACATATATACATTGCTTAAATTGCCATAAATATCAGCCATTCTTTACACTTCATCTTTTCTATGGTTTTGGGTTCTACCAGCTTCTCTCTTCTGTTGTTTTTATTCAGACTATTATACATCATTTGAGCCATAGTCAGTCACCCCATTCTGCTGCAAAAACACCACAAAGAATATTAGTGAGTATGGTTATTTATCCGAGTAACTGGTGACCAAATCAAACAGTGAATGTAGTCAAAAGGAGGGATTTGTGGGGCATGCATTGTGGCAGATTGAAACACCACTTGGAACACTCACATCCTATATCACAATGCTTGGGATCATCAAGTCCCACCTCAGCTTCTGACCCAGCTTCCTGCTAATGCATGCCCTGGCAAGCAGCAGATGGTGGCTCAAGTACTTGGGATACTTCCACCAATATGGAAGACCTGAATGAAATGCCTGATTCCTGGGTTTGGGCTGGCCCAGTCCTAGCTCTTGTGAGCATTTGAGGAATGAACCAGAAGATAAAAGATCTGTGTATGTGTGCACATTTGTGTTTGTGTGTGTGATTCTGCTTTTCAAATAAATGGAAACAAATGTTTTCAAATGGATACTTATAAAAAAAATGAATAAAAATATCCCTAGGATCCATACAACACAGTAGGCAAAATGTATATTCTTATTATTTTAATTATTCTTCCAATTATCATCTACAGCTTGTCTTAATAGCAGACATTTTACCATGAGATAAGTAGAAAATTTGCCAAGCACCACAAGTCAGGAAAACTTCAGCAATTTTAAAATTAAAATTATAAGCAATTACCTTAAATGTGTAATTGGTATAGTTATTTTGACATCTTAGTGAAGCTTATATGTCTAATTCCTCATTGCTTCATATAGAACATTATACAGTATCTCACATTACTTGTATAAGCTAAACAATTCTAAAATGGGCTGCAGGCTTCAGACTTAAGCTCCTCTTATGGAAGTGGTTCTGAGTGTAGAGAGAAGCACATTCAGACAACGTTGAGGATCACAACACTCACAGGATCATGGGTACTTACCAGCCAGGGAGCCTGGAACCTTCAGCAGTTTACAAGTCAGGAAGTTCAAGCCGGTAGATGAAGGACAAGTTCTGTAGAGCGGCCTGCTACCTGGAAGGGGGTCTAGGATCATCCCTTACACTGAACAGCACCTTTGAGCAATGGCGTAAACAGCCCACCTAGTAGATCATGTGTACATTCACTCACACCACCATAAACACTTAAGTTCAAAAGTCAGTGACTTAAATGAGAGGCAATTACATTAAAAACATCTCATATATGCAAATAAATGATAGGCTGAAGGAAGAGAAATTCTTTTCCAGGGGAGACTGAAGATATTCCAGGTAATGTTCCTTAGAAATAAACTTCATATGGGTCTAATTCCATACGATTAGAACCCATGTAGTAATCAAGTCAAGCTTAGAAAAACTTGACCAAAGTGGGGATACTTCAACTCCTATTTTCCTGACATCCTCTAAAATTTGGTCACACTCAAATCAAATTGCCATCTTTCAGGGGATCTCACCACTTTCAGTGCCTGAGATGATGCCCTTCAGTTTCTGAGCTGAATACTTGATGACCAATCAGCACACCTGACAAGGCATCTGCGGTGGTCCACTGCATTGCCAAGCAAGTCACGTCTCAGGTCCCACTTTCTACCCCCTGGGAATTCCTATCATGGTTAATTTGTATTTTCTCTCAAAGAAAGTTCACCCTATCAGTAGTCAAGCTCCATTTTCAAATTTCACAATTTATACCACAAAAAATCTTGCATGATGAGAAGAGAATAGTGAAGGTCCTAACTCAGAGAAGAGCACGAGCTGGTCACTAATGGAATTACCCCTAATACACGTGAAAGTATATTGTAATGCTGCTCTGAAAGGGAGACCCACGGCACAATGGCAATAGGAAAATCTGGCACCACCAGGGAGACCAGGGAAAGTTTCCCTTTAGGTCTAAGATGAACAACATTAGATATGAAAAAGGAGGGGAAGAAGATACAGGCTTTAAATACCCAATGGAGGAACATGTTACCAGAGGACTGAAAGTAGCCAGTACAACTGCAAAGAAAGGGATAATGAGCAAGGCAATTCTGACAAAAATGGTGCAAGACCATGCAAACCAATGTGGAAGGAATTTTTAAAAAGAGATGATACTTCAAGGCCAGTGCTGTGGCATAGTAGGCTAAGCCCTTGACTATGCTTCCAGCATCCCATATGGGTGCTGGTTTGTGTCCTGGCTGCTCCTCTTGCAATACAGCTCTCTTCTTATGACTTGGGAAAGCAGAGGAAGATGGCCCAAGTGCTTGGTCCCCTGCACTGGCGTGGGAGACCCAGAGGAAGCTGCTGACTTTGAATCAGCTAAGCTCTGGCCATTGCAACAATTTGGAGAGTGAACCAGCAGATGGAATACCTTTCTCTCCGTCTCTCCCTCTCTGTCTATATCTCTACCTCTCAAATAAATGAATAAAATCTTGAAAGAAAGAAAGAGGGAGAGAGGGAGAGACAGACAGACACACACCTCAGGAACCAGGGAAGCCAGTACAGCATTTGAAGGTCATGATGTAATCTGACACACAGTTCAACACAATCACTCCAGCTATGACACAGAAAGTGGATGGAAGGGTAAAGGGTGAACTCAGAACACCACTTAGTGAGTAATTTAGACAAGAAGTGCTGAAAGCGCCTAAGAAGATAGACTGCTAGGGAAAGATAAGAGATTTCATGGTTAAAACTGAAGGTTCCTGGATGAGTTATGGGAACAAGGGTGAAGACTATTCAAGGATAGTCCACAAGTTTCTGACATATTTCTGGTTGGACAGTTGAGACACTCAGAGGAAAGAGTTCTCAATTTTGGAGATGACCCTAAATTGAGTTGTCAGGATGAAGGACTTCTGCAACAGGCACATAAAGTCATGGCCACTGGACGTACCGTTCTGGACAAAGGTTTAGATGCAAGTTGTGACTCAACGACACAGGTTGTCAGTAAAGCTCCACACAAAATGGCAATAAGATAGAAACAGGGACTCAAAGTTATTCTTGAAAATTAAAATAGCATGTTCTGCAACGTCTTTTGTAAGCAATGACAGAAAAAAAAATTAGTAATATTTGGTCAGTGTCTGAGGCACCAGGGTCCCTATTGCATATTCTTTTTGAAACAATTCTTTTAAAATTAAAAAAAATTCTCATCACGTGGACAGTACAAAAACAAGCCACCTGTTGTATCATTTTAAATGCAGCTATAAGTCTAGGCTGAAACAATCACTGTGGCATTTGTCAGAATGCCACATGTCAGAATTCCACCCGTGAGATACACTTACTGAGTTGGAATGTTACTATCAGGAACACATTCCCTCCTGCATGACTTACTCAGTTATTTGTTTACACCAATATAGACTTGTGGATATTTGTTTTATTCTCTGAAATAAGATCCATTATTATCACTGTGTTTTGGTTCAAATTGTCCCAGATTTGGCCACTGGGAACCCCTTCGGGGTGGCTGCTGTGCTCTTAGATAATTTTATTATTATTTAAGCTCTTTGTGACCTTGTGGTACAAGATGTCCCAGCTTCACTTTGTACGTCCCTGGTCCCAGATACAGAATCTGGTATTTCTCTAGGAGCCCTGCCTCCTTTTTCTGCAGAATGATGTTAGGAATCCAAGAACAGGGTGGTATTTGGATTACAGTCACCAAGATAGGGATGCTTTCAAGCTCTGTGGTGGCCCCGGCTAGCAAACACATGCACAGGAACGCAAACATGTGTACATCTAAGTCCTTTTCTGTATCTACCATATACACAAGCACACGTCTCCAGGTTTGCATATTAACATATACATATATGTACAAAAGGGCCACTTTTTAAAAACTTTTAAAAACCATGAGTTTGTATTTCCAATTTCAACCACTACATGGGGTTTATTCTAGCCTACACTTATAATTCCTCTCTCTAAAACTAAGAAATATATCATTACCCACCATGTATTTACTTTTTTGCTTAATCCTAGCATTATGGTAAAGCAATTTCAGAATTTCCAACCCATAACTCTATGAAAAACACATTTACTACCTAGAATACAATAATTATACAGGGGGTGGTCTTGATTTAGAGTATGTAGAAACAAATGCCATTTTCCTAAGTTACAGGTAAATTATTCTGTTCCTCACCTGCTCTAGCAGGTTGTGTAATTCATTTGTAATAAAACAGTGATTTGTTTGTAGTCCATTTTTTCCCTTTTTTCTTTTCTACTGTGGAACGCATTTTAGTGCCAACAACCTATGGACAGAGGCCAGGCAATGGTGTGGGGCTATGTTTGCTCTGGCATGAGAAGCTATAAGAGACCCAGGGAAACAGGTTTGTCATAAATCCAAACCCATGCATTTTGTTGTCCATTTTGCACTTCTGCTTATCGATGTTAATTTTTATAAATGAGGTAATTATTTCAGTATGTGGTACATCAACATGGTTCTAAAAATTGGAACTATGAAAAAATCTTAAGCAGAAGTCTCCTCAGAGGAGGACCCAAGAAGGCTGAATATATAACCACACTAACTTCAGCTGCTCTGGGACACATAAAGGAGAAGGACATGTTTCTGGGGGTGTGACTCATTGAGATTTTCAGCAAAGAAATGAAAAAACAAAGACTGTGGGACAAGAAGAGAAAAAATAGAGAAGACAAAGACACTTCTGCAGCCGATCACACCACGCAGCCAACTACTGGGTGTGAGCCACCATCTTACCAGGCCAAGGTCGAAAGAAACTGCCAGGTGCCCATGGCTCACAGTTTTAGCTGAAAGGAAATTTCACTCACCCGCTGACATGTACTTCAGCCAGGGTGGGGTGGGGTTGACTGGGGTCTGAGCAACGGCTGGGATTGGAGCAGGGAAGCCGCACTGCTTTCCTCCCCTCCGCCCCACTCCCGCAGAGCACCATACTCAGTAGTAAAAGTCAAAGAGGCATCTCTGTTCTGCTCCCACTAACACCAGAGTCAAGGTGACATGTGGGGCAAAGGAAAGAGTCCTTGCATCCTGAAACTGTTGGAATTCTTAGGCATTAGCCCTATAGCTAAGCTTGTGTACTCTACGTGAGCCAGGGGGATTCACCTTAGCTTCTGGGGGCTTAAACCAGAATCAGCCCATAAAAAAAAAAAAAAAACCCATTCCACACTGGGAGATCTGGGTAATCACCTCACTATACTCTGCAATACCAGAACTGTAACAATTAGTTCTTAATTTTTCAGTGCCACTGGAATGTACCTTGTAGACCTAGGTAAGAACCTATATGCATTCTACCTCTTGGGATTCATATCCTCTAGAGCAAAATCTCACCCTATATGACTGGAGCAGGGTTCAGTTCATATCCCCTAGTCCTAGGACTAGGGAGGCTGGTGTTATAAATTACAACACCATTTGGAACTCTCCTGGCAAAACATGAACAAAGAGTTCATCCACATCACATAGTCCTAGAACCATAGCAATTGGTTCCACAAGCTCCAGCAGCTTCAGGATTGCCAGCAGTTCAAGGGGGCAGCCACCCTTGTCTCCCACTATACCAAGAAAAAGTTCTGGTTATCACAATCACTGAGGAGACTGACACCAAATTCTCTGTTGACCAAAGATACACACCCTAGCAAACCCATGCTCATCTCAAAGCCACATTTCTATCCCTATGAACTGCAGCAAACTACACCTGTGTCACTTATAGATACAACTAACATTGATTAAGACAGAATAATTCACTCAAAGACTACACTCCTGGGCTCACCTAGGACCAAAAACAAAGCAATAAGCCGAGTGATAACCTGCATTCCAAATAAACTATAAACTCTTTTCCAATAAATGTACTCCATAAAGAAGAAGGGACAACTACACTAGATGTGCAGACATCAACAGAGGACACAGGAGGTGTGAAGAAGCAGGGTAGCATGATGCCTCTGCAAGAACATAACAATCCTCCAGAATTAGATGCTGAACTGGAGCAAATCTACGAAATGACATATTTAGAACTCAGAATATTGCTTGTAAGGAAACTCTGAAATGAAAGAGAATATATATAGATGGACTAAAGAAATAAGGAAATCAGAGTGACATGAATGGAAATACTACTAAGGAGATAGAATTAAGAAGAACCAAATAGAAAGTTGAGAGATGAAATCCACAATCACTGAAAAAATACAATTGAGAGCTTTAACAGCAGAATAGACCAAGTGGAGAGAATTTCTGACCTTGAGAACAAGAATTTTTTTTTTTTTATAAAGCTTTTATTTAAAGAATATAAATTTCCAAAGAACAGCTCATGGACCACAATGGCTCCCCCCCCACACAACTTCCCTCCCTCCCCCCACCCTCCCCTTTCCCGCTCCCTCTCCCCTTCTGTTCACATCAAGATTCATTTTCAATTCTCTTTATACACAGAAGATCAATTTAGTACATATTACGTAAAGATTTCAACGGTTTGCCCTCGCATAGAGACACAAAATGATAATACTGTTGGAGTACTAGTTATAGTATTAATTCACAATGTACAGCACATTAAGGACAGAGATCCTACATGATTTTTTTTTTTAAAAATTGATTAATTGTCTATGCGATTTCCAATTTAACACCAAGATTTTTTAATCATTTGCAATTATCTTTATATAAAGAAGATCGATTCAATATATACTATGTAAGGATTTCATCAGTTTGCACCCACTCAGAAACACAAAGTGTAAAATACTGTTTCAGTACTAGTAATAGCATCACTTCACATTGGATAACACATTAAGGACAGATCCCTCATGAGACGTAAGTACACAGTGACTCCTGATGTTGATTTAACAATTTGACACTCTTGTTTATGGCGTCAGTAATCTCCCTAGGCTCTGGTCATGAGTTGCCGAGGCTATGGAAGCCTTTAGGGTTCGCCGACTTCGATCTTATTCCCACAGGGCCATAGTCAAAGTGGAAGTTCCCTCCTCCCTTCAGAGAAAGGTACCTCCTTCTTTGATGGCCCCGTTCTTTCCACTGGGATCTCACTCGCAGAGATCTTTCATTTAGGTCTTCTGTTTTTTCCAGAGTGTCTTAGCTTTCCATGCCTAAAATATTCTCATGGGCTCTTCAGCCAGATCCAAATGCCTTAAGGGCTGATTCTGAGGCCAGAGTGCTATTTAGGACATCTGCCATTCTATGAGTCTGCTGTGTATCCTGCTTCCCATGTTGGATCATTCTCTCCCTTTTTCATTCTATCAGTTAGTATTAGCAGACACTAGTCTTGTTTGTGTGATCCCTTTGACTCTTAGACCTATCAGTGTGATCAATTGTGAGCTGAAATTGATCACTTGGACTAATGAGATGGCCTTGGTACATGCCACCTTGATGGGATTGTATTGGAAACCCCTGGCACAATTCTAACTCCATCATTTGGGGCCGTTCCGATTGAGCATGTCCCAAATTTTACATCTCCTCCCTCTCTTATTCCCACTCTTATATTTCACAGAGATCACTTTTCGGTTAAAATTTAAACACCTAAGTATAATTGTGTGTTAATTACAGAGTTCAACCACTAGTACTAGGATAAAGAGAAAAAAAAAATACTACCATGGATAAAGTATTACATTGTACAACAACAGTCAGCACAAGAGCTGATCGAGTCACTGTTTCTCATAGTGTCCATTTCACTTCTACAGGTTTCCCCTTTGGTGCTCAGTTAGTCATCGCCAATCAAGGGAAACAAATGATATTTGTCTCTTTGGGACTGACTTAATTCACTCAGCATGATGTTTTCTAGATTCCTCCATTTTGTTGCAAGTGACCGGATTTCATTGTTTTTGACTGCTGTATAGTATTCTGTAGAGTACATGTCCCATAATTTCCTAATCCAGTCTACTGTTGAAGGGCATTTGGGTTGGTTCCAAGTCTTAGCTATTGTGAATTGAGCCGCAATAAACATTGCTGTGCAGACGGCTTTTTTGTTTGCCAATTTAATTTCCTTTGGGTAAATTCCAAGGAGTGGGATGGCTGGGTTGAATGGTAGGGTTATATTCAGGTTTCTGAGGAATCTCCAGACTGACTTCCATAGTGGCTTCACCAGTTTGCATTCCCACCAACAGTGGATTAGTGTCCCTTTTTCCCCACATCCTCTCCAGCATCTATTGTTGGTGGATTTCTGAATGTGAGCCATTCTCACCGGGGTGAGGTGAAACCTCATTGTGGTTTTGATTTGCATTTCCCTAATTGCTAGGGATCTTGAACATTTTTTCATGTGTCTGTTGGCCATTTGGATTTCCTCTTTGGAAAAATGTCTGTTGAGGTCCTTGGCCCATCTCTTAAGTGGGTTGTTTGTTTTGATGTTGTGGAGTTTCTTAATTTCTTTGTAGATTCTGGTTATCAACCCTTTATCTGTTGCATAGTTTGCAAATATATTTTCCCATTCTGTCGGTTTCCTATTCACTTTCCTGACTGTTTCTTTTGCAGTACAGAAACTTTTCAATTTGATGCAATCCCAGTAGTTAATTTTGGTTTTCAGTGCCTGTGCTTCTGGGGTCTTTTCCAAGAAGTCTTTGCCAGTACCTATGTCTTGCAGGGTTTCTCCTATGCTCTCCAGTAATTTGATGGTGTCGGGTCGTAGGTTTAAATTTTTAATCCATGTTGAATGAATTTTTGTGTAAGGTGAAAGGTAGGGGTCTTGCTTCATGGTTCTGCACGTGGAAATCCAGTTTTCCCAGCACCATTTATTAAACAGACTGACCTTACTCCAGGGATTGGTTTTGGATCGTTGATCAAATATAAGTTGGCTGTAGGTGTTTGGATTGATTTCTGGAGTTTCTATTCTGTTCCATTGGTCTATCCATCTGTTTCTGTACCAGTACCATGCTGTTTTGATAACAACTGCCCTGTAGTATGTCCTGAAATCTGGTATTGTTATGCCTCCGGCTTTGTTTTTGTTGTACAAGATTGCTTTAGCTATTCGAGGTCTCCTGTGTCTCCATATGAATTTCACCATCATTTTTTCCAGATCTGAGAAGAATGTCCTCGGTATCTTGATTGGTATTGCGTTGAATCTGTAAATTGCTTTTGGGAGAATGGACATTTTGATGATATTGATTCTTCCAATCCATGAGCATGGGAGATTTCTCCATTTTTTGGTATCCTCTTCTATTTCTTTCTTTAAGGTTTTGTAATTTTCATTGTAGAGATCTTTAATGTCCTTAGTTAAATTTATTCCAAGGTATTTGATTGTTTTTGTAGCTATTGTGAATGGGATGGATCTTAGCAGTTCTTCCTCAGCCGTGGCATTGTCTGTGTATACAAAGGCTGTTGATTTTTGTGCATTGATTTTATATCCTGCTACTTTGCCAAACTCTTCTATGAGTTCCAATAGTCTTAGTAGAGTTCTTTGGGTCCCCTAAATAAAGAATCATGTCGTCTGCAAAGAGGGATAGTTTGAGTTCTTCCTTCCCAACTTGTATCCCTTTAATTTCTTTTTCTTGCCTAATAGCTCTGGATAAGACTTCCAGCACTATATTGAATAGCAGTGGTGAGAGTGGGCATCCCTGTCTGGTACCAGATCTCAGTGGAAATGCTTCCAACTTTTCCCCATTCAATAGGATATTGGCCATGGGTTTTTCATAAATTGCTTTGATTGTATTGAGGAATGTGCCTTCTATACCCAGTTTGCTTAGGGTTTTCATCATGAAAGGGTGTTGAATTTTATCGAATGCTTTCTCTGCGTCTAGTGAGATAATCATATGGTTTTTCTTCTGCAGCCTGTTAATGTGGTGTATCACGTTGATTGTTTTGCGAATATTGAACCATCCCTGCATACCAGGGATGAATCCCACTTGGTCTGGGTGGATGATCTTTCTGATGTGTTGTTGCAGTCTATTGGCCAGAATTTTGTTGAGGATTTTTGCATCTATGTTCATGAGGGATATTGGTCTGTAATTCTCTTTCAATGCTGCATCTTTTTCTGGCTTAGGAATTAAGGTGATGCTGGCTTCATAGAAGGAATTTGGGAGAATTCCCTCTTTTTCGATTGTTCTGAATAGTTTGAGAAGAATTGGGGTTAGTTCTTCTTTAAATGTCTGGTAGAATTCAGCAGTGAATCCATCTGGTCCTGGGCTTTTCTTTGTTGGGAGGGCCTTTATTACTGATTCAATTTCTGACTCACTTATGGGTCTGTTTAGGTTTTCTATGTCTTCCTGGTTCAATTTAGGTAGGTTGCATGTGTCCAGGAATCTATCCATTTCTGATAGGTTTCCCTGTTTGCTGGCATACAAGTCCTTGTAGTAATTTCTGATGATTCTTTTGATTTCTGTGGTGTCTGTTGTTATATTTCCTTTTTCATCTCTGATTTTACTGATTTGGGTCTTTTCTCTTCTTTTTTTAGTTAGTTGGGCCAATGGGGTGTCAATCTTGTTTATTTTTTCAAAAAACCAGCTCCTCGTTTGGCTGATTTTTTGTAATGTTTTTTTGGATTCAATCCTGTTGATTTCTTCTCTGATTTTGATTATTTCTCTTTTTCTACTAGATTTGGGTCTAGTTTGCTGCAAATTTTCTAGATCCTTGAGATGCATTGAAAGCTCATCTATTTGGTGCCTTTCCAGTTTCTTGATGTAGGCACCTATTGATATAAACTTTCCTCTTAACACTGCTTTTGCTGTATCCCATAAGTTTTGGTATGTTGTGCTGTTATCCTCATTTACTTCCAGAAAATTTTTGATTTCTCTTTTGATTTCTTCAGTGACCCATTGTTCATTCAGGAGCATGTTGTTCAATCTCCATGTGTTTGCATATGCTCTAGAGATTCCTGAGTTGCTAATTTCCAACTTCACTCCCTCATGGTCTGAGAAGTTGCATGGTATGATTCTAATTCTTTTGAATTTGCTGAGACTTGCTTTATGGCCTAATATGTGATCAATCCTAGAGTAGGTTCCATGTACTGCTGAGAAGAATGTGAATGCATTACTTGTAGGATGAAAAGTTCTGTAGATATCTGTTAGATCCATTTGGGCTATAGTGTTGTTTAAATCTACTGTCTCCTTGTTGATCTTCTGTCCTGTCGATCTGTCAATATCTGTGAGTGAAGTATTGAAGTCCCCCAGTACTATTGTGTTGGGGTCTAAGTCTCCCTTTAAGTTTCTTAACAAATTTTTTAAATAAACCTGTGGCCTGCAATTAGGTGCATATACATTGAGAATTGTTATATCTTCCTGTAGTATTGATCCCTTAATCATTATATAGTGCCCCTCTTTGTCTCTCTTAACAGTTTTTGTGTTAAAGTTTATGTAGTCCGATATTAAGATGGTTACACCCGCTCTTTTTTCATTTCTGTTGGCATGGTATATCTTGTTCCATCCTTTTATTTTCAGTCTGTATGGATCTTCGTTGGAAAGATGTGTTTCTTGTAGGCAGCAAATAGATGGTTTTTGTTCCTTAACCCAATCAGCCAATCTCTGTCTTTTAACAGGACAGTTTAGACCTTTAACGTTCAATGTGACTATTGATAAGTGGTAAGTTTGCCCTGCCATTTGCCAGATATTTTCTAATGTATGCTTTGAATTCCCTGTGATCTTTTGCCGTGAGGTTCCCTTCGTTTACCTTCTTTCATGTTGATGGTCGTGTTTCTGTGTTTCTGTGTGTAACACGTCTTTAAGTATCTTTTGCAGGGCTGGACGAGTGGCAACAAATTCTTTCAATTTTTGTTTGTTATGAAAGGTCTTTATTTCACCTTCATTCACAAATGAGAGCTTGGCAGGGTATAATATTCTGGGCTGGCAGTTTTTCTCTCTAAGTACCTGGGCTATGTCTCGCCATTCCCTTCTAGCTTGTAGGGTTTCTGTTGAGAAGTCAGCTGTAAGTCTAATTGGAGATCCTCTGAGAGTAATCTGACGTTTCTCTCTTGCACATTTTAGGATCTTTTCTTTTTGCTTCACTGTGGTGAGTTTAATTACAATATGTCGTGCAGAGGATCTCTTTTGGTCATGTTTATTAGGGGTTCTATGAGCTTCCTGGATTAGGATTTCTCTGTCTTTCTCCAAGCCTGGAAAGTTTTCTGCTAGTATCTCCCTAAAAAGGCCTTCTAATCCTTTCTCCCTCTCCATACCTTCAGGAACACCTAGAACCCGAATGTTGGGTTTTTTAATAGTATCCTGTAAATTCCCGACAATATCTTTTAGTTTTCTAATTTCCTCTTCTTGTCTTTGGTTTGACTGTTTCCTCTCCTGTTCTCTGTCTTCTAGGTCCGATATTCTCTCCTCTGCTTCACCCATTCTGGTTTTAAGGCCCTCAAGATTGCTTGTCACTTGATCTATTGAATTCTTCAATTCATTAAGATTTTTTGTCACTCTCGTAGCTTCTTGTTCTACTAGTTGTTTCATTTCGTTTTGATTTCTCCGTAGTGCTTCATTCTCGCGAGAGAGATTTTCTATCTTATCCATTAAAGATTTCTGTAGTTCAAGAATTTGTTTTTGAGAACTTCTTAATGTTCTTATCAATTCTTTGAGATCTGCTTCTTGCATTTCTTCTATCTCATTATCTTCACAATCCTGACTTGGGGTGTCTTTTCCGTTTGGGGTCATCATAGCGTCTTCCTTGATCTTGCTCCCTCGGAATCTGTTTTTATTTGGCATTTTTTTTTCCCCACACTCTTTCTCTGGGTTGTCAAGGTAACGGAGTTTGTGTGCGCGGTGTGTTCCCAGTTTTTGGATCCCCTACAGGTTTCTACAGCCTCGGGTTTTTGGTTCCGTCTGCCTCAGTGATGGGCGGGCGGGCGGGCGGGCGGGCGCGCCTTGTCCCACTGCGTTTAATCTAGCTCGAATTAGCAGGGTGGGTGACGAGAGAGACTAGTGTCCGTGCAGGCTCGCCTCAATTGTGCTGTTTCCCCCCTGGCGTCTGCTTCCCCCCGCCAGTGTCTCGGGATCCCTGTATCAGCCCCCGTTCAAGCGCTCAGTTCCAATGGCGACTGTGTTCCGCCCGGCTTCCGGTTCAGCCGGCGGGCGCGCCGTCCCACTGCGTTCAGTCCAGCTAGAATTAGCAGGGTGGGCAACGAAAGAGGCTAGTGTCCGTGTGGGCTCGCCTCAATTGTGCTGTTTCCCCCGTGGCGTCTGCTTCCCCCCGCCAGTGTCTCGGGATCCCTGTATCGGCTCCCATTTAAGCGCTGGAATCCAATGGCGACTGTGTTCCGTCCGGTTCCCGTCCCTCCCGGCAGCTCCCGTGCCACTAAGGCACGATTTGCCGTTCGCAAACTTACTTTCCCCTAGGTCCTCTGCGTCTCATTCACTGGGTCCGGAAGAATTTCCACTGCATTTTTTTCCGTGAGATTTTTCCTGAGGCTACAGTAACTCTGTTTTTATTAAACTATCTTTTTGCGGACTGCTAGTGCGCGTCCTCACTATTCCGCCATCTTGAGAACAAGAATTTTGAAATAACCCAATCAGACAAAAATAGAAAAGAATTAAAAAGAATGAAGAGAAGTTCCAAGATGGTGGAAGAGAGATAGGACATTCTGAGACGGGAAAGTCTGATTTTCCCAGCGTGAAATCAATATTTTAAAAAGGGGAGAATGTATACCCTGAGGATAAAGCTGTGGCTGAACCACAGCAGGAGATTCTGAGAAAGCAGTAGATATGGTCCAGACCTGTGCTGAAAGAGCGAATACATGACAAAAAACAACAAAAGCTTGGATCCAGGGAGGAAGATGCCCATGACAGGAAACCAGGTGAGTGGGGAACCCACAGGCCCATGGCATTGCTGTTACAGCAGGAGAGAGAGCTTGGTGAACTGCTTTTAGAGATCCACATGAACCACCCAACACAGCAGATGACCAAGCACAGAGGCAGAAAAAAAATAGCAGTGTATCTTTCTCCCTGTCTCTCTCCCTGTTACAGCAGAGACCTGCAGCCAGTGGAGGAAAGGGCTCCCATTTTGGACACAGGCAGGTAGCCGTGGCTCCACCTCCCTTGTGTACCCAGCAGTAACAGGGGTTGCCCTTCCGGTAAGGGAGAGCCACAACAATTCAGAAGACTTCTTTCCTCCTCCACACCAGCTGCATTATGTCAGATGCCCATCAACGGGAGGAAAGGGGAAGCACAGTTTGCGGGACTCTCCTACCTGCCCAGCACTATCGAGAAGTGAATGGGGCTGCAGCAGGCGGGTACTTTGGTTAGGTCTGTGGTTCACACTGTGCAGAGAAAAACCCACCTTCCCACTTGCACCTAACCTGACAGGGGGACAACACAGAGACACGGGCTCTCTGAACAACTTAATTTCCTTATAGACAGGGCTGGATAGCAGGAAGGAGTAGCCCCACTGAAAATCCACCACCTGGAGAGCCCTAGAAGCTGAGTCTGAGAAAACAGTGACCACATAGAAGACAGTGTGGCCAGGTCCTGGGCAAACACAGAGCACTTCTCTGCACTCTCCGAGCTCCTCAGTTCCTATAGTAGCCTGTAGCTACTATAGAGGGAACCCTGCTCACAGGAAAGATTGCAGAACAAACGTGCAGTTTATCAAGCACAGCAGATGTGGGCTGACCATATTGGGGACTAACACCAGGGCATCCCTCAGCTGTGAAAAAGGTTGCTTGCGCCATCAGAGGTGACCATTCCTCTCCATCCAGTTAACCAAAGTAGAGCTGTCTTACCCTGGATAGTCAGCCCACCCTGGAATACTGAACAGAACACCCTGGCCACACCAATCACACACTTCTTAGTATTCACTGAGAGTGTAGATGTCCCACTAAGCCACAGAGACATCCAAAGATAAAAGCCATCAGGCAGAATAAAAATTCGACAAATGTCAAAAATAAATTCAAGAAATAAAAGTAAGGACGGCACTACGAGCCACCCAAAGGAATGCTACAACATTTCAGTACTAGCTGGTGAGGATGGAGAGATTGAGGAAATGCCAGAAACAGAATTTTTTAAAAAACTAATCAGATTAATCAGAAGTAATCAGAAGCAAACTGACAGAGAAAAGTATATATGGTATAATGAAAAATTTTCCCGTGAAACTAGAAATGAAGAATGCAATAGATCAAATGAAAATGCAGTAGAAAGTATTAACAACAGAGTTGGTGAGGGAGAAGAAAGAATATCTGAGTTAGAAGACAAATCTTTGGAAGTTTTACAGTCAGACCAAAAGGAACAAGAAATTAGAAAACTAAAAAGCACTGTTGGAGATCCTACAACTATAGGAGATCAAGTGGCCCAACATACAGGTCTTAGGAATACCTGAAGACATGGAAACAGAGAAAGGATTAGGAGGCCTTTTAAGTGAAACAATAACAGAAAAATCTCTTATTTTGGAAAAAGAAAGGGGCATCCAGGAAGCACAGAGAACTCCCAACAGAAAAGACCAGAAAAGATCTTCACCATGAATCATTGTAGTCAAACTCCACAGCAAAACACAGAAAAAATTCTAAAATGTGTAGGAGAGAAATACCAGATTACATTCAGAGGAAATCCAATTAACTCACAGCAGACTTCTCATTACACAGACATCCAGTTAGCCAAAAAATTAAAATTAAAAATTCTCCTAAAAATTAGGAGAAAATGGCAAGATATATTCCAAGTTTTAGGAGAAAACAACTGCAAACCCAGTAGACTGTACCATGCAAAGTTCTCATTTATGAATGAAGGTGAAATAGAAATCTTTCATAACATAAATTAAAGACTATGTAACCACCTATCCAGCCTAAAAAGATGCTTAAGGATGTGCTACACACAGAAAAGCTGTCATCACTACAAAAGGTGGAGGCAAGAAATCTCCCAGAAAAGGTACAAAGGAAATCCAAAGTACAAAATAAAAATATGGAAAAAAGGGCAGGGCAAAGTTATTACTAAAGAATGTAGGCCAGCGCCACAGCTAACTAGGCTAATCCTCTGCCTTGCGGCGCCGGCACACCGGGTTCTAGTCCCGGTCGGGGAGCCGGATTCTGTCCCGGTTGCCCCTCTTCCAGGCCAGCTCTCTGCTGTGGTCAGGGAGTGCAGTGGAGGATGGCCCAAGTGCTTGGGCCCTGCACCCCATGGGAGACCAGGAGAAGCACCTGGCTCCTGCCTTCGGCTGCAGCGGCCATTGGAGGGTGAACCAACGGCAAAGGAAGACCTTTCTCTCTGTCTCTCTCTCACTATCCACTCTGCCTGTCAAAAAAAAAAAAAGAATGTAAATGGTCTCATTTTAAAGACACAGCTTGGCTGATTGGCTTAAAAACAAAACCCATCTATTTGCTGCCTATAAGAAGCACAACTCACTAACAAAGATACCAATAGACTGAAAGTGAATGGATGGAAAAAGAAATTCCATGCTAGCAGAAATCAAAAAGGAACTGGTGTAGCCATCCCAATATCAGACAAAATAGACTTTACAACAAAAACCGTTAAAAGAGACAGAGAAGGGCACTACATAATGATTAAGGGAACAATTCAATAGGAAGATGTGACTATAATAAATGCAGATGTACCTAATTACAGGGCACCTGCCTATTTAAAAGAAATGTAGGGGCCAGCACTATGGCACAGTGGGTTAACGCCCTGGCCTGAAGCACTGGCATCCCATATGGGTGCCAGTTTGAGACTCAGCTGTTCCACTTCTGATCCAGCTCTCTGCTATGGCCTGAGAAAGCAGTAGAGGATGGCCCAAGTCCTTTGGCACCTACACCCGCATGGGAGACCTGGAAAAAGCTCCTGGCTCCTTGCTTTGGATCGGCACAGCTCCAGCCATTGCAGTCACTTAGGAAGTGAACCAGTGGATGGAAGACCTCTCTCTCTCTCTGCCTCTCCTCTGTGTAACTTTGACTTTCAAATAAATACATCCTTTAAAAAAAAACTTTCTTCTGTCTAGATCAAGGCTGTTACCATGGACTGGTGGAGTGACAGAACCAACTTAAAAATGTCAAGCAATCTAAAGAGACACATAGACTCAAATACAATAGTAATGGGGGACTTTGAAACGCCAATTTCAGCAATGGACAGATCAACCAGACAGAAAATTAGCAAGGAAACAACAGAATTAATCGACACTATAGACCAAACGGACCTAACAGATATCTACAGAACTTCCCATCCTACAACCACAGAATATGTATTATTCTCACCAGTGCATGGAACTTAACTCTAGGATTAATCACATGATAGTCCATAAAGTAAGTCCCAGCAAATTCAAAAAATCAAAATCATAGCACATATCTTCTCTGAACACAAAGGAATGAAGCTGGAAATCAATAACTCAGAAATCTCTAGATCATATGCAAACATAGAGACTGAACAAAAAGCTCCTGAATGAACAGTGGATCACAGAAAAAAATCAAAATATAAGTAAAAAATTTTCTGGAAATGAAGATGGCAATACAATATATCAAAACTTATGGATACAGAAAAAGCAGTGTTAAAGAGGAACGCTCATAGCAATTGGTGCCTACATCAAGAAATTGGAAAGGCACCAAAAATATGAGCTATTAATTCAGCTCAAAGATCTAGAAAAACAAATCTAAAACTAGTAGGAGAAAAGAAATAATTAAAATTAGAGAGGAAATCAACAAAATCGAAAACAAAACCATGCAAGAGATCAGCACAATGAACAGCTGGTTTTTTTTTTTTTTGAATAAAATAAAATTGACACATCATTGGCCCAATTAAAATAGGAGAGAAAATACCCAAATTAATGAAATCAGAGGTGAAAAATGAAATGTCATAACAGAAACCACAAAAAAATAAAAAGAATCATCAGAAATTACCACAAAGAGCTGTTGGCCAACAAATCAAAAACTTAGAAGAAATGGATAGATTCCTGGATACATGTGACCTACTGAAAATGAGCCATGAAAACATAAAAAATCTAAACTGACCAATAACCAAGACAGAAATTGAATCAGTAATAAATAACCTCACAATAGAAACAACAAAAAGAGCCCAGGACAAGATGGCCTCACCAGTGAATTCTATTCCACATTTTAAAGAAGAATTAACTCCAATTCATCTAAAGCTATTTAAAACAATTGAAAGGGAGGGAATCCTCCCAAATTCTATGAAGCCAGCATCACCTTAATTCCTAAACCTGAAAAAGACACAGAGAAAGAGAACTACAGACCAATATCCATGATGAATGCAGATGCAAAAATTCTTAAAAATATTTTAGCCAATTGAATCCAACAAAACATCAGAAGGATCATTATCCCAGACAACGTGGATTTACTCTTGTGAACAGGGATGGTTCAACATTTGCAAATCAATGTTATACATTACATTAACAAATTGAAGAACAAAAACCATATGATTATCACAATAAATGATGCAAAGAAAGCATCCGATAAAATACAACACCCTTTCATTACAAAAACTCTAAGCAAATTGTGTGGAGGATTGTTCCTTCTACCCCCAATCAGGGCAATTTATGATAAACCCATGGCCAGCATCCTATTAAGTGGGGAAAATCTGAAAGCATTCCAACTGAAATCCAATACTAGACAAGTATACCCACTTTCACCATTGTTATTCAATATAGTCCTGAAAGTTTTAACCAGAGCCATTAGGAAAGAAAAAGAAATCAAAGGGATACAATTTGGGAAGGAGAAAATCAAACTATCCCTATTTGCAGATGGCATGATTCTATATTCAGGGGATCCAAAAGACTCCACTGAGAGACTATTAGAACTCATAGAAGAGTTTGGTAAAGTGGCAGATATAAAAATCAACACATAAAAATGAACAGCTTTTTTATACACAGACAATGCCACAACTGAGAAAGAACTTCTAAGATATATTCTATTCCTAAAAATGGCTACAGTAAAAATCAACACCTTGTAATAAATTTAACCAAAGATGTCAAAGGTCTCTATTATGAGAATTAAAAAACATTAAAGAAATATAGAGGATAACAAATTATGGAAAAATTTTCCATGTTCATGGATTTGAAGAATCAATATCATCAAAATGTTCATACTTTCAAAAGCAATTTTTAGATTCAGTGTAATACCAATCAAAATATCAAGGACATTCTTCTCAGATACAGAAAAAAGGATGCTGAAATTCATTTGGAAGCAGAGGATAGCTAAAGCAATCTTATACAATAAAAACAAAGTCAGAAGCATCAAAATACCAGCTTTTAAGACATACTACCAGACAGTTTTGGTACAAAAACAGATGGATACACTAATGCAACAGAATAGAAACACCAGAAATCAATCCAAGCATCTACAACCAACTTATCTTTGACAAAGGAGCTAAAGTCAATCCCTGAAGCAAAGAAAGTCTCAACAAATGGTGCCTGGAAAACTGGATTGCCACACACAGAAGCAAGAAGATCCCAACCTTACACCTTTCACTAAAATCCACTCAAAATGGACTAAAAACCTAAATCCAAAACCCCACACCATCAAATTACTAATGAAACCCTACAAAGCATTTGAATAAGTAAAGAGTTCTTGGAAAAGACCTGAGAGGCATAGACAATAAAAGCCGTAATTGACCAATGGGATTGCATCAAGCTGAGAAGCTTCAGCACTGCAAAATAAACACCCAAGAAAGGGAAGAGGCAACTGACAGAATGGGAAAAATTATTTGCAAGCTATATAACTGAAAAAAGATTAATAACCAGAACATATAAAGAGATCAAGAAACTCCACAACAAAACAGACAACCCACTTAAGAGATAAGCAAAGGAGTTAAACTGACATTTTTCTAAAAAGAAAGTCCAAATGGTAAGCAGACACATGAAAAAAATGTTCAGGATCACTAGCTGTCAGGAAAATGCAAATCAAAACCAAAATGAGGTTTCACCTCACCCCCATTAGAATGGCTTTTATACAGTAATCAACAAACAACAAATGCTGGTGAGGGAAAAAGGTACCATAATCCAAAGTTGATGGGAATGCAAACTGGTCCAGATTCTGTGGAAGACAGTATGGAGATACCTCAGAAATCTGAAAATAGACCTAGTGTATAACCCAGCCATCCCACTCCAGGGAATTTACACAAGGGAAATGAAATCAGTATATTTAAGAGTTATCTGTACCCCTATATTTATCGCAGCTCAATTCACAATAGCAAAGACATTGAATCAACCCAGATGTCCATCAACTGAAGACTGGATACGAAAATTATGGGATAGGTACACTGTGGAATACTACACAGCAGTTTAAAAACAAAGCCACAAACCAACATTTGCAACAAAATGGGTGAAACTGGAAAACATCATAGTTAGTGAAATAAGTCAGTCTCATAGAATGGCAGATTTCCTAAACAGCACTCTGGCCTCAGAATCAGCCCTTAAGGCATTCAGATCTGGCTGCAAAGCCCATGAAAGTATTTCAGGCATGGAAAGCCAAGACACTCTGGCAAAAAAAAAAATGACCTAAATGAAAGATCTCTGTGAGTGAGATCCCAGTGGAAAGAACAGGTCATCAAAGAAGGAAGTACCTTTCTCTGAAGGGAGGAGAGAACTTCCACTTTGACTATGGCCTTGTCTAAATATGATCAGAGTTCATGAACTCAAAAGGCTTCCATATCCTTAACAACTCATGACAAGAGCCTAGGGAGATTACTGATGCCATAAACAAGAGTGTCAATTTGTTCAGCCAACAACAGGAGTCACTGTGCACTGACTCCCATATAGGATCTCTGTCCTTAATGTGCTGTACATTGTGATTTAATGCTATAGCTAATACTGAAACAGTATTTTTCACTTTGTGTTTCTATGTGGGTGCAAACTGTTGAAATCTTTACTTAATATATACTAAACTGATCTTCTGCATATAAAGAGAATTGAAAATGAATCTTGATGTGAATGGAAGGGAGAGGGAGTGGGAAAGGGGAGGGTTGCGGGTGGGAGGGAAATTAATGGGGGGGAACAATGTGATCCATAAGCTGTACTTTGGAAATTTATATTCATTAAATAAAAGTTAAAAAAAAAAGAACCTAGAAAACATGGTTTAATATCCAAAAAAAAAGAAATAAGTCAGTCTCAAAGGGACAAAGACTGTACGTTCTCCCTGACCTGTGATAATTAATACAGAACCTAAAATCAACCTATAGAAGTGAAATTGACACTTGGAGAAGCAATGACTTTAATCAGCTCTTGTTTTGACTGTTGAGAAAGTTTTTATTTCCATACTAATTGGTGAACTCTTATAGTATTAATCATATTTCTATAAAATTAATTGAAAATAGACCTTAGTAAAAAAATTAGAGTGAGAATAAGAGAGGGAGGAGGAAAGAAGAGGGAGGCAGGCACAGTGGAAAGAGTCAAGATGTTCCTAAAGTAGTAATTGTGAAATGTATACGGTTTGTAACTGTAAAGCAGTATAGTTCTGCATACATTCCTATAGACTTACTTATATGGGTACATTTTTAAAATTACCATGGCACCCTAAAATCCCCTTAAACTGTGTGAGGATTTTTTAAGTGTTATAGTGATAATGTGGATAGAATTAAATATTAAAGTGACTATATAAATAGGTCTATGTTTGGTAATAATAATAGATTTAAATAGGAGTGAGTGCTCCAATATGGGAAACAGTCCATACAGCAGACTCATAGAATGACAATAGACTTAAGTAGTATGCTGACCTTGGAATCAGCCTTTAGACATTCTGGAATTGGTGAAAGTCCATGAGAACCTAGAACAGACTTGATATTTAGTGCATAAAGTTAATTGAAACAAAAACAAAAAGAAAAACAATCAAATACCTTGGAATAAACTTAACCAAGGATGTTAAAGATCTCTATGATGAAAATTACAAAACCTTACAGAAATAGAAGAGGACACAAAAAAATGGAAAAATCTTCCATGCTCATGGATTGGAACAATCAACATCATCAAAATGTCTATTCTCCCAAAAGCAATTTACAGAATCAATGCAATACCTATCAAAATACCAAAGACATTCTTCTCAGATCTAGAAAAAATGATGCTAAAATTCATATGGAGACACAGGAGACCTCGAATGGCTAAAGCAATCTTGTACAACAAAAACAAAGCCAGAGGCATCACAATACCAGATTTCAGGACATACTACAGGGCAGTTGTTATCAAAACAGCATGGTACTGGTACAGAAACAGATGGATAGACCAATGGAACAGAATAGAAACACCAGAAATCAACCCAAACATCTACAGCCAACTTATATTTGATCAAGGATCTAAAACCAACCCCTGAATTCAGGACAGTCTATTCAATAAATGGTGCCGGGAAAATTGGATTTCCATGTGCAGAAGCATGAAGCCAGACCCCTACCATTCACCTTTACAAAAATTCACTCAACATGGATTAAAGACCTAAATCTGTGACCTGACACCATCAAATTATTAGAGAGCATTGGAGAAACCCTGCAAGATATTGGCACTGGCAAAGACTTCCTAGAAAAGACCCTGGAGGCAGAGGCAATCAAAGCCAAAATTAACTATTGGGATTGCAACAAATTGAGAAGTTTCTGTACTGCAAAACAAACAGAAGAGTGAAGAGGCAACCAACAGAATGGGAAAAAATATTTGCAAACTATGCAACAGATAAAGGGTTGATAACCAGAATCTACAAAGAAATCAAGAAACTCCACATCAAAACAAACAACCCACTTAAGAGATGGGCCAAGGACCTCAATAGACATTTTTCCAAAGAGGAAATCCAAATGGCCAACAGGCACATGAAAAAAATGTTCAAAATCACTAGCAATCAGGGAAATACAAATCAAAATCACAATGAGATTTCACCTCACCCCGGTCAGAATGGCTCATATTCAGAAATCTACCAACAATGGATGCTGGAGAGGATGTGGGGAAAAAGGGACACTAACCCACTGTTGGTGGGAATGCAAACTGGTGAAGCCACTATGGAAGTCAATCTGGAGATTCCTCAGAAACCTGAATATAACCCTACCATTTAACCCAGCCATCCCACTCCTTGGAATTTACCCAAAGGAAATTAAATTGGCAAACAAAAAAGCTGTCTGCACCTTAATGTTTATTGCAGCTCAATTCACAATAGCTAAGACCTGGAGTCAACCTAAATGCCCATCAACAGTAGACTGGATAAAGAAATTATGGGACATGTACTCTACAGAATACTATACAGCAGTCAAAAACAATGAAGTCCAGTCATTTGCAACAAGATGGAGGAATCTGGAAAACATCATGCTGAGTGAAATAAGCCAATCCCACAGGGACAAATATCACATGTTCTCCCTGATCGGTGACAACTAACCAAGCCCCAAAAAGGAAACCTGTTGAAATTAAATGGACACCATTAGGAAGAGTGACTTGATCGGCCCTTGTCCTGACTGTTGAGGTACAACTTAATACTTTATCCCTTTTAGTATTTTTGTTCTACATAATACTATTGGTTGAACTCTGTAATTAACACACAATTATTCTTAGGTTTTTAAATTTAACTGAATACTGATCCCTGTTAAATATAAGAGTGGGAATAAGAGAGGGAGGAGATGTACAATATGGGACATGCTCAATCAGACTTGCCTCAAATGGTGGAGTTAAAAATGTGCCAGGGGATTCCAATACAATCCCTTCAAGATTGCATGTATAAATGCCATCTCACTAGTTCAAGTGATCAATTTCAATTCACAATTGATCATACTGATATTTCTAAGAGTCAAAGGGATCACACAAACAAGACTAGTGTCTGAAAATACTGATAGTAAAGAAAGGGAGAGAACAATCCAACATGGGAAGTGGGATACACAGCAGACTCATAGAATGGCAGATGTCCTAAATAGCACTCTGGCCTCAGAATCAGCCCTTAAGGCATTTGGATATGGCTGAAAAGCCCATGAGAGTATTTTAGGCATGGAAAGCCAAGACACTCTGGCAAAAAGGAACATAAATGAAAGGTCTCTGCAAGTGAGATCCCAGTAGAAAGAACGGGCCATCAAAGGAGGAGGTACCTTTCTCTGAAGAGAGGAGAGAACTTCCACTTTGACTATGACCTTGTCTAAATAAGATTGAAGTCAGCGAACTCAAGAGGCTTCCATAGCCTTGGAAACTCATGACAAGAGCCTCAGGTGATTTGACAACATAAACAAGAGTGTCAAATTGTTAAGTCAACAACAGGAGTCACTGTGTACTTACTCCTTATGTGGGATCTCTGTCCTTAATGTGTTGTCCAATGTGAATTAATGCTATAATTAGTACTCAGACAGTATTTTACACTTTATGTCCTGGGTAGGTGCAAACTGTTGAAATCTTTACTTTATATACTAAATTGATATTCCGTATATAAAGATAATTGAAAATGAATCTTGATGTGAATGGAATGGGAGAGGCAGTGGGAGATGGGAGGGGTGCAGGTAGGAGGAAAGTTATGGGGGGGTGGGAGCCATTGTAATCCATAAACTGTACTTTGGAAAGTTATATTTACTAAGTTACAGTGTTTATAATTAAAAAAAAAGTACAGGCCTTCAAAGAAGGAGGTACCTTTCTCTGAAGGGAGGAGAGAACTTCCACATTGACTATGACCTTGTCTAAATAAGATCAGAGTCAGTGAACTTAAAAGGCTTCCATAGCCTTGGCAACTCATGACAAGAGCCTAGGGTGATTACTGATGCCATAAACAAGAGTGTCAATTTATTAAGTCAACAACAAGAATCCCTGTGCACTTACTCCTCATGTAGGATCTCCATCTTTAATGTGCTGTTCAATGTGAATTAATGCTATAACTTGTACTCAATCAGCATTTTACACTTTATGTTCTGTGTGGGTGCAAACTGATGAAATCTTTATATAAAGAAGATCAATTTAGTATATATATTAAGATAATTGAAAATGAATCTGGATGTGATTGGAATTGTAGAGGGAGCAGGAGTTGGGAGGGCTGTGGGTGGGAGGGAAGTTATGGGGGAAAAAAGCCATTGTAATCCATAAGCTGTACTTTGGAAATTTATATTTGCTAAATAAAAGTTAAAAAAAAAAGCTCATGGAGTTAGGAGAACATGACACACAGTGAACTGAGAAACTATAAAAATCATCATTGTGCACCTTTAGTAAAAGATCAATGGCGTATAGAGAAATGTAATCATGATAGTTAACATCTCAAAGATCTGTTCTTTCCAATAAAAATGAGAATATCACTATGAAAACAGATCCACAAAAATAGATGAATATTACAACTCTGAACTCATGCAAAGGCAGACCTTGTCAAATTCAGGCATTACATCAATTTTTGATCACTGTTAAAATCCATGATGAGTACTTACTGTTATACACAATCAGATCAGCAGTAAGTTTTGTCAAAAGAAAAAGTAACAGAAATAGAATATTGAAGCCAAGACCACCTGCCACTCTATGCTTAACTTCACCACTGCTCAGACTTCTGTGGGCTCATCATGCCTCCTAGAAAGGGCTCCCAGAAAACGGTGGCCTCTGGGGATGCAGCCCCAGCACATTTATATACTTTGGATATAATAGTTTGTATTCATGACCATCCCTCTGACAACCCAGTTATGGAGAAAAAGAAAATGTACAAACTTTAAAGCAGTAAAGAGGAAAAGGGGAATAAATAAAACTTGCCCAGTCTAACAGAATATAATAGTGGGCTATCAAGAACTGACCAAAAGCTATCAAACATATAATCGACATATGATCTGTAGAAATAAATTCCAGTATGTTTTTTGTATAAACAGAAGTTTAAAACCTTATGTGAAAAAGTAAATAACAGTCATTCCAATTCAATGTTAAGACTCTACCTATATTTCATTTGTATACAAGTTAACAAAAATACCAGGATAGAGAAAAGGATAAGTGGAAAACATAGTATCAGGATATTCCCAATGACATGAGAATGTAGGTGGGTGTATTAATATCAGAATTTTTATGAACCAAGAAGTTCAGCATCTCACATTTAGGGCAAGATGACTTTTGAAAATGATTCCAAGAGGACCCAACAAGGAAGGGAGTTTCTTCAGTAAGTGGTATTGGGTAAACTGGATATCCACAAACAGAAGAGTGAATTAGAGCTCATCTAGAACACAAACAAAAATCAACCCCAAATGACTTAATGACTGAAACACAGAAACTGAAACTCTTGAAGAACCAAAAGGACACAGAGCAAAAGCTTCATGACACTGTTGCAGGCAGTGATTTCTTTGATATGCCCTCAAAAACAGAAGCAAAAATTGAGAGCTGGGACTACATTAAATGGAAGAGCTTTGAAATGGAGAAAATGCATGCAAACCATGTAATAAGGGACTAATATCCAAACACACCAAAATATCAAATAACTCTAAGAAAAACCAGTTTTAAAATGAGCAAAAACCTGAACAGACATTACTCAAAAAAAGACATACAAACGGACTTCAAATATATATGACAGGATCTGCCACATCATTAATCCCCAGGGAAATTCCTAATAAAGCCACAATGAGAATCATCTCACACCTGTTACAATGGCAATTATCTTTGAATTTTTATGATTTTCACTTGATTTGAAGATGGAAAATGAGAGTAGATGAAGGGGAAGGAGGAGAGGAAGGAGGGAGATGGGGGAAAGTAGTGAGGGGGGAGAGAGAGGCGGGGAGGGGGGAGAGAGAGGCGGGGAGGGGGGAGAGAGAGGCGGGGAGGGGGGAGAGAGAGGCGGGGAGGGGGGAGAGAGAGGCGGGGAGGGGGGAGAGAGAGGCGGGGAGGGGGGAGAGAGAGGCGGGGAGGGGGGAGAGAGAGGCGGGGAGGGGGGAGAGAGAGGCGGGGAGGGGAAGGGAGGAAGACAGTTTATAACATATTGTCTACATCAATATCGTTAAGAAAGCAGACTGAGTGCTTTACCCACACACAAATACGTGAGATTATACATATGGAACAGCTCGATTTAGTCATTTCACAATATAGACACATATCAAAAGATCATGTTGTACACCATAAATATAAAATTTTTCTATCAGTTGAAAATAAATATGAGGCCAGCGCCATTGCTCAATAGGCTAATCCTCCGCCTGTGGCGCTGGCACACCGGGTTCTAGTCCCAATCGGGGTGCCGGATTCTGTCCCGGTTGCCAGCTCTCTGCTGTGGCCCAGGAGTGCAGTGGAGGATGGCCCAAGTGCTTGGGCCCTACACCCCATGGGAGACCAGGAGAAGCACCTAGCACCTGGCTCCTGCCATCGGATCAGCGCGGTGCGCCGGCCGCAGCGTGCCAGCTGCAGCAGCCATTGGAGGGTGAACCAACGGCAAAGGAAGACCTTTCTCTCTCTCTCTCTCTCACTGTCCACTCTGCCTGTCAAAGAAAAAAAGAATATGAAACTTAATATCTAGTGATACCATGTATATCCACATTTATGTACATATTTAAGTACAGAACCTGTATAGGCTGAAAAGCGGTATATTAAAAATAAATATGAAGTTTAATAGCTAATGGGACTATACATGTAGACATTCATGTAAGTATACACAATACTGAACCTGTAGAAACCTAAAACATAGCTGTGAAGTGTGCAAAGAAAACAAGAATAACTAATTCATTCTCAATTATGGAGGAGAATCTTAATGCAAATGTCTTGGATATTTTTAGGCTAAGCAGACAAAGACATTAGTAGGGTTAGACCAAGCCACCAAGCATGAGTGAGCCTGTTCTAATGGGTACTTATAGACGCCAACACACAGAGCACATTTCCTTCAGAGGAACTTGTATCTGCATAAAACAGATCTCCACAATCAAAAGGTGATGAGTATCATGCAAAGCATATTCTCTGATAAAATGAAAATCATCCCCTCAAAGCATATCCACTGGAATTTAAAAACCACACTTTGAAATCATTCCCAAATTAAAGAATACATAAAAGAACACAAATAGACAATAAGAAATATTCCACATTTCAACACTTGTGCCATGCTGCTAAAACAGAACCAGAGATTTGTAACACTGCTATGCATGTATGAGTGCTAGAAGGGAAGGGGCGCCGGTTGTGGCACAGGTTAAGCTGCTGCTTGGGTGACCCACATCCCATATTGGACTGCCAGGTGGAATCCAGGCTACTACACTTCTGACTGTTGGAATCTGACTTTTGGAGTAAACTAGTGGGTGGAAGAGCCGCCTCTCTCTTCTCTCTCTCTCCCTCTCCCTCTCCCCACCTTACTATATCTTTAAAATCAATTTAAAATAATATTTGAAAAAATAAAATGTTGACAGTGGTATGCAATATAAGAAAAGCAACATAATGTATACAAAGAAAGTAAAATGAAAGAAATGATCAAATTAAGAACAGAAATTTATAGAATCCATTATACTTAAACATAATCCAAATATCAAATCCAATGTCAAAGCAAGCAAAACTCATATAGACATTTCAGTGTTAAGAGACTAAGTGTTAGTGGGGTTATGGAAGTGGAACTCCTGTACACTACTACTAGGAGTAAAAATTAGGAAAACCACTGTGAAAATGTATTAGTAAATTTCAGAGATGTCCTAACTCGAATATATATATATATAATATATATATATATATATAACTCGATTATATATATATATAATTATATATATATAATATTATATATATATAATATATATATAATATATTTCCTATTATATATATAAATATATATATAATATTTCCTATTATATATATAAATATATATATATTAGGAAAACCACTGTGAAAATGTATTAGTAAATTTCAGAGATGTCCTAACTCGATTATATATATATATATAATATATATATATATATAACTCGATTATATATATATATAATTATATATATATAATATTATATATATATAATATATATATAATATATTTCCTATTATATATATAAATATATATATAATATTTCCTATTATATATATAAATATATATATATTAGGAAAACCACTGTGAAAATGTATTAGTAAATTTCAGAGATGTCCTAACTCGATTATATATATATATATATTATTATACATATATAATATATATAATATATATATATAATATATATATTATTATATATTATATATAATTATATATATATTATATATATATTATATAATATATTATATATTATATATATATAATATATAATATATTATATATTATATATATAATTATATATATTATATATATAATTATATAATATATATTATTTATATATATTATATAAATAATATATATTATTTATATATTTATTATATATTATTTATATAATATATTATATATATTATATATTATATAATATATATTATAATTATATTATATAATATAATATATAATTATAAATATATATATTATAAATAATATATAATATATTATTATTATAAATATATAATATATTATATATAATTTATAATATATTAATATATATTTAATATAATATATTATATATATTATATATTATATATAATATATAATATATATATTATATAATATATATAAATAATATATAATATATTATTATAATAAATAATATATAATATATATATTATTATATATATTATAATATATTTATATAATATATTATTTATATATTAATATACATAAATAATATAATTTATATATATTATAATTATATTATATATATTATATATAAATATATATATTATATATTATATATATAATATATTATAATAATATATTATATATAATATAATATATAATATGATATATATTATATATAATATATATATATCACTTGAGAAGGCTGCAATAGTGCAAGTCTCAAAATTATTACTCTAAGAACATCTCAACCCCTTCTCAATTTCCTGACCTGAAATTTCCTTACAATCACAAACATTTGCTGAACACCAGTTACCAATGAGGAAGCATCCAATGAGCTAGAGACCCATGATGAAAGGAGTCTTTATCATGAAAAGATTCATGGATAATCTCAGGTGACCGACCTGCACCTACTCCTAGTGAAGATGATGGAAGTATAAGAGGTATTTACTAAGGAGTATGATGAAAACCAAATTGCAAATGAAAATGAGTTCTCCTCAAAGCAGCGAGAACAAAGGTGAAGTGCAGAAGCGCAGAACATCTCCCACAGGTGGGGATACTTGAGGGCTCTGTAGGATGAATATCAGCTTTCCTTGAAAAGCACTTTAGTGGGAGAGGTGGAGACAGCATTTTAAGTAACAGACATCATGCAGAAAGGCACAAAGAAAATGCATGGGGTATTTGAAGACTCTGTGTATGATGAAAGCAGCAACAGACCAAGCGTCTCGGGGCTGAATGTCAGCGCACATGTGTTCCAAGAAGGAGTCAAGTATGGGGCCGGCGTTGGGATGCTGGCATCCCATAGAGAAGCACTGGTTCAAGTCCCGGCTACTGGCCTGGGAGCCAGCTCCCTGCTACAGTGCCTGGTAATGCAACGGAAAACCGCCCCAGGTGGTCCCTGCCGCACTCCTGAGATACCCACATGGAGTTCCTGGCTTCTGGCTTTGGCCTAGCGCAGCCCTGGTCATTGTGGCCATTTGGGGAATGAAACAGCAGATGAAAATTCTCTCTCAAATAAATAACAAACCTTAGTTTAAAAAAGAAAAAGAAAAAAGTGAGTGCTATGAATTCTCCGTGCATTAAAGGGATTTAATGTTGCTAAAACCTGACACACATCAGTCAAGGAACACCAGAGGGCTGCTTTCAACTCCAGACTTAGCACGGATTACGGACTGCTGAGAAACCGCAAGAAACCTCTAGGCTCCGGCTCATAAGATGCTTGGGGAGCCTAACGGAAGGGCTGGGGACTTCCTGCCTGGCCTTTCTCACTGCTTCCCTCCTCAGGTCTTACCTGCTGCCTCCCAGGGTGAGCGCGGGCCAGAGCTGGAGTGGGAGCCCAGACAGCAGCCAAGGCGCGGGGGCGCGGTGTGCAGGCCCGGGAACTGGAGTCGGAGCCCAGACAGCAGCCAAGGCGCGGGGGCGCCGTGTGCAGGCCCCGGAAGCCGGAGCAGGAGCAGCCGGCACAAGCTCCTTCTTAGCGGCTCCTGCAGGAAGCCCCGCCCCTCCACGCTGCTCCTGTTAGTGACTCCACCTGTGCGCAGGGGTTTACGATGGTTAACATGGCAGGGTGTCTCTAACAGTGTTTCACTTACATCTTACACGCGGATTCTTCGGGTATCACGCAGGCCCCGGGGGTGGGGAGTGTGGCAGGGAACAGCCGGCCCTGGGGAAGGCGGCCCTTCCCGCTGCCCATCAGGAAACCGAGGCTCAGCTGGGCGGCCTGTGAGACTGGCTGCCTTCCTCGAATCAGCCTCAGGTGACGCCCAGAGGCCGGTGGAAGGAGAGAATTATCCTCGGGTCACAGCTCCCCACAGGTGCTTATGGCGCCCAGCCAGTCACGGCAGCCAGGCACTAGAGAGCTTAGGGGTGGGGTCAGCGGTGTGGTATAATGGGTAAAGTCACCACCTGCAGTGTCAGCATCCCATATGGGTGCCTGTTCGAGTCCTGGCTGTTCCACTTCCGATGAGGCTCTCTGCTATGGCCTGGGAAGGCAGTAGAAAATGGCCCAAGTGCTTGGGCCCCTGCACCTGTGTGGGAGACAGGAAAAAAGCTCCCAGCTCCTAGCTTTAGACCCACCCAGCTCTGGCCATTGGTGGCCATTTGGGGAGTGAGGCAGCAGATGGAAGATCTGTCTCTCTCAATCTCTGACTTTCAAAGAAAGGATAAATCTTTAAAAAACAAAAGAGCTTAGAGGTGAGAAATGGGGCTCCCGGGGCTCCACTGCTGCCCACCAGCCCATCCTCCTTCCCTGAGCATGGGCGGCCTTCACGGCGGCTGTGTGTGGCCCTGGAGGCTGGAGGCTGAATCCTAGCGGACTCTGAGTACCGGGTGCCACGGAGGGCCGGGCAGGTCGACTTCCGAACCCAGCCAACCCCAGCAGCCTGAGGAAGCTGTCCGCAGCCCCAGCAGGGAGCTGAGGAGGACGGCGCCTGAGCTCCAAGGCCACCTCTGTCAGCCCCTCCCGGGTCAGTTTCCCCATCCTCCTCTGAGGCGCTGAGGCGGAGTCCTCCTGCCCAGCCCGGGCAAGGCCCCGCCAGGCCCTCCTCCCGCTGCCTCCCGGGGGAACACCGAGCAGAGGGAGGCTCAGGGCTTGGCCACGCCCCTCCGCACCTGCCCCTTTGCGGGGTGATGATGGGACCCAGGGAGCTCCTGCTGGAGGGGCTGTGTGGGTTGCTCTCAGATTGAAGAGCCGCCACCTGAGACCTCTTTCAGCTGCCGCAGGAGCCACCCCCGCGAGCTCAAGGGGAAAGGTGCCACTCAGGAGGGCAGCGAATGGAAGGAAAGGCAGAGACAGAAGCCCGCAGAAAAGAGATCCACACGGCTCTCAGGGACCCTCCCAGAGGTCTCCCTCTTCCCGGTCAGAACTGAGGCAGAGAATCCCATTGGGCGGTGCTATGGTCAGGTGTCTAGCCAGGACCAACAGGGGTGGAGCCAATAGCGCAAATTGAGTCTGGCCAGTCCCAGAGAAGGGAGAAGTGGGGGGCAGTCACTGTGAGATTGACAAGCATGGAACAGAAGTTCCTCGTTAGTGGGTCCCAGTGGTCTTGGACCAACCCAGAGAGGGGTCCAGGTGTGTCCTGGTGAAGAGCAGGGAGGAGAGGGGGGATGTGGCCCCAATAGAGGAGATGCCCAAGGAAAGGCACGTGGACCTCAGAACATGGGGTAGCACAGGGGTGCCAAGGTTCCCTCTGGGAGCAAAGGTATTGGAAATGAGAAGCGAGGAGGAAAAGGGAGTGGATGGCAGACAGGGTAAAGGTAAACAGCTGGGCAGGGCAGTGAGGCAGACAGGGGGCTGCTGGCCAGGGCTCTGGGACTCGTAGTGGCACTCAGATGAGATGGGGAATTGAGTGAGCAAAGCATCCCAGCCTGAGGGTCTGTGGGGTACTTATGTGGACAAAGAGCCAGAAGGCAGTGTCCACACAACAGACCTGCCTGAGCTGCTGCAGGGACTAGTGGGTAGTTCCCATGGACATAGGTTACCCCGGAGGCCAAGCGAGTCTCAAAAGCATTGGGAAAATGTCCAAAAGAAAAGACCCAGGGCAGAGCCCCAGGGAACCCTGCATCCCAAGGAGGGGTACAAAGAAAATTGGAGAAGTCAGAGAAGTGGGAGGAGAAAGGGGAGGATGAGGCCAGGTCCAGGAGGGGAAAGTCTCTTCCCCCACCCCATCCCTGATTTGTTTTCCTCTCTGCCTCTCAAAAACATTGGTAAGTTTTTATTTTAAAGTCCACGCATGGCTAAGCATTGATCAGTTTGACTACAGTCTAACTAAAAGGCACCACTAAAAAGTGAATGCCTCTTGCCTGGCTTTAGCATAAGGCAGGCTAAGTAGGGAGGTCTTCATACCACGGCTAGTACAAAGGACACTGCCCGCACATCAGTGATGGTGTAGCGCCCAGGAAGCAGCTGCTACAGAATCCACTGGCACGAGTGTGCCCTCTACTGGAGGGGTAAGAAACCTCGTCATTGCAGGTGTGGTACTGTGGCACTCTGTGAAATTAGACGTTGCCAGAAGTCCACCGAACTTCTGATGCAAAAACTACTTCTCCAGCGTCTGCTGCGAGATTGCTCAGGACTTCAAAACAGATCTGCGCTTCCAAAGCACAGCCACTGGTGCTTTGCAGAAGGCAAGCGAGGCCTATCTGATTGGCCTTTTGAAGACACCAGGCTGGGTGCTATCCATGCCAAACATGTAACAATTATGTCAAAAAAACATCCAGCTAGCACACCGCAGATGTGGAGAATGTGCTTAAGAATCCACTATGCTGGAAAACATTTCATTCTCAAAAAAAAATTGTTTCTCTTCTGTTATTAGTAGTTCTGATTATTAGATAATTTTTTCCATGAGGTCAAAAGGTACCTAATTAAATTATTGCAAGTGGAAAGATAGGGGACAGAAATCAGGTACTGGCAGTTTTTCCATTTTCATTTATGTGTGGATTTTTAATATAAATGCCAAGACATATAGTATTAATGCAAGTTTAAATGTTTCATTGAACAAGTCTCAGCAGTTCCACTTTAAAACAGTTATAAATAAACCTGTTAGATTTTTCTAGACAATGCCAGCATTTGCATTTTTTACAAGAAGCAAATTTCTTATTGATAGCAACTAACTGGTGTTTGTAGCATTTTTATCATACAGTAGATTCCATTCATTCTCTATACTTTTCTGAGTTGTCCTACAGGCAAGTATATATTTTTAATTTTGCCTATCTTCTGAGCTGTTCCTGTAAGCTTGCTATTAAAACTATAAAGAAGTAAGAGTATCAAGAGATATAATTAAAAAGATAAGCCACAAACTGGAAGAAGATATTTAATACTCACATAATGAGCAGAGGAATGCTATTCAGAATATTTTAAATTTCCTAAAAGACTAATCAGAAAAAGAGTAAAATGCTAGTAGAAAAATGGACACAAAAAATTGAACAGGGATTTCTCAGAAAAGGAAATCTGAATTGGTAATAAATATATTAAACATAATAAGACCTCATTCATAACTAGATAAGTACAAATTAAAACCAGAAGATAACATTATTTGCCAGACTGATACAAATTAAGAATTCTGGCAAAACAAAAGATTGGCCAGAATGTAGTACAAGTGTAGTTCTCAGAAACTTTTCCTAAAAAGTGTATATTCACATGGCACTTTGGTATTACCCAGTGAAACTTGCACACACTAGAAAACCAGAAATTCCACTTCCAGAAAATCCTCACGTTGGCTATGTAATCTTCTGCATTGGCACAAATGTTATAGCAGCCTTGTCTGTAATAGTAAAAAACTGGAAAAACCCAAATATCCATCAACAGGATAGATGAGTCAATTTACAGGATATTTATAGACTGCAATGCTACGCAGAAGTTTAAAAATGCATAAACCGCAGTCATGTGTATCACCGGGAAAAAAGCTCAAATACAAAGAAGAAAAAAGTGGCAGAAAAGTACAGGTAGTATAATAGCATTTATTTAAACTTCAAAAACAGGCAAACTCAGACTGGTGCAGTGGGTTAGGCTACTAACCCATAGGCTGCGCCCATATGGGTGCAGGTTCAAGTCCCGGCTGCTCCACTTTCAGCCCAGCTCCCTGCTAATGTGCCTGGGAAAGCAGTGGAGGATGGCCTGTCTCTGGGCCCCGACACCCAAGTGGGAGACCTAGAAGAAGCTCCTGGCTCCACAGCAGCTGGAGCGGGGCTTGGACAGCCAAAGCAGCCACTTGGGGAGTGGACCAGTAGATGGAAAATCTCTCTCTCTCTCTCTCTCTCTCTCTCTCTCTCTCTCTCTATATATATATATATATATATATATGTGTGTGTGTGTGTGTGTGTGTGTGTGTGTGTATAACTATGACTTTCAAATAAATAAATAAAATCCTAAAAAAAATACAAACTAAATACAAGTAGGCTAAAACTACAAATAAATACATGAGAGTGATAAACATTTCATTCAGGATAGTGTTAGTCTCAGTGGGAGACACAGAGCGGTATGTTTGGAGAGGAGCCCACAGAAACAAGGATACAGTTTTATATATGTGTGTGTCTATCAAAGACAATGTGCCTTACATATACACAGATCTCAATAAGTCAGGATACATATAATTTTTTTAAGATTTGTTTATTTATTTGAGAGGTAGAGTTACAGAGGGCGGGCAAGACAGAGAGAAAGGTCTTCTTTCACTCCCCAGATGGCCACAGGGGCCGGAGATGGGCCCATCTGAAGCCAGCAGCCAGGAGGTTCTTTCAGGTCTCCCATATAGATGCAGGAGCCCAAGCACTTGAGCCATCTTCCACTGCTTTCCCAGGCCATAAGCAGAGAGTTGGATCTGAAGAGGAGCAGGTGGGACACGAACTGGCACTCATATAGGATGCTGGCACCGCAGGCATAGGCTTAGCCTACAACACTACAGCCTATACATGTAATTTTAAAAAAATATTTATTTGGGGCCAGCGTTATGGCTTAGCCACGCTGTGGCTAACGCCCTGGTGTGAAGCTCTGGCATCCCATATGGGTGCCGGTTCGAGACCTGGCTGATCCTCTTCCAATCCAGCTCTGTGTTATAGCCTGGGAAAGCAGTAGAAGATGGCCCAAGTCCTTGGGCCCCTGCACCTGTGTGGAAGACCCGGAAGAAGCTCCTGGCTCCTGGCTTCGGATTGGTGCAGTTCCAGCCATTGCGGCCAATTGGGGAGTAAACCATCAGATGGAAGACCTCTCTCTCTCTGCCTCTCCTCTTCCTGTGTAACTCTGCCTTTCACATAAATAAATAAGAGAGAGAGAGAGAGAGAGATCTTCCATTGACTGGTTTAGTCCCCAAGTGGGTACAATAGCCGGGACTAGACCAGGCTGAAGCCAGGAGTCTGGAACTCCATCCAGGTCCCCAAGTGGGTGGCAGAGGCCTAAGCTTGGAGGCCACCTTCTACTGCTTTCTCAGGTGCATCAGCAGGGAGCTGGATCCAAAATGGAGCATCTAGGACTCCAACCAGTGCTCATATTGGATGCTGGGGCCACAGATGGCAGCTTAAGCCACTGTGCCACAATGCCAGTCCCAATTTTTAAATGTAAAAACTGCATGTTTAAAACTCTATTAGTTTGGATTAGGGAGAAGTTGTTCAGATAGAATGTGATAGTTTAAAGTTGAGTTGTGTTTATGGATACAAATCCTTAGGAGAAAATTTATGTTACTGTGAAGAAACTACACAGTCATTAACACTGGTCAGTGCAGGGGAAGAGAAAGGACGTACTCATGTGGTCCTCAGGGCTTATAATACAAGAGGGCTTGAAAACGTTCGTGGACAATGGAACTAAATCATGGAAAATTTTTCCATGAAATTTCAGAGGCCCTTTTGTGTGTAGTAGGATCCTTATGTACACGTGAAACATGATTGGCAATAAAGGAGGTATAAGTGTCCGTGTGGGTGATACAGATCAAAATATCAACTGAGAGAGAGGCATTTCTCTGTTTAAGTGTCGGTCATAAGCTGAATCCTAGACCAGGCCAGAGGATCGAATGGCAGTTCTCTAGGTGATAAGCCCAGCATGAGCAAAAATGTAACAGCAGGTGTGCTGCTTGTTTTTCCAGATCTCTCTTCTCCCTTCTCCACCTGGCTTCCTGCCCGAAGAGCAGACCTTTGTGCATGAAACTTACAACTTTGCTCTGGATCCAGCTCCCTGTGTCCTCTGGCTTCCGCTAGCTGGGTGGGTGTGTCACCTAGGAAAGTCAAAGGGAAGGACTAGAGGGAGATGGAGGATTTGTAGCCCAGCTCCCTTCTTGCAAGGCTGCCCGGTTAGCTGTCTTGCTTTCTCAAGGCATTCGTGGAGAGGCCAGCCCCACACAGCTTACTCCTCCCCAGCTCCGGGAACTGCTCTCTTCCTAATTCTGGGGCTGTTCTTGTCCTTGGTTTCCCTAAACCTGCCCACACCTTTCCTGACCAAATCAGCTGACTGTGCCTCAGGCTTTTTGCTAGCAGCCTAAGAGGTGTGAATGGAACCGCTGAGAGAGGAGAAAAGGGAAATGATTGACAGAACTCAAGGCAACTCAGCTTGAGGAGAGCAGTAAACTAGGCATTTCCTTTGCATTTTATCCTAAGAGAAATGGTATCGTGGTTTCAACATGGTTTGAATGAATTCCCCAAGGGTTCCAGTGTGGCGATATGCAGAGCCTGGAAACTTACTCTAAGGTGCTCAGAGGTGGGGCCTGTAGGAGGGGATGTGGATTAGATCAAGTCTTAAGGGTGAGGCTCCCATGGTTGAATCCTGGTGGCTTTTTAAGAAGAGAGAGAGACCACAAAACATACATGTGGTATGCACACACTCTGTCACTTGCTGTGTGGAAGAGAAAGTTGGGCTGTGACCAGGGACAAGAGAGGGACAAGACCTCTGAGGAGGGCAGATGTCCTAAGCTCTATTTACTGTAACCCCCATTCCAGTTCCCCATAGGTATTGGCATGTCTGGGCAGTCATCATAATCTCTGTTCCCCATAGGTGTAGACATTTCTAGGCAGGTATGCTAATCTTGGTTCTCTACAACTCCCCCAACCCCTGCCCCGCTCGAGTTCCCCGGAAGCGTGGTCTCAAGTTCCTTGTTGGTGGTCCTGCATCACACAGGCTGCAACTAAGCCCACCAATGCTGTAATTATTAATGCAAGATGCTGATGAACCTGTAAATATTATAAGGAACCTGGATCGGCCACCCAATTTCACTGGAGCCATCGATGTTAATATACTGCTTCTGGTGCCTGTTTGGATTTCTCAGAATCCTCTGTTCTGTCAGAGTGTGATGTGCTGCACCACCTTGGGATTCTGCCAGCAGGAACACCACTAGCTGCAGCCCTTTAACCTTTGGCCTCCAGACCCATGGGCCAAACCCAACCTCAGCTATTTCATTATTGTAACACAGCATGGACTAATACAAATGGCATTCCAGATTTGAGGACAATATTCTGAATGAAGTTCTTTTGTAAAAATTATTTCTTTAAGACAGAGAGAATGTGTTCCCATCCGCTAGTTCACATTCCCCAAAAGCCTACAATGGCCCAGGCTGGGCCAAGGCCAAAACCAGGACTCAGAAACTCAACTCAGGTTTCCAAAGTGGGTGGGGTGGCAGGAACCCAGATGCTTAAGCTGTCACTGCTGCCTCCGAAAATTGGGTCTGTGTTAGCGGGAAGCTGGAGTCAGGGGGTGGAGTCAGGTATCACACCCAGGCACTCTGAAGTGGGATATGGTAACTTAACCATGGAGTCACCTGTGAGTAAAGTTGTACGAGTCCTTTCTGATGCGTTAACCTACTTGTCCTGAGCTCCCCTTGACCTCAGCTGTTTTCCATTTAACAGCTGTGGCCATAAAGGAAGAGTCTTTTATGTGGTACCGCTACCAGGTAGGTGTGTATCCAATTACCCTCTGGGCTTCTGTAATATGAGTCTCAGCTGATGATACAAAGAACAACTGAAACCCTCCAAATAGGTGGGACAGCAGGTGGTTTTATTCTCATAATCACTTGTGCCTCTGAGGATACAGGCTGAAAGTTTTTCTCTGGTTCTCGTCCTTAAAAAATGAATGCAGTTATAACAATTTTCCTTTATCAAATCAGCTTACGAACTCCCAGAAGGAATCACATAGAGATCGGATCAAAGAATTTTCTGAGCTGCTTTCTGTACCATCTGTGCAAGGATTATGAGTGCATGACTTCTAGATTGTGGCTTCCTGGGCACCAGCAACCATTTAAGGGAGGGAATGACATCATCTGCAGAGCACTGCAACATGATCATCCCAAAGCATTATCCAGAACTTTCTATGCAAGATGGCCAAGGCACAGTGAACTAAATTCACGCGCCCTGCCCAATTTCTCAAGCCTGTTTCTCTCTGAATCAGTGGTTTTCATCAGCTGATCTTCTCATGACTGTTAGATTTTTTTTTTCCACTGACCCACTAAAAGAGCACTCTAAGTTGCTAACTGAATAGGAAACAAAACCTGAAGGCCTAGGCATTTTAGAAGCAGCCACATTTTGTTTATCAGAGGCAAACATTATTGTTTTTCCAACTGGAACCTCCAACACTTCAAGGCCTAAAGGTAATTCTGTTTTGGTGGAAGCCACCACTCAAGTACAATATTGCAATACAATCAGGTAATGACTACCCCAAGTTAGTACCAGCCCCGCGGTGTCACGGCACTATGCCCCCAGAAAATTGCCTTCCCTGTGGATGCCAACAGCAAGTTTGGAATTCCCCAGATCAACCATACTTCTGACCTGCTGGCTGCAAGCTGTCCCCTTTAACATTACTAATTCATCAGAATGACTCCTAGAGCTCGGGAAGGCACTGGGTGTGTGATTGCAGGCTTATTAGAAAGGATATAAATCAAGACCAGCCAAATAAAGAGACACAACTTAGGTGAAGTCTGGGAGAGAGTCAAACGCCCTGTTCTCATGGAGTCAGGATGCATCACCCTCCTGGCACATCACCAACAAGGAAGCTGCACTGAACTTTGGTGTCCAGAGGCTTTATTGGGGTTTCGTTTTGTAGGCATGATCGAATCATTGGCCATGTGATTGAACTCCAACTCCAACTCCCTCCCCTCCTCAAAGGCCAGTTGGTCAGGCTGATTTCTTGAGGCAGAGAAAGTAGAGCATTGCATAACTGACCATAATTTAAATATCCATATTTCCCCATTGCATGTTATGCACATATATCTCCATATGCTCATTTTTAAAGATTGTCTTTATTTATTTGAAAGGCAGAGTGGTAGATATCTTCCACCTACTGATTCATTTCTCAGGTGACTGCAATGGCTGGTCCATGCCAAAACCAGGAGCCCAGCACTCCATCAGGGTCTTTTATATGCATGGCAGGAACCCAAGTGCTTGGTCTATGCTCTGCTGCCTTCCCAGGCACATTATCAGAGAGCTGGATCAGAATCCGTGTAGCCAGGACTCTAGCTGGATCTCCAATATGGGATTCCAGCATTGTAGGAGGCAGCTCAGCTCACGGCACCACAAAGCTGCCCCCCCTTTATAACCTTATATCAGGGTCAGGTCTGGCTGTATAAAACAAAGAGCCCAAAACACAATGGCTTAGACAAGGTTAGTAGGCAACCCAGGGCTAAAATGATGATTCAATGGTCATCAAGGACTCGGGCTCCCAGTGTCATTCTTCTACCAGCCTACATGACTCCCACCCACAAACAGCTCTGTAGTCCAAGACAGCTTTTTTTTTTTTTTTTTTTTTTGGTGACAGGCAGAGTGGACAGTGAGAGAGAGAGAGAGAGAGAAAGGTCTTCCTTTGCCGTTGGTTCACCCTCCAATGGCCGCAGCGGCCGGCGCACTGCGCTCATCCGATGGCAGGAGCCAGGTGCTAGGTGCTTTTTCCTGGTCTCCCATGGGGTGCAGGGCACAAGCACTTGGGCCATCCTCCACTGCACTCCTGGGCCACAGCAGAGGGCTGGCCTGGAAGAGGGGCAACCGGGACAGAATCCGGCGCGCCAACCGGGACTAGAACCCGGTGTGCCGGCGCCGCAAGGCAGAGGATTAGCCTGTTGAGCCACGGCGCCGGCCTCAAGACAGCTTCTAAACCCCAGCCATCACTCTCAGGAAGGAAGAAGGATAAAAGAGGTACCAACAATTGGATCAGTTCTCTGTAAGCAGCCGTCCTCTGATGTCTCATGCAACATGTCCTTCCCTCTCATGGCTAGACCCTGGTCTAACTGTAAGAGAAAAATAATCTTTTAGCTGGGCACATGCTTACTCTCCCAAAATACTGGTGTTCTCTTACTGAGAAAGAAGACAAGCAGATTTGAGCAGTTAGCAGTGTCTGCCATGTTGCACTCCTTCTAATTTCTAAAAATACTTCAAACAGTGAACTTCTCCAGGACAAATTTCATTATGAGAATGTGAGCTACTAACAAGCCGTATTCTAATGAAAGGGTCTTTCTCACAGAGGTCGTGCATTTGGGACTGGGACATGATAGAACTGAAAAGCAATGACATTTGCTTTTCTGTGTCAGTTCCTACCATCCAAATGGACACACTCAGAAGTAGATTGTACAACTTTCAGAATAATTATTGAAAAATAAAGTTTCTCCAAGTGTTGTTGTGGCAAGGAAAGTCACAATTCTTCTCGAGTGTGGTAGGGCTGAAGGCAACTTGCACTCTTCCTGTCATTGTTGTTCCGCAGAGAATTTCTCGGTTCCCCCAGAGGAGCAGCCTGAGCGCTCAGTCCAGGAAGGTCCATGGGAAGTGGAAAGCGATCTGACTTAGGCAGAATGGTATAGCAATAGTGAAATGCTAAATGGGAAAACCAATGGGTTAAGGCAAATTTTCAAAACTGGCTAATATCAGTAAATTTCAAAGGGAGATCCACATGCAGTTCCTGACTCCTGGCTGTTGGGGACATTCAGGGAATGAAGCAGCAGATGGATTATTCTCTCTCTCTCTCTCTCTCTCTCTCTCTCTCTTTCTCTCTCTCTCTCTCCTCTCTATGTTACACTTTCAAATAAATGAATCTTTAAACAAATAAAAAGTTCAGACTATAAAAAGACAAAATTTCTATTAGAATATGCTCTTAGTAAATATGGGGGGTTTCAAAAAGTTCATAGAAATGCTTATTATGGAAAAAATGTATTTCAAAGGTTTTCTGCACTAAAATAAACTTATCTTTTAATTCCAAATTTCCACAAACATTTTGAAGTATCTCCATACATATAAGTACGGTACTTCATCTTGTTCCAAACTTTACTTTTATTCAGTGCACATTTTTTAAAATTATTTTATTCATTTGAAAGAGTTACAGAGATAAGTAGAGCCAGAGGGAGAGGTCTTCTATTCCACTAGTTCATTCCCCAAATGACCGCAATGGCCAGAACTGAGCTGATCTGAAGCCTGGAGCCAGAAGCCTCCTCCTGGTCTCCCATGCGGGTACAGGGGCCCAAGGAGTTGGGCCATCCTCCGCTGCCCTCCCAGGCCACAGCAGAGACACAGCAGAGAGCTGGATTGGATGTGGAGCAGCCAGGAATCAAACCAGCGCCCATATGTGATGCTGGCATTGCAGGCTGGGGCTTTAACCTGCTGCACCACAGCGCCGGTCCCCAGTGCACATTTATTTAAAATTGGTCCTGTTCTACTTTTTCAGCATTAAATTTGCAAAATATTAATCCTTTAGTTAGCAATATTTTGAAATGTTAAGAATTATTTCTATGTAACAAAGAAAAATTGATCTTTTTCTAGAAATGAAATTTCAAATAGTCATTTTCGAGTTGTTAAATATCATACATATACCTGCACATTTCTAACAAAATCCATACAAACCTATGTACTGAGATTCCGATATGTTCTAGTATTGTGGGGCGCACAGATTAAAAACACAGAGAGACTTTTGAGGACAAATTAGGTTTTTATTAGCCAGCTGGTGAGTGCCTTCTCACAGACCAAGTCTAGAGAAGACAGCCCCAAGTTGCAAGGGGGGGGCGGGTGTTAAAGGCAAAACCTACATTTTATCAGTCATTTAATTACACGTGTGGGCTTGTGCAAGCAGAAAGCAGGGATACAGAAGCGAGAAGACGTTAGCCAATCAGCCAGGTTCTTTTTAACCGTATTGAAAAATGTAAGGATGCAGTTATTCAGTTGCTCCCAGTCAGGGTCAGGCATGGCGTCACTGACCTTGGCGCCACCTGTGTTATCCTGTGGCTGCAGCCTGGAGAAGAGAGAAAAAAACAGAGTCTGGTGGCCTTGGCCATTATCAAACAAGCAGTGCTAGAAGCTAGAAATAGGCCAGTTAGAAACCAACATTTTTTTAAGAACAGGTCCTGTGTTGAAACAACCAAGCAAAGTAACCTATAGTCTATAACCACTCGGGCGTGCTGTGCCTTGTAGACAATTTGAACTGTTGAGTCACCTGTCACACTAGGATTAACTTTATTCTGAAATAGATTTGTAAGACTGTTCAAGGTTGAGGTTGCTGCGGCAAAAGACACTTTTAGGATAATAGCGTTCTCGAAAGTAGTTTTTTCTTTGCTCTCCCTTGAACTCCCGTCTCTCACATTCCACTTGGCAGGTGTTACTGAAAACCTTGGCTGATTTCAGCATCGCTTGTACTGGCACTGGCTGTTCACAGCGCGCACTTAGGTCAATCAACTGCTCCCTGAGGTTTCTACACTGTGGAATTTGCAAACACTAGAGCTGTTTAGTGTGGGAGAGATGTGGTGAGGCCCTTCCCCGCCCCATTTTGTTTTCTAAACAGAGTCCCTAAGAACTCAGGCAGGTCTTAGGGGATTGGGGGGATTGTGTAAAGAGACTAAATTTCTGTATTGCCACGGAAATGTAGCAGCGGACCCCTCCTGGGGCGCTGATGACGCGGACTCCTGGCTACACACGTGTTGAGAGGACGCCCGGGTCTAACCTCCCCTACACGTGTGCCCCTGCTCGCCCGAGGGAGCCACTGGGCCGAGAACCCGCAAAACCTTACACTTCCCAGAGCGCTGCCCGCAGCCCCTGCGCGCGCTGCCGGGAGCCCCCTGCCCGTGGGAGCCGGTCCGCGGCCCGCACACTGAGAGGAGCCCCGCAGAGGAGCGTGGAGGCAGGCGACCCCCTGTGCCCGCTTCCTTCCTACGGGGCCATCGCTCCCGCCGAGCCATCCCCGACCCTAGCCGCGCGTAGGAACGCACCCCGCGCGCCCGCGCCATGCACGGAAACCGGGTTTGGGGCCCCGCTACTCCCCTCCACGATTCTTGTCACCCGCTTAGAGGGAGGCGCGCGCTCCTGTTCCCCGACGGGGTCCCACTTCAGGCTCCCCGACGGCTCCTAGGCTCGCCCCTGCTGGAGCAGGGCAGGCAGGTGCTTGGCGGGGGTCCCGGCGAGCGTGCGCCCAGGGCGGCTGGCTTTGGGTTCCAGAGCGGGGCAGCGGGAGAGGGAGGCGCCGCCAGTCAGGGGCTTGGCTTTCGGCTGGGACTGCCCTGTCTGAGGGACTTGGTGGGCACGCCGGGGCGCCTGCCCTGGCTCTGTGGTGCAGGCCATCTGTCATCCAGGTGTGACACGGGAAACTGCGGCCGCTTCCAACACCAGCAGCGCTCCACGGAGACGTTTCCCTGCCCATTGGGATGTCCGAGCTGGACGTCGGCTTAATCCCAGCTTTGGGGAGCTGGAATTTGAAAAGCTTTGTAACTTTCCCTCCTGGTAGTGTTTAAGCCAATGACTTTTCGTAGAAAACTTTTTTTTTTTTTTTCAGTGTTCGTGTTAATCTGTTTTAATTGCTTAGCTTTGCTTCTGGCTCTTCACCTAAAGCTCATGTTACTTCTTCCGGGAAAAGGTTCTCAGGACCTGAATCACGAGTATTTTCTCTGCTAGTTGCATAGGTTCGCTTTGTGTTTGTTTTGTTTTCCATTGCATCGTTTTTCTCCAGTAGGATTATTTGACTGCTCTCTCCATAGGACCATTTCCCTGGCGTCCTGGCCCTGCCGGAGGGTACAGCTGAGTAAGCACTGGACCCCCTCTAATGCTACCTGCGGGCTCCAGGAAAGCTCCCTGGAGGTGGTCTTGCTGTTGACTTCTGCTTTTCCTCCTTTCTCTTTAGTTAATCATTCAAATTAACCCACTTCACACTTTTTTTTTTTTGTAAAGGTAATTCTATGTCTCTCTTTTTTTTATTTGAAAGACAGAGACACAGAGCTACCTTCCATCTGTTGGTTCACTTCCCAAATGCTTCCAACAGCTGAGGCTGGACCAGGCTGAAGCAGGGAACCCAGAACTCCATCTGGGTATCCCCTGTGGCCGCCAGTGACCCGAGTACTTGAGCTATCACCTAGCTGCTTCCCGGGGTGTGCATTAACAGGAAACCCAAGTCAGATGCAGGGCAGTGATCAAACCAAGGCACTCTGCAATACAGAATACAGCCCTGTCAGGCTTTTGGACCCTTTATATGGTGCCTTAACAATTCCCAATAGCGTAAACAGAAGCTCAAACTAAACATCTCAGGATAATATATTGCCCTTAGCTTCATCATTTTGACATTTAAATCTGCTAAATTTTTTTGCTAATTTTTTTTGGTATTTCATGATTAAAATTTTATAAAGATTTTATTTATTTATTTGACAAGCAGAGTTACAGACAGAGAGAGGTACAGACAGAGAAAAAAGTCTTACATCCTCTGGTTCACTCCCCAAATGGCCACAACAGCAGAGCTGGGCTGATCCGAAACTAGGAACCAGGAGCTTCTTCTAAGTCTCCCACGTGGGTTACAGGGGCCTAAGCACTTGGCCTATCTTCCACCACTTTCTCAGACCAAAAGCAGAGAGCTGGATCAGAAGAGGAGCAGCCAGGACATGAACCAGTATCCATATAGGATACCTTCATCATGAGCAGAGGCTTAGCCCACTATGCCATAGCACAGGCCCCCTGATAATTATAGTCTTACTCTTTTATAAGTTGCAGTATTCTATAATAATATCAAGTTCTGTATCCTGACAAGAAATGCAATGCAGAATACTTTTAAAAAACAGTATTTTCTTATTAAGAAGAAAACAGGATGAATTTTGACACATTCCTCTTTTTAAAAAAATGTATTTCATTTTATAGGAGTTTTAGGTTCACAGCAAAATTGAGCAGAAGGAATAGAGATCTCCCATGTACTCCTTACTCCCACAGAAGCACAAACTTTATTAAAATCCCTCACCAGTACATTTGTTGGAACTGATGAACCTCTAGTGACAAATCATTATCACCCAACGTCCAGAGGGCATATCAGGGTTCCCACTAGTGTTGGACTTGCTGTGAATTTTGACCCTTTTATTTATCAAGAACTTTTGAGAGTTGTAGAGGACTGAATGGACATTGTCGTATAAAAAATTAAAATAAATATTTTGATCTTCTTAAGAGATTGATTTCAAAGAATCTTCATATGCTTTAAATTGGGCATTTAAGCTTTTGATTCCTTTTTTCTCTTAGATGAATACTCTCTACTGTGACATCAAATGTGAGACATTAGACAGGAGCTGAGATAATTTATTTTTATGTAATATTTATCAGCGAGCAAGCTCCCATCCACTGGCTCACTCCCTAAATGAACACGAGAAGTGCAAGGCCAAAGCCAGTCCCAGGAATGAAATCTCATATCCCATGTGGTGCTAGGGACCCAGGCACTTGAGCTGTCACCACTGCCTCCTGGGGTACCCATTTGTAGAAAGTTAGAGTCTGGTATCCAACCCGGTACTCCAATGTGGGACACAGGCATCTTAACTTGTATCTTAACCACTAAGCAAAACACCAGCCCCACTTTTGATTTCTTTGAATTCTCAACATAGAATCAGTGGTTTTTGCATATTTACCCGTATGTCTCATAGTCCTATATATAGGACACCTATAAAAATCTTAAATTGAGGAATAAATATACCACTTGTGGCAACTTTGAAATAAATATTATGTTTTTAGAAGTTCTGTTCTTTTGAGAAAAGTAATAGGTGAGAGAAGGGGGGAAGATTAAGATGGCAGGGACCACCTCTTTGGCGTAATGGGTAAAGCTGCTGCTTGCAGTGCCGGCATCCTATATGGGCACCGGTTCGAGTCCTGGCTGCTCCTCTTCTGATCCAGCTCTCTGCTATAGCCTGGGAAAGCAGTAGAAGATGGTCCAAGTCCTTGGGCCCCTGCACCCATGTGGGAAACCAGAAGAAGCTCCTGGCTCCTGGCTTTGGATCAATGCAGCTCCAGCTATTGCAGCCAACTGGGGAGTGAACCAGCAAATGGAAGACCTCGCTCGCTCTCTCTTTGCTTCTCCTTCTCTCTCTGTGTAACTCTTTCAAATAAATAAATAAATTTTTAAAATGAAAAAAGATGGCAGAGTAGGGAGGGAATTTAACGCTCTGTAGTCTAGGAGAAGATATTTTTTAAAAAGTGGAGAGAGTGCAGTCTCAGAGAAGAGAGCTAGGGAGAAAATGGCAGAGGAAACTCCATGCAAATTAGAGGGACTCAGTGGACCTATGTGGAGGGTGTGGGAACGCACAACTCAGGACCCCAGCAGCTGAGGCCTCACACCAACTTTGAAGAGAGGAGAGACCAGACTGCAGCAGGCCAAGCCACTGATGTGAAAGCTGTAGGAAAACCCTGGGGGCAATCCGGCTTGGAGCCCAGTGGTAGATGGTGTACCTGCCAAACTAGGGGAAGATGTAGCTATTACAAGTGGATATGCACCTAATTACTGGGCACCTGGCTATTTAAAAGAAATGTTAAGGGATATAAAAGGAGACATAGACTCAAATACAATAGTAATGGGGGACTTCAATACCCCACTTTCAGCAATGGGCAGATCAACCGGACAGAAAATCAGCAAAGAAATAACAGAGTTAATCGACACTACAGACCAAATGGACCAAACAGATATCTACAGAGCTCTGTACCCTACAGCCTCAGAATACACTTATTCTCACCAGTACTTGGAATGTTCTCTAGGATTGACAACATCCTAGGCCATAAAGCAAGTCTCAGCAAATTCAAAAAATATTGAAATCATACCATGCATCTTCTCAGACCACAATGGAATGAAGTTAGTAATCAACAACTCAGGAATCTCTAGAACTTATGCAAACACATGGAGACTGAACAACATGCTGCAGAATGAAATAGAAGAAATCAAAAATTGCCTGGAAACAAATGAAGATGACAATACAAAATATCAAAACTTATGGGATACATGAAAAGCAATTTTAAGAGGGAATTTATAGCAATTCATGCCTACATCAAGAAATTGGAAAGGTGCCAAATAAGGAGCTATCAATGCATCTCAAGGATATAGAAAAACAACAGCAAACCAAGCCCAAAACTACTAGTAGAAAACAAATAATTAAAATTATAGAAGAAATCAACAAAATGGAATTAAAAAAAGATCAGCAAAATGAAGTGCTAGTTTTATGAAAAAATGAGCAACACACCACTGGAAAACTAACCAGAGAGAGAGAAAGAGAGAGAGGAGACCCAGATTAATAAATTAGAAATAAAAAAGGAAATGTAGGGGGCCAGTGCTGTGCCTAGCGGGTAAAGCTGCTGTCTATAGTGCCAGCATCCTATATTGGCATCGGTTCAAGTCTCGGCTACTCCATTTCCAATCCAGCTCTCTGTGATGGCCTGGGAAAAGCAGAAGGTGGCACAAGTCCTTGAGCCCCTACATCCTCGTTGGAGATACAGAAGAACCTCCTGGCTCCTGGCTTTGGATCAACATAGCTCCAGCCATTGTGGCCAATTGGAGAGTGAACCAGTGGATGGAAGACCTCTCTCTCTCTCTCTCTCTCTCTCTCTCTCTCTCTCTCTCTCTGCCTCTCCTCTCTCTGTGTAACTCTGACTTTCAAATAAATAAATAAACCTTTAAAAATTTTTTTTAAAAAAGGAAATGTAACAACAGACACCACAGACATAAAAAGAATCATCAAAAATTACTGCAAAGAGCTGTAGGCCAACAAACCAGGAAACCTGAAAGAAATAGATTCCTAGACACATTCAACTCATGTAAATTGAGCCATGAAGACATAGAAAACCTAAACAGATCCATAAGCAAGACAGAAATTGAATCAGTAATAAAGACCCTCCCAAAAAAGAAAATCCCAGGACCAGATGGCTTCACTGCTGAATTCTACCAGACATTTAAAAAAGAATTAACTCCAATTCTTCTCAAGTTAGTTATTCAAAACAATTGAAAGGGAGGGAATCCTCCCAAATTCTTTCTATGAAGCCAACCTCACCTTAATTCCTAAACCCAGAAAAGACGCAACAGAAAAACGAACTACAGACAAATTTCCCTGATGAACATTGACATAAAAATCCTCAACAAAATTCTAGATAATCAAATGCAACAACACATCAGAAATATCATTAAAACTATGCAACTATACAAATTTTGCAACTGATAAAGGATAAATAACCAGAATGTATAAGGAGATCAAGAAACTCCACAACAACAAAACAACCAACCTCGTTAAGAGATAGGCGAAGGACTTAAACAGACATTTTTCAATAGAGGGGATCCAAATGGCCAACAGACACATGAAAAATGCTCAGGATCACTAGCCATCAGGGAAATGCAAATCAAAACCACAATGAGGTTTCAACTCACCTCAGTCAGAATGCCTTTCAGACAGAAATCAACACACAACAAATGCTGGCAAGGATGTGGGGAGATAAGTACCACCCTAATCCACTGTTGGTGGGAATGTAAACTAGTAAAGCCACTATGGAAGACAGAATGAAAATACCTCAGAAATCTGAATATAGATCTACCATGTGACCTAGCCATCCCACGCCTGGGAATTTACCCAAGGGAAATGAAATCAAATGAAGAGTTATCTGCACTCCCATATTTATTGCAACTCAGTTCACAATAGATAAGACATGGAATCAATCTAAATGCCTGTTAACTGAAGACTGGATACAGAAATTATGAGGTATGCACACTATGGGATACTACATAGCCATAAAAAATGAAATCCAGTCATATGCAACAAAATGGATGAATCTGGAAAACCTCATACTTAGTGAAATAAGCCAGTCCCAAAGGGACATATTGTTCTCCCAGATCTGTGAGAACTAACAGAGCACAGCAAAGAAAATCTGTAAAAGTGAAATTGACACTTGGAGAAGCATGATTTGAACAGTCCTTGTCTTGATTGTTGAGGAACAGTGTTTTTTATATTTTTTCCTCCTCTTCTTACTATTTGTTGAAGTCTTTAATTAGCATAGAGCTAATCATATGTGTATAAAGTCAATTGAAAATAAATCTCAGTAAAAAATAAGAGTGGGAATAAAGGAGGAGGGAGCTTGTAACTGTAAAGTTGTATAGTCCTGCATTCATTCCTATGGACTTACTTCTAAGGGTACAGTTTTAAAACTTGTCACGGGACCCCAAATCCCATTAACCTGGGTGGTAAAAATGCCATCTTAAGTGGTAAAGTGAACATATAGATAGGATTAAGTGTTAAAGTGATCATGTAAATAGGATCAAGTCTCTGGTAATAATAATATATAGAATTAAAAGAGGATAACTTCCAACATGGAAAGCAGTCCACACAGCAGACTCATAGAATGACAATTGCTTTAAATAGCACTCTGATCTCAGAATAAGCCGTTAGGCTTCTTGGTCATTCTGGTCTGCCCAAAAAGCCAATGAGAGTTTTTCAGGCATGGAAAGCCAAGACACTGTGGGAAAAAAAAATCCTGCATGAAGGATCTCTTTTAGAGAGACCCCAGTGGAATGAAGTGGTCATCAGAGAAGGATGTACTCTTCTCTGAAGGGAAGAGAGAACTTCCACTTTGCTTGTGGCTTTGTCTAAATACTAATGGAGACTGTGGATCAAAAGGCTTCCATAGCCTTGGCAGCTCATTTCAAGAGCCTCAGGTGATCACTGATGTCATATGTAAGAGTGTTAATTGTTAAATTAACAACAAGAGTCACTGTGTACTAACTTGCCATGCAGGACCTCTGTCCTCAATGAGTTGTATTATGAGAATTAGCTGTAAAACTTTTTTCTCAAGTTTTTTTTTGTGTGTATTTGTTTGCAAATTGTTGAAATCTTTACTTAGTATACAGTTGGTCTTCTGTGTATAAAGTTAATTTAAAATGAAACTTAATGGAAAATGGGACTGAGAGAGGGAGAGGGAGGAAGAAGTGGAGTGGGAGTAAGGGTTAGAAGGATGGGTATGGTGGGAAGAATCACTATATTCCTAAAGTTGTACTTATGAAATATGTACTCATTAAATAAAAGGTTTCTTTGGGGAAAACAAGAAATAGGTGAGAGAGAATAAACATTTTATACAATAACAAAATGTCATTTTTGAGTTAAACCCAGCTTGAGCACATTTGGCACAGTGTTAAGTTGCTTAGGATGCCTGCATCCCATATCAAAGGGCCTGATTGGAGTCCCAGCTCCTTTTTTTCCAATTGAGCTTTCTGCTGATGCAGCCCCTGGGAAATAGTAGCTGACTGCCCAAGAACTTGGGTCTCTGCCACCCACATAGAGACTGCATTAGAGTTCATGCTCCTGGCTTCAACCTGGCCCATCCCAGGCTGCTAAGAGCACCTGGGGAATGAACCAGCTGATAGAAACTCACTGTCTGACTTTGTGCCTTTTAAATAAAATGAAAAATTTTTGAAAAGAAAACCCTTTAAAAAAAGACTCATTAGCTTCATCATGTCTTGTCTTTTTTCATTTATTTTTTATTTTTATTTTTTTGACAGGCAGAGTGGACAGTGAGAGAGAGAGAGACAGACAGACAGACAGAGAGAAAGGTTTTCCTTTACCGTTGGTTCACCCTCTAATGGCCACTGTGGCCAGCATGCTGCGGCCAGCTCACCGCGCTGATCCAAAGCCAGGAACCAGGTGCTTCTCCTGGTCTCCCATGCAGGTGCAGGGCCCAAGGACCTGGGCCATCCTCCACTGTACTTCCAGGCCACAGCAGAGAGCTGGCCTGGAAGAGGGGCAATCGGGACAGAATCTGGCGCCCCGACTGGGACTAGAACCCGGTGTGCCGGTGCCACAGGCGGAGGATTAGCCTATTGAACTGTGGCACCGGCCTTTGTCTTGTCTTTTGAAAAAATGTTTTATGTAAATAATGCAAGAGGAAAATGAACATTTAAATATGTTACTGTTATGAAAACATGTCTACAATAAAATATTACCCATTAGACCTTTTAAAAAAATTATTTTGTCTGTGCTGAAAGGGTGTTGGGCAGTATCAGGATATAATAATGTATTGAGAATGTATTGAGCTCAGTTGTAGAACTACACAATCCTGGATTAGATTCCCACCTCTGCACTCATTGGCTATGTGACCATGGCCAATTGTTTTCTTTTTATTTTTTTAAAGGTTTATTTATTTATTTGAGAGGTAGAGTAACAGTCAGAGAGGAAGAAACACAGAGAAAAAGGTCTTCCATCTGCTGGTTCACTCCCCAAATGGCCGCAGTAGCCGGAGCCGAGCTGATCCAAAGCCAGGAGCCAGCAGTTTCTCCTAGGTCTCCCACGTGGGTGCAAGGGCCCAAAGACTTGGGCCAACTTCTACTGCTTTCCCAGGCCATAGAAGAAAGCTGGATCAGAATTGAAGCAGCCGGGACTCGAACTGGCACCGCTGGCACTGCAGGCGGTGGCTTTACCTGCTAAGCCATAGTGCTGGCTCCCAGCCAATAGTTTTCTGAACTTCTGTTTCCTTAGCTGTGAATGGGAAATAAAACCAATATATGTTTCTATTTTCCCAGAATGTGAGGATTAATTTGTTCTTTTATGTGAAGAATTTTATAATATATGTTAATATAATTATTTTTAGAGTGAATACTATTCGTGTAAATACTGTCAACTTTTTTTGTAAGTGTTGGCAATATAAGAGTATATAGTTTGGTTTTGAATGATTGGGTTGATTCTTGTGAGTCAGATAGAATTATAAAAGAGAGTTGGGAGGACCATTGGAAATTTTGTACTCAATATTTCTAATTCTCAGCCTGAAATCTGTGGGCATCCTACAAATTATCTTCCAAGATTATGAATTCTGTACTTGTTTGCCCTTTTCTTAGGAGAATACCTATAGCTTTCAACAATGAGAAACCAGGGGCTGGCGCATGGTTCACTTGGTTAATCCTCCACCTGTGGCGTCAGCATCCCACATGGGCACCAGGTTCTAGTCCCAGTTGCTCCTCTTCCAGTCCAGCTCTCTGCTGTGACCTGGGAGGTCAGTGGAGGATGGCTTGGGTGCTTGGGCCCCTGCACCCATGAGGGAGACCAGGAGGAAGCTCCTGGCTCCTGGCTTCAGATTGGCGCAGCACTGGCCGTAGTGGCAATTTGGGGAGTGAACCAGCGGAGGGAGGACCTTTCTCTCTCTCTCTCTCACTGTTTATAACTCTACCTGTCAAAAAAAAAAAAAAACAGGATCATGTACAACTCAGAATTTGTACTAACTAGAATCTTTACAAAAAAAGAAAAAAAAATGAGAAACCAGCCAGAGACATCTCAGACATTCAGAAGGGCTTCATGACCCACCACACACACACACACACACACACAAACCACCAACTTCAATTATCAATGCATATTTCTTTACTAGAAATTTTGCAGATTATTATTTATTTGAAAACAGATCTTCCATGCTAAGTTTGCTTCCCACCAGCCCACAACAGCTGGAGCTGAGCAGGCAGAAGCCAGGAGCCTGGAACCCAATCTGGGTCTCCCCCATGGGTGACAGAGACCCAAGTATTTGAGCCATCACCTGCTGCCTTCCAGGGTGCATATTAGCAGGAAGCTGGAATTGGAAGTGGAGTCAGGACTCACACCTGTGCCCTCCAATAAGGGACACAGATGTCCCAAGCAGCATCTTAACTGCTGTGCCAAACACGTGTCTTGAAGCTTTGTTAAATATCTTTTGAAGAAAGGAAAGCAAGCAGGTAGTTTTTGAAGCAGTGAGTGCCTGTATTTCTCCCAGAAGTGGAAATTGCTATTTATTTATTCTATCATTCTTGTGAATGATAGAATTGCTTCTTTGTGGTAATGGCTCTGACTGACCTATCTTTAGATACTGTCCACTCATTGCACACTCCCTAGCTTTGATGGGCAGAACAATGGGTGGTGGAGAATGATACTGAACAATTTAGCATGTCTGAATATTATTTAAAATACTGAATGATAACATGTTATTTTAAGATTTGGATTTTTTCTCAACAAAATACCAAGTGCTAAAGAAAACCAAGTGTTTTCCAAACTATATAACCATGGCTACATAATATATCTATTGTTTTATTATATATCTTGCATGTCACAGGGTGTAAAGCTATGTTATATCTTGATGATCATTTTGACTTTCAGTACTGCTTGTTTGGAAATAATATGGAAATATGTTACAGAAGTTAATTTGTTTATGTATTTTAGATTATACTTTAAACGTACAACATTTAAAATTAATCTTACATTTTTGGGATTTCATAACTAGAATATATTTCTAAGTTTGAGTCCATCCGTAGGGTTTGGAAGTAAGCTGTATCTGCCTTCTGTATGTGGTGATAAGTTGCTGGACTATAAGGCTTCAGAGTTGTGAAGCCAACTTCTCTTTCTGGATACAATCCTCAAGAATTTTTGTCCTGTGAATCTTTTAAGAGTATTTTTACCCCAGTGTTGCCGTGGGCCATACTTTACTGATCTGATATAAAGAAAATTTACAGCATCTGTGATTCTAAGTGGGCTCATTTTCTTTGTGCCTTCTTTGCTTGAATTTCACTTTGACTTTCAAATTCAGCTGCACTTATCATTTGCCTTCTTCATGGTAACCACTGATGCTCTGGGAACTTTTATATTCATTTAGGTACCTGGAACAGGAGACCTAGGTTTGGTTCTTAGTTTTGCCACCACATACATGAATGGTTTGGTTCAGCTCTTTAATTCAGCTTCATAATTTACACAGTAGGAGCATAAACCTTAGCTGTCAAAGCCTTTGTATAATATTAGAAGGCTTCTTTCTCTAGTATCACTTCTATGTATTTTTATGTATCGACTCCCGGCTAATGGCCTGAGAAAAGCAGCAGAAGATGGCCCAAGTATTTGGGCCCCTGCCACCCACGTGGAAGACCTAAATGAAACTCCTGACTCTTGGCTCCAGTCTGACCCAACTCTGGCCATTGCATCCATCTGGGAATTGAAGGAGCGGATGTAAGATCTGTCTCACCCTCTCTCTCCATAACTCTGACTTTCAAAATAACTAGATAACTTTTTTAAAAAATGATTGATTGATTGATTGATTGATTTAAAAGGCAGAGTTACAGAGCAACAGAGGCAGAGAGAGACAGAGAGACAGAGGGACAGAGAGAGAGAGGTCTTCCATCCATCTGCTGGTTCATGCCCCAAATGGCCGCAACAGCCAGAGCTGAGCAGATCCAAAGTCAGGAGCCAGGAGATTCCTCCAGGTCTCTCATGTGGGTGCTGGGGTCCAAGCATTTGGGCCATAATCTACTGCTTTCTCAGGCCATAGCAGAGAGCTGGATCGGAAGAGAAGCAGCCGGGACTTGAACTGGCCAGTATGATATGCCTGTATGATATGCCAGCACTGCAGGCAGTGGCTTTACTCACTACACCACAGCACCAGACCCTAACTTTAAAAAAAAAAAAAAGATTTATTTATTTGAAAGGCAGAGTTACACAGAGATAGAGGAGGAAAGACAGATCTTCCATCCATGGTTTACCCACTATGCCACAATGCCAGCCATAATAACTCTTAAAAAAAATGAGCTTAGCAGACACTAATGAGATGGCCTTGGTACATGCCACCTTGATGGGATTGTATTGGAATTCCCTGGCACAATTCTAACTCCATCATTTGGGGCAGTTCCGATTGAGCATGTCCCAAATTGTACATCTCCTCCCTCTCTTATTCCCACTCTTATATTTCACAGGGATCACTTTACTAACTGGTAGAATCAAAAAGGGAAAGAATGATCCAACATGGGAAGCGAGATACACAGCAGACTCATAGAATGGCAGATGTCCTAAATAGCACTCTGGCCTCAGAATCAGCCCTTAAGGCATTCAGATCTGGCTCAAGAGCCCATGAGAATATTTTAGGCATGGAAAGCCAAGACACTCTGGAAAAAAAAGAAGACCTAAATGAAAGATCTCTGTGAGTGAGATCCCAGTGGAAAGAACGGGGCCATCAAAGAAGGAGGTACCTTTCTCTGAAGGGAGGAGAGAACTTCCACTTTGACTATAACCCTGTCGGAATAAGATCGAAGTCGGCGAACCCTAAAGGCTTCCATAGCCTCGGCAACTCATGACTAGAGCCTAGGGAGATTGCTGACGCCATAAACAAGAGTGTCAAATTGTTAAATCAACTTCAGGAGTCCCTGTGTACTTACCTCTCATGTGGGATCTGTCCTTAATGTGTTGTCCAATGTGAAGTAATGCTATAACTAGTACTGAAACAGTATTTTACACTTTGTGTTTCTGTGTGGGTGCAAACTGATGAAATCTTTACTTAGTATATGCTGAATCAATCTTCTGTATATAGATAATTAAAAATGAAAAAAAAATCTTGGTGTTAACTTGGAAATTGCATAGAAAATTAATCAATTTTAAAAATATATGTCATGTAGGATCTCTGTCCTTAATGTGCTATACATTGTGAATTAATACTATAACTAGTACTCCAACAGTATTTTTCACTTTGTGTTGCTGTGTGAGGGCAAACTGTTGAAATCTTTACTTAATATATAGTAAACTGATCTTCTGTATATAAAGCGAATTGCAAATGAATCTTGATGTGAAGCAAGGGGAGAGGGAGTGGGAAAGGGGAGGGTTGCGGGTGGGAGGGAAGTTATGGGGGGGAAGCCATTGTAATCTATAAGCTGTATTTTGGAAATTTATATTCTTTAAATAAAAGCATTATAAAAAAAAAGAAAATTAATCTTGATGTGAATGGAATGGAATGGGAGAGGGAGCGGGAGATGGGAAAGTTGCAGGTGGGAGGGAAGTTATAGGGGTGAAAAAGGCAGTGTAATCCATAAGCTGTAATTTGGAAATTTATATTCATTAAATAAAAGTAAAAAAAAAAAAAAATGAGCTTAAGCCAGCAGCCCAGAATTCAGTCTGGGTCTCCCAAAAGGGAATCAGGGACCCAACTACTCAGCTGTCAGCTAACACCTGCTGCTTCCCAGTATGCATTAGCAGGAAGCTGGAATAAAAAATGGAACTGCTACTCATCAGGCACTCCAGAATGGGATGTAGATTTCCCAAGAAGCATCTTAACCACTTTGCCAAACACCTACCCCCCTATAAATTTAAAAAAAAATTAATTGAAAAGGAGACACCCATTTTCATTGAGAAGATAAGAAGTGAGGGCTAAGTTTTAGGTTTGTAGCCGAGAGATTTCTGATGCCTATTTTTATATTGATTTAGCAATTTGGTTGGAAATACATATTTAAAATCACATCAGATGTGTTAATTTAGACATCTTGCTTTTTTTGTGTCTGACATTTCACTCAATAGTTCTATGGAAAATCTTCCTTTCCCTTTCACATGCATTGTTGACATCAGTGTCCTTGGCATAACTTCCAGTTCATGTAAACACTTTGTAGATTTTATCATCCTCATTTCTGCCCAAGTTTTATGACATCTAGCATTATTTTTTAATCAGTGTATGTTGTCCTCACTGGGAATTTTGTCCCTATCCACAGAATGCAATTATAAAATGTTAAAACAGTTACATTTGGGGCCAGCGCTGTAGCTCAGTGGGTTAAAAGCCCAGCCTGCAGAGCCAGCATCCCAGATGGGCACCAGTTCGTGTCCTGGCTGCTCTGATTCAGATCCAGCTCCCTGCTGTTGTACCTGGGAGAACAGCAAAGTGCTTAGGCCCCTGCACTCATGTGGGAGACCTGGACGAAGTTCCTGGCTCCTGGCTTTGGATCAGCCCAGCTCTGGCTGTTGCAGCCATTTTGGGGAATGAAGAAGATCTCTCTTTCTCTCTCTCTCTCTCTCTCTCTCTCTCTCTCTCTCTCTCTCTAACTCTGACTTTCAATTAAGTAAATAAATCTGTAACCTGGTATTCCTCCCCTTTTACCCTCAATACCATGAGTTTTTCCCTGGAGAATTCTGTGCCCTTTAATCGACACCATCAGGGAAGAACCTGTAGCTCGTGTCAACCAGAAGTGTATCTTCCCCTTCAAGTCCCACCTTCCAGTTTATCAAGATTTCCTGGTGGGACCCACCCATAAGCAACCCTTGACCCCCTAATCTTCGTCGAAGGTCATGAGAGAAATTGCCTTTTTTTCTTTCTTTCTTTCATTCTGAGCTTTCTCTCTTGAACTGTCCTATCTTTCCACACCTGCAACATCCATTTCACCGTTTAGGGGCTCCCCTCTGTATTTCTCTCCTAGCTGTTTGTTAAAATTTGGGATTTCCCCATCTTTTGCAAGGGGGATTCTGATACCATCTCTTTTTAATGGCCTCTTCATGTGGCAACCATGACTTTTGTTTTTGTTTTTTCTCTTCTTAGGAAAACTTTCTGTGCTTCCCTTAATAGTTGTTCATTTGAGTTCTCACTGCACCCATCAATCTTTTGTAATTTCATTGCGATATCAGGTCACCTCTTAATTACAAAATTTGAAAAGTCCTTCTCCCACTGGGTCCTCTGGATCCCATCCAGAGTATTCCCTCATGTGCTCTCTAGGGGTCAGTAGAAAAGCAGAAGAATTTCAAATGTTTAGAGACATTTTGTGACCTGGGAGCAGACTCTTTGATTCTTTTCATTATTAGCTCTCTGAAATCCTGATTTCTGCTACATCCCTGGGGTCATTATTATTCCATTGATGATCAACATTCAGAAATTTTTGTTCAGCCAATAAGACCCCTTGCCCAAGGGGATGTTTTTTCCAAATAGCCGTGGCATCCCTACTAATCATTGCCCTCTCCTCCCCTGTCAACAGGATCTTCATTATAGATATCATGTCAGTGCAAGTATTGAATGGGTCCTAAGAATTGGTCTGGTTCATTTGTTAGTCCCAGAGGATCCTGTAGGAGTGAAATTTCTGACCTCAATGCCAGCAAGCACACTGAGCCACAAGCCCGATTTCCCCTTGTCCTAGAGGAACTTCCCGAAGGGGGAACATACTAGATGTTTGTTGTTTGAGGGGCTGAGTGGATAGGGAAGTTTTTTAGGTGCTTTCTACATTGTTCTAATTCCTTTCTTAAATTGGGACAAGGATGTAAGGGGGCTGTTGGTTAAAATTTCTCATGATCCCTGGGTCCTACCTCATTCTTACTGTCACCCCTTGATTTGATTGTCCTCTACCCAGAGGGACATGGGGAGGGGGCAAACATAAGGGGTCCCAAAGCTTTACATTGAGACCCCCCTCCTTCCTTTGGAGGGGTCAACTCCTTCATCCAGCAGAGAGCATAATCTTTTCTTAGAAAAGTAGACCTGGCACATCCAGTCTTCATCTGAGCCACACTTGGGCCAAAAGACTGAAGGTTCACAAACTGGGTCTTCAGGCCAAATGGAAAAAACAGCAATACTTAGTCATTTTTTGTTCCTGATATGATGGGTGTCCCCCAAGGCCCCAACAGTCTCCCCAGTGGACTATCTGGGGGAAATGTTAGAGGGAACCTCTTTGGGCTCCCCTTCCCTAGGCCTAGAATTCTGATTGCCCATTTTTGACCAGTCTCTGTGCCCGAGTTTCCTTGTGTGCTCAATCTCCCCTAATGGAGATGTCTTGCATACCACCCCAACTTTATCTGTAAGCTCAACCACCCCTCCCCACCCGTGGTGGTGGATTTTTGCATGCCCAGGGACCAGCTTCATCTTCAGCCATTTCCCTTGGGAGAGAACAAAACCGTGGCAAGGACTCTGCACTCGCTTCAAACTAGGATACATCTCAGTCACACACACTCAAACTCCGAAAATACCCCACCACCAAGGCAGTACTTACAGTCCAACTTTTCCTACCTTGGCTCATGCATGAGGTTGCCTGGTAGCTGTGGTGCCTGCTTTTTCTTTTCTGTGTGGCATCTGTTGTCTTCTAAATAACTCTCAATCTTTTCCATGGCTTCTGCCAAGATACTGGGCAAGCAAATGGAACAAGTCACCCAAAATCGGGTGGGGCACGTGCCAGACGAGCCCCCAGTAATGTGGGAAATATCCTCACCTGTCAACTCGAGATGGATTCAGACTCAAGAAATGCAGTGAAAGCGAGACTTTATTATCAGTCTTGCAAAATTTGGTGTCTGATGAGCAGGTATACCTGGAGCAAATAGAGCAAGTAATGTGTATCCTAGCATGCAGGCCCTCCCCCAGCTCCTCATTGGCTGAGTGCTGTGGGATGTACAATCTTCCCAGGTGTGGCCTAAGTTACAAAGTTACCTTCCTACTTCCTTCTCTCTACTTTAATTTTCTCTTGTGAGTTGGCTACTCCATAATGTTCTTTTTGCCTAGTGAATTTTGCTACATCTGCAGGTTAGTTAATAGTAATTTACATTCTGTGTTGAAAATGGACCACCAAACATTTTCTTACACATACTCATCTCCAAAGACCAGAAGAAGAAATCATTTTTACCATTAATGAATAAATATTATAGGAAGAATATTTACAGAATTTTATAATTATTCTATAATCTGATCAAATTATTTATATTTTCCATGTCTCCTAAATCTTATCTATTTTTGCCACATAGGTACAGCTATATAAAATTATGCATGTTAACTAGCCAAATTTAGAGAACTATTTGGTTATAATTTTCTTTTTTAACTTTTTTTTTTATTTTTGACAGGCAGAGTGGACAGTGAGAGAGAGAGAGACAGAGAGAAAGGTCCTCCTTTTGCAGTTGGTTTGCCCTCCAATAGCCGCCACGGCCAGCGCGCTGCTGCCGGCGCACTGCGCTGATCCGATGGCAGGAGCCAGTGCTTCTCCTGGTCTTCCATGGGGTGCAGGGCCCAAGCACTTGGGCCACCCTCCACTGCACTCCCTGGCCACAGCAGAGAGCCGGCCTGGAAGAGAGGCAACTGGGACAGAATCCCACGCCTGGACCGGGATTAGAACCCAGTGTGCCAGCGCCGCAAGGCGGATGATCAGCCTGTTGAGCCACGGCGCCGGCCTGGTAATAATTTTCAAATATTTAACTTAAGGACAAGTTAAATACTAAATGAACTGTATTTATGTTTTCCTAAGACTAATGTCAAATTGAGTGTCCTTTATTTCAAAATAAACTAATTTTGAGAGAAGCAGACTTGATGCTCAATAAGTTGCAAATCATACATCTAAAATTATGTATGTAGGAGTGAAACTTTATTTAGAGATTCACTGAAGCAGTTGTTCTCTGCAGTTTTCAAAATAAAATTTTCTGTCTTGAATCACCCATCTTGTTTTTGTTTTCTGTGATGAATCAAAGCACTGTCTGGTCGGTTTCCTGTGAGAGGATTTGTAACAGCTTTCAGAAGGAGTCCTCCTCAAATGTCTCGCATCTGCATGTTCCGTTTGGTAGAGAAAGGATCAGTGCAGGGTTTGCTGAGAGTTCACACCATCCTCATCCACAAGGAAGGCACCAGAGGCCACATCAAATCTTACTGTTGCCATAGCAGCGAAGTCCTTGTGCTGATGACAGTGCCGCTGGCACACCGGCCCTGCCTCCGAATTTGACTGTCCCCTTAGCCCCACTGATGTCAAGGATTCCAAGACAAGTGTGAGCTTCCTCTCTGACTCAAAAAAAGGAGCAGATGCCTCTGCTGGTCCACTCGCCAAGGCTTGGTCATGCTGAAGAGCACCAGTGCTCAAGACTCTTGGCATTAAAGAAAGTCATTTCTCATCATCTGATTGTCACCGCCTGTGTCACCAAACTTTCTTGCATATCCATGGACTCATCTCTGCTCACTGCTATTCCCTGTTCCTTGACTGTGAGGACGGCTCCAAGGCCAAGTGTCCTACCAGCCACCTCTCTGATGGTGCTAAAGTTTCAACACTGGCAAAACCGTCAAGTGTCTGTATCCACTGACCATAGAACAAAGGCATCGCAGGCCGTGTGGCAGCATTTGGTGTGCCCTTGAACATCAAAGATGCCTGTGCACTAACTGGGAGACCGCAGAGCAGAGGCCACAGCGGGCAGGAATGTGACTGGGGGCATTGGACAATTGTGAGTGGTAAGGTATAATAATTTGACTACTAATTTAAAGCTAGAATGTATAGTAAAAACTTTCCCATCTTTTAAATGCCAGAATTTCTTCACTGATGGTTCGGTCAAAGATATGGCCCTGAGAGAAATCTTGTTTTTCTCATTAATGATAATCTAAGCCATCTCACCATTATGTCTTTCATCTTTTTATCTGATTACTGTTCATACCCATATCTATGCGATCTCCACATGAACTTCCGAGGATTTAACTGAGATTCTAAAAGGCTAGCTCCAAATAAACCAACGCACATTTTTTATTCATTAATTCATCCAGTTAATTATATTCATTCAAGGCCCCATGGATACCAATCTCTGATTTTTTTACTTTCATTTTCCCATTTATTTTTTAAAACACATAAACTTACAAGTGTCTTTAAGAAATGGAAATTTTATTCTACACTGGTTTCTTGAAAAGATTCTATATCCCTTCCACTTTCCTACAACTATGTACTGTTTTTGGTTTTTTTTTTGTTTGCTTGTTTTTTTTTGGTTTTTTTTTTTGTTTTTTTTTTTTTTGTTTTTGACAGGCAGAGTGGATAGTGAGAGAGAGAGACAAAGAGAAAGGTCTTCCTTTGCCGTTGGTTCACCCTCCAATCCAATGCCAGGAGCCAGGTGCTTCTCCTGGTCTCCCATGGGGTGCAGGGCCCAAGCACTTGGGCCATCCTCCACTGCACTCCCAGGCCACAGCAGAGAGCTGGCCTGGAAGAGGGGCAACCGGGACAGAATCCGGTGCCCTGACCGGGACTAGAACCTGGTGTGCTGGCGCCGAAAGGCGAAGGATTAGCCTAGTGAGCCGTGGCGCCGGCCTATGTACTGTTCTTTAATTAAGGGCTGAATGATAACACTGTAAGATTTTCCTAATTTTCTGTTTAAAATTATCCTTTTTATAATAAAATTATGGTTTTGAAATGTGCATCTCAATGGAATGACACTGCATGTTTATAAGGAATTTATTGTATGTATATATTATATTATTTATAAGGAATTTATTGGTGCTAGCTGTCCACTTACTATGTGGTATGCCATAAAGATTCAGAAGTAATTCTAACTCTGTGATTTGAAGGCTCACAGCTGTTTTATTAACCCCGTATTACTGCTGCCTACTTCAGTGCCTGAAATAGTAGTACGACAGATAAATAGAAAGCACATCATAACAGAGGTTAAGGACAATGTGATTGGGTCCTGAAAAGCAGGCGATGACATGTAGCTGGTAAAGCAGAGATGGTTTTCTTAAAAGGGATGTTGGATATGAACCCTGGACAATATGATACTCAGTAAATTGAGATATGTGCATAATGAGATCCAGGTGTACAAAGAAGTTTGAAGGAGAAATGGAATTGGGACATGGACATGTGTGGGTAACAGTCAGCACAGACATTGAGGAACACCTGAGAACAAAGCCAGGAAGTGGTGAGGTCTTGAATACCAGGCTGAGAAGTATATTTTTTGATTCAGATCCATGAAGAGTATATTAATGAGCTTCTAATTGCTGTATCGGGAGCGGACTAATCTAAGCATGCTTCCTGCAGCAACTAAGCTCTAGTGAGGGCCCGTGGCTGCATCCCATCATGGCAGGGAAGCGTGGTGGTGAGAGCACATGTGGAAGGAACAGCAGGCATCTATGCACAGCAAACCAGAGGACAATGTGTCAGACATTCGGGCTGCCTTTCTTAGCAGCTCGCTGTCTGGAGAACTCCAGGAGACCAGTATTCTCTTCTGAAGGCAATGACTCAAGGATGTCCCAACAGACCACAGCTCTTAAAGATTCCACACCATCCCCCACTGCCACCCCGGGGACCAAGCCTCCAATGCAAGACCCCCATGCCACATCCAAACCACAGCGAGCAGTAATTGATATTTTTGAAAGGAAAACCAGTGTGATTTATATTGTGCTTTAGAAAGACAAATTTTACCGTAATCATAAAATGAATCATAGTGGGGGAAGTACTAGAAGCTGGGATAGTACAAGATTTGTATAATTATCTGAGTTTGGGGCCAGTGCTGTGGCATAGCAGATAAAGCCCCTGCCTGCAAGCACCAGGATCCCATATGGGCACCAGTTTGTGTCCAGGCTGCTCCACTTCCCATTCAGCTCCCTGCTAATGCAACTGGGAAAGCAGCGTAAGATGGCCCAAGTGGTTGGGCCCCTGCACCCCCGTGGGAGGCATGGAAGAAGCTGCAGGCTCTTGGTTTTGGTATGGCCCAGGCTGAGCTGTTGTGGCCATTTGGGGAGTGAACCAGCAGATGGAAGATCTCTCTCTCTCTCTCTCTCTCTCTCTCTCTCCTTCCCCCACACTGGCCTTTAAGATCAGAAGGAAGGAATGGATTTCAGGTGAAGAAGTAGAATCCCATGGACTTGGTCACTATTAACAGATGGAAATGGTGATGGGAAAACAGGAGTGAGATGCCAAGATTTTGAGGTGTGTAAATGAATCATAGAAATGGTGGGGAAATATTTGGGGCAAGGATTTGGGGTGTGATATTTGAACTAAGTTGGTTAACTACTGAGATTTTTTTTCAGAATCCATTCTATGTGAGTGTTTATTCGGTCCTGATTCTCTGGTCTCCATGGAGCTATCCCCACAATCCCTGGGAGCTCTGAAGGGATTTCACACTGCAGCAGACTCTGACGGGGTATTAGGGACACATCTGAAAGACTGCTGTCGCATTTGCAGAGCTCGCTTCTTGTCTCAGCTGACAGCTGGGACCCCACTTTTCAGTGGCACTTCAGTCGCAAGTACAGTGGAACCACAAATAATCTTCAGCTTTGCTGAGAAAGCCTTCATCTGTTCCCATGGTCCTAAGTGTCTCCAGCCCTGAGAATTCTTCACTTAGCTGAATTGTGTTTAATCTGCTTACCCTATTTAAGTGCATTTGACTATACTCTTCTTGATTTCTGTGTTAATAATGGTTTAGTTCTTGTACCACTGTCTACAGCAGCCAGTATCCTTGATTTGCACCATTCGCAGGAGAAGGCCCCTTAGCCTGTGGATTCCTCATGTTGCCACTTCACCCTGGCTACACTTGACTTATATTCATGATGACTTTACAGGAGTTATTCATGTCCCAAGGATTTCATTAGAAGTTGCAGGAGGGACAATCTGTGATCTGACTTATACAGGTATTACCCATCGATGTTCATCAGCTAATGGGTAATTTATTGCTCAGCTTCCCCTATAATTTGAATATGCAAATTGCTGTTTCTTAGCCTTTTCTGAAGGTAGCCAGAATATGAAAATACATCCTAATGTTTTCTGAATCCTACCTCTTTTTTTTAAGAAGCTACTTCTTTATTTCAAAGCGACAGTGATGGAGAAGGCCATCATTTACTGCTTTCCCAGGCATATCAGCAAGGATTAGAAGCACAGTAATGAGGACTTGAACCATCACTCTGATATGGGACGCCGATGTCGCACAATGCAGCTTAACCTGCTATGCCACAATGTCAGGTCCAAATTCTGTCTTCTCAAATATGTGTCTGTAATAGCAACACTCTAAAACAATATCACTTCAGCTAATTGATCATAGAATACTACTGAAATTTTTATTTATTTATTTATTTATTTGACAAGAACAGAAGCAGAGCGAGACAGAAAGAGGTCTCCCATTGGCTGATTCACTCTCCCAAATGCTTGCAACAGCTAGGGCTGGGCCAGGCCAAAGTCAAGAGCCCAGAATTCAGTCCAGATCTCCCACAGGGGTGGTGAGGACCCAAAACTTGCCATCACCTACTGCTCCCCATAGCCTGCATTAGCAGAAAGCTGGAGTAGAAATAAGAGCCAAGACTTAAACACAGGGACTCTGAGTTGGGATGCAGGCATCCCAAATAGCGGCTTAACTGCTATGCCAAATGCCCACCCCAGACCACAAAACACTTTAAAAATTGTAATGCAGCAGCAGAAAACCAAGAATTCCAAATTCTAATGGCCCTGGAATACAACATTTTGAAGCTAAGAATTTTTTTTAATTATCCAGATAAATTCATTATAATAAATTATTAATATTTGATCTACCTTGTTAAAATTTTTATTTATTTATTTATTTATTTATTTGAAAGTCAGAGCCGCACACAGAGAGAAGGAGAGGCAGAGAGAGAGAGTGAGAGAGAGAGGTCCTCCATCTGCTTGTTCATTCCCCAACTGGACACGATGGCCACAGCTGCACCGATCCAGAGCCAGGAGCCAGGAGCTTCTGCCAGGTATCCCACAAGAGGGCAGAGGCCCAAGGACTTGGGTCATCTTCTACTGCTTTCCCAGGCCATAGCAGAGAGCTGGATTCTAAGTGGAGTAGGCAGGACTCAAACCAGCAGCCATATGGGATGCCAGCACTGGAGGCAGCAGCTTTACCTGCTACACCACAGTACCGGCCCCCTGATTCACTTTTTAAAACTTTGTAACTAAAGATAATATAAAATTTTAAAATGCAATTATTTTATTACTGACACAATTACATACTTCTGTATTTAGAGTATACGACAAAGTCTATAACTTAGATCAGTGATTCTCAGAACATTTCATCTCTTCTATTAGTCATTCATGCAGCTTCTTTGAATGTGCCACAGGACATAGCAATAAGAAGATAGTAACACATTTATTAATAAAAAGAAGATACCAAATTCTTAATAACAAGATACAGGGGCTGGTTGTGGCATAGCAAGTAAAGCTGCCACCACAATGCTAGAATCCCACATGGGCACCAGTTCAAGTTCTGGCTTGAGCTTCCAATCCAGCTCCCTGCTAATGGCCTGGGAAAGCAGCAGATGATGGCCCAAGTGTGTAGGCCCCTGTCACCTGTGTGGAAAATCTGGATGAAGCTTCTGGTTCCTGGCTTTGGCCTGGCCCAGCCCAGCCCTGGCCAGTGTAGCCATCTGGGGAGTAAACCAGTGGATAAAAGATTCTCTCTCTCTCTCTCTCTCTCTCTCTCTCTCTCTCTCCCTCAAAAATAAATAAATATTTTTTGAAATATATGAATCAGCGTAATAAATGTGTTAAGTGTTTTCCTTCTAAATGAAAAGTAGGTATCATCCAGTACCTACACTGAGTTGTCGTGAACCCCCTGCTCCATGTCTTGGGGGATTCCCATAGACAAAAGGTTCCTTTCTCCCAAGTTAACTCCCTGCAGAGCAGCCACTCCATGTGCCCCATGATGTCTACAAAGAAGGTTTGGGGGTTTGGGGGAAGGGTTCCATTGCCACTGTACGGCCTAGAGTGGCTATTCCTTCCAGTCTTTCCCTCCAGAGAAACAAACCTCCACCTTGTCTCGCCCTGCAGCTCTCCCTTTCTACTTCAAATATTTATCAAGATCATTTCCTGAAGAAACAGGAACCCCGTCAAGAGAATTCTTGGTGAGTAAAATTATTTCCAAAATGAACTTTAGATGACAAAAAGAACTCCAACACCTACTTTAATTTAGATAAAGCTAATGTCTCACGGCTTAGCTGTGCTCTAGGGATCCAGTCTGGAAACTGCTGAGCCTGTGTTTCTCCAGTGGTCTAATCCCTTTTAGCCATTTTTTAAAAATGACAATCTGTGCAGCAAAACTAGCTTTATAATTGGACAAGAAAACCCTCTCCACTCCTGCTCCGTGAGAGTGCATATGTGTCTCTGTGTTTGTATGAAGAAAATCCCGAAGCGTGACATCCAAATGTGAAAAGTGGCTTCCTTCCAGGAGTGGGGTTAGAGCTCCCTACTGGGGACTTTACTTTTTATTGAACACATAATTGTGTCATGGAATTGTTTTGCAATCAACATTCACTGCTTCTGCAATTAAAAAAAATTTTTGAATAACCTTAATGAAAAATTTTTGAAAGTCATAATGATAAAATGAATCCACAGTTAGTACTCACCAAATGATTTCTTACAGGCAGATTGCACTGTCTTTACACAGCAGTGCCTTCCCCCTCAGATTGTGCCATTTGGGGTGTTGCTGGAATAGACATCATGGAAGCTTGCTGTAATTTTTAAGGCTGGCATAATTTTTTATTTGTGGGACGATTTTTAAAAAAAGAAAGTCCAGCACTGTGGCAAAGTGCTGGCATCCCATAATACAGGTGCCCCTATGAGTCCTGGCTGCTCCACTTCCGATCCTGCTCCCTGATAATGGACCTGGGAGAGCAGCAGAAGATGGCCCAAGTCCTTGGGCCCCTGCACCCGCGTAGAGACCCAGAAGAAGCTCCTGGCTCCTGGCTTTGGCCTTGCTCAGCCCCAGCCGTTGTGGCCATGTGGAGAAGTGAACCAATAGGATGGAAGCTTATCTCTTTCTCTCTCTCTCTCTCTCTCTCTCTCTCTCTCTCTCTCTCTGTGTGTGTGTGTGTGTGTGTGTGTGTGTGTTGCTCTGGCTTTCAAATACATAAGTAAATTAAAAAAAAAAGTTTCTGGTTCACAAACCAAGCAGATGGTAGGACCAAAATAGACATCATTCAGGCTCCTTTCCTCCCACAGCCCCCGCCTCCTACGCTGTCTTTTCAGGCAGAACCCACCTCTCCACTCTCCCACCTCCAACCCCTCCAAAGGTTTTGAAGTTATCAATGACACATGTTATTTAAAGGCCATAGCCCCACCTAATTGAAGCGTGAGCCAATTTAGGGAACTTGGGAGAGAGAAGGAGAAAATTAAAGTTTGGTCAGGTCACTTAAAAACACAGTAAAAAGCAGAGGCCAGTTTGGAATTGTGGGCTTGCTAAAGAAAGCTCCTGGCTATGCACAGGGCATGGGGATAGCCCCCCACTCAGTCTTAGGCTTCCTAATGTTAGGCTGTGGATCACCTGCCCCAGTGATTCACATCCCTCAGCTGAGTGGAAGGGCAACGGACTGTTTAAACTGCTTGATCTCCAGCTGTTTTAGCAGTGACTTGTCCAATTCAATTGCTCTTCTCATGACTCAAAGAAGTGGCCTTGGTAAGTTCAGATGGCACAGGCTGTCCTGGGCTTAGATCTTTCTCTTTAGCAGCCTCTCTCCTCCCGCTGTGGCCTGTGCAGAATTTGTCCAGCTCTCAGAGACTACTTAGCTATCCTCTTAACACCCTGGTTTTCTGCCTGCATCCAGGGAACTTCTCTGTAAGCACTTATTTGAGGACACTGCCTGTTTGCTGCCACTGAGCATCCCTCAACAATTCAGTACTGGGGCCAGTGCTGTGGCATAGCAGGTAAAGCCACTACATGCAGGACCAGCATCCCATATGGGCACCAGTTCGTGTTCTGGTCCAGCTCCCTGCTATGGCCTGGGAAAGCAGTAGAAGATGGCCCAAGTCCTTGGGCCCCTGCACCCGCGTGGGAGACCCAGAGGAAGCTCCTGGCTCCTGCCTTCAGATCAGTGCAGCTCAGGTCATTGCAGCCAGTAGGAGAGTGAAGCAGCAGTTGGAAGACCTCTCTTTCTCTCTGCCTCTGCTTCTCCTTCTGTCTCTGTGTAACACTTTCAAATAAATAACATAAATCTTTTAAAAAAATCAGTGCCAGATGATGATGACGGGTACCTATTTTCTTTTAAAGATTTATTTTATTTATGTGAAAGACAGAGTTACAGAGAGAGACAGAGAGGTCTTCCATCCGCTGGTTCACTCCCCAGATGGCCGCAATGGCCGAAGCCGCGCAGATCCGAAGCCAGGAGCCAGGAGCTTCTTCCAGATCTCCCATGTGGGTGCAGGGCCCAAGAGTTTGGGCCATCTCTACCGCTTTCCTAGGTCATAGCAGAGAGCTGGATCGGAAGTGGAACAGCCAGGACTTGAACCGGCACCCACATGGGATGCCAGCACTGCATGCAGCAGCTTTACCCACTACGCCACAGCGCCAGCCCCAAGAGCAACTATTTTTGAATACCTACTGTGTGCCAGTGTTAGTGGGTACAAGCGTGCTGTGTGCTTGAAGTATCACCAAATAGTCTGAGGCAGGAATCACCTGTGACAAGAAAAGGAGACAGTGGGACGGTGTAGTTGCCTAAAGAAACTGCCGCCCAGAGAAGAAATGCCAAGGGTTAGGGGCATGTCCAGGTGCAAGGGTCCAAGCACTTGGGCCATCCTCCACTGATTTCCCAGGCCATAGGTCTCAAACTGTATGGGATGCTGGCACTGCAGGCAGAGGCCTTACCCGCTACATCACAGTGCCAGCCCCAGAAGGTATGTTTTAAACACCTGGATCAGTATCCCCAAACCCTGTTGGTTTCCCCTGCGGAGCCTCATTCCTCCAGAAATCTGGTCCATATTCCCTTATAATTTGACCAGAGTTTCTAGGATTTGATTTGCTTTCATTTTATTATCTCTTTATCTTTCTTTTTAGTTCCCCCATCTTTTCTGCTATAAGTTAAATTTATTTTGTTGGTTAATTCTCAGATTTATCTGGAATGTATCTGGGTCTAAGGGGTGAGGCGGGGACTGGGTGTTATTTTTCCAGGTGGCTGAGTACCCACTCCTCTCAGTGCCAAGCTTGGAACACTGCATCCCTATTCTCTGACAGGAAACACCTGTTTCGTTTGATGCTGAGTTTCCACGTGTCCACGCATTTCTGGGCTCTTCTCTGGATTAAGCTATTTCTTTTCTAGTACTAAACTTTTTTTTTTACCACATGTGACATGCTGGTATTTTTTTATTCTAATTCATTAAAATAAAACGTGTCAATCCACTAGGCTGAAACTGTGACTATGCATTGTAAAAAAAAAAAAGCCCCTAGTATAGAATGCCACACTTTACTACTAATTTTTTTCCCAGAAACCTTTTATTTAAGGAATACAAACTTTGTACATTTCATAAGTACAACTTTAGGAACATAGTGATTCTTCTTCTTATAATATTGCACCCTCATGATATGATTTAACATCTGGAAAATCCAACCCTCCTTCCAGACTTTTGTTTTTCCTCAAATTTCCCTGGCTTGTCTTCTATTTTTAGTTTTCCAGGTGAAATTCATATCATTTTGTTGAGTTCCAAAATATAAAATTAAAATTCAAGAAGCCATTAGTTTAAGACATTTCTTACCAGTGAATATGGTGCTCTCACGGATTATTGCTTTTCACATGGTGGTCAGTTTAGTTTCCAATTTTTTCTGTGATACAGGAAGTTTTTTTATTTTTATATAGTCAAATCAATTTTTCTCTCTCTCTTGCTCTCGCTCTCGCTCTCTCTCGCTCTCTCTCCATTTTATTTGAAGGGCAAAGAGACAGAGAGCAACATCATCCGTCTACTGGCTCACTCCCTAAATGCCTGCAGCAGTCAGAGTTGTACCAGGCTGATGTCAGGAGCCCAGAACTCCATCCGGACCTCCCACGTGGGTGGCAGAGACCCAGTTACTTGAACAATCACCTGTCACATCCCAGAGTCACGTTAGCGGGAAGCTCAATCAGAAGTGAACCAAGCACTCTGATAGTGGACGTGGGCGTCCCAGGCAACAGCTTTAAGGTGCCACACGCTGGCCTGCCCGCCCCCTCCTTGCCTCTTGAAAAACTCTCCTGGGCGATCCTGAAGCTTGCACTCTCCCCATTCTGTCCCAGTGCTGGTCAGACGCAGTTACAGCTCTGTCCCATCTCAGATTTCCTTCGCTCTGTGAATGTGCGTTTTCCAGCCTCTGTGAAAGCGGAGAATGTGAGCCGACGCCCGCCATTGTTCCTCATCCACTGAAGACAACTTTGTCCTCTTCCGCGAGAGCAGTTCTCTGCTCCCCTTTCTGTTCCATTCATGCCCGTTCTGCGGCTTAGTCAGGGGCTTAGTCATCTGCTTCAACATTCCAGAAGGCTGATTGCTGGTGTTTCTCAAAATATTCTTCGGATTTCTCACCTTCCCCTACACACACACACACACACACACACACACACACACACAAGAGCCCAGCTTCATGATTCATGGAGCCCTCACCCAGGAACCCTGTGCAGTAGGTGAGAACTGGCTGTTCCATTAGCTGAGGGTCAGCTTGTGCGGAAGAATGAGTAAGGAGGTGGGGGGTGGCGCTGTGGCCTAGCCGGTAAAGCCACCACCTGCAGTGCCAGCATCCCACATGGGCTGCTCCACTTCCAATCCAGCTCTATGCTATGGCCTGGGAAAACAGTAGAAGATGATGCAAGTCCTTGGGCCCCTGCACCAGCGTGGGAGACCTGGAAGAAACTCCTGCCTCCTGGCTTTGGATCAGTGCAGCTCCAGCCATTGCAGCCAATAGAGGAGTGAACCAGCGGACAAAAGACCTCTCTCTTTCTTTCTCTCTCTCTCTTTGCCTCTCCTCTCTGTGTATAACTCTGACTTTCAAATAAATAAATAAATCTTAAAAAACAATGAGTAAGGGACACACACACACACGCACACACATGCAGTGGGGAAAGGTATGCATTCTAGGGTCTCAGTTCCCAGCTGGTTCAGCAGCAACTTTGGCTTTTGAATTTGTCATGAAGCAGAGAGGGAGGGGGGTGCGGATGCAGAAGTGTCCCTACTCAGTAGCAGAAGCTGTGCCCTGGAGCCAGCGAGAGGGAAATTAGAGAGAGGAGACAGGGTGTCCCATCTGCTCCGGGGGAAGGGCAATAGTGTGGAATTGGAGGATAAGGGTCTTCCACATCCCTGAGGTCACCACGTCCTTTTTTCTTTTTTTCCTTACGATTTATTTTGAAGGCATTACAAAGAGCTTGCGCGAGAGAGATCTTCCATCTGCTGGCTCACTCCCCAGATGGCCACAACAGCCAGGGCTGGTCCAGGCAGAAGCCAGGAGCTGGGCCAGGGCTTTAACCCACTGAGCCACAGCTCCGCCGGGATGGCTCATTTTCTTAAACTTTGTAGAACTCTTTGCCTGTGTGCTTTGATAAAGCTAAAAATAAAGAACAGAAATAATGTTCCCCAATTCTAGACAGAGCCTGGAAGCCAGGGAAGGGGTGGGGGAGTCCTCAGCTTTCCTGTGTCCCGTCCTAACTGAATTTGGCCTGGTAGACACCCCTGTAGGCCTCTCCGGCATTGTGGAGGTGGGGGATGGGGCATTTACCTCTGGCTGAGTTAAGGCCCCAGATTGGCTGAAGAGTCCTTGCCCAGCAGCCCGTCTGTCCCAACCTCCCTACTCTTTCTGCAGCTGCTGGTATTGACCTATTGATGCCAACTACAAATGAGGGACCCTCCCAGGGCTGTCTAACCAGCCCCTCTTCCCAAACCCATGCTCCACAAAAGAAGCTGGGGCTGCCAAGGCTGTCACTGCACACAGTGAGCACACAGGCACCGACACAGCAGTCTCTCAAGACACGCCCTGAGTACCTGATCACAGAGCCAAGGTAGAACCCATCACTCAAGGAGGCGGTAACGGGGGCTGGCATTGTGGCACAGCAGGGTAAAGCCACCTCCTGTGACTCCAGCATCCCATATGGGTGCCTGTTCGAGTCCTGGATGCTCCACTTCCGATCCAGCTCCCTGCTAATGTGCCTGGGAAAGCAGTGGAGGGTGGCCCAAGTCCTTGGGCCCCTGAACCCACATGGGAGACCTGGAAGAAGCTCCTGGCTCCTGGCTTCAGCCTGGCCCAGCCCTGCCTATTGCAACCATTTGGGGAGTGAACCAGCAGATGGAAGATCTCTGGCTGTCTCTCCTTCTCTCTCTCTGTAACTCTGCCTTTCAAATAAATAAATAAATAAATCTTGGGGAAGAGGAGGAAAGGAGGAGAGGAAGGAAAGAAGGAAAGAAATTAAAAAAAAGAAAAAGAAAATCAGCAGCTCCTGTACCTATCTCTCCCTTTTAAGTTATTTTGTTATTGTTCGCCTCCTTTAAGTAATTATTTTATTTTTCCCTCTGTGCCCTTAATGTGCCCTTGAGACTACATCTTGATTTCCTTCAGCTGCCAGCCCTTGGGACGACCCCCCATCCTGGAAGGTGAGCCTGTTGCTGGCTCTCGGACTCCTCCACGGAAGCCTGGTGACCTCCATTTTCAGTGACTGCCGGCCTGGCGTCAGAGCCCCTGTCCAGGTCCCAGTGCTCCGTCTGCTGCGTACCAGCTGCGTGATTCTGCTTAACAGCCGCCAACCCGGCTGAACATGAGTCAATTCACGTAAAACCCTGGGAACAGTGGTTCCGCTGACCCGGCTAACGCTTGGTTGTTTCTTCTTTGCTTCATTTTCTACACGGCTGTCATTCACTCAGTCCCAAATCTTCCTTGGCAGGCCTTCTGGAAGCACCAGCTCCTCTCCACTCTCATGAGGCTTTGGGAGTCCGTGCCCTTGACCCAGCTGCCATCTCCCTCCCCAGCAGCCTGGGAACTCCCTGGCTCTCCTCCTGTTTCCTGTATTCTCCTCTATGCACTCCCCATTCTCCAACAGTAATCAGAACAGGTCCTTTCTTTTCATTCTCCCATTGTACAAACAATTGCTTCAGCTGCCGGCTTTGCAACAACCCAGACTCACATGTAACTTCACAGATAAATCATCCTTGCTTGTGAATTCCAAAAAACTGGCCTTGACAAAGCCGCCTGAAGTTGCAGAGTGATCCAGCTTCAGTGTGACCAGAGGACTGGATTTATGGCTGCAAGCTGAAAATAATCACTGTCACTCTGACCAGCCCATTATCACCTCGCCGGGGCCATGATGCACCTGGCCCTGTCCTGTCCCTTCTTAGTCCTGACTTCTCTTTTATCTCCCCCTTCCGCTCCCTTCAAAAGCCTTCCTGATAACTTGAGAATTTGCAATACCAGCCTCTTGAATAAACCTGGTTTCCTTGCATCTACTTGGGTCTCTCGAGTATCGGCTTTTGAGTGGTGAACAGCCCCAACCTTGTTTTAAGTAACAAATCTTTAGAAATCTCCTGAAGAAAGAGACACAGGGCCCAGCATTGTGGCAGAGCCACCACCTATAATGCTAGCATCCCATATGGGCACAGGTTCGTGTCCCAGCTGCTCCACTTCCAATCCAGCTCCCTACAAATGGCCTGAGAAAGTAGCAGAAGATGGCCCAAGTGCTTGCACCCCCACCACCCATGTGGGAGACCCAGAAGAAGCTCCTGGCTTCTGGCTTTAGCCTGCCCAACCCCTGGCCATTTCGGCCATTTGGGGAGTCAACCAGGAATGGGTGATCTCTCTCTCCCCTCTCCCCTCTCCCCTCTGCCTCTGCCTCTCTGTAATTCTGCCATTCAAATAAATAAATAAATCTTGAGAGAGAGAGAGAAACCCAATGAGGCTCCTGAATTTGGCCTGGCCCAGCCCTGGCCATTGGGGCCATCTGAGGAGTAAACCAGCAGATAGACGGTCTCTCTCTCTCTCTCTCTCTCTCTCTCTCTCTCTCTCTCGCTCTCATGACTTCCAAATAAATCTTTTAATAAAAATAGAAATTTCCCAACAAAAGACCTAAGGGCTATAGAATCTGTTCTCATTGTCCACAAGCATTGTGTTCTATAAGTCACCAAAGCCACTGAACTAGTCAATACTGAGCCTTTGCTCAGAGGTGAAATATGGGGGCCAGTTTCTATGCACCTGCAGTCACAGCACTTCTGATGATGACAAAACCTTGCTTTGTGTGTGTTTTTGTTTGAAGACATTTAATAGATGCTGTTGACACATTGATACTGAATTCATGGTCATGCCTGAATAGAGTTTCTCTAGCCCGCAGATTGTCTCCCCAAGGCAAACCCCAGCCTTCTTTCACTTGGGAACCCAAGAAAGCCCTTCAGCACTGTGTATGGAGGTCATTTGAAACAGCAAAACGAGCAACAAAAAGCAGAAAAGTGAGGAAATGTGCCACTAAACAGGCCACACTGTTTACAGGATGAGCTGAAACAGGAAGGCAGATGGTCTCCTTGTTGAACCTCGACTGGAACCACACACATCCAGCGACTCAACATTTTTGCTCCCTGCGTATATCTGAATAATGGCAAAAGTGTCATGTGCAGGTTGGCTTTGAGGCCACAGTTTTTAGCAAGTAGATAAACTGGCAAATGTGTACTCTGAAAATAACGAGCTCTGAGTTAAGCGTTTCAGACCCTCCACGTCTAAAAATATCTTCATTCTGTCCTCACCTTTGATTGGCAGCTTGGCTGGGGAAAGAAATCTGGACTGGAAACGCGTTTCCTCAGTATTCTGCAGGTATTGCGCACATGCCTGCCAGCTACCAGAGTTGTCAGGAAGTGCAGAGCTATTCCTGATCATTGTGTGGGACTCCCCTCCTGGAAGCTCACAGAAACGTCTCTTTGTTCCAAAGACCCAAGTTTCATAAAGATGTGTTCTAGCATAGATCTCAATATGCGCGTTTCCCAGAGGAATACTTGGTGGATCCTAGAAATCTATAAATTTAAGACCTCTCGTTTTGAAAAATTCCTCCACTTGTTAATGAACCCCTTTTGTCTACTTCCTTTGGTGTGTCTTTCTGGAACTTTTATTAACTGGGTGTCAGACCTCTTGGACTGCTCTGTTGTTTTCTTCCTGGTGTCAGAATTTCTGACAGAACAGAACCAACAGGAGAATATATTGCACATACACCAAATATAACTAAATATAATTGTAATTATGAAGTATATTCCAGAAACTGTCTGTGAGAAACCCAGCAAAAGTCATATGGATGGAGTCCTAGTTTGACAGGGCTTGACATGACTTACAAGATTATGAAGGATGAGAATTCGACGTTCTCTATACAAGCTGGAGACCCAGGAAAAGCTGGTAATGTAGTTCTGAGAACCCAAGGGCTGATGGTGTAATTCCTAGTCTAAGGCCAGGAGAAAGACAGTGTGCCGGCTCAAGCAGTCATGCAGAGAGAAAATTTCTCCTTCTTCCATCTTTTTGTTCTATTCAGGCTCTCAGGGACTGAATGGAACCCACTCCCCTTGGGGAGGGCACTCTCTTTTACTCAGTCTACCAACTCCGATACTTATGTCGTCGGGAAACACTCTCACATACGCACTCTGAAATCATGATTAGCCACATATCTGGGCCCTCTATGACCCAGTCAAGTTGACGCATGCAGTTAATCATTACACCAATTTTTCTCTGTGTCCTTTTGCTCTACTTCCTACTGTATTTCCTCAAATTTATATTCTAGTCCATCTACTGAGTATTGCACTTTTCAATTTCTAAGGGCTGTTCTTAAAATTCCATAATGTTCGATTTTTGTAGTGTCCTTTTTTCCCATAGGTACAATATTTTCTCTTCTTTAATAATGTCAATGACAGACTTTTTAAAATTTTCCCCATCCAAATAGTCTCTATTTCCTCCAAGTTGCTTTTCTCTGAAGACTTCATGGGTGTTGCTCTCCTCTCACAGCTAACAATCCCTAGTTATCTGCTAATGGGAATTAAGAGCTAATTGGTCTTCCTGTGGGATGGGTGATGGGGGTTGGTGGTGATGGGGTTTGGATGGGAAGATTGATTTGGGAAATGTTAATGTCTGTACCCAAAGATTTTTTTTTCCCTTAGGTTGGTGAGATTCCTGGAAAAAAGCTCTTTTAGCCGGCGCCGTGGCTCAACAGGCTAATCCTCCGCCTTGCGGCACCGGCACACCGGGTTCTAGTCCCGGTCGGGGCGCCGGATTCTGTCCCGGTTGCCCCTCTTCCAGGCCAGCCCTCTGCTGTGGCCCAGGAGTGCAGTGGAGGATGGCCCAGGTGCTTGGGCCCTGCACCCCACGGGGAGACCAGGAAAAGCACCTGGCTCCTGGCTCCTGCCATCGGACAAGCGCGGTGCGCCGGCCGCAGCGCGCCGTCCGCGGCGGCCATTGGAGGGTGAACCAACGGCAAAAGGAAGACCTTTCTCTCTCTCTCTCTCTCTCACTGTCCACTCTGCCTGTAAAAAAAAAAAAAAAAAAAAAAAAAAAAAAAAAAAAAAAAAAAAAAAAGCTCTTTTAATGCCTTGCTTGACTATTAGTGTTCTAGGACATGGGTAGAAGAGAAATTCTAGGATTAGCATTCCATGTGTACCTATCCAGAGGGTCTCTGTCTCACCCTCTCCAGGGCATAACCTTCCATCCAGGCTTTCTCCAGGAAGCGCTTGTGGGGCATATCATTCCATTGCTCAAGTTCTAACTGTCCTGAGATGACCAGTCGGCCCAGCTCCATTCCCTTCCTGATAGCGCATCTCCTCAACTTTTTGGGGATTTGAGATGTAAATCCAGTTGGTTTTTTAAAAGTTTATTTTTATTTATTTATTTTTGATAGGCAGAGTGGACAGTGAGAGAGAGAGACGGAGAGAAAGGTCTTCCTTTGCCGTTGGTTCACCCTCCAATGGCCGCCGCGGCAGGCACAGCGCGCTCATCTGATGGCAGGAGCCAGGTGCTTTTTCCTGGTCTCCCATGGGGTGCAGGGCCCAAGCACTTGGGCCATCCTCCACTGCACTCCTGGGCCACAGCAGAGAGCTGGCCTGGAAGAGGGGCAACCGGGACAGGAGGATTAGCCTGTTGAGCCACGGCGCCGGTGTATTTTATTTATTTTGAAAGGCAGAGTAAGAGAGAGGAAGGGAGAGACACAGAGAGAGGTCTTCCATCCACTAGTTCATTCCCCCAGATAGCCGCAACAGCCAGAGCTGCACCGATCAGAAGGCAGGAGCTTCTCCCAGGGGTCCAAGCACTTGGGCCATCTTCTACTGCTTTCCCAGGCCATAGCAGAGAGCTGGATCAGAAGTGGAGCAGCCAGGACTTGAACCGGCGTCCATATGGGATGCCAGCACTGCAGGCAGCGGCTTTACCTGCTATACCACAGCGCCAGCTCTAAATCCAGTTGGTTTCTTAAAGTTTTGTTTTATTTATTTTGAAAGACAGAGTTAGAGAGAGGGAGGGAGAGACAGAGAGAGGTCTTCCCTCCACTGGTTCACTCCCCAAATGGCCACAATGGCGGGGGCTATGCCAGGCTGAAGCCAGAAGCTTGGGCCTTGGCATTGGGCCATCCTCTGCCACCTTCCCAATCTCACTAGCAAAGAGCTAGATCAGAAGTGAAGCAGCCGGGACTTGAAAGGAGCCCATGTGGGATTCCTGCTTAACCCACCATACCACTGCACCGCCCCAGTTGGGTCTTAACTTTCCATGTCATCAGCCTTGGTCAACTTCCGCACCTGCAAAATCAGTGCTTCTGCTCTTGAACCTCTGAGATTTGGTTGCTACTGTCTCCGCTCTCAACCTCTGCATTCTTCTGCATTTCTGACTTCTGAAGAAATCCCTTTGCTACTCTTTTAATAGGGCTCGGGAGGGAGAAAAGATGCAGATGTTGAATCTGCCAGCTCTACTGGAAGCTTCTACTCATTTTTTCAGTATCTGTCGGACCCAATAGCCTGAGATCATCATCAGGACAAAGAACAGGTTGAATACATTTCTGAGCAAGCAGAGGGGTCTGGTCTCAGTAAATAACAGCTTGGTATTTTAGAAGATAAAGTCAGGGTTGACCTCTTCTCAAAGGAGGCAGATCTTAAGCCAGGAGACCCGAGCACAGATCCCAGGCTGCTACTGACTTGCTGAAATTGGACAAGTCATTTTCTTTTTCTGCATTTCAGCTCTTTCATCTGCAAAATGTGTTTAAATTGGTGGGGGCGGGGGGAGGGGGACGGGGGCTGGCATTGTAGTGCAGTGAGTTAAGCCATTGCCCGCCAACACCATCATCCCTTATGAGCACGGTTTGAGTCCTCACTACTCCACTTCCAACCCAGCTCTCTGGAAAAGCAATGGAAGATGGCCCAAGTACTTGGGTTCCTGCCACCCACATGGAAGCCAGCCACCACCCTGGCTCATGACTTCTGCCTGACCTAGTCCCAGCCGTTGGAGCCCTTTGGGAATTGAACCCACTGATGGAAGATGGAACTCTCTCTCCCTCTCTAACTCTGCCTTTTGAACAAAATAAATAAATCTTTAAAAAAATAATTTTCTCCAACTTACCTCACAAAGTTGATAGAAAACAGAAGCAAGATGTGTTAGGAAGCACTGAGCAAACATTAAACCGCTGAGAGATGTTAGCAGTTAACAGTGAAAGTGTGACTTCAGTGTTAGGAAAGGCAAGGGAGAAAGACTACAGGACTGGAAGTCAGAAAGTGAGGCTGTTATCCTGCTTTGGGCACTCACTGGTCCTTTAAAGAACTTTAATCACATCCCTTTCTCTCTCAGGTTCAGTTTCTTCTAGGTCCTCTGCCTTCGTACGTGGAAATGCACAATAAAAATATGGCATTTGTTATCGAGAGCACGAGAAACCTGCTAAGCACAGGGATTATGTATTTCATCGGTAGTTCTATGGGGCAGGCTTACTAGCATCATCCTCGTCTTACAGTTCAGAGGATGGAGGCGCCAATCAAATGACTCAGTTGAGAAGAGGCGGGAAAGGCCTGAAAGCGAGTTTTGTCAGTTTCAGAAGCTTCCAGTGCCCTCAGAACAGGTGGAGGAGGTCATTCATCCAGGGGTGGAGAGGCTGCCTCACACTGTGAGTTTCTTTCCTGACCCTCTTTTTTATTTTTTAAATATTTATTTATTTATTTATTTGAAAGGCTGAGTCACTGGGTTGGCGCTGTGCTGTTGTAGGCTTAGCCTCCACCTGCTGCACCAGCATCACATATGGGCGCCAGTTCATGTACTGGCTGCTCCTCTTCTGATCCAGCTCTCTGCTATGGCCTGTGGCCTGGGAAAGCAGCAGAGAATGGCCCAAGTGCTTGAGTCCCTGAACCCATATGGGAGACCCAGAATAAGCCCCTAACTCCTAGCATTGATCAGCCCAACCCTGGCCACTGTGGCCATTTGAGAAGTGAACCAGTGGATGGAAGACTTCTCTCTGTCTCTTCCTCTCTCTGTCTCAAATAACTTTCAAGTAACTCTGCCTCTCAAATAAATAAAAAAAAAACCTGAAAAAAGAAAAAAAAGAAAGACAGAGATACAGAGAGAAAGAGATATCTTCTATCCACTGGCTCACTCCCCAGATGGCCAAAATGGCCAGAGCTGGGCTGATCAGAAGCCAGGAGCTTCTTCCAGATCTCCTATGCGGGTGCAGGGATCCAAACACTTGGACCATCTTCTGCTGCTTTCCCAGTCACATTAGCAGGGAACGGGATCAGAGGTGGAACTGCAGGGACTTGAACTGGCACACATATGGGATGCCGGCATCACAGCCACAACACTGACCCCTGACCTTCAATTTGAACTTGTTTTACAGTGTGAGTATTTGAAGGTGTTTTGTAAAGAGAAAACACACTTCCTCAAGGTTGGTGACTCACACGCAGACGTTTAGACACTGTTGGTCTTGGCACAGCTTCCTGATGTCTCCCAGCCGCTACTACTCTACATTCTCTATTCCAGTACTAAGAGCAGAAATAACTCAGCTGTGAAAAAAAAAATTATAAACTTGTGGCAACCCCTGAAGATGAGGAATTGCTGGGGAGTTATTTGTTCCCCCTTAAGTCAGAAGTGTGAAGGGAGGGGACAAGGAGCAAGGCTCTGGGACCAGTGTTGTGCTTGTTTTGAGAAAGATGAGGGTCGAGGCACCTGCGCCCCATCAGCCTGTCCAGCTTATTGCGTGCCAGGCCCTCGATGCATGTCATCTGAGCCTTCTGTTCAGGGCTGCTGAGATCCACAGGCATCACACTTGTGGGCGTGATCCAACTGGCAAGAAGAGTTTTGACTTTGTGGCATTAAAACTAATTTTTTTACAGGTCGGATTTGATGCTTTCTGTGACCCTATCACAGATGTTTGTGGTTCTCAGTGCAGAAGGGAAACTGTGATCAGCAGCGGATGGTGCGAAAAGACCCTGCACACATGCCATCCTTTTTCCCCGACATGCGAGAGAGACCACAGACAGGCTTAGGGCGCTGGTTTGCTGGAAGTTCTTAGGTGGTGCGGGTGAAGGGGGTTAGAGGTCATGTTCAGGACTCGTTCGTTCTTTCGGTTACTCAGCTATCTCTGTTCATCTCTCAGGCGCCTGCTTTATTTCATGGCCTCATCAGGGCTGGGAACGTGGAGCTTCCACTTCCTCCTGACCCTTGAGAAGGCTCTGCAGGGACAGTCACAGCAACCCACAATGACACAGCGTGTTAAAAGTGTGTGTGTTAAAGGGGAAGAATGGGAAACCCAAAAAGTAAGTTCTGGAAACTTCTCAGAATTTCTCTCTTGGGGGCCAGCGCTGTGGTGCAATGGGTTAAAGCCACAGCCTGTGGTGCCAGCATCCCATATGGCACCAGTTCAAGTCCTGGCTTCTCTACTTCCTATCCAACTCCCTGCTAATCACCTGGGAAAGCAGCAGAAGATGTCCCAAGTGCTTGGTGCCCTGCACACACATGGGAGACCCGGAAGAAGCTCCTGGCTCCTGGCTTTAGCCTAGCACAACCCTGGTTGTTGCAGCCATTTGGGGAGTGAACCAGCAGATAGAAGATCTTCTCTGTCTCTACCTCTCTCTGTAACTCTGCCTTTCAAATAAATAAAATAAATCTTTTTTAATAAAGAATCAGGGCTGGTGCTGTGGCGTAGCAAGTAAAGCTGCCACCTGCATATGGGCACTGGTTGGAGTCCCAGCTGTTCCACCTCTGTTCTAGTTCTCTGCTATGGCCTGGGAAAGCAGTGGAAGATGGCCCAAGTCCCTGGGCCCCTGTGCCCATGTGGGAGACCTAGAAGAAATTCCTGGCTCCTGGTTTCAGATTGATATAGCTCTGGCCATTGTGGCCATCTGGGAAATGAACCAGTGGATGGAAGATTCTCTCTTCCCACCCCACCCCGGCCCCCCCTCCCTCTCTCTCTCTCCACCCCCGCCTCTGCCTCTCTGTAACTCATCCTTCAAATAAATAAATCTTAAAAAAATTTCTTTCTTTAGCAGTCTGCCAGATTTGATACCTTTAATAATTCCTTTGATTATAAATAAAATGTTTTATAAAATATTTTAATCATGAATTTATTTATTTTATAATCATGAATGTATTTATTTATTTGAAAAACAGTGTGATGGAGAGGAAGAGAAGGCAGAAGGAGATATCATCCATCTGCTGGATCACTCCCCAAAGGCCTGCAACAACCAGCGCTGAGCCAAGCCAAAACCAGGAACCAGGAATTCCATGCAGGTCTCCCACATGAGTGGCAGGAGCCCAAGTACTTGGGCCATCTTATGACACCTCCCAGCTACATTATCAGGAAGCTGGGTTAGAAGCAGAGACAGGACTGTATCCCAGGCACTCCAATATGGCAGGTGGGCATCCCAAGTGATGGTGCACCACAGCACCCCACCACCACCACCATCACATTTTTTGATGAACTGATAAATTGTCATGAAGTGCAGAAAATGATCACTCTCCACAGAAAAGCCACGGTAAAAGCCTTTGGAGACTCTGACATTGTTTTCCTAACGGTGCATGAGAAGCAAGGAATAGGAGTTAAAGTGGAGGGAGTCATAGGAGACCCCTTCAAAGTGAAAACCCAAAATGTCTATGTCCAGAGGGTTGGGAATAATAAAGTAACTCTCACCTTGCAGGAGCGAACAAAAAGGAAATCTGCCTGCCCTAACCTAGACTTTGAATGAAAAGAAAAAACGTCTCTCTGAGAATGTGCAACCACAGCTGACCTCCTCATGGTTTTCAGTTCGAATTCATGCTCCTTGTATAGTTCACAAGAGCTAAAGCTGGACCTTAACTTAAAGGGGTCCCTGCTTGATAGTGCCCAAGCCAGCACGTGGAAAGGGACTCTAACCCTGCCGTGAGAAGCTAAAGTACAATGTCAGCCTTACAGAAATCAAGCTCCAGAGGAAATGAACAGCTTATCACAAACCAAGTAGTAAACTCTACAAGAAAGGAATAGAACCAGCAGAAATAAGAGACAATGAAAATAGATCCTTAAACCCTTTGGATTTGAAAATATCATGCAGATGCCAAAATAATTTATAATAACAATGTTTCTGTTTTTAAACAAATTAAAGTTTGAAAATATGAGCAGGCAATAACAGCCTGTTGATACTGGCAGTTTGTGGACTCAAAAGGCTTCCATAGCCAAGGCAGCTCATTTCAAGAGCCTTGGGTGGTCACTGATGTCATACATAAGAGTGTTAATTATTAAGTTAACAATAGGAGTCACTGTGCACTAACTCCCTATGCAAGACCTGTATTGAGATTTAACTGTATTGAGAGTTAACTGTAAAACCCGTTCTCAAACAGTTTGTGTGTATGTGTATGTGCACAAATTGTTGAAATCTTTACTTAGTACGGAGTTGGTCTTCTGTGTTCAAAGTTAATTGAAAATGAATCTTAATGGAGAATGAGACAGGCAAGGGGAGAGGGAGGAGGGGGAGGGTGGGACTGTGGGTGAGAAGGCAGGTATGGTGGGAAGAATAACTGTATTCCTTTAGTTGTACTTGCCTTAAAAATAAATTTTAAAAAAAGTAATATTTGAGATTTGAAACTCAGTGGACAGATTGACTAATGAAGTAGACACAACCAAAGATAGGATCAGTAAATTGGTAGGTAGAGTTAAAGGACTATCTAGAAGAATAGTGAGAGGCCTTAATGTACATTTATTCAGAGTTCTAAAGAGAGATAATACAATGAGTGTACAGGAAATACAAGAAGATACAATGACCAATAATTCTATGGACTTTTTACACAGCTACCAAACCTCAGATCCAAGAAGCCCAGTGAATCCCATGTAAGTTACATAAAAAGAAATTCACATCCAGAGACATCAAAGTAAATTGTGAAACATCAAAAAGAGGGAGAGCAAAGATTTGACAGCACCAGAGAAAAAAGAGGATCTACAAACAACCATTAATCAGATTTATAAGCTGGCTTTTCTCTGTCATCAGTGGAAGCCAGAGCACATGTCTAATGTGCTAAGAGATGATCTTTGTATGCTGTCTTTTGAGAGCACCATAAAGACACTCAGACAGGGGCTGGCAATGTGGTGTAGCAGGTAAAGCTGCCGCCTGCAGTGCTTGTATCCCATATGGGCACCGGTTCTAGTCCTGGCTGCTCCTCTTCCCATCCAGCTCTCTGGTATGGCCTGAGAGAGCAGAAGAAGATGGCCCAAGTCCTTGGGCCCCTGCACCCACGTGGGAGACCTGGAAGAAGCTCCTGGCTCCTGGCTTCGGATTGGTGCAGCTCCAGCCATTGCAGCCATCTGGGGAGTGAACCAGTGGATGGAAGACCTCTCTCTCTCTCCTCTCTCTATGTAACTCTTTCAAACAAGTAAATAAATCTTTTTTTTTAAAGGTTTTTAAAAGAGAGAGAGAGAAACACAGAACTCACATCTACTGGTTCACTCCCTAAATGCCCACAATAGCCAAAACTGGGCCAAGGCCAAAGCCAGGAGCTGGAAATACAATCCAGGTCTCCCATGTGGCTGGCAAGAACCCAACTGAGCTGTCACCACTGCCTCCCGCTCTGCATTATCAGGAAAGTGGAGGCAGGAGCTCAAGCTAGGTAACAAACACAGGTACCTGGGACTCTGGCATCTTAGCCTACTAGGCTAAACACTCACTCCAAGGAAAACACAATTCTTTTCAAGAATGCATGGAGCACTTAGAAAATACATGTAGAAAATATAGCTACCATCAACACGTTCAAAGATTATGGCTGCCAGCTGGCTCTCCCAGGAGTCAGACTTTAGATGGAGATTGGGGTGCAGGAACTTTTTGAGGGAACACATCTGGGATCAGCACCTGTGGCATGGAGGGGAAGAAGCAGGTGTGTATGAAAGAGAAGCAGAACTGCAATGTCTACCAGTGGAAGTCTCAGCCGAGTCCATGGAGGGCTCTGGAGCTGGGACAGTGCTTCAAAGCCATCTTGAGTTGGGGGAAGGGACCAGACTTTCACACTCTCCCACTGTCAGCAGCCAGTGGAGGCAGGCTGCCCGCTGAAGGAGGCTTGGTCTTGGGTGGGCAAAGACATTTCTTCAGCCCACGTACCCTCCGAAGAGAGCTAACAGGGGAGGGCAATCTTCCAGCAGCTGAGGGAATGAGTCCTACATCCAGAAAGGAAGCAGGGGAGTTTTCATGGTGTCTACCACATTTTGCACCCAGACAGAATTCTCTGTTCAGAGTCTATGGGGCTTTCCCATAGGGTCAAGTGCATTGTGGCTGTTTTCTTCTTTCTTAGGATTACCTCTCCACTAGGAAACCCCTTAGAAGTCAGTGCCCTGCATACTTGCCCTAGAGAAATAAATCTCTGTTAGATCTTGCCACCAGCTCACCAAGGCTCCCAGCACCTGTGAATTCTAAGAGCAGCCATAGCTCCCCTACCTTCCCGGGAGCTCCCTACACCCCATGCAGTGACTTTCAGGCTTTCCTGGTGTGTTCTATCAAACATGTTTCAATCCCATTTAGAGACAAACTAAAACTCCCCCCACTCCATGGTCCCGTGCTACTTTTATATGCATGACTGACTAATTTCATTCTCCCTTTTCTGGGGCTCCACTATCATTTTTGTGAGTCCTGGGTAATTTTGCCAGAACAGACTTCTTCCTCCATAAAAATATTGAAAATTATATTTTAAAGATATTAAAAGTATACTGAATATTTACATTGGCACAAAGCTATTCAGTTTGTTCTGCCTAAAAGTTCATTTTTTTTCTTCTCATTTGATTTTTTTTAAATGATGTATTGATTTATTTTAAAGGCAGAGTTACACAGAGGCGGAGTGGCAGGGGGTCAACTCTCCGCTGGTTCACTTCCCAGATGGCCGCAACAGCCAGAGCTGCACTGATCTTAAGCCAGGAGCCAGGAGATTCTTCCGGGTCTCCCATGTGGGCACAGGGACCCAAGGACTTGGACCATCTCCCATTGTTTTCCCAGACCATTGCAGAGAGCTGGATCGGAAGTGGGACAGCTTAGACTTGAACCAGTACCCATATAGGATGCCGGCACTGCAGGCGGTGGCTTTACCTGCTACACCACAGTGCCAGTCCTTTCTCATTTGATTTTAAGTTTATGTATCTCAAAGGTAGAGTGACACAGAGAAAGAATCTTCCATCCACTGGTTCACTGCCCAAATGCTCACCATTGCCAGAATTCGTTCAGGCCAAAGCCAGGAGCCAAGAACTCCATCTGGATCTCCCACGTAGTTGGGAGGAACCCAAGTATTTGAGCCATTATCTGCCTCAAATCCTGACTCACAGGGTGTGCCGAGGCAGGAAGCTAGAAGGAAAGTGGTTGGGAAACTTGGTCCCCGGCACTCCAATATCAGGTGTGGGCATCCCAAGTGGTAGCCCAACCCACTTCGCCATAACACCCATCCCCTCTTCTAAATTTTAAAGATTTATTTACTTATTTGAAAGGCAGGATTACAGAGAGAGAGAGAGAGAGAGAGAGAGAGAGAGAGAGATCTCCCATCCATAATTCACTCCCCCAAATGGCCACAACAGCTGGGGCTGGGCCACGCTGAGGCCAGGAGCCTGAACTCCATCTGGGTCTCCTGTATGAGTAGTCATAGGGGTTATCTTCCATTGCTTTCCTAGGCACACTAGCAAGGAGCTGGGCTGGAAGCAGAGCAGCCAGGACTCAAACCAGAGCTCTGACGTGGGATGGCAGCATCGCAGAAGGTGACTAAACCCACCATGCCATCACACCAGCCCAACCCTCTTCCAGTTTTAAAAGTAGTAAGTCAGGGGTGCAGCAGTTAAAATGCTATTCAGGATATATGCACATCCCGTGTTGGAGTGCCTGAGTTCGAGTCCTAGCTCTGCTTTCAATTCCAGCTTCTTGCTAATGTGCACTCGGGAGGCAGCAGATGGTGGCTCAAGTGCTTGGGTCCCTGCCACCCATGTGGGAGACCCAGCTTGAACTCCAGGCTCTTGACTTTGACCTGGCCCAGCCATGCTGCTGCTGGCATTTGGGGAATGAAGCAGGAGACGACACATTTGTCTCTCTGCCTTTCAAATCAAATGAAAATAAATTTCAAAAAACAAAATTTAATTAAAACATTTTATAGGGGCCGGCACAGTGGCGCACAAAGTTAATCCTCCGCCTGGGGTGCTGGCATCCCATATGGGCACTGAGTTCTAGCCCCCGATGCTCCTGCTCCAGCCCAGCTCTCTGCTGTGGCCTGGGAAGGCAGTGGAGGATGGCCCAAGTGCTTGGGCCCTGCACCCACATAGGAGACCAGGAAAGAAGCTCCTGGCTCCTGGCTTCGGATCAGCGTAGCTCCAGCCATAGCAGCCACTTGGTGGGTGAACCAATGGAAGGAACACCTTTCTCTGTCTCTCTCTCTCACTGTCTGTAACTTTACCTGTCAAATAAATAATTAAAAATCTTAAAAAAAATTGTATAGATCCTAAAAATATGTGGGGCCGGCGCCGCCGCTCACTAGGCTAATCCTCCACCTGCAGCACCGGCACCCTGGGATCTAGTCCCAGTCGGGGTGCCGGATTCTGTCCTGGTTGCCCCTCTTCCAGGCCAGCCCTCTGCTGTGGCCCGGGAGTGCAGTGGAGGATGGCCCAAGTGCTTGGGCCCTGCACCCCATGGGAGACCAGGATAAGCACCTGGCTCCTGCCTTTGGATCAGCGCGGTGCGCTGGCCGCAGCAGCCATTGGCAGGGGTGGGGGTGGGGGGGTGGGGGGGTGGTGAACCAATGGTATAAGAAGACCTTTCTCTCTGTATCTCTCTCTCACTGTCCACTCTGCCTGTAAAAAAAAAAAAAAAAAGTGGGCTTCAGGAACTGAGCCAGTGGATTAAGTTGTCCATTCATCTTTTTTCTCTTTGTATCCCTAATTCCCAGGCTGAGCATGATTTTTATTCAATGAATTCTTCTTGAATGACAGTAATATTCTAGACTAACCTCTTCCAAAAAATTGCTTGAGAATCAAATAGGAGATGAGTTTCTTTCTTTCTTTCTTTCTTTTTTTTTTTTTAATTTTTTGACAGGCAGAGTGGACAGTGAGAGAGAGAGAGACAGAGAGATTGGTTCACCCTCCAATGGCTGCCACACTGATCCAATGGCAGGAGCCAGGTGCTTCTCCCGGTCTCCCATGGGGTGCAGGGCCCAAGCACTTGGGCCATCCTCCACTGCACTCCCAGGCCACAGCAGAGAGCTGGCCTGGAAGAGGGGCAACCAGGACAGAATCCGGCACCCCGAGCGGGACTAGAACCCGGTGTGCCGGCGCCACAAGGCGGAGGATTAGCCGGCCGGCCGGAGAGGAGTTTCAGAAGCCACTTATACACTGTGAGCTTTATGCAAATTAAAGGACTTGGGGGAGGGAGCGCTGTTCATTTGGGGAAAGGAACTCAGGCTGTGGGGAAAGGAACACCAGGCTGTGGGTATCACTGGCAGGGGAAACCAGAGAAAAGCAGATAAAATGTTGCCTCCTTCAGTATTTTGCTGAGGCCTGGGCCTGCGTGATTCCCGCCCCTGGGTTTGGACAGCTGACAGGAAAATCAGCAGGAAACTGGAACAAACATATGTCAAAACACAGGCAACATCAGACTGTGAGAGCCAGGCCATGGGCGCGGCTCCACCAGATGGCGGTATGTCAATGGGGAGCCCGACTGAGCCTCTCTGAGAGCCCCCATCAACTGACCTTGTGTCGGTGCCAGCGCAGGGAACTGTTTGTTTGTGTTAATGCTCATCATTTTTCTCCTCATTATCTAATGGGAGTTTTTTAATTAACAGCAAAAAATGCAAAAATGCATATGCTGTTACAGTCCTTGCTCAAAGTGAGACTACTGCAATCAAGACAGGGAGGTAAGGCATGCAAATAAACCAGTCACACTTACTGGGGGGTCCCCAGGCACAATCACATCCTCATCATCATTACGCTATCACTAATATCACTTGTAAAAGGCCATGGATGTTGAGTTGACCTTGGTGAATTTCTTCCGAGTCTCGGAGGTGGAAATAAATTCACTGAGTGAGGTTGTAACTTAGAAGTACAGCCTGGGCTAGTCTTCATGCCAAGAATATTCCCCAAGAAGCAGGAGCCATGCCTCAGGGTCAGATGCCAGGCCTTGTGGCCAACCACAGGCCTCACAGCCTCCTCCTACTCACTGTGGGGGCTGCCAGGTAGGAACAAGAGCAGGGCCTGGTCCTCAGCATGCCTGTCTCCGTTTGCCCAGACTGCCATAACAGCCTACGCAGACTGAAGCAACGGAGATTCATTTTCTCACAATTCTGGAGGCTGCAAGTCCAAGATTAAGATGCTGGTGAGACGGGTCTCTTCTAAGACCTTTCCCCTGGCATCCAGAGAGCTGTCTGCTTCCTGTGTCTTCATCTGTTCCTCTTTAGTGCCTTGTGTCACTCACTGCTTTTTTTTTTCTTTTCTTTTCTGTTTTGTTTCCTTTTTGGGGATTTTTTTTTTTTGAGAGAGTGCTCCTATCCACTAGTTCCCTGCAAATGCATGCAATGGCCAATGGCTGGGGTCAAAGCCAGGTGCGGAGAACCCAATCCAGGTCTCCCACATGGTGGCAGGAACCCAATGACATAAGCCATCACTGCTATCTCCCAGGGTCTGCATTGGCACTAAGCTGCCATCAGAGCACAATCGAGTTGAATCCAGGTACGAGACACAGGCATCTTAACTGGGGCCAAAGGCCTGCTCCCACTCAGCTCTTTGTATAAGGACATCAGTCAGATTACACCAGGGCCCACCGTGATGGCCTTACTTTTACTTAATAATTCTTTAAAGATTCTACTCCAAATGTAGTGATATTCTGAGGTGCTGGGGCTTAGGACTTCAGTGTATGCATTTTGAAGGGATACATCTCAGTTCATAGCAACACCCAAATTCTTGTCCTGGTTCTCCCACTGACTAAGTGGATGATGTACTAATGCTAAACAGCTCACTCCCTGAGCCTCGGGCTTACTGGCTATAAAAATGAAGCTGTTGCATTACATCATCTCTCTGTCCATTATGGCTACCATCAATACGAGTCTGAATTTTGCAAGACCAGGAGCTGGATGATTTCCAAACTTGCCACAAAGGACATTTGTCTCTGTGTGTGGAATCTGCATGTATATTCACAGAACATGTTTCTATGCACTCTTGGATCTGTAAAAACAACTTCCATCAACTTAAGGAGGCAATCTGATGCATACACACAGGTGCCTTGGTGCTTTAAGGAAAATATCAGAGCAAAACACAATAAAAATGTCTTTTCTCCAAGGAAGTTGGTGAGTTTACCTCTATTCAATCTTTGAAGGAAAAAAAAAAATACTTAAGGTCCCCACAAGTTATCAGTCTACTTGTTCTTCCTCTAGAATCCTTACCTACAGGTGTAATGTTCCCTCTTCAAGAACTACCCGCTCCTGCACCTGCTCTATCCTGTCTCTGCAGGATGAAAAACTATATGAAGGCTCAACTCATCCATCACCTTCTCCATAAAACCTTCCTGATCTCCCCCGAAAGAGCTGTCTGCTCCTTACTCTCCACTACAGCACATGGTGTATGTTTCTGTAATAATTAAGATGGATAAAGTATTTTCTACCTGAAAGGCTTGGGACCAGACATGTTTTAGATTTCAGATTTTTAAAAAAAGTTTTCATATAAATAATGAGATATCTTAAGGCTGGATCCTATGTCTAGACACAAAATCCAGTTATGTTTTATATACAGCTTACACATATAACCTAAAAGTAATTTTATACAGTATTTTTAATGTATCTGCACCCACACTGTGGCACAGTGTGTATCTGGGCCCACACTGTGGCACAGCAGGTTAAGCCACCCTCTGCAGCACCAGCATCCCATATGGGCACCAGCTGCCCCACTTCCGATCCAATTCCCTGCTAATGTGCCTGGGAAAGCAGCAGAAGATGGTCCAAATGCTTGGGTCCCTGCACTCACGTGGCAGATCTGGAAGAAACTCCTGGCTCCTGACTTGGGATCTGCTCAGCTCTGGCCACTGCAACCATTTAGGGAGTGAACCAGTGGATGAAAAATCTCTCTCTCCTGCTCTCTGTCTGTAATTCTTTCTCTTAAATAAATAAATAAATATTTTTTTAAAAAAAAGAATTAAAGTTTGACTGCTTTCCCTTGACAAAAACAACCAAATCCATAGATTAGCCTACCAAGTCATTTGGGAAAGAGCTATAGATGAGGAAATATTTGTATTTCAGCTTTTTGCTAGTGAAAATTCTCATTTCTATTAAATACATGGAAGACTGAATTTGCTCGGCTACTGAATTTTGTTAATAGGCTAACATGAGATTAAAAGATATAACTGGGGCTGCCACTGTAGCTCAGCGGGTTAACCCCATGGCCTAAGCGCCAGCATCCCATATAGATGCCGGTTCGAGTCCTGGCTGCTCCTCTTCTGATCCAGCTCTTTGCTGTGGCCTGAGAAAGCAGTGGGGGGTGGCCCAAGTCCTTGGGCCCCTGCACCTGCATGGGAGACTGGAAGAAACTCCTGGATCTTGGCTTCAGATCGATACATCTCTGACCATTGCAGCCATCTGGGGAGTGAACCAATGGATGGAAGACCTCTCTTTCTCTCTCTACCTCTCTCTGTAACTCTTTCTTTTTTTAAAAAAAAATTTTTTTAATTTTTTTTATTTTATTCTTTTATTTTTGACAGGCAGAGTGGACAGTGAGAGAGAGAGACAGAGAGAAAGGTCTTCCTTTGCCGTTGGTTCACCCTCCAATGGCTGCCGCGGACGGCGCGCTGCGGCCAGCACACCGCGCTCATCCGATGGCAGGAGCCAGGTGCTAGGTGCTTATCCTGGTCTCCCATGGGGTGCAGGGCCCAAGCACTTGGGCCATCCTCCACTGCACTCCCGGGCCACAGCAGAGGGCTGGCCTGGAAGAGGGGCAACCGGGACAGAATCCGGCGCCCCGACCGGGACTAGAACCCGGTGTGCCGGCGCCACGAGGCAGAGGATTAGCCTGTTGAGCCACGGCGCTGGCTCTCTGTAACTCTTTCAAATAAATAAAATAAATCTTTAAAAAAAGATATAACTGATATATCTATAATATAACATTTTATTGTGAATTTAATCATACATTTTGTATAAGTGAAAATATAAAACATTTTGATGAAAAATTCAGAATAGAAGCATATTAAAATAAAATTTGAAAGGAATAATTTTTCTTTGACAGCTAAATTCAGTAACTTGAGTCTTAGATTTAGTTCAGAAGCTGCCATTTCAAGGAATTTTAAGCATTGGACCATAGGCAATGGAGGAAAAATGTGAGCTCCACTCCTTCCCTGCCATACCCCAGCCTCCCCTTCCACAACTTCATCTATTCACCCCTCGAAACACCCGTGCCCTCATCTGGTTCCCTTCCTCCATTTCTCCACCTGTTACAATTCTCAACTCAATGTTGCTTTCCTCAAAATATCCAATTCCCCGGCCCTTTATCCAACCCACTTCTGTCAAAATCAGGCTGCCCTGGCCCCCATTTGCAGCACTCTTGTGTTGGCCTCCTGAAAGTCTACGCGCTCTTCACAGTGCGTCCAGAGAAGCAGAAAGCGCAGTGCAGAGGAAGAGAGAGGCCTGGGTGGCCTGCCCTGAAGCTTGGAGGGCAACCCTCGAGCTCGCCTCGCCAGGAGAAGTGATCGATTGGCATGGGTTTCAGGGGAGAGTCTTCTGACACACGCTCATTCAGCTGAGCAGAGGTTTTCAGAGAGTCATCAGGGCATTAAGGAAATCTAGAGGGTTGAGGGAGGTGTCGTAAATGAGAAAAAGCTGGCAAGAGGACCAAAATTTCTAGGTAAATAGTAGGAACAGGTTTTCAAGATAATGCCAGCTCCAAGTTTGGCCTAACCCTGACCATCGTGGGCATTTGAGGAGTGAACCAACAGATGGCAGATCTCTCTCTCTCTCTCTCTCTCTCAAATTAAAAAAAATAGTTTTTTAAATAAAAATTTACATTAAAAAGGGAAAATGTCATTTAAGAGAAGATTCAATGAATTAGAAATGTTTGACATGGAAAAGAAGATACTTAAGAAACAAATATTAAGGGATGGGTGTTCCGTATAGTGGTTAAGATGCCACTTGCAATGCCTTCATCCCATATTGGAGTGCCCAGTATAAGTTCAACTCCCCTACTAGTGTTAGATTCCTGCTAATATGCACCACAGGAGGCACCAGGTGATGGCTCAAGTATTTGGGGCCCTGACACCCATATGGGAGACCTGGACTGAGTTCTGGGCTGCTGGCTTTGGCCTGGCCTACCCATGACTGTCGCAGGCATTTGGGGAGTGAAGCAGCGTCTAAGAGATCTCTGTCTCTATCTCTCTTGCTGTCTTTCTCTCTCTCTCTCCCCTCCTGTTCTCTTTGCCTTTCAAATAAAAAAGAAAAAAGCCCAAATGTCACATAGGAAGACACAGGTGATTTGTTGTTCTAACCCTTGAGGGTGAAATAAGAAAAATATTTTAAATTTGTAAAAAGGAAAATTTCAACTTCATGTAAGAAAAATCTCCTAAAATCTAAGTGTCTATTAAAAAAACTTATCTATTTATTTATTTGAAAGGCAAAGTGACAGAGAGAAACAGAGACAGAGAGAAAATCTTCCGTCTGCTAATTTACTCTCCAAATGCCTGCAACAGCCAGGGCTGGGCCACACCAAGGCCAGGTCTCTAAGTGCGTGGCAGGAATCCAAGAACTGAGGCCGCATCATTGCCTCCCAGGTGCAGGGACAAGAAGCTGGCTTGGAAGCATGGAGGAGCCAGGACTTGAACCAGGTCTGCAAGATGGGACGCAGGCATGCTACATGACAGTTGAACCCACTGTGCCAAGTGTGTCTGTTGATGAAATGGGCTAGTCTATGACTCAACAGCTGCTCTTTGCTGAGGAGGATCAGGCAGAGGCTAACCAGTCACCTGGAGGAATTATTTTTGAAAAGAGAAATTTGTCCAATGACAATTCACTGAACATACTCTATAGTTAAATGCTGGACTGGGTTCTGGGGACATAAAGCTGAATCTATTGTGGTCTTAATTAGACAGGAAAAAGCTATCAACCAGTAACAACAATACAAGTGACTCATATGCCTTTGGTCTCACGAGCTTAAGACAATAAAAGAAGATTCAACTTACTTTTTTTTTTTTTTTTTGACAGGCAGAGTGGACAGTGAGAGAGAGAGAGACAGAGAGAAAGGTCTTCCTTTGCCGTTGGTTCACCCCCCCCCCAATGGCTGCTGCGGCTGGCGTGCTGCGACCAGCGCACCAAGACGAACCAAAGGCAGGAGCCAGGTGCTTCTCCTGGTCTCCCATGGGTGCAGGGCCCAAGCACTTGGGCCATCCTCCACTGCACTCCCGGGCCACAGCAGAGAGCTGGCCTGGAAGAAGGGCAACCAGGACAGAATCCGGCGCCCGGACCGGGACTACAACCCAGGGTGCCAGCGCCACAGGCGGAGGTACTTTTTTTTTTTAAGGTTTATTTATTTATTTGAAAGTCAGAGTTACAGAAAAGGAGAGGCAGGGGTAGAGAGAAAGAATCTTTCATCTGTGGTTCACTCTCCAAATGGCCACCATGGCCAAGGCTGGGCTAGACCAAAACCAGGAGCCAAGAGCTTCATCCAGGTCTCCCATGTGGGTGCAGAGACCCAAGGATTTGGGCCATCTTCTGCTGCTTTCCCAGTCATATTAGCAGGGAGCAAGATCCAAAGTGGAGCAACTGGGATTCAAACCAGCACCCACAGGGGATGCCAGTGCTGCAGGTGGTGGCTTAATATTCTATACCACACTGCCAGCCCCTCAACTTTCTTTTTATATATTAAAAAGTTTTCAGGGGCAAGTGTTGTTGCACAGGGGTTTAAACTACTGCCTGTGATGCTGGTATTCCATATGGAATACCACCTGCTCCACTTCCTATCCAGCTCCCTGCTAATACACCTGAGAAGGTAGCAGAGATGGCCCAAGTGCTTTGGGACCCTGCCATCCACCTGGGAAACCCAAGGCATTTTGGCCATTTGGGAAATGAACCAATGGATGGAAGATATCTCTCTCTCCCCTTCTCTCTCTCTCCCCTTCTTCTATAACTCTGCTTTTTGTTTTAAGTTTTTTATTTATCTATTTATTTGAATGGCAGAGTTAGAGAGAGAGAGCACTCCTCCATCCACTGGTTCCATCCTCAAATGATTGCACTGGCCAGGGCTAAGCCAGGCTGAAACTGGGAGCCCGGAGTTTCTTCCAGGTCTTCCACTCTACATCAGTGCAGGGGCCCAAGCACTTGGGCTGTGTTCCACTGCTTTCTCAGGCGCATTAGCCGGGAGCTGAAACTGAAGTGGAGCATCTGGGTTTCAAATGGGTGTCCATATGGGATGCTGATATCGCAAGGGGAGGTTTAACTTGCTACACCACAAGGTCGGCCCCAATTTTGCCTTTCAAATAAATGAATCTTTAGAAAAAGAAAAGTTGTTAACACTAACTTCCACCCATCTAAATTCCAGAAGTCAGTCTTTTTCAGAGTCCTTGCTGTTGTTTTACAGCCTCCTTGGGTGAAATCTTACCTGGCCAACAAGGCAAAGGACTGGTTTAAGGGCAGGAAACTATGGCAGTCCTTACAGAGCAAGCCACACAGCTACAGGCACAACTGGAGTGGAGCCTTGTAGAACTTGGTGCAGGGTTGGAAGCGACTATACTGGGTGAGGCCAATCCAGAGACTGCAGGTAGAAAAACAGATTTGGAATTTAGTGGCTGGAAAGATAATTTTGACCTGGAACTGGGTATGCTATCTGAATTCCAACCCTAAAGGACCTGGTTTGCCCTGGAAAACTGGGCTGAGAACCTTGGCAGGCTGGGAGTGAGCAAGAGAGAAACGTTGGCATTGCTGGGAGGGGACGGCACCTGCATGTGTTAAGCTATGTCAATGCCAGATGCCTCTCTTTCTTATGCATGTGTTAACAGTTGACTGAGCAGAAATGCACTGATGACCCCATTCTGCTGGGAAAGGATACGGGAGGAGATGAAGAGAATAGGCGTGTTTGAAGGTCTGAGACTAATGAGGCCCCAACTCCAACGGCAGCAAAATTGGCCGGAGACCACAGGAGGAAGCCTGCTGCCATTTGAGATTGCTTGAATGTTCAGAGGAATTCTCTGGGGGCTTATCTTAAATTTAAAATAATATGTATTGATTGGATGAGGCTGGTATTGCGGCACAGCACTGCTTAAACACTAGCATCTCATATCAGAGTGCCGGTTTGAGTCCCCGGACTTCAGATCCAGCTTCCTGCAAACGCGCCTGAGAAGGCAGCAGACGATGACCCGAGTCCATGGGCACCTGGCACCCCTGTGGGAGACCAGGATGGAGTTCCCAGCTCTTGGCTTCAGTCTGGCCCAGGCCTGGCTTTTGCAGCCATTTGAGAAGTAAACCAGCTCTGCCTTTAAAATAAACAAGAGGATCTTTTAAAATCTTTGTTTATCTGAGTGGCAGTGAGAGAGGGAGAGAAATAGAGGATTCCCATCTGGTAGTTCACTCACCAAATGCCTACGATAACCCCTGGCTGGGGCTGAAGCTGGGAACAGGGATTTCAATCCAAGCCTCCTACATGGGTGGCAAGAATCCAATTATCTGAGTCATTACTCGCTGCCTCCCAGTGTCTGTGCATTGGCAGAAAGCTACAACCAGGAGCAAGAAACTGGTATCAAACCCAGGCCCTCTGATTAGTAGCATCTTAATTACTAAGCCAAATGCCCACTCCTAGGGACTGTCCTTGATGGATGAAAGTGACTTAATGTGGGGCCGGCACTGTGGCGTAGTAGGCTAAGCCTCTGTCTGTGGTGCCAGCATCCCATATGGGCACCGGTTCAAGTCCTGGATGCTCTTCTTCCAATGCAGCTCTCTGCTAATGGCCTGGAAAACAAGTGGAAGATGACTCAAGTCTTTGGTCCCCTGCACTCGCATGGGAGTGGAAGAAGCCCCTGGCTCCTGGCTTCGGATTATCCCAGATCTAGCTATTGTGGCCATTTGGGGAGTGAATCAGCAGATAGAAGACCTCTCTGTCTCTCCCTCTCTCTATAACTCTGCCTCTCAAATTAATAAATAAATCTGAAAGAGAGAAAGAGAGGGAGGAAGAAAGGAAGGAAAGAAGGGAAGGATGGAGGGAAGGAGGGGGAGAGAGAGAGAGAGAGGAAAGGAAGGAAGGAAGGAAGGAAGGAAGCAAGAAAGAGAGGGAGAAAGAGAGAAAGAGAGAGAAAGAGAGAAGTGAGTGGATACGACTCACAGGTGGGGCCACCTGAGCTGTCCATTCCACGTTCCTGACACTTGACGGTTAATAGTGTCGCTATCTCTGGCCCTCTGGGCTTTGCTGTTACTGGCGTTTGTTCACGTTCACAACTCACACACAAGCCCGCAAGGTTGGCACGGCCTCTGCTGGTGGATTTCCCTTCCAGTCCCAGTGCTGTGTCCGGGCCAGGATGCTGATCTAGGACAGATGGGAGTCCTCCAGTCGAGGTGACCCTGGGGCTCCACGAGGGATCCTGAGGGGGATTTGATTTTACTGCTCACAGCGCAAACAGGATGCCACATCCTTGGAGCACAGCAGAATACTAAACCTCACGGAAATGCCAAGGAGTCCTCGCGGGAGAGACAGCCTTGAGCCCAGAGAAAAGGAGACTGACAATGATACCACCCCCAAAGAAGCCGCTTAGCCTAGTCGGGTGATTTTATAACAGAGGCAGAAGTAAAACACTCTGGACTAAAAGGTGTTCCCTTGAAAGAGCCAAAGGTGCAGCGTTAGTTACTCTCCAGATGGCTCACTCTCTAGGGCAGGCGAACGCCACGGGAGAGGGAAGTGGATGGGAGGCCGGGTGAGAGGGACGGCGTTCGTTCACACCAGCCAAGGACGGGAAATGTGCATTTAATTTTCAACTGTCCTCCTGGGCTCCCCGCTGCCAGAGCCCCCCCCAGAGAAGGGAGGGAGGAGAAGCGTAACACAGTGTGCTCTGTGTGTGTCCTCGTTTGGCCCGTGCTCTTTCGATGACTTGCACGTGTTCGCTCGGGGCTGTGAGTTCCAGAGCGGGTCCTACTGAGCGCTGGTTCCTGGGGATTTCTATCAGTGCTATTGTTGGGGGAGGGAGGCAGGGGTGTCCCTGGGGCTAAACTGTTTTGGAAAGACTGGATTTATCTGAATGTTCGCTGTTTCTTTGCTACGGGAGTTCTAGGTTCCTTTAACCGTCTAGTGTGCAATTGTGACTTTCCAAAAAGGCGACATCTGCAGACAGCATGTGGCCTGAAGGCAAAGACGCCCACACCCCATATGGGAGAACCTACGTTCAATGCTTGCCTCTGGCTCCTGATTCTAGCTGATGCAGACCCTGGGAGGCAGTAGCGGTGGCTCACCTGGTTGAGTTCTCAGTCCTGGTGCCTTGGCCCCAGCCAGGGACTGCTGGGGGTGTTAAAGGAGTAAGCCGGTGAATAGAACTCTCCTCTGTATCTCTAATCTCTCTACCTCTTAACTAAATTAATAGCATTTTTTAAAAAGTTTATAAAGGGAAATTTGGGGCTGGCATTGTGGCACAGTGGGCTAAACAGCCAGCTACAATACTGACAGCTCTTATGAGCAACAGTTTAGGTCCTGACTGCTCTGCTTCCAATCTAGTTCTCTGCTAATGTGCCTGGGAAAGTAGCAGAGGATGGCTCAAATACTGGGTACCCTGCCGGCCACGTGGGAGACCTGGATGGAAATCCAGGCTCCTGACTTCTGTCTGGACCAGCCCCGGCTGTTACAACCATTAGGGGGAATGAACCAGTAGATCAAAGACATCTCCTTGTCTCTCTCCCCACTCCTTCTCCCCTCTCTTTCTCTCACTCTCCCTTTCAAATAAAAATAAATAAGTCTTAAAAAAAAACCCAATGACACTTTTTAAAATGAGGACAATGTATCATTTTCCAAATGTAGATGAATGCGTACTTCTCACAGAGCGCTTTCTGGAGCTAATGTTTCAGTAATGCTGCCTTGGAGCTGTATCTAATCTGTCCCCTGTATCTAATCTGTCATTCAGTTTGAGATCTGTCTCCAGTGTCTTCTCCTTCTGCTGCCATCCCCCCTACCCTGGTCCCATCAGCAACCTTGTGGCTGGGCTGTGCAGCTTGGGACCCCCATCCTGAATTCTGTTCTGGGACTGCTAATCATCTTTCTTTTTTTTAAGATGTATTTATTTATTTACTTGAAAGTTAGAGTTAGAGAGAGAAGGAGAGGCAGAGAGAGAGAGGTCTTCCATCCACTGGTTCACTCCCCAGATGGCTGCAATGGCCGGAGCTATGCCAATCCGAAGCCAGAAGCCAGGAGCTTCTTTCAGGTCTCCCAAGCAGGTACAGGAGCCTAAGCACTTGGGCCATCTTCTACTGCTTCCCAAGGCCACAGCAGAGAACTGGATCAAAAATGGAGCAGCTGGGACTTGAACCAATGCCCATATGGGATGCCGGCACTGCAGGCGGTGGCTTTACCCATCACACCACAGCGCCAACTGCCAATCACCTTGACCCAGTCTGTTTCCTCTGCTAACTCTGGGATGTCACAGAATCTGCACCAGGAGACCTCTACTCATACCCCCAAACAAAAATGACCATTTCTGGAGTCCCAGGAAGGCCATGGAACTGGTCTAAGCCCTTTACTTACACAATTGTCCCTTGGTATCCACAGAAGATTGATTCCAGAAGCCCCTGCACATACCCAAATCTACAAATGCTCAAATGCCTTATATGAAATAACATTGCATTTTCATATGATTTATGCACATCCTCTTACATACCTCAAAATTTGTGAGAGGTAAGAGAGCAATCATCTTCGCTGGTTCACTCCCCAGATGCCTGCAACAGCTAGGGCTAGACCAGGGCAGAAGCCAAGAACCAGGCCATGTCTCTCATGTGGGTGGCAGGAAGCCGAACACTAGCGCCTCCCAAAGTCTGCATGGGCAGGAAGCTGGAGTCAGGAGCCAGAGCCAGGAATTGAACCCAGGCACTGTGGTAGGGGATAAGGGCATCTTACCGGAGTCACAGTTGCTGGGCCAAGTGCTTTCCCACTCCTGCATAATTTGAGTCCTCTTCGGATGATACCTGCTACAGCGTAAATGCTATGTTAAGTAGTTGTTGTACTTGGCTGTGTAGGGACTAATGACAAGGCAAACTTCTGCATGTGTGCAGTACAAGCATAATCTTCTTTTTCAAAAATGTTCCATAGTTGAAATGGAGCTGGAACCCACAGGTAAGGAGGGCCCACTTTGATAGCTCCTTCAGAAGTGGAGCAGCCGGGGCTCTCACAGCGCTCATATGGGATGCAGACATTGCAGGCGGTGGCCCAGCCCGCTGAGCCCCAGCCACGCCCTCTCACGCCTCTGCACGTTGGCCCCTGGGGTCCACCTCCCTCAATTCTATTGTCCAGCCCTTGACGTTTCCTCAGCCTGGACTGTCCTCCTCCTGGTGCCTCATTACGCTGCAAGTGGGGGGTTAGACTGGGCTGGACACAAAGGTTCTGGAAGGTTCTGGAAGGCCTGTGAAGGAGTCTGAGCTCTGTCTTGAGGTCAACAGGGAGCCATTAGCAGATTTACAAAAGTGTGTGACAGGATTAGATTTGTGTTGTTGAAAACTCTCTTAGAAAGCCTGCAGAGTAGATTGATCTAAGTTTGACAAGATTAGAGAAGGGTAAAGAATGATAATGAAGACTTTACATAGAGCACAAAGTTGTGGCATAGCGGGTAAAGCCACTACCTCAGGTACCGGCATCCCATATGGGTACCATGATCCCATATAAGTGCCAGTTCGAGGCCTGGCTGCTCCACTTCTGATCCAGCTCTCTGCTCTGGCCTGGGAAAGCAGTGGGGGATGGCCTAAGTCCTTGGGCCCCTGCACCCGCATGGGAGACCTGGAAGAATCTTCTGGCTTCTGGCTTCGGATTGGCACAGCTCTGGCCGTTGCAGCCATCTGGGGAGTGAACTAGCGGATAGAAGACCTCTCTCTATTTGCCTCCGCCTCTGTCTCTCTGTAACTCTGCCTTTCAAATAAATTAATTATTTTTAAAAAAGAAAGACAACACATACAGCCCTTAAATGAACAGGTTCATTCAGTTCTGACAAAGACCCTATGAAGTCCAAGCTCTGCTCTCATCACTCCCATTTTACCAATGAAGAAACGAAGAACAGAGAGGGTAGGGAAGTTGCCCAAAGCCACCTGCTAAAAAGTGACTGAACCAGGATTTGCCCTGACATTGATTATCATTAAAAAGATACTCTCTTTAAAAAAAAAAATATTTATTTAAGAGGTAGAGTTACAGAGATAGGGAGAGACGGAAAGAGAGGTCTTCCATGAGCTTCTTCACTCCCCAAATGGCTACAACAGACAGAGCTGGGCCCATCCGAAGCCAGGAGCCAGGAGCTTTCTTTCAGGTCTCCCACACAGGTGCAGGGGCCCAAGCACTTGGGCCATCTTCTACTGCTTTCCCAGGCCATAGCAGAGAGCTGAACAGGAAGTGGAGCAGCTGGGAATCGAACAGTGCTCATATGGAATGCTGGTGCCATGGGTAGAAGTTTAGCCTACTACACCACAGTGCTAGTCCAAAAGATGCTCTCTTAACAGTTCCAAAAAGTGGGGATTTCTGCATCTCCTGAGTGTTTTTATGCAATTTTCTTGACTTTTCTCTATTCTTAAAATATTCCACAGTTGTTTTACATTTTTTGAAGATGTATTTATTTATTTGAAAGGCAGAGTTTCAGAGACAGAGAAAGAGAGAGATCCTCCATCCAACTGGTTCACTCCCCAGATGGAGCCACGATGACCTGTGCTGGGCCAGGCTGAAGCCAGGAGCTAGAAGTTTCATCTGGGTCTCCCATGTGGATGGCAAGGGCCCAAGCACTTGGGCCATCTTCCGCTGCTTTCCCAGGCCATTAGCAGGGAGCTGGATTGGGAAAGGAGCATCTGGGTCTTTCTTGATCCAGTGCCCTTGTAGGATGCCGGCTTTGCAGTCGGAGGCTTAACACACAACATGAGAATAGCTGCCCCTCCACAATTGTTTTCAGGTGAACTGGGAGGGAGACAGAATGCATACCACGAGGCTGCAAAAGCAACTGCTGCAGGTGCGCCATCTAGGTGAACCCTCACTGTATCTTCAGTCTAGGCCGAAGCAGGGAAGATGCAAACAAACGGACTGTGTGAGAGTGATCTGTGGGAGAGAGCCCACAGGACTGAATGAACTACGAGGAATACGGCAGAAAAGAAGATTAAAAAATAATCCCAGTGTTCAGTTTAGAAAACTCGGTGAGATTCCCAGGTTCCATTGCCTTGTGTGGGATTAGGCCAGGCTGCCTGACTCCCAGTTCTTAAATCTACATTCATGTGTGCCCACTACTGATAGCTTTGTCTTCACCCAAAAGGGGAAAACTGACAGGGGGGCTGATTAAGGAGAAATTACTTGCTTAAGATAAATGAAAGGTCAACTAGAAATACTCACAAAATGTCTTCTAAGGAACACCCAAATTACCAGGAGGCATTCTGTCATGTGCCTGGCTCAGAGCTAGGAAAGAGACACAAGGGATGGAGGTAAGGATAAAAGCAGATCAAAACTCATCCACATCACTGATAACTTGCAAGGGCAGTGGGAGACATGGTTGCCTACTTATGACTGGAGAGGACGAGAAGCTCTCCCCTCTCCTACCCAAATAGCTCTCTATTGGAACCTGAAATCCACCATAGGAAATTCCTTAAAACCCCAGAGAGGTGATCCTGTAGTTCCTGTAGTCTAGCCATCATGAGCCAGGGACTATTTGGTGCCCAGAGAGCTTAAGTGATTTGTCCTGCATCACACAGCTTATTACTGGACCTAGAAGGCAAGTTCTTAAGTTCAACTTTTGAGAATCTCCCTTGATAGTGCAATACTGGAGGCAAGGAAAGGCAATACTGTGGTGTTCCTAAGACCCTGGGGGGAATTCCTGAGGCTTGCTTCTGTTCCCCAGAGAAGGATTGCACCGGAAACTCTCCTTAAGAGGCCACTGACATTTCTGAGCAAGCCTTGGCTGATGGGATGCACACAGCAGGCAGCTAGGAGAGTGCTTACTGGTCTTTCTCAGGGTCGTAAAGGGACCATCCAGGTCTCTGTGCATCCATCTGGGGAACAGGCTGCAGGCCTCCTTTAGACTTCCAGGAGTCGGCTACTGCCTCTGCCCATCAACAGATGCGCCCCAAGTCACAGAAGCATAAATCTCTTGCCAGAGAGACCTCTTTCTAGTCTAGCTCCCTGACTTGAGATAAGATTTTATTATCTCTACTATTCCAGATAAGGGCCTGATTCCCAGCAAGGTTAACCAACTTGCCCAAGGTCATACAGCAAGTTAATTAGAACAGTACTTAAGGCTATTACCTACTTAGAATCCTAGTGGCATAGAATGTCGGAGTGGAAACTGATCTTATAAATACAGTGACCATATTTTCAGAATCCAAAACTAGGACATTTAGCCTGACAACCCCAAGTGCATTTACAGGGACAGCGAAGAGATTATTTGAACTGGTGCTGCCCCAGAAAAGGGGATTTTGTAGCTCTGGCTGTGAGATCATCCTGTCCCCCACCCCCCTCGGTTCACAGTAGAGGCAACTGAAGCCCAAAGAGAGGCGAACTGACTCGCTGGAGGTCGTAGGCAGAAATGTTTTCTGTTTTCTCAATTCAGAAGGTTGAGTCAACAGGGCGTGGGTAGGGGAGGACAAGAAGGGGCCATTGTTCAGCCGCTTTCCCTCAAAGGGACTGGCCTGAGCCCACAGAGCCTGCTGTAACTGAGCTCAGCCAGAAGGGGTGCGGCTGTCCCCCAGCACGGGAGAAAGCCTTTGAAACCGGCAACCTCTCAGGGTCTTAGGTTCTTGCAGACCTGGGCAGAGCTGTAAAAAATAAATAAATAAATAAATGGAATTTGGTGAACTCGGAGCACTTTTTATTCCAGAGCATAGCATTCTGTGCAAAGTAGATGCTATTTTCCAAAGCTTTCCTCTCCCCCCACCAAGAAACAGGATGCTAGAATGACAAGAGATAAGCTAATAGCCCCTCTGGCATTCTAAGTTCCAGTGCGAATCAAGGCAACAAGTCAGACTGGCAGACATGTAATACCGATCCATATAAGCCCTGGCACCATAAATATTTATTATTAAGTCTTCAGTTTGCCCCAACCCCTACTCCATGCCCTGTTTGACCTCATTTTATATTTAGTAAGAGAAGAGACAGACTTTCTCAAGAATCCGCTCAAGGGTTCAGGGCAGGTCCACTTGCATGCAGTGCCTTTGGCCTGCAGGCCCCCCAGTCTGTAGATCAACGCTCCTGCCTGTATGAGAAGTGCAGTCCTTTCAACACTACAGCTATCCAGATCAACACTCCAAATAGCAGATGGACTCCTTCCAACTGTCAGCCTATCCCCTCCTCTATGCAAATGCAGAACCACTCTGCTGATGGAGAAATCGCTTCCCGGAAAACCAATTTCCTCCTTATTGTCCTAGAGGCTGCTTCAACACTCCCTGCTGTGCGGGGTGGGCTCCTGGCCTGCGTATTCTGCCCAGAGAGTGAATTGGCAAGAACTTGCTGCTGAGACCAGACACGTTTGAATGGGAGTCGTGTTCCAAGTCCCCCGTGTAGCCATGTTTTCCCCACTGATGCTTGTTTTCCACTGGTCTGGTTGCTCTGCTCCCCACAAGGGCCCGGAGCTAGTGTTCTCAAAGCCTCGCTGCCCACGAGACACCCTCTATTATCAGGCTTCAACAATGATTTCATTCATTACTTCGTTCATTCATTTCCTCTAAATTTGTTCCCAAAGAACCGTAACCTGCCATTCAAGCTCACGCTCTATTCTGCCGGCAGAGAGTGCAGATGGGAAGTGAATGGCCCGGCTCTGCAACGTGTTCCCAAGCCGCCCTTCAAACTGGAGCACTTTCCTGTGTCCAGTGTTCACCCTTCAATCCTGCTTGGATGACAGCAAGTGACAGTGAACTTGAGAAGAGCTCACGAAAACCTGATCTCCCTGATAGCATCTTCTTTAATTATTAAAGAAAGGGACAGCCTGTTTAAAACCGCTTCCTGTTCCAGTTCTCTTGTTAAGAACCCTCTCAGAGTCGGTGACAGGCTGTGGCTCTCAGTAGGAAGGAGCTGGCATCGTTGAGAAGGTTCAGCGGCAGAGATGCTTTTAGATGCTAAAAAAAAAAAGTGGTGCAAAAGACTCTTTGTTTGGAAGAAAGTTATGCCCACATTTCCTGTGCCAGCCAAAAATGTCAGAAAAGACACCTTATGTATTAAGGAGAGAACAGTCAAATCTGATTTTGAGGGCACCTGCTGGGGCCACTGAACACAGTATATGGGGCATGAGATTTGGAGTCAGGCTCTGCCACTTACTACCTGTGTGACCAAGGATGAGTTTTTTAACTAATCTGACCTTCAGTGTGTTCTGTAAAACAGACATAAAGGTGATTTGAGGATGCAACAGGGGTAGAAGTAAGAGCTTAGCCAGGACAGAGGGCACAGTAAGTACACAGGACACGTTGTGCCAGAAAGGAATAGGCCCTAAATGTACTGAGAAGAAAGGCAGCAGAGTGACCGACAGTTCTAACACTGTTTCTCATGGATTCACTTCCCTGCCAGGGTTCCTATCCTGGAATAAACATGCAAATTCCTTACACAAAGGCAATAAATATGTTCTGAATTGGGATTAGACCTCGTGTCCAGTGGAACCTCTGGATCTTGTAGTGAGAGATCACAAAAGGAAATTCAAATGGAAACTGCACACAAGGGGAGAGACAAAAGGTGCAGGCAGAGCTGTGGTGTCTGCTCACAAGCTTCCCCAGCAAACTGGGGGGCTTGGGGTCCGGGAATCAGCTCTGTTCCTTCTGATGTGGCCCTGACAGGGAATCAGCGAGGAGCGGAGAAGACATCTTGTGCACTCCAAAGACTTGCACACCCACTAGTGTGCAGCTAAGCCTTGCTTTCCAGGGCCGGCACTGGCATAGCCGGTAAAGCTATAGCGCCAGCAACCCAAGTAGGCGCAGGTTTGAGACCCGGCTGCTCCACTTGCAATCCAGCTCCCTGCTAATGCACCTGGGAAAGCAGCTGAAGATGACCCAAGTGTTTGGGCCCCTGCACCTATGTGGGGGACCCGGAAATAGCTCCTGGCTGCAGTCTGGCTCATCCTTGGCTGTTGTAGCCATCTGGGGAGTAAACCAGCAGAAGGAAGATTGATCACCTCTCTCTGTCTCTCCCTCTTTCTCTGTAACTTTGCCTTTAAAATAAATTTTAAAAAAAAGCCTCACTTTCCTTCAGACATCAGACTCCATGACACTTTCCTGGAGATGACCACACGCACTGCACCCCAGCCCCAAAACCCTGCCTCAGGAAGTTGCCTGCTCTCATGTCTGAGTGTGTATTATCCTTCTGCCTTTTAAAAAATATTTATTTATTTGAAAGGCAGAGTTAACAGAGAGGCAGAGGAAGAGAGAGAGAGAGAGAAAGAGGTCTTCCATCCACTGGTTCACTCCTCCAGATGGCCACAACAGCCAGAGCTGCACCGATCCAAAGCCAGGAGCCAAGTGCTTCCTCCAGGTCTCCCACGTGGGTGCAGGGGCCCAAGGACAAGGGTCATCCTCCACTGCTTTCCCAGGTCACAGCAGAGAGCTGGATTGGAAGTGGAGCAGCCAGAACTAGAACCGGCCCCCATATGGGATACCGGCACTGCAGGTGGCAGCCTTACCTGCTACGCCACAGCATCGACCCCTCCCTATGCCTTTCAATAACTCCTGCTCTTCTGCTCACCTGCATCTGTGCCCTCTGGTTGTATTCTTACACGAAGGAAGATCAGAACCTGGGCTAAGTGAAACAGGTGGTCTGCCTGAGCCCAGCCAGAGCTCTGGATCCCCAAAGCAGTTTCTGAAAGAAGCACTGAGCAGAGAGAATAGGGAAAAGGTCCATGGACGTGGGCGTGCCTGAGTCTGTTCAGGCTGTACAACAAAATACCTGAGACTGAGTAATTTATTTCTCATGGTTCTGAAGGCTGACATCCAAGATCAAGGTGCCCTCAGGTTCGTGTCTGCTGAGTCCTTGGTCTTTGCTTCTAAAACGATGTCCTCCAGAAAGAAGGACTACTGTGTCCTCCCACGGTGAAAGGGCCAAAAGGCAAAAAGGGTAACTTGTTCCCTCCACCCTTGTAAGACACCAATCCAACCTACGAAGTGGCCTAATTACCTCCTGTCGCACTGGGAATTAACTTTCAGCATGGATTTTGGAGGGGACACAAAAATTCAAACCAGAGCAGACTCCAAACTAGGAACTCAGCCATAGGAGCCATAGGACACTAACCTGGAGAAGGAAAGAGCAGAAGCATGCTACGGAGCCTAACCAACACCATCCTCTTATATCTACCCTCAACTCTTCCTAGCCCTACTGCACGCATTAGACTAATTTCAGCAATACTGACAAAGCACCTACCAGGGCCAGACAGCGTCAAGGTACTGTGAAAAATAGCGGAATGATTCATTTTATTTAATAACACTCGCCTGAAGTTTGCTGTGTGTGAGGCGCCTTTCTTAGAACCTTGTAACTATAAACTTGGTTAATCTTCAAAACAAGTCAATGAATGCCATGAGTATTTTATTATCCCTATTTTACAGATGAGGAGACTGAAGCATGAACTTAATAGCAACTTTTTATTGTGTATGATGTTGGCAGGGGTTTGATGTTTCTTCAATGCAGTTTGCAGACCCCTATAAAATAGGGTTATTAGTAAGTGTGCTTTTCAAAGGAGGAAGCTGAGCTTCATGGAGCATGATCGACGTCTTGCAGCTGCATAAGCATGAGGTGGTCAAGTTCTACCAGCCCACACCACCTCCTGGAGCCCCAAGACACGCTTTCTACTGACACACACTAACCATGCTATAAAAGACAGATGTAAGTGTCATAGAGACATAGCAAGAAGCGCCTGTGCCCTAACTTTCCATCACCATCGCTGCATAGGTTCAAAGCTCCCCATTTGCTGCCTGGCGATTCAAACAGACTCAGGTGTTCCATTTCTTTGCTGTTGCTGTTTTCACATCTCCATTAACTCCCCGTGCCCCATGCCTCAGCCTTCCTCCGCCCCACTAGTACTGCTTTTATCTCTCTGTGTTGTTGAGAGGGAAGGGGAGGGAGGAATCTCTCTCTCTCTCTCCCCCTCTTTTTATTCATTTATTTACTTTGAAAATCAGAGTCAGAGAGCCAGAGAGAGAGAGAGAGAGATCTTCCATCCACTGGTTCACTTCCCAGATGGCCGCAATGGCCAACATCGGGCCAGGCCAAAGCCAGGAGCTGGATGCTTCATCCAGGTCTCCCATTTAGATGGCAGAGACCCAAGCACTTGGGCCATCTTCTGCTGCTTTTCCCAGGCCATTAGCAGGGCTCTGGATCAGAAGTGGAGCAGCTGGGACTTGAACCCTCCTTCATGCGATGCAAGCATCACATGCAGCAGTTTTACCCACCAGGCTACAAAGCAGTGCCCAGGAAGGCATCACAATAAGACGAGAGAGAGAGAGAGATCCTTCAACTGTTGCTTCACTCTCCAAATAGATGCATCAGCAAGGTCTGAGCCAGTGTGAAGTTGGGAGCCTGGTCTCCCACATGCACTGCAGGGGCCCAAGCGCTGGAGCCATCATCTGCTACCTTCTCAGGTGGGTTATCAGGAAACTGAATCACACCTGGGACTTGAACTGGCATTCTGTTGGGATGCTGGCATCATGAGTGGTGGCTTATGCTGCCACACAGCTCCGGCCCCCACGACTCAGGCTCTTGTTGTAGACCCCAAACCTGGGTCTGCTCACCCAAAACACAGGAAGCTAATCACTGACTCTGGGGTGGTGGAAGAAAGTAGGAGATTATTCCCAAAACACAGAGCAAGGTGTACAAACCCTGATGGCTTAATTGGCAACTCCTTGAGGCTGAGAGTAAGACATCTTGCTGATTGAAGTTGGGGTTGAGAGGTGCCCGTGCGAGTCTCCGGTTGGTCCACAATGCCTATGGCCCCCCTTTCGACTGGTCAGAACTAGGATGGCCATGGTGTTCTTCTGGGAATTTTGAAGAAGGCAAAGTGGGTTGTAGTCAGTCTAAGGGCTGTGTGCAGGTGGGGATTACTTTTTGCTGAGGTCTTGAGAGTGCTAAACAACAACAACAACAACAATACCAAACAAAAACAACCCTCAAGGCAGGATCTAACACCAAGATGGTATCTCTAGAGGAGATAATGACCTCAGTCTTACTATCTGGGGCCCTGAGGGCCTGTTGCACCTAACACATTGATCCCTTGGTTTTGTGAATTAATTTTAGGGAAAGGTTCATTTACAAAGACCCTTTAAGCTACGGGAGAGACTGAGAGACTGGGAGACCAGGGCCTGCTAGTGTTTAGTACCTACAGCAGGAGCACTGGGCGGGGCCTTTTCAGGAGACTGGGAGGGGCAAACAGCAGCGTGGCTTCCAGAGCTGGTGCTGGGGACTCAACACTGACAGGTGTCTTCCCCAGGGCCAGGACACTGCAGTGTGGGGCCGAAAGGATCACAGGCCGGAAGAGCCTCTGAGCTGGACAGTGGGCTGCCTCTCCCGACTCTCCACCGCTGTGGGCCATAAATCAGGAGCCCCGCATTTAGCCCAGGCTGCTTTGAAGTCCTGCCCTTTTGTCCTGTGCTTCCTGAACAGATCATCTTGCAGGGGCAGAACGTGGCTATCCTTTCTGAGCAGGCTGAGGTAAACCTGGCCCAGCAGGTTAGTGCTGGGCGGAGCCCGGAGAACTGCCCTGACCTGGAAGGACCAGCAGCAAAGAATGAGTTGAGCAAACAACTGTCAATCACCCCTGCCCTGCTGTTCATGTTCTCACTCCCAAAGGGGCTGGGTGTGACCCAGCCAGTGACCCCTCCCAAAGAGGGCAGGGGATCCAGGGATTGCCTCTTAGCCAGTGTTTATAAGGATGAATTCAGATCCCAGGAGTAAAAGATAGGCCACAGCAGCAGGTGGGGAGGAAGCCAGCAGTGACCAGGCTGAGACAATTGCCTGGAATAAACGCTATTGTCTGCCGCGGATTTCTGTGCCAGCCTGGGCCTGCTGAGCTGACCACGTTTAAAGGGCCAGTTATGGGCTCACAAAGGCAAGCTGGGATTAGTCCTACAAGGAACAGACCGTGACAATGAACCTGAGCTTCATTCCAAAACAGAGGGCAGGAGCTGGTGGGACCTGGAGCAGGCAAGGGGTTTGGACAGGTAGAGGTGCAGGCTGGAGCACTGTGGGTGATGGTCCCTTCTTAACAAAGGCTAACTGCCTGCTGTGGCCTCCGATGTGGCCTCCGAAAGAACGAGCAAGACCTGACCACAGGCCCTGGCAGCCTCTCTCTGGGTGTCTGGGGCCGGCACCAAGTAAACCTTCTGCTCCCTCACCCTCAGCCCCAGGAAGGCACGTGGTGCCTGCAGCCATGCTCTCGGTTTATCTCTGTGACCCCTCTGATTTTTGCCCACCCCCAAGTGTGATTCTTCTCTATCACAGAAATGTATTTATTTTATTTGAGAGGTAGAGTTACAGAGAGAGGGAGACCCAAAGAGAAAGATTTTCCATCTGCTGGCACTCCGCAAATGGTCATAGCAGCCGGAGCTGGACCAATCCAAAGCCAAGAGTCAGAAGTTTCTTCCGGGTCTCCCATGTGGGTGCAGGAGACCAAGCACTTGAGCCACATCCACTGCTTTCCCAGGCCATGACAGAGAGCTGGATGGGAAGTGGAGCAGCCGGGACTGGAACCAGCACCCTAATGGGATGCCGGCGCTGCAGGTGGAGGCTTAACCCACTACACCATAGCACCAGCCCCTTCTATTCTTATTTTCATTGCTCTGAAACCCAAACTGTGACAACAGAAAGATTTAACCACATTAAAGGCCACACTTTACCCTCGCTTTGTCCACAGGGCGGTAATCACCTCCTACTTCCTGGAGTAAGATTTATGAGCTCCTTCCCTCCTCTCACTTTGGACACTGGATGTTAGGAAACCAGTTCCTGGTTCAGAGAGTCAGTGCAGAGGTACCGTGTCAGCCTGGAAACAGCCTGGAGGAACCATGCTGTCCAGAAGTGAACAGGACAGATTGGCCTCCGGGAAGTCTCCCCACCCTCTTCCTGCCCTGGGACCAACGGGAGGGACTTTAATTTGGGGATAATAGGCACAGATCTGTTCTAGAAAATCCCTGTCTTGACCAAAGCTGTAGTTAGGTGAGAATCCAGCCAGAAGAAGGGAGAGGGGTGCTCCCAGAGTCTCTGGCTGGCACCAGATTGGCACTGTGGCTCCATCTCCTGCTCTCACGATTTCTAAGGGACAACCATAGCGATCTATTGTAATTTCTTGCAACAAAGAAAGGAGGGAGGGAGCGGAAGTGGGGTAGCATAAAGAGCGATAAGGCAGTAGGAGTGGCAGTGCCTACCTTCCCTCAAGCTGCGGCCAGATTCAAGTAGACACAGGAACTAAAGAGGGTCAGGGAAAGGGGGGAGAGTGGAGAACTGTGGCTGAGATGATGAGGTTAGAAGAGGGCACTTCAAAAGTTCATGGAAATCAAAAGCTGAGTTCATTTGGCTGCAAAAATTAGTTTGAAGCCTGTGTACACATGCACACAAGGGGTCTCTTTTTTTTTTTAAATGTATTTATTTATTTGAAAGTCAGAGTTACACAGAGAGAGGAGAGGCAGAGAGAGAGAGAGGGAGGTCTTCCATCCGATGGTTCACTCCCCAGTTGGCTGCAACCCTGGAGCTGTGCCAATCCGAAGCCAGGAGCCAGGAGCTTCTTCCGGGGTCTCCCACGTGGGTACAGGGGCCCAAGGACTTGGGCCATCTTCTCTGCTTTCCCAGGCCACAGCAGAGAGCTGGATCAGAAGTGGAGCAGCCGGGACTCAAACTGGCACCCATATGGGATGCTGGTGCTTCAGGCCAGGGCGTTCACCCGCTGCGCCACAGCACTGGCCCCAACACACAAGAGGTCTTCAAAACATTTATGGAAAAGGTGTATTACGAAATCTGCTCTGATTTCAAGAATGCATTGCACCTGAATAAGCTTGTCTTTTGATTCCATTTTCCCCACATCTTTGATGTCCCCTCACCCTTCTTTTTCCTTACTTCCCAGGCAAACACCAGTGGGTAAAACTCTTTTGTTCACGTGGTAGGAAAAGTGTATCGTCTGCTCTGCTGTCCTCGGGGTTCAGCTCTTTCTGTTTCTTCATCTCATGTCACTAAAACATAGGCAAGCAACCGGAATAAAAGTTCGGGATTTCCCAGAAGGCAAAGGCCCACCTGTCTGACCTCCCACATTGCAGGCCAGCAGTTAACAAACAGGTCTCCCTCGAAGGCTTTGCCTGGCCGCCCAGGTCACTTTGCTTGGGCTTCTCCGTGGTCTGTGAGGACATTCCTTGGCAGCTGCGCAAAACCACCACGGCTCTGTCTAAGCTGAGAGCCAGCACAGAGGGAGCAGCGTGTTTCCCCATGAAACCTTTCTGTGTCTCCCCATCTGGCCAAGCTAGGGCTGACAGCACTAAGATGCTTAGGGCGAAGCAAACTCAGTTTGGAACTCAAGTTCTGGCCCAAGCAACTCCTACCAAACATGCAGTCCCCTGCTATTCTCAAGTAATTGCACTGACGGAAGAAAAAGGAAATACAAGGTCTAATGCCCCAAAGAGGCTCCTGGAAAACTTTTTGCTGTCAGAGATGAATCTCTCCTTGAAGACAGACTCAGCCAATCAGCGTTTCTTCTGATGATGTAATGCTTTTTGCAAACTTGTTTTATTGGTGGGAAAGTTCTTAGGTGTTGTGAGGGTGTCGAGTTTCCACTGTAGCTCAGGGAAAATTGTCTGTGGCTTCACTTAAGTTTCTACTGAATTCCATTCTGCTTATATTTCCAACCAGGCTGAGCTTGTATTTGGCACTGGTTAAAGACTGGGAAATCAGGAACCTTTTTTTTCCCCCCTCTGATGTCCAAAGCTACTGGTTCCTCGACGTGTGCTTTTTCCTGGTGCCGTCACCTCACCGCTGGAGGTGTCCTGGACAGAGGCCTTGGGAAGCTGACCGCCAGCGCCTCAGGACAGGACCGTGAGCAAGAAGCCAGGCCAGCACGGTGAGGCTGTCAAAAGCAATCCTGGATGCAAAGGAAGTTGGAGAGCTGGCTGCGCACACCCGTGTTTCCATCGGATGAATTCCCAGGCACGCGCAGGCCGTGAGGCCACTAGGCACAGAGATGCCGCACTAAAAATAGCGCAGAGCTTATTTCCCTCCTTTCCAACGTGTCCTCCCCAGCTCTGGTGCCTTTCCGCCCCCAGACAGAGCCCCTGCTGTCTGCCAGTCTGGGCTGGAATTAGCACACCGTGTGTGTGCAGCCCAGTATCCCTGCCAGGGGGGAGGCTGATGCTGGTAAGTTCAACTCTCCCTGCAGTTGTGGCCTTTGGTTACCTGCATCCAGGAGGCAGGGTGCTCCCGCCCTTACCCACGAATTAAAACGATGTCTGACTCACTCCCTCACTCTGTTATTTCAGACAGCAAGCTGTTCCTGCCCCCGCCACCTCTCCACAACACTACGGCCCTCCCCGCTAGGTAATCCGCCCCACCCTCACCACATCCAGGAAACCTCCGAGTGCTCCACCTGGCCTCAAGTCTGCCCATTCCTCTGCTCAGTTCTCTCCTCCCACCCTTTACTTTTGCCACCCTCTTCCCAAATATGTGGCACTTAACTATGGCTGTTTCCAACTGTGTCAGTGACTCACGTCAAGTTGATGGGTGGCAGCTCTTTGAATTGAATGCCTGTCCCCAGCCCCAGAGCCCTGGGAACAGCAGACATGCCACTATGTGTGGTCCAGTCTAATGCCCTGGAAATCAAAATTATGGCAAAACGCATATGGGTGGGATTTTTGTAAGATGAAATGAAATAATGCATACCAGGTATTCAAAAAGTTCATGGAAATGTTATCTTATAAAACAATCTATGCATGGATTACAGAAACTTTCTGCATCCTCTCCCCCTCAAAAAAAACCTTTTAATTCAATTTTCCATGATCTTTGGAAGTCCCCTGGTATACTTGGCACTTGGGAGCTTGGTAAGGATGAGTTGGCTCTAAATTGTAGAATTTGAACCATTTAAGTGTTCTCCTCCTTATGTAGGAGCAGGTATTTTTTTATTCTCCCCAGTGCTTAGTCCCTCTGAGGATATGGACATGCATTAACACGAACTGATACCCTTTAATTGTTAGTAAGCTCTTTTGGATCAGGAATCCTTAGCAAATGTGCAATCTGGGGGCACCAACCCATGACAATGACAACACGCTGACAGCATTTGATGACAGCCCTGGCCTCCTCCGGAAGCAGAGGTTATGGGGTGTGAGCGCTACTCTCATCCGAGCACATCCAGGGCCAAGACAAGCAAAACTGCCACAGGCACCTCGTGATGTTCCTACCTGTTGGGCTTCCTGTTTCCTCTTCTCTTCCACCCCTTCTTCCTTTCAGCTGATACCCCACGCAGTGTTCATGGAGAAGGCTGATAAGCATCAGCTGACAAGGGTGCACGGGTCCAGCCTGCCCTGTCTTGCTGGACCTTCTGTTGCACCTGCAAAGTGGCAGCCAAGACACGGAAGCGGTCTGCAGGCCCCCAGGAAGCATCAGCCTTGAGATCAGGCAGGAGGGTGCTCACCCTACTGCCTGGGATGCAGGGCAGCTCTGGCTGCAGATGGGTTTCTTGGGCAGGAATAGTAAGCAAGAGTCACCTCCTGCCCCTGCCCCTGCCCCTCACTGGCACCCTTTAGTTTGCTGCCAGGAGGCCAAACCACAGGGACTCCATCCATGGAGCTGCACACAGCCTTCCAACCACCTCACTTCTCAGCAGCTTTTGGAAGGCAAGCTTTCAGGCATCCATCCACCCCCCCCCCCCAAAGCTGCAGTCTTTCTTCCGCCTTTGTCCTTGCCTAAAATGACCTAGTATTTTCCTTGGGTTCCTCATTTGTATTCCAGTCCTTGGGTGGCACCTGATCTGAACCCCCTACCCTACCCCTCTGGGTAGGGTCCCAATCTCAGTGTCTTTGGCTGGATTCTTCTCTCTCGGAGCTGAATTCTACTCTTGCTTGCTGGGATCCTGACTCAGTTGTTTGGATCAGGATCCTGGAATAGTTGTGCCTTCCTGAGGTCAATCAGCCCCACCATGGATCCATAGCTTGTGCCCAGTCTGGACTGATGCCTGTTCAGTCTGGGGTTTTCCATGTAGTCCTGGTTCCTCATGGACTGGGAGCTCTTTCTGTGAGCCGTGGTACTTTATAGGTCAATTTCTGTTTTCTGTTTTACCCATGATCACTTAAATCAAATGTACTACAGTTCACAACCTGCTGTATCTTTTTTTTTTAAGATTTATTTTATTTATTTGAAAGACAGAGTTACAGAGAGAGGCAGAGACAGAGAGAGAGGTCTTCCATCTGCTGGTTCACTCCCCAGTGGCTGCAATGGTTGGAGCTGCACTGATCCAAAGCCAGGAACCAGGAGCTTCTTCTGGGTCTCCCACATGGGTGCAGGGGCCCAAGGACTTGGGCCATTTTCTACTGCTTTCCCCAGCCCATAGCAGAGAGCTGGATCGGAAAAGGAGCAGCCAGGACTAGAACCGGCGCCCATATAGAATGCTGGTTCTTGAGGCCAGGGCATCAACCCACTGTGCCACAGTGCCAGCCCCCCTGCTGTATCTTAAGAGCAAGATTTAGGCTGGCACTGCGGCTCGGTAGGCTAATCCTCCACCTGCGGCACTGGCACACTGGGTTCTGGTCCCAGTGGGGGCACCGGATTCTGTCCCGGTTGCCCCTCTTCCATGGCAGCTCTCTGCTGTGGCCCGGGAGTGCAGTGGAGGATGGCCCAAGTCCTTGGGCCCTGCACCTGCATGGGAGACCAGGAGAGGCACCTGGCTCCTGGCTTTGGATCAGCGCGATGCAGCACGCCAGCCGAGGAGGCCATTGGAGGGTGAACCAACGGCAAAAGGAGGACCTTTCTCTCTCTCTCTCTCTCTCTCACTGTCCACTCTGCCTGTCAAAAAAAAAAAAAAAGAGCAAGATTTAAACAGTGGCTCACATTTGACGCAAATTGCTCAAATCCCACTCCCATTCCCACCTCCTTTCCTGGCTAGTTATTCTGCAGTTGGCACTGCCCAAATTGTTGCAGTTTTCCTAGCTTTCTTCCATCCTGTTTGGACCCTGGCTTTTGTTTCTGCTTTGGCCTGCTGTTCCCATGGTCTCCGGGAAGGGGTCATGTTGCACTTCCAAGACCTTCAGAAACACTCATTCTCTCTCCTTGTCATGTCTCAGTCCTCAGTCTCCCATGTCCTCTCTCCAATGATGGTTTGAAACTTGCCTTTAGGCATTAACAGGAGTGTGATGCATGGGTAGGTGCCCTAACTGCAAGAGCCAGGAGGGAGGACCAGAAACCACTCATTTTGGCTTCATCTTTGCCCATTTCCTCGTCCTTCCTCACCACCATGGCCAGTGTTGATTAGTTTTGAAACTGTAGCAAACATACAACTGTATATTCCATTGTATATATGTTTTCAAAAATCAGTCCTAAATTCAATTAGTTACTTCCTTACTATGAATTTTGATGTTGACTTGAAAGAACATGATCTCCCCAGTATATGTGACACTACTCACCAAATATCCCATACCCTCCCTTCTCTCGCATTTCCCAGCATCCTCCCTTGCTATCAAGTAAGGACCCTGCACTAGTTCTCACCAATAACCCACCAATGGAGGTGTCTTCTCCATCCCTCTCTTGTTTACAATGGCCTTTACAGCTCAATTTCAAAATGGACCCCTGAGCCATCAGGTGGATTTTGTGGGAGGATTTTACATGAAGAAAGATACCTTGGGGGCCATGATTGTAGCATAGTAGGTTAAGCCACTGCTCACAACACGAGCAACCCATGTGGGTGCCAATTCAAATCCTGGTTGCTCTGCTTCTGATCCACCTCTCTACTAATGTGCCTGGGAAGGGAGCAGGGGATGGACCAAGTCCTTGGGCCCCTGCACCAACATGGAAGATCTGGATGAAGCTCCTGGCTCCTGGCTTCGGCCTGGCTCAGCTTTGGCCGTTGCGGTCATTTGGGGAGTGAACCAGTGGATGGAAGATTTTCTCTCTCTCTCTCTCTCTCTCTCTCTCTCTCTCTCTCTCTCTCCTATCTCTGTAACTCTGCCTTCCAAATAAATAAATGTCTTTTAAAAACAAAAAAGAAATACACCTTGGGTGTGAGTCACTGGGTTTTTAGCTTGTTTATCACTGCATAGCTTAACATTGAGAAAAATGAAAAAATGCAATATAGAAACCTTAGCCACATGTGGGCATGTATCCTGCTTCTGCTACCACTCAAGAACTGCTTTTCCAGGGCAGGCAGTTGGTGTAGTGGTAAAGACAGACTTGGGATGCCTGCATCCCATATCAAGAGTGCAGGTGTTCGAGTCTTGGATCTATTCCCAATTCCCAATTCCTGCTATTGCACAGTCCAGGAGGCAGCAGGTGGTGGCTCAAGTACTTGGGTCCCAGTCACCCACGTGGGAGATCTGGTTTGATTCCTAGATGCTGGGAATTTGGAACCAGTGGATGAGAGTTCTGAGTCTGTCTCGCTCCCTCTTAAATAAATAAACATAATTGCTTTTTCAATAACTTAAAATCATATATAAACCATATTTGATTATGATGCAAAATTATAATTGAATTAATAAAAAGAGGAAAGTAAAGTATCTAAATTCTTTTAGACAGAGATAACTACTATTAGCATCTTGGTGTTTGTATTCCAAGTTTTGTCTCTGTATGTGGAAATACATGTATGTATATATATTTCATGCATATTTGGGAATCTACTTTTTTATTTGTCAAACTTTATTGCTCATTTCTCAAAGAAGTAAATATTCTAGAACACAATCCTTAATTCTTTCACAACATTGCATTAAGGGGGCTATCGCTGTGGCACAGCGGGTTAAAGCCCCAGCCTACATCACCAGCATCCCATATGGGCTCAGGTTCGAGTCCCAGCTGCTCCACTTCCGATCCAGCTCCCTGCTAATGTGCCTGGGAAAACAGCAGAATATGGTCTGAGTCCTTGGGCCCTTGCACTCATGCAGGAGACCTGGAAAAAGCTCCTAGCTCCTTGCTTCAGATCGGCTCAGCTCTGACTCTTGCGGCCATTTGGGGAGTGAACCAGTGGATGGAAGACTTGTCTCTTTCTCTGTCTCTGCCTCTCTCTGTAACCCTTTCAAATAAATCTTTCAAAAAATTGCATTCTGAAGGTACTATAATTTACTTACTGTTGAACATCTACTATCTTCTTCCACCTAAAGTGCTTCAGCAACATCTTTCCTCCTTTTTCCCATATTTTACCACTTACTTCCTCTTCCACTCAGACCGACTCTTAATCATCTACATTCATAGAATGTAAATGAGATAATCCCAAAATAATAAATATGGTCACGAAATTCACAATGTGATATTTTTGGATGAGGAAGAAAGAAGCAAAGTGTTTACCATGTAGTCATCATTATAATTATTGTTATTCTTATTTGCTTGCTAAATTTTAGTTCTTTCTCTGAGTTGTGATAACTGATGTGGAGGAGGCAAAAGAGACAGCAGGGTAGGTGGCAGCGAGGGTGAGACACGGCTGCAAGAAGCAAAGAGTAGCAGCAGGCTGGTAGTAAATAAGACATAGAGTCTGCAGCTAGGGCAGGTGTTGTGGTGCAGCAGGCGAGGCTACAGACTGGGACACCCACATCCTGTGTTGGAGAGCCTGGTCTGAGTCCTGGCTACTTTGCACTTCTGACCCAGCTTCTTCCTGGTGCACTCTGAAGATAGCAGATCATGGCCTGGGTCTCTGCCACCCATGTGGGAGATCTGGATGGAGTCCCTGGCTCCTGGTTTTTGCCTGACCCAGCCCCAGCTATTGTGAATTTTTGGCAGGGGAGAGTTGGACCAGCAGAGTGAAGATTCTCTTTCTCTCTGTCTGCCCCATTCCTCTCTGTTATTCATCTTTTCAAAAAAAAAAAAAACTTAAATAAAAAAAGTATGGAGGTAGGTGCTCCCATATGTACTCCATAGAGTATCAGGGACTCAGACCCCTTTGAGCATTTTTTCCATTCCCAAGGTCACATCATAAGGTCTGAGATGATTGGTTTAGCTCTAGCATCACATTCATATTCCACCCAGAAGAGCGATTATAAAGGGAAAGGAAAAAAGTCACTGTTTTAAAATGTACTTTTTTGTTTGGATATGAAAGGTACTTTCAAAAGGTTTGTGGAAAAATGGAATTAAATGAGTTATTTTGGTGCAAAATTTTTGTTTGGAATCCATGCATAGTATTTTCATGATATGTATTTTTCACAAACTACTTGAAGATCTCTCATATGCATAATTTTAAAAAAATTTTGCACCCAAATAAACTTATATTTTAATTATATTTCCCACAAGCTATTTGAAGCACCCTCAAATGAAGCCCACCTGTTCACTTGGCCACATGTTGATGCATGGGAGGCTGGGAAGTGTCTCATTCTGAATGACACAAACCCAGGGTGTTATTGCTACAGGAAAAGGGAAGAATGAGTATCGGTGGACAAAAGATCTCTGCTGTAAGAATTTATTATCTTCAAAAGATAGTAATCCAACTCTTAATGGAGGAGGAGTCAACAAAAGGAGGACAGCTAATCACTCTCAAGAAGAGCAGATGGGGAGCCAGCCCTGTGGTGCAGCCGGGAAAAGCCCCATCCTGCAATGCTGGCATCCCATATGGGCGCCAATTCGAGTCCCGGCTGCTCCTCTGCTGATCCACCTCTCTGCTATGGCCTGGGAAAGCAGCAGAAGATGGCCCGAGTGCTTGGGATCCTGCACCCGTGTGGGAGACCCAGAAGAAACTCCTGGCTCCTGGCTTCAGATCAGCTCATCTCTGGCTGTTGTGGTCATTTGGGAAGTGAACCAGCAGAATGGAAGATCTCTCTTTCTCCCCCCCCCTCCCCCTCTGGCTCTACCTCTCTCTGTAACTTTGCTTTCAATAAATAAAATAATTCTTTAAAAAAAATGAGCAGATGGGATAAGCAAAGACACCTTCAGTGCTTTAATCCCAGCTGGATTTCTGAAATCAGCTACTTCCTTCTGAATGAGCATGTGCTAGAAAAAGAGGACAACTGATAACCCCTGAGCATCTTAACCAGCACCCGGTTGCATCAGAATGGTGCTATATTGTACATCAGAAGCCGAGTGCAACGGATTCCATGGCCCTCACCCAGCCTTGATTCCTAAATGCCTCCAATAAAGGAGATGAGAACAGTAGACTTCTCTATAGAAGTAGAGAGCCAGTGACATTCACTCTCCTGAGCCTTTTCTCTGGTTGCTTCAACCGCCGGCGCACCGTGCTGATCCGAGGGCAGGAGCCAGGTGCTTCTCCTGGTCTCCCATGCGGGTGCAGGGCCCAAGCACTTGAGCCATCCTCCACTGCACTCCCGGGCCACAGCAGAGAGCTGGACTGGAAGAGGAGCAACCAGAACAGAATCCAGCGCCCCGACCAGGACTAGAACCCGGTGTGCCGGCGCCACAGGTGGAGGATTAGCCTATTGAGCCGCGGTGCCGGCCATAAAATTCTATGCATGTCTCTGATAAAGTTAATGAAAATGTATATGAAAAACCTATGTGTGGATTTCAAATATACTGCAGCAAAAGAACCTTATTTTTTTCATTGCATCCTTTCAGAGACGTTGCAGCCTGGAGAGGTTAGGCAGCTTGCCCAAGGTGTCACAGCTCCAAAGCAGTGAAGTTAAAATGGAATCCAAGGAGACTGATTTTAGTGTCCATGCTTACCGATGTGCCGTATTTTATTACTATTCACTCTATCCTATATTACCAGTGTTTAATACAGAGTGTAGCAGGTATTCAATAAATGCATGTTGAGTGGAAATGAGCTAGGTGCTCAACACTGGGCAAGTTATTCTGAGTCCTAATTTCTTCAAAGATCAAAAGAAGGTGGACTAGCAGACCTCTAAGAGACTTTAAAACTCTGAACTATAGAAATTATATTTCGTCCCAGCCCACATACTAAATAAGCTTTAGCTTAGATCTGTGTGATGGAATCCTGGAATTTAGCCAGTCTTTCACCTACAGTAGGTCCGTGAGAATTCTTTCAGGTTATCAGGTCCTTTGGGATGTCCCACTTTTTGAGGCTACAGGGTAGATGATGTGGAGCTTATGGATGATGTACTGTAGCAGGAGAGATGGCACATTCCAGAAAGTCCTTTGTAAGATGGGAAGGTGACATGCTTTCTCCCTGCAGGGTCAGGGCGTTTGTAGCGAAGAACATTCTGACTGTATTTCAGCTTGACTTTAAGACACTCAGATTGTGTTCTAGCTTGGGTACTTGTAACAGAGAGGCCACTAGAATGAATGCTTCTCAGACCTTTACTTTTTGTCAGTTTGGTGACAAGCAGTACATTACCCCCAGTAGGTGCCTCTAAGTTACTTTTGCAGACTCTACTGTGGCGTGATGCTATTTCCCAAAGACCCAAGCACAGAGCAGCAGACCTTTGACTATAGGCCAGCAGAATCCCCATGATCTGACCAAATGCCAGTTTAGGTCATTACTCTTTGGCCAGTCTTCTCCTCCCTGCGGTGTCAGTTGGCCACGTTAGCCTTCACCGCCAGCTCATGCTGCCTGGTAATCATGGAGCTGGCAGGACTGCTTTCTCGGGTGAGTAATGCTCATAAAGGAGTATTGCACTGGGCTAACACTGATGGTGGGGAGAACACTGGTGGGAATGAGTTTCCCCAAGCTGAGATGAACAGAGGTATTATTTTCTCTGTAGGGCTGAGGTCAACAGGAAGCAGGACTGCATACCCTTGCGTTTAGTGTACTGTATATGGTTGTGAATATTTGCTTGAACGGAAAGTCCGTGATGGAAAGAGTTATCCTTGTGCTGAGGTAGGAATTGAGTGTAAACTCTGTGAGAGTGAGAGCAAGTTCACAGTAGGTCACCTGGTCAGCCAATGAGCCCAGTCAAATACTCAGCACCTGGACATGGCTCCATTTGGGTGTCCAGCATACTATCTAATTTTCTTAGTAGCCTGGTGTGACTCTTACTGTTATCACCATTTTCACACTGCAGAATTATATGTTTGAGTGATATTCACACACAAAAATACTTGGAAAGATACTTAGGCCTACGTGCTTTCCCTTCAACAGTTTATTCTGTGGGGAGGAGAGTAGAGGACAAACTTCAGGGCATAGAGAGGTGAGTTTGCAGTATACCCATCATCATGAGTTTGTAAAGACTCTCCTATAAATTGACGGTTGAAGTTCTTCCTTCATTCCCAATCTCCATTTTCATTCCCTTCCTCCATGAATTCTAGGAAATGATTCTTGGAAATGTAGTATTCTGTATGTATGTGTTTTTAACTTACATAAATGACATGATGCTTGCATTTCATTTGCATTCTTTTAAATTTTTTTTTAAGTTGAGAGACAGAGAAAGAGAGCAAGACAGACAGCAAGAGAGACAGCGCTCATCCATTGGTTCACTTCCCTTAATGCACACAATGGCTTGGATGAGGGCAGACTAAAGCCAGGGGCCAGAATGGAATCCAGGACTCTCATATGGGTGGCAGGAGCACAATTACTTGAGGTATTACTGCTGCCTCCCAGGGTTTGTATTAGCAAGAAGTTGGAACCAGGATCCAGAGCCAGGTATTGAACCCAAGTACCCTGATATGGAAAACATGCATCTTAACTGTAAGGCTACATGCCCACTCCACTTTTCTTACTTCTTAAACTCAAAACTATGCCTTTACTGTCCTTCCAGGTTTCTGGGTACTTCAAAATGGTCATGGAAAATGGAATTAAAATATAAGGTTACTTTGATGCAAAAACATTGAAATACATGCATAGAGGGGTCTTCACAAAGTTCATGAAAATGCATGTTAGGAAAAAAATTACGCGTGAATTTCAAGATTTTTTTTTGCATCAAGGCAACCCCTATCTTTTGTTTTTTGTTAAAGATTTTATTTATTTATTTAAGAAGTAGAGTTACAGACAGTGAGAGGGAGAGACAGAGAGAAAGGTCTTCCAAGCTGGTTCACTCCTTAAATGGCTGCAACAGCCAGAGCTAGGTCGATCCAAAGCCAGGAGCCAGGACCTTCCTCTAGGTCTCCAATGCAGGTGCAGGGGCACAAGCAATTGGGCCATATTCTACTGCTTTCTCAGGCCATAGCAGAGAGCTGGATCAGAAGATGAGCAGCCAGGACTAGAACCAGCACCCATAGGGCATGCCAGCACAGCAGGTGGAGGATTAACTTACTGTGCCACAGCACCAGCCCCCAACAACTGCTATCTTTTAATTCCATTTTTCATGAACTTTCTGAGGTACTCGTATATATTCTATTCATTGGTTTGAATTATAGCAGCTTATTCCATAGTTATGGCCACCAGTATGATAATCATACACATGATTATTATGTGTACATATATTGTATATATCCTGTCAATGTATGTGGGACTAAGCCCTGCCAGATGGCTTTCCAGATGGTTGTAATGCATACCACATTCTTCTTCTTCTTTTTTTTAAGATTGATTTTATTTATTTGAAAGGCAGAGTTACACAGAGAGAGGGAGAGAGACAGAGAGAGAAAGATCTTCCAGCCACTGGTTCACTCCCTAGGAGCCAGGAGCTTCTTCTGGGTCTCCCACGTGGGTACAGGGGTCTAAGCACTTGCTTTCCCAGCTGTATTAGCAGGGAGCTAGATCAGAACTGGAGCAGCCAGGACTTGAACCGGCATCCTGATTCAATGGCCCAATACAACATGGTATTGTAGGCAGTGGCTTAACCCACTATGCCATAACATCAGCCCTGCACACCACATTCTTGCTATTATTCATCAAAGTTCTATTTAATTTGATTTTCTGATTTTCTCAAGTCTTTGTGTGGCTGGGCAATTGATTAGAAATATTAACAGAAGAAGGGAGGTGTTAAGTGAGTTGTAACTCTCTTGGTCCTCAATAATTCATCTCTTCCATTCTCTCCTATTCTATATTCCTTATTCCCTTCAGATTATTTCAGAATCTGCTGGAGGGAATTTCGCCTCCCGGAAATGCCTCCTTCCTTCTCATTGGAGGTTTTACCATATCTTAACTGAGTGTTCTCCCTGTTCTCTATTCTAACTTCTTCTCTTCTGTGAGTCCCATTTATAGACCTAGTTCTTCCAAGAATACCTCTCTAATGGCTCTAGCTTATGCTTGTCGCTTCTCATTTTGACTCTATGCCTCACATTTTAGGGATTTGTTTATATCCTAATGAACTCTCTATTATGTTCTATATTGTTTCCAACAGGAGAAATCAGACCAAGGAAATATGCGATGTTGGGTCAGCCTCATTCTTCCCCAAGGTTACTAGTATCAGACCACACACAGCCTTCATTAGACTCACACTCTCCCAGCACCTGTGGGAAAATCAGATGTATGGACAAGGCAATCTTACCTCCTACTTCAAGTCCATCTTCCCTAGGATTTCAGAAAGAGGTCACAAATGTTAGCAACACATAACAAGAATGGTATCTGCAAAGTGCATATCCAGGCAGCCTTGCAAAATCCCCTTCTCACTGTTTATACCTTCCTACTGACTCAGAGTCTGTGGAGGAACTCTGTGGCTCTTCAGCCTGTTCCCAGCAGGGGCTGTCATCACGATCCTTCAGCAAGCACCTCCTCTCCCCTGAACAACCAGGGAAACTAGCAAAAAATGATCTTCCCTCATCTCCTTCCTGTAATCCATACACCAAAATGCTATGAATTGGGAGAAATCTCCACCACTGTTACACGATACTATTTCCACTCCTTGTTTTCACATAAAAACCCAACCTTGTAACAGAAATTAATAGTGCTTAACCAAAATCCACTTTTGTCTACTTTCTTACAACCAGAACTTTGACATTATTCAGGATTGCATGGGTGTAGCTACAAAACTACATTTCCCAATCTGTTTGATAGCAGGAGGCTCACATGACAATTGCCATAAAAATGAAAGCAGAGGGGCTGGCTCTGTGGCAAAGCAGGTAAAGTCACCTTTTGCAGTGCCAGCATCTCATATGGGAGCTGGTTTGGGTCCCGGCTGCTCCACTTCTGATCCAGCTCCCTGCTCAAGTGCCTGGAAAAACAACAGAGAATGTCCCAAGTCCTTGGGCCCCTGCATCCACATTGGAGACCTGGAGGAAGCTCCTGGCTCCAGGCTTCAAATCAACCCAGCTCTGGCCGTTGCAGCGATTTGCAGAGTAAACCAGCGAGTGGAAGATCTCATGCTCTCTCTCTGTATTTGTAACTCTGACTTTCAAATAAATAAATTTTTAAAAACATTTTAAAAAAATTAAAAACACAAAAGCCAAGGTTACTTTGTATGACTCTCAAGAATGTTCTTTAAAAGGAAATAACCCAGTTGTTAGTCACTTTGCCATCATCCTTTCTTCTTGCCTAAAATGTTGCCATGATGCATGGGTCTAGGGGTACAACAGGTGCCATTTTGGAATCATGAGGTTGGAGACAACATTCTTTTAGAATGGCTAAATAGAAAGGTATTTGGTGTTTGGGTCCCTGATAGCATCATGCAAGCAATTTGGCTTATCTTTTCCTGAGTGCTTTCTAATGTCAAAGATAAATCAATAAATACAACTTCTAAGTGATTCTACCACGCTTTTTGCATGTTGTCTGTTGCATGCAGTCAAACTCAAATGCTGACTGTTTGCTTTTGACAAACCTCCTCTCCCTAAGAGTCTTGCAGTGGTGCAAAGCAGCTGGATGGGAAAGCCATCTGACTGTCCGCAAGGGAAGCCCGGCAGTTCTCCAGGCCAGACCTCAAGTGCACCCTTGGAAAACACAGGCACTCTGCCTTGCTTCCGTATTACAGACTTTCTGCGGGTGACAAGGTATCACCCAATGCTGTAGAGGTCTGTGGAAAACTCGTCCTTCCATGCTGGTACAGACTTCTTTCACGATACAGACGGAAAATGCCACAGACTCACTTTCTGAGTTTCCTGTGTGGTGTGGTGTGAACACGTGATCTAATCCTATCTGAGATACCTGAAAGGAAAGGCGACTGGGAGGACCCCAATAAAAAGGGACGCAAGGACACAGGAACACAAATGCCCTTTCTTCTTCACTGGAAATATTGCTTGGAAATGCTGAGTCACGTTTGGCAGAGCAACCTGGGAAAGCATTTGGGCCCTTGACACATCTCGGAGCCACAAAACCGACCCTGGACACCGGACTCTGGACTGCCCCTGAACATCTACCTGCTGTTTACAGCCTCTTTTGATGATATTCTATTATTGACACTTGAAAGAATTCTAATTGATAGAGGGGTGACAGAATAGAGCTGGCCACCATGTCTAGTTCTCCCTCTTTCAGTCAAGATCCTCAGTTCCTTAGCCAAGATCACTGCTCATCTGCTGGTTATTCCAACAGGTCTGAATCTGAAAGAGTATAGTTTTGAATTTATTCTGGAGTTCCTAGTTTACACGCCTAGTGTAACCCTCTATTTAGTATTGCAAACAACGTGGTATGCTGTTATTTTTTTTTTTTTATTTTTTACAAGATCTCTTGATTTGAAAAGCAGAGTTATAAAGGGAGAGAGGTATCTTTCTCTGGTTCACTCCCCAGACGACCACACAGCAGCCAGGGCTGGGCCAGGCAGAAGTCAGGATCCAGGAATTCCACCCAGGCCTCCCAGGTGGGTGGCAGGAATCTAAAGACTTGGGACCATCATATGTTGCCTTTAAGGTGAATTAGCAGGAAACTGGATCATTAAGTGCAGAGTAGCTGGGACTTGTACCAGCACTTCAATATGGGATGCATGTGACCCAAGGGTTGGCTTAACCAACTGAATCACAATGCCTACCCTTTTGGTTTTACTTAATTTTTTAAAGATTCATTTTATTTATTTGAAAAGCAAGGGGTCAGCACTGTGGCACAGCGGGTTGAAGCCTTGGCCTGAAGCACCAGCATCCCATATGGGCGCTGGTTCTAGTCCTGGCTGCTCCTCTTCCGATCCAGCTCTTTGCTGTTGCCTGGGAAAGCAGTGGAAGATGGTCCAAGTCCTTGAGCCCCTGCACCCACATGGGAGACCCGGAAGAAGCTCCTGCTCCTGGCTTCAGATTGGCACAGCTCCAGCTGTTGTGGCCACAGTGCCAGCCCCTCCAAGTGTTATTTTTTAAAATAGTAAAATGGTTTTTACAATTGAGGAAAAAGCATTTATAAGGAAAATCTGATTGTTAAAAAAGATGGTATTTCTGTGTGGGTGCAAATTGATGAAATCTTTACATAGTATATATTGAATCGATCTTCTGTATATAAAGATAATTGCAAATGATTAAAAAATCTTGGTGTTAAACTGGAAATTGCATAGATAATTAATCAATTCTTTAAAAAAATCATGTAGGATCTCTGTCCTTAATGTGCTGTACATTGTGAATTAATACTATAACTAGTACTCCAACAGTATTTTCATTTTGTGTCTCTATGTGAGGGCAAACTGTTGAAATCTTTACGTAATATGTACTAAACTGATCTTCTGTGTATAAGGAGATTTGAAAATGAATCTTGATGTGAACAGAAGGGGAGAGGGAGCGGGAAAGGGGAGGGTAGCGGAAGGGAGGGAAGTTGTGTGGGGGGGGGAAGCCATTGTAGTCCATAAGCTGTACTTTGGAAACTTATATTCTTTAAATAAAAGCTTTATATATATAAAAAAAAGATGGTATTGCACATTAAAAAAAGTCCACAAACATGAATATATAGGGAAACATATTCATTGGCCTAAATTTTCATTGCTTAATTATGTGAAAATAATCTACAGCTTTTTTAAGGAAGAACCAATAGTATTTAGAGGAGATATAAAGGATAATATTATATTTGCTACTAAAACGTATTCTCTTATATCCACTGACACATGCGAACATATTTCCAGGTGAGGTATTTGCTCCTAGTTAGTCTGATGGTTTTAATTTAAGTTCTTTTTCCTTTTTTTTAAAGATTTATCTATTTATTTGAAGGTGGAGTTACAGAGAGGCAGAGGCAGAGAAAGAGAGATGGAGAGAGAGGTCTTCCATCTGCTGGTTCACTCTCCAGATGGCTGCTGCAATGGCTGGAGCTGTGCCAATCCAAAGCCAGGAGCCAGGAGCCTCTTCAGGTCTCCCACACAGGTGCAGGGGCCTAAGGACTTGGGCCATCTTCTACTGCTTTCCCAGGCCATAGCAGAGAGCTGGATTGGAAGTAGAGCAGTCAGGACTTGAACCATTGCCCATATAGGATGTCAGCACTGCAGGTGGTGGCCTACTCACTATGCCACAGTGCTAGCCCCTATTTTATGTTCTAAATCAGGTGGGAAGTGCAGGACAGCTGGGCTGAATATTTCATATTTCTACAAAACCTTCAAGATACATATATAATTTTTTAAAAATTGAATTAAATTAAATTTATTTAGTTCAGAGGCAGAGAGACAGAGAGGCACACAGACAGAGATCTCCCATCTGATGGTCCCTGCCCCAAATGCCCACAATAGCTGCAGTTAGTCCATCCAGGCCAAAACTAGGAGGCTGTAACTCTACATGGGTCTCCCACAAGGATGGCAGGGATGTACATACTTGGGCCATGACCTGCTACCTCCCAGGTGCATTAGCAGGAAGCTGGAATCCAGAGCAGAATGGAGACTCGAACCCAGGCACTCCCTGTGGGATGTGGGTGTCCCAAGGGGCATCTTAACTGCTATGCCAAACGTTCTCTCCATATAAATTTTAAATTGTTCTTCAACTCCTTTTCATGTCACGTCCTGAATGCTACTTAAGTGGTCAGTTCTAAAATGAATGACTCCAGCTCTCTCTGGTTCACACAAAATATTTGCATGAAAAGTGCTGATGTCAATCACTGAATGTTGCAATCATAGAAAAATATAGGAACGATTGAACAGAGGCAAAGATACAGTATTACTTATTTTTCTGGAAAGGGTATTAAATGTCTGAGGCGTAATCTCTATTCTAATTAGGGAAAATAAATCTAGGTATCTTTTAAATATTTATTTATTTATGTGAGAGGTAGAGTTACAGACAGAGAAAGTGAGAGAGACAGAAAGGTCTTCCATCCACTGGTTCACTCCCCAGATGGCTGCAACAGTTGGAGCCAGACTGATCTGAAGCCAGGAGCCAAGAGCTTCTTTTGGGTCTCCCATGTGGGCTCAGGGGCCCAAGTCCTTGGGCCATCTTCCACTGTTCTTTCAGGCCATCAGCAGGGAGCTGGATTGGAAGTGGAGCTGCCAGGTCTTGAACATCAGGATCACTGTAAGAAACGCTATATGGAATGCCGGTACTGCAGGCAACGCTTTGTCTGCTATGCCGCAGCGCCAGCCCTGGTATTTTTAATATTATAACCAATCTTTGTTACTAAGGATGTTAAGCTTCCTGGGTGATGAAATGGTATTCCAAAAATATCCCAAGACTGCCAAAGAGAGATTTGAGAATTATCTTTTAGAGGAGATTACTTGGTTTGGTGGAGAAAGAGTGGGTTAGGCTGGGATTCTAAGTCAGTGGGAAACCAGCTGTGGTCTAAAGAAGAATTAGATAAATTCTTTGTGTGGTTACTACTAGACATCAGTATCCCTATTCAGGCTACCCTTTGATTTTTCTTCTATTAGCAAGAACCCCAGGGAGGGCGGTAAGCACTCCTGATCAGCCCGGGTCCCAGTCCCCAACAATGACACTGTCGTTATTACACAGTTCAGGAGGTACGGGACAAAGAAGGACTTCTGAGAATGCCATGTACATCTTAGCAATACCCAGAGCACAGGTGAACACATACCTGAACAATGATGGTCACAGACTCTCAGCGCAAGAGCCCAAGGAGCTGAAGGATTTGAACTCACAAATGACAAAGCACACCCAAGGGTTGATCATTATTGACAGAATCTGGAAGAAAGCCCAGGTCTCCTCGTACTTCTGGTTCTGTGCTATTCAGTGCACCCTTTGACCAAAAGTCTACCAAGAAAGGAAAGAGGGGATGCTGCAGCTTTGTGTGTCAATGACACAGATGAAATTGCTTCTAGGAGCAAAGGAAAATAACAAGGAATTTGCTTCAGGTCTCTAAATCTAAGAAAAGACTTCAAAAAATACCAAAGCATTCCCCAAAATAACAGTCTCACTTGGATGGAAAGGACCACTGCAAACATCAGGATCACTGTAAGAAATGCCATTCACTCCTCCCTGCCTGCAGGGTGCTGGCCGAGAGTATACCAAGACAAAGCATCGGAAGTGGGAGTGAAAGCATAAGCATGATTTGAGCTGGATTGGAAATGCCAGCTATGCCTGGGCAAGCACGCATCGCTCCTGTAATCAAGGCAGGGACAGTTGGTGAAGATGGATGTCAGATTCTCACTCATCTCTCCACACAGGGAAGGCTCTCGTCCTCCTGTTGAGCATAGGCCCTGTTGTAAGAGGTAAGGCGAATTCCTCTCCCCTTGTTTTTGTTTTGTTTTCATTTCTTTTTTCAATTGCCTAGTTACTCTCAAGTTTATTTTTTTTAATGAACTTTGGAATTTGTAGAAAAATTATCCAAATCTTGGAAATAAGGCAAGGTGGGCAATGCATCTTTTTAATGTTCTATGCAGATAAAGGCTACTTGAGAATTGTAGAGCAATGTACCTAGTTTGTTTGTTGTTTACTGTTGGTTAAATAGTCCAGACTCAGTGACATTATTTGGTAAATTGTAGATTTTTGTCTGGTAGAGATGCATTTAATTTCTGTGGTGTGCAATAGATCATCTGAAAGACTTATGGTCTGATGGACATTAACTTTTTTTGTTTTTCCTAATCAAACTTGGCAATCTTATCCTAACAGTGCTTTGTTAGACTGCTTATATATACCAAATTTTTCAGATGCTCTCTGAATCAGTCATAACATTTACTGGTTTATTCATTAAGTTAAATAAAATCTTTGGCATCTTTACAATACTGAGATCTACTATACCAAAACTAGTCTTTTTTTCCCTCTCCTTGGATTCTTTCTTTTTAAGATTTATTTATTTATTTGAAAGTCAGAGTTACAGAGAGACAGGAGAGGCAGAGAGAGAGAGAAAGATCTTCCATCCACTATTTCACTCCCCAATTAGCCGCAACGGCCAGAGCTGCACCAATCCGAAGCCAGGAGCCAGGAGCTTCTTCCTGGTCTCCCACACAGGTGCAGGGGCCCAAGGACTTGGGCCATCTTCTACTGCTTTCCCAGGCCATAGCAGAGAGCTGAATCAGAAGTGGAGCAGCCGGGTCTTGAACCGGTGCCCATAAGGGATACTGGCACTGCAGGTGGTGTCTACCTGCTAAGCCACAGCACTGGCCCCTGGAATCTTATAATTTCTTTCATTTTGCCACTATACACTTTTTATTCAGTTTATTCTTGGGTAGTTTAACATTTTTCTACTTTACATAGAAATTATTCCCATTTTTACTTTCTGGTTGCATGCTTATACATTTATCTGATAACTTACATTTTAGTGAATTTTCATATTCTTTCTGATAGTGTTTTTTTAGTTTTTTCAGGTATTTTATTATTATCAATATTTATAATACAAGTATTGTATTATAACCAATACTTGATTATTGTGCTGCCCCTTTGCCAATATTTATAATTCCTGTTTTATTCTAATAAAGTACATTCTGAATGGTGTGTGCCATGTTTTGCATAATCACATCATAATAACATGAAGTGAAATTTTCAAAAGACACCAGGAAAAAAAGCATAATTTTAGTGAATTAGACACAATCTCATTTTTTTCACCCAGTTCCCTTCTCCTACCAACTTACTTCAAGTCCTGGGTCCTGTGATATCCAAGACCGAAGGGAGCCAGATACTAACTACAGTTATATAGCTCATGCCATTTAGTTATGATGGTATTAATCATCTCCCTGTGTAGCAGTGGTAATGTTCTCTGAATTTATCTGGCATCTCAAGAAAACAAACAAAGCATTTGCCATTTTGAGAGGTAAAGAAAGTGCTTTTTTTTTATAACGCTTTTATTTAAAGAATATAAATTTCCAAAATACAGCTTATAGATTATCATGGCTTCCCCCCCATAACTTCCCTCCCACCCGCAACCCTCCCCTTTCCTGCTCCCTCTCCCCTTGCATTCACATCAAGATTCATTTTCAATTCTCTTTATATACAGAAGATCGGTTTAGTATATATTAAGTAAAGATTTCAACAGTTTGCCCTCACATAGCAACACAAAGTGAAAAATACTGTTGGAGTACTAGTTATAGTATTAATTCACAATGTATAGCACATTAAGGACAGAGATCCTACATGATATATTTTTTAATTGATTAATTTTCTATGCAATTTCCAATTTAACACCAAGATTTTTTTTTATTTTTAATTATCTTTATATACAGAAGATTGATTCAGTATATACTAAGTAAAGATTTCATCAGTTTGCACCCACACAGAAACACAAAGTGTAAAATACTGTTTCAGTGCTAGTTATAGCATTACTTCACATTGGACAACACATTAAGGACAGATCCCACATGGGACATAAGTACACAGTGACTCCTGAAGTTGATTTAACAATTTGACACTCTTGTTTTATGGCGTCAGTAATCTCCCTAGGCTCTAGTCATGAGTTGCCGAGGCTATGGAAGCCTTTAGGGTTCGCTGACTTCAATCTTATTCTGACAGGGTCATAGTCAAAGTGGAGGTTTTCTCCTCCCTTCAGAGAAAGGTACCTCCTTCTTTGATGGCCCCATTCGTTCCACTGGGATCTCACTCACAGAGATCTTTCATTTAGGTCTTCTTTTTTTTTCCAGAGTGTCTTGGCTTTCCATGCCTAAAATACTCTCATGGGCTCTTGAGCCAGATCTGAACACCTTAAGGGCTGATTCTGAGGCCAGAGTGCTATTTAGGACATCTGCCATCCTATGAGTCTGCTGTGTATCTCGCTTCCCATGTTGGATCATTCCTTCCTTTTTTGATTCTGTCAGTTAGTATTAGCAGACACTAGTCTTGTTTGTGTGATCCCTTTGACTCTTAGACCTATCAGTGTGATCAATTGTGAACTGAAATTGATCACTTGGACTAGTGAGATGGCATTGGTACATGCCACCTTGATGGGATTGTATTGGAATTCCCTGGCACGTTTCTAACTCCATCATTTGGGGCACGACTGATTGAGCATGTCCCAAATTGTACATCTCCTCCCTCTCTTATAAGAAAGTGCTTTTTAAAGTTGGAAGCGAACAGGCTGGCGCTGTGGCTCACTAGGCTAATCCTCCACCTGTGGCACCAGCACCCCGGGGTTCTAGTCCCGGTTGGGGTGCTGGATTCTGTCCCGGTTGCCCCTCTTCCAGGCCAGCCCTCTGCTGTGGCCTGGGAGGATGGCCCAAGTGCTTGGGCCCTGCACCCACATGGGAGACCAGGAGAAGCACCTGGCTCCTGGCTTCGGATCAGCGCAGCGCGCTGGCCATACTGGCCACTTGAGGGGAGTGAACCAACGGTAAAGGAAGACCTTTCTCACTCTCTCTCACTGTCCACTCTGCCTGTCTACCTGATGCACCATGCCTGCAACTCCTACTAGTGGTCTGTCTTGTGCAGGTGAGGAGAGAGGCCAAGCAAACAGCATTCCTGCTGCTGCCTATGGCCCTGCGACTGCTTTGGCCTGGCCAAGGACAAGGCCCCCACCATAGACTCTGTGGAGCTGAAAGCTGAATACAGAGCACTTCTCAGTGCCTCCTGCCTGTGGAGCAGGCTTGTCTGCCCCAGATCGCACTTGAATAGATGAAAAGAATCTGTTTTTTTGCCTTGGCCCGAGGCCTGCAGTGGAGGCCACAAAGGCACTTAGACAAACTGGAGTGGCAGGCAGACAGAAAGGGAAGACTTAGGCAGTTTCTGAGGAAATGAACACAGACTTCGCCAGCTGATGTAGATTATGAGTTATTCAAATGATCTGTTTGTTCTCATTTGGAGAATTGGAAACTGCAAAGAAACCCGTTACAGTCTCTTGAGGTTTCTCTGGAATCCCAACTCCCAATGTCTGTAAGGAAATCGAGGTAAAAAGAATCAGCCCTAAAGGGGGGACCCTGGGAAATGAGAAAACCCACAGGTGAACAAGTGAGAGGCATTTCTGGTCCAGGAATTCAAGGGTTTAACCAAAGCAAAAGAAATGCCAGGTCCTGCCCGAGAAGGATGCTGGGAAACCCAGCAGTGATGTTTATCAGCGTGCTTTGTTTCGTGCGTAATTGTGAGAACTGATCCCTCCGTTTTGAAGTTGTCTTTGGGAGTAGCTCGAAAGGCAAGCCCTTCCTTTCTACCTGATTAGAGCCGATGAAATGGGCTCCTAATGCTCCTGCCTTGAGAGCCCTGTAGAACACCGTCCCATGGATGCCTAAGAAGAGATGGGTCTGGGTCCCGGAGGCAGGATTGGACCACATCTGGAGAGGAAGCTTGATCCTTCCAGATACCAGTGGGTTAGCTTTGGGCTGCTTCCAAACCACAGGAAACACAGGCTTTGGGAGAAAAATCAGCAGACTACCAGGACGATCATACAGTACCAGGCTGATAATTTTAATGGTGAAACTTCTTCTAGTTTTATTTTGATACTTGTTTGCTATCTGCTTCTGCCTTTGTTGCAGTGGAGGACAGTGTTTTGGTAGGTTTGGTGGGGAGGCCCGAGTGCCTACATCAGCACCCCCAGGGATGCATGGTAAAACGCAGGCCCCCGGGGCAGGCGCCGTGGGTCAGCAGGCTAAGCCACCACTTGGGATACCCGGATGCCATCACTGAGCACAGGTGAGCCGCTGCGACTCTGCTTGCCACCCAGCTTCCCGGGAATGCATCCTGGGAGGCGCCAGAAGATGCCCAGTAATTGGGTTCCTGCCACCCATCTGGGAGGACTGTATGGACTTCCAGGCTCCTAGTTTCAGCCTGGTCTAGCTCTGGCCATTGTGGGCATCTTGGGCATCTGGGGAGTACAGCAGTGAACAGAAAACCGTCTCCCTCTGCCTCCCAAGTAGACAGAAATAAATACAGAAATATATATTTTAAATACAGCACTCCACACTCCCACTCCTGGAACTCCAGAATTGGGATATCTGGGATGGAGGAGGAATGTGTACACCTCGTTCTCTCAAGTTTGAGAACTGGGGCTCTGAAGGCACAACGATCTGAGTTCAAACCCTGGTGCTGGTGGTTTCTACCTGATGTTAGGCAAACTTTTAAATGTTTGTCTCAGTTCTCTGAGCTGCAAAGCAGAGATAAGCATGCTTACTTAGAACTATTGTTGCAAATATTAAGACATTTATTTATAATTAGTGTGAACAGAGTAAATGTTCCATATTGGAGGAGAGTTCTAAAAATTCATGGAAAACAGAATTTAGAAAAAATTTCTTAGGGTTGGCGTTGTGGTGTAGCACAAGAGGCCACCTCCTGTGACACCAGCATCCCCTGTAGGTGCTGGGTTATGTCCCAGCTGCACCAGCTCTGATCCAGCTCCATGCTAATGTGCCTGGGAAAGCAATGGAGGATAGTCCAAGTGTTTGGGCCCCTGCCACCTATCTGGGAGACCCAGATAAAGCTCCTGGCTCCTTGCTTCAGCCTGGCTCAGCTCTGGCTATTGCAGCCATCTGATCTGAGGAGTGAACCAGTGGATAAAAGATCTGTCTCTCTCTGTTAACCCTTTCAAATAAATAAATAAATAAAATCTTTAAAATATAAGTTTCTTTAAAAATAAATAAATATTTTATTTGGGTGCAAAAAGATGATATCTATGCATAGTTTTTTATAAGATGCATTTTTATGAACTTTTTGAAGCTCCCTCTAAGCATAGATTTCACAAATTTTTGACACCCAAATAAACTTTTTATTCCATTTTCCATGAACTTTTTGAAGTACCCTCAACGGTAATGATTATATTTGCTACAGAACATTGAACACTTCCTGGTTCCACGCCTCGCTGTTACCATGAACACTGTGCTATAGTAGGTACCTAGGGGTCAGACCCCCGAGTGCCTGCATATCGGTGATGTATGCATTTCAGGGCTGTCCCTAGCCTTTCTATAGCCAGCATCCCACACAGCCTGCCTTGTAAGGAAAGAAGAGGCAGGCAGCGGGAGCTCTTGTCCCAAGTATAGGGCATTTCCCTGTTGTTCTTGACACCATGGCTCTCTGCCGTAGTCTTCCCATGTCTCAGTCCCCGCTTTGCTCAACGCGGTGGCCTTTCCAGGCACCCTCCTCTGGCTCATGGTCTCTGCCTCTCTTCTATTTGTGTGCCATCTTTATTTTGGCATCACTCTGCTTTCTCCATAAAAGACTCTCCCTCGTTCCTTCTCTTTCCTGTGGAACTCCCAGTGGTGGGACCTACGAGGTGCTCCAGTCCTTGTCAGAGGAAAGGGATCCAGACAAACCACACTAGAAGCCCCAGACCTCTGAGAACAGACACATACAGTGGCACAGCAAACAACTGTGGCACTGGGGTAAAAAGATCGGCTTCCTGCACGTAGAGTCTTTGGTCCTCAGTCCATTGTATGTTTGCTTTAAAGCTCAATTCCCCTCTTTTGCTTTTCAAGACTGAAAAGTGGGTTTGTTCGAGCTTTTTTTGGAAGGAAGGTGTGCTGAGTGGGGTGTGTGAGTGAGAACAATTAAAACAGCATTGTGGGCACGACAGCTTCCAACTCGAGGAGTTGGTTATTAATTGCTCCAAGCTTGAAGTGCCAAATATGTGTGAGTGGGTGGTTATGATCTCTCCTCTCCGCCTCTCTTCATACTCATTAAGTTTCAGTTGGATACTCTCCCCAAGAGAGTCGGAGAGAGAAGAACTGTTCCTAGAGCAGTTGTTCCTCCTTAATGGTTGGATGAACACACACACACACACACACACACACACAGGAGATGATGTGTCAAAGATGACACAAAGTAATGCTATTCCTGTGGAATCCTGAAACCCCAACTGTAAACGAATTGATTCTTACGCCTGTGTAATGAAAGGAGTTGAAAAATATTATCAGGTGTGAGACTAGAAGAATGGAAGCATCCAACCATTTCCCTGTGGTTGCTCTGCGGCTCTCCGGTGGAAACTGTCCTTTAGCCACAGCGCAATTAGGGCCACTTAGCACTTGATAGTCCTTGGCATTGCCAACCCTCAGCCCCTGGAGATGTGCAACAGTTCTTGGGAGATTCATTCTCTCTTTCTCCCCCTTCCCCCATCTCTCTCTCTCTCTCTCTCTCTCTCTCTCACACACACACACACACACACACACACACAGTTGCATAGAACAGGAAACTCCACTTCTCTTACATTATATTCCAGAGGGTAACCAGTACAGCATAGTAATACACCTCAGAGATACATTTGTGGGGTTGAAGAAAATTCTGGATTTGTAGATAAAAAGAACTCTCAGTCCATTTGCACGAGAGAATTCTAGGACAGCCGCCCACAGTTATATTGCTTGAAGGTGAAATAAACAATTAAGGTCTCAGTTACATTAATTCAATGACCACATAGTAATGAAGGTAGACTGTGAGGTGGATGGACTTGAATTTACAGAAAACCAGACAAATGTGAAGAATATGAAACTAAGGAATAGCATTAATGAATATTCAGACCAGATCCTAGGAGAATATGCTAAGAACTGAACCTGCCTCCTATCATAAACTGAATTTAGGCAAAAATTAGTACAACACACATTAGCTGTGTTTGCAACTGCTAAGGATTTTCATCAGTTATAAAAGTCTAACAGTTCTACCATGCATGAACTGCATGAACTTTGGAACTGGTTTGATTGGCCAAAGCCCAAATTCTGAACATAGAACTAACCTCTGAGATATTCCTTGGGACTTCCCAAGATGAAATGGGAAATTAGTGTTGGGGGTGTTTTAAGAAACAATGATCTGGGCTTTCTCCTGTTTTAACTGAGCAAAATCCTTAAGACAAAGGGTTGAGGCATTCAGCATGGAGTTCTTGGTACTAGCCAGTAAGTGAGGGAAGATTCCTGTCTCTGGAGGTCAGAGATGTGCACACGCCTCTAGCAACAAGGATGACCCAGCAGCCATTGTTAATTAAAGCAAAAAAATGATGTCAGACATGTCCATCGGTATGGGACTATTAAAGGAAGTGTGCTTACATAAAAATGATGCAGGTAAGTATTTATCACCATGAAAAGCAAAAAGAAAAAGGAGGGGGGGATCAGATTGTGCACATTAATCTCGGTATGATCCAGTTTTTGTTAAAATTTGCATAGACATCCATGTATACAAACACATGCATGAGCTGGCATTGTGGCACACCTCGTTGAGCCACAGCTTACAAGGTTGGCATCACATATGAGCACCAGTTTGAGTCCTGGCTGCTCCACTTCCAATCCAGTTCCCTGCTAATGTACCTGGGAAAACAGCCTATGATGGTCCACGTGCTTGAGCCTCTGCCGTACACGTGGGAGATCTGGATGGAGTTCCTGGCTCCGGGGTTTTGTTTGGCTCAATCCCAACCATTGCAACCATTTGGGGAGTGAATTAGTGGATAGAAGATCTCTCTCTATATATATATCTCCATCTTTCTCTATAACTCTGCCTTTCAACTAAATAAATAAATATTTTTAAAAAACACATGCAAAAGAAATGTCCCAGAATATTAATGGTGATTGTCTCTGAATTGTGCTTGTGAATTTTTTGATTTCTGATTTTTTTAACAAGGAGCTTGTATTATTTTATCGCTTTTTTATCTTTGCTTTTTATCAAATACAGACTACTACATATAATGTGTCTGAATTAAATACAGTGTTTTTATTTAAAACGAACACAAAAACCTACATTGCCTTTCCCTGCCTTAGTAAGGAGAGATTCATGAGCAGCTTAGTAATTCATCAATCATTCATGTGTCCTACGTTCCAGGTGTCGAGTGTAGGAATCCAGGCTAAATAAAGCTGTGCTGCTTCCCAAGTTCCTCCCCGCAGAAGAGGAGGAAATTTCCACGGTGCAAGGAGGCTGGCAGCGTTCCCCTACAGCAGGGGCTGCTGTGGGCCCTCTTGCTGCACCCTGGACCCATGCAGAGTGTCAAGCTATTTCTTGAGGCGGGAGAACTCCTGGAGCATCTCCCGGGTCACCTAATTGGGCTGTTGCTGTGAGTGACCACTGAGGTCATTTCTGACCCTTTCACGCGAGTAACTGACACAGATCCTGCAGGCACCGGCTGACACAGAGAAGTTATTTCTGAGAAATAGAACCAGCTCTTTCTGAAGACCAGGCTTCGAGGTTGTGTACCAGCAGACAAGACTTTATGTAACAGTTTGTCTTTGTTCCTCAGGCCATGTGTGACCTTTCTGCTCCTTCCTGCTGACACCATCCCAACAGAAAAATACAATCTGTTCAGCCTAATGTTCCTCCTTCCCTCTTGAGCCTTCGTGGCGCATAACAACAGCAGCTGCATGACTTTTACATAATGTAAATACTTTATTTACTTTCGTGGTTAATTTATGCATCTGTCCAATGTTTGCACAGCTGTTTGATGTCTGTATACCCATAGATTAGCCTTAACTGATTTGCTCTATCTTAAACCAGAAGCATTGAGAAGAGAGGTGCTCCCCTATGGCTTTGCTTTGCCCAGCCTGCATGGTGGTAACATTCAGAGGAGAACTTCATTGAAGAGGAGGCTTCTCAGTGAGACTTCATCACCTCCCTGAAGCTAGAAAGACTCCCTTGGTGAAAAGAGGAGCCAGAACTTCCCGACCTGCTCAGGGAACACATGATGGAGGACTTTGTTTTACCTGTCAGAGGATACCACTATGGTATCAAGGTGACCTTGAGGAGCCTTTGTCTTTCTCAGGAGACTGAAGCAGACGACTGGAAGATGGAGGATGTTAGAGCCGGCCCAGGAGCGGGGGTAGTAATCATGGAATGGATTAGAACAGAAAAATTGCTTTCTTAGACTTATTTGCCCATCAAAAATCAGTAAGGACTAGGCACTTGAGATGCCAGTGGTTTGGCTTCTCCATGTACCAGAGGTTAACTGGAGTCACTGTATTTCAATGGTGACTTGTTTTGTTTTGAAATTCACTTATTTGTAGAGGGGGACAGGTGGTAGGCTGGGGTTAAGATGCTGCTTTGGATGCCGACGTCCCGCACTGGAGCGCCTGAGTCCCAACTCCACATCCCGATTTCAGCTTCCTGCTAATGTCCACCCTGGAAGGCAGCAGATGATAGCTCAAGTACCTGGTCCCTGCTACCCAGGTGGGAGATGGGGTTTTGTCCCAGATCCCTGGCTTCAACTGGGCCCATCCCTGGCTGTTGTAGGAATTTGAGGGTAAATCAGCAGATGGACAATCATTTCCTGTATCTGTCCATTGGTCTGTCTGTGTTTCAAATAAAATTAGGATAAATAAAAATTAAGTGCATCGTTTTATTTGAGAGACAGACAGACAGAGAAAGCTCCCATTATCTGGTCCACTACCTAAAGGTCTGGCCCAGGCTGAAGCTGGGGCTGGGAACTCAACCTGGGTCTCCCACATGAGTGGTAGGAACCCAATCACTTGAGCCATCAGCTGCTCACTCCCGGCTTCTGCATGTTCAGGAAGCCAGATTTATGAACTGGAGCTTGGAACTGAACCCTAGGCACTCTGATGTGGGACACAGGTGTCCTAACCACTAGGCTAAACACCCACTCTGAGGATCTGTTTTTGATGCCTTCTTCTTGTGGGCATGGGGAGTGTCATGGCCACCTGTATGAGGTACGGTAACTGGAGGCAGTGGTGGGAATGCAAATGCAAGGCCCCCTTATCGTCTCACCTCCAGTAGCTGAGAGGAGGCAAGAGAGTAGAAAGAGAGCTGAGCACTCTCCTGTGACATAGAGGAGTGCGTGGTTAACAACATTCTTAAATAACATCCATGTCCGGTTAGTGTGACCCAGATATCGACATTTCTTTTTTTAACTTTTATTTAATGAATATAAATTTCCAAAGCACAGACATATCTTTACAACAAGACATAGTCTACTTTATCATGCAATGTAGTCTTAATTTTGTCAGATTTTCTCAATGTAGACAATACCTCAAAATAGGCAAAGCCAAGGTTTTCCGTGGAAAGGTGCACAGGAAACGCTGAACTAATTTCTAATTTTCTCAGCAGCTATTGCTATAGTACAATTCAAGAAATTTCTCTGTTGCCTTGAGTAAGGGGTGGTTGTTGTCTCCTGCCATCCATCCCTATGCCCAAATCCATCAAAAACTACCGAGAGGAGCCGGCGCCGTGACTCACTTGGCTAATCCTCCACCTGCAGAGCCGGCATCCCATATGGGCGCCAGGTTCTAGTCCTCGTTGCTCCTCTTCCAGTCCAGCTCTCTGCTGTGGCCCGGGGAGGACAGTGGAGGGTGGCCCAAGTGCTTGGGCACCTGCACCCACGTGGGAGACCAGGAAGAAGCACCTGGCTCCTGGATTCGGATCGGTGTAGCTCCAGCCGTGGCGGCCATTTGGGGGGTGAACCAGGGGATGGAAGACCTTTCTCTCTCTCACTCTCTGTAACTCTACCTGTCAAATAAATAAATAAATCTTAAAAAAAAAAAAAAACTACTGAGAAATACTTTTAAAATTAGACTGTGACCCAGGAAAGAAGGTGTGAACTGGTAAGTTTGAGTCTGTTATTAGCTCTGCTTGAGGCTGGCCTTTTATATCACTCTGAAGAGTAATGCTGTTTGTTTTTAGCATGAAACACATAGGAGAAAAAACTGAGTGGGGGAACAGGGGAATCTTATTTTGATGGGGTGTTTGATTGTTTTGTGGGATGTATTGTGACCCTTAGCCCCCAGGATATCCAGGGATCGCCCATGCTTAAAGTTAAATTGCAAGAGCACTTCCCAAGCCAAGTGCAAGTAATTTTTACAAACAACAACATGCCATGTTCTCTGCCACATCCTTCCCAAGTTGCCCGGGAAACCTTACAGCTACTGCATCCGGTTTTTGAAGCACAGGGAAATTCTGAGCCAGCACGTATCTTGAAGATAGCAGGAAAACACAGATGTTTGAGACCTTCTGAGATGCATTAAGTGCTGGAAACTGGAAGCCATAAAAGCCAGAGTCGTGGGAGGGGAGTTGCAGGCAGCGCCCTGGGAAAGCAGCAGCCCCGGAGTTGAATGACCTCTCTTTGATCTCTTGCTTTCCCAAGTCACTTTCCCATGCGTTTCCTCAAGGCTGGCTCAGTGCTTTAAGAAAGGGCTTTGGGATGGGAAGCATCCCCCAGCATCCGAGGAGAGCTGAGCCAGAGGAGGGAGCAGGGAGGAGCGGGGCAAGCACACAATGTGTTCACAGTGAAGTGTGTGTGTGCCTGTGCTTTCTCATGATCCCACCATCACAACCGCCAATGGGAGAAGAAGCTTCCTCCAAGCCACCTCAGTTAACCATGCACTCCGAAGAGACACACACTTCAAAGGCTCCTGCACGCCATTCTTCTTCTACACATCTTACACTCTCCAAGGATCTCATGTATAGAAATATTATAGGGGCCGGCACTGTGGCACAGCAGGTAAAGCTGCTGCCTGCAGTGCCAGCATCCCATATGGGCACCAGTTCGAGTCCCAGCTGCTCCACTTGCAATCCAGCTCTCTGTTAATGGCCTGGGAAAGCAGTAGAGAATGGCCCGAGTCCTTGGGCCCCTGCACCTACGTGGGACATGGAAGAAACTCCTGGCTTCGGATTGGCCTAGCTCTGGCCATTGTGGCCAACTGGGGAGTGAACCAAGAGGATGGAAGACCTCTCTCTCTGTCTCTTTGTCTCTCTCTCTCTCTCTCTCCTTTCTTTCTGTGTAACTCTTTCAAATAAATAAATAACTCTTAAAATTTCAACTATATTAAATATAATATAGTTGCTTCTTTGTCCATTCTTTCATGAACCTCTACATAACTTTGCTTGATAAGGAGTGAAATTAATACTTTATGCAAATACTTACACTTCAATGCTATTCTTTTCATTTCCTGGTCCAAGTTCACTTCTGTCTATAATAAGGATTACGTGTTGTTGTCATGAGACCTGAGTCTCAAATAGTAGCTCACAGACTTGGCTGACTTTGAGTTGCTTTGTTAGCTCAGAAATTTTTTTCCTGATGATTTTAGAAATGCTAAGTGATTTGGAGCTGATGATTTTCTTTTTTTTAACACTTTTTTTTTTTAAAGATTTATTGATTTATTTGAAAGGCAGAGTTACAGAAAGGTAGAGGCAGAGAGTAAAGAGAGAGAGAGGTCTTTCGGCTGCTTGTTCACTTCCCAAATGGCCACAACTGCTGGAGCTGTGCTAATCCAAAGTCAGGAACCACCTGGACCTGTGCTGATCTGAAGCCAGGAGCCAGAAACTTCTTCTGGGTCTCCCATGTGGGTGCAGGGGCCCAAGCACTTGGGCCATCTTCTACTGCTTTCCCAGGCCATAGCAGAGAGCTGGCTTGCAAGTGGAGCAGCTGGGACTTGAACCAGTGCCATGCGGGATGCTGGCGCTACAGGAGGCAGCTTTACCCACTATGCCACAGTGCCAGCCCCCAAGGAGCTGTTGATTTTCATCAGTTCTTGGATGTATCTTAAAAATATATGCATTTCTTCCTCTTTTTAGAAAGAGTAGATGAAGAGGTTCGGAAAGCACAATAATCACCGTTGACTTCTCAATTTTCTTTATTCCAAAGTGTTTGCCGAATAATTAAATCATTCTTTCTAAATTTGTATTTATTTATTTATTGAAAATACTTATTTGTTTATTTGAAGGCAGACAGAAAGGGGAGGGAGAGAGAAAGAGAGAGAGAAAAAGGATCTTCCAACCACTGGTTCACTCCCCAAATCCTCCCTGACTGACTGTAACAGCCAGCGCTGGTCCAGGCTAAAGCCAGGACTTAGAACTCCATCTGGGTCTCCCACGCAGGTGGCAGGGATCCAAGTATTTGGGCCATTTGCTGCTGGCTTCCCAGGTGCATTATCAAGGGCCTGGATCAGAAGTGGAGCAGGGGTCAGCCTTGTGGTGGAGCAGGTAAAGCTGCTGCTGCCTGCAGTGCTGGCATTCCTTCTGGGCGAAAGTTCAAGTCCCAGCTGCTTCACTTCCAATCCAGCTCTCTGCTATGGCCTGAAGAAGATGGCCCAAGTGCTTAGGCTCCTGAACCCTCATGGGAGACCAAGAGGAAGCACCAGGCTCCTGGCTTTGGATTGATGCAACTCCAGCCATTGTGGCCATTTGGGGAGTGAACCAGCAGATGGAAGACCTCTCTCTCTTCCTCTCTTTCTCTTTCTGCCTCTGCCTCTCTGTAACTCTGCCTTTCAAGTAAATAAATAAATCTTTAAAGAAAGAAAAAAAGTGGAGCATCCAGGACTCAAATTGGTGCTCCTGTGGATACTGGCATTTAAGGCTGACCTCTCTGTGCCACAGTGCTGGCACCTAAATCATGCTTTTACGCTATCCAACTTCAGAAAGTGAGCAGACTCATTTTACAGATGGGAACATAGAGAAGTTAATTGATTTGTACAAGGCTACATAGAGGAACAAAACAGGCCCATGTTGAAGTGTGGTGGGTAGGGCTGCCACTTGCAACATAGGCATTCCATGTGCCAGTTTGGGTCCCAGCTATTCCACATCCAGTTCAGCTCCTTGCTAATCACCAGGGGAAGCAGCAGAGGATCAAGTATTTGTTCCCCTGAACCCACATGGGAGACCCAGAGGGAGTTCCTGGCTCCTGGCTCTGGTCTGGCACAACCAGCTGTTGTGGCCATTTGGAGAGTGAACCAGCAGGTGGATGACCTTTCTCTCTGTTTCACCTTCTCTCTCTCTGTAAATCTGAGTTTCAAATAAATAAAATATCTTGGAAAAAAAATGAAAGGAGAACATGCATTTCCCAAAATGCGCCTTTTCAATATGGTGGCTATTTTTGTTTGGAATGAAAAGGCACTTTTTACATTCATATAACTTGACTTTCATTTTTCTGTGCCTTTAACTTCTACACATCAAAACCTAATTGCTAGGTAAGACCCTGCTTTTGTCCCACAGGCATTAACTTACTCATTTCATATGTATTCTTTCTTTGTTGAATCTTGACATTTTCTTAGATTCCCAGGATAGTTTGTGAATTACAAATTACATAATCTTATCCATTGCAATGGCACCCACATGCAGTAAGTATAAAGCTAGGTCCACAGCAACAAGCAGCAACATGCAAGGCATTGCATCTGGCAGTGCCACTTGCGTAGTGTGTTGATGGAACAGTCAATAGACACGGGCCCTGCCCTCATGAGGCTTCCAGCTTGTCATCAGACAAGTAATAAATATCAATGACACAGCATAATCACAGGATGAAGAAAGATAAAGCAGGTCAAGAGAACAGTGGACAGAACCATTTTAGAGAGTCAATTTGAAAAGGAAGAAGGCAGGTGTGGGGGACAGTGGGAGGCTAATGTGACTGGAACAGAGTTGAGACTGGAGAGGTTGGGACCTTGCAAGGGCGGGGAGGGGACTTTAGATTTTATTGCAGCAGGAACAGAAGTATAGAACCCTGGAGGGTTTGGAGCAAGGAGATTGACATGATCATACTCATGTTTTGCAATATATTCTCTGCTGGCTGTGTTGAGAATAGGCCAAGGGGCTGGGGCAGGAGGGAGAGTGGAAGCAGTCAGGCTCAGAGGAGACTGTTGGGGTCACCTGGGAGACAGATGGGGGTGCTGATGTGGGTGTTGGTAGTTGAGAGACAGATTGGATTATGTATATATTTTGAAGGTAGAATAAAAGGATCTGCTGCCGAAGCGAACGTCACCACGTTGAGAGATGTTTTTGTTTTGAGATAGAGGGAGAGATGGAGGAAGCAACATTTGGTTTTGCCTTTTTTTTTTTTTTTAAAGCTATGGTAGATAGTAATCTTTAAATAATACTTATTTATTTGAAAGGCAGAATGAAAAGAAAGAGGAGGGGGGCAGGGAAATCTTCCATTGGCTGGTTTACTCCCTGAAATGGCTGCAGCAAGCCAGGGCTGGGCCAGACAGAAGCCAGGAGCCTGGAAATCCATCTGGGTCAACCACATGGGTATCAAGGGCCCAAATACTATGGCCACCTGCTGCTGCTTTCCCAGGCGCATCATCAGGAAACTGGATTGGAAGGGGAGCAGCCAGGACTCGAACCAGCATGCTGATATGAGGTGCCAGTGTCGCAAGAGGCCAACATAACCCTTACTGTGCCACCATGCTGATCCTGGTTTTGTTTTTAATATTGAAAAATCAAGAGTTCTGTTCTAACACACTAAGTCTGAGATGTCCAAGCAGGGATTGTCACAGAGGTAGCTGGACCTATGAGCTGCAGTGCAGGGGTGCAGTCAGGGTTAAGCACATACATCAGCATCAGTGAGTGCAGGTGCCAGGGCGGGAGTAAAGAAGAGACTAGGAGGGGCCCAGACTCAGAGCCCTCAGGCAGCGCACATTTAGAATTCTGCAAGAGGAGAAGGCCTCCCCTGGCTGCAATGATTCAGAGGCAGACACACAGTGGAGTACAGCTGGTGCTAAGCTTCAAGACTGAAACAAATCTGAGTTGGAGAATAACGAACAGTTCTAAACTATTGTTATAGAGGCTAGTGAACCAAGATGTGATGGGGAGAGGCGAGAAGATGGACATTTTATCTTTCACTGAATGCACCAGGGATTTATCAAATTCTAGGGGACAGAATGACCGATGTTGCTTAATATATTTCCCAGTTGCGTTTGGTTGTCAGTGTTCACTGTTTCCAGAGTCTGTTCCATGGGCATCAATACTAGGTAGGAGAATGCTACAGACAGTACACTTTTTGCAATACTTTCTTTTGTTGTCCTGCTTTAAGGGGACACAATATGAGTTGGCCCGTTAGCCAGGAAAAAAAAATAAGCAAAGCAATGTCAATTATCACTTGGGGAAAATTCTCTAATAAACCTGGCCCACTTTCAGCAACTCACTTGTCTCAAGCCAGCTGTTGAGCATTCAATTTTGGGATGCAAATCAGCCTCTGTCTCCTTTGCTCAACTCCCAGGCTCTCTCTGAAAAACTCAAGGTTAGGTAAGTGTTGCAGTCTCTCCGCGAGGCTGTCCTCCTCACTGGCACTACTTGTCTGCACCATGACGTTGCTTCAGTGCCTGGAGGGGACTGCAGTGCAACTGATTTGAGCCACCCGCGGGGAGCAAGCCCAGATGCCACCTCCTGGAAGACGATGGTGCCAAGGCTGAGAAAGGAGGACAGGCCACAGCTTCCAAAAGCTTCAGAGAGAGAGAGAGGGGAGAATGGCTCCCCCACCTCCTGCCCCTCCCCTTGTGAATACCGACTCAAATCATAAATAACAAATATAGTTATTTATTAGCCTTTTTTTAACAGTTGGACAGACTTTTCCTTTTTAGGCAATGTTGCAATTTTTGTGGTTTATGGATTTAATTGCTAAGGGTGTTACCAGGACAGAGGTAATCGATTACAAAGACCTGAAACACCAGAGTGACCACCTACAGTTTATATGCAGGTTTAGCAATAACATCTACTTCATCACAGGACATTTGGATGGTTCTAGTCAAAGATAGGGAGTACTAGATCAGAACAGATCAAGTGGCATCAACACCCTTGAACTTGCTCAAATACCTCTGACGTTTCGAAAACAGGTAAGAAATCCATTTGTTCTTTCTCTGAACTAGATGTAATACCAACAGGGAGGCAGTAGCCAAAATGTTTTGAGACACTAAAGTAAAATGTAAAAAATGATGGCTCTTGGCTTCTGTTACTTACCTATACCCCCACCAAACATCAGCATTGACTACCCTGGAATTCAGCATCGGCAGCAACACTTTGGGATGTGAAGGCTTTCCAAAAGAATGCAGATGTTATCTTAGCTGACTGTGGCCAAGACACTGAGACCTTGGCTACAGCCTGCTTCCCATAGGGACTTGGTTTTCTATCCCACGTTGACTTCCTCCTGGTGGTGCAGCACGTTTGTTTTAAGGCTCACCCAACGCTGAGAACAGCACAGGTACCTGCATCCACACCTAGCCCTCCTTGCCAGGAACGGCTCTGGGATCCCCACGGAACTGCGGCAGTTTGGTAAGAGAAGAATTTTTAAACTGTGGTCTTCCGTTGAGGTCCAAGGTCTCTAGTTTTCATCATTTGCCTTTGTTTCTCCAGCACTTAGGAAGTATCCATGAAGACCCTGATGGATCCCAGGTGCCATTTAGTGCGCATTCACTTTGGATCCCCCCCCCCCCCAACCACCTGTCACAAGTTGTACCTCTGCGGATCTTCTCATTCCTTCGTGGTTCTGTGCTAGAATCTAGAATCTTGGTTTCCAAAGAAACTTTGGTTGTCCTGACACAGGAAGGAGAGGAGGACTATTGTATGTATTCACTTCCTAATCCCTCTCCAGGGTATTTCACATGCGCCCTTGAAATTTTGTGAATTGTGGTCAAGGCCACGTTTTACATTCAATGACTCCCACTGAAATGACTACATGCTGAGTGGACTCAAATCACTGTACGACATTAGACTTGACATTAGACGATGCAGTATTTGGCACCCCCAGGCTTGAGAACAAGAGTGAATTATGTAGGTTAACCCCCTCCCCCCCAACATTTAGATACAGAAACAGGAGCGACAGGCGCATAAAAAAAGAAAATAGAACACGGCAGGATGTTTAGCTAGCTCGCCTGTACTCTGCCACACAGATGGCCGCTGGCTGCAGTCTTTGGAGGCTGAACAAAAGGATTAATGGAAGAACCATGGCCAGTGTCATCCAAGGCTGGGAGTTCCCGGGGAGCGCCTTCCCCAGTCTCCAAAACCCTCTTCCAAGTCTGGCCACCCTCAGGTGAGCGACCCCTTCACCCTGCCTGGCCTCCTCTCCCCTGCCACACCAGTTCCCATTTTCTGGTCCATAACTCTGAAGACGACAACCGGAGAACTTTCGGGGGCCCCCCACGCAAACAACCGGCGCGAGTTGGTTCTCCACCCCAGTGCGCAAGGCACGGAGAGGCGAGCATCCTCCTGATGTGCAACAATACACCAGTCTCCCCCGCGCGGGGACAGTGTCCTGGGGTCAGCTGGGCGCAGACAGGGGCTCCTGCGGAGTCTCGGAGGATGCCTCTTCCTGGTGTTCCTGCTGCTGCTGCTGCTGCGGCGGCAGCGCCAGATTTTTTATTTTTGCGCCACTGCACAGCGCGGAGGCCGAAGCAGCAGACTTCGTTCGAAGCCCTCCGGTGCATCGCTGCCCTTCTCACGCTCCCGAGCGCCCCGTGCCCCCCGGAGAGCCCGCCGCGAGCCCCTGGCCGGCCCCCACCGCAGCGCACGTGCGCTCCCGGGACAACAGCAGGCGAGGCCTCCGCGCGCCCCCGCCCGCTCCGCCCCCCGCCCCCCTCGGCGCGTGCTCGCTCCCGCGGCCGCGGCCGCGCGCCTCTTCTCCCCGCTGCGGGCGTCGCGGGTGCAGGAGGAGGCGGAGCTGAGGAGGCGGAGGCAGGGCGGGCGGCGGGCTCCGGCGGGCGCGCGCGCCGGCCAGCGGGGCGGGGGCGCTGCGGGGGCGGCCCGAAGGCGTCCGGGGTGAGGGGGCTCCGGAGCCCGAAGATCGGCGGCCCCGGGGGGCCGACTCTGCCGCGGGAGGGCAGGCGCGCTGCGTGCAGGAGGTGGGGACTTGAGGCCGCGGCCCGGGCCCCGGCGCCCCCGCCCCCGGTCCTGACGGGGCGGCGAGGCGGGATGAGGCGCTGGCGTGGGGGGCGCCCGGCCGAGCCCCCGCGGCGGCCCTCGGCGGCCAGGCGCTAGGCTCGGCGGCGGCGGCGGCGGCGGAGGGCGTCGGGCCCGGCCCGCGGAGGGCAGACACGGAGCGGCGATCGGGGCGCAGCGACGCCGCGGCGGCGCGGCGGGGCCGCGGGGCTCGGTAAGGCGGGCGCGCGGGAGGGCCAGGGGCGCCGGTGACGTGGGCAGGCGCCGCGGGGAAGGCTGCGGGGGCCTCGCTCTTTTTTTTTTTTTGAAGAAATTCTTGGTGAAGTGAAGGTTCCGGGCCGAACGTTCCCGGGGGGACCCTCTCGGGTTTCCCCCGTACTTCCCTCCCTCCGGACTCGGCTCGCCGGCCTCCCCGGGGCGGCCGGTGCTGCGGGCCCGCCGGATCCCGCGTTCCCCACGGCCTGGGCGATCCGGGCGTCGGGACGGATTCCTGGCCTGCTGCAGCGCTCCCAGCCCCAGGCTGAAGTCAGGCCGCGGCTGCGACTCCCCGGGAATGGCCCCGCGGGGGCCTCCGGGGACCCGGCGCTCCCCCGGGAGCCGCGGCGAGCGTTTCCCTGGGTGTCCGCGGCAGCCGCGCGGGCCCGCCCCCCGGTGCGGTAAGGGCAGCCCAGCCCGATGCCTCGGCTGCCCGGGACTCCCGCGGAGTTTGCCTCGCATCTCTGTAATGGGACGAAGTTGGACGATAGCGGCGACTTAGTGCCATTTTCCCCTTACCACCTCCATGTCCTGTCCCTTTCATGTAGTTGACTTGAGTAAATATTGATGTTAAGGATTTTGGTGCAGAGCAGACAAGAAACAGCAGGGAAAGTCGTACCTGATTTCTTAATGTTTAGACTGGGGGACCCTTTATAAGTTTACCTTTTGCTGTTAAAGCCCAAAGAAGGTAGAGGCGAACAGGAGACCTAGGGCAGGATGCTTGGGTTGGAGTTTAGTAGTTAGCCTTTAGGAAACAGAATTTGGATAATTGTGATTTTTGATCCTGCAGAATTACAACGGGCGTTTAAAATGCTCCGGGCACTGCATGATGCTACATGGGTAGCTGGCAGCTGGGCCATGGCATTGTTGTCAGCATCTCCTTTTATTTTCCATTCTTTCAGAGTTTTATTTGGCACAGGTTTAGACCTTTTAAGTTAGTCTGAATGGGAATCACTTTTCTGATACGTTGCTTGCTTTGTAAACATGGCCCGTGTTTGTATTTCTAGTTGAGGAAGAAAAAGCAAATGGTACTGGGGTACAGTGGCTCTTAGAGTCCACAAAATGGACTAGTTTGATTTCGGTAATTGGATTTCTTGTTGCAGTATTTTTGGGTAGTGATGATGTGATTCATTAATATTTTTGTCTGTGTTGGGGAAATTCGCTTAACTCTGGATTGACATTCGTCCCTTGGACTTGAGTGTGAAGGAAATAGAGGGTGTAATTGCTTCTACGACACATCCTCAAAGTTTTCCAAGTGTTTATTAGTGTGTATTCTTTTTAATAGGGTTATTTGTGAGGATGAGGTATTAGGATGTGTCATTTCCATTTTCAGGAATGTCTGCGGTCTGATTCATACCTAAAATTGGGTATGTGGGGATGCTCTGTAGAGCATCCACAGTGGTGTGAGATTGGTAAGTGGTGTGAGGTTGCTTAAGTTAGTTATCTTTGTACTGTGGTCCTTATAGCAGACCATGAAGTAAAGCAGCACTTTGGACAGAGACTTGTCCAGGCACAGCTAGGGTGGAAGCCCAGTTTGCTGTAGGATCTGCACATTGCAGGGTGGGGTGGGGTGGGGTGGGATGAAGGGGGACAGGTGTCCTGTGCAGTAGTGGGGGAGAAGAGACGTAAGTGGGACAGAGAGGAAACGTTAGCTGGCAGAAGCTCCTTTGGTTATATAACTGTTTTGTTTTCTAGGGAGAGGCTAAGAACCAGCAAGGCAGGCTCAACTGTTATTAGAGCCTTTGATGTTGATTTGAATTCCAGTAGTTATGTTCGCTTTATTTCCTTTTCCCAGCCCCCTATCATTTTCCAGCCACCAGATCCTTTTCTGCATTTGAGCTGCAACTTCAATGGCAGTACATTCGCCTTCACTCCTCTCTCCTGTGTTTCTCCCTCTCCTTCCATCTCTCTTTGGTGCTGTGAAAAGCCTGTTTTTATTATTATTGCTTGTTCTCTGTCTTAAGATGATTTTTGTTTCAACAGTGATTTCCCTTCCCAAGCTGCCCTGGGTGCATTATCAGCACAGCATATATAGAATCACTGTTGACGGTAGATGCATATAATAAATGTCAAGGACTGGCAACTGTTTTCTTTGTTGGATGATGGTAGCAAACGAAAGATGAGCTAAACACAGCTGTATTTTTAAAGGCTAAGACTAGTATCCTTGAGACTCTTTAGGGTTTAATCTATGAATGTGAAATCTGATGTCCAAGGAAGCAGTCAAGAGACAGCAAGAACTCGGAGTTGGGTCACCATTGCAGTTCTATTTCTTAACAGCCGTGTGGTGTTCTGCCTTCCCTGGGCAGGTTATTTTTGTGACTGAGCTTGGTTTTTCGTATTTATAAAATAAGGCTGAGAAGATTTGTGTAATCTTTCCTAGAGTCATTTCGAAGGATCAGATGGACGAAAATCTGTGAAAATGTGTTGTATAATGTTTTTATATACATGCGGTATTAACATTGTTACATATAAACTTAGTATTAATTACAAACCTATGTAGATTGATAGGGCACACTATTGTAGGTGGCATTTAAAAATGTTTTTTTTACTGGTTCCAAGATTTTGTGATTCCATCTCATTTTTCCTTTTTCTTTATATACATTTATTTTATTTATTTGAAAGACAGAGTTAAAAAAGAGAGAGGTCTTCCATCCACTGGTTCACTCCCCAAATGGCCTCAGTGGCTACAGTGGCCACAGTGGCCAGAGCTGAGCCAATCCAAAGCCAGGAGCTTCTTCCAGGTCTCCCAGGTGGATGGAGGGGCCCAAGGATTTGGGCCATCCTTTGCTGCTTTCCCAAGCACATTAGCAGGGAGCTGGATCAGAAGTGGAGCAGCAGGGATTTGAACCAGTGCTCATATGTGATGCCAACACTGCAGGCCAGGGCTTTAATTCTCTGTGCCACAGTGCTGGCCTCTTCCATCTCATTCTTTAGGAAATCCACAGTAGTATCTACAGTTCTACAATAGTTGGAATTTTCAATTATTCTGGGACAGATGAAGTTTATTAACAATTGGAGCTTCTTTAAAGTATCAGTTCAAAATACTTGAGGTGGTTAAATGGTAGGAGTGCGGGGCGGCGCTGTGGTGCAGCGGGTTAACACCCTGGTCTGAAGCCTTGGCATCCCATACGGGTGCCGATTCTAGTCTGCTCCTCTTCCGATCCAGTTCTCTGCTATGGCCTGGGAAAGCAGTAGAAGATGGCCCAAGTGCTTGGGCCTCTGCACCCACACGGGAGACCCGGAAGAAGCTCCTAGTTCCTGGCTTCAGATTGGCGCAGCTCCGGCTGGTGCAGCCATCTGGAGAGTGAACCAGCGGATGGAAGACCTTTCTCTCTGTCTCTACCTCTCTCTGTAACTCTGTCTTTCAAATAAACAAAATAAATCTTCAAAAAAAAATGGTAGGATTGTGAGAATTTTTTAGCCAAAAATATTTGATGTTTGTGTGTATTATTTAGGATAGAAGTTGGCTAAATACAGCTTGTTGGCCATATCTGATCTGTAGCCTGTTTGTGAATGGCTCAGGAGCCAATAATTATTTTTGAATTTTTATATTTTAATTTTTAACAAATTCAGTGTGATTTGTAAATACATTTTTTTAAAAGATTTATTTATTTATAATTTGAGAGGTAGAGCTACAGAGAGAGAGAGGGAGATTCAGACAGAAAGGTCTTCCATCTGCTGATTTGCCTTGCTGATTCACTCCCCAAATGGCCACAACAACTGGAGCTGAGCCGATCTGAAGCCAGGAGCCAGGAGCTTCTTCTGGATCTCCCATACCAAGGGGTTAGGGGTCCAAGCACCTGGGCCATCCTCCACTGCTTTCCCAGGCCGTAGCAGAGAGCCAGTTTGAAGAGGAGTATCTGGGACACAAACTGGCGTCTGTGTGGAATGTCAGTGCCTCAAGTGGAGGCCTAGCCTGCTATGCCACAGCACTGGCTCCCTGTAGATAGAATTCTAAGAACATAGTGATATTCCCTACTTCATCCAAAATTTTAAATGGTTGAAAAAAAAGAATAATATTTTGGGCTTGGTACAAAGCATGTGAGATTCAGATGTTTGTGTTCTTAAAGTTTAATTGGAACACAGTCAGTTTTTTGTTGTTGAGGGCTGCTTTGACAATGGTACAGTAGTGGAGTTGAATGCTTTCTGAGCGAGTCATTATGGCTGCAAAGCATAGCATATTATTATCTGGCCCTTTATAACAAAGGCTTGCCAACTTCTGATTTAGAATTTGACATTTTTTGCTTTAATTAGCAAAAAATTTATTTTCTTCCATAGCATTATAAGGTTAAGACCTTTGGAAAAATATGAAAATACTTTGGAACCAGATATACTTAGATTCAGATGTCAGCCATGATGTTTACAAACTTTGATTCTGGAAAAACTTAACATCTTGATGTCTCGGTGCTTTGTCACCAGGGAATGAGAGTAGTGTCTAACCTTAGAAAGTTGGAATGAGGATAAAATGAAATGATAAATGCCCAGGCTTAGCCTAATATCTGGTATATCATTAGCATTCAGTAAATGATGGATAATGATGATCAATTTTAGTCTTAAAAATATGCCATATTTATTTATTTATTTGAGAGGTAGAGAGAGAGCACGAGCGAGTGAGAACGCGAGAGAGCACGAGCGAGTGAGAACGCGAGTGAGCCAGTGATTGAATGAGTATGCTTCCTCCCATGCACTGGTTCACTCCCTGAATGTTTGCAACTCTGGACTGAGGGCTAGGGCTGAAAGCTGGAACTCACACCAGGGCTTCCACGTGGGTGGTGGTTAACCCAGTTCCTTGAGCCACCACCACTGCTTCTCAAGGGCTGTATTAGCAGGAAGCTAGAGCTGCGAATGGAGCTGGGAGTTGAACCCAGCCATTCCAATATAGGTCAAAGCCACATGTCTGTGAGCTTGAGTCCCAGACTGTACTTATTCTCCTGAGTGATTGCTACTTGTTACGGAATTTTCTCCTTTACTGAAGCCATTAGTTATCAGCTGACAATCGGAATAACTGGAGAAATTTCTAATCTGTTACACTGCATTTTTATGAAACACCTCTTTATTTCTGATAATTAAGAACGGGTGGAAAGATATTTCTGCTGTAGTTTTCACAGTTCCTAGTTCTTGATGCATTTCCTGGTAATGTTTTTATGTTTGCAAGTTGGTTTTAAATTCTATTTCTATTTTTTGTTTGTTTCTTGTTTTGTGAGAAAAACCCGTTGTATTTAGGTCAGGATTGGATAACTTCCCCTATGTGTATATTATAGTCCAAGTCTTTCTTGTGATTTGCATTATTATCTCTGTAACATCCTCTCCAGAGTTAAAACAATATCAAGTTACTTTTTCCCTGAAGATAGATCTAGTTTATTATCTAGAGACTTCAATTTTAAGACCATTTTTTCAATCATTTTGTATAAATTATCTGACAATTGAGAAGTCTGATGTGCTTCTCAACTTCAAATGCTGGTTTATTTAATGATAATCCTGAATGAAGAGTGAGCAAGTAAAAAAGGCCATTGTTCTGACTGAGTTAAACAAAACAGAATTGGGTCATTGTGGCTCTTGGAGTCCTACAAATTGTTCAGTTTCATGGCCTTGGATGATGCGTAACTGTGGGAGGATGGTCCCAGGGAGATACGGCTGGACATTGAGTTCCCACAGTGTGCTTGTGGAACAGAGAGGTGGGGGCGGAGGGCCCTGGAAAACTGCCGGTTCTAGCTGTAGCACCCCTGCAAACCTGGAGGCCTGAAGAAATGCTGTCAAACTGTTGTCTTTTCACGTTGAAAACACAACACCAGGGATTTCCTATCTGGAGAGATTACGGTTAAACAGGAATATTCCCAAAAGAAGTAAAATGTAAGGATTTGATAACATACACACTGAGCACAGTGTGGCTGGACAAGGGGGCCTTCCCTGGTGGTTAAAGGAGATTGTTTTAAGACAACTAAAAGGAATTGAGAAGTAGGGTATCTGATTTAATTTCTCAAGAGAAGAACATGAACTGGAATATTCAATAGTGGAACTAAAATTCTGGTTTTCGGAGAAAATCTGTATATTTACTGGCTTATTTTATAACAAGTATTGCAAAATATGTTAATACTGGCAGTTATGGAGATGGAAAGTAGTGAGAGGGAACATGTATCTGACCTGTCCGTTATGGGAATGTTATGATGTATTCGCAAAGGTAGGCACTGTGCTCTGGAAGATAATTCCAAAGTAGTTAGATATTCCCTCCACTTCCCCTGAAGTAGTAAAATCTTTGTTATCTGGAGTTCAGCCTTGTGATTTTGAGTAGGCTGTTTGTACTGTTATCATTTCCTTGCGTGAAGGATGGGAACAGGAATTGCTGATTCCATCCTTGGAGACATAGGTGGTCAGAGGTTGGCCGCAATGGCTGGGGCTGTGTGGATCCAAAGCCGGGAGCCAGGAGCTTCTTCCAGGTCTCCCACTCAGGTGCAGGGGCCCAGGAACTTGGGCCATCTTCTACTGCTTTCCCAGGCCACAACAGAGAGCTGGATCGGAAATGGAGCAGCCGGGACTTGAACTGGCACCCATATGAGATGCTGGCACTGCAGGCAGAGGCTTTATCCTCTATGCCACAGTGCTGACCCCTAAGATGAGTAACATTTTTAGTAGTTTTGAAGAACATATGTGAAGTTCAGTAATTACACAGTATGTTGATCAAGAAGTGGAGTAACAGGGAGAGGAGTTTTGAACCTGGAGTCACAGACTTTTTTTTTTTAAGATTTTATTTATTTATTTGACAGGTAGAGTTACAGACAGTGAGAGGGAGAAACAGAGAGATCTGTCTGTTGGCCACAGTACTGGCCCCACATTTATTATATTAGTGAAAAAAGTATCCTTTGAGTACATCCATGCATGTTTTTCCATGGAGCTACATGTAGTGGAAAATATGAAGGAAGGTGTCATTGACTCTCTGCCCTTAGAAGGTATTCATTCGATTGGGAAGATAAACTGTATTATGAGAATATATATACTGGTAGGCAGGGAGATGGTGGGATGAACTGGCAGTTTGAGGAATTGGGATGTACTGTTGGAAAGGTAATGGATGGTGCTGTGACCTTGAACACAGAACACGTGTACAATGAGCTTCTCTAGATCTGAAGTGTGCACTCTCTCTCTCTCTCTCTCTCTCTCTCTCTCTCTCTTTTTACAGAAAAGCAGCAACTTTTAATCAAACCTGTCAGTAGACAGCAGCAGATGAGAACGCAGGCCAGATTTTTACACTGGTTCCATGTAAATTGCTTGACTTACTAGCTGGAAGGAAAGGGTTACTTGAATTTACTAGAAATGCATTTAGAAGGACAGCTTCTCTTCTGGAAAGTAAATATGTAAGAAGTGACAAGAGACCAAAGTGACCCTGTACCTGGAGGCAATAAATTGGTGCCCTGTACCTCAGTCTTTCTTGCCTTCTAAAGGCTTAATTTCTGCTATTATTTTCTTAAATTATTAATCCAGGGGCTGATGTTGTGACGTAGTGGGTAAAGCCGCTGCCTGTGATGCTGGCATCCCATAGGAGCGCTGGTTCGAGACCTGGCTGCTCCACTTCCGATGCAGTGTCCTGCTAATGTGTCTGGGAAATCAGTGGAAGATGGTCCAAGTGCTTGGGTCCCTGCACTCTTGTGGGAGATCCTGAAGAAGCTCCTGCCTCCTGGCTTCAGCCTGGCCCAGCCCCACCCATTGTGGCCATTTGGGGAGTGCACCGGCAGATGGAAGATCTCTCTCTCTTTTCTCTCTTTGTGCAACTCTGATTTTAAATAAATAAGTATTTTAAAAAATAAATTGTTAATCTCTTCACGGAATCATCTCTTTCGGTAGACACACACATGCTTTATATTACTTATAGCAGTAATCACTAATTGTCCACCAAATTCCATTCTCTGTGATGGCTTTTTTTTTTTTTTTTTAGAACTTCTGCCTCAAGACAGCAGCTTTATTGAACAAATTTATTTTGTTTGAAAAGCAGACTCTCTCTCTCTCTCTTTCTCTCTCTCTCTCACAAATAGAGAGATCTCCTACTCACTGATTCACTCCCCAGGTGAATCATTAGCCAGAGCTTGCATTAGCCAGGGCTGGGCTGAAACCAGCAGCCAGGAAATCAATCCATGTCTTCCTCATGGGTAGCAGCAATGGAAGTGCTTTTGTTTTTCTTTTTTTAAAGATTTATGTAATTTAATTGAAATAGTTACATTGAAAGCAGGAGAGGCAGAGACAAACCATCTACTGGTTCACTCCCCAGATGGCTGCAGTAGCCAAGGCTGGGCCAGGCTGAAGTCATGAGCCAGGAGCCTAGAACTCTATCTGGGTCTCCCATGTGGGTACCACGGCCCAAGCAATTGGGATAACTTCCACTGCTTTTCCAGGCACATTAGCTGGGAGTTGGATTGGAAGTGGAGCAGTTGGGACTTGAGCTGGTGCCCACACGGGATGCTGGTGTTGTAGATGGCAGCATAACCTGCTGTCACAGTGCCGACTCCAAGGACCCAAGTACTTGAGCGATCACCTGATGTCTCCTAGGGAGTATGTTAACATTAACAGGAAGCTGGAATTTGAAGTGTAGCTGTGTATGGAATCCAGGTACTCCTACATGGGATGTGGACATCTCAAGTGGCATCTTAACTGTTATGCCTAATGCCAGTCCGTTCTTTTTATTTTTTTAAAAATTGACACATAATTGTACACATTTATGGGTGGCATATTGTGAAAATTTTGTACACACACACACACACATGTATTATAACCATATCAAGGAGATTATCATTTCCATCTTTTTTTTTTTTTTTTTTGACAGACAGAGTTAGACAGTGAGAGAGAGAGAGAGACAGAGAGAAAGGTCTTCCTTTTTCTGTTGGTTTACCCCCCAAGTGGCCGCTATGGCTGGTGCGTTGTGGCTGGAGCGCTGCGCCGATCTGAAGCCAGAAGCCAGGTGCTTCTCCTGGTCTCCCATGGGGTGCAGAGCCCAAGCACTTGGGCCATCCTTCACTGCACTCCCGGGCCACAGCAGAGAGCTGGCCTGGAAGAAGAGCAACCGGGACAGAATCCGGCGCCTCAACCGGGACTAAAACCTGGGGTGCCAGCGCCGCAACATTTCCATCTTTTTAACCATTTCTTTGTGTTGGGAGCTTTTGAACTCCATTATTCCCAGTCTTTATGAAATAAAGAGTTTGTAAACTATTGTCGCCCTATTGTGCTGTAGAACACTAGAACTTATTCCTCTTATCTAACTGTATTTTGGTACCTATTATATAATTCTCCTCCATCTCTCCAATCCTCTTCCCTTCCTAGCCGCTGATGTCTGCTATTCTGCTCTCTACTTCTATGAAATCAGCAATCTCTGCCGGGGCGATCACATGCCCAGACGAAATCTGTAGGTCTTAATACTGTTAAAAAGTCACAGGCAGGACAGGCACTGTGGTGCAGCATGTTAAGCCAACACTTGGGACATCCGCGTCCCATATGAGTGCCAGTTTGGGTCCTGGCTGCTCGGCTTCTGACCCAGCTTCCCACTAAAGCACCCAAGAATGCAGCAGATGATGGCCCAACTAGATGGGTCCCTTTCATTTGGGAAGCCCAGATAGAGTTCCAGGCTCCTGGTTTCAACCTGGCCCAATTGTAGCTGTTGCAGAAATTTGGGAAGTAAACCAGATCTCTCTGCTGTAAGATAAAAAAATCTTAAAAAAAGAAAAAAGCCTCTATCTTGTAGCTCGTTGTGACCACATGACTAAACTGGCTGTCTGGATGTGAACAGAAGTGGTGTGTGTGAACAGAAGCCTTTTTTTTTTTTTGCAGGCAGAGTTAGACAGTGAGACAGAGAGAAAGGTCTTCCTTTTTCTGTTGGTTTACCCCCCAAATGGCCGCCACAGCCGGTGCACTGTGCCGATCCGAAGCCAGGAGCCAAGTGCTTCCTCCTGGTCTCACATGGGGTGCAGGGCCCAAGCACTTGGGCCATCCTCCACTGCCTTCCTGGGCCACAACAGAGAGCAAGACTGGAAGAGGGGCAATGGGGACAGAATCCGGCACCCCAGCCGGGACTAGAACCCTGGGGTGTCGGTGCCACAGGCAGAGGATTAGCCTAGTGAGCCATCTCTCCAGCCAACAGAAGCCACTTTCTATTTTCTTTTTTGTCTACAGAATGTAGGCTGTTAACACAGTGCTGGGGTATATGATTCAACTTTGCAGGTGAGAGCGATACCTTAAGGGAGAGGTGAATGGATCCCTGTATGATCTTATGGAGCGGTGTTACGTACTGGCCTTGGATTGTTCATTTATCTCTCGGTGGTTGAGAGAGGAATGGAATTTTGTCTTTCGAGCAGGTAGTACCTTAAGCAAGTCTCTTCTTAAACTGTTTGCTCCTCTGCCTTAAGATCCCATTCAGCTACTCCCAGTTGCTTTGTGACTTTTGCAGTAGAAATTTTCAAGAGTTTATATTCTGTATTCTTCCTCCCTCCCGATTCTCTCTCGCTTTTTTTTTTTTTATTTGACAGGTAGAATTATAGACGGAGAGAGAGAGAGAAAGAGAGAGAGAGAGAGAGAAAGAGAGAGAGACAGAGAGAAAGGTCTTCCTTCCGTTGGTTCATTCCCCAAATGGCGGCTATGGCTGGCGCTGTGCCAATCCGAAGCCAGGAGCCAGGCGTTTCCTCCTGGTCTCCCCTGCGGGTGCAGGGCCCAAACACTTGGACCATCCTCCATTGCCTTCCAGGGCCACAGCAGAGAGCTGGAGTGGAAAAGGAGCAACCGGGACTAGAACCCGGCACCCATATGAGATGCCGGCTCCCCAGGCGGAGGATTAACCAAGTAAGCCACAGCGCCGGCCCCCTGATTCTCTCTTTAGCCTGGCCCATTTGACTCCTGTTCCATGACTCCACTGAAGTTGCTTTTAGTCAGGGCTACAATGACCTTTAGCTTGCCAGAGGTAGTGGTCAGTTCAACGTCCATCTTACTAACCTTTCACCACTGTTTCACATCAGCTGACTACTTCCTCTGACCTCTTAGTCACTGATTCTCATTTTCTGTTTTCTTAATGCCAGTTTCTTCCTCCTTGCCCATTTTGAAAAATTGGAAGGTCTCTGGGTTCTCAGGTGATTTCAACCATTTCATCAGTTCACATATCATTTATATGCCGATGAAGCTCAAACTCCTATCTCTAGTATTGATTCTTTTCCTTTGAACGCTAGACTCACCTGACTCCATACTTCCACTTGGATGTCTAATGGACAGCTTTAAGGTGGCATGAACAAAGCAGGACTGGACTTATTCTTGCCTCTGACAGCTTCTTCCGTCTTTCCCAAGTCTTCGCTGTCTCATCAGTAAGTGGCACCCTTGTCCACCACTTGGGCAGGCCCAAACCCCTGGAGTCATCCCTGATTTTTTTTTTTGTTAAATCTACCTTCAGAATGTAAATTGAACCTCACTGTCTCTGGTTTTTTTTTTCCCCCTTTAAAAACCTAGGCTGAGATTGTTGTCTTTGTTTTCTGGAAAACTGCCAGCAGACATTCCATCCTCATTCAGAGACATCCTTGCCTCTAGTCTCTGTCCTTCCCCCCACCTTCCCACATTCAGGAGCCAAAATAATGTTAGATGTTAATCAGATTGTATCACTGCTGCTTCCTGGGTTTCTGCTACATGTACTGCTAAAACTAAAACCTGAGGTTTTGTTTTGGAAACAAGACCTTCATCTGGGTCACCTGTGAGGTCTTGCATCAGTGCTTATCAACAAGGGGAGAATTTGTCCTTAGGGGAGGTTTGGGAGTGTCTGCAGACACTTTTGGTTTTTCAGAAATTGGGAGGTGAGGCATCTGGTGTATGTAGGCCAGGGACGCTGCTAATCATCCTATAGTAGCCAGGATAGCCCCAGCAATAAAAAGTCATGTGGTTCAAAATGTCTATCATACATGTCTGGCTCCTGGCTTCTTCTCCGACCTCATTTTCCCTAGTTTCTCCTTTGTTCTCTAGGCTTCGGTCACAATCACATTCCTTTGTTGTGGTGTTGTTGTTTTTAATTGTATTAGATTTCATTTTTAGGTTCTAAGCAAAACTGAGTGGAAGGTGCAGAGATTTCCCATATGCTCCTGTCCCTGTGCATACGCAGCTTTCCCATTATGAATAATCTTTTCCAGAGTGTAGTGTTGAACCTATGTTAGCACGTTATTGCCACTTAAAGCTCATTGATTATATTAGGATGTGTCCTGTGAATCTGGATAAATTTATAATGATCTGTATCTACCTACCATTTGTAGTGTAGGTTGAGTATCCTTTTCTGGAATACTTGGGACCAAAGTGTTTTGAGACTTGTGTTTTTTTTTTTAATTTTTTAAAAAATTTTGAAATATTTACATAAAAATAATGAGGTATCTTGGGGTTGGGATCCAAGGCTAAACACAAAATTCATTTATGTTTCATACATATATTATGGTTTGACTGTGACCTATCACACGAGGTCAAAGATGGAATTATTTACTTGAAGGCATCATGTCAGGGCTTGAAATATTTCATATTTAGGGCCATTTCAGATTTTAGAATTTTGGATTAAGTGTTCTCAATCTGTAACACACAGGTTGTTTCAGTGCTCTACAGATTTTCTTTCTTTTTTTTTTTTTTTTGGACAGGCAGAGTGGACAGTGAGAGAGAGAGACAGAGAGAAAGGTCTTCCTTTGCCATTGGTTCACCCTCCAATGGCTGCCGCGGCCGGCGCGCTGCGGCCGGCGCACCACGCTGATCCGATGGCAGGAGCCAGGTACTAGGTGCTTTTTCCTGGTCTCCCATGGGGTGCAGGGCCCAAGCACTTGGGCCATCCTCCACTGCACTCCGGGCCACAGCAGAGGGCTGGCCTGGAAGAGGGGCAACCGGGACAGAATCCGGCGCCCCGACTGGGACTAGAACCCGGTATGCCGGCGCCGCAAGGCGGAGGATTAGCCTGTTGAGCCACGGCAGCGGCCTCTCTACATATTTTCTATGACTCACATTTCTCTTCCTCTCCCCGATTCGTGGCAACCACTGATCTTTTTATTGTCTCCATAGTTTTGTCTTTGACAGATGTTATATAGTTGGAATCGTACAGTAATGTAGCCTTTTCAGGTTAACATCTTTAAAGTTTTTTTTAAATTTATAATTGACACATAATTGTTCATGTGTGCGTACAGTGTTTCAGTACCTGTGTATGTTTTGTAATGATAAAATCAAGGTAATTAGATCTCTTCACCTCAAACATTTCAGACTAACTTCTTTCACTTAGGACTTTGCATTTGAGTTTTTCTCGCTGTTTTTTCCTGGCTTGATAGCTTATTTCTTACTAGAGCTAAAGATATCCCATTTTCTGCATATATTGTACCTGCTGAAGGACATCATGGTTACTTCCACGTTTTGGAAATTAGGAATAAAGTTGCTGTCAGTGTCTGTGTGCGGTTTTTTTATGTGAATATGATTTTTCAACTCTTTTTGGGTAAATACCGCGGGTTATGATTGCAGGATCGAATGGTAAGTAGTGTAGTTGTTTTGTAAGAAACTGCCAGACTGCCTTCCCAAGTGCCTGTGCGATGTTGCATTCCCACCAGCCACCAACGGGAGTTCCTGTTGCTCCACATGCTTGTTAGCATCTAGTGTTGTCAGCGTGTTAGGTTTTGCCCATTCTGATGGCTGAGTCGTAGGTGATGTTCTTCCTTTCCTCTGTGAACAGCAAGGCTCCCGTTTTCTCAGTGCTCCGTGCTGGCTGGCACTTCTGCTTGGAAGAGCCTTCGCTCAGATCTCGCACAGCTGCCTTCCTCCTCTACTAAGAGGCCTTTATGATTATCCACGTGCATGCAGCTTCCATCTCTCTCTTCTGTGTCACCCATTCTCTTCTTTGTATTAGTTTATTATTTTCTTTGCCTGTGTGTTTAGTTTATATTGCCCCTTTTCATGAATTACTCATAAGGGCTCTGTGTCTAGGTACGGCTGTACCCCTAGCACTCTGCTAATAAATATTTGTTGATGACAGAGAGATCTGTTGTGGGAATGGAACAAGGTTTGCCCTGAAAATGACAAGTCAGAAGTTCTAACTGGGAGACATAAGGAAAGTTACAATTTGCTGGAGGGTAGGGGGCAAAAACAAAAAACAAAAACCAAAAAAACCCCAAAAACCCTTTGAGGCAAGGCTGCTTCAGCCTTTGATTCAATAATTATTTTTTTAGAGTGGAGGAATTCACCTTTATTTTTGTGAGGAGACAAAAGACACCAGAGTAAGCTGACGGGGGTTGATTACTGTAGGATGTAAATTTCCTTTTGCCTGATGCCTCAGTTCCTGGTCTCTGCATGTATCGTCATCAGACTGTGGAGTACTGCAGTATAGGCCTCTTGGGAGTAGGTGGTTTACTTGCTCCAATAGCAGTATTCTTCCTGCACTTTCCCTGGGAGGAGATCACCCACTCTCTGCTTCTGTATTTTCAGTGTCCAGAAATTCAGTTATTCCCATTACAGATCAACTCTTGTGACAGTTCTTAATTGTTAGAAGAATTCCTCATTCTGTTGAATTGGAATGTACCTCCTGCATTTTCAGCACCACACAGATCTGTTTTATTTTTCTTGTGATGGCTCCTTAGCTGTCTTGAAATCTGGCTGGTTCTTTTACTTTCTCATCAGTCTTTTCTCTTTCCAGACTAAATGTACTAATTTTCTTCAACTAGTCTTTATAAGACAAGATTTTTAAATCCTTTTCCAGGCTCTTCTCTGGAATTTTGACTTGAATACAAATGAAGGGCCATGTGCCATGTGCCTAAAAATTTGCAAATTATAAATCAGGCTACCATAAATAAAGGATGTTCCATTGCCTACTCTTGCAAATAAATGTTCATAATGACCTAGTGGGAACTGGAGAATTCAGAGCCCTCTTGTTTCAGCTGCAGGACACGATAAAGTACAGATAGCTCACCTCTGACTTGAGACTCTCCTCTGTTTTCTAGGCTCCTTGTATAAGGAACTTTGCCTGTGCACAGATGTGGATATTCCACCTTGTTTATCTCTACACATCTTTAAGACAGCTCCTCTTTAACCATTGCTTGACCTATGGGTGTAAATACTAGTGGTAGAGTCGTCTGTCCTTGTGAGAACCAACTCAAGAGACCTGTGCAAACCCTGGATGCAGGCAGGAATTCCTCAGGTCCTGGTCAGAATGAAGGCTGGGGTATGTAGGCTACCGATGGGCTGTTCTTTAGGCCCTGTGAAAATTGACCCCCTGGCCATAGATGTGACCAGAGGAAAGCTAGTGCCTGACCCTCTAAAGCTTGAAACCAAGATAGGTCTCTATGGCTTATTTCAAGGCAGTATTTTCTGTCCTGGCCAAACTCTGAATTTGATCCTGTTTGCCAGAGTGGGTGATTTTGGAAAATGTTAACTTCTTTTATAGTGCCCCAAATTAGACATGGTATTTTAGTTTGAGCTTTCTAAATGGTGTGCTAGGCAGCACTCTGAAAGTGTTACAGATGGGCCAGAAATAATGATTCTCTTGGTCCCCAGAGAGGATTGTTAGGGACAGAGTCAAGAACTTCTAGGCTGATTAGTTTTGGGTTTCAGCAGCGTGGCCTATTTACCCTAGGGTGCCTGTACCAGTACTGTCATTTTCCATATGTGCCATAAGGTGAAATACATTGGGAAGTCCTGCTCTATACTGATGCGTGGTGACTATACAAGACTCATAGTATCAGATGTTCTACACGTAGCTTTAAGATAATTTGCAAATGAACATATCATTTAGTCTACCTGACAACATTGGAGGTGTCAAAGTAGATTTTGTGCTCTTCTTATTAATGAGGAAAGAGATCCAGGTTAAATGGCTTACCTAGCAATATACTCTCATTCAAGTAGGCCGGTTGAAACTAGAACTCCATTCTTCTTAGGCTTATTCGGTGTATTCTCTCTGCTACCCCAAATAGTGTTCCTTGTACAGTTGTCCTCAGTATTCATGGAGGATTGGTTCCAGGACCTCTGGCAGATAACAAAATCTGCAGATGCTTAAGTCCCTTACCTGAAACGATGTAGTAGTAGGGTATAACCTGTGTACATTCTCCAGTATAGTTTGAATCGTCTTTAGATTGCTTCCACTACATGGTACATTGTAGTCGCTATGTAAATAATTGTTATATTGTATTTTTGTTTGGGGAATAATGACAGGAAAAGAAAGTCTGTACACTTTCAGTGGAGACACTTTTTTTTCAAGTTTTCTCAATTGGAGCATTGTGGAACTTATGGAGGCGGAATCTAGAGGTACAGAGGACCACTGTACTTGGTTGTTGTTGTTGACAGTTTGACTACTGTGGTGCTGGGTGCTTGCAAACAATTACCTTGTTTATCTTTTCTATCCCAACTTCTGTTACACAGTCTCCCTTTATTTTATTTTTTAGCCTAAATATTTACTGTTGTACTTAGTCCCTATTAAATGTTACAGTTTTTATGAGATTTAATCAGTTGATCTGTCATCTTAAAGCTTGATTTTTCTGTGTTCCCATTTTGATAGCTCTCTTCTCTATAGTAGTGTTACATTTAGTTATTACAGTAATGTTTTTTCTTTCTTTTTTTTTTTTTTTTTACAGGCAGAGTGGACAGTGAGAGAGAGAGACAGAGAGAAAGGTCTTCCTTTTGCCGTTGGTTCACCCTCCAATGGCCGCCGCGGTTGGCGCGCTGCGGCCGGCGCACCGCGCTCGTCCGATGGCAGGAGCCAGGAGCCAGGTGCTTTTCCTGGTCTCCCCATGGGGTGCAGGGCCCAAGCACCTGGGCCATCCTCCACTGTACTCCCGGGCCACAGCAGAGGGCTGGCCTGGAAGAGGGGCAACCGGGACAGAATCCGGTGCCCTGACCGGGACTAGAACCCGGTGTGCCGGCGCCGCAAGGCGGAGGATTAGCCTGTTGAGCCACGGCGCCGGCCAACAGTAATGTTTTTTCTGAAATGCTCACTCTTCCAATCATTTATGTAAGGTTAGACTGTATTAAGGCAGGAAAATATGCAATACATGTTAGAAATACTTCTTTCATAAAAGTTATGATAAAATTTTGATACTTAAATGTAAATTCATTTCCTTTTCTTAGTGTCCACTTTATGCTACTCTTTACAGATGTTACTTTATTTACTTATTTATTTATTTTTGACAGGCAGAGAAAGACAGTAAGAGAGAGAGAAACAGAGAGAAAGGTCTTCCTTTTTCCGCTGGTTCACCCCCAAATGGCTGCTACGGCCGGCGTGCTGCGCCGATCCGAAGCCAGCAGCCAGCAGCCAGGTGCTTCCTCCTGGTCTCCCATGTGGGTGCAGGGCCCAAGTGTTTGAGCCATCCTCCACTGCCTTCCCGGGCCACAACAGAGAGCTGGATTGGAAGAGGAGCAACCAAGACAGAATCTGGCACCCCAACCAGGACTAGAACCGGGTGTGCTGGGGCCGCAGGTGGAGAATTAGCCTAGTGAGCCTCGGCGGCGGCCACAGATATTACTTTACTTAAATCTCATGTGACCCTTGGCAGTATTATCAGTGTTAAAGAAAAGTGGGCCTCAGAAAGGTGTGTTTACTTGCCCAGGTTTACAAGGCCTGATGGTAGATTGATTGAGAATTCAGATTCAAGTCTGTTTGACCTTAAAGTGCCCGTTTTTCTCAGTGTTACTTAATAAATAATGTGAGGGTATTCCTAAGCACTTAACATGGGCTGGCAAAGATTCATATTCTTAGATTCAGAATAATATTCTCTAATATTACTTGAGGACAACTAAGAATTATTATCTGGTCAAAAAAATGTCAATAATGCCTACCAAGGTTGAGAAATCTTGCTCTGAGAGTTTTGAGTAGTCATGGTTTTACTTGGAAAGAACTAGTGAAAAGAGCACTGTGAGTTCTTCATGGTTTTTGGTATTAGAATGCATGAGAGATGCCAAATTCCTTGTGCCTCCATAGTTTATAGTCTTCTTTTTACACATTTATTTACTTATTTGAAAGAGTTAGAGAGACAGAGAGCCAGAGAAGAAGAGGCAGGGATCTTTCATCTTCTGGTTCACTGCTCAGATGGCCACAACCGTCAGGGCTGGGCCAGGCTGAAGCCAGGAGCCAGGAGCCAGGAGCTTCATCAGTCCTCCTACGTGAGTGCAGGGGCCTAACCACTTGGGCCATCTTCTACTGCTTTTCCAGGTCATTAGCAGGGAGCTGAATCAGAAGTAGAGCATGTGGGACATGAACTAGTGCCCATGTGGAATGCTGTAACTCAGGCGACAGCTTTATCCCCTGCGGCACACTGCAGGGCCACCATAGTTTATATTCTCAATTTGTCTCTTCTCCATTCCTATTTAGGAACAGGTTGTTAATAAGAGAAGAGAGTGACATTTATGTGTTTCAGTTCTGTGTTGCTTTCAGAAAATCAAGGATTAATTGATTTATTTTTGTAGTTTGAGAAGCAGTGAGAGAAAGAGAAAAATAGGGGCCCGCGTGATGGTGCAACGGGTTAAAGCTCTGGCCTGCAGCACTGGCATCCCCTATGGGCTTGGTCTGAGTCCCAGCTGCTCCACTTCCAGTCCAGCTCCCTACTAATGTGCCTGAGAAAGCACTGGAGGGTATTCCAAGTGCCTGGGCCCCTGAACCCATGTGAGAGGCCTGGAAAAAGCTCCTGGCTCCTGGCCTCAGATCGGCCCAGCTCCTGCCATTGCGGGCATTTGGGAATGAACCAGCAGATGGAAGACCTCTCTCTCTCTCTCTCTCTCTCTCTCTGTGTGTGTGTGTGTGTGTGTGTGTGTGTGTGTGAGTTTCAACCTCTCTCTGTAACTTTCAAATAAATAACATAAATATTAAAAAAAAAAAAAAAGAAAAAGCTTCTATCAGCTGTTTCACTACCCCGTGCCTGCAGGGGAGTCGCGAACTCTTCTGTCTTGGTCTTCAACGTGGGTGACTAGAATTCAACTACTTGAGTCTTCATCTGCATTAGCAGGAAGCCAGAGTTGGGAGAGCAGCCAGAACTCCGATATGGGAAGTGGGCATGTTAACTGCTATGCCATATGCCCTAAGAATCAGGGATTTAATGCTAAAGGTTTTGTGAGTGGCAAAAAGTTAGTTAGGCTTTCAAAAAAATGTGTTAATGCTTTTTTTTACTATAATTTTTAAAAGATTTATTTATTTATTTGGAAGTCAGAGTTACACAGAGAGAGGAGGAGAGGCAGAGAGAGAGGTCTTCCATCTGCTGTTTTACTCCCCAATTGGCTGCAGTGGCCAGAGCTGTGCTGAACCGAAGCCAGGAGCCGGGAGTTTCTTCCGGGTCTTCCCATGCGGGTGCAGGGGTCCAAGGACTTGGGCCATCCTCTACTGCTTTCCCAGGTCATAGCAGAGAGCTGGATCGGAAGTGAAACAGCCGGGCTTTGAACCAGTGCTCATATGGGATTCTGGCACTGCAGGAGGTGGTTTTACCCACTGTGCCACAGAGCCGGCCCCTTACTATATTTTTAATAGGGAAAAAGCTATTGCAAAACATGCATGTAGGTATATATGTATGTATTACAGCGTTTTGTGTATTGAACTGATATCCAGCATTATTCTCAGAGACGTTCTGTGTTTAAGGCATGGAGTTGAAGGAGTGCTTGCTTGCCATTCTAAGTACAAGTTCATTGTCTTCCTGTTTTTGAGTTATTAATTCAGGACTCAGTGATAAATATCTGTCTTACTAATTTTACCAATAACTATTCTGACTGCTGACTTTAATTATTACTGATATGCTAGGAACTGTTCTAAGCCATATATATATATATATATATATATATATAATCATATATATATTATCTGTTTAATCATTGTAAAAGACCCTTGGAGTAATTACTTACGATATTTTTAATTTTTTTTAATTTTTTTGACAGGCAGAGTTAGACAGTGAGAGAGAGAGAGAGAGAGAGACAGAGAGAGTTATAGATAGAGACAGAGAGAAAGGTCTTCCTTCCGTTGTTTCACTCCCGTAATGGCCACCATGGCCGGTGCTGCGCTGATCTGAAGCCAGGAGCCGGTGCTTCTTCCAGGTCTCCCATGCGGATGCAGGGCCCAAGCACTTGGGCCATCCTCCACTGCCTTCCTGGGCCACAGCAGAGAGCTGGAGTGGGAGAGGAGCAACCAGGAATAGTACCCGGTGCCCCAGCCGGGACTAGAACCTGGGGTGCCGCCGCCACAGATGGAGGATTAGCCTCGTGGCCATGCACTGGACACTTACAATGTTTTAAAGTTGTAAATTATAACAAAGTTTACTGTCTTGAGCATTTTCAGATGTGCAGTTCGATAGTGTTAAGTATATTCACATTGCTGTGTAACAGATCTCTAGAACATTTTCATCTTGCAAAACTAAAACTTGTGACCATAAGACAGCTTTCCAATTTCTCCTCTTCCTAGTCCTTGGTAACTGCCATTCAGTTTTCTGTTTTTATGACTTCGACTATTCTAGGTGCCACAAACAAGTGGAATAGTACAGTCTTTGTCTTTCTGTGACTGGCCTATTTCATTTAATATATTGTCCTTAAGGCAGATCCATGCTGCAGCATGTGACAGGATTTCCTTCCCTTTTTAAGGTTAATATTCCATTGTATGTATGAAAGAACTTCATGTGGAAAACTGAAATTAAAAGATAAGTTTTTTTGGTGCAAAAAAAACTTTGAAATAAATTTATTTTTTTATTGTATGCATTTTCATGAACTTTTTAAAGACTTCTCATACATATCACATTTTGTCTAATCCATTCATTATCAGTGGACATTTGAATTGGCTGTTTTGAATTGTGCTGCCATAAACAGAGTGTGCAAATATCTCTTCGAGATCTGCATTCAATTCTTTTGGGTATACACCCCGAAGTAGAATTGCTGGATCATATGGTAATTCTATTTTAGCTTGAGAAAGAGCCATACAGTTTTCTGTTATCCGTTGCCCCATTTTATTTATTTATTTTTTAAAAGATGTATTTATTTATTTGAGAGGTAGAGTTACAGACAGTGAAAGGGAGAGACAGAGTTTCAGACAGAGGGAGAGACAGATAGAGAGGTCTTCCATCTGCTGGTTCACTCCCCAGATGGCCTCTGGCTGGAGCTGCGCTGATCTGAAGCCAGGAACCTGGAGCTTCTTCAAGGTCTCCCACATGGGTGCAGGGCCCCAAGGACTTGGGCCGTCTTCCACTGCTTTCCCAGGCCACAGCAGAGAGCTGGATCTGACGAGGAGCAGCCAGGACTAGAACCAGCACGCATATGAGATGCCGGTGCTGCAGGCGGAGTATTAACCTACTGTGCCACAGTGTCAGCCCCAGTTACACCATTTTATATTACCACCAAGAGTGTTCAAAAGTTCTAGTTTCTCCACATCCTTGCCAACTACTTAAGAGTGACTTTTGATGTTCTTGCTAGTGGCTATCCTGATAGGAGAGAGGTGATATCTCATTATGATTTTCTTTTAAGGATTGATTTGAAAGGGATTGAGAGAGAGAGAGAGAGGAGAGAGAGAGAGAGAGAGAGAGAGAGAGAGAGAGAGAGAGAGATCGATCTTCCATTTGCTGATTCACTTCCCAAGTGGCTGCAATAGTCAGGACTGAAGCCAGTAGTCAGAAACTCCATCCAGGTCTCTCACATGGGTATCAGGGGCCCAAGCACATAAACAAGGATCTGGATTGGAAGTAGAGCACCTGGGACTCTGATATGGGATGCCTGCCTTGCATGGTAGTTGTGCCACAATGTCCAGCCTCTTGTTTGGGTTTTGGTTTGCATTTCTTTAATGATAGTGATGTTGAACATTTTTAAAATATGTGTGTTGTTTGTTTGTAAATCATCTTTTGAGAAATGTCTGTTCATTTTTGCTCGTACTTAAATATTTTTGTTTCTGAGTTATTGGGAGTTCTTTGTGTTCTTGCTCTCAATCATTTATCAGATACATGAATATTATTTCAAGTATTGAAACATTTTGTCGGTTGCTTTTCCCCCTCTCTTAATAGTGTCCCTTGATTTATAGAAGTTCTTAATATTTTTAAGGGTTTATTTATTTGAAATTCAGAGTTACAGAGAGAGAGAAGGAGAATCATAGGTCTTCCATTGTCTGGTTCATCCTTTAGATGGCTGCAATGGTCAGGGCTGGGCCTGGCAGAAGCCAGGATTCAGGGGCATCATCCAGGCCTCCCAAATATTTGGGCCATCTTCAGCTGCGTTCTCAGGCCCATTAGCAGGAAGCTGGATCAAAAGTGGAGCAGCCAGGACACAAACTGACACGTGTATGAGGTGCTAGCTTCAGAGGTGGTGGTTTTACCCGCTATATCATAGTACTGACCCCCGAAATTCTTAATTTTAATGCTGTCCAGTTTATCTAATTTTTTATTAATTAATTTGTTTATTTTGCTGTCATATCCAGTCATTACCAAACTCATGTTATGAAGGTTTTCTCTTAGGTTTTCTTCTTAGAGTTTTATAGTTTTAGCTATCTTGTGTTGAGATCTTTGATCGTTTTTTAGTTAGTTTTTGTATATGGTATGAGGGTCCAGTTCCTCCTGCCCCCACCTTCTTTTTGCATGGGGGTATCCAGTTTGTACCATTTAAGAATGTTCTCTCCCAAGTGAGTAGTTGTGGCACTCCTGTCAAGTCATTTGACTGTGTGAGTTCAAGTACTCATACTAGTTTTGAGAGTACTAACATCTAAAAAAGTTAACCTAGAAGTAATTGTACATTTTGTGACATAAAATGAAGTCAGTGTTTCAAGCTGTAAGGTCTTTTTTTGTATTGTAGTCTTTTTCCAGAAGAGTATCAATAATGTAGCCATATCGCAGTTTTAAGATATTTTTCTTTTTAAGATTTATTTTTTTATTTGAAAGGCAGAGTTACACAGAGAGAGAAGGAAAAGGAGAGAGAGAGAGAGAGAAAGAGAAAGAGATTCGGTCTTATATACAATGGCTGGAGCTGTGCTGATCCTAAGCTAGGAACCAGGAGCTTTTTCTGGGTCTCCCATGTGGATACAGGGGCCCAAGGACTTGAGCTGTCTTCCACTGCTTTCCCAGGCCTTAGCAGAGAGCTGGATTGGAAGTGGAGCAGCCGGGACTCGAACCAGCATCCATATGGGATGCCAGCACTGCAGGTGGAGGCTTACCTGCTATGCCACAGCGCTGGCCCCCTAATAGGTTGTTAATGTTACACACTGAGCCAGTGATTTTTCAAACTCTCCTAACAACAAAATCTCTCCAGCTGTTTTTTTTTTTTTCTCAAAGTCTTTGATGGGCCTTCAGTGTTTGTATTTATAGTTATTATTTTGTTAATTTATATTCATCTCAAAAAATCAACATAACAGTTTTTACGTAGTTTCGCTAATTGATGCTAACACAAGTTCATGCGTTTGTGGTTTCTAGTGTATTGAAAACATGTGCATGTTATGGTGTTAGGATTTGTGCTTTTTCTAATTTGAAAATTATTAGTGTCACAACATTTTTAACTGAAATGTATACTGTTCACCTGAAACTACCATGGAAGTCAGGGAAAAACCATGGATTTCTTTAGGTATATTTGAGGTTCAACTTGCCCTATAGAGATCTGTTTTTCTCTATTCAGAGATAACCAGAGAATCACAAATAAAAAGGTCTTGACTTCATTAGTGCCAAAATTGGGCTAATTGAACAGACCAACAGCCAGCTTGATTGGATGTTTTCTCCCTCTCTACTAAGGATCTATGAAATGCATCCAAAGACATTTCATCTTTTGTGTGTCAGTTTATGGCTTATAAAAATAAAAGTAATTAGATAGATAAAGATAGCAGAATTTTTGTAGTTAGAGTAATAATTTTGTTCTTTGAGATTTGATCTTAAGTATGTCATTAGCATATGGTTACTTTCTGAAGGAAGATAATAATTTTGAGATTCAGCATTCTTAAATAAAGTACAGGTTCTAAGAAATAAATTACTTGGGTAGATATTGTGACACAGACTGTTAAATAGCCGCTTGGAATGCCTGCATTGCATATCAGAGTGCTGGCTTAATACAGGCTCCTTTTACCTGATCCAGCTTCCTGCTGATGGACCTGGATAGGCAGCACATGATGGCTCAACTGCTTGGGTCCCTGGTACCCAAGTAGGAGGACTTGGATGGAGTTACAGGCTCCTCACCTCAGCCTGGCCCATCTCTGGCTGTCGGGGACATTTGGGGAGTGAACCAGCTGGTAGAAGATCTCTCTCTCTCTTCTCCTCTCTGTTGTTCTGCCTTTAAAATAAACAAATGTTTAAAAAGTTACCTTTTAAAAATCACTTCTTTAATAGAATATCTGATGAGCTTATTGTATTTATAATGAAGGATGCTGTTTTTAAAAGCTGTAGCCATTATCTAATTGCTATGCAGTAGAACGAAGTAATTTTGTCGAGCCCAAGATATTTTTTTTTTTTTTTTTGACAGGCAGAGTGGACAGTGAGAGAGAGTGACAGAGAGAAAGGTCTTCCTTTTGCCGTTGGTTCTTCCTCCAATGGCCGCCGCAGCCAGCGCGCTGCAGCCGGTGCACCGCGCTGATCCGATGGCAGGAGCCAGGTGTTTCTCCTGGTCTCCCATGGGGTGCAGGGCCCAAGTACTTGGGCCATCCTCCACTGCACTCCCGGGCCATAGCAGAGAGCTGGCCTGGAAGAGGGGCAACTGGGACAGAATCCGGTGCAGCTGGGACTGGAACAAGCACCCATATGGATGCGGGCACTGCAGGCGGGGGCTTTACCTGTTATGTCACAGCGCCGGCCTACCGTTTAGTTTTAAAAATCGTCAGAATTTGAAGATTTCCCCTTGTAGCCAGAAAAAAAGGAATGTCTATATCCTAGTGGCATATTAATTTCTTGCTGAATAATAAGAGTCTAATATATTTAAGATTGCTTTTAAAAAACTTATCATTAATATCCTGGCGACCATTTAGTGACATGTTTAAAATCAAAATTATTTTGATTAACAAGAAGCAGTTTTCATATATTTATTTGCTGGGGAATATTTTCTGAACAGTACACAGTTGTCTAGGTTTAAGGGAGTTGGAAACAGAAAAAAAATTCCTTTTTTTTTTTTTTTAAACTGGATTTATTTCTTTGAACATTTCTGTCTAATCAAGATGGAGGCGAGTTTTCTCCATGTAGAGAACTGAGTTCCTGGAACTGGAACTGTGGTGTTAGAGGCTGACCTCTTGAAAGGTTGGGGGCGAAATCTGAAACAGGACGAAAGTTTTAGAAAATTCTGCAGATTAGTCTTAGCTAGATAAGAATATGAAAAGTATTATGATACTCTTAGCATTTCAGTATTATAGACTTAGCAGAAGCAGAAAAACAAATGCTTGGCTAAATGACTTTAATAAGGCACCAGTGGTCTGGAAATATTTCTAAGTTACCAGAATGTTATGCAGTAAAATCTGGAGTTACTTTTCTTTTTCTGCTTTCAGCACTTTTTATTTATTTTATTTGACCCATATACAGTCACCTTATTCTCAATTTTGACAGTATGTCTGTAAATCCTGTGACCTATGCTATGAGATCTTTGTTTTCCTTTTTGCTTCTAGCTTTCTCTCTCTCCATTCTAAGCTCATTAAAATTTAAAAAAAATGAGATTAGACCTGCTGTTTCTGAGGAGTGTGGTGTTCAACACACTCTTGGTGGCTTAGTACACTAGATTTTCAGCCTTTTAGAAGTATTTGCTTTACTTAGAAATAATTATGGAAAGTTTTCTGTGTGGAGTAAATGGTTTCTTTGTATTGTCAAAGTTTTTTTTCAATTCTTTGAGCATCATGATTTAGTTGATTTGTGTTCATGAAGTTTGCAGCTTTGTTGCTAGAAAGTTTATTTTAAAGATGTGATTGTAACCATTTTTTAGGATTAATTATTAGTTGATTGTTAAATGGTAGTAAGTTTTAGATTATTTAGCAATAATAATATTTTAGTTGTGCTAGGACAAATTTTGGAGATTGCTATTATAATACGAAATTAGGAATTTATTTTTAAAAGTGGTTGATTTAAGTGGGCAGCTTAAACAGTTAAATGTTCAACTTTTGTGTATTCTAAGTTAGCACAATTAGCTATCAGTTATGAATGAGGACCTGATTCGGATATTTTAGGCCCTTTTAAAAAACAAATTTCATGACTTAAATTTTCTTATGTTGGCATACTCATTGTCATATTTTAAATAACTTTTATATTTGTAACTCTAGATAAAAATCTACAGTAAGTTTATTCACTTTTTATCATGTGTGATTTCAAAATGAAAGAACAGGATGAGAAAAAATCCTTGGAAACAAAGTCAACAAGTACTTTTGAAGCAATGAGATAAGAAGCATGATGATTATGATAAGAAATCCTAAGACAGTTTCTACCTATATTGTTGTTTGTGTTTGACTCCCGTTATCATCCAGTAAATGAAGTAGTGTATTTCGCAAGAGATTTAATACCTTTTTGCTGCAGTGTAAATGAAATACTACGGCCCTCAGTTGAGTAATGCTCACACAGGCCTCAGATATAAAGTTCAGTCAGTGCAGTTGTTGCGGCCCATTTCATTGAAGGAATGGGGACAACAGTTTGTTTGTAAGTGCCATGGAGCTGAGTACAAAGACGCCAGTGACCTTCGAACCCCTGTAGCTGTGCCTCTGAAGGAGGGATTGTTTGAAAATGGGAAAAGCTGCCAGTAGACTTGGGATATGCTTTCTCTGTGTTTTCTGCAGAGTTGTTGAATGACTGTACTCCAGAAAAACAAAAAAAACCAAAACATTCCAAAACTTAATTGGAAGAAATTCCTAACTGGTTTTAGAAGAATCTCATGTCTGCATAGCAAAACCTAATTAGATATTCATATTCCAAAATGATAGTCATTAAAAATATTGTCTCAGAAAAATGGCCACATTAATTACTGCCGTTTTATGCGTTGACAAGGCTGGTAGACACTTGTGGGTCCTTCCTTTGCAGTTCTTGTTATAGTCCTACCAAAAGCTGTCCTTCTGTATCTGGGTCACACTCATTTCTTGTCTGTCTTTTACATTATTCAAATCTTGGGCATTATTTGCAGAGCAAAACCCATAAATATTTGTCAAATGAATGAGTAAAGTAATAAATCTATAGAAAAGTGTTTTTGTGTGTGAGAAAGTAGGAATAATGACATTTGTAGTACTCTTTTTCTCCTGTCTTTCCCACAGTGGTTAATAAAAATCTAGTGACACCGCTCAATATGGGGGTCCCATAAGTTCAGTGTCTGATAGCATAGCTTAACCTTTGAGTATACTGTTGCACTAGTCAGTATCAAACTGGGCCTGGAGTACATGGCTTTATTTCAAATCTGTTGTCCTTGCAAATGGCCAACGAATCAATATCGCTCTTTCCATTGTGGAGAAAAACTGGCTGTGGTTCAGGTTGTTATATATCTCTTAGCCGTGATTAATGAAGCACAATGTTTATATTTGAAATTAAGTCATCAAGTCACCATTAGGTAGTGCTTTGAAGTAGTTCCTCCTTCCCATCTATAAACATTTTAACATATTTTTCATATATTTTCAGTAGTACTTTTTATGATCAGTGGTCGGTGTTGTAATTTGGATCTGGTTATGAATTATTGCAGAAATCTGTGATTGTGTTACTTAACTGGAGCCATAGGAGTTGAATGTTTGACTTCATTAGCAACATTGTCTTGGTGAATTATAAGGGTTAGGGTTGAAAATTACTATGGTGTTTATGATAAGAAAGGTGTCTGGATTTTTAGTAAACATATATTAAAAACTAATTTATGAAAAGCTTAACAGAGGGGCCAGTGCTGTGGCATATGAGGTTAAGCTTCCACCTGCGGTGCCGGCATTCTATATGGGCAGCAGTTCATGTCCCAGTTGCTCCTCTTCCTATCCAGTTCTCTGCTTATGGCCTGGAAAAGCAGTGGGAGATGATCCAAGTGCTTGGGCCCCTGCACCCATGTAGGAGACCTGGAAGAAACTCTTGGCTCCTGGCTTCGGATCATCTCAGATCTAGCTGTTGTGGCCACTTGGGGAGTAAACCAGCAGATGAAGACTTCTCTCTGTCTCCTCTATGTCTGTAATTCTAACTCTCAAATAAATAAATAAATAAAATTTTAAAAAGCTTAATATAGTTTTTTTTAAAAAGATTTATTTATTTATTTGTAATGCAGAGTTAGGGGGAGAGAGAGAAAGATGATCCTCAAATGTCTGCAACAGCCAGGTCTGGGCCAGGCCAAAGCCAGGAGCCAGGATCTGCTTCTGGGTCTGCCATGTGGGTGCAGGGGCCCAAACACTTGGGCCATCTCCCACTCCTCCTTTCCCAGGTGCATTAGCAGGGAGCTGGATGGGAAGTGGGGCAACCAGGACTTGAACCAGCACCCATATGGGATACAGGCTTTGCAAGTGGCAGCTTAACCTGCTGTGCCACAACACTGGCCCCAACGCTTAACGTAGAATTTTTTTTAAGATTTATTTATTTATGTATTTGAAAGAGTTACAGAGAAGCAGAGAGAGAGAGAGAGAGAGAGAGAGAGAGAGAGAGAGAGGTCTTCCATCTTCTGGTTCACTCCCCAGTGGCCAGAGATGCACTGATCTGAAGGCAGGTGAGAGCTTCTTCCAGGTCTCCCACACCAGGTGCAGGGGCCCAAGGACTTGGGCCATCCTCTACTGCTTTCCCAGGCCATAGCAGAGAGCTGGATAGGAAGTGGAGCAGCTGGGACTCGAACCGGTGTCCATATGGGATGCCAGCATTGCAGGTGACGGCTTTATCCGCTACACCACAGTGCCAACCCCTTAATGTAGATCTTAATTCATTGATTCTTGAAGACTTTTGTTCATATGAAAAATTATTTGGGAGCTTTAGACTTGAGTCTTTTTTTTTTCATTTTATTTATTTATTTGAGAAACTCAATCCGAGTTTCCTGTATGGTTGGTAGGGACCCAAGCACTAGAGCTATCATGATTCTCTCCCAGGGTATGCATTGGTGGAAGGCTGGAATTGAAGAGTGGAGCTGGGACTTGAACCAAGGCACACCCTATGTGGTAAATAGGCACCTTAACCAGCATCTTTAACTGCTTCACCAACATGCTTACACCCCATCCTTGAGTCTTGATTTATCAGCTACTCTTATGAAATATAATGACTTACTAGCAGAGGATTTTTAAACTCTTTTTATGCCTCTGTTTTAAATGTCTTTGGACCAAGCAGGCCCTCAGGAGTTAATTATCTGAGAGAGCTGTTTCTCAGAGGAGACAGAGCTGTGTGGTAGGAGGGGACTACCTCTGTGAAAATAAGTTTGGCTGTCAGGGAAGATGGTAGAAAGGCTGGGAGCTGGAAGTGTATTGAAAGAGGGACATAGTACATATTGCTGCGGAAGAGCAGTTTTGAACCCCTAATTTGAATGGAACAAGAGAATGGGCAATGTAAGTAATTTTAATTATAGGGAAAGAGAGTGAGTGTTTAGCCTAGTGGCCAAGATGCCTGTGTTTTGTAGTGGAGTACCTAGGTTTGATTCTTGGCTGCTGACTCCTAACGCCAGCTTCCTGCTAATGCATACACTTGGAGGCAGTGGTGATGGCTCAAATTCCTGCCCTCTACTTGGGGGGCCTGGATTGCATTTCTGACTTTGGTCCTGCCTGTTGTGGGCATTTGGGGAATGAATCTGCGGACCGGAGCTCGCTTGCTCTCGCTCTCTCTCTCTGCCTTTCTGCCTCTCAAATAAAGTTTAAAAAACATAAAGGGGAGGATATGTATAGGTTAATATGCAAATATTTTGTCATTTTATCTAAGAAACTTGAGCATCCATGGATTTTGGAATCTGCCCAGAGGTCTTGGAACCAGTCTGTCACTGATACTAAGGGATGACTATACTTGATTTTATAAAATGACCAGTGTAAGTTCTTTGGATGAATGGCAAAAAATGTTTTGGGTCATAAAAAGGCAGACTGAAAATTTACTGTTCTTAAAAAAAATTGTCATGAAACAAATAATGTCTTTATAAATAAATAAGTTCTGTTAGTTTTTTATTTGTTATTAGCTTATTGTATCTGAGAACTGAGTATTTAAAAAACATTCAACTTTTTAAAAATAATTTTCTTTTAAAAGGTTAAAATTCAAATCTGAAAGAAAAATGACCTGGACAGTGATCCGTACCTGCTAACTGAAGAAATGGTGGCTATTCCTGGCCTTTAAATGCTATGATGCTTAAATTTTTCAATTTCCTCCTCTATTCAGTAGTATGGAAAATACTTTGAAAAAAGAGTTTCCAGGGCAGTGGGCATCTGAGCTAGTGATTTAGATGCCCTCTGGATGCATCTGGGTACCTGGGTTTGGTATCTGACTCCAGGGATGCAGTGATGAGGACTCATAGAATTGCATTTTTGTCACCCACGTGGGAAAGCTGAGTTGCATTTCCAGCTCTGAGCTTTGGCTCTGGTACAGCCTCAGCCATTGTCTATCTATCTCTGCCTTTCAAATACATTAATACTATTAATCAAAAATCATGAGAGTTGTACTACAGAAAATCACTTCTATATCAGGAGTTAAATACTTGTAAATTGCTAGATTAAAAAATATATATTCAGTATTACTAAACATATCAGGTACTCTTTTTAATTTACATGAGATGATGTGTCAGAAAAGAGGAGGGCACTATTTTTTATAAAAAGATTTATTTATTTGAAAGGCAGAGTTACAGAGGTGGGTCAAGATCTTCCATCTGTTGGTTCATTCCCCAGATGGCTGCAATGGTGGGGCTGGGCCTGGCCAACGTTAGGAACCAGGAACTCCATCTATGTCTCCCATGTGGGTAGGCAGGGCCCAGGTACTTGGGCCATCTTCTACTACCTTTCTAGGAGCATCAGTAGGGAGCTGGATTTGAAGTAAAGCAACCGGTACTTGTGTGGGATGCTGGCATTACAGGCCACAGCTGAACCTGCTGTGCCACAGTGCCAACCTCTCCTCCTTCTGGTTTCTGATAGAATTTACATTTGGTTAGAAGCACGTGTGCCTGACTGCCTCCTCCCTAATTTCTTTTAAGTCACTGTCCTTTGGACTTTGTTTTTTTATGCATCTGAACATGTACATTATGATATACTCTCAGAGATTGATTATAATTTAACAAGGGATTTTATCTGACTTCAAACCTGGAAGACTCTGGGATTTTTCTGATTATTTCTGTCTTTTAGACATGATTGGACCAGCTGGGTATCCAGCTGGATTGATATTGGTTACTGCTGGAAGGTTGAGAAATGCAAAGTAATAACAAAAATAGTCTGTAGCATTTCCTACTGTCATTTCATTTTCTCTCATATTAAGTCCTTAGCTTCATTTAGCTACATGATCTATATTGAAACTAAAGAATTCCCTCTGAATGGAGAGAACTTCCAGCTAGTCAGAGTACTATATGGGTCATCTGCTTTGGTTAAGGACAGAAATTTGACTTTTTGAGCTGATCCCCATACCGAGGTTAGTTGTGGAGATCTTTTTCCTTTTATAAAAAATGTAATCATGTGTAGTATACATATAGTGAAAATATGTAGATGAATTGTGCAGCTCTTTGAAGTTTTCACAAACTGAGCCCATTTGTATAAACAACATCTGACCAAGAAACAAAGCTCTCCTGTGTCCCATGTGGATTATCCGTATTGAGTTCTGCATTTTTCACTAGCATTTGATGCTGTCACTTTTTAATCTAGTCGTTCTGGTGGGTGTTTGTTTTATGAAATGCCTGTTCATGTCTTTTGCCCATGTTTCTATTGGGTATTTGCTTTATTGTTTGTGGGAGTCTTTTATATGCTAGGTACTTTTTTGTGAAATATTGTATTGTGAATAACTTTTCTTTCTCCCTGGGTTATTTTACTCTTTTTTGGGGAGATTAAAATTTTATTTACTTATTTGAGAGCTGTCAGGAGGAAGAAAGTGATGGGGGGAGAGAGGGAGAGGAGAAGAGGGAGAGAGAGGAGTAGAAGGGAGAGAGGGAGAGAGGAAAAGAGAGAAAGAGAGAAAGGGAACGTGAACATGAACTTGATCGAACTCTCATTTCCTGGTTCATTCCTGAAATGCCCACAAAGGCTGGGACTGGGCTGAGGCTGAAACTGGGAGTTGGGAACTCTTTCCAAGTCTGGGCAGAGACGCAATTACTTGAGCTATCACTATTGCCTCTCAGGGTCTTTGTTAGCAAGGAGCTAGACACAGGAGCTAGAACCCAGGTATAAAACCCAGGTACTGTGATAGAAGATATGGGTGTCTTTAATTGCTCGACCAAACACCTACCCCTCTCTTCACTATTTCAAGGGTGTTTTGAGGAATAGCTCTTATAGTCCTACTTGTTTTCTTCTATGGTCAATTCTTTTTGGACATTGTTTAAAATATGTATTTTTGTCTAGCCTAATGTCATAAAGATAATCCATATTTTCTTCTTTAAAATATTTTACCTTTTATATTTGGATCTGCATCTCTTTTGGAGTTGCTTTTTGTGTAGGATGTGAGGGGCACAATGCATTTTTCCATGTGATTATTTCATTGAGTCAGCACCATTTAGTAAGATTATCCTTTTCCCACTGCACTGCAGAGAAAGTTTTGTCATAAATCAGGTAACCAAATATATATGGGTTGTTTGTGAACTCTGTTTTATTCTATAAGTCAGTTTTCTACCTATTTATAAATACTATACTGTTCTAATCATTATAGCTTTATGACAGGTTTTTGTAAATGTAAATGTTAATTTCTCCAATTATATTCTTTAAGATAGCCTTAGCTAACCTTGGGGATTGTCAACTGGTTAGGTGGAATAAATATTCATTTTGCATATTTTGCATGCCTTCTAACTTCTACCATATGCTTCCTTTACCTAGAGGACTGAAATACTGGCATTACTCTGCTTATCCATTAAGAGATGCAGTTAGGAACTCTAACCTCTTAATGGTTTTTCAGATTTTTTGAGTAAACAGAAGATGATTTCTTGGTACACACAAAGTACATCACATTTAAATAGTGCTCTCATAGCATAAATCATTGCAATGTGCAGTAATCAAATATTTAGTTTAAATGTATGTGTTTAATTGCACTGATAGTTAATTTTCTCATTTGTAAGTAATCAGCTGTTTTGTTTACGATTATGACCATTTCTGTAGAAGCTGTGTTTGGAAATTAGTTTGCTTCAAAAAGATGAAACATGAATAGTGACTGAGTCCATCTGGAAGAATGAATCATCTGTGTATGACATTTAAAGCAGTGATCTTTGTTGGTAGCAACCTGATATTGTCATTCTGAAGAAGTTTCTCTTCTGTGTCTGACCTCTTTTCCTCTTCTATTTCACATTGATTTAAGTGAGAGAAATCATAAGGTGTTAAAGTAAAATAGTTAATTATTTATCTTCAAAATTGACCATTCTTAACCCATTTTCTTTGAGAAGTGAAGAACAGGAATGAGGAAGGGAAATGATGAGCCTTCTGGGTGCAGTAGACTGTGTGTTCTGAATTTCCATAGGACACATTTCTTCATACCTGATACATGTTTTAAATTTATTTTAAATAAATAAGTTTTAAATTTATTTATTTACTTGAAAGGCAGAGTTACGGGGGGGCAGAAGAAGAGGCAGAGGCAGGGGGTGAGGGGGAAGAGAGAGAGAGAGAGAGCGAGAGAGAGAGAGAGAGAGAGAGAAAGGTGGGTCTTCCATCTGCTGGCTCACTCCCCAAATGGCTACAATGGCCAGAGGTGGGCTGATCCGAAGCCAAGAGCCTGGAGCCTGGAGCCTCTCCTGGGTCTCCTGTGTGGGTGCAGGGGCCCAAGGAGTTGGGGCATCTTCTGCTGCTTTCCAAGGCCATAGCAGAGAGCTGGATCGGAAGTGGAGCAGCCAGGACTCTAACTGGCGTCCATACGGGATGCTGTTGCTGCAGGTGGCAGCTTTACTTGCTGTGCCATAGTGCTGGCCCAAATATATTATTTCAAACTGAGAATATCTTGGAAAACGTGGTCAGGATGATAACTAGGGAAGCACTTTTTTCCCCTAAGATTCATTCATTTATTTAAAAGGTAGAATTACAGAGAGGCAGAGGAAGAGGCAAACAGAGAGAGAGAGACAGAGAGAGAGAGTAGAGATAGAGAGATCTTCCATCTGCTGGTTCACTTCCCAAATGGCTGCAATGGCTGGAGCTAGGCAAATCTGAAGCCAGGAGCTAGAAGCTTCTTCCATGTCTCCCTCATGGTTTTAGGGGCCTGAGCACTTGAGCCATCTATCACTGCTTTCCCAAGCACGTTAACAGGGAGCTGGATTGAAAGTGGAGCAGCCAAGATTCAAACCTGCGTCCATATGAGATGGCAGCACTGCAGGTAGCAGCTTTACCAACTATGTCATAGCACTGCCCCTCCCCCCATAGATTTATTGATTTACTTTTAAGAGAGAGTGAGAAATGGGGGGAGAGAGAGAGAGAGAGAGAGAGAGAGAGAGAGAGAGAGTGTGAGCTTCCATCCACTGGTTCACTCCCTAGATGGCTGCAATGTCCAGGGGTGGGCCAATCCCAAGCCAAGAGCCAGGACTTCTTTAGAGTCTTCCATATGGGTGGCAGGGGCCCAAGTACTTTAGCCATCTTATGCTGCCTTCCCAGGCCATTAGCAGAGAGCTGGATGGAAGTGGAACAGCTGGGACTGGAAGCAGCACCCATATGGGATGCTGGCATTTCAGGCAGCAGCTTTGCTTAATGCCACAATGCCGGACCTGAGGGAACCTTTTTCTGCTTTTTAAAATAGACAACCGAATGATCAGAGATCTGTGTGTATATGGACTATATCACTGTTTCCCACCACCCCATTTTCAATTAATAAATGGTGTGTTAAGAGGGTAGGGTTCCTGTTTGATTAAACATTGGAACTGAATGTAATTTAGGATATGAAATTCTCACCATATTTACTTAATCTTAACTGCAAGTAAAAAATACATCGTTTTATTTATAATATAACAGTTAAAAATTAACCGTGTCGGCCGGCGCCATGGCTCAACAGGCTAATCCTCCACCTTGCGGCGCCGGCACACCGGGTTCTAGTCCCGGTTGGGGCGCCGGATTCTGTCCTGGTTGCCCCTCTTCCAGGCCAGCTCTCTGCTGTGGCCTGGGAGTGCAGTGGAGGATGGCCCAGGTGCTTGGGCCCCGCACCCCATGGGAGACCAGGAAAAGCACCTGTCACCTGGCTCCTGCCATCGGATGAGCGCGGTGCACCGGCTGCAGCGTGCCGGCTGTGGCGGCCATTGGAGTGTGAACCAACGGCAAAGGAAGACCTTTCTTTCTGTCTCTCTCTCACTGTCCACTCTGCCTGTCAAAAAAAAAAAAAAAAGATTAAAAAAAATTAACTGTGTCCTGTAAATATCAGTTAGTTTGGTCCATAGTGTAGATTAGCTCTGTTGTTTGTTGATTTTCTGTCTGTTGATTTGTCCATTGATGAAAGTGGGGGTGTTGAAGTCCTCTATTACTGATGTATTGGAGTCTATGTCTTCCTTTAGATCCATTAACATTTGTTTTACATAGCCAGGCACCCTGGTATTGGTTGAATATTACTTTTACTGTAGTGACATCTTTCTGTTGAATTGATCCCTTAATCATTACAGAGTGCCGCTCTTTGTCTTAACAGTTTTAATGTTAAAGTCTATTTTGTCTGATATTACAATGGCTTTCTGCCATTTTTGCTTTCTGCTACCATGGAATATCTTTTTCCATCCTTTCACTTTCAGTCTGCATGTATCTCTGTATATTCTTGTAGGCAGTTTTAAATTACATGGGTCTTGCTATTTAGTCCATTCATCCAGTCTGTATCTTTTAATTGGAGAATTTAGGCCATTTATAATTCAAGGTTACTATTGATAAGTAATGACTTGGCCCTGCCATTTTTCTGTAAAAATTTGTATTGTTTGCTTTGAATTACCTCTGTACTTCTACTATGAGATTTTCTGCCTTCACATTCTTTCATAGTGATGACCATGTTTCTGTGTTTTGGTGTGTAGCACATCTTTAAACATTATTTGTTCGGCCGGCGCTGCAGCTCAATAGGCTAATTCTCCACCTTGCAGCGCTGGCACACAGGGTTCTAGTCCCGGTTGGGGAACCAGGTTCTGTCCCGGTTGCCCCTCTTCCAGGCCTGCTCTCAGCTGCGGCCAGGGAGTGCAATGGAGGATGGCCCAAGTGCTTGGGCCCTGCACCTGCATGGGAGACCAGGAGAAGCACCTGGCTCCTGCCATTGGATCAGCGCGGTGCGCTGGCCGTGGCAGCCATTAGAGGGTGAACCAACAGCAAAGGAAGACCTTTCTCTCTTTCTCTCTCTCTCTGTCACACTGTCCACTCTGCCTGTCAAAAAAACAAAACATCATTTGTAAGGCTGGACTAGTGGTGACAAATTCTTTCAATTACTGTTTGTTACGGAAGGTCTTTATTTCACATTCATTCATAAATGTGAGCTTTGCAGGGTACAATATTTTGGGTTGACAGTCTTTTAAGACTTGGATTATGTCTCTCCATTCTCTCCTAGCCTGTAGGGTTTCTGATGTGAAATCAGCTGTGAGTCTATTTGGAGATCCTTTGAAAGTAATCTGGTGTTTCTCTTGTGCACCTTCTGGAATCTTTTCTTTATGTTTTAATGTTGAAAGTTTGACTGCAATATGTCATGGTGAAGATCTTTTCATCTATGTTAGGAGTTTTGTGTGCTTCCTGTGCCTGGATGTTCCTTTCTTTCTCCAAATTAGGGAAGTTTTCTGCTCTTATTTCACTGTGTAGGCCTTCTAATCCATCTGTCTTTCCACACTTTCAGAAACTCCTAAGACCTATATGCTGGTTCATTTGATAGTATCCAACAAATCTCCAAGACTTTAATTTTTCTGATTTCTTCTTCCTTTTTTCATCTGACCTGAGATATTTCCATAGATTTGTCTTCTAGCTCAGACATTCTTTCTTCTGCCTACCAAGTCTGTTGTTAAGTCTTTCCAATGTTTGTTTGTTTTTCTTAATTTGATAAAATGAAATCTTCATTTCTAACATTTTAATTTGATTTCTGTTAAAATCTCAATCTCATGGACGAATTTTTCTTCTATGTCATGTATGAATTTTTTAACTTGTGAATTTGCTTCTCATTGCTTCTGAATAATCCTGTGATTAGCCTTTTGAATTCCTTTTCAGGCTTTTCCTCAATCTCTTCTTCTTCACATTCTAATATTGAAGTGCTGTATTCCTTTGATAGAGCCATGTTGTCTTCCTTGTTCTTGGTTCTTGAATTTCTGAATTTATTTTTAGGCATTCATGAAAACACTTTTTGGTTTTCTCCACTGTTGTCTTTCTATCATTGAACTATTCCTCTGTGGCTTAGTGGAGTATCTGCTTCTTCAGTGACTTCCCCTGAGGTGTGTGCTGGGTGGGGTCACTGCTCAAGGGTTGGGGGAGATCCCAGAGTAATATGGAAGTTGAGTGTGGTAGATCTCTTCTACTGCCTGCAGGGGGAAGGGTATGATCACACTTCACCTTCTCTTCCAAGGTGATCAGTGCCTCCAGTTAGTCCACAGTGGGTATAGCTGTCACCCACGCTGATGCATGAGCTGTACAAAGGATCTGTGCAATCTTTATTGTTAGCACAGAACCCTCTGCAATGACCCACTTTTGGCAGTCAGGGAGCTCTGAGCCTCTGACGCCAGACACAGTGATTGCCCAGTAACCCAGCTATCCCTCATGCCCTATCGTGCAGTCACAGAATTCCCACAGTCACAGCATGCAAGTCTCCCACAGTCACGGCGTGCAAAGATCCACTCTTCATCCCTGTGAGCTTGCCCTGTTCTCTGAGAGACCAGAGATGTTTCCAGGTGTTCCTTCCTGTGTGTGTGCACCACCTTAGCAGTTTGAGCCCTGGAGTCTGTGATAGGTTGAGAGGATGAGAGCAGCTCACAATCTCAAGTGGGTGCCCAGCCCCCAGTCAGTCCTCCCAGCCACATTCAAAGTCAGTGGGGAATAGGATTTTTCCTCTGGTAAAATTTCTTGGTTGTATGTGCAAGGTCTGCCACAGCCTCTATTGGTGTCAAAATTGCGCCTTCACCCTGCGGGTTGCCAGGAGCCCTTGTGGGAGGATGGGGAGAAAGAAACGTATATTTCCGTGGCTGGATTAGGGTACCCTGCCCTTTGGTAGGGGTCCAGGCTGGACTCAAAGACAGTGTTGTCAGCAAGGTGCTCCCTCATGCAGTATCACCAGTGGCACGGGCTGCTGCAGTCTGCTCTCACTTCCCTCTCAGAAGCTGACGTCTACTCCAGCCCTGGCTGCAGCTGAGTGTGGTGTCCGTGCTTACTGTTATGCATCCCCTGTCCCATGCTGCTCTGTGGTGTCCCTCTTCTTTCTGCAGAATTTAAACCGCAAATTTCTCTCCAGCTGTCCCCTGGGAATATACTTCCTTTGCTTCCGCTGTTTCCCCCTGGTCAAAATCAGCATGTTTTTTCCCCCTATTCATCCATTTTATTTTTTTAAAGAGTTATTGATTTACTTTGAAAGTCAAAGTTGTTGGAAGAAGGAGGGAGGGAGGAGGGAGGGAAGGAATAAAGAAAGAGAGAGAGGGGAGAGAAAGAGAGAGAAACAGACCTTCGATCTGCTGGTTCACTTCCCAGATGGACACGAGCCAACACTGGGCCAGGCCGAAGCCAAGAGTTTTATCTGGATCTCCCACACAAGTGGCAGAGGCCTAAATACTTGTGCCATCTTGTGCTGCTTTCCCAGACCATTAACAGGGAGCTGAATTGGAAGTGAAGCAGCTTGGACACAAACTGTCACCCATATGGAATGTGGTCAGCGTTGCAGGCAATGGCTTTGTCTGCTATGCCCCAATGCCAGTTCCCTGGTAACAGTAATTTAAATGATTTGTAAATGATTTTAATGATTTGTATAATGTAAAAAGCTCTCATATTCTTGTTCCATCCCCAAATACCTACAACAGAGAGCTGGACTAGGCCAAAGCCAGGAACTGGGTACTCAATATGTGTCTCCCACATGGATCATTGGGACTTAATGTTTCTTGAACCATCATTGTTACCTTTCAAGGTCTGCATTAGTAGGGGTAGAACTGGCTATTGAACCCCAAGCACTGTGAGATGGGATCCAGGAGTCTTGACCTCTAAGCTGTATGCCTGTCTGCAGGCACCATCTTATTTAGTTAAGAGGCAGCTGATTAGCTGGCGGTCGTTGCATCTTACCCAACTTTTTGAGAGAGGATCCTAGTGCAGTTTGTTGTGTTCATTCATTGCTAATCAAAAATTAGACATGACTGGCAGAATGCAAAGCTGTTAAGTAGACCAATTAGTGATGGTGCAGGTGTTAAAGATGATTCAAGAATGCTGTAGATATAAAGTTAAAATTAGTTTAGAATTTATTCTAAGCTACAGGTTGTTTGTTTTTTTCTGTGGTGGTGACAATGCAAGATAGAGGCACATAATTATTAACCTTCAGTATTTTCTGCTTTCTTTTTTTTTTTTTTTCTGGTATGGCTCCTCCCTTCCCCCTGAAACCTTTTACTTAAGGAATACAAACTTCATGCATTTCATAAACACAACTTTAGGAACATAGTGATTCTTCCCACTGTACCCACCCTCCCACCTGCATTCCCACTCTTCTCTTCTTGCCTCTCCTATTCCCATTTTAATTTTTTTCTAAACTCTATTTTCAATTAACTTTACACACAGAAGATTAACTCTATACTAAGCAAAGAGTTCAACAAATAGTATGAAAGAAAATCCTCAACAGTTTTTTGATTTCTCTTTTAATTTCTTCTGTGACCCACTGTTCATTCAGGAGCATGTTGTTCAGTCCTCATGTGTTTGCATATGTTCTAGAGATTCTTGAGTTGCTGAATTCCAGCTTCATTCCATTGTGGTCAGAAAAAATGCATGATAGGATTTCAGTTTTTTTTGAATTTGCTGAGACTTACTTTATGGCATAGCCTGTGGTCTATCCTAGAGAAACTTCCATGCACTGGTGAGAAGAATGTATATTCTGCAACTGTAGGGTGAAAAGTTCTGTAGATACGTGTTAGGTCCATTTGGTCTATAGTGTCAATTAACTGTTGTTTCCTTGCTGATTTTCTGTCTGGTTGATCTGTCTGTTGCTGAAAGTAGGGTATTGAAGGCTCCCATTACTATTGTATTGGAGTCTGTGTCTCTCTTTAGATCCACTAACATTTCTTTTAAATAACTGGGTACCCTGTAATTAGGTGCATGTACATTTCTTGTAGTCACATCTTCCTGTTGAATTGATCTCTTAACCATTCCATAGTGCCCTTCTTTATCTCTTTAAACAGTTTTTATGTTAAAGTCTATATTTTTCTGGTAGTAGAATGGCTACATCAGCCCTGTTTTAGTTTCTGTTAGCATAGACTATCTTTTTCCATCCTTTCATTTCAGTCTGAATGTGTCTTTGTTGGTGAGATGTGTTTCTTGTAGGCAGCAAATAGATGGATTTTTTTTTTTTTATCAATTCAGCCAGTCTGTATATTTGAACTGGAGAGTTGAGGCCATTTACATTCAAGATGACTATTGATAAGTAACAACTTTGCCCTGCCATTTTCCCATGATTATTCCTATTGTTTACTTTGGATTTCCTTTGCACTTTTATCTGGAGATTTTCTGCCTTCACTTTATTTCATAGTGCTGACTATGTTTCTCTGTGTAGCACATCCTTAAGCATCTTTTGTAAGGCTGGACAAGTGGCGACAAATTCTTTCAATTACTGTTTGTTATGGAAGGTCTTTATTTCACGTTCGTTCATAAATGAGAGCCTTGCATGGTACTGTATTCTGGGTTGACAGTTTTATCTCTTAAGACTTGGAGTATATCTTTCCATTCTTTCCTAACCTGTAGGGTTTCTGATGAGAAGTCAGTTGTGAGTCTAGTTGGAGATCCTCTGAGAGTAATCTGGCATTTCTCTTGTGCATGTTTTAGAATCTTTTCTTTATGTTTTACTGTGGAGAGTTTGACCACAATGTGTTGTGGTGAGGATCTTTTCTGGTCATGTCTTTTAGGAGTTCTGTGTGCTTCCTGTACTTGGATGTCCCTTTCTTTCTTCACATTAGTGAGGTGTTCTGTAATTATTTCACTAAAAAGGCCTTTTAATCCATCCTCTCTTTCCACATCTTCAGGCACTCCTATGACCCCTATGTTGGGTTGGTTGATAGTATCTCATAAATCTCCAACACTGTTTTTGAGTTTTCTGATTTCTTCTTCTTTTTTTTTGGTTTAACTTTAAAATTTCCATAGATTTGTCTTCTAACTCAGATATTCTTTCTTCTGCCTCACTGGATCTGTTATTAAGGCTTTCCACCACATTTTAATTTGATGTTGAATTCTTCATTTCCAGTATTTCATTTTAATATCTCTTTAAAATATCAATTTCATGGGAAAAAAATCTTCATTTATGTCATATATGGATTTCTTTAATTATTGGATTTGCTTCTGATTACTTCTAAGTAATCCTGTGATCAGTGTTTTGAATTCTGTTCCTGGCATTTCTTCAATCTCTTCATTTTCACATTCTCGTATTGAGGTGGTGTTGTGTTCCTTTGGAGACATCATGTTGTCTTTCTTATTCTTGTTTCTTGAATTGCTGCATTTATTTTTAAGCATTTGTGGAGATACTTCTGTGTGTGTTGTGTGTATGTTTATGTTTTAATTTTCCCAGTGATGGCTTTTATCTTTGGACTATGCCTCTGTTCAGTGCTCCAGGGTGAGGGGAGTGTCCAAAGTGACACCCACATTGGGCCTGTTAATTTCCTTTTTTTTTTTTTTTTTTATCAGAGGGGAGGTTTAATCTGCTCTGTTGGCATAGTTCCATACCTCCTCTCTGCCAAGGAGACCAGTGCCTGGTCGCTAGCCCTAGTGGGGCTGCCACAAGAACCACACAAAGAATCCATACAACCCTCTATGTGAGCATGGATCCCACAGCAGTGACCCTCACCAGGGAGTCAGGGAGCCCTGAGCATGTGGAGCCACTCACAGTGACTGCCCAAAGATCCAGCTTCACCCTGCATCCTCACATGCAGCCAAAGTGTCTCCACAGTCCTGGCACTCAAGGCTCCCCCAGTCACGAGCATCTAGCACCTGTCAGTTCTCCCAACCAGACTCAGGCATCTCCTCTTAGCTGGTTTCTGGGTGCACAGACATGAGTGGGCGCAGCTGTTACATATGTCCAAAATGGCACCTGTTCCCTTTTGGTTGGTTATAGGATGCTGGTGCCCTGTGGTTGGGGAGAGAGAAACATGCCGCCCCACTTTTTTTCCCTCTAGGTTGGCAGATATACTGTTCCCCACAGACCTCCAAGCCAGACCCACACCAGGCTCTTCCTGCAGCCTTATCGCCAGTGGCTTGGGCTTCTGCAGTCTGGTCTCATCTCACTTTCCAAAGCTTGTGCTAAGGCTCTGGACTGCTGAGGTCCCGAGTTGTGCATGTCCACACCCTCCACGTAGATCCACAGTGTCCCTCTAATTTGTGTGGAGTTTCCTCTGCCGTTTTCTCCTTAATGCTTCCCCAAGAGTCCACCCTCCCCATGTTTTTTTAGCCATCTTCCCCTAGACTAGAGCAGTATAGCTCCTTCCGTATTCTGCCATCTTGGTCTCTCTGCTGTATTTCTTTGATAATATTTATGATAATTAGATTTCATTTTAAAATATAGTTTATTGATAGGATCCATTTACTTTTTTTGTCTGCTGTTTTGGAATTCTCTTAACTATTATATTAAAAAGTCAGAACTTGCTAATTTTACATTATTTGATATTTTCTGTGTCTGAGCCAAATTTGAAGTTGGGTTTTAGCATTTATTGTAACTTTTTAGCATCTGTTACTTGGTGGATAAGTAAGTCTTTTAAAAGTAAAAATAGTGAAGTGAAATTTGTATACTGCTCCAGAATATGTTAAGTGATGTAAATTTTTTTCTTTCTTTCATTTTTTTAAAAGACTTATTTATTTGAAAGGCAGAGTTAGAGAAAAGGAGACACACTCACCCACCCACCCACCCACACACACACAGAGAGAGAGAGAGAGAGAGAGAGAGAGAGAGAGACTACATTCTCTGGTTCATTCTCCAAGTGTCCCCAATAGCCGGGACTAAGCCATGCTGAACTAGGAGCTTCTTGTGGGTCATCCACATGGGTGACAGGCACCCAAGCACTTGGGCTATCTTCTCTTGACTTCCTTGGCACAATGGCAGGGAGGTGGATCAGAAGTGGAGCAGCTGGGACATGAACCAAACTGGTGCTATATGGGATGCTGGATGCAAGCGACAGCTTAATCCACTGTGCCTCAAAGCCACCCCTTGTGTTTTCTTTTTTATTTAAATATTTAAAAAGTTGTTTTCTTCTATTTGAAAGGCAGAGGGAGGGAGAAAGAGAGAGAGAGAAATAGAGAGAGAAACAGGTCTTTTATCTGTTGGTTCACTCTCCAAATTCCCACAACAGCCAGGGCTGGGCCTGGCAGAAGCCAGGAATGTGGAACTCCATCCTGGTCTCCCACATAGGCAGCAAATGCCCACACACTTGAACCATCTTGGGAGGTTACATCCGCTATGATATTTTTTTATTTCTTTCCTATTAGCATCTGCTGCCTCCCAGGATGCATTTAGAGGGAAGCTAGATCAGAAGCAGAGCAACCAGGACTTGAACTAGCTCTTTGATACTGGGTGAGGCAGCTTATCCCACTGAGCCACAACACTAGCCTGATTTTTTTCCCTAAAGGGCAGTGAAGGACTATATATCAAGACTGTTGGGGGTCAGGGCTGTGGCATAGCGGGTAAAGCCACCACGTGCAGTGCCAGTGTCCCATATGGGTGTTGGTTCGAGTCCCATCTGCTCCACTTCTGATCTAGCTCTCTGCTATGGCCTGTGAAACCAGAGGAAGATGATCTAAGACCTTGGGCCCCTGCACTCATGTGGGAGACCTGGAGAAAGCTCCTGGTTCCTGGCTTCGGATCAGTGCATCTCCAACTATTGAGGTCAATTGGAGAGTGAACCAGTGGATGGAAGGACTCCCCCCCCCCCCCCGCCTCCTTCTCTTTCTATGTAACTCTGACTTTCAATAAATAAATAAATAAATCTCTGAAAAAAATCTTCCTTTAAAAAAAAGACTCTTGGAATGTTACTTTGACATAGTAATTCTACTTTTAAGAATTTGTCTTTAAAAAGTAATATAAAATGTGTAAGAATATTTAATGAAATGTACTTAGTATAGTTTATTTATGAAACTTTGGTGTCAAAATCTTCCATAATAATAATTAATTATGGTGTACCCAAATAGAAGAATGTTACATAGCCATTATAAAGCTTATTTCAAAGTAAAATAAATATGAAGAACTCTATAAGCCATGAACCCTATTGAAAAATCAGTAGCTGTTAAAAACACAAGTATGAGTAGGCACTTGGCATAGTGGTTCAGATGCTGCTCGGGGTGCCTGCATCCCGTATTGGAGTGCCTGGGTTCGAGTCCTGTTAGTGTGCACACTGTGGGGGCATCAGGTGATGGCTCTAGTACTTGAGTCATCCATGTAGGAAATCTGAATTGTGTCCTGACTCTCAGCTTTGACCTGACCCAGCCTTGGGTAGTGTGAATATTTGGGGAGTAAACCAGCAGCTGGGAGATTTCTCTCTGTCTTTTAAATACATAAAAATTACAAAAAAAAAAACCATTAAATTAAAGAATAAAACATGTATTTATTGGCTTGGATACATCATCAAGAGATATTAAATGCAAAAAAAATCTGAAGTGTGGGATAATATACATATATATTTGGTTATCATAAATTACTCACACATTCACACACACCACACATATGCATGCATGTACAGTCATGTGTTGCATAACAATGTTTCTCTAAATGCTAGACCTGGTCAACAGTAGTGAGTATACCTGCATCTTAGGTTGCAGTAGTCTTTAGCATGCAGGTTGGTGTAAGTATACTCCACGATGCTGCACAGTGACAAAGTCACCTAATGACACATTTCTCTTAATGTCCCCATCATTAATAATACATGACTATGTACACACTTAAATACATAGAAACAAAAGTAAGGTATTTATAAAAACGTTCAATGAACTAGATCTGTATTTATATATGGATATATTTGTGCACAGAAAAAATCTGTTTAGTGAAACTATAAATAGCAATGGGTGGAATTAGAGAGGGAATTGGAGTTCTTGAACTTTGCACAGTGAGAGTGTGTATATTACTTGTAATTGAAAGTACAGAATAATAGCCTTTGTGAAACTTAGGATGCCATTCTGTGAAGAAAAAAATTCACTGAACTATAAGAAGGGGTTATCTCTAGAGGGTAGAAGTTAAATAGTTTTACTTTTTAAAAATTTTGCTTTTTTTGTATTTTTCAGACTTTTGACAACAAAAAGACATTTTTGTATAGAAAAGGCAGTGAGATTTTTTAAAAGCCAAAATCACAGATAATAGCATAGTTTGGAGTCAAGATCACCTTAATTCAGGTCTCTGGTTCTACATTAAGTAGCCTTGTGACTGGGGAGGTTGTGTTACCTCTCTCATAAGAGTTTTTGAAAGATTAAATGAGACACAACGTATGTGAGGTAGTTAATTTCCTTCTTTCTTACTTTTTAATGCCACAGTGGTTACAGCTCATCAAAATGGATGAAAAATATCATGAAACTATTGAAAACACAAATGTACTAAAAGTAGATAGTAGAAAAGCTTATGATATAATAGCTCCAGAAATAATTCTTTTACTGAATGGAAAATGAGAATTTTCATTGGAGCAAACAAAAGCAATATGGGCTTTCTTTTTGAATAAAAAATTATTTCCATTGTATTTGAAAGGTGGAGAGATAGAACAAGAGAGAGCTCCAGACACAGAGAGCATCTTCCATCTTCTGGTTCATTCCCCAAGTGCCCACAAGAGCTGGGAGTGGTTCAGGCTGAAGCCAGGAGCCTAGAAGTCCATCTGCATCTCCCACATGGGTGGCAGGGATCCAAGCACTCGGCCTTTTGCTGCCTCCCAGGGTAGGAATTAGTGGAAGCTGGATTGAAAGTGGAGGAGTTGGGACTAGAACTTGGCACTCCATTATGGGTGGTGGATGTCCCAGTGATATCTTTTTTTTTTTTTTTTTTAAGATTTACTTTATTCATTTGAGAGACAGAGTTACAGAGACATGTAGAGCCAGAGAGAGAGAGAGAGGTAGAGAGAGAGAGTGAGTTCCTCCATCCACTATTTTACTCCCCAAATGGCCACAATGGCCAGAGTTGAGCTGATCCAAAGCCAGGAGCTAGGAGCTTCCTCCTGGTCTCCCACACAGATGCAGGGGCCCAAGGGCTCTGGCCATCCTCCAGTGGCCTCCCAGGCCATAACCGAAAGCTGGACCAGAAGTAGAGCAGCCGGGACCCAAACTGGCACCCAAATGGGATGCCAGCAACTCAGGCCAGGTCTCTAACTCCCTGTGCTGCAGTGCTGACCCCCTAAATGAGATCTTAACTGCTGTGCCAAATGCCCACCAAGGATTTAACTTCTGGTGGTGGGAGGAGGCAGAGGTGAAGGAAACAGTCAGCAGTAGTGTGATTTTCTAAATAGAGTTAAAAAAATTCTCCACAGCTTCCATATAATTACTTTTTTAAAAGCTGTGTTGTAAATAAATTACTATCATTATTTATTATGGGTATCCATATTAAGAAATAAAAACATTCAGGGTTCCAAGATAGTAAGTAATGGTAGGAGTAATTTGATATGTAGATAGTAGTAATTTGATATGTAAAATGAGGTATCGTCATTGATTTCAGAGGTTGTATTTCAGTGGCATAAGATAAATAGGGAAAATAGACACCAACATAGATTTCTCCTTGCAGTGATTTAATTTTTACATATGTTTATTAGAAGTAAAGTAGAAAATACAGAAATGTGTTTTCCTCTGTTTTGCATAGGCTTATGGAGGAACATTAGTTGATATTAAGCAGTCAGTTATGTGGCAAAGTAAGGATTTCTAATCCTGGATATCTTGGAATCAGAGCACCAGCATGTCTGTCTCTAGTACTGCTGCCTCTAGCTGTTTTCACAAAGATATAGTTGAAAGGGCTCAGAGCTTTGGTGGATAGAAAGTGCCTATCATTCTGTTTGCTTCCTTCTTTAGTCGTGTTTCTCAGATGAGTACAGTTGATCTTGCTTACAGCTATCTTTCTTAGTGTTTCTCTCCTGCAGCTCTTCAGGAAGTCCACATGTGGAAAGGCAGTGTTTGGGATGGATTTTCATGCGGTGGAAATGTGGAAATGGCACTGCTCTGGGAAACCACTTTTCCTACGTGTGTCAGCAGCACTGTCTCAGCTTAGGGTCTGCAGGTGTGCCCTGGCATCAGCACCAGGAAAACTCAGTAGTAATATCATTACAGATTTGTTTATTTGCTTTCCCTTAAACATTTCTTGTAGAAATGGCCTTTTTATTTAAAGCCTTTTTTAAAAAAGATTTATTTATTTATGGAGAAAGAATTACCGAGAGAGAGGGAGACACATACATAGAGATGTTCCATCTGCTACTTCACTCCCTAAATGCCTGTAACAGCTGGGGCTGGGCCAAAGCCAGGAGCCAGGAGTTTCATCTCGGTCTCCAAAATGGGTGGCAGGGGCCCAAGTACTTGGGGCGTCTTCTACTGCTTTCCCAGGTGCTCCACCAGGGAGCTGGATCAGAAGTGGAGCAGCTGGGGCTTGAACCAGCGCCCATATGGGATTCTGGCATTGTGTCTATGGCTTAACCTCACTGTGCCACACACTAACCCCCAGATTCCTTGTTTTCGCTTGTTACGAAAAATCTTTACTTTTCTTTCATTTTTGAAGGATGGCTTTGTTGAGTATAGTATTCTTGCTTGGTTGGCATGAGCTTGTCTTTTAATTCCATTTTCCATGAATTCTTTGAAGCATCCTAGTATATGAAATTCCTTGGAATCCATCCCTCTGAGTTTATTTCTTGTGTGTGTGTGTGTGTGTGTGTGTGTGTGTTGTATGATTGTTTTTCTACAAAGTAAAAAATCTCCCATGAATATACTGTCCTATCGATGGAATCAAATACTTTTCACTTTGTAGACTGATGGTCAGTGGACTAAATTTTGTTTCCATATTGCTGTTATATTTAACTGGCCAGATGCAGACAGCCCCTGGCTGACCTTGGTTCAGTATACAACTGTTTGTAATATATAGTCAGTAGAAACTACTTGGAATTTTGAATTTGGATCTTTGCCCAGGCTAGCAATAGGTGGAAAAATACTGTTGTGATGTTGTTTAGTGGCAGCCACAGCTCCTAGTCAATCATGAGGTGAAACAACTCAAACTGTGCAGTGTGCTGCTAATGCTGTGTTGTGTCTGGTGTTTGGTGGGCTAGATGTATTAAATGTGTTTCAACTTTTCGATATTTTTCAACACTTTTCTATTGGACATAACCTAATTGTAAATTTAGGAGTATTTATAGATGCTTGCCACATGATAGATTTTTTTCTGGGGAATTTTGTGCTCTTTTTAACCAAATCTGGAATCATTCTCCTTTGCACGTATCTCTTATAGAAACCTATTACTCTTCTTACCTAAATCAGTGTATTATTGTCATTCTTCTACCACATCATTTATTTTAAAAGTTAATCTGTTTGGCATTGTGTTGTGCTTTTTCTTGGTTTGCCAGAAAAGAAGTAGACTCTAAGTTCCCTGAGATAAAAAATCTGCTTTATTTACTTTGTACTGTGTCTTGCACAGACAGTACCAGGTACACAATAGGCACCAAGTTCATTATATAAGGGTTTATATGAAACAAATAAAGCAGATTCAAGCCACGGGGTCATAGTCAGCTACAGCCTGAGTCATCAGCACTATTGGTGAGCGCTGGGGACCTGGAAGGAAGAGACAGAAGATTCAGCCAAGTATTTTAAAGTATGTAAGAAACCAGTAATAATGATAACAATATTTTTGAGAACCTATATTCTAAGCTATATATATATATATATATATATATATATAGCTATATATATCTAAGCTATATATATGATATACATATAAGCTATATATATGTATATTTTTAATCTGTAGAGAATACAAGCAACACAACATGAGAAATAACCAAGAGAGTGTTCTAGTTAGCCTAGGTAAGGGAGGCTGTGGTGATTTAGTTGTAGAAAGCTACTTAAAAGTTGTTTTGTATAAGAGTTGTGGAGGTATTGGAAAAAAGAATGATTTTTCACTTAAACTTTAATTAGAAATAATCTTTAAAAATTCAAATAATAATATAAAAAATATGAGAGCCAAGACATAAATAGAAAAATTTCCTTAGATCTCATCATTGAGAAGTAATTCTTGTAAAATTCTGTGGGGGTGGATATTATGGGATGTTAAGTTTACTCAGACTCTAGAAGAAAAGATGTAGGAGGCTAAATAGGCTTGAACAGATAAATTTTCTTTATCTTATTTATATATTTATTTATTTTTAAAGATTTATTTATTTATTTGAAGGCAGAGTTAGAGAGGCAGAGAGAGAGAGAGAGGGGTCTTCCATCCACTGGTTCACTCGCCAGATGGCTGCAACAGCTGGAGCTGTGCTGATCCAAAGCCAGGAGCCAGGAGCTTTTTTGTGTCTCCCACTTGAGTGTAGGGGCCCAAGGACCCGGGTCATCCTCCATTGCTTTCCGAGGCCACAGCAGAGAGAGCTGGACTAGAAGTAGAGCAGCCGGGCCTCAAACCGGTGTCCATATGGGAAGCCGGCACTACAGGCGGCGGCCTCACCCGCTATGCCACCGTGCTGGCCCCAGTTTCTTTTCAATCAGATTGCATGTAAATAATTAAATAATTTTGGGAGCAGATGTTTGGATGTTGATATCTTTTTCAATCTGACTTTAAATATTTTTATTTGAGAAGTAGAAAAAAGAGAAGAGGGCAGGGGGAGAGAGAGAGAGAGAGAGAGAGAGAGAGAGAGAGAGAATCTCCCATTTGCTGGTTCACTTCCTAAATGCCAAAACAGCTGTGGCTGGGCCAAAGTCTGGAGCCAGGAACTCAGTCCAGATTCCTCACTAGGTAGGCAAGGTCCCAGGCTGTCTTCCAGGTGCTTATTAGCAGGAAGCTGTAATCTGGAGTGGAGCCAGGACTTGAACGAGGCTCTTGCCTATGAGATGTGTGTTTTCCAACCAGCGGCATAACCACTGGGCCAAACGCATTCACCCATTTCCCTTTTATTAAATAAATTAGGAATAAAAGGAAAATTCCCACTGACTCAGTTTCAATTTAGAATCTACCTCTTCCTCTAATACTTAATATTCTATTTGTAGTTAATACTTTGAAACAAGAGTTTTTCTTTTGGAAGTCATTTTTCACTGGAATTTAAGGATTGTGCTTATAAACTTCATAGTGTTTTTGTGTTAAAAATGGCCTTTAGAAGATGAGTGAATTGCTCTTTAATGCCCTTTTCTTTTTAAAGGATTCATTTATTTATTTGAATGGCAGAGTTATAGAGCGGCAGGGAGAGATAGAGGTAGAGATAGAGATAGAGAGAGAGAGAGAGAGAGAGAGAGAGAGAGGTCTTCCATCCGCTGATTCACTTCTTAAATGGCCGCAATGGCTGGATCTGGGTCCATCTGAAGCCAGGAGCCAGGAGCTTCTTCTGGGTATCCCATGTGGGTGCAGGGGCCCAAGCACTTGGTCCATATTCTGCTGCTTTCCCAGGTGAAGCAGACAGCTGGATTGGAAGTGGAGCAGCTGGGATGTGAACCAGCGCCCATATGGGATGCTGGCACTGCAGGCAGTGGCTTTACCTGCTATACCACAGTGCTGGCCCCTGTAATACTCTTTTTTTTTTGAAAGATTTTATTTAGTTATTTGCGAGGCACAGTCACAGAGTGAGGGAGAGATGTAGAGAAAGATCTTCCATCCGCTGGTTTCATTCCCCAAATGGCCTCAATGGCCGCACTGGACTGATGCAAAGCCAGGATTCAGGAGCTTCTTCTGGGTCTCCCACATGGGTGCAGGGGCCAAAGAACTTGGACTGTCTTCCACTGCTTTCCCAGGCCATAGCAGAGAGCTGGATCTGGAGAGGAGCAGCTGGGACATGATCCGGCGCCCTGGGATGCTGGTGCTGTAGAAGGAGGCTTAGCCTACAACACCACAGTGCAGTCCCCTTTATACCCTTTTTGTATTGCAAAAGAAAGTTTTTTTTTTCCTTTAATGTAGAGGATGAAATAAAGTTTCTTTGAAGGCAGATTGGTAAAATTTGGTATATTTTTATCTGGAGGAAGTATTGCGATTTCTCCTTCTTTGATGTATACTATTTGTGAGGTCTCTTTAAAATCTCTTAATAAAAAGTATTATAGTTTACTTTGAACTCATGAAACAGGATGTGTGAATACATGAGAAGATAAACCTATGAATGATCTTAATCAGTTGAAAATCTTGTGACTACTGGCAACTTGCCTTGAGTGATGAATAGAAGTGAGTCTACATAGCATTATTATTATTATTTTTTTTTTGACAGGCAGAGTGGACAGTGAGAGAGAGAGAGACAGAGAGAAAGGTCTTCCTTTTGCTATTGGTTCACCCTCCAATGGCTGCCGCGGCCGGCGTGCTGCGGCCGGCGCACCGCGCTGATCCAATGGCAGGAGCCAGGTGCTTCTCCTGGTCTCCCATGCGGGTGCAGGGCCCAAGCACTTGGGCCATCCTCCACTGCACTCCCGGGCCACAGCAGAGAGCTGGACTGGATGAGGGGCAACCGGGACAGAATCCGGAGCCTCGACCAGGATTAGAACCCGGTGTGCCGGCGCCACAGGCAGAGGATTAGCCTATTGAGCCTCGGCGCCGGCCGCATTATGGTTTAATGTACAAATATCTTTGGTCTTTAACCAAGAATTGTTTACATGGGAGCATGCTAATTTTCTACTCAGTTGTGAGAATTATGGAATAAGCATTTTATTGCTGTTTTAAATCATTTAATGTAATTTTGAGTAACCGTTTGTTAGATGAAAGCTGAACCTATGGGGGCTAATGACTAAGAGTCAGCCCTAGCAGTTTGGTGCATTTACAGTAGTGTGGATGGGTCTCTTAGGTGAGGAGAAAAAGGGTTTCACTGTGGGTAATGCTGCATTCGAGTTGGATGTGAGGTCCATGACCATCAAACGTTGATGCTATGGTGTTCATTGTCACTTTAAAGACTTAAGTGAAAATAGTGTGATTCATGGTAGAGATGAGTTTGAGAGGAGAAAGGACAGATCCCTTTAAAATCTTATGCCAGTGCTATGATTGAGCACCCTGGAAAACTGGTTTGAAATGCCTACAAAGCTAGAGAGTTGAATTAGAAATTACTAAAATGAATCGGACCAGAGGTTTAATCTCAATACTCAATTGCCACTAGTGATCTGTAGTATAAAATAGTCTCACTGTATTGAGAGAGGATGGTTTTCATCTCTGTTTCTTAAAGTTTAAGTACTGCCTTGTTGCTTTGAGGAGTGAATTATCTTTGTCTCGTTTTTTCAAGAATCTTTTTGGTTCTTTTTTTTTTTATGTCTGTTGTATTTTGAGGCAGTGATTCATCCTGTGGGAAATAAAATGTTGCTGTTCTTTCTTTAAAAATAATTTTGGGTCCAGTGTTGTGGCACAACGGGTTAAGCTTCCCATGGTTCAAGGTTCAGTTGCTCCATTTCTGATTCAGCTGCTTACTGATGTGTTAGAGAAAGCAGCAGAAGACGACCAAGTTCTTGGGCCCCTGCCACTCGTGTGGAAGACCTGGATAGAGTTTCTGGCTTCTGGCTTTGGCTTGGCCAGCCCTGGCCATTGTGGCCATTTAGGGAGTGAATCAGTGTCTGCAAGATCTCTCTCTGTCTCTGTCTCTGTTTCTCCCTCTCTGTGGCTGTACCTTTCAAAGAAAAAAATAAATCTTAGAATTGTATCTTCTTTTTTGTTAAATGTTTATTTTTCATCTACTTGAAAGGCAGGGCCACAGAGAGAGACAGAGGGAGAGGAGGACAGGTTGATATCTGGCCTAAGCACTTGGGTCATCATCTGTTGCCTCCCCGGCTGCGTTAGCAGGAAGCTGGAATGAAAGCAGAGTAGGCAGCAATGGAACTGGCACTCTGATAGGGATGTAAATGTTGCAGGCAGCAGCCTAACCCATGTACCTCATTGCCTGCCCCCTCTTCTTCCTTACTTTGTACATCATTGATGGATCCTGTTAGTTTAATGACTTCAGCTTTAATGGTCTAACTCTGTGTGCCATGTGCACACAGACTTTTTTATAGATTGTTTTGCTCCAGCTGCTGCCTTTTGTTTCTCTCCCTTTCTTAAAGATTGATTTATTTATTTGAAAGGCAGAGTTACAGAGAGAAAGAGGGAGAGACAGAGAGAAAGGTCTTCCACCTACTGGTTCACTCCCCAAATGGCTACAATGAACAGGGCTGGGCCAGGCCAAAGCCTGGAGCCAGGGGCTTTATCCAGATCTTTTATGTGGGTAAAGGGGTCCAAACACTTGGGTCATCTTATGTTACTTTCCCCAAGCTATTGGCAGAGGGCTAGATTGGAAGTGGGACAGCCAGGACTTGAACTGGTGCCTGTATGGGATGCCAGCATCGCAGGCAGCGACTTTTACCCTGAATGTCACAGCCCCTGTTGTCTTTTCTAGTTGCAGATGTTCATTTTTGGAGTCTCTTATTTGATAACGCTTTGTTAAACTTTTTTGACCCTTCATTAGTTCTGTTACAAGTGGTTTTTTCTTTGTATGAATGTTGAAACAGTTTTGGTGAGAATCAGTGTTACAATGAACTTGGAAAGGACTCCCTCTTTAATTGGTTTCTGATCCATTAATCAACTTTTCAGGGCTCAAAATGATGCTGATGTTCTAAAAACGTGATCCACTTGAAGGCAGGAATTGTATTTACTGATTTTTACCCAAGGACTAGAAGCACATATAATCCTGGTGTATTGTAAGAAGACTGGAGTATTGTCAGAGGTTCATGAATATCTGAATAGATTAAGTACTCGATTTCCTATGAACTGTTTAAATATAATGAAATAATTTCTAATAAATTATAATTTGCATGATATTTCTTAAAATATTGTTTATAACAAAGGCAGTGATTACCCAAAACACTGGCAATAAGAGTTCCCAGTAAAACAGTTACTTAAGATCTAGAAACTTTGCATTTTATCTTTTGTCTACTTGTACTGGAATGAGAAAATAATGGTGATGCATATAGCTAATGAGAAGGCAGTAAAATTGTCAACCTCATATTGGTGGCTTTATCAAATAGGAAATTTTTTTTAAAAGATTTACTTATTTGAAAGGCAGAGTTACAAAGAGGCAGAGAGAGAGACAGAGAGAGACAGAGACAGAGAGGGAGTCTTCCATCTGCTCATTCCCCAAATGGCCACAACAGCTGGAGCTGGGCTGATCAGAAGCCAGGATCCTGGCCCACGCCACGGCTCACTAAGCTAATCCTCTGCCTGCGGCACCGGCACCCCTGATTCTAGTTCTGGTCAGGGCGCCAGATTCTGTCCCACTTGCCCCTCTTCCAGTCCAGCTCTCTGCTGTGGCCCAGGAGTGCAGTGGAGGATGGCCCAACTGCTTGGGCCCTGCATCTGCATGGGAAACCAGGAGAAGCACCTGGCTCCTGGCTTCAGAACAGCGTGCCGGCCAAAGCGGCCATTGTGGGGTGAACCAACGGAAAAGGAAGACCTTTCTGTCTCTCTCTCTCTCACTGTCTACTCTGCCTGTTAAAAAAAAAAAAAGAAGCCAGGATCCTGGAGCTTCTTCTGGGTATCCCAAGTGGGTACAGGGGCCCAAGCACTTGGACCAACTTCTAGTGCTTTCCCAGGCCATAGCAGAGAGCTGAATCGGAAGTGGAGTAGCCAGAACTTGAACTGGTGCCCATATGGGATGCTGGCACTGCAGACCAGGGCTTTAACCTGCTGTACCATAGCGCTAGACCCTTTAGAAAACATTTAAAAATTAGATATGAATAACCATCTATACAATGTTATAATTTTTGTCTAATGAACTAATCCAATGAACTAAGGGACTAACCTAACTTTGTATACAAAGATGCCAATTGCAGAATTATTTATACAATTGAAAAATAGTGTTAAACCTCCAGTAAAGTAATTATCCTTGCCTCCACTTTCTTATCTGTAAAACGTAGATGATAATATAGGTTGACTTTACTTAATCTAAAAATCTAAATCCAATGCTCCAAAATCTGAAACTTTTTGAATGATAGCATGATGCCACAAGTGGAAAATTCCACACCTGACCTGAACTGGTGGGTTTCAGTCAAAACACAGATGCACTAAAAATACTGTCTGAAATTATCTTCAGTCTTTGTGTAATATGAGACAAATAAATTTCATAGTTAGATTGGGTTCCATCCTAAGATACATCATTACGTATATGCAGATATCCCAGAACATGAACAATCTGAAAGACTTCTGCTCCCAAACATTTCAGATAAAGCAGGAGTGGGGGACTCCACACCCATGGGCTGAATAAGGCCTGCAGAATCATTTGGTCTGGCCCTGCCAAGGCATTTGCAGCCAGGACTTGAAATTCAATAAATTTATAGCAGTTTAATTTTTAAGTTCATAGTTTTGTATGGCCCTCAAATGGCCTTGACAGAGAAGAGGTTCCTCACCCCTGACTGTTAGGGATATGCCATCTGAATTATTTTTGCCAAAAAGTTGCTGTGAAGAATTAATGAAATTATCTGTGTATAGTTCTTAGAATAGTGTCTGTCATCTATAAAACACTCACGTTGGAGGTTACTGCTGTTCATTTTTTAAAAATTATTGATGCTAAGGTCTTATTTCCTGAGGAAATGCAAGGTGTTATGAGGAAGTTCCTTGTTATTATGTGAGATGTTGTAATTTGGGGCAATGGGAGATAAACAAAATTGTTGTTCTTGTTCATAAAGAACTTTAAACTTGGGGCTGCCATTGTGGCATGGCAGGTAAAGCTGCCGTCTGGGATGCCAGGATCCCATATGGGCACCGATTTGAGTCCCTGTAGCTCTGCTTCTGATCCAGCTCCCTGCTAATGTGCCTGGGAGAGCAGTAGAAAATGGCCCAAGTCCCTGGGTAAATGCCACCCATTTGGCAAACTTGGAAGGAGCTCCTGACTCCTGGCTTTGGGCCCGCCTAGATCTGGCTATTTTGGCCATTTGGGGAGTGATCCAGCATATGGAAGCTTTCTCTCTGTTTCTCCCTTTCTCTGTAATTCTGCATTTCAAATAAATAAATAATTTTTTTTTGACAGGCAGAGTTAGTGTGAGAGAGAGAGAGAGAGAGAGAGAGAGAAAGAGAGAAAGGTCTTCCCTTTCCGTTGGTTCACTCCCCAAATGGCTGCTATGGCTGGCGCGCTGTGCCGATCTGAAGCCAGGAGCCAGGTGCTTCCTCCTGGTCTCCCATGTGGGTGCAGAGCCCAAGAACTTGGGCCATCCTCTGCTGCACTCCTGGGCCACAGCAGAGAACTGGACTGGAAGAGGAGCAACCGGGACAGAATCCGGCTCCCTGGCACCGCAGGCGGAGGATTAGCCAAGTGAGCTGTGGCACTGGCCAATAAATAATTTTTTTAAATAACTCAAAATTCATTTGGTGATAAAAACAATATGTTGTGAAACATGATAACAAAGTGGTGACACAGGAAGTTACAAAGAGCTGGGAGAACCCTGCCTCAGGACAGCAGAGGTGGATGGGGTTGAGAAGTTGACGTTTTTGTTGAACTTGGAAGGATAAATTGAATTCTGAGAGGTGGAACTATGGAGGATGGCTTTTCATGGGGCACCTGAGACAGGAGTGGGAAAAAGAAGGATAGATCTAATTGAGTAGGATTGAGAGAGAGAAGGCTGAACATAGTGTCCTCACATTTGAATTATTTGGATGCCAGGCTAGAGAAGGTTCTTGTGATAGATAAGAACTGTGTTTTAGGAAGATTGGAGAACTCTGCAAAATAATTTGTTGGAGGTGGGAGAGATGAGATGTTCTTTCCCTCTGTCCATTCAGAAACGTTTGTTGACCCCTTCCTTTACATGTTTTATGCTTTGTACTTAGGACAGCACTGTGTCATACTCACATTCACTTGATGTGTGATCACTAGTGGTATTTCAGGACATATATAATGAAGACTGAAAGGATTGTGGTATTTGTGGGACAGGAAGGTAGAGTAGATTTTGAAATGCATTACACAGATGGGATAAAGACTTGTTAGTTTTCTATATGGAGTAAGGGAGAGAGAGGTTAAAGATAACTTTTGCGTCTTTTTTTTTGAAGATTTATTTATTTATTTGAAAGAGTTACACAGAGAGAGGAAGAGACAGACAGAGAGAAATCTTCTATCCGATGGTTCACTCCCCATATGGCTGCAATGGTTAGGGCTTGGCTAGGCTGAAGGCAGGAGTCAGGATCATCTTCTGGGTCTCCCATGTGGGTGCAGGGGCCCAAGTACTTGGGCCATCTTCTGCTGCTTTCCCGGGCACATTAGCAAAGAGCTGGATTGGAAGTGGAGCAGATGGATCTTGAACTGGCTCCCATATGGGGTGCTAGAGTTGCGTGTGGTGGCTTTACCCAATATGCCACAATACCAGTCCCAACTTTTGGGTTTTGAACCTGAGTGACTTGGGGATATAATACGCTTTCTGTTCTTAATGTGCATTCGGGAAATAAAGAAGATGAGTTAGTGTATATGGCAAATCATGCTTTATATTCGGCTTGTTTGAATTGGCAGTGTAACATCCAACTGGTCCATATAGGTGCAATTGACATTGTGGAGTTGGAAGTTGAGGAATTAGGTTGCTATAGAATTTATTTGTAAGTCTTGCACGTAGAGGTATAGATGAAGTCATTGAAATGAGTGAAGTTGTGAGTGGACGACTGTGAGTATGTGTGTGTGTGTGTGTGTGTGTGTGCACGCGCGCGCTGATACTGGATGTGAGTTGTGAACATTATTTATTTATTTATTTTTAAAGATTTATTTTATTTATTTGAAAAGCTGAGAGACAGAGAGGTCTCAGTCTGCTGGTTCACTCCCTAAGTGAATGCAACAGCTGGGGCTGGGCCAGGCTGAAGCCGGGAGTGTTTTCTGGGTCTCCCATGTGGGTGCAGGGGTCCAAGCACTGGGGCTGTCCTGTGCTGCTTTTCCAGTTGAATTAGCTGGGAGCTGGATCGAAAGTAGAGCAGCCGCTACTTGAACCGGGATGCCGGTGTTGTAGGCGGCAGATTAACCTTCTGTTCCATAATGCTGGCCCCAAACATTTTCTGTAGTAAAAGAATCACCTTATTGCATTTTGTAAAAATTGCAAATGCTTTTTATTTTAAAAATCTGGTGATACAGAGATATATCCAAGTTTCATTAACCAGAAATAACTTTAATCAGTATTTAAGAAGTTTATTCTAGGTTTATTTCCATACATATTTTAATAGCACTAATGTTGGTAATATGTCTATTTTAAAACATTTTATCTATTTAGGAAGCAGAGAGATAGAGTGAGAGAATGCATGGGAGTGCCTGAGAGAGAGCTGGAGTGTGCTTGCGAGAGCACTCCCATTCACTGGTTCACTCCCTAAGTGTTTCTGATGGGGGGGTGGGATGGGGGGGTTGGGTTGGGGATGAAGCTGGGAGATGGGAATACAATTTGGAAAGCAGACACCTAATTACTTGAGCCATCACTATTGCCTCTCAGGGTCTGCACCTGAAGGGAGCAGGAGCTGGAGCTGGGGTTAAAACCAGGCACTCTAGTGTGGGATGGTGGCATCTTAACTAACCACTAGGCTAAACACCTGCCCCTGTGAGAGTGTCTGTTATTTCATACCCTGACTGTGAGAGTTCAAATTCCTCAGTTGTTCATGATATTTGAGTTGAGTTCCTAATGCCCAAGCCCTGGGCAGAGGGCTCACAGGAGGATTAATTGTAGGGTTGGGTGAACATATTCATGTGCTTAACCATGAGATGATTTCTACAGTTTCTACTTGTCTCATGTAACTGTGGCTCTTCCTGAATTTTAACAATGAATGTATATGTGTGTGTGTGTGTGTATTAGAATTAGTTTGTATGCTTATCAGGTAAATCGTGAACATAATTTTGAAAAGCAGTACCCACATGACTTTTAAAGAAAGTCTCTTGATACATCTCATCCAGCTTAATCACATCTGGCCTCCCATTTTTACTCCAGAGGTAATTATTTTTAACTTTGTTTTCTTCTCTGACGTTTACCACTCTACTTGTATTTCTAAATGAAATTCTTTTATTGGTAGTTCATGATGTATCTTTAGACTTTTTTTAATAGCTTCTTTTCTTTTAATTTTTATTTATTTGAAAGACAGAGTTACAGAGAGAGGTAGAGACATAGAGAGAGGTCTTCCATCCGTTGGTTCACTCCCCAGATGGCTGCAATGGCCAGAGCTGTGCTGATCTGAAGCCAGGAGCCAGGAGCTTCTTCCGGGTCTCCCACTCGGGTGCAGGGGCCCAAGAACTTGGGCCATCTTCTACTGCTTTCCCAGGCCATAGCAGAGAGCTGGATGGGAAGAGGAGCAGCCGGGACTAGAACCAGCGCCCATATGGGATGCCAGCACTTCAGGCCAGGGGGTTAACCCTCTGCACCACAGCGCCGACCCCTAGACATTATTTAAATTCATTTGGACATTGTTGAATACTGTTTTGCTTTATCTTTTCTAGAGAGGCAGTACCTTGGGTTTAGTGCATGGCAGGAATCCATGCACTGGGGTCATCTTCTGCTGATTTTCCCAGGTGCATTAATATGGAGCTATATCAGAAGTGGAGTAGCTGGTACTTAAAATAGCACTCGAATTTGGGTGTGGGCATCCCAAGCAATGGCTTAACCCTCTGTGCTGCAACATTCAGATAAACCCCTAAAGTTAATTTGTTGAATGTAAGATATGTATCAAGATTTGATACATGCTTTTTGTTTACATGATCTCATTTATTTCTTACAACTCTTAGGTACCAGGATTTCCATTTTATGGGGAGGAAATAAAGAAAGAAGTTATATAACTTGCCCCAAACTGCAATGCTGGTAAATAGTGGAAAAAGAATTCAAACTCAGGCATGTCTCAATCTTCTATCCATTTTTTTATCTGCTAAATTAAGCTACACATGGTCCTCTTTTGGCCCCTGAGGTTTCTCCAAGACCTTTCCTTTGTACTTCTGTTGTTGAAATGTTGTTTTTAAATGTCTTTAAAATTTATACAAAATTGACTTCTGCAGACTCAAACTTTTTCAGTTCATATTACAAGATAGAAAAGATTTATGCAGTGATTTCTTATGATATAATGAGTATAGTCATAAAGTATAAAGATATAAAAGAAAGCATAAATTTCCGACTGAAACATTTGGAGCTTGGGAGAAGGAAGAGGAGGAATTAAATAATCAGCTTACTTACATCTTACTTGATTTAAAAATATTTCATGCTTGCTTAGGTCCTGTGTTGTGTCTTAGAGATAAGTAAGATAGCCTTGCCCTCAAGAATAATTCAAACATAAATAACTTTACCATAAGGCAATATAAATGTCCTTTGAGAAGGGTAAATTAGGTAGAATGGGAATTTATTGAATACATGAGCAAAACTATTGAAAACGAAATGATTGGAGATGTTCCTGCTGTTATGGAAGGGTATTATCAGTAGGAATTTACAGAGACAGCAAACTATGGGGCTGCGTTTGTGGAATACCAAGAAGTTTAGTTTCACAGAAATTTCCCCTCATATTCACATAGGTAGTAAATGCTTGGATTAGAATTGGAATTGGAATCTCAGGCAGTCAGACTCCAAAGTCTTTATCATGGTAGACCGCTGCATCCTTACCAAGGCATTTGTGTAATCACCACTGAGGCCAGTGTGGGTCTCCCACATTGCCGGGGCCTAAGCACTTGGGCTATCTGCTGCTTTCCCGGGCATACTAGCAGGGAGCTGGATGGGAAGTGGAGCAGCCTGGGCTTGAACCAGCACCCATTTGGGATGCTGGTGTCACAGGCAGTGGTATAACCCACTACACCACAATGGCAGCCCCTGTCGTACTATTTCAAGATGTTAGTTCTGATAATACTTAATGAATCCTAGCTTCAAGGATAGTTTTGTGTTGTTGATATGATAAAAATTATTTACTATTATGAAAAGCTGGGTTGCTATTATTTTAACTCTTTAATGTAGCTGCATTTCAAGAATGTGTTACTCATATGTGAAGAGAGCTAAGTCGGTGGACACAAGGAGTTCTTTTGCTTGGGGTGTTGCCACGTAATCAGCCTGAAGTGGGAGTTGCTTTCTTGACTTGTGTTAAAAGAGATAATGGGAAGGTATCATTTCCAGAAAAAAACTACCTCTTTGAAAAAGCCATTTGCTAGGGCTTTTATAGCAGGGTTTAGGGGAGTGTCCAGGATGAAGAAAAGAGAAGCGGAAGGTCCCTCCTGTTTGTAGTATACATCTTCATACTATGGTGCGTTCAAAAATCTAAGACTTGAATTTGGCAGCTTTTCTTGTCTCTGGTGGTCTGGCCCTGTGTGCACACAATGTTGCAAGATGATAAGGTTTCCTAGAAAATTATCTGAAAAATAGGCTCTGACTCAGACTGGTTTCTTGTAGCCTTCCTAGTCTGTGGTGGTCTGGCTCCTGCTGAATACAGTGTTGCAAGATCAACTTTCCTAAACCATTCACTGAACAATAAGCTCTCCAGAGTGAACTGCTTGATTTTCTCTGTCCCAGTCCAGTGGCTTCTTTTTGCCTAAATTCTACATTTTTGAAAAAAAAAATTATATATTTTACAGGCAGAGTGAGAGAGGGAGAGAGACCAAGAAAGATCTTACGTCCACTGGTTCACTCCTCAAATGGCCACAGTGGCTGGGGCTGGTAAAGGGTGAAGCCAAGAGACTGGAAATACATCAAGATATTCCATGTGGGTGACAGGGACCCAAGCACTTGGAGCTTCTGCTGATATCCCCGGTGCATTCGTAGGGAACTGAATTGGTAGCAGAGCAGCCTGGACTTGAACCTGCACTCGCATATAGGATGCTGGCTTCATAAGTTGCTGCTTAACGTGCTGCGCCACATGCTGGCCCCTAGATTTTACACTCTTGGTCACGATAGAAAACAAAGATCTATGAAGAACTATTTCATGAACTTAATTGTGTCTGTTTTTTTGCACTTATGTAGTGCTGGTGTTGTGCCTTTCTAAGTAAGGGAGAGTTTGATTATGAAGACCTTCAGTTATCAACTGTAATATGTAATCAACTGTAATATGTAATCAACTGTAATGTGTAAAATGGGGAAAGACACTTGCAGGATAGAAATGTTGGTTTACATTATTTGATAGGTTTTGGTTACCTGAAAGTCAAATTTTAAGATAAAAACCATTACTTGATATAATTGAGAAGGTGGGATCCAATCTTTAAACTTACAATGCTTCTCAAATTTAATTCTGCTAGTATTTGATGTGGAGTTAATATGTTGGAAGTGAAGATTACAAACTGTGGTCCTGGCCTTGGAATTTGTAGTCTGGAGTTGAGAGAAGAAGTTTGTACAAAGAAGAGAGAATGATAATTGAGAAGTTAGAAAATGTTAAAGGCTCTCCAAAGTGAAAAAAAGCTTAATTTTGTTTTTAAACATTTAAAATATTTTATATAATTGTGAGACAGAGACAGACAGAGATCTCCTATCCACTAGTTCATTCCCCAAATGCCCACAACAGTTGGGAATGGGCCCAACTAAAGCTAGGCACCTGGAAATCAATTCATGTCTCCCACGTGAGTGGCATGGACCCAAATACTTCAACCATCAACTGCTATTGTAGGATGCACAATAACAAGGAAACTGGATTTGGAAGTGGAGCTGTGACTCAAGTCCAGGCACTCTGATAACATGATTCTTAAGTGGCATCTTAACTGCTGTGCTAAATGCCTGCCCTGGAAGAGCCTATTTTTTTAAAAAAAATTGCATATGTATTATAAGCTTTGGCAAAAAGTCTTGTGATGAAGAGTAGAATTTTGATTTTGATTTTAGAAAGATGGTTCTGTTATCACAGGATAAACAGAGTTGTGATTTGATTAATGTGAGAGCAGACAGGTGTGGCATAGTGTAGAACACATCTGGCAAACGCCCAGTAGTTTTGTCGCAGGAATTCTGGTGTCAGTGTTGCAGCAGTAGTGGGGGAGGAGCCTGTGGCTTCAGATGCTCATGTCTGTGTCTTGTCCCCACGAAATGTGGGAGATTTTTTGTTTCATCAGATTCTTTAGAAACAACACAGTGCCCTTGTGATAGCTCTTTGTGCTACAGCTGTGTGTGTTGCAGCTGTGTGTGTTACAACTCTCCTGTGTTACAGCCTTCTCCCCTGTTGGGTCATAGTCTGTCTTTGCTGGATTCTTGGAGGAGTGTTGCAGTCTTATTTGTTAACTACGTTTCTTCTCTACTTGCCTTTGTCTCCTAACCATGAAGAATGAGGCACATAGACAGGGAAGGAGTGAGCAAAGGGAAGGACTTTAATTGAAAGAAGCAGAAGGGAGCTCTCTGGCAGCTGGGAGGGTCTGCCCTACAGAGGCTGCCTATCCTGGAGGCCTGCTTGCCCCCAGGTGCTTCCAAAGACTGGCTCTGATTTTTTTTTTTTTTTTGTGGCATTTCTAAAAGAGGAAGGTAACCTGATTGGTTGAGGTATATGCTGTTGAGCCATGAATCATTTAGGGACTTAGCAGAGCCTAAATGTGATTGGTTTGACCAGGAGCCAATCAATAGTAGCCTAACATGGTTAGACATTAGGAGCACGCTCAAAAGGTCCATAGTGGGCAGGATGTTGTGTGGATGCAGCAACATCTGCAGTTTATGTTTTATATGTTTCTCTCCTCTCCTCACCCAGGGGTGCTGGAGTATTATGTCATATGTTTTTTCCTTTCCATTCCAGGGGCCCCTGGAGTCTCTATCAGTTTGTGTTGTCAATAATGTAGGAGTAGGAGGTTAATTGGAGATGATGCTAAACCTAAGGTGCTATGGAGTTTGGACTTTATTTTGTTTGCGGTTGAAAGCACTTTAACGTATTATTTTTTAGACAGAACTGACATCATCCAATTTGTATGTTAGGAAGATTGCTCTAGGTGGACTAAGAGGTGGTTAGTGTAATTGTAGTTAGGAGAATGAGTTGTGTTTAGTCTTGGAATCTCTCCTAGTTCTGTCATTCAGGAGATATGAGTGATCTGACCGATCCTGAAATGAGTCATCTGCAAAATGGGGGTCACGGTATATCTGCCTTCCAGAGTTTCTGTGGGGAGTAAATGAGATTATGCAGTAGACTACTTAGTATGTGCCTTAACATTGAGTGTGTGCTCACAGAAATGTGTTCATTATCTGGAATGGGGCATAGGCTAGAGGTAAAAAGGTCACAGAATAATTTTGTATTGTTATGTAAATGGTTAATATAGGTCTGGTGTTTAACTTATGTCTCACAGTGTACCTGGGCTTGCTACTGAGCGTCAGTTCCCGAGTCCAGCGTCCTACTAAGGCAAACTCTGGAAGGCAGCAGGTGGTGCCCCATGTATTGGGTTCCTGCATTCACATGGGAGATCTGAGTGGTGTTCTCATCTGCTGGCTTCTAGATGCAGCCATTGTGATACTTTGGGGAGTAAACAGTGATGGGAGCTTTCTGTACCTCTCAGATAAAATTTTGAAACATTACTGTAAAGATAACACTTTTTAGATTCTCAAAATAATCTAAATTTTGATTAAGGAAGTGTTTATGCATCTAAAGTACATTCTTACAAGTGCAGTTGTTTACTTTAAATCCCATCAGTCTGTGCATCAGCCTTTTGTGTGTGAGGGCACTTGTTATTGATATTTATAACTAGGTGGTGGTAGGGTGGAGCACAGTGACCAGTAAACTGTCAACCCATGGGAGATGCTCAAAGGAGAGCTTTCTTGTGACAAGTGAAGGAGGCAAAAGGAAGCTGTAGCTCCTTAAAGAAACTGCTTCCCACAAAGCGCTTTGCCAGGAGTAGGTGAGTGCCTGGATGTAGAAAAGGGGAGCAGGAGGGTCCTTCCTACCTAAGCAGAACACATGGTCCCACACTGAATGTTCAGAACTCTGCCTCCTACTCTTCTCTTGGGCTTTCCTTCTCGATGGTGGTGTGGCTCCCTCTGAGTAAATGTTGTGAGATAATCTGTCCTGGAACATCCTTGGGATTACAAACCCAAGACAGTTGATTGTTTCTGGTTTGCTCTTGTGGCCCCTACTTTTGCCTAAATCCTACATTCTGGATTACAACTGCTTCTGAAGTCACTGATTGGGGAAATGACTGTCAGTGGATTTTCACTCAGTGTGTTCTTACTGTGCAACTTTCTTTTCTTACTGGATTATGAGAACTAAGAGGATGGGCAAGAAAGGTGAAAAGTACCCCTTTCCTTGGATTAGTTGTTGGGAATTTTTCCTGAGAGGGCATATAGAAATTGGAAGAATCCTTTAACATAAAGGCGTGCTTTGTGTCCTCAAAGTTTTCAGGAACTGCAAATAACCCTTTGATGTTTTGGCCTCTACAATGGGAGCTTTTGGGTGAGTTAATTTTATTCAAGCTAGAGGAGAAGTCGGGGTTACTCAGAGCTGTAGTTGAGACGATTGAAAATTGCCTTGGGTCATCAAAACCTCTGGGGTCTACATTGACTTTATTTTCTTTCCCTCTCTGTCCTGCATCCACTGAATCGTCCAACTCCGTTGTCTAAGAAGTTGGCCACTTCTTACTACCTCCATTGCTACCATCCCATTGCTAATTACCATTATCTGTTGACTAATGCAGCAGCTCTCAACTGGTCTCCTTGTTTGATTTTTGCCCTGGTCTCACAACAGCAGATTAATCCTTCCTAATATGTATAAATGAGGTCATGTTCTTTTCTGAAAGCCTCTCAGTAGCTCCCATTTCAGGGATTTCTCAGCACTGATTGGAAAGACCTATTTTTGGAATCCTTTGACCTACTGCTCCACCTTCCTCACTGCTCTGTCGTATCACATGGCCAGAAGAGCGCTCCTGCATCACAGCCTTTGTGCATGTGTGTCCATATGCCTAGATAGACGCTACTCAGCAGTTTTCCCAGACTTCTGTTTGCAAGTCGTGTCATCAGAGAGCTTTCTCTGATGGTCCTGTCTAGAGTAGTCATGGGCATTCTCCATTCTCTGACATATGTAAAGCCCTTAACAGTCCCCAATAATTAATTCTATAAAAACAGTTGTCTTTCTCTCTACAGTGTAAGCTCTTTTTTAAAAAATTAAGTTTTGATTTATTTATTTGAGGGGCAGAGTCATAATGAGAGAGAGAGAGAGAGAGAGAGAAAGGTCCTCTATCTGCTGGTTTGCTCCCCAAATGGCTGCAGTGGCCAGAACTGTACCAATCCAAAACCATGCGCCAGGAGCTTCTTCTGGTCTCCCACATGGAAGCAGGGGCCCAAGGACTTAGGCCATCTTCCAGTAATGTTCCTGGGTCATTAGTAGGGAGCTGGATTGGAAGTAGAGCAACTGGGACTCAAACCGGTGTCCATATGGGATGTCAGCATCGTTGGCGGCAGCTTTAGTTGCTACGCAATAATGTCAGTGCCTTATAAATTCTATTTTTTTTTTTGTTGACAGGCAGAGTTAGACAGAGAGAAAGAGAAAGAGAGAGAGAGAGAGAGAGAGAGAGAGAAAGGTCTTCCTTCCGTTGGTTCACCCCGCAAATGGCCGCCACGGCCGGCGCGCTGTGCCAATATAAACCCAGGAGCCAGGTGCCTCCTCCTGGTCTCCCATGTGGGCACAGGGCCCAAGCACTTGGGCCATCCTCCACTGCCTTCCCGGGCCACAGCAGAGAGCTGGACTGGAAGAGGAGCAACCGGGAAAGAATCTGGCGCCCCGACCAGGACTAGAACCCCGGGTGCCGGCGCCACAGGCAGAGGATTAGCCAAGTGAGCCGAGGCGCCGGCTTCATAAAATCTTTAAAAAAAGGAAGAACTAGGGGACTACAGGATTGTAGTTTGATTTCAATCATAAGGTAGTATTTTGTGTTACAGAAAATATACTCTTCAGAACTTGCATTTTTGCTGTATATTCTTGCTTATGACATTATAATAAACTTTAGGGTTGGCAAAAGTTGATTCTGGTGAATTTATTTACTAATTAGTTGACTGATTTTGTGGCCCTTTGGTTAATAGTGTGGTCCATCCCTCCCACCTCCCTGCATACCCCCAGCCTTTTGCTCTTTTTCTAAAAAAAAAAAAAAAAAAAGATTTACTTATTTATTTGCAAGGTATAATTTTAAGAGAGACAGACAGACAGACACTGAGAGAGACAGAGAGAGAGAGAGAGACACAGACAGACAGCTCTTCCATCCTCTTGTTTACCCCTCAGATGGTTGCAGTGGCTGGGACTGGTCTAGGTTGAGGTCAAGGACCCAGAACTCCGTCTGGGCCTCCCACGTGGATGGATGGCAGGGGCTCAAGCACTTGGGCCATCATAGGCTGCTTTCCCAGGTGTATCATAGGCTGCAATCCCGGGGAGCTGGATTACAAGTTGAGCAGCCTGTTCTGGAAGTGATGTTCATATGTGATGCTGGCATTGAAGGTGGTGGCTTACCTGCTGTGCCACAACACCAGCCTCAATAGTGTGGTCTTAGTCTTGTATGTTTCTTTTTAAAATTACAGTTTGTAGGCTTTATAGTATTTATGTGGAAGTTTTAAGTTTTGAATCCTTTTTTTTTAATTACTTATTTGGAAGGCAGAGTTAGAGAGGGAGAGCGAGCGAGTGAGCGAGAGTGCACAGAGAAGACACAGAGAGCGATCTTCCATCTGCTGGTTCACTTCCCAGATGGCCTCAGTGGCCAATATTGGACCACACTGAAGCCAGGAACTTCCACTGGTTTCCTGCATGTGTGCCAGGGGCTCAAACACTTGCACCCATATGGGATTCTCGCATTGCAGGGACAACTTTACCCGCTACATCACAACACTGGCCTCCAATTCTAGCTTCTTGCTAATATGGGGCCTGGGAGGTAGCAGGTGATGACCAAAGTATTTGGGTCCTTGACACTTATATGGGAGACTTGGATTGGTTTAAAGAATTTTTCTTAAAGATTTATTCATTTATTTGAAAGGTAGATTTTCAGAGAGGCAGAGACAGTATCAGAGAGAGAGAGAGAGAGAGAGGTCTTCCATCTGCTGGTTCACTCCTCAGATGGCCACATTTGCTGGAGCTGGGCCAATCCGAAACCAGGAACTAGGAGCTTTGTCTGGGTCTCCCCAACAGGTGCAGCGGCCCAAGGACCTGGGCCATCCTCCACTGCTTTGTTAGGCTACAGCAGAGAGCTGGATCGGAAGTGAAGCCCCTGAGTCTCTCTCAGACTTAACTGCTATGCCGTAATGCAGGCCCCGGGATTGAGTTCTTGGCTGCTTGCTTCTACTTGGTCTGGCCCTAGCTATTGGCAGGCAGCTGGGGTGTGAGCCAACAGATGGAAGATCTCTGTCTCTCTGCTTTCCCAGTTGAAAAAAACAAAAAACAAAAAAACTAAATAAAAAAACTAAATAATAAAAAAACTAAAACTAATAAAAATAACTAAAAAAAAAACCCCTAAATACCAGAGAAGTATATTAAACTTAAAACTAAATAAAAAACCAAACATGGGCAACTGTCGCTCCTTCGGCCGCAAAAGGAACGACGCTGCTCGCAGTTAATCAGTCTTCAAAAGACTTTTACTTAGAAGGAGTAGGAAAGAGAGTAGGGGACCGGGAGAAGGGGGAAGAGATGGCACGCACGTTCCTTAAGGGGGAAAGCTGGCGTGCCCCCTTCCCTCTCCTGCAGTCTGCTTATGTACAAAATTCAACCAATCACAATCAATCAATCACAGTCCATGCACAGAGTTCTCCAATCCGGCACTTGATCACGATCAGCTGTGGAGTCACGAAGCAGGCAGGGCATCAGCGCCATCTTGTTGTTTACCACAGTCCTCAGCTAGATGGAAAGTTCAATCAGCTGCTACATCTGCATTACTGCTATAAGCCACACCCAGCATGGGGGGGGGGCCCATGGCAGGCCTATCCATGGGTCCCCACAGGCAACAGGATGGTATTTGAGGTCATTTGGAAACTTAGTATGCCTTTTTGAATTAAACAGAGGTCTTGGATTTGGTCATCCTTATGTTTGAATTCTGGCTCGTTCTTAACCTTTCTTGATTGTGTTTTTCTAGTGAGTAAAATGAGAATAGCATTATCTATCTACGATACAGAGTTGGTATATGAGTTAAATATGAAAATATATCATAAAGTTGGCATATAATAAATGGTAGATAATAAGTATTTTATATTGCCTATTTTATTATGTTGTATCTTATTTTTATCTCTATTTTATATAAACATCTATATTTTATTTACATTCTATGTAACTATAAATTTTATCATACATTTACATATTGTATACTTTATGGACTGCTAATTGCATGTGTTTTTGTATTTTGATAATTTTATTTCCAACTTTTTAAAGGGATTTAGAATATTAGATTACAAATATAAACCCATACAGCTGTCATGAGATTAGGTTATTTCTTAATAAATAATTCCTGAAGAATAGGAATTCAATGATCTTCTAGTTTTATTATGGAAATGAAACCATAGAAAATGCATATTTTGATACTTTTTATTTTAAAACATACATTTTCAATTAATGAATTATTTAAAATGGTTAGAACTTACTAATATGAAAAAATGACATTATTTATATTGGGTTTGGAGTAGCTAACAGTTTCTGCTTTTAAAGGTTATAAAAATTTTGTTTTATTACTTTTGAAGTTCTGCAACTGCTTTTTTTTTCTTAAAGATTTATTTTATTTATTTGAAAGACAGAGTTACAGAGAGAGATAGAGACAGAGAGGTCTTCTATCCTCTAGTTCACTCCCCAGTTGCCGCAATGGCTGGAGCTGCGCCAGTCCGAAGCCAGCAGCCAGGAACGTCTTCCGAGTCTCCCACATGGGTGCAGGGGCCCAAGGACTTGAGCCATCTTCTACTGCTTTCCCAGGCCAGAGCAGAGAGCTGGATAGGAAGAGGAGCAGCTGGGACTAGAACCGGTGCCCTTATGGGATGTCGGCGCTTCAGGCCAGGGCTTTAACCCTCTGTGCCACAGCGCCGGGCACAGTCAGAGTTACACATAGAGAGGAGATGGAGAGAGAGAGAGAAAGAGAGAGAGAGAGAGGTCTTCCATCCAATGATTCAGTACTCAATTGGCTGCAATGGATGGAACTGCGCCATTCCGAAGCCAGGAGCCAAGAGCTTCTTCTGGTTTCCCACGCGGGTGCAGGGGCCCAAGGACTTGGGCCATCTTCTGCTGCTTTCCCAGGCCATAGCAGAGAGCTGGATTGGAAGTGGAGCAGCAGGGTCTGGAACCAGCGCCCATAGGGGATGCCAGCGCCTCAGGCCAGGGCTTTGACCGGCCCTATAACTGCTTTTTAAAATTACACTGTGGTTTGTGATTGGTCATTTCATTGAAGTTAGTGTGAGCCTTGTGCACTGTGAGATTCAGTAGAATCAAATGGCTTCTTTTGAGTTGCAAATATTAGCTTTATTAGGCGATCTCTAAGCCATTTATTGTTAACATTTTATGGTGTAATTTTACTCCTCAGATGCCTTTATCATTTTACATTTCTCAACTGAGGTAAATGCTATGAAATACAGATTTTAATGAACCAAGAAGCAACAATAAGAGAAAGATTATTTCTCCCAGTTGCTCTGAATATGAATTAAGAGTGCAATAAGATGTACATAGTGGCCTAATAAAAACCATGCTGCAATAATGACAAATTTAAAAAATACAGTTGTTTACAACTTATTTGATATAGAAATTAGCAATATTATTGTCATTACCTATAGAAAACACTCAGAAACTTTTAAAAAAGATTATTACTTGGTAAGCAGAGAGATACAGAGACAGAGAAAGATTGAGATATTCCATTTGCTTGTTCACTCTCTAAATGCCTGCAGCTGCTGGACTGGACATAACTAAAGCTGGGAGCCCGGAAACTTAATCTTGCTACAGCCAGAACTCATACCCAGGTACTCCCATCTGGGATGCAGGTATCTTAACTGCTAGGACAAATGCCCTTCCTCAGAAATTTTCTTTCTTGAGGTACACACCTCTCCACTCTAGCTGTGAAGAGAAAAAGAAAAGAAATGTAGGTACTGAGAGTTGGTAGATAAAGAAACAGAATGGACATTTAGAAAATACCTGATGGGGTAGCTAATCTGAAAGTCTTTATAATAAACAGAAATATCCTTTTTAGGAACTTTGCAAATTGCCATTACAGTTTTGTGACAATTTAAATGTAAGTATAAGGGTATTTCAGGCAAATGAGATTAAATAAAAATAGGGGCAGGCATTAGGCACCGAGGTTCAGTTGCTGCTTGGGACACCTACACTTCGTATTGGAGTGCTTGGTTCGAGTCCATGCAGCTCTTCTTCCCGCTAATTCATGTCCTGGGAGGCAGCATGATGGCTCAAGTGCTTAGGTTCCTGCCACTTGGGTGGGAGATCCCGATTGAGTTTTTGGCTTCTGGGTTTGGGCTGGCCAAGATCTGGCTCTTGTGGACATGTGGGAAGTGAATCATTGAGTGGAAGATCTTTCTCAGTATCTTTGCCATTCAAATAAAATGAACATTAATAAAAATTGAACAAAGACAGGTATATTTGGGGGCAAAAAAATTTTGAACCCCACACATGAGAAGTGTTCTTTTGGAAAACGTGCATTTTGAAAAAAGATGTGCATGGATTTCAAAACTATTTACAACAAAATAAACTTACTTTTTAATTCTGAATTCCACAAAATTTTTTGAAGTCCTCTTGTGCTTGATCCTTCTAATCTTTTGCCCTTTCAAGTACTGCACACAGGAATATTCTAACAGAAGCCATTGGTCCTGAAGTACATTTGCGTTTCTGTATAGTGGAAAATTAGAGTCCTAGAAAATGGTAGCAAGGAAAGCAGTCTAGCAAGTAGAAACCAGTGTTTTCTTAGAAAAAGGCATTTGATAAAAATTGACTGAAAGAAATAAAAGTGGCAACGCAGACTTCTTGCAGGATGTAGGTTTTATGTGTGTGTACTATTTGTGTGAAGTTATCATTGTTTTATTGCAGGTATAAATATAGAGGTAGAATTATGAAATTGGATGATCACCAGTGTTGTTTTTAAGGCACTGAGAACAGGGGCCTTGTAAGCAGAATCCCATTTTCTTTTTTTTTCCCCTTTTTTTAAAAAAAGATTTATTTTATTTATTTGAAAGACAGAGTTACAGAGAGAGAGGTCTTCCATCCGCGGTTCACTCCCCAAATGGTCGCAACGACTGGAGCTGGGCCGATCCAAAGCCATGAGCCGGGAGCTTCTTCCTGGTCTTCCTTGTGGGTGCAGGGGCCCAAGGACTTGGTCCATCTTCTACTGCTTTCCCAGGCCATAGCAGAGAGCTGGATCAGAAGAGGAGCAGCCAGGACTCAAACTAGCACCCATATGGGATGCTGGCACTTCAGACTAGGGCTTTAACCCACTGTGCCACAGCACTGGCCAAGAATCCCATTTTTTACTTGTACATATATTTACCAAGATAGATGTGAAAGTTACAAATTTTCTGTGTGGCTACACATGATGTAAGGTGTGTGAAATAAGTACGTATGCTTTTTTTGATATTTCATAGTTTTTTTTCATTTCATTTTATTTTTTTAATTTTTATTTTGTAAATATAAATTTCCAAAGTACAGCTTATGGATTACAATGGCTTCCCCCCACCCCATAATTTCCCTCCCACTCACACCCCTCCCATTTCCCACTCCCTGTCTGATTCCATTCACATCAAGATTCATTTTCAATTATCTTTATATACAGAAGATCGATTTAGTATATATTAAGTGAAGATTTCATCAGTTTGTACCAACACAGTTTGCACCCAGATATTTCATAGTTTTTTAAAAGATTTATTTATTTGAGAGGCAGAGTTACAGACAAAGAGAGAGACAGAGAGGTCTTCTATTTACTGGCTCACTCTCCAGATGGTTGCAGTGGTCGGAACTGGGCTGATCCGAAGCCTGGAGTTTCTTCTGGGTCTCCCATGTGGGTGCAGAGGCCCAAGCATGTGGGCCATCTTCCGCTGCCTTCCCCAGCACATTAGCAGAGAGCTGGATTGTAAGTGGAGTACCCGGGACTCGGAACTTGTGCTCATATGGAATGCTGGTGCTGCAGGCAGAGGCTTAACCTATTACGCTGCAGTGATGGCCCCTTCATATTTTTAAAAAATCTACATAACAGGGGCTGGCGCCATGGTGCAGTAGGTTAATCCTCCGCCTGCGGCGCCGGCATCCCATATGGGTGCCGGTTCTAGTCCCGGCTGCTCCTCTTCCAATCTAGCTCTCTGCAGTGGCTTGGGAAAGCAGTAGAAGATGACCCAAGTCCTTGGGCCCCTGCGCCAGCATGGGAGACCAGGAAGAAGCACCTGGCTCCTGGCTTTGGATTGGTGCAGCTCCAGTCATTGTGGCCATTTGGGGAGTGAACCAAAGGAAGGAAGACCTTTCTCTCTGTCTCCTCCCTCTCACCCTCTGTAACTCTACCTCTCAAATAAATCTTTTAAAAAATCCACATAATGTTTGCAGTGTGTATAGTGTAACATAGTGAATTTTGTGTAAATATAACATTTGATATTGATCCACCAGGAAGATGTTTCATTTTAAATTTTGTATTTTTTTGGCACACCTGCCAAGGACTTCCGTATTGAGAAGTAGCATGAAGATGGCTAGCTTTTATTTAATTATACAGTTTTTAATTCAGTAGCTTGAAATGCCCTACATCCAGAACCATGGCCAGCAATTTACTTTTAACAAGACTATTTGTTTTTATTTATTTGAAAGATGAAGAGATTCAGATCTTCCATCTGCTGATTCACTCCCCAAATTCCTGTAGTGACTGAGACTGGGCCAGGTGGAAGCCAGTAGCCAGAAGCAATCCAGTTCTCCCAAGTGGGTGTTAGGGACCTAATTACTTGAGCCATCACCTGCTGCTTTCCAGGGTACACATTAGCAGAAAGCTGGAGTAAAAAAGGGAACTGAGCCTGTGGATCCAGGCGCTCTGATATGGTGATATGGGATGCAGGTGTACCAGGCAGAAAATTAACCACAGTGCCAGACTCCAACCCTCACCATTTCATTTTAGAACACATACCTTTTTATAGTATGTAGTTGGGTATACAAAGGAAACTACAGGTAATTTCACAGATAAGTACTAAGTTACCTAGCACTAAGAAATAAAACCCTTTTTTTTTTTTAAAAAAAGATTGATTTATTTGTATTTATTTGAAAGGCAGAAAGAGAGAGAGAGAGAGAGAGAGAGAGAGAGAGAGAGATCATCTATCTGCTGTTCTATGTGCTGGCTCACTCCCCAAGTGGCCATAATTGTCAGGACTGAGCTAGTGTGAAGCCAGAATTCCATCCAGGTCTCCCACCTGAGTGGCAGAGGCCAAAGCACTTGGTTCATCTTCCACTGCTTTCCCAGGCTCATTAGCAGGAAGGTGGATTGGAAGTAGTGTGGCTGGGATGTGAACTGGCACTCAGATGGGATGCTGGTAATCATAGGCAACGACTCAACTTGCTATGCAATGATGCTGGTCACCAAACTCCCAAATTGTTATAAAAAAGCAAGTAAGGCCAATGTTTTTCCATTTAAAAATACAAACTGTTGGTGTGGGTTTAGCCTGTCAGTTAAGATGCTCTTGTTCCACATTAGCGTACCTGGGTTCAATTCCAGGCCCAGGCTCCTGACTGCAGCCTCCTGCTAATGTAGACTCTGGGATACAATGGTGAAGACTCAAGTGATTGTGTTCCTGCCACCAGCATGGGAAACAGAGACCTAGATTATGTCTTCTGCTCCTAGCTTCAGCCTGGTCCAGCACTGGCCTTAAGGGACGTTTTCGGGAGTGTGCTAGTGGATTGGTGCTCACTTTCTTTCTGTTTCTGCCTCTCAAATAAAATTAAGTAAAATTTAAGAAACCACACACACAAAAATACTAGTGATTCAAAAGGTGGGCATGAAATGATGCTGGATAATTGTATGGTTTTGGTAACAGTATATATTTTCCAAGCTGAAATAACTCATATTTACACACAGATAAGAAATGTAGTGTCCCAAATGTGAAAATAGATCTCACTTGGTGAAACCTAATTTAAAATTTTTGAAAGTTTAAAATAAGACCAGTTGAACAATGCATTCTTTTTCTGCTGACAGTATTTTTGTCATTCGGGTTGTGAGTGTGCAAAATTGAGATGGTAGGAATAGCCAACTTTTAATAGTGTCTGTTTGAAAAAAGAACCTATTAAAATCATCAGTGCTCTTAAGAATATTTTTAAATTATAGTCTTTTTTAAAATTTCAAGTTATATTTGAATAGTTAATACATTCAGATGGTTTAAAATTCATAAGAAATGGAAGAGTTTAAAGTATTCGCTGCCTGTATATCAAGAGATACTTTAGGGCTTTTCAAGTATGTATATGCAGTTACTATTTGTATACACATGTGTATATATACAAAAATTGGGCATATATGTGTGAGTGTTTTTTCTTTTCCTTTCTTCCAACAGAAGTGGTAGCATATTAAATAGAGTTTGAGGAAGAGATGAGATTCACATTTTCTTTCTTTCTTTTTTTTTAAGATTTACTTAAGGCAGAGCTACCGAGAGAAAGAGAGAGAGAGAGAGAGAGAGAGAGAGAGAGAGAGAGAGAGAGAAAGGTCTTCCATCCACTGATTCACTCCCCAAATAGCTGCAATGTCCAGAGCTGATCTGATCTGAAGCCAGGAGCCAGGAGCTTCTTCCAGGTCTCCCACGTGGGTGCAGGGGCCCAAGGACTTGGGTTATCTTCCATTGCTTTCTCAGGCCATAGCAGAGAGCTGTATCAGAAGTGGAGCAGCCAGGTCTCGAACTGGCATCCATATGGGATTGTAGGCGGTGGCTTTACCTGCTATACCACAGCGCCAGCCTCAAGCTTTCAAGTTCTAATTTTTGTTCTGTACCTTGAGAAAATTTTTAATTATATATAATGCCTTATCAGTATGGAAAGTGCTTCCTTCAATACTTACTTTTTCCAGGACCACCTAGTATTCTGTTTTTTAAACTTGTGCTTACTGTTGGACCTTCAAGCTTTTGCATTATAGTCTTGACCACATAAAACATTGTTTCTGTTAGAGGAAAAGACTAAGCAGGGAGGTTGGTTGGGTTTTGGTTATTGTGGTCCTACAAGGCCTCAGCTAGAGAGAAATATGTGAGCTGACCTCGATGAAAACCCACCTGGGTCAACATCTGGGGCCCTAATTTGAGGGAACAGGGAGTTATTAGGCCTGGGGAAGGAATGAACAGAGTTTGTTGTTGTAGGGATGGGAGAGCTTTGGGATTCCAATGCAGTGTGCCAGGAGGGAAGTGAGAAAGGTAGGCAGGGGCCACAGCATGGAGATACCATGGAGAAATTTAAATGGGAGAGTGATATGATTTTACTTAAAGTTGAAAACATCCCTCTCCCTGAGAGGGAATAGAAATAAGGAGATCAAATAGAAGCTGCTGCTACTCCAGGTGAAAGATGATGATGAGTTGAACTGTGTTGGTAGTGGAGAAGAGAGAAATACATTGAAAATTTGTTTTGTAGGCTCAGTGACACGATTTGCTGGTAAGTTAGTTTTGAATCTTGAGAACGAGATGAACTTTAATTTTTAAAGTATACTTTGTAATGTTAGAAAGTAGAATACTATTAATTTAGATGCTTTGTGGTGTAGATAATCCACTTAGTGATTTTAGAAGTGATTGTTACTGATTGTTACTCATCCATGCATCCATTGCATCTGTTTTCTGGCTTGTTGCAGTAAAGGTGGAAGCTGGTTCCTGGGTCTCCAGACCTTTTCTGTGCACTTTGTACAGCTGCTTCTTTATTGTTCCAGAAGCCCTCCCTTTTGCACTCCCTTTCCTGGTCCGCAAGGGCGGGGTAGTGGGGCATCTGTCCTCCTTCTGCCAGCCGTGTCTCATTCCTGGTTCTGCATTCTTGCCGTTGCACTTCCCTTTGCAGGGGGACGTGTGATATTGCTGCGTCAGTGACAGGAGACTGTGCTGTTGAACCCAAATCCTGGAGGGCAGCTTGGCTCAGAAGTGCATGAGGCCTTGGAGATTTGGGCTGAGGAAAACAGTGGAGGCATACCTGTCAGAATATCTGGGTAATCTAGTTACTCCTGTTGCTTTGAAATTAGGCAAGATAGACTGCTTTGTTAATTGGTTAGATATAAAAACATCTTTTAATGGAACCATCACATTTGAACCAGGTTAGTTGTTAATAAATTAGATTGTGTTGTACTTCGGCTCAAAAGTCTATATAATTTCCCTTTAACCAAAGACTCTGTACTCCAATTATATCACTTATTTCTGTTTTTTTTTTTTTTCAGTATTATCACTGCCCAGTGACAGAATTTAATTTTCGTTTATGTGAAAACCAAGCTTAGAACACACTGCAGTTGTGTCCTTGGTGCCCTGTCATTTTTTACTTTTAAACATTTATTCTAATTATATGAGAGGCAGAGGTACAGAGAAAAAGGGAAAGAGAGATCGGTCTTCCATCTGCTGGTTCACTCCGCAAATGGCTGCAATGGTCAGGGCCAGGCCAGACTAAAGGCAGGAGCCAGGAGCTTCTTCGAGGTCTCCCACCTGGTGCAGGGGCCCAGACATTTCCACTGCTTTCTCAGGCACATTAGCAGGGAGCTGGATTGGAAGTGGAGCAGCCAGGACTTGAACTTCAATGCCATTGTTGGCTTTATTTGTTATACCTTTTATGCCGGCACTGGTGCCCTGTCATTTTATCAGTCCCTGAATGCTAGCAGATAACAGCAAAAATGATAAAATCTCACATTTGCCGTGACTGATGATAGTTTCAGAATAGTTCAGATGTAAATATTTGCACATACAGCATCTAGGGGCAGAGGCTCAGGTGAGAGTGTGTGGGGGCACAGTGAATGCTGGATGAGATTCCAGAGCAGGTAAGTCTGTGGCCAGTTGAATCAGTAGGGGAGTGGTTGGGAAGGTAAGATAACAAATGACCACAAGCTTGGTGGCTTAAAACTACAGAAGTGTATTCTCTTACAGTTCTGGAGGGCAGAAGTCTGAAATCAAGATGTCAGCAGGGCCACACCCCCTCTGAAGGCTCAAGGGTCTTTGCTTCTTCCAGCTCCTGGTGGCTCCAGGTATTCTTTGGTTTGTGGCTGCATTAACTCCTATTGATGTTTTCTGTCTCCATGTGGCCTTCTCATTTGTGTCCATGTCTTCTCTCTGTCTCTTTAAAGACACTTGTATTAGATTTAGAGCCCACCTGATTGATGATTTTCTTTCAAGATCCTCAGTTTACACTTGTAAGAACCCTTTTTCCAAATAACGTATCATTCACAGTGTCCGGGTATTAGGATGTGGACATGGCTTTTTGGGGGTCATTGTTCAACCCATCATGGTGATCAGTCTATAAAGTCCTTTTTAAAAACGTGGAAAACTAGGGGGAATGATGAAGTGAGGATTCAGGGATAGGATACCTGTGTTTATTGTTGTTCCTAGAAACCAGTTATCTGGCAGACTTCCCTTTAAGCCAGTAGCTCATACACTGAGCAGTTCTTCCTACCTCACCCAAGTGTGGTGGGTTCCACATTCATGCAAGTGGCAGTAGCACTTTTAGTTTTTGAATAACTGAAGAGGATATCTTCTGGAAACATTTCCTAGAAAGAAAGCAGCTTGCCCTTCCGGCCTCCCTCCCTGTCTCCCTCCCTTCCTTCCTTTCTGTGGGTATTTACATTATGTTTATTTTTAAAAAACTTTATAAAAAGTTTCAGAACATACAGAAAAAGTACAGAGAAGAGGATTATTGCATTCACATGTGCATTTTATCACCCAAATAGTAAAATTCACATTTTGTCATATGGGAGTCCTTCAGAAAGTGGAATTCAAAAGAGTTTATTTTGGTGCAAACATTGCTGAAATCTGTATATGTGAGGGTCTTCAGAATGCTCGTGAAACATGTGTTATTAAAAAATTATTCATAGTTTTTTGACTTAGGCTTATCTTTTAATTCCATTTTTCTAGAAAAATTTTGAAGTAGTCTCATGTGTACTTAGGACAAATATTTTAAAGAAAATAACAGATAGTGTGTGCTATTCATTTTACATATTTTATATAATCTAAAAATTATTTGGCACAATGCTTAGGCCATATTTGGGTTTAGTCATTCATTTTTAAACAAGATTTAGTTATTATTTGAAAGCAGAACTATGGAGAGAAAAAGAGAAAGCGTGCGATCTCACATCTGCTGCTTCACACTCTAAATGGCTGCTCCAGCCAGGTCTGGACCAGGTTGAACCCTGGAACCAGGAACTCCATCTTGGTCTCCCATGTGGGTGGCAGGAGCCCATGTACTTGGGCGATCTTCTGTTGCCTTCCCAGGTGCATTATGAGGGAGCTGTATCAGAGACAGAAGAGCCATAACTCATCTAGGGTGCTGGTGTTGCAGGTATGGTTTAACCTGTGTGCCGCAACACTGGCCCCAGTCAGTCATATTTTTATAGTATATATTATTGGTGTTTGTGGATATTTTCAAATCAGTATTTTAACTGAAATGGGATAGTTTATGGTTCTGATGTAGGATGAATCAATGAGGTACTGTTTGGAATTTATTTTAAAAAGAATAAATTGTCAGGAACTTTTCTGGAACTATTGCAATAGCCTTTTTTTGTTGTTGTTGTTCTTAGACATTGTTGAAGTATTTAAAATAAACAGGAAGCCACAGAAGGGAACATAAACCAGTATACTACTTCCATTGATTCCTTATATTTTGCCACAGTACTTCAGATATTTTTATTTAAAAAATTACATATGGAGTTGAATTCCTGATATAATTTTCTTTTCTTCTTTTCTATAAATAGCCATTACTCAGAATTTGGCACAGTATCATACTCATTTATAGTACTGTAGTCAGTACATAGGTCTATCCATAAATAATACATGGCTTAATGCAATATATATTAAAACTTTATATTATAGAGGATTAGGCTATAATAATTTTTGTGTAGTCTTAAAACTATATATTGTACTTTTAGAATTTCGTATCATATTTATCACTCTGCAACTGGTTTTCTCATCTTTTGTTATTTCATGTTAATACATGAAGGTATATTTTAACTATGCATATATTTAATTATATGACTCTTTCACAGTTATTTTATACATTATCACAAAGACATTTAGATTGTTAGAAACATTTTGAAGTTACAGTGTTTCACTGAATTGTCTTGTGTGTATTTCCTTGTATTCATGTATACGATTTCTCTAGGGCATTCAAAAAATTAGTTGTCGGGCCGGCGCCGTGGCTCAACAGGCTAATCCTCTGCCTTGCGGCGCCGGCACACCGGGTTCTAGTCCCGGTCGGGGCACCGGATTCTGTCCCGGTTGCCCCTCTTCCAGGCCAGCCCTCTGCTGTGGCCCGGGAGTGCAGTGGAGGATGGCCCAAGTGCTTGGGCCCTGCACCCCATGGGAGACCAGGAAAAGCACCTGTCACCTGGCTCCTGCCATTGGATGAGCAGGGTGTGCCGGCCGCAGTGCGCCAGCCGTGGCGGCCATTGGAGGGTGAACCAACGGCAAAGGAAGACCTTTCTCTCTGTCTCTCTCTCACTGTCCACTCTGCCTGTCAAAAATAATAAAAAAAAAAAAAAAATTAGTTGTCAAGTTGAAGGCATGTGCTGTTTCAGTGTTAGTAATTAGGCAAAGTCATCTCCAAAGTGGTTGTACCATTTTGTACTCGAATCAACTAGTTGTGTATATTAGAATTCTTGTCATAATATATTCAGTACCACGAGTTGGTGATGCCAGGCATCTTTTTATTCTGGAAATTCAAAAAATATGTACGAAAGTACAGGTAGAATATAATGAATTCCACGTACTTCTCTTCTAGTTTCAACAGTCTTTTTTTCCCTTTCTTTTTAATTTATGTCTTTCTTTTTTTATAAATTATAATGGAAAGTATATTATCACTATTTATTTTTATGATGACATACTTTTGTTTGTTTTATAATCATAAGATTTTTTTTCTTTTTTTAATTTATTTGACAGGTAGAGTTAGACAGTAAGGGAGAGAAACAGAGAGAAAGGTCTTCCTTCCGTTGGTTCACTCCGCTAATGGCCGCTACGGCTGGCGCACCGCGCTGATCTGAAGGCCGGAGCCAGGTGCTTCCTCCTGGTCTCCCATGCGGGTGCAGGGCCCAAGGACTTGGGCCATCCTCCACTGCCTTCCCGGGCCACAGCAGAGAGCTGGACTGGAAGAGGAGCAACCAGAACTAGAACCCGGTGCCCATATGGGATACCGGCGCTGCAGGCGGAGGATTAGCCAAGTGAGCCACGGCGCCGGCCCTATAATCATAAGATTTTTTAAAAGTTTTTTATTTTATTAGAAAGAGTGACAGAAAAAAAGAGGATAGGGAACCAGAGCAGGCTGTGGGGTGGGGGTGAGGGCTGAGATCAAGACCTTGATCTTCCATCTGCTGGTTCACTCCCCAAATGCCCTCAATGGCTGAGGTTGGGTCAGGGCAAAGCCAGGAGCCTGGAACTCCATCTGGGTCTTCTTGTGGATGGCAGGGGCCCAAGTACTTGAGCCTCTATCTAATGCCTGTTACATGCATTAGCAGCAAGCTATAGATTAGAAGCAGAAGAGCTGGGATTGAATCAAGTGCTCTAATATGGGATGCCGGTGTTTCAAGTGTTGGCTTGACCCACTGTTTCCTCACACCCACCTCCTCAACTGTCTTTAAATATGGGACCAATTTTGCTTTATCTAAAACCATTCTCATCACCAAGTGTTATTTTGAAGCAAATCTCTGACATCACTTCACTTGTAACTTTTTCAGTTCATATCTGTAAAAGACAAGGGCTCTTTTTTTTTTAAAGATACATTGATATTTACTTAGCATAGCTATTTATTTTTATTGGAGTATAATTTACTTAGAATACATGTCTTAGGTGTACAGTTTGACAAGTTTTGACAGATATTATGTGTTAGATAATCCACAGCTCAGGCAAGATACAGAACAATACTACCTTCAGCTGGAAGAGATCTAAGGCGATCTAAGGAGATCTGGTCCTGTAGACAAGAGGAGTTAAGAAGGCTGAGTGATCACTATGCTTGTCTCAAGAATACATGCGCAAGCCTGTTCCCGGGAAGTATGTGGCTCTGTGGCCCCTCTGACAGGCTCTCCATTGGTCTTGTCAAATTTCTCAGCATAGACTAGAAACATCTTATGAAAACTGTGGTAGGTCAATACACCCTCCCCTACCCCTTTCCTTTTTTCTGGTTATTCAATCTAATACCAATCTGTTTCCTTCTGTGAATATAATATAATTAAAGTATCAAGTCATTTGACTGTAGGATGCGGAGAATATCTGGGGGAAACCAGTCTCCTGACATGGGCCCTTTAAAAGGGAACTTTCAGAGGATTATTGGGTTATCCCATATGGGAGCTGCTTTGAGTCCCTGCTGCTCCCTTTCTGATACAACTCCCTGCTAATGGGAAAAGCAGTGGAAGAAGTCCCAAGGGCCTGGGCCCCGAACCCACATGGGAGACCCGGATGAAGCTCTTGGTGCCTGGTCCAGCCTATGCTGTTGTGGCCATTTGGAGGGAGTGAACCAGAGAGACCTCTCTCTCTCTCTCTCTCTAACTCTACCTTTCAAAACAAAACAAAACAAAACAAAAAAAAGCAAGGGAACTTTCTCAGGCTGGTGGCAGAAGGGGAGTCAGAGAGTTTGGAAACGTGAGAAGGATTACACATGCATTGCTGGCTCTAGGCTGGGAAAGGGGCATGTGATGAGGAATGCCAGTGTCTTTTGACAGCTGGGAGTGGCACCTGGCTGACAGCCGGTAAAGAAACCGTGTCCCACAACTGCAGAGGCTGAATTTGGCTAGCAGCTTGAGTGACCTTGGAAGCAGAGTTTGCTGCAGAGCCTTCAGATGGGAGCCAGGGCTGGCTAGCACCTTGCTTTTGGCCTTCTGAGATCATTCACATACGTCATTACTGAAATCATCAAGCTGTCAAGCTTATGTTGTCAGATACATATTTGCTAAAAATACAACTTTTATTCAGAAGTTCAAATTTTATCATTTGTAACAAATGCTGACAATTGTTTTCCTTGAAGTGACAGCTTGCTTTGTTCATTTTTGAGAAAATATCTGCCAAATACCATCATTTGAATTTGCCTGCCATTTCTTTGAATAAAAATGGAGCTGGCTCCTCTTGTACCTGAGTCATTGAGTTCCTTTTCTCTGAGGTGGCCCTTCATTGGATCCTGAAGTGTGAAGTGCTTTGTGTGTACATCCCATGTAGTCACATAGGGTATAAAACATCCGTGGTATTCAGGGGTCACCAGGGGTATAAAACTAATAATTGTTACTGCTTTCTTAAGGATAGTAGATAAAACATTTTGTTTATTGAAAATATAAGTGCATGTTGAAGAATACAGTGACTTTCTGGTATAGTTAAATACACCTTTTTTTTAAAAAAAAAAAATTCGTTTTATTTTGTTCGTAATGTAGAGTTACAAATGTAGAGAGAGGGAGAGATAAAGAAAGACAGATCTCTAATCCACAGGTTGAGTTCCCAAATGGCCACAATGATCAGGGCTGGGCCAGGCCGAAACCAGGGCCAGGAGCTTTTTCCAGGTCTTGCACATGGATACAGGTTAATGAGCACCTGGGCCATCCTCTGCTACTTTCCCAGGCATATTAGCAGGGAGCTGGATTGGAAGTGGACCATCTGGGACTTGAACTGGAGCCCTTGTGGGATGCCGGCTTGTAGGCAGTAGCTTAATCCACTATGCCACAATGCTGGCCTGAGTATACTTTCTGTATTCATGTTTGCACCAGCATTGTTTATCCTTTTGCCTTCACCCCATCAATACAAATAGCAGCACCATGAAAAAGGTAGTAAGTTATTCTAAACCTTGGCAGACCTCGGAAAGGGCCTTAGGGATCCTCAACCATATTTTAAGAACTGCTGCCTTCTTTCTTGACCAAAATTTATTTATTAAAGATTTATTTTTATTCGAAAGTCAGAATTATGGAGAGAGAGATCTTCCATCTGTTGGATGGCTGCAACAGCTAGGGTTGAGCCAGGCTGAAGCCAGGAGCCAAGAGCTTCATCCACACATGGGTAACAGGACCGCAAATACTTGGGCCATCCTCTCTGCTTTTCCCAGGCCATCATCAGGGAGCTGGGTTGAAGTGGAGCAGCCAGGACATGAAACAGCACTCATATGGGATGCCAGCACTGCAGATGTCAACTTTACCCACAGCACCACGACACCGGCTCCTTTTCCAACGTTTATATCAGTTCTTCAGTTTAACCTTTCTATCAGGTGTAGAGCTGTGTCTCAATGTGATTTACTTTAAATAATTCATCTAATTTATGTATTTTTAGTTATTTGGGAGGTGGAGTGAAATGCCCACAACAGCTGGGACTCAGTCTGGCCAAAGCTGGGAGCTGAGAACTCAGTGCAGGTCATAGGAATCCACTTAACTCGAGACGTAGTTGCTGCCTCCCAGGGTCTGCAATCGGAAGCTGGCGCCAGGAGCCGGAGGTACTCTGATATGGGATGTGCCCACCAAAGGGCCTGTTTTTTAAGTGCCTCTTCTGGACCCTATGACAGGAGACAGCAGCCTTAGAAGGCCTTCTTGTGGCCCAGAGGTGGGGAACCTTTTTCTTTCAAGGACCCTTTGTAGGTTTATAACATCATTTGTGAGCCATACAAAGTTATTAACTTAGAAGTTATCCTGCATAGATGACTGGATTTCAAGTTCAGCCTTCGATTCCCTTGGCACGTCTAGACCAAATGATTTCATGGGCCTTATGCAGCCTGTAGTCTGGATGTCTCCCATCTCTGTTGAAGAGATGTAGTAAGTAAGCTAAAGATTTTGTGGGTATCTCTGAGTAAATAAAGAAAAAAGTGTGATTTGCTGTGTCTATTAGCTTGTAATTATGTTTTTAAAAATTTTGATTGAAGTATAATGCCATTCCAGTCAGGTGCTTTTCACATGTATTTTGCTCTTCACTTTATTAGTCGTTTGATCTTTAATTAATTGGTTTCCTACTTTCTATTTCATTACCTTTGCATATCATTATTTCTATTTTTCCACTTATTATGAATTTAATTTTCTCCTAAAGTATGGATAAAAAGTATGGGTAAAAAATTCTCTAAGAATTTAAAGCTATAAATTTTTATCCAAGTATTACTTTAACTGTGTTCTACAAACTTTGGTGTAGTATGTTTTCATTATTGCTTATTATAAAGTATTTTCTGATTTCTTCTTTGACCCTTTTAAAATATAATATGTTGCCAGTGCTGCGGCTCATTAGGCTAATCCTCCACCTCTGGTGCCGGCACCCCGGGTTCTAGTCCCGGTTGGGGTGCTGGATTCTGTCCTGGTTGCTCCTCTTCCAGGCCAGCTCTCTGCTGTGGCCCGGGAGTGCAGTGGAGGATGGCCCAAGTGCTTGGGCCCTGCACCCGCATGGGAGACCAGGAGAAGCACCTGGCTCCTGGCTTTGGATCGGCGCAGTGTGCCGGCCTTAGCGGCCATTTGGGGAGTGAACCAACGGAAGGAAGACCTTTCTCTCTGTCTCTCTCTCTCTCACTGTCTAACTCTACCTGTCAAAATAATAATAATAATATGTTGTTTAATTCCAAACTATTTAGCTCTTCCCTAGATATTTTAATTTCTAGTTTAATTATGTTATCAGCTATTTTACTTTTTAGGAATTCGAAATTTTGTTTACAGTACAATGCCTGCTCTTTATGATGAATTTTCCACATACGTTCCATATACATTGAAAAGAATGTATGTTCTATAGTTAGATGAGTTTTATTGCTTATTGTAGTTAGTTGATTTAATATTATTCAGCTCTTCTTTATTTTTTTAAAAAGATTTTTATTTATTTATTTGACAGGTAGGCTTATAGACAGTGAGAGAGAGAGAGAGAGAGAGAAAGGTCTTCCTTCCGTTGGCTCACCCCCCAAATGGTTGCTACAGTGAGAGAGAGAGAGAGAGAGAGAGAGAGAGAAAGGTCTTCCTTCCGTTGGCTCACCCCCCAAATGGCTGCTACAGTGAGAGAGAGAGAGAGAGAGAGAGAAAGGTCTTCCTTCCATTGGCTCACCCCCCAAATGGCTGCTACGGCCGGAGCTATGCCTATCTGAAGCCAGGAGCCAGGTGCTTCTTCCTGGTCACCCACGCGGGTACAGGCACCCAAGCACTTGGGCCATCCTCCACTGCACTCCAGGGCCACAGCAGAGAGCTGGACTGGAAGAGGAGCAAGTAGGACTAGAACCCGGCGCCCATATGGGATTCCGGTGCTGCAGGCGGAGGATTAGCCAAGTGAGCCATGGCGCTGGCACAGCTCTTATTTATTTTTAATATTTTTCTGTCCAGAATTTTCTAGAGGGAATAAAATAATTAAATTTTCTTTCTTCTTTTTTTTTTATTTGACAGGTAGAGATACAGATAGTGAGAGAGAGAGAGACAGACAGACAGACAGAGAGAAAGGTCTTCCTTCCATTGGTTCACTCCGCTAATGGCCGCTACGGCCGGAGCTACAGTAATCCGAAGCCAGGAGCCAGGTGCTTCCTCCTGGTCTCCCATGCGGGTAAGGCACCCAAGCACTTGGGCCATCCTCTACTGCACTCCTGGGCCACAGCAGAGAGCTGGACTGGAAGAGCAGCAACTGGGACTAGAACCTAGTGCCCATATGGGATGGCAGCGCCACAGGCAGAGGATTAACCAAATGAGCCATGGCGCCGGACCCTAATTAAATTTTCTAACTCTAGTATGAGGTTGTTTCCATCTTCCTTTCCTTCAGTATTTTCTTAGTGTGTTTTGAAGTTACACTTTCTAGAGCATACACTTTTATGATTATTCTATTTTCTTTTTTTTTAAAGTTTCTCAGTAATTTGGGATTTTACTTTTTTTTTTTTTTATAAAGATTTATTTACTTATTTGAAAGAGTTACACAGAGAGAGGAGAGGCAGAGGTCTTCCATCCACTGGATCACTCCCCAGAAGGCTTCAGTGGCCTGAGCTACACCGATTCGAAGCCAGGAGCCAGGTGTTTCTTCCGGGTCTCCTACGCAGGTACAGGGGCCCAAGGACTTGGACCATCTTCTATGCTTTCCCAGGCCATAGCAGAGAACTGGGTCAGAAGTGGAGCAGCTGGGTCTCAAGCTGGTGCCCATATGGGATGCTGGCGCTTTAGGCCAGGGCATTAACTCACTGCACCACAGTGCCGGCCTCATTTTGTTCTGTTTTCTTGATGAATTGACTTATTATTTCTAAATGGCCCCTTTCCGTTAATACTATATTTCTTGAAATCTTACCTACTTTGTTTTAAGCTGTCTTTATTAGTATAGTCAAACAGCTTTTCTATGATTAGTTATATTATTCATATTTTTTCCCCCTCAATCTAACTATGTCCTTATTGTTAAGATGATTTGCTGGGGCTGGCACTGTGACATAGTGAGCCCCGGTTCGAGTCCTCTGCTACTGTGCCTGGGAAAGCAGTGGAGGATGGCCCAAGTCCTTGGGCCCTTACATCCATATGGGAGACCCGGAAGAAGCTCCTGGCTCCTGGCTTTGGATTGGCTCAGTTCTGGCCATTGCAGCCATTTGGGGAGTGAACCAGTGGATGGAAGGCCTCTTTCTGTCTCTACTTCTCCCTGTGACTCTGTCTTTCAAATAAATAAAATCTTTTTTTTTTTTAAATGTATTGCTTGTCAACAACATGCAGTTGGTCTTGGTTTTCTAATATGGTCTGACAGTCCCTGTATTTTCATTAGAGTGTTTGGTCTATTAATAGTTAAACTGTTAGCTAATTTAGGGCTTTGCATGGTTTCTGTGGATAGTTTTTTCTTTTTACTGTGGCCTACTTTTTTGTTTCTTTTGTATACTAATCGTTGTGGATTATGCCTTATAGAGACTCTATCTTTTATTATCTTTCTGAGTATTCTAGTGAATAGTTAAAATATACGGAGTGTTGATTTTCTACTAGGCCAGGGTTTTGCACTTAGTCTAAGGGGACTGACTCCTTTATTCCTGGAACATGGTCTTCACTCCTAAAGTGTGTCAGGTAATTTAGGTTTTTGACCAGCAATTTAACTTTGATTACCTTATAAAAAGTCTTTTTCCTCTGTGATGGGCAGCAGCTGAGATACCTGCTCAGCCTCTTTGAGTCCTCCCGTTTTCTCCTGGGCTTTATGGGGTGAGCTTATTTGCAGATGATAGGCCTGTTTTGTAGCCCCCTCCTTTCTGGGATTTTCACTCTTAATTTCCATCCTTTCAGTGATCCTGAACTCTGACATTTGACACCCTCAATGAATAAAACTGCCTTTCAGTTCCAGCCACTGAGAACATGAGAACTAGAGTGTGTTCTCAGGTAAAAGAACTAAATGGATCTCACCCATAAGTTTGGTTCTATTATTATTATTATTTGAAAGAGTTACTGACAGAGAGGGAGAGACAAAGAGAGAGGTATCTTCCATCAACTGGTAGCTTCCCAAAAGGCTGCAACAGCCAGAGCTGGACCAGGCTGAAGCCAGGAGCCACAAGCTTCAGTCAGGTCTCCCGTGTGGGTACAGGGTCCCAAGCACGTGGTCCATCTTCCGTTGATTTCCCAGGCATTTAAAAGGGAACTGGATCAGAAGTGGAGCAGCCAGGACCCTAACGAGTCCACATGGGATGCTGGTGTCGTAGGTGATGGCTTTAGTTGCTGTGCCACGACACTGGCCCCCTTACTAGTTTTGGTGACTTTTGGTTGCTCTTGCATATTGGGTTCTGAGGTTTGGAGAATAATGTCAATGAAATTTATTAAGATAATATTGGTGTCAACATCTTGGGGAGTGGCACGGAAAAAAGGGAAGGAATAAATGGGTAGAGGGAGAAGTTGGGTATGATGTAGTTTTAAGAAAGGCCTTATCTGAAATAGGATGGTCCTTTAAAGTTGTCTTTAGTTGGTGTGACAGGGCCAGGTATTATGTCCCTTAGATGGTCTGTTTCTTTAATACCCTCCAGTCTCTGCATGTAGTTATTTTATATTTTGTCCATGGTCGATAGAGCCACAACTTCCAAATAATCCTGGGATCCTAGCTACATTATACTGTATTGCCAGCAGCTTTGGAGTATCGTATTTTGTGTTTCATCATGTCTACAAAATATCCATTTTATGTGTATATATGAGCTATTCATTTTATTATAAAATAGGCTTTGTGTTAGATAATTATGTAGGCATTATGTAAGTGTCCTGAGCATGTTTAAGGTAAGCTGGGTTAAGCTATGATGTTGGGTAGGTTAGGTATATCAAATGCAGTTTTGACTTATGATGGGTTTATTAGGGTATAACCTCATTATAGGTTGAGGAATATTAAGAGGTTTTAGATTAAATGAATTTTAGATTCATTTTCTCATCTGTGTTACAGTAATTATTTCCTTTACCAGAGTGACACCTGATTTTTTAATTCTTTAGTAGCAGCTAATTGGATATTTTATGTAGCAACTTAGGAATATTTTTGTTGTTTGGTGTATGGCCACAGTTTTACATATATGTATTTCCTAATATTCAGACTGTTCTAGCAGAGGTGATAATTCGAATCCTCAGTAACCAAGTGTTAAGAAATTGAGTCATTTTAAGGGATTCAGGTGTTATTGTTTTCCTGGGACCCCTGTCTTGCTAACAGCCTGTCCATTACACTTTATGTGTTCTTACTGTCTATCCACTGCTATTGCTAAGTTTTCAATTAATGCAGCATTGTATTTGCTTTATAAAGGTGGTAGTGGTGTAGATTTTATTTTAAAACAATATTAATTGGGTTTTTGATAAGAGTTTTTTTTTTCTTTTAAGGATTTATATATTTGAAAGTCAGAGTTACGCAGAGAGGAGAGGCAAGAGAGAGAGGTCTTCCATCCACTGGTTCACTCCCTAATTGGCCGCAACAGCCAGAGCTGCATTGATCGGAAGCCAGGAGCCGGGAGCCAGAAGCTTCTTTCGGGTCTCCCACACGGGCACAGGGGACCAAGGACTTGGGCCATCCTCCACTGCTTTCCCAGGCCATAGCAGAGAGCTGGATCAGAAGTAGAGCAGCTGGGACTCGAACCGGCATCCATATGGGATGCCAGTGCTTCAGGCCAGGGCGTTAACCCATTGCACCACAGTGGCCGCCCCCAAGAGTTTTTAAAAATAGTGTAAAAGGTTTATTTTATTTATTAGAGAGAGAGAAAGAAAGAGAGAGAGAGAGAGAGTGCATATGGGAGTGAGAGCTGCCATTTCCTAGTTTATTCCCCAAATGTTTCCAGTGGCCTCTGGCTGAGGCAGAAGGTGGGAGCTGAGAATTCCATCTGGGTCTCCCATGTGGGTAGTGATGACCCAATCACTTGAGCCATTACCCACTACCTTCCAGGATGCACATGTGGGAGGAAGTTGAAATCAGGAACAGAGCCAGATTCAATCTCAGATAATCCATTATGGGACGCAGGCATCCGGAATGGCTGTTTAACTACTATGCTAAATGCCCACCCTGGATGTTTGATAATTGAGCCAATAAAGTTTAATTAGAGAAAAAGTTTTATTTAAAGGTTCACTAATTAAATTACTATAGACATGACTTCACAAAAATTATTTAAAGTAAAAATAACATTTTGTAACTTTTTCAAGTGTTCATTTCCATATGACTGGTGCCTAGTAAAAATAATCTGCATCTGTTCATTTATGCTGATTCCCTCAGGTCTTCTGTCAGTATATCCTTTTTTTAAGTATGGGAAGTTAATAGGCTAATGGAAAGTAAAGTTTTTCAGTGCCCTATTTAAGCCAAGAAAGTATAATTTAAAACTCATATTTGACAAAAGTAAGCTAAGCAAATGTAATTATTTTCTTTAAAATATACTTTAAATCCTAGATTTTCATAAAACCCAAAAGTGGTACATGTAGTACAACATTATATAAAGAACACAAAACTTAAATTTTGACTTCTCTATTTCCTGGTTCTAGTGTAAATAATGTAATAACTCACAACCACTTTACTTCATTCACCATTGTGTGCATGGGGCATAGCCAAATGTACTTTCCTCCATTGTTGTGACTACGACTATTAAATAGAATTACATGTATTGCTTAACAGAGTTTATGCCAGTATTAGGTAAAGATTTATCAATTTGTAAAATCCTTTTAAGGAAATAACTTGGTTTTCTCCTCTGATTTTTTTCCCTGTTGTGCGTTAAATTTCTTTCTGCACTGGTATATTTACTATTTGTCTTTGCTTGCTTTGGGTTCACTTTGGTTTTTTTTTTTTTTTTTTTTGCTAATTTTTTAAGGTGGAGACTTAGGTTATTGATTTGAGATATTCTGCTTTTAAAAATACAGGAGTTGAATTTGGGCATTACGGCACAGCAAGTTAAGCTGCTGCTTTGGCTTCCCACATCCCATATCAGAGTGTCAGTGTGACTTCCGGCTGCTTTCCTTCCACTAAAGTACCCTAAGGAGCAGTGCATGATGCCTCAAGAATTGGTTTCCTGCCACCTACATGGGAGACTCAGATGAGGTCTGGGCTCTTGGCTTTGGTCTATCCTAGCTCTGGCTGTTGTGCACATCTGGGGAATGAACCAGTGGATGGAAGATCTTTTTCGTTGTGTCTCTGTTGCTCTTCTTTTCAGTGAGAAAAATACGCATTTAGGAAAAACATTCACGGAAAACCTGCATTATCTTTTAAAAAATTACAGATGTTTATAGCTATAAATTTCCAATAAACATTGCTTTCATTATATCCCATTAATTTTGGTGGTTGAGTTGTACTCATGTCGAATACTTTGTAATTTCCCTTGATAATTCTTTGATCTTTATTTAGGAGTATGCTGTCTAATTTTTGCACACTTCTGCCCTTCTAACATCACCTTGTGTTCCTAGTTTTGAACTTCACTTTGCTGTGTGTGGAGCACATACTTTATGGGATTTCAATCTTTTTAAATTTGTTAAGACTTATTTTATGGATAAACATGTGGTCTAACATGGAGAGTGGTGCATGCGCACTTGAGAAGAATGTGTTGTTTTTCTTGGATAACATATCCTATGGAGTCTGTTAGGTCCAGCTGACTTGTAATACTATTCAGGTCTTCTGATCCTTGTTCATCTTCTAGTTGTTTATCTGTTATTGGAAGTGTAGTAGTTGGGGCCATTGTCATGGCGCAGCTGGTTAAGCCTCTGCCTGTTATGTAGTCATCCTATATTAGCGCCGGTTCAAGTCCTGACTGCTTCACTTGTGCTCCAGCTTCCTCCTAATGCACCTGGGAAAGCAGTAAAGATGGCCACATGCTTTTAGTTCCAGGCTTCTGGCTTTGGCCTAGCCTAGCCCTAGACATTGAGACCATTGGGGGAATGAACCAGCGGATGGATAATCTTTCCCTTTCTCTCTGTATCTCCCTCCAGCTTTTAAACACTACTTTTCAAATAAATAAATAAATCTTTTTTTTTTTTTTAGTATAGTATTGAAGTCTCTTTTTTCTAAAGATTTACTTAATTTGTTTGAAAGACAGAGTTACTTAGAGAATGAGGGAGAGAGGTCTTCCATCTGCTGATTCATTCCCTAAATGGCTCAATGGTCAGAGCTGAGCTGATCCGAAGCCAGGAGCTTCTTCTCAGTCCCCCATGTGGGTGTAGGGGCTTAAGGACTTGAGGCATTCCATGCCACTTTCCCAGGCACATTAGCAGGGAGCTGGGTTGGAAGTGGAGCAGCTGGGACACAAACCAGCACCCGTGTATGTTGCTGGCACTGCAGGCCAGGGCTGTAACCTGCTGCCCTACAGCACCAGCTCCCTAGTAGTTTTAAACTACTTGGTTAGACTGTCCAATTTTCCTTTCAATTCTATCAGTTTTGCCTTGTGTATTTTAGGACTTTTTTGTTAATTGTCTTATCTTGTGACAAAAGTACACTTTGTTGAGAGGGACAGACAGACATTCTAACTGCTGGTTCACTTTCCAAGTGGCTAGGACAGCCAGGGCAGGGCCAGCCTGAGGCCAGGGGCCAGGAACTTCATCTGGGTCTCCAGCATTTGATGCAGGAGGCCAAGCACTTGGGCCATCATCTGGAGCCTTACCGGGTGGGTTAGTAAGAAGCTGAATGAGACTTGAACCAGCATTCTGGTATGGGATGTCAGTCTTGCAGGTGGTAGAAACCTGCGGTGCCACAGCGCTGGCCCCTAAGTCTGTATTCTTTATGTGTGCCCATAGATGTCCCTGCTCGAAGAACTTAGAGGTCAGCTAATGATTGTCTGCAGATTCCCTTAAACTCGTGAAACCAATCAGTATCCCAGTTTGTGCCAAGAGGCCCTTTGGGTGACTTATGCCCTTACAGTACTCATCTAGTTGACAACTCTTCTGTAACCTTCCCTTCCTTTTTTGCTTAGAGCCTCCAAGTCAGTTTTCTCAGGTCTTTCCCAATAGACTTTGTTGTGTGCACAAACAGCCCTGAGTGTGCACACAACCTTGTACATGTGAGTAGCCTTTTAGATTTCCAATAATAGATTTTAATTTCAAAGCCCCTGTAGGCATCTTATTCCTTGGTTCTTTCTTGTTATGATTTTGTAAAATCTATTGTTCGTCTGATGGCTGTCTGAAGCCAGGAGCCAAGAGCTTTTTCTGGGTCTCCCATGTGGGTTCAGGGGCCCAAGGGCTTGGGCCATCTTCTACTACTTTCCCAGGCCATAACAGGGAGCTTGATAGGAAGTGGAGCAGCCAGGACTCGAACCAGCGTCTGTATGGAATGCTGGCACTGTAGTCAGTGGCTTTACCCACTATGCCACAGCGCTGGCCCTGGGTCATTCATTTTCAAGGCCGCTGTGAGACTGCAAAGAAGAGAGAGGGAATAGCGCAAGTGAAAATACTACTGAGCTTAGTGTTTGCACTGTGATTCAATTTTCTTAAAAAAAAAAAAAAAAAGCAAACAAAATTCTCTGGATTAGCTGCAAGCTTTTGGTTGATTTCCAGAATTTTAAGAAAGTTAAGACATTTCAGAGGTCCTTACTCTATTGTTTTTGGTAATATAAATCTTTTGCCTGGTTTAAGCCTCAATAAATGTGATTCCCTTTCCTTTACTGTTGCTGGTTTGAGGCACTAAGATTTGAATTTATAATTATTCTATTAAGCAGTTTTTGCAGTGTGAATTTGGGGACTAGAACCTTCTAAAATTTCTGCTTGTCTCATTCTGTGAATTCTTCAGTAATGACAGTGTGGATGGTGTCTCTTGTAGTATATTAGTGCTGATCTCTGTTGTCTTTACCACCTTTGTCTGATTGTACAACTGAGTTATTGTATGGCAGTTGAATTGAGTCAGTGGTTTTCTTATTTTTTTTTAAGATTTATTTATTTATTTGGAAGTCCGAATTACAGGGAGAGAAGTGGCAGAGAGAGAGAGAGGTCTTGCATCCACTGGTTCACTCACCAGATGGTTACAACAGCTGGAGTTGTGCTGATCCAAAGCCAGGAGCCAAGAGCTTCCTTCGGGTCTCCCACGTGGGTGCAGGGGCCCAAGGACTTGAGCCACCTTCTACTGCTTTCCCAGGCTATAGCAGAGAGCTGGATCAGAAGTGGAGCAGCTGGGACTCGAACCAGCGCCCATATGGGATGCCAGCACTGTAGGCGGCGGCTTTACTCACTAGCTATAGTGTTGGGCCCAGTTTTCTTATTTTTATTTTGCTACTTTACTGTTGTCATAGAGCCTACCAGCTCTTTATTAGTCTTCAATAAATGAAAGGCTGTAACTGACTGGAATTGCTATCTTTTAATTTCTATGCTGAATTATCTGGTACTAGTCCTTGATGTGGTCACGTGCTGCATAGTGACTGTTCGGTCAGTGACGCACCATATATATGACGGTGGCAATATCATATAACTAGGGGCATGGTATGTACCATCTAGGTTTGTGTGTGAATATGCTGTAAAGCTCCCCAACTAGGAACTCACCTAATAATGCTTTTCTCAGAAAGTAGCCCTGCATGACAGTAGTCATGCTAAAGTATGATTTGGGTTAAGTGGTGTATATGGGCAAATGCCCGACTGATTCTTTTCTTCGGTGAAACTTTGGTTCTGGTTACATGATAGACCTCATCTAGCTTAATTACTTAATGTTCTTTGAGGAATCCTGGCATTCAGAAACCTGTCTGTCTGTTTTTGACAGGAGAGTTGAGTTTACTTTTATGTGGCTCAGATGTCTTTTACTTTGTTGGTATTTTATAAAATGAATGTTTATTATTTAAATAAATTTTTTTTAAATTTTTTTATTTTTTTTTATTTTTTACATGCAGAGTGGACAGTGAGAGAGAGAGACAGAGAGAAAGGTCTTCCTTTGCCGTTGGTTCACCCTCCAATGGCCGCCGCACCGCGCTCATCCAATGGTGGGAGCCAGGTGCCAGGTGCTTTTCCTGGTCTCCCATGGGGTGCAGGGCCCAAGCACTTGGGCCATCCTCCACTGCACTCCTGGGACACCGCAGAGAGCTGGCCTGGAAGAGGGGCAACCGGGACAGAATCCGGCGCCCCAACTGGGACTAGAACCCGGTGTGCCGGCGCCGCAAGGCGGAGGATTAGCCTGTTGAGCCACAGCACCGGCCTTAAATAAAATCTTTAGATTTTTAGAAAGGTTCACAAAAGGTCTGTATTTATAAAAGTAAACAAATAATCTTTTCCAATATTTGCTTCTACAGAGTGCCAAAATTGCATCTTAAAAATATGATTGCTTTTTTCCCCCACTTTCACTCCTGCCATTACCCTGCCCCTAGCCTCTTGTTTTCTTGCATCTGAATATTTGGCTGCTCATGGTGTCCTTCCTGTGCTTCAGTTTTTAGTCATTGTTTCCCTAGATAAAAGGAAAGTGTAAGAAACAAAGAAACACAAAAAGCAATATCTGCAGAACAGATCTTGGAAATAGCCTGCTAGAACAGTTTGCATGTTCTTGTTCATCATGTGTGGAGATAGGAATACTAGAAAGTGTGCAGGAAAGATGCTGCAGCCTGAACTCAGTGAAATAGTAAGAACAGAAGAAAAGGATATGCTTTGTAAATTCTTAACTATTTTCATAATTAATAATCACAACTACCTAAACATAAAAGATAAAGTATAAGAAAATAATTCTTTTACATCTCTCTCTGTGTTCATACCATTGAAATTTGTATTTATTTCTAGTAGGAACAAAGGACAGCTTCCAAAGTAAAGCTCTTTATATTTGAAATAATATCCAAATAAAATGGAAAAATCTTGCCGAGTGTACCAGGAGATGGAAGACTTCTCTCTGTCTCTCCTCTCTCTGCCTTTTAAATAAATAAATAAATCTTTAAAAAAACAAGGATTTATTTTAGTTCTTTGAAAGGCAGAGCTACAGAAAGAGAGAGGAAGAGATAAGAGGTCTTCCCCAAAGGGCTTCAACAGCCAGGGGTGGGCTAGGCCAAAGCCAGGAGCCAGGAACTCCATCTGGGTCTCCTGTGTGTGGGGCAGGGGCCCAAATACCTCTGCTGCTTTTCCCACATGCACCAGCAGGATGCTGGATCAGAGGTGGAGCAGCAGGGACTTGAACCTGCACACATGTGGGATGCCAACTTTGCAGTGGCATAACCCGCTTGCCACAATGCTGACACCTACAGATTTTCTTTTCTTCTTATTGGCACTCCCTAATAAACATTCTGCGTGCCAAATGTGTCTTGAGTCTGCTTCTCAGAGAATCCATCCTGCAGTAATTATCGGGTCTTGCCTTACTTTTGTTTTCTTAAATATCTGTTTATTTATTTGAAAGAGAAACAGAGGGAGAGTGAGAGCGAGCTCTCATTTGCTAGTCTACTCCCCAGATGCCTGCAGTTGTCAGGACTGGACCAGGCTGAAGCTGGGAGCCTTCCATCTAGGAGGCGGGGAGCCAACCACTTGAGCCATCACCCGCTGTCCCTCAGGGTCTGAATTAGCGGGAAGCTGGAATCAGGAGCTGGAGCTGGGACTCCAATCCAGGCATTCCAGTGTGGGAATTGCAACAGGTAGCTTAACCATTGGGCCAAACACCCACCTAAGTCTTATTGTTTCATTGGCTGGGAATTGTAGTCCTGAAAAAAAAAAAAATATATATATATATATATATATTTAAATTTGGCACAATGACAGTTGAGAATTCTACTGTGTTTCAGCTATATGCATTCAAAAATATTTTCCTCAGTCCCCTTCTGCCCCAATATGTCTTTTCCTTTCCTCTCTTATATCTCCATTTATAATTCTGACATTACCATTTAAATTTATATAGGTTTTATCTGAAGACATGAGATAAGGCTTTTCAAAACAGATGACACTTGTGCTAATTTAGCAAGACTAATAGCGTTTTGTGTAGGATGTGTGTATTGGTGATTAGATGTGATGGAGACTGGAGTGCATTCAAAGTATAGGGAACCACTTTCATAAAGAACCTGACACAGTGTGATGCAGGTGGAGGAGTACACACAGTTGCTCTGACTGAATGACAGCTGATGCAATGCCAGGCAGGTACAAAGGGTGCAGTTATGTACACCATACTGACAAGATTGGGGTGCTATCCATAAGTTTCTATTCTTGTACCAGTTTTATAAGTAGATATTATGTAACATACTTAATACTGCACAAAGAAATTAAAGTTGTATAATGAATCATTCAAATTTTGAATCTGCATAAAGCACTGAAAAAAAGGTTTATTTATTTATTTGAAAGGCAGGGACACTGAGAAAGAACAAGAGACAGAAAGAGAGAGAGAAAGAATGAGAATCTACCATCCACTGGTTCATTCTGCAATGGCAGGGGACTGGATCAGGCTGATGCCAGGAACCAGGAGCTTCTTCCAGGTCTCCCATGTGGGTACAGGGACCCAAGCACTTGGGCTCTTACCCACTGCTTTCCCAGGCACATTATCAGAGAATTGGATTGGAATCAACACTCATATGGAATGCCAGCACTGCAGATCGAGGCTTAACCCTACACCACCATGCTGGCCCCAAGCACTGAAAGATTTTAAAAGCAGATGTCAGAGTTGATTTTGATAATTTGCCTGAACATCTGCAAAGTAACAACAGTTGCTAAGCACTTGCTGTGTAATAGGTACTATGTTGGATCTACTGTATGCATTGTCACATTTTTAAAGAGACTCAAGGTCACTGAATCCAAGGAAAGTCTGAGAAACTGTCACAACCAAGAAGAACCTAAGGTGATATGTTACTAAAAGCAATGATACCCTGGATGGAACCTTGAAACAGAAAAGGAACATAAGAAAGGAACTAAAGAAATTCAAATAAAGTATAGGCTGTAATTAATGGTGATATGTGAATACTGGTTCATTAGATTTGGCAAATGTACTGTCTGAGGGTTCTTCCGAAAGGTCATGAAAAAATGGAACTTAAAGATGTTTAATTTGGTGGGGCCGGCATTGTGACCAGTGGCTTAAGCTTCTACCTGCGATACTGGCATTCCATGTGGGCACCAGTTCAAGTATCAGGTGCTCCACTTAAAATCCAGTTTCCTGCTCCTGTGCCTGGGAAAGCAGAAGACGGCTCAGATCTTTGGGCCCCCACACCTATACGGGAGACTGGTTGTAGTTCCAGGCTCCTGACTTTGGCCTGACCCAGTCCCAAGTGTTGCTGCCCTTTGGGGAGTTAACCAGTGGGTAGAAGATGTCTCTCCCCTCCCCAACCCCGTAACTCTGCCTCCTTTCATAAAGGAAAAAAAAGCAGTTTCATTTGGTGCAACAGTTTTTTGAAAGCCATGCATAGTTTTTTCAAAATATACATTTCGTAATGTGTATTTTGCTGAAAAACTTTCATGCTATGTATTTTTCTAAGTTTGAAGATCCTTTCTACTTACAAAAGAAGTTAATGCAATGGATATAATTGTATTCAAGATAAATGAGAAATCTCTGTACTATATGCAACTTTTCTGTAAGAGATGAATTTTAAAAGATTTATTTATTTATTTGAAAGAGTAATATATAGAGGGAGACAGAGAAGTCTCCATCCTCTGACTCACTTCCCAGGTGGCAGCAAAGGCCAGCGCTGAGCCAGGCCAGAGCCAGGAGCCTGATCTAGGTCTCCCGCATGCGTGGCAGATACCCAAGCACTTGGCCCATCCATCCTTGCTTTTCCCAGGCTATTAGCAGGGAGCTGGACGGGAAGTGGAGCAGCTGAGTATGAACTGGCACTCATATGGGATGCCAGCATCGCAAGTGGCAGTTTTACCTGCAATGCCACAGTGCCAACCCCGTAAATTGCTATTTTATGTGATAGAAAACACAAACTGAACTAACTATAAGATAAATTACCCGGCTCATTTAACTGAACGTGCCTAAGAGTTGGTCTTACTTCAAGTACAGAGAGATTATGAGGATATAAACAGCTTCAATCAGGTGTCACTCCATTTGTTGTCTTCACTGTGTTTTGCAGATGTTGACTACAGTCCTAGGGTTCATTCCAGCTTTTGTTTTGAAGATATAAATTTGTTTCAATGTGATTATTATGGAACAATTTAAACATAGAAGAATTTTGCATTTGTTTGTCTATGATTTCGTGTGATGAAAACACCAGCTTGGGTCAGCAAATGTTTTCTGTAAAGGATCAGATAATAAATATTTTAAGCCTCATGGATCATGTGATCTCTGTCACAGCTGTTCAGCTCTACCTTTGGAGAAGGAAAGCAGATAAAAACAATAGTAAATGAATGGACATAGCTGTTTTTCAAGAAAATTTTCCCCAAACAAGCAGAGCATCCCATGGTGCACATAGGAAGAAAGCTGGATCAGAAGCAGAGGTGGGGCTTGATCCCAGGCGCTCCAGAATGGGATATCTGCATCCTCAGTGGCAGCTTAACCTGCTGTGTCACAGTGCCCATCCTAGATTTGTTTCTTTATATGTAAATTGTGCAGTATTTTTGCTCCCAAGTTAAAGTTCTGTTGTCTTTTTATAAATAGTCTCAATCGCAAATATTGGAGTCACAAGTGATGCTATTAAGGGGCCTAGAGCATTTTGTTTATATCAGCATAACTTGCCATCTAGAAAGTTACAATTGTGTTATGCCATACACTAGAAGCATAGTAACAATAACGTGCTACCAACTGTGGTAGAGTCATAGAAGTGTTTAAGTAAGAAATACTAATGGAGAAAATGAGTCTAGATTATGTTTAGGTAAACTATACTGTTAGTAGTACTGTAAATGATATTGGTACAGCTTTGATGAGAATAATTTATTCCAACAGACCCAAGGATTCCAAAATAAAATAAAATAAAAAACCGAAGGAAATGATGACTTTCATTCTTTCAGATTGCTGGAGCATTGTGCTAGAAAACAAAACTTATTGTGTACGCATATATTACATACTATAAGATTTTTGCTCTCTTTTCTCACAGTGAGAAGCTTATTTGCATGTCAGGTGATTAGAGGGTGTAGCTATTGTCACTTACTCAAACCTCTTGCTAGTCATTTATGGCTAGTGAACAGCCTTTCTGTATTTGAATTGGTTAATTCTGAGATACTTGATTTAAAAACAGTCTAAGTACAATTTTAGTACCCTTCATGTAGGAATGATTGCAGAAAGTAAACATATATCCTTTGTTGGGCCTAAGTTTTGGCCTTTTCTCTTTCTTAAGTAAATACTTAGGGATTAAACAGGACTAACTGAGGAGATTCCTCAAATGCAAGGTCCAGAGGCTGGTCTCTAGAGATCTAGTTGGTCTCTATGGGGGAACCTGTATTTTTTAAAGCTACTCAGGTGCGTCTGTTGCCCAGTCAAGTTTAGGAGCCAGTTATGGCATGTCTGTACAGTTCTCTTATGTACATTCTTTGGAGCTCCTTACTCTTGGCACTGAAGTGAATGAATGAATGTTCTATTGTGTTAGATGCCCAGTATTTTTGAGGTAGCAATTTTATTTTGTAGGAAGATTTGAAAGATCAAACTGGCTATAAAGGACTGTGGAACAAATGTTCATACAGATTTTAAAACAGTATGTTTTAGATGGTGGTTTTTGCTATAAAGTGATATTTATGGTTTTGAAAAATCTTGTGGTTATAAAAAGGTCTGGGAAAAATAGAGTTGCACAGATCACTCAAAATCTTTATTCCTTTGTATCCTGAGAACTAGTAAAAGCAGTAACAATCCTAATAAAAATGATAGTTTAAAAGACATGCCAGAGGCTGGCACTGTGGCACAGCAGGTTAAGCCAGTGTCTGCAGCACCCGCATCCCATATAGGCGCCATTTGAAGGCTCAGCTGCTCCACTTCTAATCCAGCTCTTTGCTAATGCACCTGGAAAGCAACTGAGAATGGACCAAGTCCTTGGACCCTGAACCTATGTGGGAGATCTGGAAGAAGTTTCTGGCTCCTGGTTTCAGGTTGGCCCAGAGTGAACCAGCAGATGGAAGAACTCTCTCTGTGTCTCCTCTCTCTCTGTATAAATTTGGCTTTCATGTAAATAAATAAATCTTAAAAAGACATACGAGAACCCTGAAAATAAATAAATTTTACTATAAATATAGAATTTTCTCTTTAAGTGGAAGAGTGTAATCAAGGGCTGAGACTCTGGATTACAGAGAGGACAGAGAATGAAAAGAGGAGGAAATCCCATGTAAGAAGTCCCACAGAGACATGGTAGGTGGCCAAAGTGAAGCAGCAGCAAAGTGACAGGAATGAGTATCCTGTAGAAATGAACAATCCTCTGCAGCGTATTGCCTTCAGTTCGTTAGTGAGCTTGGTGTTAACCTGGACATGCTTGGCTGAAAGCACTCATGCCTAGTTAAAATTGTTGTGTATAATTTAAGCTATATTGACATCATCCCTCCTTTTGCCAACCTCAAATGAAGTAATTCGGGGCACAGAAAAGGTGTTCTAGCAGAAGAGATCATACTTGGGTAGTGAGCATAATTTCCTAGCTGTGTAATTTCTGGGGTCAATGTCTCTACTTGTAAGTTCTTGGGCAAATCAGTTATTCTCAGTCTCTCAATGCCTGTTTTTCTTGGATTTTAAAAATATTTTGAAAGCATTTTTCAGATTATTGAGATCAGTATTTTTGAAAATACTGCAGGAAAGCAGAAAAGAGAATGCGTTAGATTGGGAAATAATTTGGAAATTTCTCAATGAAGGAGACATTTTGATTGTCCCTTCACAGGTCACTTAAAAGGTAAATTGTGTGAATTTACGCAGGCCTCAGTTTGCTTATGTGTACTGTGTTTTCCCTTTTCACATGATTAGGTTTTTGTGGATATCTGAATTAAACAATGAAGTACTTTGAAAATTTACAATCATAAGGTAGGAGAAGGAAACAAATTTTAAGAGTTTTGGTTTTCTAGTTGACTTCAGAATAGTCTGCAAGGATTCTTCTAACTTTGATAATCTCTGAATCTACAAAATTGCAGTGAATATTGTTCTAAGACTTATTTATTTGAAAGGTGGGATATACAGAAAGAGAAGGAAAGACAGAGAGCGAGATCTTCCATCCATTGGTTCACTCCCAAAGTCTTCTTTACGGTCATAGACAGTGGGGTCTCCTACATGTGGGGTGGGTGTCAGGGACCAGAGCACTTGGGCCGTCTTCCACTGCTTTTCCCAGGCCTTCAGCAGAGAGCTGGATTGGAAACGCAATAGCTGGGATGCAAACCAGCACCCAGATGAGGTGTTGGAGTCTCAGGCGGTGACTTTACCTCCTACACCATTATTACCATTTCTCTCTCTCTCTCTTTTAAGATTTATTTATTTATTTAAAAGTCAGAGTTACACAGAGAGTTGAGAAGCAGAGAACAAGCGAGAGAGGTCTTCTGTCTGATGGTTCACTCCCCAGATGGCCGCAACCGCTGGAGCTGCGCCAATCTGAAGCCAGGAGCCAGGAGCCAGGAGCTTCTTCTGGGTCTCCCATGGGGGTGCAGGGGCCCAAGGACTAGAACCATCTTCTAACTGCTTTCCCAGGCCATAGCAGAGAATTGGATCAGAAATGGAGCAGTCAGGTCTCGAACCGGCGCCCATATGGGATGCTGGTGCTTCAGGCCAGGGCGTTAACCCACTGTGCCATAGCACCGGCCCCCCATTATTACCATTTCTAAACAGGCTTCTCTTCCCAAGAGAGAATAGTCGTGCAACCTGAAGATTGTGAATTAAAGCTTAAAAATGGCCGTGTTAGTTTGCACCAGACAATGTAGCTTTGATTCATTGTTTATTTTGAAACATGTAAGATGGGAAGTGCCACAGATAATAGTATTGATGGTCTGGTTCTAGCAAAAACAGAAGAAATAGGCAGTTAATCAATGCCTCATTTATGTATCATTAAATATAAGTCTATTAAGGGTATGTCTGTATTAACTTCTCTTTTTCGTTACATCTCATTCTTTAAAAAATTTTCTTTATTATTTTTGTAATCCATAAAAACTTCCCAGCAAAAATTTCCATAACAAAAGATAATAGGAAAAAAGCTGTTCTCTTTCAAGATACAAGAAAAATGAGCAGATAGGAACTTAATTCTCTTTTCTAAGAAAGCAAAATTGAAGATTAACTGATACCAGGAGTGGTAATATACATATTTTAGATTGGAACAACAGTATACCTCAAGTTAATGTTGAGAAGTATGAATTTTAGCTTCTGTTACTTGTGGATAGAATGATTATCCTTTTAAAGTAGCTGAATATTCTATAGCACTTTAATTTAAAGTGATTGTTGACACCTGCCACCCTCTGCCTTTACCCTTGCCCCACCCTCTCTGCTCTCCATGGGGATGGCAGAGGGACAATTAGGGGGAGGCATTAGCAAGCTGAATATTTATTATAAAGCTAAATCAGGTAAGAATGCCAGTAGGTAAAATAGTAGATTCAAAGTATGTGGTATGTTGGTATTTCTTCAACTTCTTTGGTGGGAGAAATTCCCAAGTTGATGCAGCACCCTAATTGGGTTTAGTACATTTGGTATAGCCCTAATCTTTTCCCCTAGTGGTTACATCTTGGTCCTTCCCTTTGACCTTTCACTCAGGTGAAGTCTGCTTTTATCCCTGATATTATTCACTAGATTTACATTGAGGGTTTCTTTTCTTTTTAAAAGATTTTATTTTTATTTATTTGAAAGAGTTACAGAGAAGGAGAAAGACAGATATACCATCATCTGCTGATTCACTCCCCAGATGGTCGCAGTGGCCATGCTGGGCCAGGCCAAACCCGGGTCTCCCCACATGGGTAGCAGGGCCCCAAGCCCTTGAGTCATTTTTGGCTGCTTTTCCCAAATCATTAGCAGGGAGCTGGATTGGAATTGGAGCAGCTGGGACAGGAAATGGAGCCCATATGGGATGGAGGCGTTGCAGGTGGCAGCTTTACCTGTCATGCCACAACACTGTCCCCTGAGGATTTTTTTTGTGTGTGTGTGTGACTTTATTAACATTAGGAAGAGGTAGAAACTAGGAGGACTGCAATTCAGTTTATTCCAAGACCACAACTGGCAATTCTAGGGCTCTAACTTTGTGAAAATAATGGTGTATTCTTCCCTGTATAACACTGACTATAGCATCTTTAATAAAAAAAATTCACAAAAAATACTATGTCTTTTAATTAAAAATTATAGGAAAGAATATTCAACTTTCATTATCTTCTCAAGATCATTTACCAGCTCAGTTGTGATAAAATTGGCCTCTAATTTTCTTTTTTTTTTTTAAAGATTATTTGTTTGTTTATTTAAGAGGTAGAGTTACAGAGAGTGTGAGAGAGAGACAGAGAGAAAGGTCTTCCACCTGCTGGTTCACTCCCCAGATGGCCACAACAGTCAGAGATGGGCCAATCCTAAGCCAGGAGCCAGGAGCTTCTTCTGGGTTTCCCATGTGGGTGCAGGTGCCCAAGCATTTGGGCCATCTTCCACTGCTTTCCCAGGTCATAGCAGAGAGCTGGATTGGAGGAGGAGCAGCCTGGACCAGAACTGGTGCCCATATGGAATGGTGCTGGCACCGCAGGTGGAGGATTAACCTACTGTGCCATAGCACTGGCCCTGGTCTCTAACTTTCAAAACTGTATTTTTACACTAATTATGCTCCCGTTCCTTCCTTCAGTTGTGTAGAGTACCTTTTACATAGAAATATTGTTTATTCAGTGGTCATTTAAAGGCATGAATGATTATGTTAAGTTTTATTTGTTACCTTTATCAGTGTTTTTTTTGTTTGTTTGTTTGTTTTTATTTTGCTGCTACATTTAGTGTTCTTTAACCCATTGCTAGAAAAATTATAACTTATTTCAGACTTTATTAATTATATCATTTGACTTACTCCATCTGTAGATTGTAGGCAAAAATGAATGGTCTGTCAGACTTACGAGATTGTTGCTTAGCCAGTGAGAAGGATTTCCTGAGACCTCTAAATGCTGCTGTATCTGATACAGCAAGTGTTTTTGTTTCTTATTGAATCTGCCAGTGGAATTCTAAAGTTAATACAACTTGGCTGTTCTCTGTGCCCGTAACTTGGTGGATGTATGAGTTGTTCTTTGTAGCTTCTGATTAATTTCATCTAGTAGACTATGTTTCCCTGTGCACAAGAGCACCTGGAACTTTGGAGTACTAGCACAAAGTATTTCTGGATTGGATCGTGGGAACTTTTAACATTTGTTGGTAAATAGCTGTGATTTGTGCACCTCAGTAATTGTTGAATTTATTCATTGTTGTGTAAACTCCCTTGATTTTGGTTCTTTACGGGTTAGGACAGGAAATATAAGAAATCTTATGAAGTCTCCTGATACATAAATTGGTTTCATGATTCTGGGATCCCGTCATTGAAAGAATCTCTGCGTTTTCTTAGCTAGTTAGACCAGGTACTTGTTTGTAAACTTTGCTGTTTTTTGGTGTTCTCCTTCTCTATTGTGATTTGCCTTGATCTGTATAAAATATTGCCTCCTTTATATTCACATTGCCTTTGTGTTTGAATTTATATTCCATTCTCTTGAATTTTTTTAGTCATTTAGTCAATGTGTATTATTCAGTGGCAGCTATTCAAGGGAAGAAAGTATGGAGTGGACCTTTTAGCTCCTGTTGAAATTAAACAACTAACACATTTTACATTAAACAATTAAAATATTATAGATAAAATAGGAAGTAAAAGTATTCAGTATTTTATTTAATTTTTCAAACTTTTCTACATATGTGTATATTAAGAATTTTATTTTTTTTTTTACTATAATAAACTCACACTCTGTAGTGTTTTTGCATACTGAGATTAATGGTGAAAAATTGTGTCCAGGGAGTCTGGTTAGGTGGACTGTTAAGAGTATTTTTCTTTTATGTTTATGTGAGATGATGATTCTCAAATGTGTGATGGTGGAAGGTAGTTGGTCAGTGATCCAGTGAAAGTGTAACCTGGAATTATGTATTTGTTGAAATCAGTTTTCTATGTTTATAATTAATATTACACACTTTTCAAAATTGAATATTTCAATATTTTTAATCTTTGCTTATTATACTGAAGGACATAGGGCTGAAAAACAATAGATCATTTCAGCTGAATTATGAGGGAGCTTGTTCCTGTAGTTGCAAAATTTTCATTTTGTATTTACTTCTTTAAGAAGACTGGAAATGTCATATTTCATGTTTCATGATCTGATTTTGTGTGTTCTTTGTAACCTTTATATTAATGCAATGAGGGAAGAGTATACGCTTTCTCTTGTGATTTTTTTTTAAGATTTATTTATTCTGTTTGAAAGGCAGAGAGGAAGAGGCACAGATTTTCTTTCTGCTAATTCACTGCCTAAATGCCAGCAACTTCTGGGATTAGGCCAGGGTGAAGCCAAGGCCCAGGAACTCCTCCTACAAGGTGATAGGTCCAAGCACTTGAGCCATCAGCCCTGCCTGCCTCCTAGCCACATTAGTGAGGAACTGGATGGGAAGTGCTGCGCTTGACTTGGGGTGTGTCCCAAAGGGTAGGGCAACCTGCTGTGCCACAACGCCCTCCCCTGTTGTAATTGCTGACTTAGTATCCTTCACAATTCAGGAAAGGAATTCAGATAATTAGAAAACAGTGTATTAGCTAAGCTGGGACTTATTTCCTGTTATTTATTAGATTACTACTACTACTACTCTCTTTCTCTCTTTTTAAAGATTTATTTATTGATTTGAAAGTCAGAGTTACAGAGAGGCAGAGATAGAGAGAGAGGTCTTCCATCCCCTGGTTCACTCTCCAGATGGCCGCAACAGCTGGAGCTGCACTGATCTGAAGCCAGGAGCCAGGAGCTTCTTTTGGGTCTCCCACATGTGTGCAGGGACCCAAGGACTTGGGCCATCCTCTACTGCTTTTCCAGGCCATAGCAGAGAGCTGGATCAGAAGTGGAGCAGCCAGCACTCAAAACAATGCCCATATAGGATGTCGGTGCTGCAGGTGGCGGCTTTACCTGCTATGTCACTGTGCTGGCCGCACTACTCTCTTTTAAATAATGGTAAAAATGACAGGATGGTAAGATGAAAAAGAGCCAAAGGTCCACAGATTTTATGTAATCACAGTGATGAAAACACTTTATGGTTTCTGTGATGATGATGATGATGATGATGGCTGTTGTTCATGGAGGACTTTATGCTGTGCAAATAGGCAGTTTCATTATGTGTGTTTTTTTATTGTATAGATTACCAACCTGTGACACAATTCAAATTGCTTATCTAAGACTAACATTTTGTAAATGGCACAGTTGCATTTTGAGGCAGTCTGTTTAACTGCAGAATACTTCATTTTCTTTGAAAAGCCATTTTTTGGTTTTTATTGAATATGCATATATCTTTACAGTGAGAATGAAATTTGAAATTTCATTTAGTTTTTTTGAACAATTCAAAATTAAATCTTTCTTTGAATCTTTGTGTTTAGTGAAGCAAAATCTATTCTAATGTGAAGTATTCCATTTGCCAGTCAAGTAGAACTTCTCTGTTCTGTTTAAACAGATTGGTAGAGGTTTATATTAAATGAATTGAACTCTATTTTTTAAAAATTTTTTTAAACTTTTATTTAAAGAATATAAATTTCCAAAGTACAGCTTATGGATTACAATGGCTCCCCCCCCATAACTTCCCTCCGACCCGCAACCCTCCCCTTTCCCGCTCCCTCTCCCCTTCCATTCACATCAAGATTCATTTTCAATTCCCTTTATATACAGAAGATCAGTTTAGTATATATTACGTAAATATTTCAACAGTTTGCCCCCACATAGCAACACAAAGTGAAAAATACTGTTGGAGTACTAGTTATAGCATTAAATCACAATGTACAGCACATTAAAGACAGAGATCCTACATGATTTTTTAAAAAAATTGATTAATTTTCTATGCAATTTCCAATTTAACACCAAGTTTTTTTTTTTTTTCATTTTCAATTGTCTTTATATACAGAAGATTGATTCAGTATATACTAAGTAAAGATTTCATCAGTTTGCACCCACACAGAAACACAAAGTGTAAAAATACTGTTTCAGTACTAGGTATAGCATTACTTCACATTGGACAGCACATTAAGGACAGATCCCTCATGAGACGTAAGTACACTGTGACTCCTGATGTTGATTTACAATTTGACACTCTTGTTTATTGAGTCAGTAATCTCCCTAGGCTCTAGTCATGAGTTGCCGAGGCTATGGAAGCCTTTAGGGTTTGCTGATTTCAATCTTATTCCGACAGGGTCATAGTCAAAGTGGAAGTTCTCTCCTCCCTTCAGAGAAAGGTACCTCCTTCTTTGATGGCCCTGTTCTTTCCACTGGGATCTCACTCACAGAGATCTTTCATTTAGGTCTTCTCCCCCCCCCCCCCCGAGTGTCTTGGCTATCCATGCCTAAAATACTCTCATGGGCTCTTGAGCCAGATCTGAATGCCTTAAGGGCTGATTCTGAGGCCAGAGTGCTATTTAGGACATCTGCTATTCTATGAGTCTGCTGTGTATCTCGCTTCCCATGTTGGATCATTCCTTCCTTTTTTGATTCTATCAGTTAGTATTAGCAGACACTAGTCTTGTTTGTGTGATCCCTTTGACTCTTAGACACATCATTGTGATCAATTGTGAACTGTAGATGATCACTTGGACTAGTGAGATGGCCTTGGTACATGCCACCTTGATGGGATTGTATTGGAATCCCCTGGCACGTTTCTAAGTCCATCATTTGGGGCAAGTCCGATTGAGCATGTCCCAAATTGTACATCTCCTCCCTCTCCTATTCCCACTCTTATATTTCACAGGGATCACTTTTCAGTTAAAATTTAAACACCTAAGAATATTTGTGTGTTAATTACAGATGAACTCTATTTTTGAGTTTTAATGAAATAAATTTGCCATTGTATATATAAGAATCATTTACCATTTAAAAATAATTATATATAAATATAAATATAATATAGTTATGTATTTATAAATATAATTATAAAATATAATAATTTACTCTTAAAATATAAATATAAGCAAGTACCAATGCATCATTATTAAGAAAACATGAGTATTCCATAATAAAGAAATAGTTGTTCTTTAAAAGCAAATTATTTCTGGGGCTGGTGCTGTGGTGCATCCAGCTAACACCCTGGCCTGAAGTACTGGCATCCCATATGGGTGCTGGCTCGAGACCCAGTTGCTCCACTTCTGATACAGCTCTCTGCTATGGCCTGGGAAAGCAGAGAAGATGGCCCAAGTCCTTGGGCCCCTGCACCCACGTGGGAGACCTGGAAGAAGCTCCTGGCTCCTGGCTTTGGATCAGCGCAGCCCCGGCTGTTGTGGCCAACTGGGGAGTGAACCATCAGATGGAAGACCTCTCTTTCTCTCTCTCTCTCTCTCACTCTCTCTCTCTCTTTTCTCTCTGTGTAACTCTGACTTTCAAATAAATAAATAAATATTTAAAAAAAGTTAATTATTTCTTTGTAGAAAGTCCCTGCCAATGTGATTGTTATACAAACATGGATTAATAAAATCTAAAATTTAGAATTAATGCATAGTTAATATAGAAATGTTTTAAGGGTGAATTATTTACATTGCATATTATACTCTGTACATTTGCAGGGAAACCTTGTCATCTTTGGAACAATTTTTAGAAGGACTCATGCTTAATTCTTCTTTCTAATGCATTTATTTTATCCACGCATATGAGAATGTTATACAGAGCACACATTATTCATATTCAGAATGCAAACTTTTCTGAGAAATAGATTTGGTATATCTATATTTAGAGTCATACTAGGTTATTTCAGAAAGCTAGTGGAAAATGAAATTACAAGATAAGTTTATTTTGGTGCAAAAATATTTTTGAAATTCATGCATAGTTTTTTTATAATATACCTTTTCCATGAGCCTTTTGAAGATCCCTTCTTGTGAAGTAGTCTGTAGACAGGACTTGGTACATAATTGAGGAGATGTTTATTGTCCTGTTAACTATGCACTGTGTTGAACAATTCTTTTAAATTTTTGTTTCATTTATTTGAGAGGCAAAAAGAGAGAGACACTGAGAGAGTGCCCATCCTGGATCCCTCTCTACATGCCCATGATGGCCGTAGAGGGGTTAGGCTGGGCCCAGAACCAATCCAGGTCTCACAGGTGAGTGGCAGGAATCCAGTTGCTGCCTCCCAGTGTCTGCGTTAGCGGGAAGCTGGAGTCAGGAGCTGGGAGTTGAATTCAGTCACTCTCCTGTGACATATGAGCAGCTTAGCTGCTAGGCTAAAAAGTCCTGTTCCTGCTGGTCAGTTTAATAAGACTGCTCTAATATTATGATGGGAGAAAATAAGAGTGTTGAGACCTTGGTTCTACCCCTGCTCTGCTGTTGTTTTGCTGTGTGATCTGTCTGTGTCCCTCTCTGGTAGTAATCCTGAATTTATGCATACAGTGTTCAGCCTTGTGTGGGGACAGGATATGGAGCAGAATCTAAGTCAGTAGTATCACTGCTTCTTCCCCAACAAAACAAAAACAAAAACAGAAACAAAACTGGGAGACCAGAGGCAGGCTAATGAGCTGAATGTGGAGCATATGAAAACCACATATTCTTCCCACAGAAATGACATTCTGTGTGGTGGTTAGGACTTGGGCAGATTTTAATGCACGTATAGGAGCTCCAAATTATTATGCTGAGCCTTAGTTTTTTTTTTAACCTCTAATGTGTCAACATGTGTCTTAAAAGGTGGTTTGTGAATTTTATAATTGATTGTGTAAGGCCATTAACACTGTGCTTGGCACATAGCATAAGTTCTCTATATGCACTTACTGTTGGGATTACTACTTTACCTTTACTCCTAGAACAACAGGCTACTTTTAAACATGATTTCTGGTAAAAAATTTAAAAAAGTACTCTAATTTGGACTTTTTTTATTAAAGATTTATTATTTTATTTGGAAGGCAGAATTACAGAGAGAAGGGTGAGAGACAGAGAGAGAGAATGTTCCATCTGCCATCTGCCGGCTGACTCCCCAAATGGCTGCAGCAGCTGGGACTGGGCCACGAGCTTCATCTGGGTCTCTCATGTGGGTGCAGGGGCCCACGCACTTGGCTGTTCTCCACTGCTTTCCCAGGCACGTTAGCAGGGAGTTGGATTGGAAGGATCAGCCGGGAATTAAAATAGGTGCCTGTATGGGATGCTGGCCTTGCAGGTAGGGGCTTAACCAAATGCAGGCCCTTACCATGGAATTCTTCAACTGTTTCTAGGAATGTTTTTCCCCTTGCTGCTGTGGGATTGGATATTTCCCTTTCCCTCAGCTTCCTAACCTGTTGGATGGTAGAAGATAAGAATCATTGAGTTCTAAGCAGTAGCTAGTTAAACATGTGGTTAAGTTCAAAGGCTAGAGTTCACTTGTCAGAAAGTGGCTGGGAAAGGGGAGCCTGCCTGATCAGGAAATAGGAGTCAGTACATGCTCTGGAGCTTAGGAATCCAAGACCCTCTGCAGACCAGCATACTGGTCCCTGAGGAGGGGCTCTGCTGTGTGCCACACCCCTCCCTGCCCCCTTCTCCAATTCATCACCTTCTGTTTCTGCTGCATTTTCATTGGCCGCTGAAGAAGGGAACAGGAAACAGGAACACAGGTTGATTTTGAAGTGTAGAATGCTTTTTGAAAGCCAGATAGCGCAGCTGTGCTTGAGGTGCTTACAGGTGCATCTCAAGTGCCGGTGCAGGACGTCTGGACTGAGTTCCTGGCCCCTGGGCATTTGGGAAGTAAGATGGTGCATGGGGATTTCTCTCGTTCTCAAAACAAAACAAAACAAGAGGAAAGGGAAAAGATGCTATACAAGCAAAATCAGCTAAAAATTAATTTTCCTTATTTTCAACTGTGAAAATTCAAGGGTGAACCAGAAGATTTCTTTAAAACTTTTTTTTTTTGGCCGGCACCGTGGCTCAACAGGCTAATCCTCCGCCTTGCGGCGCCGGCACACCAGGTTCTAGTCCCGGTCGGGGCCCGGATTCTGTCCCGGTTGCCCCTCTTCCAGGCCAGCCCTCTGCTGTGGCCCGGGGGGTGCAGTGGAGGATGGCCCAGGTGCTTGGGCCCTGCACCTCATGGGGAGACCAGGAAAAGCACCTGGCTCCTGCCATCGGAGGAGCGCGGTGCGCTGGCCGCAGCGCGCCGTCCGCGGCGGCCATTGGAGGGTGAACCAACGGCAAAAGGAAGACCTTTCTCTCTGTCTCTCTCTCTCTCACTGTCCACTCTGCCTGTAAAAAAAAAAAAAAAAAGATAAAACTTTTTTTTTGTATTAGTCTAGTAGCACTAGTTTGTTACTGCTCTGTAAAGGGCCAGTAAACATGAACACAATGATGTGTCTCTGATGGCTGCCAACATGGCCATTTTTTAAGTACCAGTTATGTTGTTGACAAGGTCATAGATGCTATAATTTTTTTTAAAGATTTATTTATGTATTTTAAAGGCAAAATTACAGAGAGAGAGAGAGAGAGAGAGAGGTCTTCAATAGCCTGGTTCACTCCGCAGATGGCCTCAATGGCCGGAGCTGCCCCGATCTGAAACCAGGAGCCAGGAGCTTCTTCCAGGTCTCCCACGGGGGTGAAGGGGCCCAAGGACTTGGGGCTTCTTCCATTGCTTTCTCAGGCCATAGCAGAGAGCTGGATCAGAAGTGGAGCAGCTGGGACTCAAACCAGTGCCCATATGGGATGCTGGCACTGCAGGCAGCGGCTTTACCTGCTGTGCCACAGTACCAGCCCCAGATGCTATACTTTTCATTCATTTCCCAGAAGATATTTTATTGACACCATGGATGTGTACAGTTGAATTCTGTAACTGTCAGCATTTTCCATCTTGTGACATTTTAATTTTTCTTTTTAAAAATATTTATTATTTAAGTGCAGAATAATAAAAATTGAGAGCGAGCGAGAGAGAGAAATCTTATATATGATCTTATATATATAAATCTCATATGAGAGATGAACAAATGTTCATCTCTCAAATGGCTGCAACAACCAGGTGTGGGCCAGGCTGAAGCCAGGAGCCAGGAACTCCAGCCTGTCTTCCACATGGGTGACAGGGACCCAAGTCCTGGGGGCCATCTTCCACTGCTTTCTCAGGCACCTTAGCAGGAAATTAGACTGCAGTGGAGTAGTTCGGCACGCTGTGGCTTAACCTGCTGCACCACAGTACTGGTGGTAGGCAAACCTGGCTTTTCCATTTTGCTACGGATCCCTGAGCCAGGCTTTGCGTGGCTGCAGTACTGAGCAGCAGAAGAGAAGGTGTCACCATTCCAGGGCATGGAGCCGGGCACGTCCCTAGGCCATTCCTGTTTTTCTCTGTTAATTGTGATCCTCTTATGCTACCTGTAACATGCCTGTCATTGTGCTTAGCCCTGGTAACCTTTATCAGTAGTGTTAGGTTTCTGGTTTTCTCTTTACTTTTCCCAAGTTTGAGATCACAAAAAGCTACAAATAGACAAAAATCTACTTTTTGGAAAATACCTAATACCTATTAGGAATTTAAATGGAAATTTTGAAAAAGGAAAGATAGTATTCAAAAAAGTAATTAGGGGCTGGTGGTGTGATGTAGTAGGTAAGGCTGCCTCCTGAGACGCTGGCGTTCCTGATAGGCACTGGTTCGTGTCCCAGCTGCTCCACTTCTAATCCAGCTCCCTGCTATTGGCCTGGGAAAAGCAAGTGGCTGGGCCTCTGCCACCCATGTGGGAGATCTGGCTTTGGCCTGGCTCAGTGCTGGCCTTTGCAGCCATCTGGGAGGCAAACCAGTAGATGGAAGACTCTCTCTCCCTCTCTCTTTATCCCTCTCTGTAACTCTTTCAAAATAAATAAATAATTTTTAAAAGAAGTAATTAGTGCAAAATCACCTTCATATGGGCTCTGCTTTTGATTATGTAGGTCAGGGAGCCTAGGGCAGTGGGAGGGCCCAAAGTATCACAGGTGGGGCAGTCAGACGCAGCGAACGTACTGCCTGTGGTTTCCTGTCTGTGCCCCAGCTGTCATTAAACCAGTGCCATCTCTTGCCAGCAGAGTACCTGCCACACGCTTGAGTGTGCGTACGTCGCTGAGCAGCCTGGACACTGGTGCTGTTTTCTCCCATGCCTTGAGGATTACACTTTTTAAGATACAAGATGGACACTGAAAGTGAGAGTAGCATTTCGGGGGATGACAGTGTATTTTGTTTGGATTCAGCAGTCAGGACCCGGGTGACTGACAGTGAGGAGGGAGAAAAGGAAGAGAATTTCAGGTAATTATGGAATTTGAGATTCCCTGAATCTCAGCCTTTGTCCCTCCATGTCCCCCCCCCCGCCGTGTTTCCAGCTCTTTTCCTTTGCGTCTTTCTGAGGGGGTGGTCGGGGGTGGGGAGGTTTCAGCTGAAGCAGACAGGTTTCGAGTTGGATGTGGCACTCTTCATTCCACAACTTGCCCTGAGCTTGTAAAATGTGTTTTAACTGACTTGTTAGAGCACCAGGAAGAGAAGGTGTTAGGCAGGTTCTGCAGTAGCATTTCAGGAATTTCAAGTGGCGACTCAGAATGAACTGCTACCTTTCCTGGATCTGATTTCTATCTGATAGATTTAATCTGAATTTGGATGTAATAGATTTTTCTTCCTCTTTTTCTTGGAATGGGTTCTAGGGTATGTGGTGTATTTGTCTGTCTGCCTGTTTTTGTTGCCTTATGCAAGAGTTTGAAAAATTTTAATTAAGAACAAATTGGTTATTTTGTGGCTTTGATCTTTACTCTTGTCTGACTTTAACAGCTCACCCCACCCGCCTCCAGTCTTTCTTGGTTATTGCATCTGTAACAGTAGCTTCATAACTGAAGTTTATAGAGGATACCTCCCGAGTGGCTGAGTGACTGGTGCAGGAAGGTAACTCACTCAACTTGTGGAGAGAGGATCAGTGGTTTACTAATTCTGCTGTACTCTTAGGGATTTCAGGAAACTTTATTTTGACGTTTCTTTTTCATGCAGTGTTAACAATTTAACATTTTCGGAGGCATTAAAAATATCTTTGTGAAGTTTAAAGTTTGTACTATATTTTATCATTGCCACCCACATGTGCAATTAAACATCTGATAATTTCACCTTTGACTGCTTGGGTATGCTGCTTGAGCATACCATTTTTATCAGATATTGTCTTCATGCTGAATGTTCAAAAAGAATATATACCTATTCTTCATGCATAGATTTTATTTTTCATTTTTATAGGTTCAGTGACAGGAAGGATTCCACATTAGGAACACTTGATAACTTATACTGAATTTGTTAACTGGGCTTTAAACTAAATGAGAAGTATATCTAAAAATTTAAAAGAATAATTTAATGTTCAAGTAAGAAAGTGAAATACTTTATTTGGATATGATTGCTTTTTTTCCCCACAAGTTTCTTGTTCTCTCATTTTTTATTTAGCCTTGCTGATTTGAATAAATTTCATTTCTCCCAGGGTATGCTAATGTTACATGTGCCCTTAGTTTTCAGCATGGTCAGTGTCACAGGAACAGTGAGTGGGAATACAATATTTGTTTTGCTTGTATTGAATTGGTCTGTTTTGGTTTTAAACTTGTGTAAGAAGAAACAATTTACTTTGTTGTTGCTGTTGTAATAGGTTTGGTATCTAAAAAACTTAGATCTGTTTGTTAGGTGATAGATGTCTCTGGGACAATGTTCTTTTCTGAGGAGTATGTGACAGCAGTTTTTATTCTGAGAACTGTCTTAGTGTATACATTGTTTTAGGAGATCATGAGACTATTGGACGTTTGTTCTTTCTCTGTTTACAATTACATTTCCTATCTGAATATCACTATGGCCCTCCCAAACTAAATAAGATTTTGAGATTTGATCTTACGTATTTACAAATGCAACAAAGAGATGTGGATAAGGGCCAATATCATGTAGTGTTTCTCACCTATTCAGCAGTGTGGCATGAGGAAACATAGCAGCAGAGTGCTTTCACAACATCCCGGCTCATGCCTGTGAAATGCCTAGCAGAAAAAATGTGTGTGTGGGTGTGGAAGGTGAAGGGTTGGATAGGAGGAGTTGCGACTGTGACCTTGGGATAACCAAACAGTAGATTCAGTGTTATAGGAGACTTGATCTTGTGAAAATAATAATTTTTTAAAAATGTACACATAAATCTTCATCCTATCCAGTTTTTTTTTTTTTTATCCATGCTATTACATATGAAACCAAAAATGTTGTTATGGCTACGTTTCCACAAGAACACAACAGACAATAAAATGAAGACAGAAGATTATACAGTGATCTTTTTCTCTGAATAGTTTCTATGTTAGATTTTACATTTATTCTCAAAAGAGTAGCATCGTCTCACTTGGCACCATGGCTGAGTGAGGTCCTATTTTACCTAGAATGCAGTTTCTGGTGGTTCCAACAAGCACCTGACTTAGGGAGAAGTGCTCTCAGGTAGGAGCTAGTCTCTGTCTAGTAGCAACTGGAGTATCCTCCGTTTTTGGATTTCGTTGTAGAAAGGATACTCTTTCTTAGATTATAGCACTATAGGATGTTGCACAATCTGTTTCAGGGAAGTAGTTCAAACTTGTGCACCCTTGACTCACAAATCTCTCATATGAAGATTTCTCATTTGTAGTATGCAGTTAATAATCTGGGTGGTTATCTACCTTACCACCATGGTAAAATTGCTGTTACACTACAATATTTAGAGACCTTCAGAGTGTTTCGAATGGTCCTTAGAGATCATTAACAGAATCTTGTAATTAACAAGGAGAAATCTAAGGTAGAAAAGGAAAAACAAATTTTTGAATTCCAACACACAAAAAATTGCTCTGAGTTGTTATTTGTTATATATCGGTTTACTTTATATTAATCCTACAAAGTGGGTATTATTTTTTTCCATTTTCTAGATGAATTAATGTCTGAGAGAACTACTTGGCACATATGGCCATGATATAGCAAAATTTTGTACATGATGGAGCAAAAATTTGAATCCGAGTGTAACTGACATTGAGTGATGTAAAATACATAACTAGACTACAGTATTAGAACTTGTGTACCTTTAAAATAAGGATCTATGGATGTTTTGATCTCCCAATCAGATCTTCACTTGTATAAGTGAATATTGTATTGCTTCTCGGCCTTTTGGCTAAGATCAAGTGTAGTATAAGTGAATATTGTAAAATAATTAAATGAAAAAGAAAACTTCTGCACTTCCATTTGACTGGGTAATTTGCTATAAACAAACATGTTTTAGTGTTTTGGTGGGAATGTCACTGTTGACTTATGGCATTTTAAAACTATAATTGTTCTACATTATATATACTATGTATAATAGAAGTATATTTTGATTCGCTTGACTGGATTGTTGCATCTGTCTTCTGCCTTATTTACATCAGTGCCACAAGTATGAAGACGCTGCAACAGTGCAGATAGTGAAGAACTGTATCTGTGGTGTCCTATTTCTAGCACAAATATCTTAGGATGCTTCAATGACTGATACCCCTGAGAGCCGGTAAAGCTATTTGGTGATTCCATGCCTTTGTAACTGATTGCTCTTCTACTTTCTGCAGAAATTCTTGAGTTAGAGATTCTCAGTCTGAGCCTGCATGGATAGAGTAGTTTTAACAATTAAACATTGGTGATTTTACCAGTATCACACCCATAATATTCTGATTTTGAAAAAAAGATGCATATTTTGCCAAGAAAAATATTTTTTTATTATTGTTCTCTTTCCTTTAAGATGAAATCTTGGGTTTAGTTTAGTCCCTAAATATTCGTTCAACATTTAAAAATATAACTTTCATTCAACACATTGTTATCAATGTTGCAAAAATAATCAATTTATTTCTAATCAACAGATTCTGATATGAACATCTGTAATCTCAGAGAATTTTGTTTAGCACTAGAGTGGAGCCATTAGGCTGCCTTTATAATCTGTGTACTGATTCTGTCTTAACCAGGAGACATGCTGCTACAAGACTTTCTTGGTATTTCTGTAATTAAGCCCTTTGGGATGGAGTCCAAATTGGGCCTTTCTTATGTCTCTATGAGTTTTTTGATGTTCAGAAGGGCCTAGGAGCATAGAAACTGTATAAAAAGCTGTATAAAACTTATTGGCTATTAATTTATTTTGAGTTAAAATTTTAAAACATTTTTCCTTAATCTTTATATGTCATTCAAATACTATACCCCCCCAAACAGTTATTTGCACTTTAAAATGTAAAAAAAATTAAAATCCCTGAAAAATTTAAAGGTCTCTTTATAAACATAGTGTAGCCAATATGTGAAATTAAAATACATCAAGTGACTTGGCTTAGCAAGATTATAATCAGAATATTCTCAGATATTTAATTTCTGAAGTCCTGCTATATTTCTACTTGTCATTAATGATTAGTTTCCATTTTCATGTTGTTATATTCAAATGTGTATTTTCTCTGATAATGTTTGGAAATCAGTTTCATCTACCTCATTGTTACTTTTTTTCCCCAACAAGGATTTTTCTGTTCTACTTCCCTTTATCATAAGATGTGTGGAGTGCTTTTATTTCAGTTTCATCCCCCTTGATGAGACTTTTAGGGCCTTTTCATGTATCCACAATCTATCCCACCCTAACCCTTTGTTTTTTTTGCTGAGATAATGTCATGTGCTTTGTCATCCACGCAGATTTAATTATATGTCATTCAGTACTTACTGTTGTTTCCTCTCCTCTGTATCACTTCTCATCTTAATGTGACTTTTCTAAATTATTTGGTTGATGTTTTCTTGAGTATTTTCTTCAGGTTAAATTCTATGGGTGTTATGCTCTGATTTCTTGTATTTGTTCAAATGTCCATCTGCCTTTTCTTTTCTTATGTAGGTAACTTGTTCTTTCTACATGGATGCTTATAAGACTTTCCTTTTATCCTTAGTTATATTATGTGTGTATGCGTGTGTGTAATTATATACATAATTAAAATTTTAACTGACATAAAATTATATAAACTTGTGGAATACTATGTGATGTTTTGAGATACTGTGTAATATTCAGAGTAAACATATGTATCTCCTCAAACATTAATCATTTCTGTATGATGAAAATATTTAATATTATTTCTTCAAGTTTTTTAAAAGAAAAATATGCAGTATAATATCATTGCTTATGGTTGCCCTACTGTGTAACAGAATACCGGAACTTCTTGTACTGCCGTGCTGTAGCCTAGTATCCATCAGAGAACTTTTCCTCATCTCCCCCTCCAAACCACTCTCCTCAGCTCTGGTCACCAGTATTCTACTCTGACCTTTTTTAGATTTCGCATGTAAGGGAGATCATGTGCGTGGTATATTTTGCTTTAGCACAGTACCTGTTCCATCGTTGTTGTTGTAAAGGACAAGATTTCATCCTTCGTAGAGGCTGAACGGTATCCCACTGTGTACACATACCACGTTTTGCAGAAGGAGAGATCTGTTTCTTCATATACACACAGTCTTTCACTGGAATGTTTTTCATGGATTCTGAAGAGAAGCAGGGGCAGCAGCGTCCCGTCTGTCTCCCAGGGTGGGCTTCTTTAGGGATGTGAACAGCTGCCTCAGTGTCCTCTCCAGGCTGGAAAGTAGGCTCTTCCAAGGAAAAATGGTCTGTCACATGAGGAGGGACTGCTGTGTGCGAGTGCATTTCAGTTTCTCTGTCTGCAAAGCAGGCAACCATAGTGTGTCAAGCAATAAACAGAAGATAAATGCCATTCTCAAGAGTGATTAAAAGGCAAAGTACCAGAATGAAACTTACATATACTTTTTTTTTTTTTAAAGATTTAGTTAGTTATTTGAGATGTATAGTTGCAGACAGTAAGAGAGAGAAACAAAGAGAAAGGTCTTTCATCTGGGCTTTACTCCCCAAATGGCTGCAAGGGCCAGAGTTGTGCCTGTCCGAAGCCAGGAGCCAGGAGCTTCATGGCTCCCATGCACATGGGTGCTGGGGTCCAAGCACTTTATCTTCCACTGTTTTCCCAGGCCAGAAGCAGAGAGCTGGATTAGAAGAGGAGCAGCCAGGACATGAACTGGCACCCATATGGGCTGCTGGTGCCACTGGAGGCTTAGCCTACAGTGCCTCGCTCCTTAAAAGGAACTCAAAGATTTATATGAAAAAATGTAAAACATCACTGAAGGACATGAAAGACATTTGAACAAATGAAAAATGTGCCTTGTTCATGCCTACATATATAACACCATACAGTTGTCAGTTTATTTTAAATTAATTTAGGAAATTTAATGTGATGATGAAAATGCTTTTTCAAATACTAGATAACCTGATTTTTTAAACAAATATTTATTTGTTTATTTGAAAGTTGGATTTACAGAGAGGGAAAGGCCGAGGCACAGAGAAAAAGAGAGAGACAGGTCCTGTATCTGCTGGTTCACTCCCCAAATGGCTGCAATTGCCAGGGCTGGGCCAGGCCATAGCCAGGAGCCAGGGACTTCATCCAAGTCTCCCATGTGAGTGCAGGGGCCCAAGCACTTGGGACATCTTATGCTGGTTTTCCAGGCCCATTAGCGGGGAACTGCATTGAAGTGGAGCAGCTGGGACTTGAACTGGCACCCATATGGAGTAATGGGGCTTCATGCAGTGGCTTTACCCACCTCACCACAGTGCTGGCCCCCAGACAACCCTGTCTTGAAATAAATTGATCTTGGCTAAATAATCAGCCAAGAAAATTTTTAGGGATAGGGAAAAGAACATGGGTAGTGGATAGAGGACATGTGCACCAGATAATACAATATGAGGCCTTAGTAATTGGAGCCTTATGGTGCTGGAGGTGGGGAGATTGTGTAATGAGTGGAGGTGGTTGCCTAGAAATAACCCATAGCCATAGGATGATTTGTATATGGTAAAGGTAGCTTCTCAAAAACTAGTGGAGGCAGTGTGTACTATTCAATATGTAGTTTGTGGGAAAACTGGATACTCATCTGTGCAAAATAAAGAACAGTGAAATCCTAACTCATACCAAGGATAAATTACAAGTGATAGAAGATTAATGAAATCACAAATATTTTGACAGAAAACATGAGTATTAAAATTTTTTTGTTAAGGGGAACAAGAACTTATGACTTAAAATGTCAAAAAAGGATTGAACAATTAGGCTACATAAAAAAGAAAACTTCTGCATTATAAGAAACATAATCAACAAATTATAAATACATAAATACATATATATATAATTTATAAATTATAAATACATGAAAATTGTATTACAGATGGATTAATCTTTTCCATATATAAAAACTACTAAACATAGATAAAACTTAGCAGTCCAATAGAAAAATAGGCTAATAGGCATGAAAAGAATTTTTCATTGTTAATTTATCTTTCAGATATACTTGTATGTATGTAGAAATGTACAATTGGCCATAATGTCAAGAGATTGGAGATCATGTATCTATCAGTAGGGGACTGGTTTAATAAATTATGGAACATCTATACAGTGGATATTATGCAGTTGTAAAAACAGCAAGGCTGTATAAATTGCTAAGGAGATTTTGCCAGGACATACAGGTGTGAGGACCTCAAAACTTTTTGTACTGGGACAGGATCTTTGGTGCAGTAGTTAAGATGCCACTTGGTATGTGTGCATCTCATATTGGGACATTTGGGTTTGAGTCCTAGCTCCATTTCTGGTTCCAGCTTCTTTTGTCTAACTTCTTGCTAATTCATTCTCCGGGAGGCAGCAGATGACAGTTTAAGTACTTGGGTCCCTGCTACCCATGTGGGAGACCGGGGTTGAGTTCCAGGCTCCTGGTTTTGTCCTAGCCCAACTTTGGCTATTGTGAATATTTAGGGAATACACCTTTGAATGCAAGATCTCTGTCTCCATCTCATTGCCTTTCAATAAAATTAAAATACTTAGGTAAATTTTTTTTAAAGAATTACTTTATTTATTTGAAAGACAGATTTACAGAGAGAAGTAGAGCCAGAGAGAAAGAGAGGTCTTCCATTCTGCTGGTTCACTCCCCAAAAGGCCGCAGAAGCCAGAGCTGAGCTGATCTGAAGCCAGGAGCCAGGGGCTTCTTCCAGGCCTCCCACGTGGGCGCAGGCTCCAAAGGACTTCTGCTTTCCCAGGCCATAGCAGAGAGCTGTATCAGAAGAGATGCAGCCGGGACTCGAACTGGCACCCATATGGGGTTGGTGGTGGTGTAGGCTGGGGCTTTAACCTGCTGTGCCACAGCGCTGGGCACCCCTAAGTAAATTTTTAAAAAGCAATATGAATGTCATACACACACAAAAAGCAAAGATTTTTGCACCAAAACTTGTCTCCTTAACTCCACTTTCCACAAACTTTTTATAGTATCCTGGTATTAAAAATAAAGTACACAACAATGTATAAACATGCTAAGGAGCAGTATTGTTCAGTGCTTACTGCTGTGTGGATATATCCTCTCATATATATAAGTAACTTTATACTTATGAATATATGTATAAATTAATTAAAATGTCTGGAATAATGGAAATTGATTACTTTGAGAGCTGGAAAATTTAGTGGTGAGGATTGGGCAGATTGGAGACAGGAATTAGAAGATTTTTTCATAATATACTTTTTATTTCTTTTTGATGTTTATATGATGGAGTTGTAGTACTTAAGAATTTATAGCATACCAGATATTTTAAGTTGGAAGTGACCAACACAGTCCGATCTGATTTCAGTGAACCACTACTCAGTTTTCATCACCAACACAGATGTCCCCATTAGCGTTGGAAATTCAGTTTCTTTATTTTCTGCAAATTCTGGAATTTTAGACTTACATCAGTACTTGTTAATGTATATAACTAAGCAGAATAGAGCTCTTACATTTTAGAAGGATTTACAGTCTTAATTACTATCATTTGAACGTAGGAGAATAAATTATATTCTGTAATGACAGGTAATGGCTTTGATCAGTTATAGTCACATAGATGCACAGCAACCTTGTAGTTTACTTACGACTTCGGCCATGGTAAGATGAACAGAGAGCACCAAATTCATCACTTAGAATGTTATGAAAACTATCCTGTCCAGTGGAATCGAGATGTATTTTTATACAGACAAAATTTGACTAATAAAGCAAATTGTCTGTTTTCTCTGACAGAGAATAGATGCTTTTTTCTATCTGACCAATATCACCAAATAGTCACACCATAAAACAGATTTCCTGTCATTGGTGCCACCAGTGGGGAATAACTTACTGGCCACAACTCTTGAAGATCCCAAATCAGACGTGGCGAAGAACCAGAAATAAGCAAAGACAGTGAGTTTCAGACTCAGAAGAGGAAGGCATTGTTCTATGGCTGCTTGGAGTTTATTCCAGGGACCAAGAAAAAGATATGCCTGGGGTTGAACAGTCTCTGAGGTACATTTCTTGGACAACATTGTATATGTGTGATTTTCAAAAAGTGCATGAAAGAGGCATATGATGAAAGCATGAATGTATTTCAGAACTTTTTTTGCACAACCATAAACGTTTGATTCCATTTTTCCATGAATTTTTTGAACTACTCGCGTAGGTGACTTCAGTGTGGGAGACCTGAGTAGAGGTTCTGGCTCCTGGCTTCAGTCTGGACCAGCCCTGGCCATGGTGGCCATTTGGCCAGTAAACAGTGGTTGGAGGATTTCACTGTCTGTCTGTCTCTCTATCATTATGCCTTTCAAATAAATAAACACATAAACAAATAGTTTTTTAAAATAGAGAATCCACTTGGGCTTTTCTTTGGAGCTTCAATATCACATGATTTTTCTTAAGTTATGAGCAAGAATCTCATACAGATAAAGTGAGTGAGAATCAAAGATTCGAATAATTTTTAATGGAGGAAGCAATAAGACAGAAAGGCTGGCTCTCATAATCTTTCAATTTAAAGAGTGTGTTTTGCTCGATTTTTCTTGATTGAATATGTCCAATGAAGTCTGAAAATGTTTTAGAGAAAACTCTTGTAAAGTTGTTGGAATCTACTTAGTATAGAGTTGGTCTTCTGAATGTAAAGTTAATTGAAAATGAATCATAATGGAGAATGGGAATGGGAGAAAGAGGAGGACGAGGAGTGGGAGTGTGGATGGGAGAGCAGGTATGGTGGGAAAAATCATTATATTCTGAAAGTTGTAATTATGAAATTTGTATTCCTTAAATAAAAGGTTTGTTTGGAGAAAAAAAAGAGAAAATTCTTGTAAAAATTTAGCATTAGATTTTTTCAGGTGTTTTGACTGGCACTCCTCAATAATGCAGCTTTTCTGATAGCTATGAAATTATAGTCAAATATTTTAAGGATCAAAGTTGCCCATAATTTTAAAGACATCAAACAAAAGAATCAAATAAATAGCCATTAATTCTTTTAAAGATTTATTTGAAAGAGTTACACACAGAGAGAAGGAGAGGCAGAGAGAGAGAGAGAGAGAGATCTTCCATCCACTGGTTCACTCCCCAAATGGTCGCAATGGCCAGAGCTGTGCTGATCCAAAGCCAGGAGCCAGGAGCTTCTTCTGGGTCTCCAACGTAGGTGCAGGGGCCCAAGGACTTGGGCCATCTACAGCTATCCCAGGCCATAGCAGAGAGCTGGATCAGAAGAGGAGCAGCCAGGACTAGAACCAGCGCCCATACGGGATGCTGGCGCTTCAGGCCAGGGCTTTAACCCACTGCGCCACAACGCAGGCCACTAGACATTAAATTTTTATAGAGTTGATTCATTGTGGCATGGCAGAAAAATATATAAACGTGATTTTTATGTGCATTAAACTAATGTGTAACCTTTACCATTAAATTTATTTTATAACCTTATTGAGGTACAATATTCATATAATAAAAGTCCACAGTTCATGCCGGCACCATGGCTCACTTGGCTAATCCTCCTCCTGCGGCACCGGTACTCCAGGTTCTAGTCCCTGTTGAGGCGCCAGATTCTGTCCCGGTTGCTCCTCTTCGAGGCCAGCTCTCTGCTGTGGCCTGGAAGTGCAGTGGAGGATGGCCCAAGTGCTTGGGCCCTGCACCAGCATGGGAGACCTGAAGAAGCACCTGGCTCCTGGCTTCAGATCAGCGCAGCACCAGCTGTGGTGGCCATTAGGGGAGTGAACCAATGGAAGGAAGACCTTTCTCTGTCTTTCTCTCACTGTCTATAACTCTCTGTCTCTCTCTCTCACTGTCTAACTCTGCCTGGCCAAAAAAAAAAAAAAAAAAAGGGAAAAAAAGTCCACAGTTCATAGTGAGCACTTTGAAAAATGTATATTTATTTATACACTCAAGTAATCACAGCCCAGTCAGGATACAAAATATTTGTTGCATACAAGACCCTTACCCCTCAGTCTCTCCCGGAGGTAATCTGTTACTCTCTTTTTGTCACCATAGATTAACTTTGCCTGTTCTTGAACTTCACATAAGTAGAAACATGACAGGTACTAATGCAAGACATACTAATGCGTGTCTTGTTCATTTGTGAGATTCATCTATATGTTGCAGATTACAGCAATAATTCTTTAAAACATTAAATTTTTTTTTTTTTTTTTTTTTACTTATTTGAGAAGCAGGGAATAGGAGGGAGATCCCAAATGCCCTTTAGCTGGGCTGAGGCTGAAGCTGAAGCTGGGAGCTGGGAACTCAATCCAGGCCTCCCATGTTTACATGAGTTGTACTGCTGCCTCCCATTGTCTGCTGCATTGGTGGGAAACTGGAGCTAATAATCCAACTCAGGTACTCCAGTGTGGAACATGGGCATCTTAATTACTAGGTCAAAGGTCTGCTGCTTGCATCAGTAATCTTTTTTACTTCTGTGTTGTAGTCTTTTTTTTTTTTTTTTTTTTTTTTGACAGAGTGGGCAGTGAGAGAGACAGAGAGAAAGGTCTTCCTTTGCTGTTGGTTCACTCTCCAATGGCCGCCACGGAGTCAGGTGCTTCTCCTGGTCTCCCATGTGGGTGCAAGGCCCAAGCACTTGGGCCATCCTCCACTGCACTTCCGGGCCACAGCAGAGAGCTGGCCTCGAAGAGGGGCAACTGGGACAGAATTTGGTGCCTTGACGGGGACTAGAACCCGGTGTGCCAGTACCGCAGGCGGAGGATTAGCCTATTGAGCCGTGGCGCTGGCCACTTCTGCGTAGTAGTCTTACTGTATGAAAAATAAAAAAATTATGTATTATTTGACATTTATTTTGCCTTAATATATAATTATATGTACTGAAATATATAATTATGCTTGGTTTTTTACATATCAACCATACAACCAGTGATTTTGCTAAGTGATCTTACTCAAATTGTATAATCAATTGTCTATGTACGCACCATGTCATCTTCACATGAGAATTTCTTTTTCCCTTTTCAATATTTGTACCTTCTCTATTTTCTTCTCCTTGCCCTGCTTCCCACCCTCCATCTCCCAGTCTGAGTTGATCTGAGGTTCAGTACTGAATAGAAGATGTATTTATGATCTCAGCAAGAAAGCATTCAGTATTTCACCGTAAAGTATCATGTTAGCAGTGCGTGTGTTTATTAACTTTCATGGAAGTACTTTTAAAAAATTAATGAATACTATAAATTAAATTTTACCTATTATAATGACATCTACAGATTTAATTTAATCTACAGATTTAATTTCTTTTTTTTAAAGATCTTTATTTACTCGAGAGATAGAGTTACAGACAGACAGAGGGAGAGGCAGTGAGAAAGGTCTTCAGTCTGTTGGTTCACTCTCCAGATGGCTGCAGTGGCTGCATCTGAGCCAATCTGAAGCCAGGTGCCAGGAGCTTTCTTCTGGTCTCCCATGAGGGTGCAGGGCCCAAGCACTTGGACCATCTTCCACTGCTTTCCAGACCATAGCAGAAAGCTGGATTGGAAAAAGAGCAACTGGGACTAGAAACGGTGCTCATATGGGATGCCAGTGCTGCAGGTGGGGGCCTAGCCTGCTATGCCACAGTGCTGGCCCCCAGATTTAATTTCTTTAATAGCTATAAGACTATATAGATTTTGTTGTTTCTTGTTTTGATTTTAGTGACTTGTATTCTTAAACAAATTTATTTGTTTCAACTGAATTCTCAACTACATTGGAATGAAATTATTCATAATGTCCACAGGCTTTCTAGTTATGGCTCCCTTTTCATTCTTTGTATTATTGATTTGATCTAGCTAGAGCTTGTCCATTTTATTACTCTTATAAGGAGTCAAGTTTTGGCTTTGTTAGTTTTTTCCGTTATATACCTGCTTTCCATTTTATTAATTTGTTATTTAAACTTTTCTTCTTTACACTTTCCTTGGATAATTTTACTATTTTTCTTTGCCAATTCATTGATATCTGTTCCTATTTTTTTTTTATTTATTTTTGACAGGCAGAGTGGACAGTGAGAGAGAGAGACAGAGAGAAAGGTCTTCCTTTTGCTGTTGGTTCACCCTCCAATGGCTGCCGCGGCCGGCGCGCTGCGGCCGGCGCACCACGCTCATCTGTTGGCAGGAGCCAGGTGCTAGGTGCTTTTTCCTGGTCTCCCATGGGGTGCAGGGCCCAAGCACTTGGGCCATCCTCCACTGCACTCCTGGGCCACAGCAGAGGGCTGGCCTGGAAGAGGGGCAACCGGGACAGAATCCGGTGCCCCGACCGGGACTAGAACCCGGTGTGCCGGCGCCGCAAGGCGGAGGATTAGCCTGTTGAGCCACGGCGCCGGCCCTGTTCCTATTTTTTAAGATTTATTTACTTATTTAAAAAGCAGAGTAGTTATAGAGAGAGGAGGAGAGAAAGACAGAAATCTGCTGTCTAATGATTCATTCCCCAAATGGCCACCAGAGCTGGGACTGGCCTAGGCTGGAGCCAGTAGGTTCTTCAGGGTTTCCCAGGTCGGTAACAGGGGCCAACAACTTAGGCCATCGTCCACTGGTTTCCCAGGTGCAGTGGGAGGGAGCTGCATCAGAACTTGAGCAGCTGAACGGGAGCCCATCTGGGATGCTGGCAGTGCAGGCAACAGCTTAACCCTCTGCACCATGCACCAACCCCCAATAGTAGTATTTCTTAATTTCAAATACTGAGTGAAATTTCTAGATTTTTTTATCAGTAATTAAATATTAATGTAATTCTGTGGTGGTCACAAAACACATATTTCACAACTTGAATTCTTTATATTTTATTTGTTGGGACTTGCTTCATGATTGATCGTTTAGTCTTCTACTAAATGTTCCACGTGTATTTGAAAAGAATGTATATTCTTTGTTTTTTAAATTTATTTGAGAGAGAAAGAAAAAGCTTGCATCCCTTGGTTGACTTGTACGTTTGATCTTAGCCAACTTCTTACATATGTGTGTGTAATAGCCAGAACTGAGCCAGGCTAAACCAGGAGCTGGGAACCCAGTGCAGGTCTCTCATGTGAGTGACAGGCACCTAAGTACTTGAACCATCACCTGCTGCTTCTTTGGGGTCGCCCACATAGGTGCAGGGGCCCAAGGACTTGAGTCATCTTCTATTGCTTTCCCAGGCCATAGCTGAGAGCTGGATTGGAAGTGGAGCAGCTTGGACTTGAACCAGCACCCATATGGGATGCCAGCACTGCAGGTGGCAGCTTTACTTGCTACACCACAGTGCCGGCCTCACAAGTGAATTCTTATTTTGGAGACTGTATTTTTAAATGCAGAATGAATACTGATTTTTATATAGATTTCAATTCTTGTTGAATGCATTCATCTTTCATCTATTTTCTCATTAATTTCATTGAACATATAATTATATTTTTTTAGCAAGTTGTTAAACATTTAATTGAATTCTTTTTTGCTAGCTTGTTACTTCCTTTCTCCTGATGCTTTGACCATGTCAGGTAATCTCTTATCACCCATCTTACCTCGAGAGATCTGTCTTTCCTGAGAGTTTAGGCTGGTTGGTTGCTCAGGGATTTTTAGTTTTCTGGTGTGTTCTAGAAAAGTTCCATTTTTGTAGATTGACTTTTTTTTTTAGTCTTGGAGTAATGTTATTTAGCTTTCTACATCATAAGTAGAAATCACAAAGGCATCCTAGCCATTTTAAGTTACTTTCTGTTCATTCTAAAACAAAAAAATTATAATGTATATGAGGGAAATGGACATTCTGAGAATTGATGATTGCTTATAACCTTGTCTCTACTGTTGAGGAGCAGTGTTTTTCCTTCTTACTATTTGTTGAATTCTTTACAAAGTGGAGGGTTAATCTTAAGATTATAAAGTAAACTGAATTATGCCATTGTAAAATTTAAAGGAAGTATAAGAAAGGAAAGAGGAGGGAGGGTAGAAGGGAGAGTAGGGTGAGAAGTATCACTATGCTTCTAAATCAGTGCATATGAAATACATGTAATTTGTTCAACTTACATAAATTTAAAAAATTGTAAATAAAAAATAAAATTTAAATGAAATGTGAATCTCTATGTTGACTGTTTTCTAGTTTTTTAAATACATTTTTCCCTTTAAAAAATTAAATTTCATAATGTTTATTGGCTCCCAGGGAATGTGGGAGAAATTCTTAGAGAGTTTGGAGAATGTTTTCTCCTCTACAGTGACCTAATTTTTCTTTTGGTACATGTTACTTTGTCATGTCTTGGCTTTAGGCTTGTTAGAGCCTGTTGTTGTAAGGGTGCTTCCCAGAGTCTATGGAAAATGGAATTAGAATATAAATGTATTTTGGTGTCAAGAAAATTTGGAATCCATGCATAGTTTTCCATAATACACACTTGCCCTGAGCTTTCTGAAGCCCCTCCTGCTGTGGCCTGTTCCCAGGCAGGGCCTTCCGCAGTGTCAGCAGAGAGCTCAGGGTTGTGCAGTGCTCCTGCATCTTTGTAGAGTTTGTTGGCCTCTGTCTCCTCAGCACTGTTGGCTGCATAAATGTCTACCCAGATCTTTAGTTTTCTTTTCCAGTGGCTTTCTTGGCGACTTGTGTTGCCTCTTGTAAGCTTAAGAATGCGTTGATGATTTGAAGAGTACATCGTAAATGCTTTTGGGCTCTTTCTCTGCTGGTCTTTGGGAAAGGCTTTTATTCTCTGAAGCCCCATTTGCTTTGGTAAATCCAGCCTTCCCCTTGCCTCCTTGACTCACTTAGTTGATTTACAACATTGTGATTTGGAGAAACCTCACATACAACAAGGAATGATTAAATTGGGTATTCCTTGTGTCAAAGATCGTAGCCCTGGAAGTTCTGCCAGTGTTGGTCATTTTCCGGTACCTTCAGACAAATAGTTTTCTTTTTGCCCAGTATTCATAGTTGTTCTCATCCGGTGCTAGTTTGATGTGCTTTGTGGCATAGATTTGAATCAGAAATGCCGTATCCAACTTTATCCTGGAATTTTACTAATGCTCAGCATACATCTATAAGTATTGATGCAAAGAATTACTGCTGCAAATCTTTTGAAGTTTCATGCTGTGTTGAACAGTAAGATCAGTACTGAGATAATAATTACCATAGACCATAAAGGTTAACTAGGTGTACACCTTACTTGCATCTCCTTGAATAAAAACAGGCATTTGGTGTATCACAAAAGATCCCTGAATGCCAGGGTAGAAAAGAGGGACCAGTGTTCTTTTAACTGAAACTTCAAACCTGACATATAGTTTTTCTGCTCTTTGTATTGTAATCATTGGTAGCTCTCATAGAAATTGAAGTTCTATTTAGAATCTCTTATGTTTTGTTTCTAGGAAGATGAAGTCCTCAGTACATTCTGAAGAGGATGATTTTGTGCCAGAACTGCACAGGAATGTTCATCCCCGAGAGCGGCCTGATTGGGAAGAAACACTTAGTGCAATGGTAAGTCAGTTTTATGCACATGCATATGTGTATTATTGTATTTATCAGAGGGAAAGGGATGAGGAATTATTCCTCACTGAAATATGGATCTTTCGTTGCATGGGTCATTTATTCAAGAAGTATTTATTGAGCAGTGCTGTGTTCCAGATGTTGTTCTAGATAGATTCTGTGGGGTCACGTATAGTATAGTATATTGCGCTATGTGAAGGTATAGTTGCTGGTTACAGGGGTGGTCACAGATGGCCTCTGTGTGAAGATGAGATTGGAGCAGGGACCGGAAGAATGTGAAGAGCAAGCAGTATGTTTTTCTGGGAACTGATTATTTTAGGAAACAGAAAAAACAAGTTAAATATTATGGTATAGAATTAAAAGGTAAGTTGGAAGAAACACAAATAGGGCAAAGTGCCTGAAATTGTGTGAGCCAGGGAAGAAGAGAGGGTATGAAGTCAAAGGAGTGGTTCGGGTGGCTGCAGAGCGGATTCCTGGGTTCTTGTAGTCCGTTAGTAAGGACTTTCACTCCTAGTGCTGAGTGAGATGGGAAACCATTGCAGGACTGTTGATGTAATCTGGCTTAGATTGTAAAGGACCTTTCAGGCTGCTGAGAGTAGGGGGAGACAAAAAAGATAGTAAAGAGATCAATTAGAAGGTGTTCAATGATGGTGGTTTGAAACAGGGTGGTAGGAGACATGTGAGAATTGGTTAGATTGTGGATATAGATTTGTAGAAAAAGCCAACCATTTCTGATGATCAGAAGGATAAAATGATATCAGGCATGAATTCAAAATTTTTGGCCTGATCAAGCTGAAGAATGGAACATACATTTATTGAGATGTTAGACATTTTTGTTGAGGGGTAGGTAGAAAAATCAGCTTTTGTAAGTTTGAGATCCATTTTTTTTTTAAGATTTTATTTATTTATTTGAAAGAATTACAGAGAGGGGGAAGGAGAGACAGAGAGAGAGAGGTCTTCCACCTGCTGATTCACTTCCTAAATTGCTGGGCCAGGCTAAAGCCAGAAGCCAGGAGCTTCATCTGGGTCCCCCACAAGGCTGCAGGGGCTCAAGGACTTGGATCACTTCTGCTGCTTTACTAGGCGTGTTAGCAGGAAGCTAGATCAAGGAAGTGGAACAGCTGGGACTTGAACCAACACCCATATGGTATGCTGGTGCTGGAGGCAGTGGCTTAACCCTATGTGCCACAGCATCAGTCCTGAGATCCATGTTTAGTTTATTACAACTTTCTGTAGTTAGGTCTGTTAAAAAGAACAATGAAATTTGCGCATGTGTGTGACATTTTATGTAATTATGGCTCAACATTAGTATTCCCTATTGTCAAAATTGAGTGTAGACATTCATCTGTAATAGGACTACTTTTAAAAATGTCTTTTCACTCAGTTACTGTAAATACTGACATCAGCTCATAACCATATGATTTTAATTCAGCTTCTTCATCCCTCAGGAAATACAAAATTCTGTTAGGGCCTTGAGTTAGCCAGCTTTTCATCACTTTAACTAAAGTACCTGAGGAAAGTAACTTAGAACGGAAGAAAGTTTCTTTTTGCATACAATTTGTCAATTCACAGTCCAAGACTGAGCAGCCTCATTGGTCAGGACTCTGTGGAGGCTGATGATAGCCTAGGGATGATCACATATTGACCAGGAAGAAGAGAGAGATAGGCAGCGTACTGGTCCTTGACCCTCTCTGGCCTGTCATTACGGTGCTGTCGGGATTCCAGCATGGGACTCCATCCAAGCAAGTGATGAAGTCCAGTCACTTTTCAAAGGTACCTTGTGTGGGGCCGGCACTCCTGGCACACTAGGTTAATCCTCCGCCTGCGGCGCCAGCATCCCATATGGGCACCAAGTTCTGGTCCCGGCTGCTCCTCTTCCAGGCCAGCTCTCTGCTGTGGCCAGGGAAGGCAGTGGAGGATTGCCCAAGTGCTTGGGCCCCTGCACCCTCATGGGAGACTGGGAGGAGGCACCTGGCTCCTGGCGTAGCTCCGGTCGTTGTGGCCATTTGGGGAGTGAACCAACAGAAGGAAGACCTTTCTCTCTGTCTCTCTCTCTCTGTCTGTAACTCAACCTGTCAAAAAAATAAATACATAAAATCTTTCAAAAAAAAAAAAAAGGTACCTTGTGTATGTGTGTATGTGAGGCTGTAATTGGATTAAGCCTCCACCCATACTCCATCAGCCATTAATCCATAACCTTTAACATAAGACTTTGAGGTTCAAATGATCAAACCATAATAGTTCTACTCTTGATATTTGCTTTTAGTGTCCATTATGTTGCAGATTATCACCTCCAATCTAAGGCAGCGTGGAAGTTCCTGTATCGCATAGTTATATGGAGTTTGCTGTTTGGAAATTTACTTTACAATTTCATTGTAGTTTGCTGTAACTTTAATTTGAACATGGAAAACATATACCCTTAGAATTTATGTGGGAAATCTCTCTTCTTGTTCTATTGTTTGCTGCCTTGGGAAACATGTACAGTAGCGAGCACTTTCTTGGGGCTCTAAGAATATTAGCTGTCATCAAAATGACTTTCTTATAGTATTTCTTATATAAGCTATGTTTTGTCTTTTAATTTTAGAATACATTCAATAAGAAGTAGAAAGTCTGCAGTGAAAACTAATTAGCAAAGTTACTTAGTGTTCAGTGATAATGTGTCCAACTACAAATCCTTTTTCTTTCACATTTTTTTAAACCAAAATTGGTTGTAATGTTCTTAGTATGTTACACTTCAGGTTGTACTGAATTAATGTTTGCTCAATATATTTGAGAGTATTTTCACCACTAGTTGTCCCATGTAGACTGTTCCTAGGGCCTAATTCTTCAGCCACTTTACACTCAACATTGGTTTCTCAATAACTGAGCAGTATTGGTTACTCATCCATTTTGCTGTCTTATCGAGTCAAGGAAAGCCATTCGTTAAACCACAGAGCAAATGTTGATTTTACTCAAAATGTCCTTAACTCTTCAAGCAACTACTCTCACCAGAAGGCTGATAAACTTAAACCAGTTTGTTTTTCTTTTTTCTTTTTTTTTTTTTTCTTTTTTTTTTTTTTTTTACAGGCAGAGTGGACAGTGAGAGAGAGACAGAGAGAAAGGTCTTCCTTTGCCGTTGGTTCACCCTCCAATGGCCGCCGCGGTTGGCGCGCTGCGGCCGGCGCACCGCGCTCGTCCGATGGCAGGAGCCAGGTGCTTTTTCCTGGTCTCCCCATGGGGTGCAGGGTCCAAGCACCTGGGCCATCCTCCACTGCACTCCTGGGCCACAGCAGAGGGCTGGCCTGGAAGAGGGGCAACCGGGACAGAATCCGGCACCCCGACCGGGACTAGAACCCGGTGTGCCGGCGCCGCAAGGCGGAGGATTAGCCTGTTGAGCCACGGCGCCGGCCAAACCAGTTTGTTTTTCTAACCATACTTCTTTGACTGTTGCACTCAAACATGATTTAATTGACTCACCATTAGTAAAATACTTTCTGTCCTTTGATAAGATGGGCAACTTGGGAATTTATTTAGATAGCAATCTTTATTTCAAAGATTTTTATTAAGAAAGTTTGCATAGTAATACACTCTATTTTAAATTTTTTTGAATTTTTAGTGTTGATTTCCTTGAATTTAGAATATTATGTTGACTGCATAGATTGGTATGGTTGATGTATATTCAGTTCTCTGAGCACAGGAGAAATGTCATTGTATAAGAAACAATGTTTTGCCATCTATTTTGAGGAAAAAATAATTGATAAAGAAACATGACATTCTAAGTGCATTCATATCCTCTTTTATTTTTACATGATATAAATGCATTGGTAGTTTTTTAAAATGTAGTTTGGTAACACATGCTGCAATTGAAATGCTGTTGATTTATAATTAAATTTTACAATTTATATTGTGCCAAGCAGCAGTGTGAATTGATGACAATGTCACATATGCTCTTTATTTGCACCTACTCAGCTCTGTCATTGCAGTGTGAAAGCAGTCATGAGAAATTCTTACACAAATGAATGTGACTGTCTTCCAATAAAACTTTATTCATGGACACTGATATTTGAATTCCATGTAATTTTCCTGTGTCATTCAAGAATAATTCTTTTGACTTTTTTCCTGCCAACATTTAAAGACTTCTTTCAGTTTGAAAGGTGGCTATATAATAATAGGTGGTGGGCTAGATTAGTCCCAGTTTTTTGACCCCTACTTTAATATATGTTGTAACTGAAGATGTAAGTCTAAGAGGTAAAGTTTTCCTAAACTTTCCAGATAGAAAATGGTGTTATCTTAATTCTCATTATATGCTTTCCATATCTATATCATACTTAGCTCATTTTAATCTAATTCATATGAGTTTATCTGCCTCCCTGGTAGGTTGCTTAGTTCTTTGAGAGAGGGTAGGAATCACCTTGTGTTTGTTTTTATTGAAGAATAAGGTTTAAAGGTTTAAAAGAGGCACTACTAATGAATTTCCTGCAAAGACAGAATGAACAAATGTTAAAGATTTAACTCATTATTTAATGAAGGTACTAGTTGGATGTTAAAACTGATTCAGGGGTCCATGTTGTAGTACAGTGGGTTAAGTCACAGTTTGTGACACTGGCATCCCATATTGGAGTGCAGGTTCAGGTCCTGGCTGATGTGGCCTTCTGCTGATGTGCCTAGGAATGCGGCACATGGTGGCCCAAGTGCTTGGGACCCTGGCACGCACATGACAGATCTGGTAGAGTTCAGTTCCTGGCTTTGGCCTGGCTCAGTCCCAGCTGTTGTTACTATTTATGGAGTGAACCAGTAGATGAAAGATCTCTGTCGCTTCTCCCTGTCACTCTGCCTTTCAAATAAATAAATAAATATTAAAAAAAAAACTGGTCAAAATACCTTCCTTTCATATTTGTCAAACCATGATTAAATATATAACAAAATGGATGCAATACTGTTCACCTCCACTGAACACAGTTTTTATTTCTGTGGAATTATTTATATTACTATCAGTTTTTTTTTTTAAGTTAACTTGCATCTTTACAAAAGTATAAAATAGTCTACTCAAAAGCAAAGTCCTGTACTCCTGTTGAATCAGGTAATTCAGGAGATGCCTGCATTCCATTGAAAAGGATAGTAGTGGGGCCGGCACTGTGGAATAGCTGGTAAGGCTGCTGTGTGCAGTGCTGCTATCTTATATGGGCGCCTGTTCGAGTCCTGGCTGCTCCACTTCTGATGCAGCTCTCTTCTTATGGCCTGGGAAGGCAATAGAAGAAGACCCAAGTCCTTGGGCCCCTGCACCTGCATGGGAAGACCTGGAAGATGCTCCTGGCTCCTGGCTTCGGATTGGCCCAGATCTGGATGTTGTAGCCCTTTGGGGGGTGAACCAGTGGATGGATGACCTCTCTCTCTCTTTTTATTTTTGCCTCTCAGTGACTCTGCCTTTCAAATAAAAATAAATAAATATTAAAAAACGAAAGGGTAGTAATAATAGTTTTGCCCATTTGTGAACCTTTCACAATTTCATGGCAATTTTTACAACCTTCAGTTAATCTACATTTAATTTATTGAATGAAAAGAAAGGTGACACTTGTTTGTATGTGGTGCTTCTTTTACTCTGTATTCTATCATGTTATATACATGTGAAATAACTGAATTTTCTGGCATCTACATTGATATATTTAAGTACTTACAGAAAATACTATTTATATTGTGCATTTTAGTGTGTGTTTTGTACTCTAATTTCTTCATATAAAGTACCCTGAGGACAGGTGCTGTAATCTTTCGGGAATTTAACAAGAGGTATAGTGCATTGCTAGGTTGAAAAAAGTGTACAATAAATGATGAAAGGGTATAAATGAGATCAGAATCACATTTTACTATTTCTCTAGAAAGTAGTAATCTTTTATTCCAAACAGTGATGGAGAGGGAAAGAGAGGGAAGGAGAGAGGGAGTTGGGGATGGAGGGAGGAAGAGAGAGTAGAAAGGGGATGGTGGGGACATCTTCCATCTGCTGGTTTATTCCCCAGATGGATACAGTGGCTACAGGGCTGGGCCATGCCAAAGCCAGAGCCTATTGAAACTTCATTTGAGTCTCTCAAATGGGTGGCAGGGGCCCGAGTATTTGGGCCATCTTCTGCTGCTTTTCTGGGTGCATTAACAAGGAGCTGGATTGGAAGCAGAGCAGCTAGAACTTGAAATGGAGTGCTGGTGTTGCCAGGTGGCTTACCCTGCAATGCCACAATGCCGGCCTCTAAAAAACATTAATTGCAAACAGTAAGTAAGAACAGAGAAAGTTTAGAGCCTTTTCCTCACAATAATAATCTAGTTGAAATATCACCTTGAAATTTATTATTAAGAGAAACCCTTATATAGTATTTCCCCCAAACAATTCCATTTACTTAATTTTTGAGTTATTTTTGAAATAAAATGGCTTAAATGGTGAATTTTTTATTGATCTGCATAGTACAACCAGAATATTAACTTTTTAAAATACATATTTAAAAGAGAGCTAGAAATACGACTTAAGACCTTACAGATTTAATATATATCATTTGAAATTCAAAGCAACTATAATAAAATCCTACATTAGTGCTCTGTTCTTTCGTGTTGCATGTGTTCTTCACAAATCTGTAGCTAAGTAAATATTTAAAGGAATCTGAAGCTATAGAGAATTTCTAATTTACTAACTATAAAATACTTATTTGCAATTATTTATAACATTGGAAGTTTTTGTATTTAAATATTAACACTTTTCAAAAAGAAAAATATAAAAAATCTGAAGAGAAAACTGTGTGTGTGCCATGTGTGCATTGCATGTGCGTGTCTTGTACCAGCATTGAATATTTGGACTCAAACCACCTTGATGATCTAGTATTGATCATTCCAGGGCTGTCAGAATGAGTACTGTTAATTCTCCAACTTATCTCACTTCAGTTTCCTTTTTATCCTTAAATAGTATGTGGTCAGGACTCAGGTTAAAGGAGGTCATGTTGGAGTAATTGATAAGATAACTATTTTTGACAACGAATGCTCACCTAAGCAAATAGTTGAATAAAGAAGACATACATTTTCAACTTCTAAAATATCAGAAACTTTTAAAAAGCTAGGAAAAAAGTTAATGCCCAGTGTGATCAACCTCCCCACCTTCCCTTCTTTCTCTTTCCATCCATCTGTCCCATCTACTACTCTCTGTCTTTCTCCCCACTGCCCACCCTCCCCCTACTCACATACACACACTTGTGCACACACTCACACTCCCTCACTCCTGAAGGTTATATGTTTTCAGGCCTGTCTCTTTCCTGCTATGAGCTGGCATCCATTGGCCACAGCACTTTTGTGTCTCTGTTCTCTCCCCGTTCTTTGCTGTCACCTCCACAGAGATGACTTCCTGACCCGTCTTAGCCCTGTAAGCATTTACTGTCCACTTGAAGACTTGGTGGAATCCGTGAACTACAGATTTCACCAGTCTCATGTTTCTGCTCCCAGCACGGAGCCTCCTCTTCTTTAACTTTATAGTTTATGGTGATAACACTGACTTTTTTCTGGACACCCAGGTTCAAAACCTTGTTTTTGTTATAAATGAGATGGTTTCATTTCATTTATCTTAAATGCCAAAGTTCTTCCTTTCTTAACCATTTTTACTTCAGTGACATTGGCCTCCTCATAATTTCTCACATATGCCAGACATTCTTCCACTTCAGGGTCTTTGTATTTTGTGTTCTTTCATCTAGAAGGTGCTTTTCCTTTTTTGTATCTTTTTTAAAAAACTTACTTATTTACTTGAAAGGCAGAGTTATTGAGAGAGGGATAAACAGAGAGAAAGAGAGGTCTTCCATCCGTTGTTTCTCTCCCTAAATGGCCACAAGGGTCCAGGCTGGGCGGGATGGAAGCCAGGCGCCAGGAGCTTCTTTTGGTTTTCCCATGTGGCTGCAGGGGCCACCTTCTCCTACTTTCCCAGTCACATTAGCCGGGAGCTGGATTGGAGATTAGCAGCCAGGACTTGATCCATTGCTCATACAGGATGCTGGAGTTGGAGGCACTGGTTTTACCCACTATGCTATAATGCTGGCTGGCCCCTTTCTCTCTCTCTCTCTCTCTCTCTCTCTCTCTCTCTCTCTCTCTCCTCTCTCTCTTTTTTTTTTTTTGGATGGGACGTGGAGGGGCAGATTTAACTGCTTGTTTTTTTCTTGAAAGTACCTTCAGTTTTTCTAGCTTTTGAACTCATTTTTCGTTCATTAATAGGAGTTTCATCTCATATGTTTTCTCTTTTCTCTCCTCTCCCTGCTCCCATATTTTAAAACAAAAGTGAGGCTGTTGGTACAGTTTTCTTGGTTATCACAAGTGGCGCTTGGGCCATTTCCCCTGCATTGCCCACTTGTTGAAAGAGAAAGAAGTTGTTACCACAGCTGGATTGTTTTTCCTGAATAATCTTGAATAAGAGATAATTTAAGAGTTAGAGTGCATTTTGCTGATTGTTCCTTGAAGAGATAGTTGTCTACTTTCTTTAGTACTTACGCTTGTTCTTTTTACCCATCAACTTGTAAAAACATTTGTTTCTTGAATTAAAAAAAAGTCTTTGCAAATACTCACTAAATGAATATCTTAGCTCTGTTATTGCTGTATGATATTTAACTTCTATTTTTGATTGATGGATGAATTTTAAATCAGAGAAAAGGATGATGTTTATCATCTCATGGTCTTCAAAAGCTGAATGTTTTATGTAATGATGCTTTGTGAGCATTCACAAATGCAACCATCGATTAATATGCAAAGTCCAGGTTTTGAGTTTCTGCCAGTACAGCTTTCCGGTAACAACTACAAGCCTCCCTCTGCTTCATCTCCTTCCATGGTGTGCTGTTTTGGCTGGAATTGTGGGATTTCTCCAGCATGCACTGAGTTGGATTGGATGAAATTGCTAATATTATAGGTTAAAAAGGTTGAAAATTTGCAGTTTCATGAAGTTAAGCCTGAAAGCATTGAACTCTTGAACCAGTGCTTAAGCCTGTCATTTCATTGTTAATAATTAAACTGAAAACCGCATTCCAAATATTACATTATTTAAGCTGTAGGTGATTTGAATGTTACTTTTACCCATAAAATTTGTGATATAGCTTTTCAAAATACCTGTAAGTTTACAAAATATTCAAGGAAAACACTCCACAAAACGTGTGTACTCAGAGGAATAACGATTCCTCTGGGTCTCAACTGGAGGGTGGAAGTAGTCTTAAAATCTTACTGTTTATTCCTTTAATATAAATCTTGCCTGCCACGCATCTCATTTGTGATTCTTTCTTCCCTTCTATTCATCCTGTCTTATTCTAATATTTATATTTGAATAATATATGTAATGTGTAAATTCTTGTTACTAGATAACAATATGTACAAAATCAAATGTAGAAATAGAGTATTATTTTCTAGCAGCACTAAAGACTAACTAATTTACCTCAGTGAAGTATCTTTAAAGGCAACAGGATACTATTAGATTTTCCTAGGAACTTCTATATAAAATTATACATTATTGGAACCCTGTATCTGTAACAAATCAAAAACCTGAATAAATAGAATTATTTTTAATGATCTGGGCAGATGGGATGAGATGAGGAAAATGACAAATCTTAATTATAGAAGAATATAAATTTCAGAACCTTTAAAAGTTTTGGTTAATGTGTAAATGTGTTCGTTTTAGGTTGATTAACCAGCTGTTGCCTAGTGGAGGGATTGTGCTAATTATCCTAATGGTGCTTGCTAATAATTCTTCCCAAATTGTCTTAAACACTGCCTCTGAATAATTTTCCTCGCGGTTAATTGATTTTCTCTGGGGAAATATTTTTGGTAGAAGTGAACTTTAAGGCAATTCCTTTGCTGTCAGAACACTAATTTTATGATCATTTTTAGATTTTTTTCTTTAATCCCCCTCAGAATTCTTTTGTTTTTAAACTAGAGAATTGAATGGGAATAACTATATTATTTACTCCTGGGCCTTAGTTCATGGCTGTTTGTATAGTCTGTTGTGTCCAGGCATTATTACATTAGGAAATTAAAATATCCCCTTTACCATTACTTTGAATTCAGAAGTCTTGAGTTTTTGCATATGTGAAACATGTATTAGTACAATAGCTAACCTTGTCAAGTAGGATGGAAGTACACATAATGCTGAAAAGAATTTTAAGAGTGAACACCAGGAAGCAGTCACAGATTTGGTTTAGAAAGTACAAATGTGTTTTAAGGGTCATTACTTTTGTTTGTTTGTTTGTTTTTTGACAGGAAGAGTAGACAGTGAGAGAGAGAGACAGAGAGAAAGGTCTTCCTTTGCCGTTGGTTCACCCCCCAAATGGCCGCGATGGCCGGCGCACCGCGCTGATCCGAAGGCAGGAGCCAGGTGCTTCTCCTGGTCTCCCATGGGGTGCAGGGCCCAAGCACTTGGGCCATCCTCCACTGCACTCCCTGGCCACAGCAGCTGCAGGCGGAGGATTAGCCTATTGAGCGGAGGCTCTGGCCTCCTCATTACTTTATAGTGATGCTGTCTCTAGGAAATTGTAAAATTATGAAGTACCCTTTGAATCAGTGAAGAACAGTGTTAGTTAGTCTGTCTTTAGCATTAAGGATATCTTTTTTGTATCAAAATTCTTTTGAAAATATTCCAAAAGTGGCAGGTATTGGGCTTGCGGTCAGGAAGCTGCTTGAGACAACTTGCATCCCATGTTGGAGTGCCCCAGTGTGAGTCCTGGCTTGGCTTCCAATTCCACCTTCCTGCTAATGAAGACCCTGGGAGACAGCAGGTGATGGCTCAAGTGATGCGGTTCCTGCTACCATGTGGGAGACTTGGATTAAGGATTAAGTTCTTGTCTCCTGGTTTATGCCTGGCACAGCCCTGGTCACTGCTGGCCTTTGAGGAGTGACCCAGTTAGAGTGCCCTCTGTCTGTCTGTCTCTTTCTCTCAAAAAAAAAAAAAAAGATTCTGAGAGAGAACTCAGTTGAATTTTTTTGTGACATACATACTGTTGTTCCACTAAATATTTATTTTGTTTAGCAAATTTATTTTTATGAATTTATTTCTCTATAGTGTTGAGATACTTACTTTTTCTCACATTGTTTCATGTTTCTTTGTGGGAAAGGTGATAATACTTGGACCAGTTATGTAAATGTTTCTATAAATATGTCATTTCTGAGATTTCATTATATGTATTTTCTCTGGTTCAATTGCGATTGGTTATTGAAAGTGGCAGTTGCCATTCTTGACAGTACAAATTTTGTATTGAAGTAACATTTATTCAGTTGATCCATGTGTGAGCCTGTAGCTCTACTAGCAACAAAACAACTCCTCTAATGTGTTTCCTATTTATGTCCACAAATATTTCCCATTATCTGTATTTTAAGCAGAAATGTTATTTTTCATAATCATTGTCAAGAAATATCATTTATAACATTAATTTTAAGGTCCTGTGTCCTCCCTCAAATTCTGAGTACAAATAACAAACGTAACACAAAAAATAGAACTTGAATCTGTTGAAGAAAATGAGAAATGGCAAAAAAAAAAAAAAGAAAAAAACCACTATTTTCCCCTTTCATTTTTCAGAATCTTTTTGCTAGCTTCAAACATAAAGAAGATTTTGATTAAGACTTCTTTCCCCTTTGTGTATTGTTATTTTTTGTTGTTGTTCCTTGATGAAAAGAATATTCCTGGACCACTTTGGTAGTAATATGCACTTAACACATACTGTTATTTTATGTCCTTTGTGAATCTTGTTTGGTGATGCTACTTTTGATTATTTATCATGTTAGTTATTCATTTTGATAAATAGCTTACTTTTCTTGACATTCAAATTTAGTATTAAGGTATCATTTATTCAATTGATCTCATATATATGTTTATGTAAAAATATGCAAGTATGCATACATGTTATTTGGCTACTGTGCCTTATCAAAGTATGAGAGAATTTTATATAAACTCTACTGTGTTAAATATGCAATCATATCTTCCTTGTTGAGTAATGAATGTTGTGGATTTGGGCTTGGGAATTCCTGCCTTTCCTCTGCTCTGTTCTCTACTGCAGGAGGCAGATCCCTGCAAACTGTTCCAGTAGATTTGGTGAATTGGAGGCACTGGTGGGATATTGGAGGTTGGAGGAGGGAAGGAAAAATTATATTTCTTCTTTTTTGTCTGCTTTGGGAGGCAACTCTACAGTGAGTCTAGCATCCACCAGATAATGCATAATTTGGCTCCATGATTAACCAAAAACTCTTACTGCTGCAACGTAGTGCATTTCATCATAGCAGTGTTTTTATTCTTGTTCTTTCCTAAATTGACTGAAACATGAATATTCAATCTTGCACATTAGAATCATACACTAATCTCGCCCCATTTATGACAGTTGGTGATGCATTTGCAAATGGTCAGTGTAAGATAATAGGCACAGGAGCCAGAAGCCAGTCAGTTTGCTTTCCTTCTGTTTTACTCTTTGTTGCTTTTATTTTCTTTCTTTTTTTCTTTCTCTCTTCTTCCTATTTCTCTTTGAATGTGTTTTATAAAACAAAACTTGCTGCTTATATAGGAAATACAGGAAAGTAGAAAGAAAAAATAAACTCAACCCATGTCTTGAGTTTTATAGGGGGTGAGATTATATTGGTATATTTACTTTAAGACTTTTTAAAAAATATTTATTTATTATTTGAAGGTCAGAGTTACACAGAGAGAGAAGGAGAGGCAGAGAGAGAGAGAGAGAAAGTCTTCCATCTTCTGGTTCACTCTCCAACTGGCTGAAATGGCTGGAGCTGTGCCAATCCGGAGCCAGGAGCCTCCTCTGGATTTCCCACATGGGTGCAGTGGCCCAAGCACTTGGGCCATCCTCTACTGCTTTCCCAGGCCATAGCAGAGAGCTGGATAGGACTGGAACTGGCATTCATATGGAAGGCTGGCATTGCAGGCGGTGTCTTACCTACTATGTCACAGCACCAGACCTATCTTTTAAGACTTTTTACAGTGCAAAGAGTACTTATTTTCTTAGGTAAATTTCTCCAGAGTGTTAATTTAAAAGAATATTGCTGTGTTGGTAATTCCCCTTTTCCCATCATGTCTGGGAATGATTTTTTAATAATTGTAAGCAATATACAATTTTATATCTTCTTGTCCATTTAACATAAGCATTCTACCTTGTCATTAAGGTACCACAGTACAGAGAATAACTGAGTCTTCTCCATTGTATGCTACGGGAGGTGTCACTGGTAAAAGAGTTAGGCACACTGAAAAGGAAGAAATCTCTGGGAAAGCCTGCTGTTAGAAATAGTTCGGGACACCTTAGAAGGGGTCAGAAAAAAACACACAGCCGGGGAGAGGGGGAGGAATTCTGATGTCCAGCTGGAAAGTCGGAGAATGGAAGAGATGGTCACATTCAGTCAGGTCAGGGTAGTTCCCACCAGTTTTCTGTTCCACTTGCAGAGTTTGCATTTCCAGAGTTTCCTCCAAGTGAGCCCCTTACTGCCAGGAAGAGAGGCGTTAGCAGGAAGTTTGGGAGAAGACGGACGCCAGTGGAGTCCTAAAATGCTAGCAGGAAGGGGCTTCGGAGGCTTCATCACAGTCTTGGGAGAGAGCGCTGAAATTACCTGACAGGTGAAGGCGCCTGGAATCACTCGGGATTCCTGAGCCCACAGTTAGTATGCATTTCCTGTTACTGCTGAAGAAATCATCGCATGCTGAAAACATTGCCCATTCATTATCCCCCAGTCATGTAGGTCAGAAGTCAGAGCAGGCAGAACTGGGTTCTCTGCTCAGCTCCTCCGAAGGCGGAACTGAAGCGTGGGCTGCTTTGCGTTCTCACTGGTAGTTCTCTGGAAGAATCTGCTCCCTGACTCATTCCGGCTGCGGGCAGAAGGTGGTTCCTTGTGGCATGTGTCTGAGGTCACTGTTCTCTTCCCGGCTGTCAGTGGGGCCGTTCTCTGTTCCCGGACTCCACCTGAATTCTTTGTCATGTGGCCCAGTCTTCCAAGTCAGCAGCGGCTCCTCTTTATTCCAGTCTTCTTTCACTTTCCATTCTGCTACCAGCTGAGAAAAAAATCCTGCTTTTGAAGTGCTCATGTGATTAGAACTCCCGCTCCGGACTTACTCAACCCGAAAATTTTTGCTTTAAGATCCACTGACCTAGGGTTTTTATTCTTTCTGCAAAATCATGTCACTTCAGTACCTAAACTGATTGGATAATGGGGTTGGATGGGGCTTTTTAGAACTTTGCCTAGCACAGTTTTTTAATTTTTATTTATTTGAAAGACGGAGTTACAGAGAGAGAGAGAGAGAGAGAGAGAGAGAGGTCTTCTATCTGCTGGTTCACTCCCCAGATGGCCACAGCAAAGCCAGGAGCCAGGAGCTTCTTCCGGGTCTCCCATGTGGGTGCAGGGGTCCAAGGACTTGGGCCATCCTCTACTGCTATCCCAGGCCGTAGCAGAGAGCTGGATTTGAAGAGGAGCAGCTGGGACTAGAACTGGTGCCCATATAAGATGCTGGCGCTTCAGGCCAGGGCGTTAACCCGCTGCGCCACAGTGCAGGCCCCATGCACACTGTTAAATGTTTTCTCTGTTATTTATCCTTCGTAAGATATTTAATATGGTTGAGATTACAGATATTTCACAAATTTTAGATCTAAGATTCCATAAAACTCATTGCTTGGGGGAAATTAGTGTATGCAGTGTGTTGTTAGTAGTATTAGATGAAAATGCTAATAAACTCATTTAACGACTATCTAGTACGCTATATCAAAGGACATATTATTGCTGTTCAATTAGCTGGGGCTTCTGTAGAAAAAATAAAATAAACCCAGTTTCTTCTCTACTCTAACTCAGCAACAGTCAACACGGATCACTTCTGTGACCTCAAAAGATGGAGATTTTCCCCCACCTGCAAGCAAGCAGTGAGTTCTGCAGGGCCATTAGCTGGGTGTCCTCTAATCAAGCATGGTGCTGACACTGCTTGTAGAGCATCAGATCCCACAGGGTGAGGACTCAGTCTCCATGACTACCTTGCTCCCCAACTTCACACGCAAGTTACAGGCCCCAGGTTATCTTACTGTGTTTCTTACCCACTCGCTATTAATTGGGGTTACTACAACCCCCCTCCTTAAGTTTACTTAATTTGCTGGAGGACTCCCTGGACTCAGGGAAATTCATAGTTTTGATACTTATTGTAAGGGATACATATCAACAGCAGATGAAGAGTTACATAGGGTAAGGTGTGGAAGGGGTGGCATGTAGGATCTTTGTCCCTATGGAGTTGGGGTGTGCTAGCTTCCCAGTGTGTGAATGTGTTCTTCCTTGAAACCCATGTGTGTTCTGCTCTCTACAAGCTCCTTGAACCAACTCTTCTTGAGTTTCTATGGAAGCTTCATTAGGTAGACATGACTGATTAAACATCAGCCATTGGTGATCAAGTTAATTTTTAGCCTTTCTCCTCTTGCTGGAGGTTGGTGTGTGAGGCTGGAAGTCCCAGTTCTCTAATGCTGTCAGATATTTCAGTTGACCAGCCGTCATCCTGAAGCTACTTAGGACTGTCAGCCTACAGAACGCTTCATTGCTTTGGAGATTTTAGGAATTGTATGCCAGGAAACTGGACAAAGACCAAATACATATTTCATAATACCACAGTTTGTTTTATGTCTTTCATAATGGTGATATCTCTATGTCAAGTTTTGATTTCTCATTTTATAATTATTGTGTAGGAAATTACTCCCAAAGTATAGAGATTCCTAAATTACTTACCAAAATGATTTATAAACTTGTATTTTCTTTTCCTTTAAAATTGTTCTTTATTAATTTGAGAGACAGAAAGAGCTCTTGGCCACTGGTTCACTCCCTAAATGCCTGCAATGCTGGGACTGGGTTGGGGCCAGGCTGGGGCTGGAGCCAGTGGTTGAGAATGCAACCCAGGTCTCCCACATGTGTGGCAGGAACTCAGTTATTTGAGCATCACTTGCTACCTCACAGAATCTGCATGAGCAGGAAGCTGGAGTCAGGGGCTGGGCCTGGGGGGTGTACCCAGGCAGACTAAAAGCTTGCCCTGGATTTATGTTTTAATTGGTAATATTTAGTGTCCTTTGTGCCATATCTTTGTTAGTCTTACAGAATAAATATTTCTTTCATATTTTGATACGGGAAAAACATTTTCATTGTCCCAATTTTTCACTTTTTTGAATTCCATTGTTATTTATTTATTAATTTTTAAAGACTTATTTATTTGAAAGAGTTACAGAGAGAGAGAGAGAGAGAAGGAGGCATTGGTGGTATAGTGGTGAGCATAGCTGCCTTCCAGAAAGAGAGCGAGAGATAGCCAGGGCTAGGCCAGGCCGAAGTCAGGAGGCTGGGACTTCTAACAGGTTTCCTACGTGAATGCAGGGGCCCAAGCATTTGGCCATCTTCTGTTACTTTCCTAGGCACTTTATCAGGGAGCTGGATTGGAAGTGGAGCAGTTGGAACTCAAACCGGTGCACATATGGGATGCTGGGGTTACAGGCAGCAACTTCACCCACTGCATCACAATGCTGGCCCCAGCCATTTTTTAAAAAAAATTTTAATTAATTTTTAACAGATTCAGTGTGGTTTGTAGATATAATTTTAAGAACATAGTGATATTCTCTTTCTTCCTTCTCTCCCTCCCACTAACCCTTTTTAAATGCCTATGTTAGACATTATAGATTTTGTCATAAAAATTCAATTCAAATGCTCTCAGTAATACACTAGGTAAATTGCCTTTCACTCTTGGTTCCATTTCTCTCTTTATGGTGGAATGGCTGAATGAAGTTTCTCTCAGCTCTGAATTAAACATTATTAAACAACATTACCCTACCTCTTTCTTTTCATTTAAAAACCTGTAATATTCATTAACTTCTGCTGTTATCTGTCTAGATGGTGTTTATAGTATTTGGAGGAGAGTCACATATGGGGAGTGGGGAGTGGGGAGTGGGGGATTGTTTATGGTTATACATTAGAGCGCTGTCTTTCACCACTGTTAAATCACTTTATGGTTACCTAGTCAGTGTTAGTGCTTTGTTTGGATATGGGATCAGGAGAATAGGCTATCCGAAACAGTCGTTAAAATCTGTACTGGTGTATGATTGGTGGAATATTTTTTGCGTTAGGGACTAGTGAAACAGGATAAATTCTGATTTACAAGTTTTCCATATCAAATTATATTTTCCTGAAACGGATGAAGTTTCCCTATGTGGTTACTGGTTCAGATTACGGGGAAACAAATACCTCCCTTGTTATACATGCTGTATTTTTAAAAAACTATATTAGCTTTTTCCTAGTAAGGTTATACTTTGGTTTTACTTTAAGCTGTGGTAAACTGTAAGCCTTAGATCTTGTTCCATGAATTCTTGTTAAACAAAGTGAATTCTACACACCTATACTTATGTAATTGAGCTTTCAGTATAAACTCAGCGCTGTAAATTTTATTCTTGGTGTCACATGCATTTTGATTTATCTTTGTAGCCTTTAAAAAAAGTTTTATTTATTTTTACTTATTTGAAAGGCAGAGACAGAGACAGAGAGAGACAGAAGTCATTCATCCATCCATTTGGTTCATTCCCTAAATGCTCACAACAGCTAGGGCTGGGGCAGGGACTCCATCTGGGTCTCCCATGTGAGTAGCAGGGGCCCAAGTACTTAAGCTTTTATTACCTGTCCTTTCCCAGGGTACACATTCACAGTAACCCGGATTGGAAGTGGGGGCGGGACTGGATCTTGAACACTCTGAAATGGGATGTGAGTGTCCCAAGTGGCACTTCACCTGCTGTGCCACAACACTTACCCCTGTGGTAGACCTTTAACAATTCCCTTTGAATTTGTCATTTAGATTGATAGCATCCTTTTCAGTTTTCTTCTGTCTGTGAGTATGATATGCCCTTCTCACACACAGGCACAGATTTGTCTTTTTAAAAAATATGCTGAGAAAGTTAGAAATAAAAGTCCTCCCTGTGGCACATTATTTAACATTTTTCAGCATTTAGTCACCTCCAAATCTATGTAACTGTATTACTATTAAACTCTCATTTTACAATCACACTCACTGTATGTCACAAGGCACAGTTCTTTAACTTGGTATAATCAAGATCCATTATAGCTCCTGCATTTGCTCTGTCATTACAGCTGCCTTATTCAAATGTGTATGCACGCATAGGCAAGCACACAATTCAGAAAATTGCAGAAGAAATGAATGAGAGTTTCTACTTAATTTCTTTGATTTTTGTATTGATATCTCTTGTGCTGAAAACTAAGTTTTTGGAGACATTAACAATTACTTGTTTGTTTTAGTCTTCAACTTTAACAGTTTCAAAATGATAGTGTCAGTATTACAAGAACTACTTTGCTTCTTTTCATCTTTTCATCTGTCCCCACAAAGGGGACAGTCCCACAATGCCATGCTGTTAGGTAGTTTTTCCCTTTAGTTTTCTCATTTATTTTTCATATCCTGCTAGGAATCTGTTGCTTTGCTTTACCGTCATTTGCAGTAATTCCTCTCTGTGTGTTTAATCCATCAACTTAAAATTAGGTTTATTTATTTTATTTAGTGTTTTTTATTTTTAAGGATTGTCCTTTTTTCCATTTCCATTTAAATTAATCTTACAAACACTTGGGAATGTTTATATGGCCCCAATATCTGAACTATTGAAGCACTGTATCCTCCATCCCTGTCTTTTTGTTTCCTACACAAGTGGGCATTAAAATTAGTTTTATTTATCTTCCCAGTTTTTCAATGTAAGAAAATGCATATGTAATTTTATATTTCCTCTCTTTTTTTTGAAAGAGTATCCCGTTCTTACACAAATTTTTTACCACTTAATATATGCTAAGACTACTCCATAGTATAGATTGATATCTTCCTCTTAATTTTTATAGCTATGTCTGTTCTGTTGTATAGATGCAACTTAATGTATTCAGCTGTTCCCTTATCAATGGCCATCCTTATTTCTATCCTTTAATAACTAGAAATAGTCTTGCAGAGAGTAATGATAAACATATGACACTTTTGACTGTTGCCAAATACAAGAAAATGATGAGGAAGAAAATCAATGTTATTTTGGTAAGATTTAAAAGAGAGCAAAAATAAATATATCTTTAATCTACATTCTCAACCAGAAGTCTTGCTAGATGTTCTTATCATGAATGAGTGTTGAGTTTTTTATAGAAAGCCTTTTACTTTCCTCAGTTTTATTATCATTAAGATTGAGTAATAATAGATTTTTCAGATGTCCTGTATTCTTAGAACAAAATGAGTTTGGTTGTGAGTCTTCTTTTATTGATGCAGTAATGGACTTGCTTCGTTATTTTATTAATGGTATTAAAACATCATCTTCAAGTTTTATTTGAGAGGGAGGGAGGGAGACAGAGAGTGTGAGTGAGTGGTGCTCCAGTCTGTTGGTTTGCTTCCCAAATGCCCACAACAGCTGGGGCTGAAGCCAGGAGCCGGGAATGCTATGTGTCTCCCATATGTGTGGCAGGAACCCAGTCACTTGAACTATCAGTGCTGGCTCCCACCATCTGTGTTAGCAGGAAGCTGGAGTGAGGAGCTAGAGCTGGGAATCAGACCCAGGAACTCCAATGAGGGATCCAGGCATCTGAACCTCTGGGCTAAAGGCTCTAGGCTATTTCTGTGTGTCTCTGTTAACAAATGAGATTGGACTATAATTTTCCTCTGTCATTTCTAAATGAGGTAGGTCACTGCCTGATGCACACAAAGACCAATCTGTGACACCAGTTTTTTGGGAAAAGAAAAGCTTTATATTTAGTGTGGCCACTAGCAAATGAAACAGGAGGCATGGCTCAAATCTGTGTCCCTAGTCAGGGATCTGGGGAGAATTTTTATGAGTTAGGTTAAAAAACAAACAAGCAAACAAACAACTAGTGCTAGGAAGCACTGACAAGGTTGCGTTCTTTCGGGGGTGCTAGGAGCAGGCTGTGTATGGGACTGTGATTTACTCCAGCACTGGATCTTCCTGGCCGGTGAAACCCTCACTTCTCAGAGTCCTGATGGAAGTGATGTTGCCGTGCAGTAGTCGCTTTTGTTCCACAAGTTAAGCCTTTGCTTTTCTTGAGTGTGCTCAGGTTGCTTGACTTGCATTTGAAAAAAAGTCCATCTAATTTATTTGAAAGCAATTGAGAGAGAGCGAGAGCGAGAGAGAGAGAGATTGAAAGATGTCCTCTTTGTTGGTTCACTCCCCAAATGCCCTCAACAGAAGCCAGGTACATAGAACTCAGCCTGGCTCTCCCATATGGAAGGCAGAGAACAGGTGTTGGAGCTGTCATCTGTTACCTCTGGAGTGTGCATTAGCAGGAAGCTGGAATCAGAAGTGAGGATGGGATTTGAACCCAGGAATGCTGAATTGGAAGGCAGGAACCACAAACAGCAACTTAACTGCTGTACCAAATGCCTGCCCTGGCTTAACGTTTTTCACTTTTGACTTGCATTTTTGACTTTGTGTTCTCTTTGTACCTTTGTAATTAAGTACTAAGTAGCTGTTCTAAGAAAGCAAGAACTTAAAAAATAGGATCATACCTGTTGTTAAACATCAGGTAGGGAGACTTCAGGAAAGGAGCGTCAAGATATGAAAAAGGCTTTTGCGTGTGAGGGTAGCAGGAGGAAGCCCACAAAGGGGACAGTCCCACAATGCCATGCTATTAGGTAGTTTTTCCCTTTAGTTTTCTCATTTATTTTTCATTGAGGTATACCTTGTATACAAAGGAGCCATGGATCTTTATTGTAGAACTTAATGCAATTTTTGTCTATATTTTCTTTCTGTGTGATGATGACTGAGGTTAAACACAGAAATTTTCATGAAATTCAAAATTTTCCCTTGAGTGTCTACTAGTCAGTATCTTTCCCATCAAAGGTAACCATTGTTCCTATGCGTGAAATCCTACAATATATTCTCTGTGTCTAGATTCTAATATATATATATATATATATATATATATAATAGATTCTTACTGTGGTCTTCTTGTGATCCTGAAGTGATGATTTTTGTTTCATGGTCTCGTTGACTGTTGATAATCCTCTTTTGTGATGTATTCATACAAGTCTTGCCATTTTCTTCTGTTGGGTTGTCTTTTTTTTTAAATATTGATTTATTTGAAAGGCAGAGTAACAGAGAGGTGGGGAGTAGAGAGAGAGAGAGAGAAGACAGTCTTCATCTGCTGATTCAGCCCCCAAATGGCCACAGCATCCAGGGCTGGAGTAGGCCCACACTGGGAACCAGGATTCAGTCCTGGTCTCCTACATGGGTGTTAGGAGCACAAGGACTTTGGATGTCATCGTCTGCCGCCTTCCCAGGCATATTGACAGGAAGTGGTGTGGGAAGCCTAGCAGATGGGACTTGAACTGGAACTTGGTTTGCAAGTGACAGCTTAACCCACTGGATCACCATGCCTGTCTTTTTAAAAGTTGACTTTCAGAAATTCCTTATAAATTATGGGTATTAGTCCTTTTTTAAAATTTAATTTAATTAATTAATTTTTTTTTGACAGGTAGAGTTAGACAGAGATAGAGAGAGAGAGACAGAGAGAAAGGTTTTCCTTCCATTGGTTCAACCCCAAATGGCCGCTACGGGCGGCGCTGCGCTGATCCGAAGCCAAGAGCCAGGTGCTTCCTCCTGGTCTCCCATGCCGGTGCAGGGACCAAGCACTTGGGCCATCCTCCACTGCCTTCCTGGGCCACAGCAGAGAGCTGGCCTGGAAGAGGAGCAACTGGGACAGAATCCGGTGCCTCAGCCGGGACTGGAACTCAGGGTGCCAGTGCTGCAGGTGGAGGATTAGCCAAGTGAGCCACAGCGCCAGCCAAATTATGGGTATTAGTCCTTTATCTGATTTATGTGTTTCAAGTTTTTTTCCCCAGACTCTGATTTACTTTTTCATATGCTTAATGTTAAATAGAAATTCTTAGCTTTGTGAAACCTAATTTATTAAATTTCTTTTGTGTGTATGTGTACCTTTAAAAACATTCTGGCCATCCCAATGTTATCAAGGTATTTTCTAGAAGAACACGGTTACTTTTGATGTTTGGGTCTCTGAACTGTTTAAGAGTGATTTTTGTGTGTGATATGAGGTTGGGGTTCACATTATTTTTATCTATAGAAATGTGATTAAGTAGTGCACTTACCTAAATGATTTTTCCCCCAACTTAGTTGCTGTGGTGCCTTTGTCATAAATCAGATAATTATATGGCTGGCTGCCATCTGAATTCTCAAGTGTTCTTTATTTGTTCATTGTTCGAGATTTGGACCAGTACTGCAGTTGTCTTAGTTGCTATAATTTCATGATAAATTTTGATATCTGGTAGAGAAAGTCTGCCAGCTTTGTGCTTCTTGGCTTGATAGTCTCAGATTTTGCAAAACCACATTAAGCTTTAAGAATTAGCATGCAAAAAAAAAAAAAAGAATTAGCATGCTAGTATTCACAGATAAACCTGCAGATAATTTAGATAATTTTGGGAGAGAATTAATATCCTAATAGTATGGCATCTTTCAGGCTGTGCAAATGAGGTCTATGTATACTATGTGCGTTTAGATTTTCTTTAAGTTTTTGGCACCATTTGTGATTCTTACTGTAGAACTTTGTTGTAGTCTGTTCAGTCTGCTATAAGAACATACCTTACATTGGGTGGTTTATAAGCAATTGAAACTTACTGCTCGTCGTTCTGGAGTCCGAGATGTCCCAGATGAAGGTGCTGGCAGATTCAGTGTGCAGAGGGGCCTGCATCTCGGAGATGGTGCTGTCTTTGTTGCCTAGTCAGTGGATGAGGCAAACAGCCCGCCTTCAAGCCTCTCTTATAAGTAATCGCATTCCTGGAGGTAGAGTACTCATGATCTCATCACTCCCCAAGTCCCATTTCTGAATACCATTACTTTGAGGGTTGGATTTCAATGTGAATTTGGGGAGGACGTGAACATTCGGATCTTAGCAAGAACATTCAGATTTTTATTTAGATGTGAGCCTTAATAGTTCATGTTTTCTTCGATGTAATTGGTGTTGCTTTAAAATTTTGTTTTCTACTTATTTATTGCTAATATATGAATATGCAAAATGGAGTTATTTTTCATATAGATATCTTAGTGCTATAGATACTTTGATGAATTCTTTTATTAATTCTGTGAGTTGCTATCTTCTTTTGGATTTTATATGTGCGCAGTCTTTTGTTTCTTTTACTTTTCTGATTGTGCTCCCTAGGCCGTCCAGAATAATGTTGAATAGATTTGGTAATTTCATGTATCTTTGTCTTGTTGTTGATATGATATAAATTTGATCAAATTTGTTGATATGATAGATATTTCTTTTTTTTTTTTTTTTTTGACAGGCAGAGTTAGTGTGAGAGAGAGAGAGAAAGGTCTCCCTTTTTTGCTGGTTCACCCCCATGTGACTGCTATGGCTGGCGCGTTGCGCTGATCCGAAGCCAGGAGCCAGGTGCTTCTCCTGGTCTCCCATGTGGCTGCAGGGCTCAAGCACTTGGGCCATCCTCCACTGCACTCCCAGGCCACAGCAGAGAGCTGGACTGGAAGAGGAGCAACTGGGACAGAATCCGGTGCCCCAACCGGGACTAGAACCCCGGTGTGCCGGCGCCGCAGGTGGAGGATTAGCCTAGTGAGCCGTGGCGCCGGCAAATATGATAGATATTTCATCAAGCTGAACAGACCTTTAGTTTCTTTCTGGATACTTCTTGTCACATGAAGGATGTTCTCTTTGATTTTTGTTCTTTTTTTAATTTTTATTTTTTTAATTGTTCATTTGTTGATTTTTTTTCTCATGAATAGGATTTGGAATGTTTTCAGTTGCTTTTACTGCTTTACTGAATACCATATAATTTTTTTCTTATTTTTTGTTTGTGACTGAGATATAGTGATTGTTTTTAGATATTAAACCAACTTTGCATTCCTAAGATTATCCATTTGATCAAGTTATTTTCTGTTTTTTTTATATATTGTTGGTTTTGACTACTAGCTTCTCATATTCTACTCAAGATTACTTTGCACTTCAAGTAAAAATTTATATTTACCCCGTCTAAAGTCCCTTTAACTTCTTCCTTTTGTGAGTTGTGAGATCCATTGTTATAATGTCTGCTTTCAGTGACATATAAAAGGAACTTAAGAAGACATTAGTAATCTGTTACATGTATCCAGTACCATTTTTGTTACCATTCCTTGGCACCAGAAAGTCCGCGTTTCACTTCATCTAAAGTACCATTTTCCTTTTAACCAAAGATCCTTTAGCATTCTTTTAGAGCCTATCCATTGGTGACAAATTCTTTTAATTTTCCTTGATTTGAGCATGTCTTTTTTTTTTACTTAATTTCTGAAGGATATTTTCATTTGATGAAGTTTTCTGGGTTAATGTTTCTCCCATCATCATTTTATATATGTCGTCCCACTGTCTTCCGGCTCTGTGCTTTCTGCTGAGAAATCCATAGTTGAAAATCTTACCCCTGCCACCCTGTCCCTTATGTGTAATGTATCTCTCCTGAATGCTCTCAAGGTATTTCTGGTATTTTGACTTAAAGTTTTATTTTATTTTATTGTTTGGATTTTGCTGATCTGTAACTGTATATCTTGAACACATTTGTAAATCAGGAATCACCCCCCCATACACCCCATTCTGATTTGTTTTTTTTCTCACCTTTGGAATTTAAAGTTGTGTTACATTTTCTGTTATTGTCCCATAGATATCTATGGATCTTTTCAGGTTTTTCAACCTTTTTAAATATTTCAGTTTTTTTAGATTGGTTAATTTCTTTTTGTATATTGTCAGAGTCATTTATTCTTCCGTCTTTCCTCTCCATTATCCTATTGAGCCAAGCCACTTTCATATACTGTATTTTTCAGTTCTAACTTTTCATTTAGACCTAAAAAAATTCCCATTTTTCCTGAAAGAATTTCAATCCTTTTATTGGTTTTGATATCTAATGCAGTATTTGTTTTAATGTTTTTGTCTGATTTGTCCAACCTCTACAAAGGTACTTCCAAAAGTCAATGGAAAAATGAATTAAAAGATGGATGTATTTTGGTGCATTAATTTGGAAATCCATGCATAATTTTTTTCATAGTATGCATTTTCCATCAACTCTCTGGAAACTCCTCATTTTTCATCTTAGATTTGGCATTCTTGATTGTCTTTGCCTTGGGCAGTTGCTCATGTTTGACTGATTTTGGGTAGTGCTAGTAATTTTGGATTGTGACATGGATTTTCTGAACTTTATGTTGTGAGACTGACTCCTATAAAAATCATCTGGATGATGTTAACTTTGTTTTATTGGGCATCAGCCTGGCTGGGTTCAGACTGACATTTCCACTCAGTTTTTAAAAAATCAGTTTTACAGTGATTTCTGTGCTTTTGTTCAACTCTTTCCTGGTGAGGATTTTGCACACACACTCTGGTTCTCCAAGGCTGTTTTCCTGGTTTCTCTGGCTTGAAAGATTGAATTTTCTAAGTGTTTTGGCTGCAGGTACTGTACTAAGTTTTTTCCAGACTGGGGCTGTTGCCACATCCAGGTAACGAAAGAGAGAGGAGAAGATACCAAGGATTACCCCTGCAGTTTTTATACAACAGTTTCTCCTCCATTGTTTCCCATTCCAGAGGAGTGGGTTTTTACTCTAGCTACTACGTGTCTGCGTGAGCTAGAGTGCAGCATTGTACTTCTGCTTCCAGGTCTGCCCAAGGATGAGGGCTGCTTAGGTAAGGGCAAGGAGCACATTATTAGTTGAATCACATAGTGAGAACAAGAGATATGAAAGTGAATGTAGGGGACAGTGAGGAGATAAAGTCATTATTTGCTATATTAATTCCCTCAAAGTTTTTGGAACTCTTCCTTTGTGTCTGTTGTTTATAATTCAAACATAAATGAAACAGATTTACCTTTTAAGAATATCTATTTATCACTAGAGATAGATATATAAAACGTAAAAATAAAAACCTTAAATATTTCTTATTTATTGGAGAGGAAGGGAAGGAGAAAGGTTGGAAGGAAAGGAGAGAGACAAAGAGAGAGAGACAGAGAGAAATAGAGAGAGGTACAGAACAAACAACCTTTCAGCCACGGGTTTACTCTTTCAAATACCCAAAAAAGCCGGGATTAGCCTGGAGCTGGAACTGGGAGCCAGGAATGCAATCCAGGCCTCCCATTAAGGTGATAGAAATCGAATTACTTGAGTCATCACAGTTGCCTCCTAGGATCTGCACTGGTGGGAAACTAGAGCCAAGAACTGAAGTCTGGAATTGAATTCAGGGACCCTGAGATTTGGGTGTCTTCATGACTAGGTTTCACTGCTGCTTTGAAATATGGAGACTTTAGATGCAAGTAGTGTGTGCTTTTATGAACATGTGCTTCGTTGCCTTCTATGGTCTCTTTAATTTTCTGTTGAATAGTGCTATTTCTATGCAGCGGTATTATAATTCCATTTTAGAAGCATAATTAAATGGTGACAATATCGTATATAAATGGGGAAAGAGCAGAGATTCCACCAAACCGCAGAGACATAGTTCAAAGATAAAATCCATCAGAGGAAAAAAACGACAAATATTTCCACAAATGCCTAAAAATAAACACAGAAATTCATGAAATAAGAATAATGAAGACAACATAACCCTCACAAAGGAACACATCAACACTTCAGTATTTGAATGTGAAGATGATGAGGTTGATGAAATGCCTGGGAAGGAATTCATAAGATTGATCATATGATTACTCAGAAGAAATGAGAAGCAGATTCAGAAGTTAAAGAAATCCATACATGACATGGGAGAAAAATTCTCCCATGAGATTGATATTTTGAAGAGAAATCAAACTAAAATATTAGAAATGAATAATTTAATATAAGTAAAAAATACAATGGAAAGCCTTAAGAATAGACTTGGTGAGGGAGAAGAGAGAATATCTGAACTAGAAGACAAATCTTTGGAAATTTCTCAGACCAAAGGGTGAAAAAAAAAGGGAGAAATTAGAAAACTTAAAAACAGTGTTGGAGGCCGGCGCTATGGCTCAACAGGCTAATCCTCCGCCTGCGGCGCCGGCACACCGGGTTCTAGTCCCGGTCGGGGCGCCGGATTCAGTCCCGGTTGCCCCTCTTTCAGGCCAGCCCTCTGCTGTGGCCCGGGAGTGCAGTGGAGGATGGCCCAAGTGCTTGGGCCCTGCACCCCATGGGAGACCAGGAAAAAGCACCTAGCACCTGGCTCCTGCCATCCGATGGCGGTGCACCAGCTGCAGCGCGCCGTCTGCGGCAGCCATTGGAGGGTGAACCAACGGCAAAGGAAGACCTTTCTCTCCGTCTCTCTCTCACTGTCCACTCTGCCTGTCAAAAAAAAAATGTTGGAGACTTTTGGAATACTGTCAAACATACAGGTCTTAGGAGTTTCTGAAGATATAGAAAAATAGAACATATTAGAAGGCCTGTTCAGAGAAATAATTGCACAAAACTACCCTAATTTGGAGAAAGGGATGTCCAAATATGAGGCACATAGAAGTCCTAATAGACACGACCAGAAAAGATCATCACCACAACACATTGTAGTTAAACTTTGAGCAGTAAAACATAAAAGATTCTAAAATGTGTACAAGAGAAATGCCAGATTACTTTCAGAAGATCTCCAGTTAGACTCACAGCTGACCTCTTATCTTTTTATTTATTTATTTATTTATTTGACAGATGAGTTAGAGAGAGAGAGAGAGACAGAGAGAAAGGTCTTCCTTTGGTTAGTTCACTCCCCAAGTGACCACAACTGCGGGAACTATGCAGATCCGAGCCAGGAGCCAGGTGCCTCCTCCTGGTCTCCAATGCGAGTGCAGGGGTCCAAGCACTTGGGCCATCCTCCACTGCCTTCCCAGGCCACAGCAGAGAGCAGGACTGGAAGAGGAGCAACTGGGACTAGAACCCAGCGATCATATGGGATGCCAGCGCTACAGGTGGAGGATTAACCTAGTGCGCCATGATGCTGGCCCAACTTCTTATCGGAAATCCATAGCCTAGGAAAAAATGGAGAGACATAGTCTAAGTCTTAAAAAAAATCAAATATTAAATGAAAAAAGAAAACTATACCAGGAAAATCTCTCGTTTGTGAATAAAAGTGAAATAAAGACCTTCCATAACAAACAGAAATTGAAAGAATTAGTCATCACTAATCCAGTCTTACAAAAGATGATTAAGGCTGTGCCGCACACAGAAACACAGAAAGATAGTCATAATTATGAAAGAATGTGAAGGCAGAAAATGTCCCAGTAAAAATACGAAGGAAATCCAAAGTAAACAATGGGAATATTTGCAGAGAAACGGCAGGACCAAGTTGTTACTTATCAATAGTAACCTTGAATGAAGATGGCCTAAATTCTCCAATTAGAAGATACAGACTAGATGAATGGACTAAACAACAAGACCCATGTATTTGCTGCCTATACAAGAAACACATGTCACCAACAAAAGTACACGCAGACTGAAGGTGAAAGGATGGAAAAAGATATTCTGTGCTTTCGGAAAGCAGAAAGAAGCAGGTGTAACCATACTAATATTAGACAAAATAGACTTTAACACAAAAACTGTTAAAAGAGACATGGCACTATGTGATAATTAAGGGATCAACTCAACAAGAAGATATGACTATAATAAATATATGTACACCCAAAGCCATGATGCCTGGCTATTTAAAACAAATGTTAATGGATCTAAAGGGAGACATAGACTTCAGTACAATATTAATAGGGGACTTCAGCACCCCACTTTCATCAAAGGACAAATCAACTAGACAGAAAGTCAACAAAGAAGCAACAGAGCTAATCCACACTGTGCTAAATGGACCTAACTGGTATCTACAAAACCTTCCATCCCACAGTTGCAGAATACACATTCTTTTCATTAGTGCATGATACTTTCTCTAGGATAGAGCACATGCTAGACCATAAAGCAAGTCTCAGCAAATTCAATAAAACTGAAATGATATTATGCATCTTTTCTGACCACAATGGAATGAAGCTCGAAATTAACAACTCAAGAATCTCTAGAACACATGCAAACACATGGAGACTGAACAACATTCTCCTGAATGAATGATGAGTCATAGAAGAAATCAAAAGGGAAATAAAAAAATTTCTGGAAATGAATGAGGGTGACAGTACAGCATATTGAAACTTACAGGGTACAGCAAAAACAGTCTTAAGAGGGAAGTTTATGGCGTTGGTGCATACATCAAGAAATTGTAAAGGCCCCTAATAAATAAGCTATAAATGTGCCTCAAGGACCTAGAAATTAAAAAAAAAAACTAACCAAACCCAAAATTAGTAGGAGGAAAAGAAATAATTAAAATTAGAGTAAACAAAATTTAAACAAAAATTGCAAAAGATTAGTGAAATGAAGAGTTGGTTTTTTTTGAAAAAATAAACAAAATTTTTGATACACCAGTGGCCCAACTAAGAAAAAAATAAAAAGACCCAAATCAATAAAATCTGAGATAAAAATGGAAATGTAACAACAGATATCACTGAAATAAAAAGAATCATCAGAAATTGCTACAAAGAACTGTATGCCAAAAATTGGAAAATCTAGAAGAATTGAATAGATTCCTGGACAAAATCTTTCAAAATTGAGTCACGAAGACACAGAAAACCTAAACAGACCTGTAATGAAGATAGAGATTGAACCAGTAATGAACACTCTCCCAGCAAAGAAAAGCTTAAACTAGATGGCTTCCCTGCCAAATTCTACCAGATGTTTAAAGAAGAATTAATTTTAGTTCTTGTTATGCTATTCAAAACAATTAGAGGGGATCCTCCCAAACTCCTTCTATGAAGCCACCATCCCCTTAATTCCTAAAGCAGAAAAAGATAAAACAGAGAACAACTACAGACCAATATCCCTGATGAACACAGATACAAAAATCATCAACAAAATGCTAGCTAATCCAATCCAGCAACATATAAGATCATTCACCCAGACCAAGTGGAGTTTATCTCTGGTATGCAAGAATGGTTTAACATTTGCAAATCAATGAATGTGATACATCACATTAACAAACTGAAGAACAAAAATCATATGCTTATCTCAATAGGTGTGGAGAATGCATTTGATAAAATACAATATCCTTTTATGATGAAAAACTTAAGCAAATTCAGTATATAAGGAACATTCCTCAACACAATCGAGTTTCTCATCTTTGTAAGCCATCTTTGTTACTTTTCTTCTTTTTTCTGTTATGAATAAAAAATGAAAACTGGTGAGTTAGCAAATATTTTCAATGAAATAAAAATGTAAAGCTTAAAGATGTTGTTTTTGAGCTTTTTGAATATTTCTTAAAAGTGCAGTAATTGGGCAACACAGTGTGTAAATTGGATGATAGTGTATTTCACTATGGCATCAAACATTTAGGTCAGGTGTTGGGTACCTTTAACTTCCTGGCCACCTGTTTTTGCAGATACAATTATATTGGAACATGGTCATGTTTGGTCATTTGTATGTGGATGCTTCTGTACTACTGTAGTAGGTTTGAGTAATTTGAAACTGCTGGCCCTTGAAGAAAAAATTTGCCAATCCCTCTTGTTAGGTGATTCCTTCATTTTTTTTCTTTTAAAAATTTTATTTTAATCTTTTAAACATTGTTTTTGGTTCATTGGGAATCAATGGTAAATGATGATGAGTATTAAATAATAATAGGATTATGAAATAATTCTGTTTCAAGGTAGAGGAAAAATAAGGTAAGATTCGATCTTATATTCATTTAATGTTCAGTGACTCTATGTGGTAATTGCAAGTTGAAATGAGTTCTGTTGCATTACTAAAGCAAATAGGAAATATTGTTATTTTTTGAAAGATTTCTACAAAGAAATTAAAAGACATCTAAGAATGATTGATCATGAAATATCAACCTTAATTAATGGTTAAATTTGATAAGGAAAGAAACTTGTCAAGCAAAGATTGTGTCCAGTGAGCTATGATAATATACCAAGGGTTAATTCTTATACATCCATGCTACTTCATATCTTTGAAAACTTGGTATTTTTTTAGAAAACATGTATCCAGTTATCTTGACTTCTTTTTAATGAGAAAACAAAATCAGTCCATATTTAGGTTGTGATTCGCCTCTCAAATTTCATTTTAAGTGTTCATTTCATATTTTTCCCTGTTAAATTATGTGGCTATTGTCATGGAATATAATATTTCAGTTTTATTTTTTCTTTTACAAATACAAGTGTTATATCATATTTGTTTTTGAAGACAGATATTTGGACTTGATTTTTATTTGATTTGTTCTTTTAAGAAATTTTTGAGTTTTCAGTTACTTTTAAAAATGAAACAGCTAAGTAAAAAAAAATTTACTTGTATGAATACTATAACAGTCTAAGGAATAAGAAGTATTAGAAGTATATTTAATTGCCATTTTCAGGTTTTACACTGAGAAATGCATATATGATCTGATTATGTTTATATTACTGCTTTAGCTTTTATTAATAATTGTAATCAAGGTTATTTTATTTTAACTGCTCCTGGGGAGATTTAGTTTCCAATAGGACTCATGATTTGATTTTGAAATTTGATTACAAGAGCATGACAATTCTTGTTTTCACAGGAAGTTTTCTCTTCTGCAGTGAAGCTAAATATTTAAATTTGGTGAATATAAAACATTACTTACTAGTTAATGATTAAAATTCAATAAATAATAACTTTAAAAACTTAATTAAAATGAAATGTACTCCTTTTGGTACAAAGTCAGAAGAACCAAGAAAATTAACTACAGTATGCTTTTTAAGAAATACTGATACCAAAGGGATAATCACACATTTTTTGTCTTCATTTTTGTTTTTAAAGGCAAGAGGAGCAGATGTGCCAGAGATTCCTGGAGATCTTAATCTTAAGACATGTGGCAGTACAGCCAGTATGAAGGTTAAACACGTGAAAAAGTAAGTTTTACTTTGAAGTGGGTTCTAAATGAATTTCTATAGGAAAATCATTTCTTCAGTTCTCTTAAAACTTTTCTTTAAATTCCTTACTAAATATGCAGTTGCTGTTCATACATTAAATTATACTGTACATCCTGAAACTGGCTTAACAATGTAGTAGGGCTGCCGATTATTTGCTTGTCTGAAATTACTGTTTATTTTTTATCTTAAAATGATGAATGCCACTGTCTTAAAGGTTACATTTTTTAACAGGAACAAACCAAGTGTGTTCTTCTTAGTACCTTTAATGTCTGCTCTTCTACATTTAGAAAAATAGACTCCGTTGCTTATAAAGGTTGCTTGATTTCAGTTTTGCCTTTGAAAAATCTGAAATAGATGCCAAATATCTGAACTTACTGTTCTGTTTTGAACACAAAACTGTCTTTTCATTTATAAAATGTTAGATAGCTGTACTTCATGTGTAAGTAGAGGGAAGATAGGATAAAGATGTTCGTTGTGCATCCAGGTCTACTGCTCCAGGACTGATGGGCTGTGACAACATTCACAGGTAAAATATGGTTTTGTCTGTATTGCTTCTGGTTGGAAGCTGGCTGTTCAGAATCAGTTTCTTTAAAATTTGCTTAAGTACATATTTCTCTGGATGTTGACTTGGATTGTCATAATTAGAAGAGTATATATATATATATATATATAAATAGATATATATGTGTATGTGCATATATAAAATGTTTTATTTTTGATGTGTGCACTAACTGCAAACATTTACTTCATTTATTTGATTCTGTATTTCTGAAAGAGTTTGTGTGGCTGTATGTGGCTCATGCGCATGTGCTTATTAAGTATTTTTGCTTGCATGAGCTCTCTCACTCATTGTGTTTTTGCTTTAGACTAGGCAATTTTGACTTCCTTTATCTCATTTCTTATTTATTTTGATGTATTTCAGGTTACCCTTCACTAAAGGTCACTTTCCAAGGATGGCCGAATGTGCGCATTTCCATTATGAGAACGTTGAGTTTGGCAGCATACAGGTATATTCAAGGCATTTCTGAAGCTCTGAACTAATTATATGTGTATACAATATATATCTCTGATGGGTGACACTTTTCAATAGTTTCTTCTACTGATGTCTTACTGGTTGAGGAAATTTTTAAAAATTCTCTTCTGTTGACTAACACTTTTCATGTATGAATTCATCTCATAATTCATACATAAAATTAACCATCACACTAACATATCTCAATTAAGGAAAAATCAGTCCTTCCTCCTTCCTTTGTCTGATTTTGTGCCCTGCATCATGTATTGTATTCATATGTCCAAGGGTCTGTGGAGCAGCTTTGTAAGTTTCCTAATCTACCTGGTCTTAATTATTTTGAATTTTGATACTTGGCAGATTAAAATGGTTTCACCATAGTATTTTTTTCAGAAATGTCTTGATGTTATTAGCATTTCCATTTACATATAATTACAGAATCTAACTTGTTGGCATAGAGGTAAATACTTTGCTGTTACTGTAAGTCATTGACAGCTTAATGTTAAAAAATTATGAAACAACCATTTAAAAATTTGTTTTTCTTAGAACAAAAATCATTCTTTATGCATTTGTTTTTTTAAAATAGGTTTAAACAGAGGAAAATATCTTAATTTCTGCATAGGTTCTCTCCCTTTTGCCAGTCCCCCTAATTTTAATCTCTCTACCAAAGAAAACTTACAAGACATGATTGATACTGCAGTATGCTACTGTTTATTATTTTATTTAATATAAAATTAGATGAATTTGATCTGTAAGATTTATGAAAATAAAGGACATTTCTCTTTCAGATAAATTGATAATTTATCTGAAATTAGAGGTTTCTAATACTTGACTATTCTGAAATCAAACAAAGGATATTTTGTTTCTTTAATGTGCATATCCTTGAGATTCCAGTTAACCGTGATAAATTTGTTAGGTCAGGAAGAATTGATTAAGAAGATATTCATGAATATATTTTCATTTTCTGACTGTTAATGCATTTTAATAAATCTAATCTACACAGCTTACAACTTAATTAAATTATTTTCTAGTTAATTTATGTTTTGGTCTTTACAAGTTTAAAAATGGGCTCTTTTGTTGGCAATAAATATTATAAGGGAGTTTTAGTGAGCATCAAGAAAAGAATTAGAACTATAGAGATCTAAAACCATGTGAGGTATTTAAAATGTTGATATTGTATAGTAGGTCAGTAATTTTCTGATTTGAAATAAAAATAAAGCTTCCATTGGTAAGTGGGATACAATGGAATAGAGAAACTACTGACCTTAGCAAATACAGGTTCTGACTTGTTTTTTAAGCAGCTTGTGACCTGCACAAGTAGCTCAGCCTTGTTGGGTATTGTTTCCTTTATCTCTGCGGTGAATGAGGTTGTACTAAACAACATTGTAGTTTTTAACTTTATCATTAAAGAGTTTATTATAGGGTCATTGAGGATGTGGGTAGGGCACAGGCAATAGTTATTCAACTGGGTTTGACTCTCTTGAGAGTTTGTTGAATGAAAGTAATGTTAGGATTCTGTCCTGTTAATTGGAGGACTGTGTTTAATTGTTGGGGGTGGGCAGGAATGTGTTTGATGGTTTCCTACCACTGCACAGTCTTGTATCGTCCTGTTAAAGAGCTGTACCATTTTTGTCTTTCCCCTACCATTCATAATTTTATCCTATATATATATTTCCGCTATTCAGGCAGAACAGGAAAAGAAGATGTGGTATTAACTCAGTTTGTGACCCTTCATTTGTGAGGCAAATGACTGAGAGTTAACATGATTGTGATTATTGACCACGAGGCTCCTGGAGCATTGGGGCTGAGGTAGTTCAAAGGAAATCAGCCAAGATACCTCACCTGTGTCCTCTCCAGAATCTTCCCTCTGTGTAGGCTCGCTCTCTGACACACCTCTCATGTGAAATCGATTCTCCCGCCAGTCTTGCCCTTCTGTGTAGTGTCTTTGGAGACAGATCCCTACCTACTATATCTTCCAAGGTCGTTTGCCTTCTGTTTCCTGTTGGGATCAGCCGACGTCATATACCATCAGGAGAAAAGCTCTAGTTTTTGTTAGCTAAGTTGAATGGTAAAGGAACTGTAATAGCAACCTGACTTGACTTACATGTTTATGTTTTTTTTGACTTGGTTGTTCTCTCTTTTTACATTTTTATGGACTGATTGCCATTTAAAGAAGACCAAAAACAACATAAACCACCGAACAGTCCTACATTTTGTAACTGCAAGCAGTTAATATTAGATTCTTGTTACTTTACCACTACCTTGCTTTGTATAAAATAAATTCTAGCACATTAAAAAAAGATTTATTTACTTTTAAAGATTTATCTATTTATTTGAAAAGTTGCAAAGAGAGATGGAGAGAGAGCTAGAGAATCTTCCGTTCACTGGTTCACTCCCTAAATGGCCACAATGGCGGGGACTGGAGCCAGGCCAAAGCCAGAAGTCTGGAGTGCCATTTGGGTCTCCCACATGGGTAGCAGGGGCTCAGTGACTTGGACCATCATTAGCTTCCTTCCCAAAGCGCATCAGCCGGGAGCTGGATTGGGGCAGAATAGCTGGAACTTGATCTGGCTCTCTGATATAGGATGCTGGCTTTGTAAGCTGCCGCTTAACCTGCTGCACCAAAATGCCGGCCCTGTTTATTGTAGTTTTTTTTTTTTTTTGGAAGGTAGAACCAGAGCCAGAGCACATGTGTGTGCATGTGTTAGAGAGAAAGAGAGCTATCTAATCGATCTATTTAGTGGTTCACTCTCCAGATGGCTGGGGCTGGTCCAGGCTGAATCCAGGAGCCCAGAACTCCATCTGTGTCTCCCACATGGGTGACAGGGCCCAAGTACTTGTGCCAGCCTTTGCTGCTTTCCAGGTGGATTAGCCGGGACCCATACTGGGAGCAGGGCGGCCAGAAGATGAGCTGGTATTCACGGGAGGGACACTGGCGGTGCAAGTGACAACTTAACCCGCTGTGCCACAATGCCAGCCCCCACCCTAGCACATTGATTCCAAGCATGTTTATAGAAAATGAATCCCGTATCACTTATTTTTAACATAAGAGTAGAAACACGTTCTGAGGACAAAAGTAAGAAAACTGAGTACATATGTCTGTAGTAGGTTATCAGTCCCACTCTGTACTAGTAGGCATGGAACTGTCAGTTGGCTTACTCCATTGCATTAGGGCTTTGTATTAGGCTGTTTTGTGTTTCTATATCAAAATACCTGAGAGACTGGGTATGTTATAAAGAAAAGAGGTTTCTTTAAAAAAATTTTTTAAATTTATACGAAGTGAACAAATTTCATATATTTTATATATACAGATATAGGGGCATAGTGATACTTCCCACCCTATCCTCTGTGCTGCCCATGTTCCCACCTCCCCTTCCTTTCTTATTTTTTTTCTTTTAATGTTTTTAAAAATATTTATTTTATTTATTTGAAAGATAGAGTTAGCAGAGACAGAGAGGGAGAGATAGTGAGTTCTTCCATCTGCTGGTCACTCCCCAAATGGCTGCAGTGGCCAGTCTGGGCCAGGCTGAAGCCAGAAGCTTCTTCTGGGTCTCTCACGTGGGTGTAGGGGCCCAAGAACCTGGTCCATCTTCTGTTGCTTTGCCATGCATATTAACAGGGAGCTGGATCAAAAGTGGAGCAGCTGGGGCTCTAACCAGTGCCCACATAGGATGCTGGCATCACAGGTGGCAGCTTAGCCTGCTGTGCCACAGCACCACCCCCTCTTTTAATTTTATTATGACATACTTCCAGGTTTCTTTAGCTCATAGTCCTAGAGGGCCAAAAACATGGCCTTGGCGTTGGCATCCTCTGAGGTCCCCGGGCTGCTTTGCAGCATGCAGAGAAGCAGGAAAGGAACCTGCTTTGTGTGGAAGGCGCAAGCGTGTTGGGTGGCCTCCCTTAGGAACAACCCGCTCTCTGGAGGACTAAGTCACTCCGTGAGACCCCAGGGTGGTGCCTCATTGACCTAATTATTACCTCCATCAAGCCTCGCCTTTTAATGATTCTATCACTTCTGGGGCCAAGTTTCTGGCACAGGAACCTTCCTTAAACCATATCCAAAACATAGAGGTTTTACTTATAAAATGAGAATAATTATTATTAATTCTGTGTGTTATAAATTCCAATGATCGCTTTAAAAATATTTATTTGTTGGAAAATCGGAATTACAGAGAGAGAGATCTAGTTTCCACTGGTTCATCCCCCAAGATGGCTGCAATGTCTGGGACTGGGCCAGGCCAAAACCAGGAGCCAGGAGCTTCATCTGTGTCTCCCACATGGATGGCAGGGCCTCAAACTCCTGTGCCATCTGCCGCTGGCTGTTGTTCTCATGCCACTAGCAGGGAGCTGGATCTGGAAGTGGAGTAGCCGGGACAGGAACTGTCACTCATACAGCATGCTGGCATTGCAGGTGGCAGCTGTAAGTGCAGTGGCACAGTGCCGGCCCTCCAGTTATCAGTTTTATTTAGATGAGAGACCATTTGCTTATAAAACAGTTCAGATGTAAGCAATTTGGGTCAGTATCATCAATGCCATATACAAGGTGCAAAGGGCATTTTAATGAATTCCAACCTTATCTATGCAGCTGACTACATCTTTGTTTGGATACCTAATGTGCGTCTGCAGCTTAGCTGGCCTAGAACAGTCTCCTCTCAAACTGCTCTTCCTCTTGTCCTCCCGTTTTTGTAAATAGTTGCTGCAGCTCTGTCTTGGGCCAGCTGATAACTGGGACGCCTCCTGGATTTTTCCTTATCAGTTCCCACATTCTGTCCATCAGTGAATTTCTTGGCTTGGCCCTTAAAATACTTCTAAAATATGATTTCATACACCAGTTTCTCTATCGTCACCATAAGTTGAACTGTTATCACCAAGGGAGGATTATCTAAATAGCCTTGTGGTGTTGAAACAGCAGCAAGGATGACTTTTTTTCATTTAAAGATTTTATTTATTTGAAAGGCAGAGTTACTGAAAGAGAAGGAGAGGGAGAGACGCAGAGTTTTCTCTTCTTCTTCCATCTGCTAGTTCACTTCCCAAATGGCCGCAGTAGCCAGGGCTGGGCCAAGCCAATGCCAAGAGCCTGAAACTCCTTCTGGGTCTCCCATGTGTGTGGCAGGGGCCCAAGCACTTGGGCCTTCTTCCTCTGCCTTCCCAGGTGCTTTAGCAGGGAGCTGGATAGGAAGCGAAGCAGCTGGGATTGTTACTGGCCCCCAGATGGGATGCCAACATCACCCAGGGAGTGGCTTAACTCCCTGTCACAACACTGGCCTCAACAATGATTCTTTGCTGATGTAGATCATGTCGTGCCCCTTTTTCAAAACCTTCAGTTAGTTCTTATTTTATTCCTTAGCACTTCCTGCAAGGATTTATGGGAGCTCCTTTGTGCCCCTTGTCTCTTCTCTCCCTTAGACAGAGCCTTTAATGCACTGCGGTGGCCGGCGCCACGGCTCAATAGGCCAATCCTCTGCCTGCGGCACCAGCACCCTGGGTTCTAGTCTCGGTTGGGGCGCCAGATTCTGTCCCGGTTGCCCCTCTTCCAGGCCAGCTCTCTGCTGTGGCCCAGGAGTGCAGTGGAGGATGGCCCAAGTGCTTGGACCCTGCACCTGCATGGGAGACCAGGAGAAGCACCTGGCTCCTGGCTTCGGATCAGCTCGATGCGCCGGCTGCGGCGGCCATTTGGGGTTGAACCAATGGCAAAAAGGAAGACCTTTCTCTCTGTTTCTCTCTCTCACTATCCACTCTGCCTGTCAAAAAAAAACAAAAAACAAAACAAAACAAAATTTGCGGCCCATTTCCTCCTCTCCAACACATCTGCCTTCCTCAGGAATCTTGTGATTTCTGTTCTCTCCACTTGTAAGCCCCCCAGGATGTCCATATACCTTGGTGACTCCCCTCTTTTTAATTTTATTAATTTATTCAAGAGAGAGAGAGCTAGAAACAGAGAGAAAGGTCTTCTGTCTGCTGATTCACTCTCCAAATGGCCGCAGTGGCCAGAGTTGGGCTGATCCGAAGCCAGGATCTAGGAGCTTCTTCCGGGTCTCTCACGCGGGTGCAGGGGCCCAAGTACTCGGGCCATTGTCTGCTGCTGTCCCAGGCCATCAGCAGGGATGCTGGCGCCACAAGTGTAAGTTAGCCTGCTGTGCCACAGCACCCCGGTGCCTCCCCTCTCAGCACACTTGCACCAGTGTTGTCTTCTCAGAACACCTGTCCTACTAGAGAATGTGACCCGAGTCACCACTCTTCCTTCTTGTCCGCCTGTTCTTGCTTCCCCTCCAGAGCACCTGCCACCATTTGGCAAGTCCAATTTTTTTAAATTATCTTCTCCCTCTCAGTTTGATCCCCTGCCAGCTTCCAGATGTGCCTAATAAATATTTGTTGAATGAATGGATGAATAAGATGAATAGGTAAATGAGTTTAAATTTGAAGAGATACAATTGACTTTAAAAATATTGTTTTCTTATTTTTATTCATTTAAATTTTGCTCTTATGAGATAGGAATATATAGTCCTTTTATTAAGAGCTTATTATAAAACATCAAATAGAATAGATAATTAAAAATACAAATGCTAGGGCCAGCACTATGGTGTAGCAGGTTAAAGTCCCACCCTGCAATGCAGGCATCCCATATAGGTATCAGTTCGATCCTGGCTGCTCCACTTTCAATCCAGCTCTCTGCTTTAGCCTGGGAAAGTATTAGAAGATAGCCCAAGTCCTTGGACCTTTGTGCCCACGTGGGAAACCTGGAAGAAGTTCCTGGCTCCTGGCTTCGGATCAGCACAGCTCTGGCCATTGCGGCCATCTAGGGTGTGAACCAGCAGACGGAAGACATCTCTCTCCATCTCTCTTTCTGCCTCTCCTTCACTCTCTGTGTAACTCTGACTTTCAAATAAATAAATCAATCTTTAAAAAAATACAAGTGCTAGTTAAAAATCTCTTCATATTCTGTCCTTTGTTAAATATTGATTATATAACTGTTTAGAACTTTTCTATATATTTATGAAATATACACCAGTATCCACAGATAGAATTCTAGCAATAACTAGCTAGCTAGCCGTAATCTTTTAAAAACACAGATAGAATCCTTGAAACTTGATTTTTTACTTGGAAGTATTATCTTGGGCTTATCTATTGGTCAATTCAGTAATTTGGAATTATCTTTTTGTTTTTCATAGCTACATGGTATTTCATTTTAAAAATTATATACTATTTTATTTAATCAGTGTTCTGTGGGTGGACAGTTTGGGCTTATTGATATGACTATATTCATTAAATAAAATGTTCTAAGGTGATTCACTAGGTCAAAGGATATATTCAGTTTAAAATGTTGGAATTTGTTAATTTTCTAAAAAAGTGCCTATTTGTTTTATAGCAAATATGAGTATTTTGCCCTCACATTCTTAGCAGTGGCAGTGAAACATCTTATGTTTTTACCTATACTGTAGGCGAAGCATGGCATCATTTGTTATTGTAATTTGTGTTTCTTTAGTTATGAGTAAAATTGTACTTTATTTTATACTTCTAAATCATTTATATTTCTCATTCTGTGAACTTCTTATTATATCCTTTGCTGCTCATTTTTCTGTTTTTAAAAAATCATTATTCTTTGAGGCTTGTCTGTCTTCTTAACTGCTCTGACCAGGCCTAGACAAACCACAGTCAGTGGTCTGGAAGTAGATACACCTGCATGTACACAGTTGATGGGTGACAGGAGTGAGCATTTTCGGATCCGTGTGGGAGTTGGCAGTGAGCTATGTATTCGGAAGAATAAAGCTTGGTTGGTGCCTTACAGGGAAATATGAAATAGGTTCTCAAATCGCCAGTTTAGAGAGATAGACATAGGATTTGTGAGTGATAAAGAGGTTTGCCAGGGATTGTGCGGATAGTAAATAGGACATCCAGAATTTGAAAAAAAGGTGGTCTGTTTTTAAGTCATTCCTTTGTTTTAACCCAGTTTGTTCCTCGTACAGTGAGTGTTAAGCCTGTCTATATTTTTTCTGCTGTAAAATAAGCTTTAGATTGCACAAATGTGTTCCAGTCTCATTTCAGCACCTTTCTAGCAGTGCTCTTAGACAAATGGTCTGCCCATCCTGATTCATTCAGCTCAGCTGTAAGGTGTGCTGTAAATGGTGTTGACATGCAAGAAATGTTGCCAGTGCAGTGGACAGTGGGCGAGTTCTCACTGAGCCACTCTCTTGACCCCCTGCGTGGATAAGGGGGTCATATGTTAATCTTGGTCTTGTTTTTTCCCTATCTTCTCACTGAGAGGGAGTGTGGTTCCTGGATATAGTAAGTACTAGGTGCTAGCTAATGTTCTTTCTAGCTAAGATATTGTACATGAATTGTGAGCTCTGATTTAGAGAACTGAGGTATGACAAGGTGAGCGATCTGATATGTACCCACTTAGGAAATCCTGGTGGGGCAGGGAGAAATTGATTTTGTCACTGCTCCTTCTTAAAAAATTTTTAAAGATTTATTTATTTATTCGAAAGGCAGAGTTACAGAGATGCAGAGAAAGAGAAAGAGAAAGTCTTTTATCCACTGGTTCACTCCCCCATTGATCGCATTGGCTGGAGCTGGGCTGATCTGAAGCAGAAACCAGAAGCTTCTTCTGGGTCTCCCACACTGGGGCAGGGGCCCAAGGACTTGGGCCATCTTCTACTGCTTTCCCAGGCCACAGCAGAGAGCTGGATCAGAAGTGTAGCAGCTGAGACACAAACCAGCGCCCAAATGGGATGCCAGCACTGCAGGCAGTGGCTTTGTCTGCTATGCTACAGTGCTGGCCCCAACACTGCCCTAGTACATAAGTTAGAAATTTTAAGAAAGAAATGAGGCCACTTTTTGGAAGACTCAGTTGGTCAGGCATATCAATTAAACTAATTCGTGAGTCCCAGCTACTATACATGGGTTGAAATGATATCCATAATGAACTTATTATTCACAGGAGAGGAATGGGGGATGATCAGGAGAGCAGCTCTGGCCATTTGGGAAAGAGAACATCCCCCTGGACCGTGAGTCTCTTCAGCTAAGGACAAGTTCCCAGAGGTCCCCAGTGGAGTAATAACTCCCCACATAACAGAGCAAAAATGCAAGATCTAGGGAAATCAGTCATCAAGGGAATTAGAAAGTCAACCCCTATGTCACAACATGTCTCAGAGGCATTTGAAGTTCAGCAACCACAGTAGCAGCCAAACATAGAGAGGAAACCCCCTCTGCTTTCTCAGACAGGCTTAGAGATCATGGGAGAAAACACTCTAGGCTTGACCCCGAATCAACTGGGCGAGGGTTGTTAAAAGTCAACTTTGTCACTAAGAGCTGGCCTGATAGCACTAAGAAATTACAAAACTAGACGGTTTAAATGAAAGATTAATTGAGGAATTATGAAAAGAAGCTCAGAAAGTTTTTCTAAGAAGAGATGAAGAGAAACAAAAGCGAAAGGCAAAGATTATAATATCCTCAGTAGAAGTAATGGACAGGAGGTTGAGAGAAAGGTCCCTTTGTAGGGAAATGGGCCAAAAGATCATAAAGGGGGAAAGAGTAGCTCCTTAAACTGGCTAACATACACCTAGAGCTGCTGAATGTTACAACTGTGGAAAGCTGGACCATTTAAAAAAAATTGCCTGACGTTAAAAATAGAACATAATTCACCTCATGGACTTCAGCAGGGAGGAGCAGGGTCAGGGTTCCTCTCCAACAGATCCTACCGGGAAGCCTTGAAGGGGAGGATTTGATATTCCTGGTGGACTCTGGGCTGCCCAGTCCTCCCTTGCTTGGCAACCAAACAGCACAAAAGTTATCTTAAAAAAAAAAAAAGCCAATGTTTGGAGAAAAAAAGGGAAGGATTTCAGGTCCCAAAATTACGGTCAGGATTTTTCCTATATGTTCCAGAGGCAGAAACCAACCTTCTAGGTAGAGATATAATTATTAAATTAGGATTGGGACTCAGAGTAGAGGAAGGACAATTAGAAATCCTAAGAAAGTTCCATTGAAACAAATAAGAAAAAGAAAAATTGATCCCTCAGTACATACAAAAGATACAGAGGAGGGCTAAAAAATTAAAATTAAAAAGCTAGGGAAGGTAGTTCATAAAAGACAGTATCCTGTTTTTTGTTTTTTTATTCCTATAAGCTGAAAAAATTTCATGTATTTCATATGTATAGATTTAGGAACATAGTGAGGTAATTATCCTATTTCTGATAAGGAAGAAAGGAAATACACTTGTAATAGAGGGGCCCGTTAAAGATGGACTGTTGGAACCCTGTATATCTGCATAGATCACTCCAATTCTTGCAGTGAAAAAATATTTATAATACCACAGAGCAGAAGAGATTGTACCATGTCACGTTCTTACTTTCGTCCACTTTGCGAGAGCACAAATAAGCTATCTTTAAAAATCAGTATTAAGAATTTCTCTAGTCATAGAAGAAGGTGTCGAAATATCTTACATTCCTGAGATACATTCTACTAGATTATAAATGCTTAAAAAGAAATTGCTTTCTTCACTCTACTTTTATAATTTTGCAAGTATGTCAATTAGTGATGTTGACCTATATAGCAGTCCACTAGCCTGAGTTTGGAGAATTTCCATTGGCCCTTGCTCTTTTTTTAACTAAATGCTGTGAAATAGTTTGTGTAAGTGGGAATTACCTGTTCTTTGAAGATTTGGTAGATATTTTCTTTCAGAATCTTTTGAGCTGGGTTACCCATTAGGGACTTAATCTTTACTGTTTCAATTTAGGATTTCATTATTGGGCTATTAAGTTCTTTCTGTCTCCTTTGGCCCATTTTAATCACTTATATTCTCTTAGAAAACTGTCCATTTACTGCAGTTTTTTCAAATTTATGGGTTATAAGACATTATTAAAATTTGATCTTAGTGGGCTGGCGCCAAAGCTCAACAGGCTAATCTTCCACCTTGCGGCGCCAGCACACTGGGTTCTAGTCCCGGTCAGGGTGCCGGATTCTGTCCCGGTTGCCCCTCTTCCAGGCCAGCTCTCTGCTGTGGCCCAGGAGTGCAGTGGAGGATGGCCCAAGTGCTTGGGCCCTGCACCCGCATGGGAGACCAGGAGAAGCACCTGGCTGCTGGCTTTGGATCAGTGCGCAGTGCACAGGCCGCAGTGCGCCATGGCACAGCAGCCATTGAGGGGTGAACCAACGAAAGGAAGACCTTTCTCTCTGTCTGTCTGTCTCTCTCACTGTCCACTCTGCCTGTAAAAAACTAAACAAAACAAAAAAACAAAAAACTTTGATCTTAGTGAAGAACTATTGGTTTTATTGATAAAGCTTTTTTTCTTACTCATTTTTAATACCTTGATTCCTAAGCATATTTTTTCCTATTTTAAATTTTTATTGTTGTTTTTAGAATTGAAAGTTTAGTTCTTTTCTTTTTTGCCTGGAAAATGGTTAAGAATAATACATATGTATATACTTATTAGAACACGCAAGTTAACAACTGTTAGGTGTCCTTCTCAAATATCAGTATTGTACTATTTATGGCTCTTACCTTTAGAAAAATGAAATGCTGTAGATATTGTTAACAGTTTATTTGCTTTTAGCTATCAATTTTTAGTAAGTACATATGTGTTTGCATATCTTCTACTGAATAGTATTTTGACCAAATTGTGTAGTTTCTTTTTGAAAATCAAAGTATAAATGTTTTGATGTAGAAATGGCATGTGTTTTGTTTACAGGAATTAAAACCTCAAAAGAAAAAAAAAGAGATAAATAGAGATCAATAATTAAGAAGCTGCTTCTTTTAACTAAAGACATATGTTTTTGAGCTCTGTAAACTTATCCTTACTGCAATTCTTTTCCATGTTGTAATATTTCTGTTGTCCAAAAACATAGTTTTATACACATTTCATGAAATATTCTTCTGTAAGAAGGAAAAAAAAAAGACCTTGTACTATGCAAAAAAAACCAAAAAACAAAACCCTGTGCTCATTGAGTTTGAAGCCTTGGTACCCTCCTTCTGTGCTTTGTGTTGTACTGCCATCTAGTGTGTAGGATAGTAAATTGGGTGTGTTTGATTTACATTGACTTTATTGTCCGGTTGAATAAATGTGTTTCTTTTTACCCAGTTCCATAGAAAGCATTAAATTAACCTGAATGGAAGAGCTCAGATTTTGACAGAAATAAGCATATGAAAAGGATGAATGTAATATCCGTGTCTTAAATTTTCTGTAGGAAACCTATATGCAGGTGGCTCAGAAATGCAGATATGACTGTCATTACCCATTCTTACTTTGACCATGGGAAATGTGGAAGGAAGAAAGTGAAGTTTGCCCCAGTCTAAAAATATTGAGGAGAAATAATATAAAAATTTTAAAATCCAAGTGTCAGTTACAATGAAGTAATCAGAATTATAGTTAAAAATACACAAGCCAGTATTTATTGAATGCTTTCAAGAGCCAAACATTATGCTGAATTGTGTCTGTACATTGCCCTGCTAACTCCTCTTAGTAGTTTCAGATCAGTATATTAAGGTAAAAAGAATTTTAAAAACTTATTTAAGATCATAGCTGGTAAGTGCTGAGGCTTGTATTCGAATCAAGGCAGTCTGATGCTGAAGCAATTCTACATGTTCTTTTGTAATGCTGGAACAGAATAAAGTGACAGAACTCTTATTTTACCAAGAAGGAATAAACCATGTTCTGAATTATCCTATATCTTTAATGTACTTGAAGTATGATGCATAATCTTGCCGTGTAACTCATGTCATCTTAAATAAATTCCCAATGATCCTGGTCCTCAGTTTTATTATGTATAAAGAGGTATAAATATCTATTCCAATTATGTTATAGATAACTGAAAATTGAGAAAATTTAAAAACAAACCAGATTGATCAAGAATTTTTATTTTTATTTAATTCCCTAACGTTTTTAAAGATTTATTTTATGTGAAAGTCAGAGAGAGAGAGAGAGAAATATCTTCTAGCATTGGTTCACTCCACAGATGGTTGCAACAGCCAGGACTGCGCCAGGCTGAAGCCAGGAGCCAAGAACTTCCCTGGAGCCTTTACGTGGGTGGTAGGGGCCGAAGCACTTGGGCCTTCTTCCACTGCTTTCCCAGGCCATTGTCAAGTATCTGAATCAGAAGTGGAGCAGCCAGGATATGAACCAGTGCCCTTATGGTAGGGATGCCAGCAGCTTTACACAGAACACCACAACGCTGGCCCCTGCTCAGTAATTGTTAAAGTCCTTTGGAGAAAGGAAGAAGTTGTGAGGAAGCACAAGATGAAATCAAATGACCACCTGTAAGATGTGGAAAGCTGTGGTTGTCCAGGTGGCTTGAATGTAATGCAATATTGAGACAAGGGAGGTGCATCACCGGAGTACTTCCTATGCAAGTGAGCCACTGCATCATTCATAACAATGAATAAACCAAGGAAAATGACTTCCGTTCATTTTAAGATGCTTGCAGTTTGCAGATTAACTTGTGGATATTTTCAATTAAAAAGATCTTATTTTATAAAAGTACATATTATTACACCTGTAAACATTTGAAACACAGTCCAACCTAGTATACTGTTGACAGCTGACCAAAATGTTTAGTTTGCTTGAACCAAAAGAAACAAAAATTTCAGCCCTAATTTTCTGTACATTGTATACTAATACTCCTTTTACCCTAGGAAATCGCTATTGCTTATGGGGAGGATTTGGATTGAATAGTTCAGGTAGTGAGGTATCAATGATGCGATCATCCAGATTTAACTGTATCTCATTTGAGATCATGCAGCTGAAGAGTTCTGTATGTAAAGTCAGCTGGATTATGAAAAAATACACTCCAGTGAAGTCACAGTTACACATACAGTTCCCTTACCGGAATTCAGCTGAATATGCTTGAAAAGTAGTATTGTTGGGGTGAGCCTTTGATGGGAAGCTTGTATCCCATATCGGAATTCCTGGATTTGGGTCCTGGCTCTACTCAGGATCTGACTTCCTCCTAATGGGCACCCTGCAAGACAACAGATGATGGCTCAAGTAGTTGGGTCCCTGTCTTCCATGTGGGATTGAGTTCCCAGATCCTGCCTTTAGCCTGTCTCAACCTTGCAGGTCGCAGGCATTTAGGGAATGAACCAGCAAGATGGGATCTCTTCCTGTCTTTTGCTTCTCAAGTAAGTATAACTGACTAAAAAAAGTTAAGCCTGAGGCTGTGAAGGGTCCCAGAAGTTACCCTGCTTATAAACTAACAATTATGCACACACTCTCACACTCACACTCACACTCTAACCAAGATAGAAGGTCTCTGGGTCAGAGGTCAGGCCTTTTATTTACTTTAAGAATAACTTGTGTTGGCTCCTTGGGCCCTACTTCTCCATGCAGTGATGTTATGATAACCAGATACACCCTGTGTTTACCCTGGGCTTTGGTATCATAAGAGGAATCCTGCAATGTTGGGACTTGGAGCTTAAGTAGGGTAGTTGACATTTCTGCCCATTCTCCTTTCTTGAGATGGGAAGAGAGAACTTTGGAGTGTGAATAAGCCTTCTCTGGGGGAAGTAATGAAAAGATCTTTATTTTAGAAACACCCTGGAATGTAAACATACAACTCGAGTAGAGAGATAAAACTTTCTGTCTCTGGAAGATCTGGGTTTAGGGCTGCTGTTCAGTCATGCTTTAACGCAGATGCCGTGCTCTGTGCTCAGAAAGCCCTGACGGTACAAAAATGGGAAGTATCCACAAAGCATTGTTTCCTAACAAGTGTGAGAGAGAAGCGGGTAAGAGAAGTGATTCCACTTCTCTGTCTTATTTTCTTCTTACTGTGGGCATTACACAGAGTTGAGGGTGATTGTTATTTTTAAATATGAGCAAATCAGTTATTTATTATGGGACTCAATTGAGGGAGTAGTGCTCTATTTCAGTTCTGGAAGGAAAAACTGTTGTGTGTTTTCCTAATAAATTTGAAGGATGATTTTGTCTGTTATTGATTGTGCTTTAAGTGCTAGAATTACAACTCTTTTCATTTATTGACCCCATAAGACGTGACTTCTCTGTAGGGTTATTCTTCCACTTAGCATCCAGAACTCAGTAATTTCAAAGCATTATTCTCTGAGTTGAATAGTGGGAGGAAAAAGTAGGGTGGGTGGACCAGGTTATATTGTTTATTGGAAATGATTTTTCATATTTTCACATCTACAAGCTATTGAGATGAAAAGAAACTTGTTTACAGACTCCATAGCTGTGACACAGTGGAACTGCAATCACTGTAGAACTATAAAAGATGAATAAAGTTTTGTGCCCAGTTTGCAATCTGTTAGACTTTGATGTGTGCCTTCCTGTGTGGGCAGGGATAAACTTCTACCCTGTTATGTGCTACTGATTTACATTCTTCATGTACAAAAAGGATTCTTCTGAACATCTGAAGGTTGCTGAAAGGAGTTGTATTTTGAAAAGATTCTAGGGGCCGGCACTGTGGTGTAACGGGTAGAGCGCTGCCTGCAGTGCCGGCATCCCATATGGGCACTGGTTCAAGTCCTGGCTGCTCCATTTCTGATCTAGCTCTCTGCTATAGCCTGAGAAAGCAGTGAAAGATGGCCTAAGTCCTTGGGCCCCTGCACCCCACATGGGAGGCCGTGGGAGAAAGCTCCTGGCTCCTGGCTTCGGATCAGGGCAGCTCCGGCCATTGCGGTCATCTAGGGAGTGAACCAGCAGATGGAAGACCCCTCTCTCTGCCTCACCTTCTCTCTTTAACTCTTTCAAATAAATAAATAAATCTTTTTTTAAAAAAAAGATTCTAACAACACTAATGTGCTTAATTTCCACAGTGATGGAAAAGTGAATAGAATACAGAAAAAATAATTCCAAAAATAGATTTAGAAGGAATTTGGAAATAATGAGGTTTGGAAATCCTGCTTACTATTTCTAATAAACAAATAATTCAGATACTGTTATTTTGACAGTAGTAAAAATTACATAAATTATTGAGTTACTGTAAATTTCCGTAGGCAAATGTACCTGTCTCTACAGTATATTCTGTTGACGTCAGGAGTACTGTATCAAACACATTAATATTCAGACTTGTTTTCAAACCTCAGCTGCTGCTTGAGATGGCAGCATTACTTATCATAGTGCCTGGTTTTGAGTCCCAGCAGTGGTTCCTGATTCTGGCTCCCTGCTAATGCACACCTGGGAGGCTGCAGGTCATGGCTCAAGTATTTGAGTCCTGGCCATCAGTGTGGGAGGCGTAGGTTGAGTCCCAGCTCTTGGCTTTGGTCTGGCCTGCCGCTGGCTCTTCTAGGCATTTAGGGAGTGGACCAGCACGTGGTAGAGCTAACTGTGTCTGTTTCTCTGCCTTTCAAATAATAATGTTATTATTCTGGATGCTTTTTATTGAATACCTTGTATGCTAGAGCCACCTATGAGAGCACCACTGATGAAGTTAGTAGAGTCTTTCCTCAAAGAAACAAGCAACATAGCAATAAATGTAAGGTAAGAAGAATGCAATAAATGTTAGCAGTTTCTAACAAGAGAAGTTATATCCTGTGTCATTCAAAAGTCCTCTTCTTTATTTGACATTGTATAGAAGTTGGATATATAGAGATACAGGTGAAGAACACTTGGGCAAGGCAAATAGTACAGGTAAAAGCACCTGGAAGGGATGAGAATGAATTGGGGAAGAATGGAAATGCCTAGAGATTCAACAGTCATCTAAGGTATTTGGACTTTTCCGTACCTGTTTAGTAGGAAATGGGAAAGGACTGTGAGGTTTTGAGATGAGAATCCTATAATCAGTGTGTAATGGAGGCAGAGAGAGACTAGTTGGAAGACTTATCATCTGCTCTGCAGTCATCCACATGCAATGCAAGGAGGCCTACAGTCAGGTCTGAGAAGCAGCAGTAGGACATGGGGAAAAGGGACAGATGTGAAAACAGCAGAGATAAAGGACTCAAAGGTTAAGGGTAGATCTTGAGTCTGGGAATGTAGAAAGATAGTACGTTGGAAGAAGAAAAGAGGAACCTGGAGTGATTAGGTTGGTCAACTAGTGAAAGGCTGTGTAGTTTATTTAGTTTGGGAATTCAGAAAGAAGAGAATATGTGAAGAAAGATGAGAGATTCAGTTTGGAAAAGGAGTACCGTATTCCAGTGAGCCACGGTTTGTTTATTCATCAAACACATCGTCATCCCCACTGAGATACCGGATATCTCTCAAGGTGCTGCGGTAGGCACACACATTTCTTTTTTTTGTTAATTGTCCCTCACATACTATGATTACAGTTATGATAGCCCTTATTTTCTGATTTTGGGTAATAGCTGTCCTAATGGGTGTGAGGTGGTAGCTCATTGTAGTTTAGGTTTTCATTTTCCTAATAATTCACGTTGGCTATTTATATTCTTCTTTGGGTAAACATCTAACTATTCAAGTCCTTTGCCTCTTTCTGAATTGTTTTTCTTTTTGGTCTTGTTCTCTGTATATTTAGGTACTAATCTCTTATCAGATGCATGATTTGCAAATCTCTCTCATTCTTTAGGTTGCCTTTTTGTTCTCTAGATAGTATGTGTTGATGCAAATTTTGTGAAGTCCAGTGCTAGTGCTGGTGCTGTCTGTGTCATTCCTAAGAAATTATTGCCAAATCCACTGTGTTGATGTTTTTGTCCTGTGTTTTCTTCTAAGATTTTTGTAGTATTAGTTCTCACCTTCAGGTCTTTCACCTGTTTTGAGGTAATTTCTGTATGTACTGTTTATGGTTCTACTATATTTTTTAACCTAATTTTTAACCTAGTTTTTCCATTGTCATGTGTTGAAGACTGTCCTTTTCTTGTTGAATAGTCTTGATACCCTTACCAAAAATCTTTTGGGCATAAATGTGAGAGTTTATTTCAGGGCCCTGTTCTGTGTCATTAGACTCTATATTTTTATATGAATACCTCACTGTTTTGATTATTGTAGCTAAGTAATAAGTTTTAAAAACAGGAAGTAACTGTGCCTCCTTCAATTTTGTTCCTTTTTTTTTTTTCAAGATTGTTTTGGCTACTTAGGGTTTCTTCAGAATTCATATGAATTTCAGGATGGGTATTCTTTTTTTTTTTTTTTTAAATCAGTGGGGTTTTGGTTGAGATTGTAATGTAGAGGAATACAACTAATTTTTGATGGTTGATTTTGTATCCTTTAACTTTGCTGGGTTCATGTATTACTTTTTCTGTATGCAGTCTTTAAGGTCCTCTCCATATAAGATCATATCCTATGAGAACAGGTATTTCTTCCACTTCAATTTGGACACTTTTATTTGTTTTTCTTGCTCTGACTAGAATTCTAGTACTGTGTTGAATGGTAATGAAAATCAGCATTCTTGGCTTGATTTGGTGTTACAGGAAATACTTAACAATTTCGTCATTGAGCGTGATTTAGTTGTGTTTTATATATGGCCTTTATTTTATTGAGAAAATTACCTTCTCTTCCAAATTTATTTTATTTTATCATAAAAGGGTGTTGAATTTTGCCACATCTTGTGTTTTTTTCTTTATTTTGTTAACTTTGTGGTGTATAATATCGATTGATTTTTGTGTGTTGAACCATCCTTGCATTCCAGAAATGAATCTCAAGTGTAAGATTTTTAGTATGATGCTGAGTTTGGTTTGCTAGTATTTTGTTGAGGATTTTTGCATCATTGTTCGTAAAGGGATATTAGTCTGAAGTTTTCAAGTAGTACTTTGTCTTTAGTATCAGGTTAATGCTGGTGTCATAAATTAAGGTAAAGAGTGTTTCCTCTTTTTTAGTTCTTTGGAAATGTTTGAAAAAAATTTCTTTAAGTGTTTTTTAGAATTCATTGTGAAACTGTCAGGTTCAGGGAATTTGTTTATTGGAAGATTTTTGATAAAACAAAATCTCTTCACTTTTTCTTCTCTCTTCTCTCCCTCCCTCCCTCCCTCCCTCCCTTATTTACTTATTTATTTATTTATTTATTTGAGAGATAGAAGGCAGAGATAATTCATATCACTCCCCAGAAGTCTGCAGTAGCTGGGACCAGGCCAGGCTGCAACTGTAAGCCAGGAACCTGATCCAGGTCTCCCTTGTGGGATACTTATTTTCATATCTTTGCCCTGTTCACCTCTCTGATTTTTCTAGCATTCTCACATTGGTTGGTCTGCCTGACAGTATCTTGTGCTCTGCTAGGCTCTGCTCACTTTCCTCCAGCCCTTTCTCTTTCCGTTCCTCAGACCCCATCATTTCTATTGTCCTGTCCTCAAGGTCACTGATTTTTTTTCTTCTGCATACTAAAACTTTCCTGTAAATCCCTCAAGTAAACTTTCCACTCCAGTTGTTACACTTTTTGGCTATAGATTTCTTTATGGTTTCTTTTTAGGTTTTTACCCCTTTATACTTCTTCCTTTTGTTCTTTGAATGTCTTTACAGCAGCTGATAGTAGATTGAGCATCAGGCTTTTTCAGGGACAATATATGTTGATTCATTTTTTTCCCTATGAATTGACCACTCTTGTTTCTTTACATGCCTTTTATTTTTTTAAAAAAATGCACATTTGAATCTAATAATGTAGAAATTCTGGCTGGCGCCATGGCTCAACAGGCTAATCCTCCGCCTCATGGTGCCGGCACACCGGGTTCTAGTCCCGGTCGGGGCGCCGGATTCTGTCCTGGTTGCCCCTCTTCCAGGCCAGCCCTCTGCTGTGGCCCAGGAGTGCAGTGGAGGATGGCCCAAGTGCTTGGGCCCTGCACCCCATGGGAGACCAGGAAAAGCACCTAGCACCTGGCTCCTGCCATCGGATGAGCATGGTGCGCTGGCTGCAGCGTGCTGTCCGTGGCAGGCATTGGAGGGTGAACCAACGGCAAAGGAAGACCTTTCTCTCTGTCTCTCTCTCTCACTGTCCACTCTGCCTGTCAAAAAAAAAAAAAAAGAAATTCTGAAAATCAGATTTTCCTTCTTCCTCTGAACTTGCTGGTTTTATTCCTGTTTTTGTTTGTTTTTCTTTTGGCCTGTGCTGAGGATGAGCCTTGGGGATAAACTTAATGTCTTCTTGGTCTTTTCTGAGCCTGTACCTTTCCCTATGTGTATGCAGTCACTTCCTAATTTTCCCATATACACGGTTGCTGTTGAATGCCCTAGTCTTTAATGTCTGTCTCCAAAAGGGGAAAAGAAAAATACAAGGATGGGGAGAAGAGAAACTTCAGTCAGAGGGGAAGGGGCTTGCCACAGTGTTGGGAGTTGCACTGCAATGGCCATACGCCCCTTTCTACCTCTGTGATCAGGAGCAGTAATCAGCAATCACAGCTTAGACCCCCGATATTCGAAGTCAGGATCCCTTTGCCCACCTTGGCTGCTGTAAGGTCTGCTCAGGAATATGCATACAGCTGCCTGTCCCAGCACTGGGAGTGAGGGATGAGCAACTGCCAGTGTGTTTAAAGCCGATACTGGCAAAATGCAGTGCAGTTTCCCATCCAAACCTTTCCTTGGAAGTTGCAAGCTTTCAGTAGGTATCAGAGTTCCAGAACAGTATATCAGACTGTCTAGGTGGTGAGACAGACCCTGGAGCTTCCTATTGTGCCATCTTTTCAGAATCCCTCCTTCCTAGATGTCTTTTTACTTTGTTTTACTTTTCAACGTTGTTTTATACTCTTTTACTTATTATTTATTTATCTGGTTCATTTCTGTGTCTGCTTTATTTTATTATCTCTTCTTGTGACCAGGGGTCACATTATCTTCCTTTTCTGTGTGTTTTGTAATTTTTTTTTAATGTGAAATAACATTATATAAAAGACTAAGATGGAAGTAAGTAATATTTATCTCCGGGAGAGAGCTTATCTCTTCTTCCAGGTTTTCAGATTTGGGGACCAAGTCGGATTGCTCTACATTTGATGTGGATCTGACCTTTGGCAGGTCTTATGTGATTGCGTTTTTCACAGCCTTTAAATATCCTGAGGGCGGGTTCTGGAGGTGTCTTCCACAGAGAAAGCTGAAGATGCCTCTGTGCTTTCTCACAGAGCCACAGTCTTCAGCCCTGAGAAGGAGCACGTTTTCCGCTCTTCACAACCGGGTTGCTCACTCCTGGTCTCTGCAGTCCTCTCCTGTGGCTCTGGAGGGCTCTGGAGGGCTCTGGCTCCTCTGCCCTCCCCTGGACCCCCAGGGCAGCTACATCATGTGGTGTCTCAGCTGATCTCCCTCAGCTTTGCTGTGCTCCCTCTGTTGCTGAGTGTACTCAGAGGGACGTCACTCAGTTTCACTGTGCTCTCTCGGTTTTACTGCCCCTCACTGCGTGTTGACAGAGATTGGTTGCCAAACTCACAGGTGTGTGTCTCTGCTTTGCAAGGCTGCTTTGCCCCAGCTTTGGTGTGCCCTTCATTACCTGTGGGAATCAGTGGATGAGTGGGCGTTCACATTCTGCTGCAAAGTGCTCCCTGTAATTTTAGTTTGTCCTTAACTCTACCTGCAGTCACTCCAGGTTTGACTACTTTCTCATTTGTCTAAGGTAGGTTCTTTAACCTCTTGCTTCTCTACCAGACCTCCTGAAAGTCTTGTTACTTTCTGAAACTTGCTTCATTCCTGTTTCCTTTTACCCTTAGTTCTTGGATTTTTTTTTAAAAAATAAAAATACACAGGTGATCTGGCATATTTTGGATAGTGTACTGATGGTTTTTTTCTTGTGAACTTCTTCTACTTAAAATATGGGTATTTAAAAAAAAATACTCAGTGACAGACACTGCTTTCCTAAATAGAGAATATACCTTCATCAACTTTGTTTATTATCATATTTGTTATTGATATGCTACATTTGTGAAGTACTTATTGAGTACCATGAACTGTCTATGTATCTTCTATTTTCAATCTTAATTAATATAAAGATAAGAGAATTCATGTATTTCATAGATATGTATCTTCTTATTTATTGCCTACAAGTTTCAATAGCTTTATATCATCTCGATTTTCGGAGAAGAGAGTAAGTAGGAAGATTGATATTACATAGCCAGTTACTGACACATTTAATTCAGCATTGTCCAACTTTGGAACAGAATGGCAAGTTCACAAAGATGGGCAGATGTATTACATAAATGAATCAAAGCATATGGGGTATGAGAAAAACAACAACACAAGTCTGATGAATGACAGTTAACACTTAGCCTAGATGCCGACAAAAAATAAAGACTACTAGCTCTGTGGCAAACTCTTTTGGAGAGTCTTAGAGGCTCCAATAATCCTAATTTTCTGAGTTTTCAGTAGAAGCCAGAAATAAGTATTTTTCATTTGGAAACTTAGCTTGCACATGTTGGTTGTTATTTTAAATAAAAACAAAATAAAATCCAGTGTGCAGATCCACATGCTAAGTCTGAAATGAAACAGGTCTATAGGCCCCAACTGTTCTCTGGGCTGCCAGTTGCAATCTGTAATAGTCTGGGTTCTTTGAAATTATTAAGCCTTTCTGTCTCTCAGTGCCCAGGTTAATGCCTTCCTTTCATGTGTGCACCACTTAAAGAAGGAAATGAAGACTGCACCAGAATGGATGTGCTTTATTCACTGCTTTTATGAGTTTTTCCATTTTAGAAGCAATGTACCAAAAGGTTCCTAGAAATGGAGTTTTTTGAAACGCTGAATTATTTTATCTGCATTTATAAGCAACAGGGCCATGTCTGACATTATATTGATGTACGGGTCAAGGTATTCTTAAATGTTAGTTCATTAAGCATGACTCTCCCTCTCCCATTCTTCTGTATTACAGCTTTCACTTTCAGAAGAGCAGAATGAAGTAATGAAAAATGGCTGTGAATCTAAAGAGCTGGTCTACCTCGTGCAGATTGCTTGTCAGGTAATTTTGTATTCTCCATTTCACATAAAGTTAATGAGAATTATTTTGAGTTTTTAATTTCCTTTATACAGTATCTTTCTCAAATTGCCAAAGGATTATAACCCATGGAAACTTACATAATATTGAAGTGAAATTGAGCAGGCATTGTGGCATAGCAGGTTAGGATGCTGCTTGGGATGCCCACCTGCCGTACTGGAGCACTAGGTCGAGTCCTAGCTGCTCTGCTTCCTACCCAGCTCCCTGCTGATGCGTCTGGGAGGGCAGTACACGATCCTCTAGTACTTTGGTAACTGCCACCCATGGGAGACCCACATGGAGTTCTAATGACTCCTGGCCTTAGCCTAGCCTACCCTAGGCTGTAAAAGCCATTTGGAAATGACCAGTGGATTGAAAATACCTTTCTTTCAGTCTCTCCCTCTTTTTGTGTCACACTACCTTTCAGATAAATAAATCCTTAAAAATAGAAAAGCAAACAAAGGGGTGCACTTGAAACAGCAGTTAGGTTGCTGTTTGGGACACCTGCGTCTCATAGTCTGGTTTGAGTCTGACTGCTCAGCTTCTGATGCAGCTTCCTGTGGTTACGTACCCGCAGAGGCTGCAGATGTCGGCTCAAGTACTTGGATTCTTGCCACCATGTGAGTGAACCTGGACTGAGCTTCGGCTCTTGATTCCAGCCTGGCCCAGCTCTAGCTGTTGCAGGCTTTTGGGATAAGAGCTAGCAGATGCAAGAGCTCTCTCCATCTGTTTCTTTCCTTCTGTCTCTCTGCCCTTTAAATAAAATAAAAATAAGTAAATTTTAAAATTTTTAAGAAAATGAATGGTATCATTTTAAAAGGAAATAGGCTATTTCAGAAAGTTTGTGAAAATGGAATTAAAAGATGTTTATTTTGATAAAAAATTTTTTGAATTATATTTTTTCACAATACACATTTTCCATTAACTTTATGAAGACTTCTCATATACAACTTCAAAAATTTTACAGTTTCAAAAAAATTAAGTTAGGGCTACAGTTAGGTTAGGGCTAGAACAAATAGCTTTTGATTCCCTTTTCCACGAACTTTTTGAAGTATCCTCATAATGTGTTCAGACACACTGCGTGGAATGTGTGATTTAGCATCACAACTACTCTGCATTTTCCCTAAGGCTTTGAGCACTTAGGAATAAGCAACAGTGACTATACTAATAGATACCTTACTTTATCTCCTCCGTGTTAACATTTCTACATGCACTTAGAGATGACGTGATCAATTTAGTAACACTGGTTTTGCAGTTACTAATTTACAACCTTAAGTGAAAATACTTCTTTAAGAGTAAAAGAAAGGTATAATTTATTGGTCATTAGGTTACATGAAATAGCAGTTGATCATGTACAAAAAAACAGTGAACCAAGTTTTTTCTGCCTTAGATGCTCACTCATATTTTCTAACCAATAAGATGTGTGTGTGTGTGTTTGAAGTTTGCTGTTTCTTGATTAGAACTTTTTGAGGGTAATTTTATGACTTGCTCCTAATAAGATTTTTAAATATGTCAGTTGTAGTATTACATCCTCCATCATATAAGCACTTCGTATAATTCTTTATTTATTTTACATTCATTGAGCCTTCTTCCTGTTAGTGAATTAGTCATTGTGAAATGAGTATTTTGGAGGAAATCGTTCTTCTATACAAAGTTTTTTGTTTTCTTTGAGAGACAGTAAGATTCACAACATTTATGATTTTTCTCAAAAAATGTTAATCAAGTACATGAAGTTAAAATTAAAAGTTTTAATGCTTATATCATAAAGGAAATACTTAAGTTCTCAGGTTTGTTGATGCTGAGGGAACTGTTTCCAGATTAAGTGCTTTTACTTTTAGGTGTCAGTATATGGGATTGGAAATCAAATTTTACTTGTATTAAATAAGATGGCCTAAGTCACATAGCATTCGTGTCTTTTAACACATAGTATTTATATGTTTTATTCTGTCACAGTTTCTTTGAGGAAGTAGGCTGCTTTAAATCACTGTCACTAAGTTGCATGTAATATTTTGTACAAATGCTTCTGTTAGGTGAGTTTACTTTTGGTGGTACTATGAAGAACTTTTTTTGATCAACTGTTACTACTAGTGAATACAAGTGTATCTTGTTTATCTAGAGTACAGGGTTGGGTTGTCAGGAGTGAATTCACCAGTCCCTGTACAACCTAACTTGTTCTACCATGCTCCTCCCGCCTGCCTTCTGCACAGACTTAACTCCCTTAAGCCCAGAGACCTGTTGGGATCTGCACCCCAAAACTTGTTACCAGTGTGACAGGCAATCTAGACTCCACAGAGACAACACTGATAGGGTGTCCTTCAAGAGAGCAGTGGTTCCAAAAAGGTTCCTTTTCTAGATTGTGGATCTTCAGATTGGTCGTTCTGCGATTTTCATTTCGTTTCCTGAAAGCCAGGGTCAGCTTGTGAAATGTTGTTAAACAATATGCTAAATATGAAATGTCAACCCTCACTCTAAACTTCCCTTTTCAGAGCATCAGATGAACACTTTTTTGGGTTTTATGGTGGCTTTCTGATTCTGGTAGTCCACTGAAAAGCAAAGTTGAAAGTTGTTACATACTGTTCATGATTGCCTGCCCATATCCTATCTGAAATACCATGATTGTTTATGAAAAGAATCCTTGATAAAGCTATATACAGTTTGGCTTGGAAAAAAAAATTAATTTATCTATATTCTGTATAGCATCCAAGAATGATAATATTTTTATTCCTGTGAGCAAAATATTAAAATATCTATGCTTTTTTCAAAATGAACTTCAAAAGATAAGCATGGTGTTTAGATACCATGTATTGGAATGTTAGTTATTTGTTTGTACCTCATGTATTAGTGACCTAGATAGGTTATTATTTACTTGTAAATATCTTGTTAAGCTAATTAAAAACATTCAGACTACTCAACATACTATTTACTACATCAAAGTAGTAATTTACTGTATTGTAATAATGCCATTGAACCTCTTCTCTGTTTCACTGTAAGTAATGTTTGATGGATTCCCACGGCTAATCATATGTCACCAGAAGTCATATTAAACTGGAATAATTTTTTATAACTAAGACTCATAATCAAACCCTCTAATTATGTAGACGAGGAAACTGAGGCTCACCTTACTGAGGTGGCTGTCCTAAGCTACATGGAATCTTAGTAGCAGGATCTACTAAGGACATTAGCTTCCTAGCTCCCAGCTTTTTCTACATCTCCTTGGAATTTTCAGTTTAGAACAGATTTAAGAAATTGCTTAGTCTTCAGATAAGGTCATCATTGTATACTTCACACTGATGTAATCTGTTCCAGAAGCAATTCAATGATTTCTATTTTTTATTTATTTTTATTTTTTTAAATTTATTTTTCTTTTTATTTGACAGATAGAGTTAGACAGTGAGAGAAAGAGACAGAGAGAAAGGTCTTCCTTCCATTGGTTCACCCCCGAAATGGCCGCTATGGTCGGAGCTACACTGATCCGAAGCCAGGAGCCAGGTGCTTCCTCCTGGTCTCCCATGCAGGTGCAGGGCCCCAAGCACTTGGGCCATCCTCCACTGCCTTCCTGGGCCCCAGCAGAGAGCTGGACTGGAAGAGGAGCAACTGGGACTAGAACCTGGCACCGGCATCCATATGGGATGGCGGCGTCGCAGGTGGAGGATTAACCAAGTGAGCTACGGCGCTGGCTCTGATTTCTATTTTTTAAATAGTTTGCACCTGAAGTTGTTTATTTAATAAAAAAGTTTAGGTTCTTCCTTTTTACCCCCTCTTCTCTTATTCTCTTAACTTAGAACTGGCAAATGGCTATCATCTTTTTCCTTTTTGGCAAACGGTACTAATTTCTTCAGGTCTTATTTTGAACCTTTTCATTGTGGCTGTGCCTGCTTTTTAGATATTTTATTCCTTTTTAGATAACCCAAACATGTAAACCATTGTGTCCCATGAATAGATACAAATCTGGCAGGTATTTCTTGATCGTGTGTGTGTATAGTACACAGATATTGTGACAAGTAGTATGTAATTTAATTCCGACAACAGCTTTGTGAGACCAGTGGCCTTGTTTTCATCTTAGAGATGGTAAAGCAAAGATCTAAGATAGTACATAACTTTCCAATGTCATAAAATTAAAGGACCAGGAGTTTAGGCCATCCTACCATTGTACCATTTTCTAATATGATTTGGTTGGCTACCCTAAAATTGCACGTATATTCAAAGTGTTAAGAATTATATAAGTACACTGAAACTGACCATCTAGTTTGTTTAATTACAGTGGACAAGGGCCTTATATAACATTCATATCTATATCTATGTAATCTACTAAATTAATCTACCTATATACATTTAAATGAACTTTACAGGGAGAACATTTGAGGTAGTAGTTAAGATACTACTTGGGATGCCTGCATCCCGTGTCGGAGTGCCTGGATTTGAGGCCTAGCTCTGCTTCAGATTCCAGCTTCCTGCTAATGTGCACCCTGAGTGGCAGCAGGTCTTAGGTCTCTGCCACCCACATGGGAGATACAGATTGAGTTCCTGGCTCCTAGCATCAGCCTGGCACACCCCAGCTGTTGTGTGCATTTGGGAAGTGAACCGGTGGATGGAGGAGATTCATATTCTCATTCTCTCTCTCTCTCTAATAAAAAGAAAATAAATAAAAATTAAAATTAAACCTTATAATTTGGAGGCCCTGAGGAAGGATAGTCAAGGCCGACTGAGTGCAATCCCAGGGTAATAGATGCAGTCTTAGTAATAGTGAAATACTTCACAGCTGACATAGCATGGGCCCAAAACAGTGAGAACAGATGCTAATCATACAGATTTCATGTAGCCTTGTTGGTGTGTTTCAGCTGAATAGTGTCCATGGATAACAGCACTCTCAGATACCTTGAAGAATAGATCTGTAACACCCAGTTGGAACCCTCAGTTCTCTTTCTTTCACACTGTTCATGCTTAGAGTATGTTATCTTAACTAATATTCCTTCCCTTATCTTTTTGTTCTGTTCTCCAAGTAAACAAACAAACAAAATATCTGTTATAGAGAACAAACAGATCAGCTTCTGTGGATGAAGAAATGCTGTCTTCAGTTTGTTTCTGAAGTTGATCAGTCGCTCAGCCTACTGCTTTTTCCTCTGCAAATCACATACTTCTCAAAAATCTTAATGTAAAATTATTGAAAATTGACAAAAATCCTAGGAAATTCAGGAATATGTCATGATAGATATAGAAAGAAAACCTTACTGTTTCCAGATGCTGAATATTTAATGATCTAAAAGTGAAGAAAATTAGATAAACCCTGATTGATTATGGAGCACAACTGCATAGAATAAACATTTGTGAGTATAATGTCCAGGGCGTTGAATCCTTAAACCAGGTAGTGTGCTGCTTTATTCTTTGGCAGATAAGTAAGCATCAGCTACTCTTTAAAAACATTGTTTTTCAAACTTCCATCTTATTTGAAAGGAGTTGGATAGAGAGAAAGAGAAAGAAGAAGCGATCTTCCATGTACTGGTACATTCCTTCAAATGCCCAAAACAGCTAGTGAGGAGCTGAGCCAAACCCGGGAGCCCAGAGCTGTGTTATTGCTGGGTGATGCAAGCAGCATCTTAACTGCTGTGCTGAATGCCCACTCCTAAGTATTAATTTTAAAATGACTAATTTAAACCTAACTGCTATGGGAATTGATTTTAACATGTATCCTAATGAAAATCCTGTTTGATCTTTTCCTTCCATAAGTACAGTTTTGTGGTATAACTATTGCTTAGTAAAACAATTAATATTTTATCATCTCATTGTCAACTCTAGAGTAGTTGATATTAATGATTCCTACTGAAGTTGGAGAATATGAAGTCATATTAACTACTTTTTGATACAGAATCATTTAATCATTTATTTTTTCTAAAAATCAAGAATTGTATTTATCTTTATAGTCATCTGAAGTCACATTCAGGTTATGGGAGGTGGGGTAAACAGTTGGTTTCAGGGTTGTGCTTCCCTGCCTCAAAGCATCTCCTGTTCTCTTATGTTCCCATGCTTGAAATTCCACCAGAAACACACTCCGTGGTATTCAGTATCTCCTCCTCTGCTCAGTCCACTTAGAAAATGCGGTTGCTATGGGAGTGGGGGTGAGTGCTAATGCTGGTAGAGCATCTGTGTACCGACAGAGTGTCTAGGCAGATCGCCAGCGTTCGGGTTAACTCTCCGGATGCTTCTGCGGATCAGCAGCACTGTCATGCCCATTTCACTGTAGCTGCTGCGTAAGATTGGGAGTAATGTATAAGGTTCTGCATTTAAGAAAGGGTGAAGCTGAGATTCAAATCAGGTCTCTTTTTTGTTCTCTTTTGTTCACATATAAGCATACTTCAAAAAGTTCATAGAAAAAATGCAATTAAGAGATAAGTTTAGAGGCCAATGTTGTGGTACAGTGGGTTAAGTCACTGCCTGCGACAGTGGCATCCTAAATGGGCACTGGGTTTGAGTCTCCACAGCTTCACTTCTGATCCAGCTCCCTTCTAATGTCCCTGGGCAAGCAGAAGATGGCTGAACTACTTGGGCCTGCTGTTACCCATGTGGGAGACCTCGGTCAAGTTCCTGACTCTTGGCTTTGGCCTGGCCCAGCCTTGGCCATCGTAGCTATTTGGGGAGTTGAGCCAGTGTATGGATGCTTTTCTCTCTCTCCCCCCACTCCCTCTGCATTTCAAATAAAATAAATATTTAAAAAAATGTGAAAACAAAAGAAAGGCAGGTTTCAAGGCGGGTGTTTGTCCTGTTGGGTGGCATGCTGCTTGGGACACCCACATCTCCTGTGATGCCTAGGTTTAGTCCTGGATCCGTTCCCAGTTCCAACTTTCTGCTAACGTGCTTCCTGGGAGACAGCAGATGATGTCTCCAGTGCTTGTGTTCCTGCCACCCATGTTGTAGACCTGGACTAAGTTCCCAGCTCCTGACTTCGGCATGGCCTAGCCCCAGCTTTTGTAGACATTTGGAGAGTGAACCAGCCGATGAGAGCTCTCTGTCTCCGTCTTTCAAATTAATAAAAATCTTAAACAATACATTTATTTTGTTACAGAAAAATATTGAAATCCATGTACATGAGAGGACTTCAAAGAGTTCTTATAGCAGAGAAATAAGCATTATTTTATTTTCCATGAATTTTTTAGTACTCTTTTATTTAAAGAGATAATTGTTCATCAGTTCTTTTCCAGATAAACTCCCTATGTTAAAGGAACTTATAAGGACATGTAGAATTGTGGAACCCACGGTGACTCATCATTGTAACCCAAAGTCCATAGTTTACACTACCATGTACTCTTGGGATTATATATGCCATGAGTTTGGACAAATGAATATGACATGTCCAATGTTGTGATGATATACAGAGTAGTATTACTGCTTTAAAAATCCTCTGTGCTTTGCCTTTATCCCCCACCCTACCGTTAACCTCTTCCAGAACACTAACATTTTTATGTATTAATGGTTTTACTTTTTCTAGAATGTTACATCATTGGAATCATATAGTATCTAGTCTTTTCATATTTTTTTACACATTAATATGCATTTAATTTCTTCCATGTCTTTTCATCCTCAGTAGCTGTTTTTTTTCTTTCCTTTTCCTTATCCTTTTCTGATATATTTATTTATTTATTTGAGAGACAGAGAGGACGAGGAGAGGCAGAGAGGAATAGAGAACAAGAGAGCTTCCATCTGCTGGTTCACTCCCCAGGTGGCTGCAGTGGCCAGCACTGAGCCATGCTGAAGCCTGTTGGCCATCAGCAGGGAGCTGAATCAGAAGTGGAGCAGCCGAGATACAAACTGGTGCCTGTTTGGGATCTCATCATCACAGGAAGTGGCTTTAACCACTATACCACAACACTGGCCCCACCAGCAGCTCATTTCTTTCTATAATAATCAATATTCCATGGTATGGTGCATCACAATTTATTCATCCATTCATCTGCTTTAGGATGCCTTGGTCACTTCCAGCTTTTGGTAATTTTCAATGAGGCTGTTGTAAACTTTTCTGTAAGTAGGATTTTGTTCATTTCATTTTCAGTTCATTTTGGTAAATATCAAGGAATGCACTTGCTTGACTGCATTAAGCATATGCTTAGTTTTGTAGAAAGCGTCAACCTGGCGGCTGGGATTTTGGCACTGCGGGTTAAGCTCCTGCTTGCAATGCTAGCAACCCATATAAGTGCTGATTCGAGTTTCAAGTCTGAGCTGTTCCACTTCTGATTCAGTTTCCTGCTAATGCACCTGGGAAAGCAGTAGAAGACCGCTTAAGTGCATGGGCCTCTGCCACATACACGGGGGACCTGCATGGAACTCCTGCCACATCCCCAGCCATTGCAACCATTTGGGGAGTGAACCAGCAAATGGAAGATCTCTCCCCACTCCTACCATGTGTGTGTGTGTTTCTGTCTGTCTCACTTTCTCTAACTGCCTTTTAAGTAAATAAATGTATCTTTAAAAAATAAAAAACCTGCCCCACAGCTTCCAAAGTTACTGAGCCATTTTGCATTTCTCCCAGCAGAAATGCCTTGTCAGCAGTTATTATTGCTAGTGTTAGCCATTCCAGCAGGTTTGTTGTTTCAATTTGTAATTCTCCTTCTAATGACATAAATGTTGTGCGTATTTTCATATGCTTATTCACATCTGTATATCTTTTTTTTTTTTTTTTGACAGGCAGAGTTAGACAGTGAGAGAGAGACAGAGAAAGATCTTCCTTCTGTTAATTCACCCCCTAAATGGCTGCTAAGGTTGGTGCGTTGCACTGATCCAAAGCCAGGAGCCAGGTGCTTCCTCCTGGTCTCCCATGCGGGTGCAGGGCCCAAGGACCTGGGCCATCCTCCACTGCTTTCCCGGGCCACAGCAGAGAGCTGGACTGGAAAAGGAGCAACCGGGACAGAATCCAGTGCCCAACCGGGACTAGAACCTGGGATGCTGGCACCGCAGGCAGAGGATTAGCCTAGTGAGCCACGGCACCAGCCTGTATATCTTCTTTAGTGAGATGTCTATCCAAATATTTTGCCCATTTTTTAAAAGATTTATTTATTTACTTGAAAGTGAAAGTTAGACAGGAGAGAAGGAGACAGAGAGAGAGAGGTCTTTTTTCTGCTGGTTCACTCCCCAATTGGCCACAGTGGCTGGAGCAGTGCTGATCCAAAGCCAGGAGCTTCTTCTGGGTCTCCCACTCGGGTGCAGGGACCCAAGAACTTGGGCCATCTTCTGCTGCTTTCCCAGGCTGCAGCAGAGCTGGATCGGAAGTGCAGCAGCCAGGGCTTGAACTGGTGCCCATATGGGATGCTGGCACTGCAGGCGGCGGCTTTACCCACTACACCACAGTGCCAGCCCCTGCCCATTTTTAAATTGAGTTGTTTGTTGCTATTAAGTTTTAAGAGGTCTTTGTATATTACGGATATCTTGTAATTAGATGTATCTTGTAAATATTTCCTTCTAATCTATGGCTAATTTTCTCATTTTCTTGACATTATCATTTACAGAACAGAAATTTTAGATTTTAAAGAAGCACAGCTTATCAGTCACTTATGCAGTAAATTGTGCATTTCGTGTTGTATTTAAAAAATCATTGCCATAACCAAAGTCACCCAAATTTTCTCCTTTGTTACCTTTTAGGAGTTTTGCGGTTTTTATTTTGTATTAGGTGTGTGATTCATTCTAATTTAATTCTTGTGAAGGATATAAGTTCTGTGTCTAGATTTAGTTCTCTGCAAGTTGATGTCTAGTTGTTCCAAACCATTTTAAAGACTCTGTTCTCCAGTGTATTACCATTTTTTCTTAGTCAAAGATTAATTGACCTTATGTGGATCTCTTTTCTCTTCTGTTGATATGGTTCTCTATTCTTTTGCCAATTCCATGGTGTCTTGATTACTATAACTTTATAGTTAAGTCTTGAATTTGGGTGGTATCAGTTCTTTGAATTGGTTTCTCTTTCAATATTGTGTTGCTATTCTGGATCTTTTACTTCTCTGTTTAAACTTTAGAAACACTTTTTTGATAACAGAAAAATTGTTAAGATTTTCCTTGGGAGTTAATTGAATCTAAATATCATTGAGAAAAACTGATATCCTGATATATACAGTGTTCTTATCCATGAACATGGACTATCTGTCCATTTATTCAGGTCTTTGACACCTTTCACCTGAGTTTTGTAATTTTCCTTAAGTAGATCTTGGACATTTTTTAATGATCTATGTCATTTTTGGTATGCTAGAACAAATACCAATACTTTTTAAGTTTCAAATTCCATTTACTTGTTGCTATTATACAGGAGAGTGACTTTTGTATGTCATTCTTATATCCTGGAACTTTGGTATAATTGCTAATTAGTTTTAGAAGTTTTTTGGTTAATTCCTTTGAATTTTTTTACATAGATGTTTCTGTCATCTGCAAATAAAGACAGTTATATTTCTTTCTAATCTAAACACCCTTTACACCACATAACCAAGTTGCAGTCAATAGTGGAGTATGTATATGATGGTGGTTCCATAAATTACATATATAAGATTATAGTGGAGCTGAAAAATTTCTTTCACCTGTTGATACTATAGTTGTCATATCTTAGCTCAACACATTACTCATGTATATGTGTTGAAGCTAGTATGAACAAACCTACTGTGGTGCCTGTTATATAAATATATAGCACATATAATTATGCACAGTACATACTACTGATAATGATAATAAACAACTGTAGTACTGGTTTATATATTATATTGTAGTTTTAGAAATTTCTTAAATTTGAGAAACATAGACAGAGAAAAATATCTATCTGGTTACCCAAGTGCCTGCAACAGCCTGGGCTGGGCCAGGCAGAAGCAAGGAAGCAGAAACTCAATTCAGGTTTCCCACATGGGTGGCAAGGAACTATAGCCATCACTGCTGCCTCCTAGGGTCTGTGTTAACTGGGAGCTGAGTCACAGGCTGGAGCTGGAAATTGAACCAAAGGTACTCTGTTGTAGGAAGTGGGCATATTACCCACTAGACACCTGCCACTATGTTATACTTTGTGTTGTATCTTAGAATGTATTCTACTTATATATAAAAAGAGTTTACTGTAGGACAGTGTGCCGTATTACACTGGCACCAGCCTCATACATCTCATGTGTGTTACAATTCTTGATGGCATCAAGAGGCCACATTGAATGATTGACTTATACTGTGAGGTTTGTATAAGTACATTTTGTTCATGTAAGAATGAAATTGTTTAACTGCATTTCTCAGAAAATTCCTACATGATAAGTGACACATGACTGTACTTTCTTTTCTGAAAATGTTAGCTAGGAATTCCAGTACTGTATTAAAAAGCAATTATAACGGGACATTTGGTCTTATTTATGATCTCAATGGAAAAACAAGCTTATCATCAAATATGAGGTTAAGTAAATGTTTTTTGTAGATATTCTTTTTCAAGTTAGGGAAATTCCCATTTACGTAATGGTTACTGAATAGGTATAGGATTTTGTTAAATGGTTTTGTATTTCATTGATTTGATAGTGTGACTTTTCTTTAACTTGTTGATGTGATGGACTGCAGTAGTTGATTTTTGAGTGTTGAGCCAACCTTGCATACCTAAGATAAATCTCACCTAATTATGGAGTACAGTAGTATTTATACATTGTTGGATTCAAATTATATTGTTGAGGATTTTTGAATGTCTGTTCTGAAAGACACTGGTTTTTAGTTTTCTTCCATTTTTTTTTCTGTGTACTTTTGCTATTTGGGTGAGATGAAAACTATTCCTTCTGTTTATGTCTTTGGAAGAGACTTTAGAGTTGGTATAATTTGTTCCTTAAATGTTTGGTAGAGTTTATCAGTGAATCTGTCTAGGTTTGTTGCTTTTTTATTTTAGGAAAGATATTCATTATTAATTTAATTTCTTAAATAGATGAAGGCCCGTATAAATTGTCTGTGTGTGTTGGTGGGTGAGTGGGGGAGTTTTGGAAGGTTGTTTCCTTCGGATTTCCAGATTTGTAGGCATAGAGTTGTTCTGTATGTTTTTATTGTCCATATTATCTGCCATGATGCTCCTCTTTTATTTCTGTCATATTTTTCTCTTTATTTTTTTTCAACTTGTCTAGAAATTAATTTTATCAAAGAATAAACTTTGGTTTTATTAATTTGCTCTATTGATTCCCTAAGTTCATGTTCATTGATTTCTGCTCCATTTTTATTGTGTGCCTGATTACTTTAGATTAATTTGCTCTTCTCATTCTAGTTTCCTAAGATGAAACATAGCTGACTGATTTCAGATCTTTCTTTTCTAACTTAAGCTTTTAATACTGTAAATTTCCTTCTAACCACTGCTTTCACTATGTATCCCACAAGTTTGGAAAAGTTGTATTTTCATATTCGTTTAGTGATTTGCCTTGATATTGTCTTTTGTCAAAATGCATACATATGATTTATTATTTTTATCATAGCAAATATAATTGGTTTCCTTCAGGTATTGCTTTTTGAGCTCTGGAAGTTTAAACAAAAGGCGTTTCCAGTGGCTGAGGGTTCTGTGCTACAATGTGAATAGCCTTGTGCAGACCATTGCAGTGGTTTTGGAAAGGAGTAACCATTGGTTTGATGTAATTACATCGCTTTGTAAAAAGTCACACTGTATTTACTAATATGGCAAATGTCAGGGAGGGTCTTGCTCTGTGGCCTGGGTACCAACTGAAACTTAAATGGAAGAACAAGCCCAAATTGTCTGGCTGTTCATCCCAATGTCTTGGCTGGGGAAGAGGAGGAAACCTTTCCCGTATGGAACCCAGGACCTGCTGAGGCTTGGCGCTAACCCAGAGGAGCAGCACTTTTACCTTGCTTCACTCCTGCCCTGCAGCACAACCATTGTGTGCGATTTTCACTGTCACAGGGCAAGAGGAGACAAAGGTGATTTCACATTGAGAAACACATGACAGAGATTAGAAATGAGAACTATATGTCCCAGCCAGGGGAGAATAGTAACCTAGAGATTATAAAATCAGTACAGCAGCCCCCAGCTGGGTCAGCTGCAGCGTGTGCTCTCACACTCAGGCCTGCCACGGGAGCTGAGCAGAAGCATTTCAAAAGCAAAAGACACCACAGGAAAGACTTCGTCAGGACAAGGCCCTGTGACCCCACAACGTATATGTGCTCATGGGCATGTGAATACCTAAGGCAGGGAATACGTGTCCCAGGAAGACGCAGTTGGTCATGGCTCACTGCCAGCTCTAGCTGTCACCTAGGTGATGAGAGGTGAGGGGGAAGAATAATGTGCACCAGGAAGGAGATGCAGGGCAAAGTAGCAGAACGAAATACCAGGGACACACAGATGAATGCCTTAAAGGAGTTAGCTTTATTTCTCTGCCACAATAAAAATGCAGGAATGCATGCAAATTCCTGTAGCCTTTGTCTTTGGCTGCGGTTGCAAGAGCTGTACAGTGAATCCTCAAGGCTGGTTCTGCGGGGGAAGCTCAGATGGTGTGAGCAGCACAGGGACAGATGGCACATGGAGTTGCAGCACCTTTGGCCTCCACCTTTTATTTCCTGGGAGTTAAAACTCCTTATTTGAGCCTCCTCCCCCAAAGACTTGTTGACATGTTGGAAAGAGGCCTAGAGTCAAATCAGGGACTGTGTGTGAATTCTGGCTCCATTCCTAACTTTGTGGCCTTGCATATGTCACTTCTCTGATGCCTATCCTTAAGAATCAAATATATAGAAAAGCTTCTGACACCTTGTGGGTGGTCAGTGCATGGGGAATGGATCTAGACTTGTGGCCTTCGAGGAAAACATGTGTCTGGCGGCTTGTAGGTTTTTGTAGGCCTTGGTCTTTTATGGACTCCCTTTATGTCAAGCACAGCAGTTCTGGAAATGGATGGGGCATCAGTGCACAGTCATGCTCTCAGTTGTTTTTTTTCCTAGCAGTCAGACCAGTAAGCTTCTGAACTTATTTCAAAATGTGGACCTTCTTTTCCAAATATCTTTAGTTTCTGTAGGCTATTTTCATGGTTTCTTTCTTGGTTCAAGTTGTTTGGGGCTCAAAATTTGGGTGCTCCAGGATCCTCTAGGTGGTTTGAATTTCAGATCATATTAAGATGAAGGTTTTAAAGTGAGATTGTACTCAGTTTGTTGATAATTGAATTACATGTTAAACTATAACCAAGGGAGCAAGTGTGTAGCCTAGTGGATAGGATATTCACATCCCATATTGGAGTACGTGGGTTTGATTTCTGACTCTGGCTCCTGACTCTAGCTCCTGATTCCAGCTTTATTCTACACCAGGGGAAAAGCAGTGATGGCTCAAGTAGTTGGGTCCTTTCACCTATATAGGAAACCCAGATTATATTTCAGGCTTCCAGTTTTGGGCCCAGCTGATGCAGTCATTTAGAGAGTGAACCAATGGATAGGAACTCTAACCTTCCATCTCTGTCTCTCTGCCTCTGAACTGAGTAAAATAAATATAACTGATAAAGAAGTCATTTGGCCAAATTAATGCTTCATGGTGAAACACAAGCTGGGAATTGGGAACCTAGTCCTAGGCCTGTTTCTGCCATTAGCTGGCTGTGTCCTTGGCTACCCATTCCACAACACTTCATAAGTTGGGAAAGAGACTGAATTAAATTAGCCGATCTCTTCCAATTCTAAGATAGTTAACTATTTTTTGGCAATAGTTTTGGAGGTCGACAGGGTCTTTTGCCTTGCCAGGAGAGTCCAAAAGTAAGTTTGAAAACTACAGCTTTGTGTTACCGAAGACTAGGTCACCGCCAGGCTGGAAGTCCTGCCATTATTTCTTTCACCGGAGTGGTCCACTTCCCCCTTCACATAGTTTACCATACTTCTCTCCCCTGGCCACAGCTGTGAACCAACCAAGGGACTGACAATGTTGAATTTTACCAATGTATTTTTCTTATGTCAGGACAGAGCATTGGGGTCTTTATGGGCCTTGGCAGTCAGTCAAAGTCAGTCAGAGGCACATATAGACAGCTTTTCTCACAATTCAGCTATTTGGGATCTTTTAAAAGCACCTAGGTTGAGAGATGTTTGTGTAGTCTCAGTCAGCTTGGCCTTTCTGCTTCTGCCCCACATAAAATCTTTCTCTGTATGGTCAGCATGCTAGGCACAGGCTTGAGGGTTTGGGAACAATGCCATGGAAAACTGGGTACCATCCCTCCTGGGTCTAGTAGACTTGTGGTTCAGTTTGAACTTAGAAAGCCCAGTTTTTCTTGTTGTTAATGGGAGTTTGATCTAGAGAATCCATTTGCTATTTCTTCTCTTGATGACCTCCCTCTGTCCAATGCTCTGGACTGCCTTAACTATGGGTGTTTTTATCTAACTTAACCCCACCAGTGTATTCATGAGATTATGACAGCAGGGTTGTTTATGTAGAAATAAACACAATATGCATTTACCTAGAGTTTCTTCTGATTACTTAAAATAAAATGCTCAATATGGGGATGAGGAAGAGAAGACAACTAAATGGTTACAGAGGTGCAGAAATACTGTTTGTAGCACACAGCTAGTATCAGATCAGGGGATAAAACCTATTTATGGTAGCCCTGAAGTTAGTGCTGTTCACCTTAGCTCGCTGCATCCCCAGAGAATGAGAGAATCAGCCTCTATCTAGTCAGGAAATTAAGCGGTGCCATTCTTAGAGTTCTCAATATATTTGTTAGAATCAGACTCAGCTGCCTGTGCCAGAACATTGGGAACACCAGTGATGGAACTTACTTATCTCATCCTTCAAAGCAGTGTAGAGGCAAGCAGTCCAGGGCTAGCACGTTAGCCCTCTGTGGCGGTTAGGGAGTGGGCTCTTTGTACCTTTCTGTTCTAGCACCCTTGCACAGCAGCTTTCATCCTCAACGTAACCTCATGGCCCAAGCTAACTGTTGAGAGTGCCAGCCACCTTGGACGTGTTCCACGTCAATGGCAGGAGGAATTCTCTTCCCAGAAGAGTTAGTTTCCCTAAAAGAGAATCCAGTTGTCCTATACTCTTCTGCAAACATTCTACTTGCAATAACTTAGTCATACGGTCTGATTAGCTGCCAAGGGGTCTGGAAAATGTAATCCATTTAAGTTGTAAGCATTGAAGTCTGAATAAAAGCAAAGTCCTCTACCTAATAAAGAGCACATCTGGCAGTCAGTAGCCTCTGCTACACTTTTCATAGTTGGATAAGCCCCACCGTGAATGGGTGTGCACTAGCCAGCAAGGCAACACAGCCTCTGTGCCCTCCCTCTTGTGGAAAGCTGGGTGTAGCAGGGACGTCACAGGTAGCCCTGATGAGTTTGTCTCACCAAAGTCTAAACATGTTACCTCAAAGAAAAGGGAGTTTTCAATAGTGCCTCAGTCCACCGAGGATGTGGCCCCAAGGGAAAAAGCTCCCTGCCCCCCCTCAGCAGCTAACTTTGTAGTTCAATATCAGAACAAAGTCCTTCTCTTCCTTGGAGATGCATCTTTGAATGAAGGAAGTGGCTTGTCTATCCCTGTTCAGTCTTCTGTGGAGACTCTGCAAACTCTTTAAACCTGCAGAGGCAGAGTCCATAAGTCCAGGGATGAGACCCAGCAGCCTCAGTAGGAGCCCCAGGGTAGATGGAGGAGGGGCCAGAGGACCCAAGAGATGGATGGAACAACAGAGCCTCCTGCGTCTTCTCAGGCAAGTCCCAAGAAGGACTTATGTCCTGGCTTCTTGCATGAGGTCAGCCCTATAGCCTTTCAAAACTGGATGTTACCAGATTTCTGGGCACCAGAACTGGCATCTCTGTTTATACTGTCAGGTTTTACTGCTGATTCTTCCAGCTTTCTTTCTTTTTTTTTTTTTTTTAGGTGAATAAATTGTGACTTCTTTTTCTTCTTTAAAGATTCATTCATTTATTTGAGAGTCGAATTATACACACACACACACACACACACACACACACACAGAGTGAGAGAGAATCTTCCATCCGCTGGTTCCCTCCCCAATTGGCCACAATGGCCAGAGCTGCGCCAATCCGAAGCCAGGAGCCAGGAGCCTCCTCTTGTTCTCCCATGCAGGTGCAGCCCAAGGACTTGGTCCATCCTCCACTGCCTTCCCAGGCCACAGCAGAGAGCTGGATCGGAAGTGGAGCAGCCGGGTCTTGAACCGGTACCCATATGGGGTGCCAGCACTGCTGGCAGCGATTTTACCCAGTATGCCACAGCACCAGCCCCTGTGATTTATTTCTAAAGATAGATTTGGCTAATTTAATGTGGGTGAAAGTTACAAATTAATTTAGTTAATGTTATTTATAATGAAAATTATTGACTGTGTAATTGGTTACAGCTAGTAGTATCAACAACATAAGTGAAAAGAAAATGAATGAAAGTATATCTCTATGGAAACATTTGAAAAAACTCATTTTCTTCCTGAACAATATGATCAGGCTCGTATAAAGCTCAGCATTATCAATATGTTGGCTTGTTGTCATCACCTTTATATACTTATCCATAAACATAGTGATTTTTGAAACTAGAAATAAAGAATAAAATAACTTGAAACTGTGCTAATTTGTCTGCTGCATAATTACTCAATTTTCCACCAAACATGAGATCAACACAAGCAGATCTCATTTTAGCTAAAATGAGATGATTTCCATTCTTGTTCATGATGCTTACGAAGCAGGTCAAAACCTGCTCCTGTAGGTAATGAGAGGAAAACTGCAGCAGCAACTATGCACTGTTCTGTTTTTGTTTTTTTAATCAATGGCAGGATATTCTTCCTCTGTGGAAACCCAGCACTTTTCTAGGGGCAGATCCATAAGGCTCATCTGACTGCATGGTCAGACTGCATCCCGCAAAGTTTTCATTCATTTTTTTTTCACCTAGAAGCCTTTCATTTAACGTATACAAACTTCCTGCATTTCATATATAATTTAATAACATAGTGATTCTTCTCACCCTACACTTCCTCCTGCCCACACTTCCACCCTTCTTTCTCCTTTCTCTCCTATTCCCATTCTTATTTTTTACAAAGATTATTTTCAATTAACTTTGTACACATAATATTAACCTACACTAAGAGCTCAACAAATAGTGTGTGTATATATATATTTATATATACTTACATATATAGTGTGTATATATATATAAACTGTTGCTCAACAATCAAGATAGGGGCTGCTGTTCAAAATCATCACATCTCAAAGTGTCAATTTCACTTCCATAGATTACCTTTTAGGTACTCTATTAAATACCACAGATCAGGGAGAACATATGATATTTGTCTTTTTGGGACTGGCTTATTTCACTAAGTGTAATGGTTTCCAGTTGCATCCTTTTGTTGCAAACAACAGGATTGCATTTATTTATTTATTTTTTTACCATTGTGTAATAGTCCTTGGTATACATATACCATACTTTCTTTTTCCAGTCTTCAGTTGATGGACATCTGGGTTGATTCCATATCTTAGCTCTTGTGAATTGAGTGGCAATAAGTATGGGGTACAGATCACTCTTTCATATGCTGATTTCATTCCCTTTTGGTAAATTCCCAGGAGTGGGATGGCTGGGCTGGTCTCCACCACAGGGGAAGCGTTCTTTTTTTATTTTTTAAGATTTATTTTATTTATTTGAAAGACAGAGTTACAGAGGTAGGGACAGATAGAGAGATCTTCCATCCACTGGTTCACTCCCCAGATGGCTGCAATGGCCAGAGCTGTGCTGATCTGAGGCCAGGAGTCAGGAGGCTCTTTTGGGTCTCCCATGAGGGTGCCGGGGCCCAAGGACTTGGGCCATCTTCTGCTGCTATCCCAGGCCATACCAGAGAGCCGGATCGGAAGGGGAGCATCCAGGACCAAAACTGGTGCCTATATGGGATGCCAGCGCTTGCAGACAAGGACTTTTTACCTGATGTGCCACAGTGCCAGCCCTGGGAAGCATTCTAAACTCTCTCCTGGTTGCCAAGATTTTTGTGTTTAGAGGATCTTGATAAATGAAGAAGATGCACTCAGAGAGCACTCTTGTTTGTTTTGTTCTCCTCAGACTTCATGACTGAGGGCAAGTACATACTGGGAACTGCAGAGTACTTCAAGATGTCAGGGTAAAATGTGGTAGGCATGGTGTTCATGCAGGCATATTAACAGTACTGCAGAGAAGTGGGAGGGTGTAGCCTGTGCCTCCTGGTGGGTCATTCCAGATGCAGGAGTGGGAGAGGTGCAGGAAGACTGGGACGGCAACTACCATAGTTCCACACTTCCAGAGACATGCTGTTGTTTTACTGGCTTCATCCACTTCATGCACTTGAACTTGGCTCAGGGTTGCTATGCAGGTCTGGGTTGGGAGACTGGTGAGCATACACCTGCTGTGAGAAGGGCACACAAGGTGGCAGCCAGGCCCGGTCCACAGGCCTGTGCAATCGCAAGATTTCTCTTACTGCTGTCTTTGGTTTTGATTTCTAGTTTAACTGATGGTGGTCTGAGAGCGGACATTGCATAGTTTCTGTTCTTTTAAACCTGCTACAATGTGTTTTATATATTTGAATGTGGTCTTAGGGAATGTTCCCTGTGAGCGTGATAAGCATGCATAATGCTGCTACTTAAATAGTCTGCAGGTGTCAGTTATATCCAGCTGCTTGATGGTGTTGTTGCACCAACTGTATCCTTAGTGATTTTACAGTTGCTGGATCTGTCCATTTCTCTCAGAGGGTTAAAGTATCCAGCTATAGTAGTGCATTCTGTTTCTCCAGGAATTCTATCAGTTTTTGCCTCATGGTATTTTCACACTCTTTTTAGGAACACTGACCCTGTTATCATTTTTAAAATCCCTGTTTATTCTTTATTGTTTTCTTTGCTTTGGAATCTGCTCTTTTTGAAATAGAGCTATTCCTGCTTTGTTTTAATTACTATTTTTTAACGATTTATTATAAGTCAGAATTAGAGAGAGAGAGAGGGAGGGAAAGAAAGAGGAAGAGAGGGAGAGAGAGAGAGATACCTCTTCCACTTGCTGATTCACTACCCAAATGGCCTCAACAACTGGGGCTGGGCTGGGCTGAAGCCAGGAGCTAGGAGCTTCTTCCAGGTCTTCCACCTGAGTGCAGGGGCCCAGAGACTTGATCCTCTGCTGGTTTCCCAGTTACGTTAGAGAGAGAGAGAGAGAGAGAGAGAGAGAGAGAGAGAGAAAACATTTCCTGTCTGCTGGCTCACTTCTCAAATGCCTGCAAGGACAAACCCAGATAAACCACCTGATTCAGGTCTTCCATGTAGGTGGCAAGGGGCCTGGCTCTGTGAGCCACCACCTGCTGCTCCCAGGGTTTACAGTAACAGGAAGCTGGGAAAAAGGTATGGGGCCAGAGCTTGAATCCAAGCACTCTAATAAAGCATGGAGAGTAGGGCGGTGGTGGTGTTGTGGCCTTTCCGGTAAAGCCACCACCTGCCATGCTGGCCTCCCGTATGGGTTCCTGTCCCAGCTGCTCCACATCTGATCCAGCTCCTGTCCGGCCTGCGGCCATCTGGAGAGTGAACCCAGCAGGTGGAAGATCTCTTTTTCCTCTTTCTCTCCCTCTGTTTCTCCCTCCTGCTGTTTCTCTGTAACTCTGATTTTCAAATAAATGAATAAGTCTTAAAAAAATAAGGCATCAGGGTGTCTTAATTGGCAGCTTAATTGCTAGGCTAAACACTTGCCCCGATGTGTTTTATATTTGAAGCACATTTCTTAGATTTTCCATATAGTTTCTTTTTTTTCCACTCTGACAGTATGTCTGTTAATTGGTGTTTTAGGCCATTGTTGTTTAGAATGATATAGTTGATATAGTTGGACTAATATCTGACATCTATTTCTGTTTTCTATTTGTTGTTTAGAGTGATTATTGATATAGTTGGATAAATATTTGATATATCTACCTGTTTTCTATTTGTTGTCCTTGTCCTTTGTGTTTGTCTCATACTTTTTCCTGCTTTGTATGTTTTTTTTTCTAATTGTTTTTTTTTTTTTTTGGTAAAGTTGACAAAACAAAATTGTGTGTATAAGGTATAGAATGTGATATTTTGATACACGTGTACATCATGACATGATTACTGCAGTCAAGCTAATTAATATATATCACCTCAGATTGTTACCCTTTATTTTAAAGATTTATTTATATATTTGAAAGGCAGAGTGAAAGAGAGAAGAGACAGAGACACATCTTCCGTCTGCTGGTTCACTAATGGCTAAGTGCCTACAATGGCCAGGGCTGGGCCAGGCTGAAGCCAAGAGCCTGGAACTCCATTCACGTCTCCCTGGCAGATGTCAGGGGCCAAGTACTTGGGCCGTCATCTGCTGCTTTCCCGAGCATGTGAATACGGAGCTGGATCAGAAGCAGAGCTGCTGATCTTGAATAGGCAGTGCCTAATGGGATGTCAGGCATCCCAAGAGGTGGTTTAATGTTCTGTACCACGATGTCAGCCCCTACTGAGCGCTGCTCAGAACTACTGTTTCTTTTGTGTATTCTATATTATTCTATTTCCTCTCCTTTTTAAAAATGTATCTGTTTTATATATATATATATATATATATATATATATTTGTTTTAGTGCTTTCCCTTGAGTTTACATACAACTTAGTTGTATACATTTACAGCTAAGTAAATATATACTCTAAGTCCACTTTGAGATAACTACTGCTCCACAGGTTGTGCAAATCCCTTATTATAAATATTCTGAATTCTTTTCTCCCATTTCTTGTACTACTGGTGCCACTCATTTTGCTTGCACAAAGTTTACATAAGGCGCATGCACATGAGTGTGCATACACATAATGGATTATCTTGCTGTTATTTTAAAGTATTATTCTTAGATTGGTTGAAAATAAGAAAAATTAAAGTTTAATATTATATTTTTATTACTTTCCTGATACCCCTCATTTCTATATGTAGATATGGGTTTCTGAGCTGTATTATTTTCCCCTTTCTCTTTTAGCATTTCTCCTTTTTTTAAGACTTATTTATTTATTTGAAAGTCTGAGTTACACAGAAAAAGAAGGAGAGGCAGAGAGAGAGAGGGAGAGAGAGGTCTGCCATCTGCTGGTTCACTTCCCAGATGGCTGCAACAGCCAGAGCTGCGCCAACCAAAAGCCAAGAGCCAGGAGCTTCTTCTAGGTTTCTAATGTGGGTGGAGGGGCCCAAGGTCTTGGGCCATCTTCTACTGCTTTCCCAGGCCACAACAGATACTGGACTGGAAGTGGAGCAGCCAGGTCTCAAACCAGCGGCCATATGGGATGCCAGCACTGCAGGCAGTGGCTTTACCCACTGCACCACAGCACTGGCCCCTTTATCATTTCTTGAAGGAAAAGTCTACTGGCCACAAATTCCAAGATTTGTCTGACAGAAGTCTGTTTTTCCTTCAATCTTGAATTGTATAGAATTCTAGGCTGATTTTTTTTTTATTCAAGACTTTAAACATTTTGTTCCACTCTCTTTCTACTTTCATGGTCTCTGAGGATAAGTTGATTGTAATTACTGTCTGCTTTTTTTTTGTTTATAGATAAAGTATCCCTTCCTCCAATTTTCAAGATTTTTTCTTTACTTTGGATTTTTATGAAATCTGAATATGATAGTTTGAATTTTTTGGCATTTAAAAGGATTTATATACTTTTCTAAAAGTTTATTTTATTTATTTGAAAGGCACAGTAACAGAGAGGGGGAGACAGAGAGAGATCTTCCATCCTCTGGTTCATTCCACAAATGGCTGAAATGGCTGGGGCTGGGCCAGGCTGAATCCAGGTCTCCCACATTGAATGACAGGGGCCCAAGTACTTGAACCATCTTCCACTGCTTCCCATGCCATTACCAAGGAGCTGGGTTGGAAGCGGAGCAGCTGGGACTTGGACAAGCACTATGTACATGGGATGGCAGAGTCGCTGGCCCCATATTTATTTATTTGTAAGGCATAGCAACAGAGAAAGAGACGGAGAGACAGAAAAAACAAGAGAGATCTCCCATCTACTGGTTCACTCCCCAAATGGCTGCAACAGCCAGATTTGGGCCAGAGCAAACCTAGGAGCCAGGAACTCCATCCAGATGTCCCAAGTGAGTGGCAGAGGCCCAAGCACTTGGGCCATTTTCTGCTGCCTCATAGGCATATTAGCAAGGAGCTGGGTTGAAAGTGGAGCAGCCAGTACTTGAACCAGTACTCTGATAGGGAATACTGGTATCACGAATGGTGGTTTAACCTACTATACCATGTTAATTCTCTAAGCTTATAGGAAATGTGGTCTTTAAAATTTTTAAGTTTTATTTATTTATTTGAGAGGTAGAGTCGCAGATAAACAGAGGGAGAGACAGAGGGAAAGGTCTTCATCCTCTGGTTCACTTTTCAAATGGCCGCAATAGCCAGAGCTGAGCTGATCTGAAGCCAGGAGCTTCTTCTGGGGCGACCACGCAGGTACAGGGCCCAAGCACTTGGGCCATCCTCTACTGCTTTCCCAGGACATAGCAGAGAGATAGATCAGAAGAGGAGCAGTGGGGACATGAACTGGTCCCACATGGGGTGCCTCCACCGCAGGTGGAGGATTAACCAGTGAGCCACGGCACTGTTCGCCCCTCCCCCCCCTCTAGTTTTTACTCTCAGACATGGCATCCCTGAGCCTCCAGCAGTTTATCAACTGCAGTTTACCTTTCCCTACCCCAGCACTAGTTCCCACAGACGTTTTTACTTGTGGATTTCTTCCCTGGTTAAATTGTGATTCTGTATATTTACTTGCCTGTCTCCAGTTTTAGGATTGTGGTCTGCCCTGTGACCTCATTTTTGTGGTGTTATCTAAATAGGTTTTTAAATTTTCCAGTTGTTCAGCTTTGCTGAACAATGGTGGATTGGTGACTTCTGCATTCCATATTTCCAGACCAGAAACCAGAAATCCATTGATTAGTTTGTAACCTGACAAATGCTGTCACTTCTGAAATGTAACTGAATCAACAATGTATTTTTGTAAGATTTCTCATTTTATGTGTTACTTGGAAAAAGAAAGCCAAAATGAGCTAAATTTGAACTGGCATAACAAATACAGAGAAAGATATATTTTGCTACCACTTTAAAAATATTTTTATTTCATTTTATTTGAGAATGAGGCAGAGGGGAGGAAAAGAGAGAGACAGAGAGGAAGCTCTGCCATCAGCTCGTTTGTTTCGTAAATGCCTGCAGTAGCTGAGGCTGAGCCAGGCCAGAGCTGTGAGCTGTGAACTCCATCCAGATCTTCCACATGGGTGGCAGGAAACCAACTACGCGAGCCGTCACCTGCTGCCTTCCTGGCTTTGCCTTAGCAGGAAGCTGGAATTGAGATTACATCTGGAGCTCAAATGCAGGCACTCTGACCTGAGATGCAGTTGCCCCAAATGGAGTCCTAACCACAAGGCAAAATGCCCACACGTGAAATGTATTTTAAATGCTATAAGGCCAAGTGTTCTGGTGCCTGGGTTAAACCACCACTTAAGACGCCTGCATCCTGTATTGGAGTGTGGGTTTCAGTTCTGGCTCTTCTGCTTCTTATCCAGCTTCCTGTTAATATTTAACAGTGGAGGCCGGCGCCGCAGCTCAATAGGCTAATCCTTCGCCTTCGGCGCTGGCACACCAGGTTCTAGTCCTGGTCGGGGCTCCGTATTCTGTCCCGGTTGCCCCTCTTCCAGGCCAGCCCTCTGCTGTGGCCCGGGAGTGCAGTGGAGGCTGGCCCAAGTCCTTGGGCCCTGCACCCCATGGGAGACCAGGAGAAGCACCTGGCTCCTGGCTTCGGATCGGCGCAGTGCGCCGGCCGGCCGCGGCAGCCATTGGAGGGTGAACCAACGGCAAAAGGAAGACCTTTCTCTCTGTCTCTCTCACTGTCCACTCTGCTTGTCAAAAAAAAGTATTTAACAGTGGAAGACAGTGGATGATGGCTCAAGTACTTGGGTCCCTGTCACTCACATGGCAGACCTGGATGGACTGCCAGGCTCCTGACTGTGACCTGGACCAGCCCTGGCTTTTGTGGTCATTTGGGGAGTGAACCAGCAGATGGAAATGATCTCTACCCCGTCTCTCCTTCTCTATCAGTTTGTATTTCATGAAAATACATACATACATACATACCCTGTAGGAAGAATGTCCCAATCAAGCAAGACCAACTAATATTTTTGACTCCATTCTAAGTTTATTTTTCAACTTAAATACTCATTTTTCCTAAGTACAACTTTGTGTGCTTTGACCAACAAACATCTCCTAATTTCTTCCACTCCCATTCTCTGATTAATTACTAGTGTTTTACTCTCTGCTTCTGTGAAGTTGATTGTTTTAGATTTCACATGTAAGTGAGAACATATGGTATTTCATATGGTATTTGCCTTTCTGTGCTTGGCTTATTTCTTTTTTTTTTTTTTTTTGAAGATTGATTTTATTTATTTGAAAGGCAGAGTTACACAAAGAGAGGATAAGACAGAGAGAGATCTTCCATCTGCTAGTTCACTCCCCAAATGGCTTCAATGGCCAGGGTGGACCATGCCAGAGCTAGGAGCCAAATGCTCAACAACTTAAAAGACAAAAAAATTATATAAGCCAAGAAGATAATAATATTCTAGGTATCAAATATTAATTTCCAATTATGTCAGAACATTCTGGCTTTTGAAGAATACTAACTGAAAAAGGGTTAAAAGCAGAGCAGGTTTGTATTTTCAAAGCGCTAGGTGGCAGCAAACGCAGGACTGTGTTTTATTGAACTTGAACGTAACACTCAGTCATGGACTGAAAAAGACTTTGAGATTTGAGCTTGTCGGGGTGGCAAGTCTCTCCTTACCTTTGATACTTCAGAATGACTGCGTAAGAGTTGACCCGATTGGTTGTTCTGCCTTTTATTTTTTACTTAAAATCTTAGTGTTACATTTCCTTTGAAAGGGAGCATGAAAAACAAAACCGAAATAAAAGATCACCAAGGAATTTGAATTACTCTAAAATTATATTATCAAATCCGAGATTTTATTTTCCCAACCTGAAGCTGATAATGTAGTCACTGTGGAATGCAACCCTTAACCTCCAAAGATATGTTACCCCTTACCTAGTTGAAATACTGATCACTGAAAAGCAGTTGATAGGAATGTTATCTTGCCTTTGACTTGTTGTGCCTTAGGTGCGTGGTTGTTTACTCTGTTAAATAGACTGGGAATTTGTTTGGAAACTTTGTTTACTACTTCGGGTAGGTTCAATTCACAACAAATTAATAAATACCAGTAAAATTTAATTAAAGAACAGAAATGGCTAGCATGTGTTAAGCATGTATTGAGCTCTTTCTGTTTGCCTGGCACTGTATGAAAGCAATTTACATTGAGTTATTTGATTTGATTATTAAACAGAATTCACAATTGATATATTCTGATTCTAGAGCCACACTTTTAACTTTTTCTTTATTTATGAAATTGTGAGATTTAAGTATTTTCAGAATGTGTACAGGTAGTAATATAAATTAAGGAAAGTGTCTGGGTACATTAATGGCTGGCAAATTAGAGCTTGCTGTGCTATACCTAAAGGTATTCAAATGCAAGTGTAGACAACACCATGGGTCAAACCCAGATCAGAAGATAGAATGGCTAAGTTTGAAATACTATGAGTGATGGCAGTAAGGCCTTCTTCGTCAGATGAAAACTTCAGCTATTTCATTGGATATGGATAAATCCCAACATGATGTGAAGTGGAAATTTTAAGTTACAAAATTGTAACTTCCAAAAATGTAAGTTTACAATTTATAGAAAATTTAAAACAATAATACACATTGTTTATGGATAATGCATATAAAGCAAATGTATAAAAATGGGCATTCATTCATTATAATGATCAACTCCAGTTCTCACTTTTCAAAGAAGAACAGGAGAGGGAATGAGGTTTTATTAATGATTGGTTCTTTTAAAAGAAATTCAAAACTTCAAAACATACAAAAATTAGCATCTGTTTAATTTCTCTGGTCTATACATAAGTATGTTTTAAATTGTTTTTTGTACTTTGCTAATAGTTCAAGTGTTAGATACTTAATAAAATGTATGTAAGATTGAAAAAAATAGCAAATATGTGATAAGAGGTAATGTTTGCTTTTTGGTTTGACTAATAGCTGTAGATGTAGATACAGATATAGATATAGGTATAGATATAGATCCATATCCAGCCAAAAATAACAATTTAATTTCCTGTAGTCATTCAGGAAAGCTTTGAGTAGAGAGTACTGCAACTGAGAAAACAAAGGACTTTGCTTGAGCAAAGAGGAAAAGAAAGACCTATGGCAGAAGGGACACAACTTAACAAAATCGTGGAGACAAAAATGTATCATACAGCTCATGTTTTGGACAAATGGAAATAATTCAGCATAAGTAGAAGGAAAGGCATAAGTGAAGGAGTAAGGAGAGAAGTCAGGAAATTTTTAGGGCCCAGATGATGAAAGCTATGAGATTAGCATATGAGTTTTGACTTGATTCTGTGGACCAGTGATTCTCAATTCCGGCTGATCATCAGAATTTATTGGATCATAATCTAGACTTACTGAATTAGCATCTCTTGGAAAAGGGACCAACCATGTCACTGTTCTTTAAAACGCTGTGCCACATCTGTTCTCTTATTTCATTCTCACAGTCTCTGAAAGAGGGAGGTAAGAAAGAATTACAGTCCAAAGTGAGATTAATCATGAGTTAATGGTGTTCATTTTTGACACATCAGAGGTTAGAAATGATTGCCTCTTCTGTGAAGTGATATACCCTGTATCATTTCTGGCCCAGCCGGCTGGAACAGGTGGAAAAAATATCCAGTCATGCATCCCTTCAATTCAGAGATTGCTGTGGATGCTTTTTCCCCTAGGCCCTGCAGTTTTCTGTGAGCTGAAAGCCTCTATATAAATTAGATTGAATTACAAAGCTGTAGGATGTGAGATCTGTTCATCATTTTTGACCACAGGAGGCTTTTGAAGGATAATTTTTGCAGTGTAATCTGATAACTTTGTGGGTTTTGTTGTTGTTTGTTTTTTTCTTCTTTGATTGAGGGTTGGAGTGGGGCAGGACTAGGGATGGAGATAGAGGAAAAAGCAAGGAGCTGGTATTCCAAATAAGAAGTAACCATGGTCCTTACTGAAGTGTGGCTATAGGAATGAATAAGGAAGTGATAGACTTAGGAGAAGCTTAGAAGACATTGTTTACTGAATATGCTCTATCAGAGTGTGTGTGTGTGTGTGTGTGTGTGTGTGTATGTGTGTGTTTTCAAAATGAATTTGTGGAATTGGACAAAGAGGCAAAGAAGGCCTAAGAAGAAGGGAGAGCTAATAGGTTCTAAATAACATATGTATATCAGTTGCTTATAGAGGGTATCTTCAGTACTTGTGGTTTTGAATGTATTTCCAGTCTTGGTCACCAAAAGCAATGATGCTAATACTTGATTTCATTTTTCTTTAGTTTTAGGTAATATTCTCCTATCCAAAATTATTTCATATTTCCTCCTGTAGGTTTAAGGTCATATACTATCTTACCACCTAGCAGTTAGCAGTTAGCAGTTAGCAGTTATGATCCTAACACTGTAAGCAGCAGGGGGAAGATATTAATGGGAGTTCTATCTTATTTTCTATTATTGATTTTTTTAATGCAGTATAACTCACTAAGGTGTTTTGGAGTTTAACTATCTACTGTCAAGTTAGTAGAAACTTCTCAGTAGAAAATGTAAGATCCCATGAATAAAATACCAGTATAGAATAAGTCCTGATTCATAAGGATTTCCCAGTGGAGGTGAATTATAGGAGTGTTTTCTTCCCTAACCACAGGGCAAAAGTTGGATTGTTAAAAGAAGTTATGAAGATTTTCGGGTACTTGATAAACATCTTCATCTTTGTATTTATGACCGAAGATTCTCCCAGCTCTCAGAGCTTCCCCGTTCTGACACCTTGAAGGACAGCCCAGAGGTAAGCACTGTTTATATTATAGAAGTCATTACTGTATGTGAATCAGCAGAAATTTTTGTGTGTTTGGTAAATAAAAGCTTATATTGAATATTCAAGATGATTTCTGGGATTACTTAACTGTCCCATAATTGTAAAATTAGTAATGCTGTGTAAGATACTTAGAAGTAAAGTAGGTTCAATACATAATTATATAAGGAAACAAAAACCTCATGCAGTAATATATGAACAGATGGTATATTTGAGCAGACATTCTCTGAAGATTATATAAAATATGAAAACAAAAGTATTAAAAATCTGTTGACATCACTGATGACCAAGGAAATACATATTAAAGCAATGCTGTTTGATTAATTTATGATGGCAGGACGTGTCTTTGCACCTACCTCCAGTCATGCCAAAATTTTAGTAATAACATAAAATTTAAAAAACTTAAAAAGATAAAAAATCTTTTTATTATCGTAAGAAAAATATCAGGGATTCAAAAATTGTGAGGAATCTTTGAGAGTAAATGGGTTAAGATTTTATGTTATTTATGCAGGAGAGTAAAATAACAGCCTAAAATGAACATTCAAGAGAGAGCAGAAGTCAGGAAAACTAGAAATATTACAGACAAAAACTTAACAAAAAAATTAAGAAGAATAAATAACAGACCTAAGGAAATGTGGTTAATGTCCTGCAGGGAAAGTGAAGCCATCACAACTGTCCAGTGAGAGTAGATTTTTATAAAATCAAGCAGGGATGTTGCAAATGAAAATATTATTCAAATTAATTTTCATAATAGCAAACCTGAATTACTGGATGGACTATATACAAAATGAACATAGCTGAGGAGGGAGTTAGTGACCTGGAAGATTGAGCCAAGTTATTTATAAGAATATAGCCCCTGGGGCCAGCATTGTGGTACAGTGTGTTAAGCCACTGTCTGTGATGCCAGCGTTCCTTATGGGCACTGGCTCAAATCAGGCTGCTCTGCTTCTGTCTCTGCTTCCTGCTAATGTGCCTAGGGAAGCAGTGGAAGTTGGCTGTGGTGCTTGGGCCCCTTCCACCCACATGGGAGACCCAGATGGAGTTCCAGTTCCCTGTCTTTAGCTGGCCCAGCCCTGTTGCAGCCACTTGGGGAGTCAACTAGTGAATGGATGATCTCGCTCCCTGTCTCTCCCCACTTCGCTCTAATTCTGCCTTTCAAATAAATATCTTTTTATTTTTATTTTTATTTTTTGACAGGCAGAGTGGACAGTGAGAGAGAGAGACAGAGAGAAAGGTCTTCCTTTTGCTATCGGTTCACCCTCCAATGACCGCCACGGCCGGCGTGCTACAGCCGGCGCACCGCACTGATCCGAAGCCAGGAGCCAGGTACTTCTCCTGGTCTCCCATGGGGTGCAGGGCCCAAGCACTTGGGCCATCCTCCACTGCACTCCCGGGCCACTGCAGAGAGCTGGCCTGGAAGAGGGGCAACCGTGACAGAATCCGGTGCCCCAACCGGGACTAGAACCTGGTGTGCCGTCACCGCAAGGCGGAGGAGTAGCCTCATGAGCCACGGCACCGGCCATCAAATAAATATCTTAAAAACAAAACAAACAAAATAATAATACAGCCCCTGAAAGGGATAAACTGTGAAATGATTTTGAGATAATAGTTTGGAATTGCAGAAAATAGAGAAGTTACTACTCAAGGAAATTATAGGTGGCAGTAGATGGAAGAAATAATTGAAAATAAATATAAAAATTTCCCTAGAACTAAAGAAAGCAATGTCTCCTGATTCAGTGGTCCATTAAGGACTACTGTATAATGAGTGAAGAGACTCCTAGAAACATTGTAGTGAAATTTGAAGATACCAACATAGAGGAAAAAAATACCAATATTGTTGATAGAGCAAAATGGATATTCTCAAAAGAGTAAAAATTACATTGACATGAGACTTCAGCCACAATGGATGCTTGAACAGGTCCTGAGGGTAAGTCATTTAAACTCTAAAGTAATTCCAAGACAGTTAAGTAGATAGTGTGGAGATAAGACCTGTTATGTAATAACTAACATTGTAGGAGGTCTCAGGAAATGTCTTAAAAGCAGATTCCTCAGGACTCTGCTTTGTGGCATAGCAGGTTAAGTTGACACCTTCAGGGCCACCATCCTATTTGGTCACTGGTTCAATATCTGGCTATTCTACTTCTGACCCAGCTCCCTGCTAATGTGCCTGGAAATCAGTGGAAGATGGCCCAGCTAATTGGGCCTTGCAGCCATGTGGGAGACCCAGAGGAAGCTCCTGGCTTCAGCCTGGTAGAAGTGACTATTTGGGGAGTGAACCAGCAGATGAAAGATCTCTTTCTGTCTTTCCCTGTCTCTCAGTAATCCTGGCTTTCAATGAAATAAATAAATATTAACAAAAAAATGACTTCTGCAGATTTAAACAATACAGATTCCTCTGTACTGCAGAAAGCATGCAAGTCTATTTGTTTCCCTCCTCTGCCTGTTTGTTTCTTCTCACTCAGATTGTCTAAGAACATGGCTACTACTACTAAGTTCCAGTTTTTTTATCTCCTGTTAAGAGAGCAGCCAGTTGGCACTGGGACTTACATCATAATTCCTAATTTCTGGATTGCCCTGGACTAGTCCAGCTAATATCATATCACATTCCTGGATTGATCAACTTTATTATCGTGGTGTAGGGTCATGTATTACCATGGCTGCCACGGCCACAGCTGTATGCATGGAAAATGCAGCAGGCTTTCAGGGAAGCAGGAGAAACCTGGGCATAACAGCCACGTGTAGATAAGCTGCACTGAGAGAGAGAGAGAGAGAGAGGCGGTTGTATTGCAGTGGCTGAGACCAGACCAGGCTGAAGTCAGGAGCCAGGAGCTTCATAGTGTTGCAGGTAGCAGCTTAACCTATTGTGCCACAACACCAGCTGCTACTTAGACTTTTCAATACAGAAATAGCTAAAGCAATAAAAACAGAAGCTATGGACTAGTATGACCCCTGATGAAAAGGGGTTAAATGTTTCAGCTCTATGTGAGAATGACTGTGTATATAACCATTGTTTTCAATGACAAGCCAGTGAAGTTTCAAAAATGGTGTTAGATTGTTATCTAGAAACAAAAATCTACAGCGGAGAGTTCCTGTGCCAGAAAGTGCCCTATCTTTCCTCTGGGTTATACTGAATCCTTCTTTCTCTCTAGTCTGTCTCTCAGATGCTTACGGCTTACCTATCACGCCTTTCAGCTATTGCGGGCAACAAGATCAACTGTGGGCCTGCTCTCACCTGGATGGAGGTACCACCACATTCATCTTTTACGAAAGCTTGTTTTTAGATTGTCTACCTAACCAATTTAATATTGACTTAAGTGTGATAGCTGTTGAGTTTCAGGAATCAAAGAAAATGCAGTTTTTTCTCACCTTCTGGGAGGATAAATATGTGGTATATGAAATATTTTTACCTCAAATCTGTTGATAATCTGGCAAAATAATTTTAATATATTTTACGAGTCTCAATAATTGCTGTCGTTTTGATATTTAATGAATTTTTAAGTTTTGCAAAGTGTCAAGTTATGTTGCTGTAATAGAGTGCCTGAGGCTAGGTCATTTATAAAGAAAAAAATAATAGGTTGATTTTGGCAGTGGTTCTAGAGGCTGAGAAATCCAGGATCATGGTATTGGCATCTGCTCAGCTTCTGCCAAGGGCCTTATGCTGTTTCAGCTCATGGTGGAAAGTGGATGGGGAAGTGGGTGTGTGTGGAAGGCAGAGAACATGAAGGGTGGCCTTGCTTTATAACAGCCAGCGCTAAGGCAGCTGATCCAGTGCCCAGTGCCAGAAGAGCAAGGAAGAGCTCATTCACATGAGAAAAGCGTCAGTCCGTTCATGAGGGCTCCATCCCCAATGCCCAGATACTGCGCTTACCTCCTAGTGCTACTGCATTGGAGAATTAAGCCTTCACAGGAGTTTGGTGGGGGTAAACCACATTCAAACTATAGCACAGAGTGTGATTGTGTGTGTGTGTGTGGGTGTTTCAGTTGAAGTAGTATTTAAAAGCAATGTTCAACTATTCATGAGCAAGAGAGCCTTTTAAAGGGTCCCATTTAATAGATGGTGCTGATGTTGTATTAGGTATTTTGTCATAATTTGCCTACGTAGAGCTATGTTACTCTCTCTTCCCAGTGGAAAGTGAAAGGAATGTAAAATAGAAGCTAGGCCAGCTTGCACTGAAGGGATTTTTCTATCACTGCCTTTGTGATATTGGAAAAATTATTTAATCTTGTGTGTTACAGAACTTATTTCAATGTTAGCCTCTTTGCCTTTAGTTGATAATAATAATGATAAGTATTTTTAGAATTATGAGAATTTAATCAATTATGCACAGTACAATGACTGGCATTAAATAGGTTTCTTTTTTTAAATTTAAGACTTTGGATTGCTTTTTCTAAACTGAATTCTCTTTTATGGCTAGTCAGTGAAACATTTGAAAGTCGCATGGCTTTATGTCCTGTGTCATAGTACGTTTTTTCGGTTCCAGATCGATAATAAGGGTAATCACCTTCTAGTTCACGAGGAATCATCCATCAACACTCCTGCAGTCGGTGCTGCTCACGTCATAAAGAGGTACACTGCTCGGGCTCCTGATGAATTGACCTTAGAGGTAAGTGGTAAAGAGTGCTGTTTGTTACCTGGCCCCTGCTACTTTTCCAGCCTCATCTTGAACTGTTTCCATCATTTCCATAAGTAGCGAAAAAATTAAAAACATTGGATTTCTTCCACAGTCCTTTATCTTTCAGCTTGAAATGTCCTCTGTTTTCATGTAAATGGTTGTCAGCTAGTTTCTTCCAGGAAATCATCCTGGATCTTCCTTCCCTCACTCCATACAATATGTACCCTCCCGTCCTGGACCAAGTGTCATTCTGCACTGTTCTCATGGCTCATCCCCGCCAAATCCCTTAATGCTTTTAGTCCTAGTTGTTCTTCTGTTTGTCTTGCTGAGCTTCTGGAATGCAAGGTTTGTCTTCGTGTTTTTAATACCAGAAAATAATGGCAACTAATGATACTTCTTTTAGTGTTGTTGAAAGATCGAGCTAAAGGGCAGATAAAAGGCGAAATGACAGTTTCTTGCCAGCAGACACAAAAGAAGGAAAATTAAGTTTCTTTCACTAAAATATATATTTGCTAATCAGAGAGCAAAAGCCGACAGCTGCTCAGTGTAAGAAAGAACAGTATGAATTTTGACTAGAGAGAATTTGAAGTGTTAAAACTAAACTTCCAGGTTCTGTACAGAAGGAAGCGTAGGTCCTGAAAGATGCCATTGCTCCTAGCAAATATGACTTTGTAAGGATGCTTATTTATGATTTGAAAATTCAGTTGTGAACATAATTCCTACATATATTTTAGAAACATTGCTCTGAAGAGGTTAACTGCTTTATGGTAGATATGAAAACTAATATTGTTAAGTTTAACATTTATGATTTTAACAAGTTTATATAAACTCACTAGTTTTTTATGGTCGAGAATATCAGCTCCTTAATGGAAAAATTATATTGCACCATCTGTTGAAAGAATGCAAGTTGTCATCAGATTTTACTCTTAAGAACAGCGCACCTTGGACCTTTTATTCTGTATGATTAAATAATATGTCAGGTGCTTAGTCCAGTGCCTTGCTCATAGTGAGCAATCACTGAATATAGTGTTAACAGAAATGGTTATAGTCTTATATATGAGTATTTCAAACTATCATAAGTGAATCTGATGACTCGGAATGACAACAGTAAAAGAGTATTTAACAGAAGTAATGATGATGCTATGCTGCCTTGCATTAAAAAATCTTATATTGTAGATCTGGCTTCCTGACGCCAGCACAGAATATGTTAGTTGGATCTCACTCTTTGTGCTGCCTAATTTTTTTGTAGATGCAAAATGGTAATATTAATAAGTTATTTTTAAAAGATGGATGTTTTCTCAGAGATTAAAGGAGCCTAAAGTAGTAGTTTACCCTTTTATACATTGTAGATTTAAGTTTTAGATACAAAAATGGGTTTAAAATTCAACTAAATTTTGTTTCTACAGGTGGGAGACATCGTTTCTGTTATTGACATGCCCCCCAAAGTGCTAAGCACTTGGTGGCGAGGCAAGCACGGATTCCAGGTAGGCGATGAAGACCTCTGTGTGGGGAAGGTCCAAGGGCAGCTTTCTTCACTCTTCGGAAGTGTTTCTGTTTATGAGATGTGCTGGCAGTGGGTGTTGTCATCACAAACTTGATCTGCAGTGACAGAGAAATTTAGATGATAATGCCCTTAGACTTGGAATTCCTTTTTTGTTACTTTTACAGTTGTTGTCTCCTTCTGTCGTCATGATGGTGTCAACCATGTGAAAGCAGAGTCTCTAACCTGATGGCCATTGTTAGATGATCAGACCTATCAATCTACTTTGCTTTTTAAAATTTTATTTATTGATGTGAGGTGGGGGGAGAAAGAAAGATTAACTTCCCATTTCTTGGCTCACTCCCCAAATGCCTGCCGCTGCTGGTGCCAGCCAAAGCCACAAGCCAGGAATGCAGTCCAGGTTTCCCACAGGGGTGGCAGGATCCCAATTACTGGAGCCACTGCCACTGTCTTCCAGGGTGTGCATTGGAGGGAAGCTGGAGTCAGGAGCTAGAGCTGGAAGTGGAACCCAGGGACTCCAGTGTGAGATGTAGGCACCTCGACCCTAGGCCACGTGCTTGCTCCCTTGCTTCAGTTTTGGTTTTAAATTATGGTTCACATATATTTTCTCTCTAGAATTATGGCAGTTGGTCAATATTTTTCTATACAAATGCATTATAGCTTAGTGTAAACTGTATATTAATTGTACAACAACAAAATCTAAAGTAGTTTCAGGTCTTTTTAACATATGTGTCAAAAAAAAGACCGAATAGTGGCATCTTTTATATTGACTGAGCACTGATTTCCCTGCAGTAGGTGGACTTTATCTCATCTTGTGGAACTGTCTGTGGAGGAGCCTCTGACAGTGCCTTAGAGTTGTCGCCTTAGTGTAGAGCTTCAATTTTTCTGTGGTTTCTTTATGAAAGAATTTCTAAATGCATTGTAAGTAAAATGCTTATACTTGTTAGAAATTTGTTTACTATTATATAAATATTTTGAGCTTTACAGAGGAAGGGACTTCAAAAAGTTCAGGGAAAATATGGATTATCTCTTAATTCCATTTCCCCACCAATTTTGTGAAACTACCTCATATTAAAAAAAGACCAATTATTAGCTTTTTTGTGAAATGTACTTTATTAAAAATAATAATACAATCTGAAAGAGTATACCATGGTGGTTCATAGTGTAGGCTCTGATACCAGGTTTCCTGGGCTTTAATCCCATGTTATTTTGGGCAAATTATATGTTAACTCTCTGTGTCTTAGTTTTCTGATTTTCAAAAAGGAGATCTCAGTACTGTTCTTTTTCATGAATGTTGTGAAGATTAAATCTGTTAGGATGAAAATGTAAAGTACTTAGATCAGCCTGCTGTATATATTTTTTCTCAGTAAATGTTGATATTTAAACTTAAATAATTTTACTTTTTTACTTTATAAATTTGGTGTATCACTTTCTCCATTATAAGAGCATGTATAGCAATTTAACTGGGAATGAAGACCAGAAAACTTGTATTCATGTCACTCCCCAACTTCCCTTTTTATACAGCTGGGGTTCCACCTCATTTGTCCTCTAATTTCAGAACTGCTGTGAATAGTAGGTATTTATTTTAAATATTTGTTTATTTATTTGACAGGTAAAGTTACAGACAATGAGAGGGAGAGACAGAGAGAGAGAGAGGTCCTCCATCTGCTGGTTCAATCCCCACATAGCCGCAGTGGTTGGAACTGGGCCAATCCGAAGCCAGGAGCCAGGAGCTTCCTCTGGGTCAGAGGGGCCTAAGCACCTGGGCCATCCTCCTCTGCTCTCTCAGGCCATCAGCAGAGAACTAGATCAGAAGAGGAGCAGCCAGGACTAGAAATGGCACCCATATGGGATGCTGGTGCTGCAGGCAGAGGATTAACCTACTGTGCCACAGCGCTGGCCTCTAGGTGTTATTGATTAAATATGAAACAGAGTAGGAATGAGGTATAGACATTAGGGTTTCAAAGATGACCAAAAATTAAATTGGCTTTAAAATGACAATGATGCTTTGGTTTTGCTTTTGAAATTGCTTCTAACTTTCTTTTATGTGTATATCTATATGTGTGTGTATGTATATATAAATATGTATATGTATGATCTATCTCTTATTTGAAAGGCAGAGTGATAGGAAGAGGGAGAGAGGGAGATCATCCATCTGCTGCTTCCCTCCCCAGATGCCTGAGATGGCTGAGCCTGGTCTGGCTGGAACCAGGAACGGGAGCTCTGCTGCTTCTGCCACATGAGTAGCAGGGGCCCAGCACTTGGGCCATCTCCCACTGCTTTCCCAGGTGCACTAGGTGGAAGCTGGACCAGAAATGGAGCAGCCAGGACGCAAGCGGACACTTCAGTATGGGATGACAGCATTGCAGGTGGCAGCTTAACTCACTGTGCCGCAGCGCTGGCCCTGCTTCTAACGTTCTTAAATATAACCTTAGAGAAGTCAGTTTCCTTCTTTGGACTGCAGAATCTTTCCCTCTCTCTTGGCCTCTCTTCCCCTCTCCTTCCCTTCTCAATCCATTTTTCTATGAACTATATTTAAAAAACATTGATTGAAGGGCAGAGTGACAGAGACGGAGGAGGATCTTCATCTGTTGATTTACTCTCCAAATGGCCACAACAGCCAGGTCTGGATGAGGCTGGAGCCATGAGTCAGAAACTCCAGCTCAGCCTTTCACATGGATGGCTGGGGCCCAGACACCTGGGGCATCTCTGCTGCCTTCCTAGGTGCATTAGTCAGGGGCTGGATTCAAAGTAGAGCAGCCAGGACTGGAACCAACACTTGGATGTAGGATGTTAGCAGCTTAAGCCAGCCTCTCCAGTTTCTTCTTAAAATGAGAATGCCCCACTTATAATCACTATATTCCTTTTCAACATTTTAATTCCATTCCTACTTTATATTTATACACCTGATTTATTGCCTAAATGAACTACTACTTTTAAAAATAGTATAAATTAATAAGTTAAAAGCTGGTTAAAAATGATTGACCAAAGATATTACTTAAAATAAAAACAAATTTCTTTTTTTTTTAAAGATTTATTTATTTATTTGAAAGTCAGAGTTACATAGAGAGAGGAGGAGAGGCAGAGAGAAAGTCTTCCATCTGCTGGGTCACTCTCCAACTGGCCGCAACAACGGGAGCTGCGCCGATCCAAAGCCAGAAGCCAGGAGCTTCCTCTGGGTCTCCCACTCAGGTGCAGAGGCCCAAGGACTTGGGCCATCTTCTACTGCTTTCCCAGGCCATAGCAGACAGCTAGATTGGAAGTGGCGCAGCCAGGTCTCGAACCGGCAGTCATGTGGGATGCTGGCACTGAAGGTTGTGGCTTTACCCACTGTGCCACAGTGCCGGCCCCAATTTTATTTTTCAACTTAAAGGTTGATTTGTAATTGAAAATGAAAAATTATTTCTACAGGAATGCTATTTTTCAGTAGTCTGGGCATAGAAAGGCAGTCTGTCTATATGGGTGGTGTGGGAGTGTGCCTTTGAGAAGAGGAGTGATGTGGGGGTGCCCATAGAACCAGGAACAAGTTTTAAATGTCACTGTTAAAAAAAAAAAAACTTTTTTATAGGAAGGAATCAAGTGCTTTAAGTAAAGCATCTGTCCGTTCACTGTTGCTTGCTCTTCCTGCGCGCTAGTTCCTCTGTAAAGAGCACCAGAGGCTGTCTGCCGGGGAAGGTGGATGCAATGCTGCTGTTGCGGGTGGCAGCCCAGGGCATCCTCTCTCACACTGAACACAGGGCCCTGGTTTAGGACACAGAAGACAGGCAGGTGTCAGTGACCTCCTCTGGGTTTACCTCATGAGTGGCGAGGTTCAGGACTCAGGAGGACACCAGGAGAGGCCTGGGAGGGATTCCTGGAGATGACCTTGAGTGAAGTCTTCAAGGTGTCTTCTGTAGCAGGTTGTCCACATGACCTGTTAGTGCTCCTGTCAGTGGAACCAGGCAGCCTGGCCAGCCCTGGAACAGTGTTTGCCCCGGCCTCTTGACGGCTGGTCACACATGGGCTCTGCAGATAGGGCTTTGTCAGCAGACCCTGAAGGAGGAATGCAGAGGTGGCAGCCTGTCCTCCCTGGCAGTACAGAGGAGACCCGGGGCTTGTTTCAGTGAAGGGGCGCCCGTCAGCGGACTTCCCGCAGAACAAGACGATGTCATGGCGAGCACTGTCAGGAGGGGGTGAAGGGCGGCATGGATGCGGGCTGCTGCTGCCCGGGCTGGAAGCTGAGTCTGTGGAGCCCTCACGTGCCCAGAACTGCGGGGAAGCTTTCTGGAGTGCGTGTGGTAGCCAGCGCCACGGGAGCCCTGCTCAGCTTGACATGCTCATGAGATGCACGTGGGCTGTGTTTTCTTTCTTGCTCAGGGTCCCAGGTGTGTTGCTGACTCCTTTTAGCAAGCTGTCAGGACACAGCAGGGTACAGGCTTCCGCGTGGAGACCCTTTGTTTCTGTTACTGTGAACTGATACCATGCAGATGTTGTGTTGTGACTTTGTTTTATTATTATTTTTTTAAAAGTCATGGTTTTTACTACAGTTTTAGATGGAAAGAATAGTTGAGCAGAGAGGTCACAGTTTCATATCATACAGCTATGTGAAACATAGACCTGACATCTTGCTTGGTCGTAGAGGCTGCAGAAATGCTGTTTGCTGAGTCTGCCTGGAGCACACAGCAAGCACTGTGGCTAGAAGAGTAGTGTGAGGAGCACCTTGGCCTGAATCCCATAGACAGAAGTACAGTCGCAAATTCTACCTCACGGCCATTGAAGCAGGTTTTGGCCTTTTTGTTGTGATGAATGAATCCGTATTGGTATACTGTTATTAACTGTAGTCTGCTATTTAGATTGGGGTTTACTTTTGGCGATGTACATTCTGTGGGTGTTGTCAAATGCATCATGACATGTAGTGCCCATATTAATAAAATAATTTTCAGCACCCTAAGAAAATCACCTGTGCTTTACCAATTCATTTTATCCTCCCCTGGCCCCTGACAACCACTGGCCTACTACTGTCTCCATACTTTTGCCTTTTCCAAAACATCATGTAGTTGGAATCAAAAGCATGTAGCCTTTTCACATTGGCTTTTTTTACGTAGTAAGATACACTCAAGGTTCTGTGATGTGTTCTCAAGGCTCCATAGCTCCTTTTTTAAAAAGTCATTATCTAATATTCAGGATGGATGTGCCAGGGTTTATTTGTCCATTCACCTTCTGAAGGAAGTCTCGATTGCTTCCATGTTTTTTGGCCTCTAGAGTAAAGCCTCACGCATAGAGTCTCTAAACTCCCAAATGCAGGTTTTCGTGTGGACACGAGTTTGCAGCTCCTTTGGGTAAATATGAATCATACTGTCAAGAGTATGTTTGGTTTTGTAAAAAACCATCAAACTGTCTTCCAGGAGGCTATGGCATTTCCTTGTCAGCATTTGATAATTGACAGTTTTTTAAAATATTAGCCAGTCTAGTAGATTTTTAGTGGCATTGCATTTTTGTCTCAATGTATAAATGACATTGGTCCAAGGAATAACATTTACTAAATACACTTAGAATGGTCTACTACTTCCATCAGTTTCTGTTACTAAGAATTCTCTCTACCGCCCTTTGTCATTGATTCCTATAGTTTAGTGTCTATAAAGAATAACCAATGAAGTATGCTAGAAATAATCAATCCTGGGGTTTAAGCTCCAAAGTCCCGTTTCAGTGGGTGTGGGGAGATGTGAAACTGACTGTGTTGTTGTGTGTGTGTGCTGTTGGTAAACTCTACTAGTCAGCTAGTGGTTGGTGATGACCAGCCTTGCCAAGTTTTAGTCAATGTTTTGTGCTAGTCCTGCCCACACTGCTGCCATGGGAACAGAACCAGTTCACCCCTGTGTTTAAATTATACAGTGACGGTCTTTCTTTTCTAAAACTTCTGGGAGTAGGAAGTGTGAAGCTATATTAGCTACTGCTGAAATCTATATTTTTTGTCTGTCTCCTAAGGAATCATTGAATCTTTTGTTTTCTGAGGTATTTCATCATAATGGGGACCTCAGAAAAAGCAAACAAATGAAAAAAAAAACAACTCTTTTTTTGTCTTCATTTTGAAACTAAGCAGTCTCACTTGTCAAATTTGTCTTCCTGTCTGTAGACTGTTTTTGGAAATGTGGGGTGAAGCCTCCTAGTGCCTTTTTTCCTAAGGTAAAAGGTACACCACCATATGACATGCTAATATCTCTGAGGGTTATTTGTGTAATGCTGTTTCTTAGAGTTTTATCTGGGGGTTGTTACAACATGGTGTCCTGAGAAACTTGTTAAAACTGGATATCGTTAGAAGCTCAGGGGATGGAGCAGGAGTTTGCATTTTACTGTTCTTCATGATTCCTATGCATAGGTAAAGGACCAGTTAAACATGGTTTATTAAGTGTTCCTACTCCCTCTCCCTGAAAATACTCCTTAAAACACATAGGATGTAGTTAATCTAATGGATAAAATCTCCTTTAGAGGAAGCACCTGGCTCCTGGCTTCGGCTTGGCACAGCACACCAGCCATGGCGGCCATTTGGCGGGTGAACCAATGGAAGGAAGACCTTTCACTCTGTCTCTCTCTCACTGTCTGTAGCCCTACCTGTCAAATAAAAAAAAAAAATCTCCTTTAGAGATTGACAGGATTTTATTCAGCTCATATTCTCTTAGCTCTTCACAGAATGATCAACAGGATCCACTATTTTTAGAGTTAACTGGGAATGTTTTTTGTGCATAAATATGAGAGAAGTGATTTTGAGACAATAAAACCTCCCTAATCTCAAGAGTTTAATGTGGTTCTGCATAACTTACTTTCAGAAAAGTCATCTTTGTTTTAAAGGGCTGATATTGGCCTGTGCCGTGGCTCACTAGGCTGATCCTCCGCCTGCGGTGCCGGCACACCAGGTTCTAGACCCCATTGGAGCGCCAGTTCTGTCCTGGTTGCTCCTCTTCCAGGCTAGCTCTCTGCTGTGGCCCGGGAGTGCAGTGGAGGATGGCCCAAGTGCTTGGGCCCTGCACCCCATGGGAGACCAGGAGGAAGCACCTAACTCCTAGCTTCGGATTGGCGCGGCACACCGGCCGTGCCAGCCATTGGAGGGTGAACCAATGGCAAAGGAAGACCTTTCTCTCTGTCTGTCTCTCTCAGTGTCCACTCTGCCTGTCAAAAAAAAGGGGGGGGGGGCTGATATTTAAAAACCTTCTCCCTTATAATTTTAGGCAATTTACCTACCCATTTACATAAAGATTGTCACTTTCATCTAATATCCAGGAAGCCAAAGCTGTACTTTTTCATACCACAAAATCTTTCTCTGCAGTTAAACAATGGGGATAATATCCTGTAAATTTTCATTTGTAATATTACACAATTTCAAGAGAAGAGGGAGTATGGGGTACTACAAATAATAGTTGCTGATACTTCCTTTGTGTTCTTAGGTATGCATTTACCTTTAATTCAGGCAACTTTATAAAGATACGGTTTTTATCTCATTTTACAGATGAGGAAACTAAGGCATAATGGGTTAAACAACCAGCTCATTGTTATTCTGTTGTTGAATGCAGAGCTTAGATGGAAACCTAGGCACTCTGGGAAAAGAACAGACCATAGCAGAGATTTACGAATAGTAGTGGCTTCTACTTGTCTACTTACATGAATCTTGGATTTCTGTAGTAGAAAAGATGATAGTGGATCATCTGGTTTTAAACTATCTTTTAAAAATTATACAAATATAAAGATGAAGGAATTTAGGTAAATTGTTCTGCTTTGCAGACAGTAAATACGTGATAGCCAGGAGCAGAACACAATTTTGTAGTTTTTTTTTCCTTTGGATCAGAGAAACGTGAATTTTCTTAACTTGTTTACTTCATTTTTTGGTGTTATTTTAGTTTCATAAACAGATGTTAATTGATCACTTGCTATCTGTCTTCTAGTAGGTTATGATACCGGATATGTCCTTTCAAGTGATGCTTAAACATTTAGTTTCATGGAAATAATTTACAAAATGATTTAGGGAAATCATTCTTCATATTCTAAGGCCTTATACCCTTTCTTTATGACAAATAAGTAAGGAATTTTAGAAAGATATATTTATTTGAGAGAGAGGAGGAAAGGGAGGGAGAGGGAGGTCTTCCATCTGCTGGTTGATTCCCCAGATGGCTGCAATGACTGGGGCTGGGCTAAGCCTAAGTCAGGAAGCTGAAACTCCATATGGGTCTTTCACATTGCTAGCAGAGTCCTAAGTCCTCAAGCCATTATCCTCTGCTTTCTCAGGTGCATTTGCAAGGTGCTGGATTAGAAGTAGAGAAGCTGGGGCTTGAACTGGCCTTCATATAGGATGCTGGTGTCACAGCCAGCAGCTTAACCCTCTGTACCACAGTGCTGGTCCCTAACCACTGTATTTTAACTTCAGTAGTATAATAGAAGTTTTTTTTTTTTTTTTTTTCCAGGCAGAGTGGACAGTGTGAGAGAGAGAGAGACAGAGAGAAAGGTCTTCCTTTGCCATTGGTTCACCCTCCAATGGCCGCCGCGGATGGCGCGCTGCGGCCGGCGCACCATGCTGATCCGAAGGCAGGAGCCAGGTGCTTCTCCTGATCTCCCATGGGGTGCAGGGCCCAAGCACTTGGGCCGTCCTCCACTGTACTCCCGGGCCACAGCAGAGAGCTGGCCTGGAAGAGGGGCAACCGGGACAGAATCCAGTGCCCCAACCGGGACTAGAACCCGGTGTGCCGTCGCCGCAAGGCGGAGGATTAGCCTGTTGAGCCATGGCGCCAGCCTAGGCTGCCTTCCACTGCTTTCCCAGGCCATGGCAGAAAGCTAGATCGGAAGTGGAGCAGCTGGGACTCTAACTAGTGCCCATATGGGATGTCAGCACTGAAGGCTGTGGCTTTACCTGCTATGCCACAGCACTGGCCCCTAGAAGTATATTTTGTTACACTGACCTACCTAAAGTTTCACCAGCTATAAATTAAATAAGTAAAGTATTAGAATAGGAAGTTTGAAAAAGTCATTAATAAGCATCTACTTATTGAAATTCCCTTTTAGAATTTGGTTGATTGGCACACAGAGACTATAATTGGGATTAGACCCCATTGTTAGCCAGTAGTTCCATTCCATTCTTGCTGTTACCAAAGTTCCACACTTAGTAGTTTCCTCTCTAATGTTCCCTCTGAGTTGCACCAGAATATTTTTTAGTAACTCATTGTGTAGGCTAAACTTGATTTTCTTTTTATTTTGAGTATCCTCAGGGTAGAAGCTCAGAAGAACCAGATTGCAATCTGTTCCCATAAGTCACTTGTTACTCTATTAGAGTTAGAGGGTGAGCCATGTTCTTCCCCTGCTGTGGGAAATCAATTCCCAAGAGCTACTCAAGGTGGATAGACACAGAAGCAAGTGTCAACAGAGAGCAGAGTGTGAGCTGGAGCCCCTTGTAAAATCGTTGTGAATTTCATAAGACAGGGGTTTTATTTAAAAAAAAAAAAAAGATTAGTTATTTGAAAGGCAGATAGAGAGGGATAGACAGAGACAGACGGATCTGCCTCACTCCCAAAACTTGCCAGAGCTGGAGTTTTGCCAGGTCAAAGCTGGGAGCTGTGAACCAGTCTTCCAAGTGGAAGGTAGAGATCAGACTACTTGAGCCATCACCGTTGCCTCCTGTTGTGTTTGTTAGCAGGAAGTTGAAATTGGAGGTGGAACCAGGCAGGACTTGAACCTGGGCACTCTGGTTTGGGGTGTAGATATTCAAGGGGCATTTTCACCACTATACCAAACACCTAAGATTGAAATCTATAAATTTATACTTAAATGCATTATATTAAAATCAAAGGTAATAAACCTTTCTTGTGATTATTTTACTACATTTTTATATTATCTGTGCTCTCGAGGTTCTTTCCATGTAGTGTATCTGTATGGTATAAATACTTCTTAGCCAAATGCTACTCAGCATCTTTTTGCAATTCTGTGTTCAGTGGTGTCAGTGTTGGTGCCTTGAAACCAGCCATGGTGGTAGCATTTATACCATGAACACTGCAGAGTACTTCAAGCAAGGCCTTTTCCACGTGGACAAGCACATAGCATTTTTGGCTTCTCCTTGCTTTATCTCAAAGGCTTGAGGAAAAAACTACCAAAGCATGGCTCCTCTCCTGTTCCACTGAGCCCATCCTAACCTGTTCCAGCCTTTTCTCTACCTTGTTCTTTTCATTAAATTACTGTATTCTTACTTCTCTACTACCAAGTCCTAGATGCTGGTCTCTTCTTGCTCTTCCATATTTTTCCTGGAGTTGAATCTCATCTTGACCCCTGTGGTGTCCTTAGTTCCCATCTCCCTTTCATGCCGGATAACGTAAAAGTTTTAGCAATTGTCACTGCTGCAGAAAATAATGAAACAGAGTGACACAGTTAATAGATTATTTTGCCAAAATTCTTAATTTTACCATTGCCATTTTGTTAAAATTGTTTTAATCTGGTGAAATACTAGGTTGAATATTTATCAGAAAAATTCAAGTGTTCTTTAACTCTTTTTAGGATCAGTTACATTCTTGTACATCTTCAGCAGAACTTGGGTTTTTTTTCATAATGCAGACTTGCTGATAAGAATATAGAACCTGTTTACATTTCATAGGTTTAATATGTATTTATTTGAGAGGCACAGAAGAGAGACAGACAGACAGATAACTTCCATCTGTCAGTTCACCCCTCCTATGCCCATAATGACTAGAGCAAGGCCATGTTGAAGCCAGGAGCTGGAAACTAAATTCAGGTCTTCAACATGTGTGGCTGGGATCCAACTGCTTGAACTGTCATCTGTTATCTCATAGGGGTGTATATTTGCCAGAAGCTGGAATTGGGAGCTGAGCCAGGACTCAATCCTAGGTATTCCACTGTGGACAGCTTAACCAACTTCTAGACAAAATGTTTTCCCTATACTGACTCTTTTAAGTAAAAGACCCCTTGACTGTTAAGAATTCTTTTGACTTCAAGAAAGTGAACAAAAAGGGTACCTGATTGTTGGTGTTGAGTTAGTAGTTTAATGATGCTGAGCAAAAATATTTAAGACTCTCCTGACCTTCCATTTAAGATCAGATGATGGCTACTACAGATTCAGTCAAGGCACTTGGACTTACAGCTGAAAGAGGGAGACACAATGCTAGCAGCAGAACAGTGTTTATATTTGCCTTGGCCTCACCTGAGGGGAAGGGGTCTGGAAACTGGCTATTTGGTTTGACTAGTCTCTAATAATATTGCATGTTACAATAAAAGGATTAGAATTAGGTGTTAGGTGAGCCTACTACAGATGTCTACATATTATACAACAGCAATTCCTGTGTATACCTAAATTTAATGCACTGAGATGAAATTAAGAGAATATGTAACTAATATATATAGTGTGGCTCTCTGAAAGCTCATTAGGTTTTGTTCTTTGTAAAGAAGGGGTGGAAAACTAGTTTTTAGTTGATGAGAGAGAATTTGAGTAGAGTCTAGGCTGAATGCTCTCATGTAAACTCTTGTGATATAGGTCGTGTTACCCCTAACATTGCAAATTAGGAAATGGAGATTAGACGAGATATTAAGCAGTTTGCTGTAGTTATGGAGCCTAGTAAATGGGTGAGCCAAGTTTAGAACCTGTTTTTTCCTCTGACAATTTGCAGATGTTTGTATATTGAAGTGAATTATTTTATGGAAAGAATGATAATTGAGAGGGAAGAGATTTAAGTGTTACATGTCATACATGTTATGTGTCATATATGTCATGTGATGAAGGGGTGAGAGCCCTCTAGGTTTTCTGGTAGCCAACATACTGAGATAATACTACATAACATTTTATGAGCACTTACTATATACATTTTACTTAGGCTGTCCATGTAATTCTCATAGCAGCTGTGTGATATAGGTGAAGAATGTGAAACGCCGAGGGTTGTTGTGCACTTGATCTAGTGAGTGACAGACTCAGGATTGAACCCAAATGCCTTATTCCTGAGGCTGCAATGTTAGCTGGTGCCCCACATACTCTCTATGACCACCAACTTTTGTAAGAGAGGATGAGAAGGATTCTTCAAGTCGATTTTTACCTGGTTCCAGCAATCTTGGAAGAATTTCCACTTGTTTAGTGAAATTGGATGTTGGGTAGAATTTGTTTATGGAGGCCGGCGCCGTGGCTCAACAGGCTAATCCTCCGCCTTGCGGCGCCGGCACACCGGGTTCTAGTCCCGGTCGGGGCGCCGGATTCTGTCCCGGTTGCCCCTCTTCCAGGCCAGCCCTCTGCTGTGGCCCAGGAGTGCAGTGGAGGATGGCCCAGGTGCTTGGGCCCTGCACACCATGGGAGACCAGGAAAAAGCACCTAGCACCTGGCTCCTGCCATCGGATGAGCGCGGTGCGCCGGCCGCAGCGCGCCATCCGCGGCAGCCATTGGAGGGTGAACCAACGGCAACGGAAGACCTTTCTGTCTCTCTCTCACTGTCCACTCTGCCTGTCAAAAAAAAAAAAAAAAAAGAATTTGTTTATGGAATTTTATCCATAAAACAAATACTTAAACCACATTTTGGAAGAAAATGCATACTGGCTTTTAAGAATACCAAATTCAGATCTTTCTAACCAAGCTGGTAATTTGTTAATGTCTTTTCAGCTCAAAATAACTGGTTATGTCTTCATAGTTTTAAGAACTATCATAGAATATTGATCCAGAATTTGAAGTAAGAATACAGCAAATGAGTTTATGAAAGCAGTTCCATACAGATGGAAATTTTACAGCTCCCAACTTCATGATGAGTCATACTCTTGGAAGACTGCTCCGCTCTTCCCCGGAGTCTGTCAGCACAGGGCTACACAGAGTGATGGAGTTTGCATGTTTCCGTTCTAACATCTGCTGTGTGGCAGCCCATTCATATTCCTATCGCAGGAAACATCTATAAATATTGGTAAAGATTTCCTTTTTACTTTTGTTTCCAGAATGTTTATCTCTGTATGATTTCTGCTCTGTGTACGTATACAGTCTCTCTCGGTGATCTGAGCTCAGTGTGTTTCTAAATACCACTTGTCACAGTTCTCCCACAAGGTCAGTGAGGTGTTCTCTTCAACACCAGAGTCTCTCCACCGCTGAGGCAGGCTGTTTTCTTCCCCTTTGCTTCTCCTGGCTCTCCAACAGCAGTGAATAGCAGAATTTTGAATGATTGATTGTCTCAGAAATTTATACTAGTCATTATTTTTTTAAATGAAACCTGTGAGAGAAGGAAGAAAAAATTCACACAAAAATTTCAAGTTGAGGTTTTAAAAAATCATAAAGGGGGCAGGGTGCCCTGGCATAGTTGGGTAAAGCTGTCCACCTGTGGCGCCGACATCCCATATGGGTGCTGAGTAGAGTCCCAGCTGCTCCGCTTCCAATCCAGCTCCCTGCTAATTGCCTGGCAAAGCAGTGGAAGATGTCCCAAGTGCATGGGAGACCCGGAAGAAGCTCCTGGCTACAGACTTTGGATCTGTGCAGCTCTGAGCATTATGGCCATTTGAGGAGTGAACCAGTAGATGGAAGACCTCTCTCTCTCTCTCTCTCTGTCCCTCTTAATGTAACTCTGCCCTTCAAATAAATAAATAAATATTTAAAAAAATTACAAACAAGACAATAAATATTGTAAATTGGTGACAGTTGATGGAGGTTTTAACAAAGTGAATTATTAAGCGATAAAAATATTACCTATTGATTGCATAGATGGTAGTCAGCCGAACTATTTTATCTGCTGTTAAAAGAAGTTTGGAAAATTTAAAACTAAAACAAGCTGACAGCTATTTGGATGGAGTACTCGCATAACTCTATATACTCATAGCAACAGATTGTTTTATTATTTGTTTGTGTAATTGGCATCATCTGTTATTTAGAGTCTTGGAATAAGACAATCATTTGGGAGGGACTGTGGAGTACATTACTGGAATTGAATTGGCAGTGTTCACATACTGGTTCGTCTGTTGGTTTAGAATCCTCTCTCTCTGCTTTTCTTTAGGTGGGACTCTTCCCTGGACACTGTGTTGAGTTAATTAACCAGAAAGTTCCCCAGTCAGTGACCAACTCAGTGCCAAAACCAGGTGAGTACACCTTTTTTTAATTAGTGTGGTTACTTAACCAACTGCTCCAAGATTTCCCTTCAAGTAGGTAACTTTTTGTTATTATTCCTTGCCTTTATTGACATAAAATGAGCATTGTTAATTTTATATCATTTTAGTTTTAAAATGTATTCTTATGTATGTGTTGTTCGTTTCATGAGGGTTCACATGCATTTGTGGTTTTAGAAAAATTTTAAAACTATGTGCTCTACAATAAGCTTTGTTTGCTCTCTTAATTACTAAGTAGGAATGTAGCTTATTGATGAATAAATGATTAAAAATATAATAGGTCTAAAGAACTAACATAGTGATGGTATGATAAATTAGAAATTAATAGATGAAGGAAATATATATTTTATCAGTGCCTGTGAACATCCAAACTGTCTTAAGCAGCATTTCACATGCATACATATAGTACATAGTATTGCATATTTTACAAATAAGTAAAGCAGTTTTAGAGGGGATAAAACTAAAGAAAATCGGAATTTCTGTACTTGTGGAGGTAATTTAATCTGGTTAGGAGTCCATTGAATACCTACTTTGGAACTTTTTGATCTGATACAAATTTTTAAACAATAAAATAAAAGCAAAGATTAAGAAGAAGGAATGAAATTTACATTTCCTAGTTATGTTTCTTATGCCCTTTGCCTCCTACCAATAAAAGAAAAATATTTTTTGGGACTCAGGATTTATTTAAGCTGTTTCTTCAAAGTATCTTCTATGTTTAGGAGTTGTTTGTAAGAGTTATGAAGGAAAAAGTTTATTCTTTCATTATTTAGTGGATTTCTACATCTACTCCCAAAGCACACATCAGACAGTCTTTGAATATGGTATTTATGTAAAGGTGAAAGCAGTAACCCCTTTTAAGGCTTATTTCATCATTGCCATTAGGGGGGCATTGCTGTAGTTGTTGTCATAGAAATTTGTTTACTTTAGACATAAAACTAACTTTATTGCTTTGTAGAGAAAATACTTCAAAACACTGTTCTCTCAAGTTCCACTTCAGCTGGGCTTCTTAGTGTTTTTCCAGGCAGTTTTATCCTTCTTTAGGTAAACTTATCAAAAAAAACAAAAACAAAAACTTCCTTAGTAGGTGCTTGCTCAGTAAATGTTCATTAGTGATTGTTACGATTCTAGTGTTCATGTGGTTGCAGATGGAGCAGTCCCTGTTAGCCTGGTGTCCGATGGTTGTGGAGGCTGGCGATAGCAGGGCATGTGCAGAGGACTGATCACATGGCGAGCCGGGAGCAGAGAGCGGATGGGGGCACACTCAGCTTTTACAACCAACCCTTCTGAGGGCAGTGACCTAAGGACCTCTCACAGGGCACACCTCCCAGATACCATGATTGGTCCAAGCCTCCACTTTTAATCCACCGATTAACATAATAAGTTATCTACTGTCCATTAACATAAGACTTTGGACTTTAAATGTTTGCATGACTCTGTGAAGATGCCCACGTCCTGCAGCGTCATGTGTGCGTTCAGTTCCCAGCTCCGGCTCCAGCTCCAGCTTCCCAGCGAGGCAGCCTCTGGGCGGCAGGGGTGATGACTCAGGAACTGGGCTCCTGCCACCCTTGTGGGAGAGTGCCTGCCTCCTGGCTTGCCTTTGACACATGAGATTCTGTCTGAACTCTCAGTTCTATTCCTTTGATTTGTATATCCTATGCCAGTACTACTCCTTGTTTTCGGCTGTTGCTTTGTAGTAAGTTTCATAGTCAGGATGTGTGTTTATTCCTACTTTAAATTTTTTTAATGGTTGATTTGGCTTTTGTGGGCCCTTTATTGTTCCTTAGGAATTTTAGAAACAGTTTGTCGGTTTCTACAAAAAAGTCAGCTGGGGTTCTGGTAGGGATTATATCGAATCTGTAGCTCAATTTGGGAAGCATTATCTCAACAGTATTAGGCTTTCCAATCCTTGAACATGGGATCTTTCCCCATTTATTTAGATATTCTTTAATTTTCTTTTCTTGTCTCATAGTTATCATAGTATTACTTTTGTGTATATTTTGTTAGATTTATCTTTAAGTATTCAGTTTTTTAATGTTATTATAGATGTTATTTTCTTCATTTCATTTTCTTCATTCCGAGAGTGTAGAAATACAATTTTTGTGTATTGATCTTGTATCCTGAAACTCTGCTAAACTGTTTATTAGTTCTAGTTGATTTTAATGGATTCCTAGGGATTTTCTATATATAAGATCATGTCATCTACAAATAGAGATCCTTTTAATTCTTCCTTTCCTGCGTTGATACCTTTTTCCTTACCCAGTTTTGCCCAGGTGCAAACACCTAATAAATTAATGAATAGAAGTCTCAAGTGCAGGCATCTTTGCCTTGATCCTGAACCTGGTGGAAAACATGCATCTCTCACCACTGATTAAGATGTTAGCAGTGGGGTTCATAGATGCTCTTTATCAGGTTCAGGAAGTGCCTTTCTATTTTTGTCATTTGTTGACTGTTGTCATGAAAAGAGTATTAGATTTCTTTCAAAGGCTTTTTATTTCTTTACTGAAATCATTGAGTTGTTTTTATAGTCACTATTTTGAAGTTACTAAAATTTGGCATTAAAAATGTATTGTGATTTTTTGTGCATTATTTTTTACCCATCCTTCTGTTGTGGAAACTTGCCTTTTATTAATCATTAAAACATCCTTGATAATTTTGACTCAGAGATGTACTGTGAGCTGAGTTTTTAAAAATTAGCTTAATATTGGCATTAAAATAAACTATATCAACCAAATATTTTCTCATGTTTTGAATGGAAAAGTGATGCTTCCTTCGGTGGTAAGTTTGATCACTTACTGGTAACTCTGGAAAACAGGTTTGTATTCCTTGACCTGTGTGGCATTATTAATTCTTAGTTACTAATGACATATAAAAAACAAGCATACTTTCAAAAGCTAATATTTTATCATTTATGGGTAGCATCACAGAGTTGGAATAGGGAAATGTGCATTCTTGATACATTTTAAAAAGGATGATATGAATTCTGTCATACTTGGACTTGTTCACACTTTAAAACTGTCTTTGCCTACAGTATAAACAACTTGAGTGTTCTATTTATTTTTAACATTGCCATCTGTCAGTGTTAGATGCCAAATCTAAAAGATGCAGCTATAGTTTGAAGCAAAATTTAAAGTTCTCTATATCATTATACAACAAGGGTAATAGGAAAATTTTTTTCTTTTGAAACTGTTTTTTATACTCTCAATATGTTCAATTATTTGTGTATACAAAAATAAGTGAGTCACCATGTCCTGACCAAGATAGCAAATATCCATGGAGCCCTAAGGAAAAGACAATGAAAGTTGGAGAAGAGAAGAGAAAGACAGGGGAAGCTTGTCCCAAAGCCAAGACACTGTGGCACAAGATGTTCAACATGAAGGATCTCTGTGAGTGAGACCCCAGGGGAAAGAAATGGCCATCAAAGAAGGATTTACTTTTCTCTAAAGGGAAGAGAGAACTTCCACTTTGTACTTGGCCTTGTCCAAATACTGACAGACTCCAAAGGCTTCCATGGCCTATGCAGTTCATGTCAAGAGCCTCAGGTGGTCACTGACATCATACATCAGAGTGTTAATTGTTAAATTAACAACAGGAGTCACTGTGCACTTACTCTACATGCAAGACTTCTGTCCTTAATGAGTTGTATTGAGAGTTAACTGTAAAACTAGTTCTCAAACAGTTGTGTGTGTATGTGTGAGTGTGCAAACTGAAGTTGGTCTTCTGTGTACAAATTTAATTGAAAATTAATCTTAATGGAGAATTGGACTAGCAAGGGGAAAGGGAGGAGAAAGGTGGGAGTGTGGGTGGGAGGACTGGTATGGTGGGAAAAATAACTATACTCCTAATTTTTATTTAATGACATTTGTATTTCTTAAAAAATAAATTCCAAAAAAATCAAAAAAAGGAATGGGCATTTTGTTCATTCACCACAGGGTGTGACTGGTGGAAGACTGTCATGGCGGTGTTGAAAGTAGCAGGGAAAGCACCTGTTTCCTTTGTATTTACTATGCGTGGAGTTGGTTTGTTATTGTTTAATTGATATCTTGTTCAAATGCAAGGTGTTCTCAGCTATTATCTTCAAATGTTTATTTTTGTGCTGTTCTCTGTCTTATCCTTTATACATCAGTTACAGTCTCAAGACCTTTCATTTTGATTTCTCTTTATTCTTTCTTTCTCTTTTCAGTTTAGACACTTTGAGCTATCTTCAAGTTCAGGGAGTCTTCCGTCTGCTATGGGCCTTCTTCTTTTTGGCCATCTAGCCAGTTCTTCAACTCTCATTATATAATTTTCATTGCTAGTTTCAACATTACTTTTTTATGATATCCATGCTAGAGTTCTCCATCTTTCCATCTTACCTACCTTTTTCACCATAAAAAAAAAGAGAGAGGAAGGGGGATGAGGGAAAGAAAAGGAGAAGTGGAAGATCCCTCTGAGAACAGTTAGAAAAGTTGGACAGATGCATTCAAATATATACTATATATATATAATTCATATATAATTATATTATATATATAATATATATATAAGCCCTGGAGGGCTAATGGCGGTAGACAGTTACTGAGCTAAGGTGAAGCAGAAGAAGTGAGTTCAGGAGGTAACCCAGCGTGTGGCACTTTTTTGGGTATCTGCTGATGGAGCAGAGGAGGTCACACCACTAGGGGAGTGAAAGTTAGAGGTCAGAGCTAGTGGGAGCAGAGTTGCTGACAAATGCTCCAACCTTTCAGTTGTGAATTTTGTGGAAACTGATAACTGATTCTAAAATTTATGTGGAAATGCAGACAAAAAATATGCAAGGTAATTTTAAAGAACAAAAAGCTCAGAAACTTACTGTAATAGCTATTGAGATTCATGTGCAAGGATAGATGAATAGATCAATGGAACAGACTAGGGTCAAGAAACAAACCTTTGTGTATGTAATACTTGATTTTTGGCAAAGGTGGCATTACAGGGCAGTGACAATTAACAGTCATTTCAACAAAGATCTGGGTCAACTGGACATCTGAACATTAAAAAAAAAAAAAAACAGACCCTTATCCCCATACACAAAACATCTGTTCCAGGAGAATCAGATCTGTATCTGAAAGAGGAATAAAACTTTTAAAAGATAGTACATTAGAATATCTCCATGACCTTGGGTTAGATATAAGCATTAATCATAACTGAAAAGGTTAATGATTAAGCTCAATTAAAATTAAGAGCTTTATTAAAGGGCTAATCACAAAGTGGAAAAGTTATTTGTAGAACAGCTGCCTGTCAAAGGCAAGGATGTAACCCAAGGATGTAAAGAATCAGTAAGGGCAGCTCAGTAAGATCCTCCACTAGTCAATTTCCCACAGAAACACCAATTTGCACAGCTATTCATGCACCGTCTACCTTTACGAAAGCTGGGGAAGGTAAACGAGTCTGTAGTGCTTGATTTTAGTGTAGTAATTACATGCTGTGAAGAGGGCACGAAGGAAAGGGTTGCCTGTGTCAGCTCTCCTCCAGCTCTAAGCAGCACAATGTGGGGAGAAACACCATCTTCTTGAGGAAAGGAGAGGAAATTCATTAACTGGCCTCAGCACTAGGTCCAGCATTAGGTCTGCCATGGTGAAACTCTGCTGGGCAGAGCCCCACGGGCCCTGTCCTGCAAACTGAGCCTCTGTAACTTGCTTAGCCTGGGGGCCAATAGACTGCATGCACGACTCCTCCCCCAGCCGTGGCCAACACAGTGCCAAGGAAGATTCCACCCACTGGGAAGTGAGATAGCAAGTGAGTGCAGGTCCAGATGTTGCAGAGCAAGGAGATACATAATGACTTTATGAAGAACCTTATAAACACACAGCATTTATCATTCCACCACTCAAAACCAACCCAACGCCAAGAGGGAATTAAATCAGTTGGGGAAGGGTTAAGCAAGAGACTGGCAGTCTCCATTCATGCTACACACACGTGAAAATTTTTTGGCTAGACAATCCTTTGGCCCTCACAGGCTCTGAGCCTAGTTTGGCTGGAAAACATTCTGGCAGCCTTTGCTTCCCTCTGATGTCCAGGAAAATTCCAGGTGGCTCCTAATTACCCATGGTTGATTTCAGGAGTCTGCCAGCATGCCCCTCCCACCCTCATGCTGTCTTAGAAACAACCGGGAGGCCGCACCGCCATGCTGTCAGTCCCAGGAATCAGCCATTCAATAAGCCTGAGCAGGTCTGCCCAGAGAAGCAGCCAAGTGGCCTTGCCTGCCCACCCATGGCCCTAACAAGCAGTCAAGCAACCCTTCATCAGTGGCTTGGCCCACCAAGGACAATGGGAAGCAGTCATCCCTTGTGTGAGAACCTGGTGCTGAGGCCAACTGAGCATTCTGTTCTCAGATGCTTGGTTCTGTGAGGCCTGAGAAGCAAAAGTTTGGCCCCACCCACCTGATTCAGCCTGGGAGGTAGCAGGGCAGACCTCCCTGTGCAGCTCAGCCTCTGAGGCCCTGTGATACTAACCATGCAGCCCTTAGATACTGACCGCTGTCTAATCTGAGTACAGTGTGGTGGCCTGGTCCCTGTGCTGTTTTCATACACTGGTAGACACCCCACTCTGCTACTGGGCTCACAGCCCTTCACTCACTTGATCCTGTAGGAGCGGTGTTGCTCACATAGAACCTGTGGAAACTGATAGGTGCCCCACACCCACAGCTGGGTGTACTACATCTAGAGCTGCCAGTGAACCCTTCCCACCTAAGAGGGTTGCTTCCCACGGCCTGAGTCACAGATACTCACAGATACCACCGTTGTTGATTACAACTGCAGAAGCTGCTCACATGCTACATCTAAGCACCCACCTGGAACCAAAGCAGTGCAGCACATCCAGTCAGCACCCTGGGATACATCACCAAGCAGAAGGTGCTGTACTACAGAAATGCTACCCTATAAAAGGGGTAGATGAAACTCACCCACCAGATGGATAAAAAACAATGTAGCGGTGCAAGAAACATGAAAAAACAAGGCAACAGGACACCCCTAAAGGGAATATAATAATTCTAGCAACACAGCACAGACAGGTAGAAATCTGATAAAGAATTCAAAAACAATGATTTTTTAAAAAAGAATTTATATTCACATATCCAGCAGGATAACCTGGCACTCTTTGTAGAAATGACTGTCCTTTTGACGGTGCTCTGCCGTGCTATCTCTGCCATAAGTCAAGTACCCACACATACACAGGTTTGTTTCTGGACTCTATTCTGTTTCAGTGATGTGTTTGTCCATCCTTGAGTATAAATCTTGAGCTGTATTATAATAAGTTTCCCACTTGTTTGTTCTTTAAGATTGCTTGTGTATTCTTTTCTATGTTTTCCACATGAATTTTGAATTCAGAATCACTTATCAGTTTCCACAAAAATCCCAGCTGAAAGTTTGGGTATTTAGCAACTCATAAACCTCAGATTAGGGGCTGGTGTTGTGGCGTAATGTTTAAAGCTGCCACCTGTAATGCCGGCATCCCTTATGGGCGCTGGTTCTAGTCCTGGCTGCTCCAACTCCAATCCAGTTCCCTGCTAATACACCTGGAAAAACAGCAGAAAGGGAAAGGCATAGAAAATCTATTCAGTGAAGTAATTGTTGAAAACTTGATGAACCTTGAGGAAAAATAGGGATATCCAGTTCTGAGAAACCTAAAATATCTATAACATACTTGACCCAAAAAGATCTTCTCTGAGCCATCATAAATTGAACTTTGAAAATATAAGACAAAAGGAGAATTTTAAAAACAGCAAGAGAAAAGTGTTGAGTCACTTAGAAAGGAATCCCCATTAGATTAATGGCAAATTCTCAGCTTAAACTTTACAGGCTAGGAGAGAATGGGATGAAATGTTTTTAAGTCTTGAAGGAAAAACAAGTGCCAGCCAAGAATATTATACTCAAAAAAAAAAAAAAAAAAGGAAAAGAAAGAAACTGCCCTTCACAAAAGGTGAGGCCAGTGCTGTGGCACAGTGGGTTAACGCCCTGGCCTGAAGCGCTGGTATCCCATATGGGCACCAGTTCTAGTCCCGGCTGTCCTCTTCCAATCCAGCTCTCTGCTATGGCCTGGGAAGGTAGTAGAGGATGGCCCAAGTCCTTGGGCCCCTGCACCCACTTGGGAGACCTGGAAGAAGCACTTGGCTCCTGGCTTCAGATCAGTGCAGCTCTGGCCATTGCAGCCATCTGGGGAGTAAACCAGCGGATGGAAGACCTCTGCATCTCCTGGCTTCAGATGGACCCAGCTCCAGCCATTGCAGCCAACTGGGGAGTGAACCAGAGGATGGAAGACCTCTCTCTCTCTGCCTTTCTACTGTGTAACTGCGATTTTAAAATAAATAAATAAATAAATCTTTTTTAAAAAATTAAAGAAAAACAAAGACTTTCCATGATGAGTGAAAACTGAAGGAATTCACACCACCAGGCTGACCCTACAGGAAGTGCATGAAGGAGTCCTACGTTGGGAGAGGATGATGACCATCATGAAAATAAACAAAGTATGAATCTCAGCAGTGGAACAGACACACAAAAGAGAAAGAAGACAAATAACAATAACCCATATTTGAGTTTTCCTTTTCTTAAATTTGTTTTGCTTTAGTTAAGGATTTTTTGACCTGTTAATCAGGACTACAATTCAGTGAAATTCAGTGATTTTTTTTTCTTGTAGTCATTAGTGTTTTTTTTTTTTTTGACAGGCAGAGTTAGACAGTGAGAGAGACAAAGAAGTGAAAGGTCTTCCTTCTGTTGGTTCACACCCCAAATGGCCGCTACGGCCGGCGCGCTGTGCCCATCCAAAGCCAGGAGCCAGATGCTTCCTCCTGGTCTCCCATGAGAGTGCAGGGCCCAAGCACTTAGGCCATCCTCCACTGCACTCCCGGGCCACAGCAGAGAGCTGGTCTGGAAGAGGAGCAACCGGGACAGAATCCAGCACCCGAACTGGGACTAGAACTCAGAGTGCCGGCGCTGCAGGGGGAGGATTAGCCTAGTGAGCTGCGGCGCCGGCCAGCATCATTAGGCTTTGATATCAAGTTATGTTAATCTGTTGAGTTGTAGATTTGTTCCTTTCCTGTCTTCCAAAAGAATAAATTATTGTGCTATTATTTCTTCTGTAACTATTGGGTGGAATTTACCAGAGAAACTATTCAGGCCTTTAATTACTTCTGATGGAGATTTTATGAATATATTTAATTTGTTAAATATATATATGGAACTATTGTTAAATAAACAACAAGAGTCACTGTGCACTAACTTCCCATGCAGGACCTCTGTCCCCAAAGAGCTGTATCACAAAACTTAATAGTAAAACTTGTTCTCAAGAATCACTTCCTTTTGGTGTATTAAGTGGAAGATACTCTTGTGTCGCATAAGGTATAGTTATGTCTAAGAGCTCACAAAAGATAGATCATTCTTGAGTTCTTCTTAAAAGATAATTAAGCTTCTTTTTTTTTTTTGTGACAGGCAGAGTGGACAGTGAGAGAGAGAGACAGAGAGAAAGGTCTTCCTTTGCCGTTGGTTCACCCTCCAATGGCTGCCGCGGATGGCGCGCTGCGGCCGGCGCACCGTGCTCTTCTGATGGCAGGAGCCAGGTGCTAGGTGCTTTTCCCTGGTCTCCCATGGGGTGCAGGGCCCAAGCACTTGGGCCATCCTCCACTGCACTCCTGGGCCACAGCAGAGGGCTGGCCTGGAAGAGGGGCAACCGGGACAGAATCCGGCGCCCCAACCTGGACTAGAACCCGGTGTGCCGGCGCCGCAAGGCGGAGGATTAGCCTGTTGAACCACGGCGCCAGCCAATTAAGCTTCTAAAACGAAAAAGAAGGAGGGGGAAGGGGAAGGGAAGAAAGAAAAAAAAAAGGCTTGAAATCACCTTTAAGATGCAATAACTTTGAACAGCCCTTGTCTGGACTTTGAGGAACAGCTTGTTGTTCTTGTTGTTGTTTCTTGTTTCTTTTTCTTTTTCAGACTAAGTGTTGAACTGTTTACCTAGAATAGAGTTAATCCTCTGTATATAAAGTTAAATGAAAATAGATCTTAGTGAAAAACAGGACAAGGGGCTGGCACTGCGGCTCACTAGGCTAATCCTCTATCTGTGGAGCCGGCACTCTGGGTTCTAGTCCCGGTCGGGCGCCGGATTCTGTCCCGGTTGCCCCTCTTCCAGGCCAGCTCTCTGCTGTGGCCCGGGAGTGCAGTGGAGGATGGCCCAAGTGCTTGGGGCCTGCACCCCATGGGAGACCAGGAGAAGCACCTGGCTCCTGGCTTCGGATCGGCTCAGTGCGCCGGCCGTGGCAGTCATTGGAGGGTGAACCAAAAGAAGGAACACCTTTCTGTCTGTCTCTCTCTCTCACTGTCTAGCTCTGCCTGTCAAAAAAAAAAAAAAAAAAAAAAAAAAAGAAAAGAAAAAGAAAAGAAAAGAAAAGGAAAACAGGATAGGGAACAGGAGAGGGAAGAGGAAGAGGGCGGTAGGTATGGAGGGTAGAGTTACTATGTTCCTAATGTTGTATTTATGAGATGCATGCACAATATATAAATAATTTAAAAAATATATGTGGGACTGTTAAAAAAAGTTTTTCTAGGTTTTATGAACTTGTTTTTAGGAAATAGGTGCATTTCTCAAAAGTTTCCAAAATAGCTAGCATCAACTTGTTTAACATCCCTTAAAAATTAAAGATAGAGCTACTCTGTGATCCAGAAAACCCAGTACTGGGTGTATATACTCAAAGGAAATAAGATTAATATGTGAAACAGGCATCAGCACTCCCATGTTTATTATAGTACTATCTACAGTAGCCAAGATAGGAATCAACCTAAGTGTCCCTCAGCAGATGACTCAATAAAGATTATGTAGTATGTAAATATAATGGAAATTGTAAGTAAAGGATGAAATCCTGTCATTTGTGACATATGGAAGAACCTGGAGAATGTCATGTTAAGTGAGATAAGCCAAGTACAGAAAGACAGATATTATATGATCTCACTTTTATGTGCAATCTAAAAAAGCTGATCTCATTGAACTTGAGAGTAGAATAGTAGTCACCAGAGGCCAGGAAGGGTCATGGATCGGAGAAGAGGGAGAGAGTTTGGTCAGTGGGTGCAGTGTCTCAATTAGATAGGATGAGCAAGTTCTAGAGTTCTGTTGGACAGTAGGTTGACTGTAACAATAATGTGTATTTCAAAATAGCTAGACGGAATTTTAATGTTCTAATCATAAAAATTATAAATATTTGAGGTGATGAGTATAGTAAGTATTATAATTTGATCACTACACAATGTATCCATGTATTGAAACATCACATTGTACCACATACACAGGTATAATTGTGTCTCAGCCTAAGAGAAAAAACAGAAATCCTAAGAAAAGAAAGATCATTAAGGAAAGAACGAGTGGACTGATATTTTCCTTACAGTTATGAACACTCAGGTACTGCACAATAAATAGTCAAATGCACAAGTGCATGATGAGATGTTCAGCTAATAATGCCTTTAGGGAAATGCAGATCAAAGCCTTTTTGACTCCCCGTTGTGTTGTACCAGAATGGCTAAAATTCAACAGTAACAAAGTTGTCAGGGATGGAGATCAATGGGAATTCTCATACCCTGCTAACGCGTGTGTAGATTGGGATGGTCAGTGTTCAGCATTATAGACTGAAGCTGACACACACACACCGTGCAGTCCTAGCTATTAATGGAAATTCATGGACCAAGAGAAATGTACAGAAACATTCAGAGCAGCTTTATTTGCAGTTCTCAAAAACTGAAAAAAAAAAATTAAGGCAATATCCATGGTGGAATGGATAAATAAATGTGTATATATTCAGTTGATTTCTCTACACAATGAAAAATGAAGGAATTAACATCTACATGAAACAACATGGATACATCTCTCAAAAATAAATGCTGAGAGAAAAGCCTACTGTATATGCCAGATACCTCCATATAAAGAGTTCAAAACCTTTAAAGTTCAATAGTGTTCTGTTGTGTTTGAAGTTGGGGCAGCAACTCCTCTGGAGAGAAGAAGGGAGAAGTAGATAATTGGGATGAGCAAGAGAGGTGTCTGGAGTACTGCTAATGCTCTGTTGATAAGTAGCGATTGTACAGAATGTAACCATGTTGAGGATCTTTCCATGTGCTGGTTGCCCATGTGTTTATCTTCATTGAGGAAGTATCTCTTTAATACACAAATGTTGGGAATCAGATTTTAAAATACATTTGATACTGTAAAATACTTTTCAACCATCAAAAAGAAAGTAGAGGCTTATATACTAACCAAGGGGTTTTGTCTCCCGTGTATTGTTAAAGAAAAAGCAAATCACAGAATAATATGATCCCATTGTAAGTTCAGAGACGAGGATCTAGAAGTAGATATGCTTTAAAAATTGGAGTGGGATTATATATTGAAACATTTCATATTTTTATTTGCTTTTGCATTGTTTAACCTTTTACTGAGCATGTATTACTTTATTCAGTATTTTTAAAAAATGGTTTGCACTCCCCCTGTAACTCTACCTTGTCCTAGTAGGTAATTTCTATGAGTCTTATTTTTTAAATTGACATTGTATGTATTTACAGGGCACAGTGTGATAACTGTTTATGTATATACGATGTGTAATGATCAAGTTAAGATTATTAACATTTTCCATTTTCTTAAACATTTATCATTTCTTTGTGTTGGGAATTTTTGTCTTTTTCATTTATAGCCATTCTGACTGGGGATGAGATGACATGTCTTTGTGGTTTTGAATTGTGTTTTTCTGATAATTAGTGATGTTGAGTGTGTTTTCATGTACTTATTGGCCATTTGTTTGTCTTTTGAGAAATATCTATTCAGATCGTTTATGTATTTGTAAGTTGGATTGTTTGTCGTTGAGTTTTTTGTGTTCCCTAAGGGTCCTTCTCTTAATACAACCATCCTGTACAATGGACACTTGTGTGACAGTAGGTCTAATGCAGATGTTGAACTTGCAGGCCTGTGCAAAAAGTAGTTGGTTGAAGGGTTGCAGCTCAGCCTTCCTGGGATCTTACCTGGGGCCTTTTTCACTGTCTGTGTGTACATCATGTGGATTCTCTGATTTTCAGTTTCCTTATATTAAAAATCAAGGCAAGATTCTTTTGAACATTAGGCATTTAAGATTCCTGATGAATGTCAGCTATTATTTTCTTAAATTTATTTTCGTCTACCATCTTACTTAAATTCATGAATGTCAGAACTTGGTCTACTTAGTTTAGATAGTTAAAATACTGTGTATTGATAAAATCTGTGTGCCAGTGTATCACTGAAACAAATTAACTGTAGTGAGGATGATGACTGTCTTTGGATAAATAGAGTTTACTTAATAAATTTTGTGGTCTTTTTTTGATGGTAGCTGATTTTTATTGTTTACAGGCGTAAAATTACCTAGGAATTTAATTTTGGAGGAAGATTTAGTAATTAGGTATAATGCTGATGAAATTTTTATATTAAAGAAATAAATTATAAGCTAACTAATCAGCCCGAATTTGTAACTGATTTTCAAATTAAAAAAAAAATCCTTTCAATCTTCTTTAGAAAAGCAGTTTTCCAGTATCTTGCTTTTTTATTGTTGTTGTTGTTATGCTTGCAGTTTTAGCCAATTAATGTTTTTTCTTTATTTTTCACTTGCTTGCTCCCGGGTTGTTTCTGTTTTTTTTTTTTTTTTTTTTTTTTCACTTTTCAGCACTTTGCTCCCTTGTAGCCATGTTTCCTTACATGTCACTTTAGTGTGAAGTGACCACATATTTACGTGTCACCTGAGAAAGTCCTGGTTGCTTCTTACCCCACTGGGAGTGCTGGATTCAGTATATTCCCATTGGACAGATACTTACTTGAGTGCTGAAGGCTGGTTTAAAATCAGGTGTGGAGGGCCCCGTTTGTGGTGCGGGGGATTAAACTGGTGCTTGCGCTGCCTGCATTCCACGTCAGAGTGCTGGTTTAAGTCCCAGCTGCTCTACTTTGGATCCAGCTCACTGCTAATGTGACTAGGAAAGCACTGGACGGTGGTCCAAGGACTTGGGCCCCTCCACCACCGTGGAGACCCGGATGCAGTCCCTTGCTTCTGGCTTTAATCTGATCTAGGCGTGACCCATGCAGCTGTTTCAGAAGTAAGCAGCAGAAGGAAACTCTTTTTCTTTCTGTCTCTTCCTCTTTTTCTGTCTGTCATTCTGCCTTTAAAGGGATCTTTATTAAAAAAAAAAAAATCACATACTCAAATCAGTGCCCTAGGAGGCACTGGTAAAAGAATCAAAGAAATCCTAAAATGCTGGAGCGCTGCAGGAAGTTTCTCCCCAAATGCATTGCAAAGGAATGAGCTATTTCCTCAGTCTGCATCAGCACAAAACAGTTGGAAAGCTTAGCCTACTGTGTATTTGCAAAGCACTTTAGAGTTATGAGTACTTGTGTTTAAATTGGACTTTAATCTCAGTACTTCTTTCCCTCTCTTCCTACCCCGACTCAGAAGGCTTCAAAGACTTGCCTGAGGCTTCACAAACGGAGCTCACAGACATCGGGTGCTGCGGGACACAGCACAGTAATCACAGCTAACACTAACTGGTGGTTCTCACTGCACAGTGGGCACTGTCCTGGGTACGTGACTAGATGAACTCATGTGTGATTCATTAAGTCAAAACCCAGAATTCTCCCCACTTTAGACTATTGACCAGAGACAAACATTATTGTTCTCTGTCTCAGAACAAGTATTTATTTAATATTTTGTGCCTTTGTTATAACAGAAGCCAATAAAATGTATTTGAATTTCCACAAGTCTTATATGAACAGAACAGAAATGGGGGCAAAAGATGAGTTAAACTGAGCATGGATTGAATTGCTGAAAGCTGTGAGTTTTGTTTTTAACCATCATCTTTTCTGATGCCTCTTTTAATTATTTTTATTTGGATGGGAGAGAGAGAGAGAGAAAGAGAGAGAGAGATTGAGAGACCTCTCCCATCTGTTGGCTCACTCCCGAAATGCCTGCAATAGCCAGATGTGTGCCAGACCAAGGCCAGGAGCCGGAACTCAATCCAGATTCAAGTACTTGAGCCATCATCTGCTACCTCCCAAGATGCACATTAGCCAGAAGCTGGATATGGGAGTGGAGCTGGGGCTCAAAGTAGGGACTCTGACATGTTACATGGGCATCAGAACATAATTGCCAAGTGCCAGCCTCTTTAATGTAAAAACGTATTTACTTCATGGCTCTGAACTCTATTTTATTGTGGCTTTTTCAACTGCCAACCCCCCCCCCCCCCCCCACACACACACTTTCTGTTTTAATCTTTGCTTCCCATGTACTCAGCTGGGATCTACTTCTCTGCTCTCTGAACATGTCACGTGGTTTCACAGCCTTCCCTTTGGTCCTGCTCTTCCTCCACCTGAAATGCCTTGTTTCCCCAGTTTGGCCAGTTGGTGGTGTTCTCTGGTTTCAAGACTCAGACTGTAATCTGCTTGTTCCTTGAAAGCTTCGCTGACCCATCCCTCCCTGATGCCTTCCCATTACTACTTATGATCTAATGTAATAGTCATTTCAGTTGTTCATAGAATTGTGCTTTTCTCACAAGTGACAAATAAGGCTCTTTCATCTCTGTCTCTTCCACAAGATGTGTATTCAGTTATTGCCTGTTTAATTAACCCATCCTAATATTTATAGGTTCAAATGTTAGAATGTAACTTGTAACTTTTATCATGTAACCCTTATCTTCAGAAAACGTTAATGATTTCCTCCTGTGCCAGAATTACACATAAAATCTTTAGAATTTAAAGTGCTTCACAAAAATCAGAACCAACTTACCTTGGTGACCTATTTTTCTCCATAGTTTTTCTTATTTTTAAAGATTTACTTATTTGAGTTACAGAGAGAGAGAGAGAGAGACAGACAGAGGGAGAGATTTCTTTCATCCACTGATTTACTCCCCAAATGACTGCTTTGGCCAGGGCCGGGCCAGGCTGAAGCCAGGAGCCAGGAGTTTCTTCCAGGTCTCCCATGTGAATGCAGGGACCCAAGCACTTGGCCATCTTTCACTGGTATCCTAGGCGCATTAGCAGGAAGTTGGATTGGAAGTGGAGGAGCTGGGACTCAAACCAGCATCCATTTGGAATGCTGGCACTTCAGACAGTGGCTTACCCTGCTGTGCCACAGGGCCGGCCCCTTTGCTCTGATTTTATGTAATTCAGCTTCAGTAGCACTTCTCCTTACTCTTCTCCCAGCGTACTTTGGGCCTCCTTCCCGTGCCTCTGATCTTTTCTTCTGCCTGTGAAAACTTACCTTGCCTTGTGAGAAGGCTCTCAAGGCTTTCATGTGCTCACCTGGGGGACGTTGTTAAGCATAGATCCTGATTCTGTAGACCTAGGAAGGGACTGGAGTTCAGCATTTCTGATAAGCTGCCAGGTTATCCCAGTGCTTCAGGTCCTAATTACATTTCCATCTGCATTTCCAAAGCCAGAATAGCTTTTGATTGATAATTATAAAAATGAACAACTTCCCTACAGTTGTCAAAAATGTTTCCTTAATCTGTGTGTCATTTGGCCAATGCTTAAAGTAGGCCTTAACGAGTCTTTTTTTTTTTTTTTTTTTGACAGGCAGAGTTAGACAGTGAGAGAGAGAGACAGAGAGAAAGGTCTTCCTTTTCTGTTGGTTCACTCCCCAAATGGCCGCATGCTAAGTGCTGTCACTAAAGCAGTGAACATAGTAGACAGAAATCTGCCATTTCCATGTTTACATTCAACTGTGATGAAAGGGAGAGGGGTACACAAAGAAGTAAAATATACAGTGTGATAAATAAGTGGTATAGAGAAAAGCACAGCCAAGAGAGGGTACAGAGACTAGGACGTGCTTGGATGTGATGCATATGTGGTCATAATTTCAGAAGAGGGGAGGGTGGCCAGGCAAGTGCTCATTAGAAAATTATTTTTGAGCAAAGACCTCTAGTAGACCAGAAAGGGAGGCATGCACGTACCTGGGGGAGGAGCTTTCCAGAGAGAGGGCGGCCAGTGGGATGCCCCTGAGCTGGATGTGTGTCTGGCTTGTGGAAGGATCAGTGGGGCGGACAAGTCTGCTCCAACGGAGTGAAAAGGTGCCAGTGAGGTCAAGAGGGGACAGGAGAACAGCTCCTCTCTGGGGCCTTTGTATCTCTGTGAGGCTTTTTGTGTTTATGTAGAGTTGGGAAGGTGCTGCAAGGTTTTGTGAGGAGTTGTTTGATCTAATTTGTGTTTTAAAGGGATTGCCTTGGTTGCTGACATAAGTGGAAAAGGAGAAACTGAGGCATTAAAATGAGCCAGGCAAGAGATGCTTGGGCTTAGACCAGTATGGTGGCTGTGAGAAGCAGATCTGATCAGATTCTGGGTATTTTGGCCATGGAGCTGGTAACATTTCCAGACATACCACGAAGAGTTGGAGTCATTCAGCTAATTTTTATGATAGATTGATTAGAATATAGCTGCCGCCTTTCCAGTGAGTGACCCCCCCCACCACCATCCCAGTCCCATGAGTAGAGAGCCCGTGAACATTTTAACAAGCAGAGATGACAGATGCCCCCTCTTATCTGCAAGCAGTCCCTAGACCACACACCTAAAGCTTTTCTGACAGACTTTTTTTTAACATTTTATTTTGAGATAATTCTTTTCAGAAGAAGTTGCTAAAATAGTAGAGAATTCTTAGGTACTTATCACTCAACTTCTCCCAGATGTACCATTTTACATTACTATATAATACCTCATCAAAATGAGGAAATTGATGTTGTCACAATACACTTAAAGACAGTACAGACTTCACTCCAGATGTGCCAGTCTTTGCATGGAGTCGTTTTCCTAACATGCATTTTATATGACCTAGAGAGCAGCCTTTTGGGTTTCAGGTGACAGTCATTAATTGTGTAATTCTCCCACACGCAGGCAGACTGTTGTGAAATGTAGTTTTATTCCTGTCTGTTCTTAGATGTTAGGTAATATGGGGGACTTATGAATTGTACTAAATATTCCCTGAGTGACTTTTCCACAGTATGTACTTTTTTCTTTTCATGTTCTCTCTCCTCCTCTCTCTCCCTGCTCTATCTCCCTCTCTCTTCTTCCTGTTTTTTATTCCCCTTATTGTTTTCAATATTGACCAAGGGAAGGGGATGTGAAGGTGGGGTACGTTAGTTTAAAATTGATGAAAAGAACAGTGTCTTTGCTTTCTCCCTGCGAATGAATTTTAAGAACTTACAACACCTGTTCCATTGGTAAAAGCTACCCTGTTTTGTTCCTACCACATACTGGACTTCTCCATGGTCTTTCATGTTATAAAATCATACTCATTCTTTGCTTTTTAATTGTGGCCTACCATTATCAACAATTGTATTTACAACTATGCTTAGAGAGGAAGGAAAGAATGAATTCTGTTAGCAGCAGCAGTAGCAGCAGCAGATCTTGGCTTGGTGCATGATAAGTGAGGATCTTGTCTCTGCTGATCACTTGTGCAACCCTGGCAGTTTGCTTAATCTCCCTGCCTTGGTTTCCTCACCTATAAGGTGGGATAATTAATAGAATCAACTACACAGAGTTATGGTGAAGAATTCTGTAAATACTTGGGATTGTGTCTGGCACATAGTAAGTAGTGCAATATTGATGTCCTTTTGTTAGTTAATACATACATGAAGGTAGAATTTATGTTAATATTAGTAAGAAGTCATTTGAAACAGAAAGTCTTTTCCAGTTCATTTATTTCTTCAAATAGCTCTAATTAACACTGTCAATTCAGTACTGTTGTTTGGTATAAATATTGAGTCTCTTCAACATATTGCACTTATGCAAATCACTAATAAGAGTGTTCTTAAAAAGTCACAGATTTGAGGTTTTTGAATCTAGTTTGCTAGCAGTTGCCACAGATTTTCACTTTTGCTGATGGATGTTTCTGGTAGAGCAGAAGAGCTTAGTACTGCCCGAGGAAGGCTCAGCTAACTGAACACCAGGAGTGGGCAGAGGAAGAGGCCACACTTGGGGAAATTCGATTAATTTTGGATTTTCAATGCTGAAGAAATTGTGTTTTTTCTTCCTAATATATATATGTGTGTGTGTGTGTGTGTGTGTGTGTGTGTGGGATTATTGTCTTTCTCAGAACTTTTCACAGAGGCTGTGTAAATGGGTGCTTTTAAAAAAATGTGTTAGTACAATAGGAATCACACCTCAGTATCAGCAGAGATACTAAAAGTGTTTGTTTTCTTAGCCTGATGCTGTTAAAGGATTCAGGCTTCCACTGGCAATACTGCCTACTTGATCAATTACTTTTTTTATTTTATCTTGGCCTGTTGTGCTATCATTTTCATTGTATACACTGTCTCCCACACACTTGGCCGATATAAACAACTAAATAGCACGGAACTTTTTAAAAGATAAAAGACATAATAAAATATCAATGTCAGCCAGGCGTTTTCTGCACAGGAAACAGTCACCTGTGTGCGGCAGGTGGGCGGAGCTATTCTGGTGAAGCCTGTTCTGCAAGTGTGAGTTAGGCTGGGGCGTTCCTGTGGGTTGTGAGGCAGTCCCTGCTGACAGAGGAGGATTAAGCTCCTGAAGACAGAGCTCCCCCACCAGCCAGCCAGCTCCCTGGGTTCCATCAAGAACAGAGAAGCCGGCCGGAAAGGGGCCCTGCGGACAGAGCCGACCCTGCCTGTGCCTTGGAGACCTGACTTGGAGTTGCCCTGTGGTGGAGGAGGTCTGAGCCCACGTGATTATGACTCATTCTTTACGCTTTTGCGCGGAAGGCAGAGCTCTTGAGTCTACTGCTAAATACAGTCATTTGGAATAATTTAAGTATTCATCCTAAAACTTATACCACAGCAAGAGGTAAGGAGAGCTCAGTCAGTTGTTCAAATATTTGTCTCAACTGACACTATTTTTAGATTATACTCGGGTGGGTTAGGCTGGTTGCTCTAAGCTAAATTTAGGTTAATTATCTAATTATCTAGAATTGTGTAATTGAGCATTAATATTTGTCATGCTTGTAGAGAGATGACCATTTTTTGAAGTAGGGTTCTGTTGGTTGTACCAGATAGGTATTTTCCTATGCAGTTTCAGGAAATACCTGTTTGTGTACTATTTCCCATCAGCTTATGTCTTAATATCTAATAGACCTGAGGTTAATGTAACAGGAATGTTCATGTTAAAGAACATATCTTTCTTTACATCTTAAGCACTCAGTGTGTATCATATGTTTATACTTTCTACTAATGGTTTAGTAATGTTTCAATTACTGATTGAAGCAAAATAGACAATGCTGACTTATTTGCAAGTACTTGGTAAGCTGTATAAGTGTCTTCCTAGATTACCACAAGGAATGTAGCCCTTCTGCCCTTCTTCCTTCAGATACGGTGTTTTACTCCTTGTGGGCATTGGTGAGGATGGCCATCTCCATCCATGAAATATTTTGCATTACCTCTCAGGGATTTTTGCCCCTGAGGTAGTAAGTATCCCATGTTTGTATGCTGCTTCCTTTAGACCTGGGTAATAATTACTTTCCATTAAATAACAGGGAGAACAGAATTTTCTGTGAACCACAAATCAGCCCTGTCAAGAAATTGAATATTTTCTTTTCATGTTTGTTATACTGTTGCTAGGATGACATCATTATTTTAGTTTTCACGACCGTAAGTGGAGGAATTTCAGAATTCAGGGCTCTTTTTCCTAGCCATTTTTTTAAAGCACCTGTTGCTCCTGTGATATTGATTTGAAGCTGTCACGTGTTTTTTTTTTTTTTTTAAAGTCTTGTGTAAGACTGGAATTTGGCAGAATGCAGAAATCTAAACTCTCTTGGGTTAAGTTTCCCTTTAAGAAAACTACAGGAGGAGGAGTGAGAGTGAGAGCAAGAGCCTTGTGGAGTGCTGCCCCCCAACATGGCTTCGGTCCTGGAGTTAGGATGCAGAGCTACGTTAAATTAAACTAGGTCTGGAAAACGCAGTCAGGTTCATTGTGGAACAGTACGAGCCCCATCAGTGTAAAAAGTCTCATTAGCAAGTTGCAAAATCTGTAACCTGTATTTTCTATCCCGTTCTGGTGTTAAAATACTTTCAGTGTCAGGAATTTATATCCACCTCATGTTTCCTCCTACTTCCTTCTGGTAAAATGCAAATCTTCCCTTTGTTCTGTTTTTAGAAATGAAATTAGTCATAGTCTTTTATATAATAACCAAAGTGGTAAAGTCACCAAGTTAGAAAAAATAACCTTACATCGTTTCTGTTTTCTATATGAAGAACAAACCCAATGGCATTTATTGTTACAATGTTTAATTTAATTTTTATTTAAATTTTTAAATAAAGATGAGTGATTATTACTTTTAACAGCAAAAGGATAAAACTCTTTTTTATCAATCTAAAAATCTAAATCTGAGCCTTCTAGCTTCTGGAAACATAAATGTGTAAGGTAGATAATGACAGAGTTTTCCTTTAACCTTCTGACCATTTCCCCAGGGAGCTGTGAGTAGGAAAGCTCTATCTAACATGCCAGGCTGGTTTGGTGTTGTAACTGTCTGCCTCCTGTCTTCCATGTTGTAACTGTCCAGCTTTGATTTCATTCTCAGTCCTGCAGACGAGATACAGTTTAACTTCAGCATTCCATCATCCAAAGCGAATTTTATTTAGCCTCTGGCATATTCTGAAATGGCAGTTTGTGGCATGTTGTCTGCTTCTCTTTTTCCCAGTAAAGTATTTTTTTTTTTCTAAAATTCACTATAGATTTGTTTCCCAGAAGCCTTAGTATCAGTCATTTGCATTCTGGTCAGCAATGCCTTTTGAAATGGCTCTTCTTTCTCTTCAGTAAATGGAAGCTTGTCTGACTTATGTAACTTGGTAGCTTCCCATTTTTCAATCAAGAGCCATTACTGTCAGTGCTATTTTTAATTTAGCATGGAGTATACATGACATTTCTTGGATACCTGTTTCCTCCCTTTGAGGTTGGAATGTTCAGACATCAAACTGATATAGTCGTCCACATTCCAGAACCTCATTCTTGGGCTGCTCCCAGATATTTTCTCTGTTGCAGCCCCTTGCAGCTGTTACCTGCATCAGTCAGAGAACTGTGTTTTCTCATACTTGAAAAATTGTTTATGATGCATTGATCAAAAGTGATTCTGTGCCTTATGGTTCCACAGTAACCTCAATAGTCTGTTATAATTTAAGATTCAATTTACCTCAAGAATTTCTTGGACTTATACTTGAGGAGGGAATGACATCTAAGGCTGATGACTTGTATTTCTGACTTAAAAATTAGAACCTAAGCTCAGGGATTCTTGGAGGGACTGAGGATTTTGCTTTTTAAACACCAAAATCTGGTAGAATATAAATTTTCAGAAGTTGAGGACCTTAGATAATATTTGCCTTGTTTTTCTCCTACTTCAGTTTTTGAAAGTCACATCAAAAATTAATCTTTAAATTATAGGGTATTTACTAATAAAAACTGTAAGTGGCCATTGTATTGTATTGTTGAAAAAGGACATGCAAACAAATAAAGAAATGTAAGCAACAGTATACCCTGTGGTATGATCAACAACTGTGAATGTCTTTAACAATTGGAGATAGTACAGTTATACATGAAGTCCTGGAACAGTTATAAGCATGTTATATAGGTTACTTATATTAAGCATTTGTGAAACAAAAAAAATAATAATTAAATTTCATTTAAAAAGTGCTAAACTTAATGTACTATATGAGTGCATAAAACAATACACTTTAACAGTGATATTTTTTCTTGAAACCTTGTTTTATTAAAATTTTTTTTTAAGTTTTTTGAGAGGCAGAGAGAGAGGCCTCTCATCTGCCGATCTACTCCTAATACCCTCAACAGTGGGGCTGGGTCAGATCAAAGCTGGGAGCCAGGAACTCAACCACCACTGCCTCCCAGTGTCTACATTAGAAGGAAGCTCCAATCAAGAGCCAGAACCAGGAAGTGAGTATAGGCACTGCAGTGCGGGATGAAGGTGTGCTAACTTAACTCTAGGCGAAACACCTGCACCTGACAAGTTTATGTAGCCTTTTCCAGAATAATTTCAGAGGCCTGAATTTTTTTGGATAAAACTCTCCAAGGAACTTTTAAATGTCTGCTTTTTCCTCCTGATAAATCTTCCCAAGAAAAGATATTTTTCATAGACTATAAACTTTCTGTGCTATTAACACTCCACACTTTGCTCAGAGTACTTCACGATTTCTTGCCTGTTTTCATTGAAATCTAGAATTTTCATTGAAGTCTAAACTGATTAAGGGCTAAACCAATTAATAGTCCTGGCCATTGTAGGCATTTGGGGAATGAACCAATAATTGGGAGAGATATCTTTCTCTGTCTCTCTGCCTTTCAAATTAGAAAAAAATATGTAAATTTATTTTAAAATATTTTGAAAAAAATACTGACAGATCAAGAGAGACCATGAAACACAGAAAAGATAAATAACATAGACTGTTATAATCAGTTATTGGCAGAATCAGGACTAAACCCACATCTGTACATTCCTGGTCCAGAGCTCTCTCACTAGCACATTCCTGGATAATGGGCATGATTACAGGACAACCTTCATCAGACATTCTGCTTTATTATCAGAAAGCCATGAAATCTTTCAATACTAGGGCATTGACTCAAGTGTGTATTTTTAAATCTTTAGTTATTAATGTTTTGTGGTTATATAATATTTTACCACAAATCAGCTGTACATTTAGGTATTATAAGGTACTACCAAATATAGTAAAGAACACTGTTGGTGGGAATGTAAACTTGTACAACTGTTATGGAAGTCACTAGGCGATTCCTCAGAAATCTGAAAATAGATATACCATATGACCCAACCATTCCTCTCCTGGGAATTTACCCAAAGGAAATGAAATCGGCATATGAAAGAGTGATCCGTGCCCCCAGGTTTATTGCAGCTTAGTTCACAGTAGCTAAGAAATGGAATTAACCTGGATGATTAGGAACTGAAGACTAGATGAAGAAATTATGGAGTGTGTGTGTGTGTGTGTGTAGTATATATATATACACACAGTACCATTTGAGGCCATTTGGGGAGTGAACCAACAGATGGAAGACTACTTTCTGTCTCTCCCTCTCTCTGTCTGTAACTCTACTTCTCAAATAAATAAATAAATAAATAAAATATTTTTTAAAAAAAACTTAATACAAAAAATAAGAACAGGAGGAAGAAGGGTGAGAGTGAGGGAGGGAGTGAAGAGTGGGAAGTATAATTATGCTGTTAAAACTGTATATGTGAAATAGATGAAATTTGTTCTCATTATATAAAAAAGAATAAATTTTCATACAAGCTATTCTTACTCATTTTTTTCCAAAAGTGTTAAGACTTAGAAGTGCCATTGGCCTGAGTGATGTATTGTATGAAACTTACCATAATCTATATATTTCAAAAATTTAAATGGAGATGTCAGATTCAGTAGAAAAAATGCATCTGAGATGTTCAAATGCAAGCTAAAGATTAAGTATTAGGATATTTGAGAAGATGAATCTATTTAAAATACATCCCTTCCTTGGTATTTCAGTATGGTTTTTTTAAAGATCCTGTAGAAAGATAAAGGGATCAGTTGAGACTATGTATATAAACAGAAGAAATATTAGAGGAAATATAATTTATCATTTTCACCTCTTAGAATTGAATATTTTACATATTTTAAATTGTTTTTATTTTTAATATAAAGAGAGCAGATTAAATGTTCATAAACACAGTTTTGTAATGATGCTTTTTTCTTTCTAAGATTTAGAGGTAACATTTTTAATTTACATTATAGTCAAGGGCTTGCTGTTCTGTCTGAAGAGTTAAACTAGGTGGAAAGTAGAAAGACCCTGCCTGGAATGTGGATAAGGGATAAACATTAATCAAATGAAAAGATGACCATTTCACTCATACACAGTTCCATTTTTGATGAAAGGAGCCTCTCCACTGCTTTTCACAATAGTATACCAATTTGTTTTCACACCAGTTGCATCTAAGTTCCATTATCTTAAAATTCTTGCTAGCACTGTTTTTTGTATTTTTGATAATACCTATCCTAACTGGGGAAAAGTTATATTGTGTATGCTTTTAATTCATATTTCTCTGATGATTAATGCTGCGGAGCATTCCATTTCCATATTCCTGTGGGCAGTTGATACATTTTCTCCTGACATATGTTTATTCAGTTATTTTGATGTTTTGTAATTATTTATTTCTTTGTTACATAGTTTCATAAGCTCCTACTATGTTTTGCACATTAACCTCTAATCAGATTATAGTATCCAAATATATTCTGCTTTCTGTGAAAAGACATACACTAAAGAGAAGGAACTGAAATATAATTATTAGTTTATCTTGATCATTTGAGCTGGACACAGAAGAGAGAAGAGAAATAAAGTATCATTATTCTAATAATCCCCATAATGATGTTTAAATCATTACATAGAATGTACTAGAGATAGATTTTACTCAACAAACTCATTCCTCTGAAAACCTTTTTTTTAAAAAAAACATTTGTTTATTTGCTTGAAAGATAGAGTTGTAGAGAGAGGGAGAGACAGGAAGAGAGATTGTCCATCGTTGGCTCACTCTCCCAAATGGCCGCAACAGCCAGGGCTGTGCCAGGCTGATGCCAGGAGCCAAGAGCTTCTTTCAGGTCTCCCACATAACTGCAGGGATCCAGGGACTTGAGCCATCTTCCAGTGCTTTCCCAGGTGTATTAGCAGGGGGCTGGATTGGAAGTGGAGCAGCTGGGACTCAAACAGGTGCCCACATGGAATGTTGGCACTGCAGGCTGTGGCTTAACTCACTGCACCACAGTGCCAGCCCCTCTGAAAAACTTTTAAGGCAGTGATTTTAGTGTGCAGAGAGAAGTGCTTGTATTTGATTTTAAATCATTTAGAGTGTGACATTAAGACAGGATGATTTTTTGTTTTCAGTGTTTATTCTGCTTCAAAGGCAGAGTGACAGAGAATGAATGAATGAATGAATGAGTGAGTGAATGAATGGTCTTTTATCTACTGGTTCACTCACCATATGTCCCCAACAACCGGGGCTGGATCAGGCGAAAGCCAGGAGCCTGGAGCTCCATCAAAGTCTCCTGCACAGATGAATGGAGCCCAAGCCCTTGAGCCCATATCTGCTGACTTCCAGGATACATTAGGAAGAATTTATATTTAAAACAGTAGCTGGGGCTTGGACTTGCTCTACAATATGGGATGTGGGCGTCCCAAGTGGCAGCTTAACCCACTGCAACATAACCCCTGTCCCAAGATGCGAGTTTAAAAAAAAGGGCGAGACAGACAACTTCCACCTTCTAGTTTACTCCTCAGATGTTCAGGATAGCCAGGGTTGGACTAGAATCAAAGTCAAGAGGCAAGAACAAAATCTAAGGATCCCCATCTCCGACACAGGAATCCAGATAACTTGAGTCCTCACCACTACCTCTTAAGGTCTGCACTGATGTGAAAGCTGGAGTCTGGAAGGCACTGGCACATATAACCCTCTGTAGATGTTAGCTGTACTGTAATTTCTGTTGTGATATTACTATAATCTCTAGATTTTTGGTCAGTTATTGTTGGATATCTGGTGTAGGATTTATCTTTTTTTTTTCCTTTGTAGGAATGGGAACAGGTCAATGGGTAGAGCCAGGGAGAGGGCAGATCTGTCACAAAACTGACCGGAGGATTTACAGAAGTAACAATAAAGCCAGTGACAGAAGGTCTTCAGCATGTCCTTATTTCAGTAAATCAAAACTGAGTTTAGTTTACAATAATGACTTCACTGTGATACGGAAGGTTTTTTCTTTTTTTGTAAAACTGAAAAGCACATCATCAGAATTATTCATCCTTATTTTTTAGTTATTACCTTAAGGAATTGCTTTTATATTATTATTTGTCCTAAAAGTCTTATTTACATTAAAATGTTTTTATATTATAAAGGAGATAAAGTTACAAGACGTTCTGTTTCAGTTACTAGAAAACGGAATTAGTTCATTTAGCCAATATTGAGTCACATATTAGAATCTTGCTAAACTACCTAGAAATTTTTCTTTAAAAGATTTTAGAGTTATTCTAGATAATTTACTTGCAAATAAAACCTTTATTGGTTAAGTTTAAACTAGTTGCTGTACTTAAAGCTATATAAGAAAATAAGAATTACATCACATTTTCCCCAGCATGAGTGCTCACTTAACGTGTTCAGAAACTTTATTTCACAGTTACTCAAAGATCCTTTCATATGACAGTGCACACTAGAAGTGGTTTTTACATCAGCATGTCTTTTAATAAATTTGGAAGTACTAAGTGACAGAATTCACCTCAATTATTTATTTAAGACTATCACTGTCAATCTGTCATTCTGCTTTGCTAGTTTTTAAGGCATCTACAGCCTATTACAGTTTTCCATTTTCTATAATTTTTTGTCTCTGCTTGCACCCTATTGAGTTCCTCTTCGTGTGTTGAAGGCCATTTCTACTATGTTACAGTACTCTTAAGATTATTACAATTTTCAGAAGGGAACTTAACTGTGACTTAAGGCTTTTGTTATTTAAATTGCCGTATGCCTTCTCAAGTCTCTTGCACCCATTTTCATCACTGAAGAGGATTTAGGGAAAGTAGGAGAAATGGGATTCATCCCATAAATATAAAAACAAGACTGCAAATTGTGTAAAATTTAGCTTACTAAGCTCAAAACTCAAACAAGACAGATCAAAAGATCTTCATAATAGATGCAGAGAAATCACTTGATAAAGGCCAGCACACTGTTCGTTTTTATATATTTTAGCAGTTAGGAATAGGGAATTTCTTTATATTTAAGGCTGCTACCCAGAAATCCCAATCAAATTATATCCTTAGTGGTGAAACCTATTAAACAATCTATTTAAAGTCAAGACTAAGATAAGCAGTTTTTGGAGGCATTGAGGCACTATGGGCATTTGGAAAGTCATCCAGAAGACTGATGGTCTCGGTCTTTCAAACAAAATGAAAATAAGTAGTAATTTAAAAAAAAAAGGTTTGGAAAGAATTAGATCTGTATTCATGTCAGATCTGTAAATCCAGAAAAAAAGCTGTGATCAAGTTATAAGAAATAATAACAGAATTCAGCCAACTTGGAGAGTAAAGATGAAAAATACATTAATAGCTGTGAATATTTACTGAGGCTTTCTGTTCATCACTCAGTGCTGTAGACTTTTTCTTTTTCTTTCTTTTTTTAAAAGATTTTATTTATTGATTCAAAAGTCAGAGAGTTACACAGAGAGAAGAGAAGCAGAGAAAGAGAGGTCTTCCATTTGATGGTTCACTCCCCAGTTGGCTGCAATGGCCGGAGCTGCACCTATCTGAAGCCAGGAGCCAGGAGCTTCTTCTGGGTCTCCCACGTGGGTTCAGGGGCCCAAAGACTTGGGCCATCTTCTGCTGCTTTTCCAGGCCGTAGCAGAGAGCTGGATCGGAAGAGGAGCAGCTGGGACTAGAACCGGTGCCCATATGGGATGCCAGTGCTTCAGGCCAGGGTGTTAACCCGCTGTGCCACAGTGCTGTAGACTTTTAACTAATTTAATCTTTACAACTATCCTGGAACAGTTTTATTTTTGACTTCTTCATAGATAAGGAAAGGCTAGGGCCCAGAGGTTAGGCTCTTTGTCTGTAGCCACATGGCTAGAGGCGTCAGAGACAAGGTTGTAATCTTGGAAGTGGTGTGCGCTTCATTCACCATGTTGCTGATTTTATTTGTAAATACTAACAATAAATTATTAGAAAACAGGATTTAGTAAATAGATACTATTTACATTAGCAGCAAAATCACTAAATTCCTAAAATTAGCCACAGAACTTATATGACCTTTCTGGAAGAAAATTAGAAAATTTTATTGGAAGATAAAAAAGAAACTTAAATAAGTAAAGAGAGTTACTATATTCATTGATAAGAAGGCTCACTATTATAAACAAATGCATTCTCCACAATAATCTGTATAACCATTTCTTCTTCAGTGAGGTGCCCAAAATTTGGCAAGCTCATTCTAAATTTATATGAAATAGTATTGTTAGTCTTATTTTCATTACTGTAACCAGAATACCTGATGACAGTTTCTTAAAAAAGAAGATTTATTTAGTTCACAGTTTGGGAGTTCACAGTTGAAGATCAGGCAGCCCCATTAATTATTCTAGCATCTGGTGGAAGTTGGCAATGGCAGAGTAGGTATGGAGAAATGATCACTTGGTGAACTAGGGAGCAGAGGGACACACAGGAAACCATTTAGCCTGTGTGTTCATGCCTCATCTGCTGGCTCCCAGTGATCGACTCACCGCCATGATTACTGTAGTTAGATCAAGTCTCCATTTTTATCCATTAGTCATTAATATATGAATCTGGGATTTAAACATCTGCATGGGTTTCGGATAGACTAATCCAGTGCGAACCATAACAGAGGTAAAAATTAAAATGCAAGGCAGTTTTGAAGAATCAGGGGAGGGGCTCATACATTCAGATAAAGTGCTAGGAGTTAAGAAAGGGAAGTTTTGATGGAGAGATAGAACTGATAGAATCAAGAGAACTCACTAGGAGACCTGTCACACACTAAGGCTTTTGTCTTTGCCCCTTTGATACGCATTTTCTATAAGCTTTGAATATGCGTTTCACTTAAGACAGAGTCAGTCTTATAAATCAATATAGCAAGAGCTTCCAATTAAAGATGTAATAATAGATTATACGTATGAGGAAAAGCATTAAAATTGTCCCTTCCTAAACACAAAACACAAAAAGCACAAAGTCAGCTAAAAAAAAAAAAAAAACATGAAAAAGCAGAAGTTTTAGAAGAAATAGGGCTGGGTATTTATGACTTGGGATCAGGAAAGATGTCGTAAAGTGCTAAAAATATATCTGAAGATGTTTTAAAATTTTTCCAAGAGATAAACCACAGACTTAGAGAAGATTTTTGCAACAATTGTAACTGACAAAGGAGTCATTGCTAGAGTATGTAAAGAAGTCATGTACATGGATAAGAGAAAGACAGGTAGAAAGATTGGCACAAGATATGGCCTTTCATTTCACAGCAGAGGAAAACTGAATGGCCTGATCTTCAACTGTGAACTCCCTGAAAGACCTACTGTCTTTTGCAACCACAGACATGCATATTATTGAGAAGCACAACTTTATACTCACCAGATTGACATAAGTAATCTCCCAGAACTAGAAAGAATGGAAATAGAAAACGAGGTACCGTTCGAGTGTTTCTTGGCCTTAAATGTCAGTGTGCCTAGGAGTTGCCTGCATGTGTTTTCTCCTCTCCTGTATTTCCTTCAAAATGGCCAGATAATCTGAGCTGAAACCCTGAGTAAAAGACAGGATGGTGTACACCAGATGTGAGGAAATGCCACTGGACACATGAATCTTTAATTTTATACTTTACTACACCTTAGGTTTAATCAGGGCAATTTCCACAGGTATTCCACACCACTACTGTCTAATTCTGTCTGCTTGGCTCTGAGTTTATTATAGATCATAGAACTCAATGCATATCAAGTCAACAATGCTGAGGCCATTATCTAAACAAAGACCATCTTCCTTTATGCTCTCAGAGGTGAATCCAAGTCAAGACCTGCCTTAAATCAGTCTTAGGACCAATTTAGACACATCTAGTTTAGGTGAAATGCTAGGAGATACTTTGGGACTGTCTGAGAAATACAGTGCTTGCGCAATTCCAGTGGCCTGCCCCTCCGTTTCAAGGTTCACTGTGGCTTACTGAGCTGCATATTTCTAGTATCTCCCTATTGACTGGTTATTGGTATCATAAAGATTTGCCTTGGAGATAACTCAGTTGTGTGTCTTACTGCTAAAGCTATTAACTACCAGAAAGACTGGTTTGGTAGGGCTTGTCTCAGGTTTAAAAGAAGATTGCAGATATAAAATCTGTCATGTCTAGTGTGGAAGAATTCAGCATTGCGGCACATGTTGCATTTTAACTCTAGTATAGGGAATTGGATATAAAGTGGTGTGATTTCATCTTGTCTGAGTATTGTTTTGTGTTTTATTTTGGAAGTATTTCATCTGTGGACATTTATCTGTTACCATTTTTGTGTCTCTAGTGTATTTGGTGAACCCTGACACTGACCACCATCCCTGCCCACTGCATTCCCATGTTCCACTGTAGAGCCGGGTCTGTACGCATTGACCTGTCTCAAACCAACCCCCACTACCCCTTCCTCGGTGGGAGTCTCTGATAGGATTGACAGGGGTCAGCACTTCGCTCCTCCCCAGATAGCAGGTGGTAGGACTGAACAGGAAGGCAGTGGTGGGGGACAGTGCTGTGCCCCCAATTAAGCCCCTTTTGGCCATTTTAATGTCCAAGAAATGAGAAGGAAGCCTGAAATGAATAAAATTAGTACAAAGAGATGTTTGTATTTGGAAGTATTAGATCCTCAGATCTGAGTGTAATCAAATGGAATATTTTTATCAGTTTAAATGTCCAGTGCAATGAAATGAGTCTATCTTGCCAGATAATTGATTATTTAGTTATAGATGTCAGGGCTTCTCATTCCCCCACAACTATCTCTACTGCAGTGAGAATGCCAATTACAGCATGAGTAACAGCAGCACCCAAATTCTGCACAAGATGGTTTAATCTTCCATTGAAGGCTTAGAACTCACTGAAGGGTTTATGTGTAGTTACCATCATGAATACCTATGATTTGGGGCCTCAGATTGGGATATAGACTGGCAAGGAGAGCCCGTGTGATGATTCTTCCTGTCACTCCAACTTGAGGTTCACATTGCAACAGGAGCAAGGTGGCCTCACAGAGCAGAAGCAGAGCTGCACACATTTTAGCCCAGGTTCCCAGGGCCTTCCATTGCCAAGAGAGCACAGCGTTGCTGGGGAAACTGGGCAGTGCCTTAGCTTTGAGCTTTATTGCAGCTCTTACTTGGGCCTTGCGTCACCATTTAGGAGAAGTGAATGTGAAGTCTTTAGCTAACAGGAACAGAAAGACAAGTTTCCTTGTTGTAGAGCCAAACTTCCCAAACCAAGAAGCAGGCACAGATCTACCCAGTGCCCAAGAGAGTGCAGTTGCACAGAGCTGCCTTCTGACAAAGGGGTTTTGTGGTGGTGAGGGTTGGATTGGAAGTTCCTAGTTACAAATCTGGTTCCATGCCGTTATCTGTGAATTGTGCAGGAACAGTTAATTAACATGTATAATTAGTTCTAGTTGATAATTCCAAGTAGGATATTACTAAGTCATTTGAAATAAGTGAATTGTTCTGTTTTGTCCTGTTGAACAGCGCAGTTTAATCTGGCAGACTGCTGCTGCAGTTTTAAACATGTTCCAGTTTCATTTGTCCCCAAAATCATTATTTCCTTCCTTTTGGGAAGTGTTACTGTGGACTCGTGAATTTTTATTTATGGGATGTTTTACAGTCAGTTATGGTTGTTCATCCTTAGTGATGGTCAGATAGTCCTAGAGCAGAGAAGAGGGGGGTGCCTTTGCCTTGACCCCTTGGCACAGCTCCACCAGTCTGGGTCCCTTGCTTCCTGTCACAGCAAGGTTTCCTGCTCTCACCTTGTGCTTCCCCTGCTGTCGACTTGCAATCAGGCATTTCTTCAAGGGTTTCAGGTTCATTTTACTAAGAGATGATACTTAGAAACCCAGGTTTGAGATCTCAGGTCTCCATTTCTACTGATACATCGTTGTCAGTAGAGTATCTTCAGTTGTCAGGGCTTAGGGAAAGTATGTAGGTGCATGTTAGTCATGTGTTCATGTTGACATTTCCAAGTAACGGTTAACACTACAGATTTTTTTTCTTGAGTTCTTTAATTGTATCATTCTGTCTTTTTTGAAATCTTGGTTTCTGATCATTTGTTTTGTCCCACAATGTGTATCAGATTGTTTCAGAACTACACTACCAATACTGCCACAAGTGAAACATGTGAATGAAGCTAGATATTACTCGGCAATCTTTTTGTTCTTAGAGTATATCCCTTCTCAGCATGTGGTCAGTTTACTACTAATGAGTCATTTATCTTCTGTCTCTGGACTATGTTATCAGTTTTTTAAATGAGCAGACATTCCTTATTTTTAAGGTTTATTTATTTATTTGAAAGTCAAAGTTATGTATATATACAGAGTTTATATATATATATATATATATGTATGTACACACACACACATACACAGAGATATTCCCTCTGGTGGTTCACTCACCAGTTGGCTGCAATGGCCAGGGCTGGGCCAGGCCAAGGCCAGGAGCCGTGAACTTCATCTGGATCTCCCATGAGGGTGGGAGAGGCACAAGGACTTTTGCCATCTTCTACTGCTTTTCCAAGCCTGTATCAGGAAGCTGGAGCTGGGACTCAAACCAGCACCCGTATGGAATACTGGCATCCCAGGTGGCAGCTTAACTCACTAGGCCACAGTGCCAGCCCCTATGTTAGGAATTTTGTATATTATTGGATGCATGTTTTCAGGTTATTTTCAGTATTAGAATTTGCTTTTCAAAGTGTTTTATGTTTATTTTTGAACATGTAGAAAGAACATTAATGTGATTCAAAACCCAAATTATATAGCAAAATCTTGCTCAGGGAAGTCTCGCTGTCCCTATCCTCCACTCTCCCAATCCATCTTACTTGCCCCATTTTTGTTAGTCTCTGGTTTATCCTTGCAGTGTTTCTTTTTGCAAAAATAAGCTCCTGTGTGCAAACAGTCTCTGTGTGATACTCTGTGTGTGTGTGTGTGTGTGTGTGCATCGTGTGCGTTCCTCATGCTTTCACGTGGTAAATGCAGGGCCTCATCCTGTGCCACTGTCTCCCTGGCTCACCACCGTCTCTTGGCTTCCAGCTCAGCTAAGACTTCAGAGAAGTCAGCCCCTGTCTGCAGTGGTTTCTTCCCCCAGTTGATTTCCCATTAGCCACCAATAACAATCTGATATTAACTGTTGTCTTCACGAGGGCAGTACCTTCTGCTGGCTAGAAGTCTGAGCTTTGAAGCAAATGGCCTGATTTGAATCCTGATTTTTAAACCTGAGCCTTTTAACTTCCTCTTCTGTGCCTCAGTTTCTTCATCTAAAATTTGGATAATATGAGTACCCTTAAACAGTGCTGTGAGAAACGAATCTTACATATGTGGAAACATGTATGCAGTTACTTGTGCATATAAAATGTATCCTAAATGCTGACTGTGTTCCTATCCCTATTGTCTGTCTCCTCCCAGTAAACCCTGTGGCGGCATGTGTCTTGTCTTTGTCATCTCTCACTTAGTCTCAGGACTTAGAACAGCTCCTGAGATATAGTGCCTATTACATATTTGTTTCTGATTGAAAAGTAACAGAGATTCAATTCCCATTGCTTTGAAACAGTCTTTGAAATATGTGGCTAAAAGAATGTCTTGTCATATACACCATTCAGCAGGTGTTCTCATCAAATTCAGCACAAAATGTGAATGCCTCCTGTTCACTTGTGTCTTGGAGGTTCTAGCTGGTTAGTAACATCTGAACAGCAATCAGGAGTTACTTCTGCCAGAAAAAGAATTGAATTACCACATTTACCAAAGGATCAACTAAAATCCTAAAATTATTGTGAGTTTAATAAATGACCATATGTTTTCTAACATACCAGTGAAGACCGTGTTAGAAGAGTGATTGATCTAGAAAAGCAGCAAAAATCATGTTCCACAATGTCCCTATCCAGAAAAATGTGGAATATGTAAATGAGAGAGATAAAATATTTAGAAGAACGATGGCATACCCTGTTTCTAGGTGGAAATACTGAATACTGTAGAAATTAAAATTATTACAAATTATTGTGTAAGGTTAAATTGTTGTTAACCAAACTTAATTGTATTTTGTGTGGAACTTAGTGAAAATTATTTTAAAGTTCATATGAAAAATATTTGAAAATGAACAGAAATGATCTGGTGGCCACTCTTTACCAAAGATTCATAACACACAATATGATTGTAACATGGGGAAAATGAAACATGCCAGCTCATAACTTCTGCTATAGTAACATTAGTATGTGTGTAGCAGACTTCAAAAGTAACCACATGTCCTATAATTGTATGTCATTTGCGAATAAAACAGCACATACTTAATTTTACAGCAGAGAATCTCAGATACAACAGGTGTTATAATTTACTAATCTTCAGAGCATATCAGAGCTAGAATCATGCTTGTAACTTTGATGTTAATAATATTTCAAATAGTATTGAAAAAATACATTTTCCACTTTAGTCTGTGTGCAGCTTAGGCTGACTGCTTTGTCATGGCTTGCCCAGGATTTTTCCTGTTTTTGCATGGAAAGTCAGATGTCCCAGCAAACCTGTCAGTCATCAGCATGCCAGACTGCTTTGTCACCCTCTTGCTGCAGTCTGTACAAAAGATGGCTACATCTGCAAGCAGTGTTTTTAGTAAAAACAAAAAGAAATGGATAGGAAAGGTTTGATCCAGTCCAGAGCGATGTCTGCAGTGTGCATCTAGGCCACAGGTCCCCTCGGGAGCTCAGGATGTCTAAGATGGAGATTCACTCAGAAACCTCAGTAGGGCCCAGTAACACTCCGAGTCATCATTTGTAGGAGGACTGAGGCATAATGGCTTTGTGTCCTTTCCTGCGGCTCACCCATGAGCTCGTCATACTAGGCATGTGTTGACTTTTCCTGTACCTGCACTTCTCAGCAGCAGTCATTTCTGAGGGGAGTTGTTTGTTCTTGGTACTTCCATCATTGTCTTTGTAATATATCAGTCAGTGGAAGTAGTTTCCTCCAGTGCTAATCCACTTATCCTCTGTCCTGGTCTGTGTGTGTAGATTTAGATGCTAGGTGAACATTACTAGAAGACCTGATGTCTCTGTGTGTGTGTGTGTGTGTGTGTGTGTGTGTGTGTGACAGAGAGAGAGAGACAGAGAGACAGAGAGATTTATATAACCAATAGGTCAACAAGTGTGTTCTCTGTCATCATGGGATTGTCCTATTTGTAAAATGAGAAAAGAGGGAATTTTCTTTTCTTACCTGTACTCACCCAGTTACAAATGCTTTGATAATTTCTAAACATCAGGTAAATATTTTACAAATTGGCTAAAAATGCAAGCCCATTTGCAACATTTTAAGTGTTTCTTATTTTGAAGATTTCCAAAGCAAAAGTAAGATTCAGGTCCCTTTTGGAGTTGTGTAGCAGCCCTTACTGTGCACTGGGAAGATGGCTGGTATACGGAAGTTACAACACTTAAACTTGTTATTAATACCATCAAGTAAAATCATAGACTGGTGAGAAGAAAGTGTAGAAAAATGTTATTTATAAACAGTCGTTAGCTGCACTTCTGCTGGAAATTTCCTACAAATTGTAAGATGAATGTGTAATAGATTTTTTTTCTAGTCTGCCTCTATGATGTTTGTTTTCATGCCAAGTAAATGTAACCTCTTGCCACAAAACTAGGATATGTTCTCTTTGTTACTATTTTTTAGTGTCTAAAAAGCACGGCAAGCTCATTACTTTCCTACGAACATTCATGAAGTCTCGTCCAACAAAGCAGAAGCTGAAGCAACGGGGAATCTTGAAAGAGAGGGTATTTGGCTGTGACCTGGGGGAGCACCTTCTGAATTCTGGTTTTGAAGGTAAAAATAAAGTTCATAAACTCACAGTTTCCATTTTCAAGTCTACATATTGATTTTTGTCTGCCCAGCGTGGGGCAGGTTGGGCAGGCATTGCTGCCTGATTAACCTCTGGGCACAGAAGGTGTAGAAGGGGTTGTGCTTTCTCAGTGCTCATGTGGGCTCTGGGTGGAATGAGGATAGAGAGGGGGCTTCAGAGACGTCCATGATAAAATGCGAAAATCAGTCTTCCAACTTTTATACGTAGCATCACGGTCCTTCCTCCATCATTTGAATTCTGAGTCAGGAATATAGTGAGGTGCAGGGAGTGAGTGCACTGGAGGGAGGGAAAGGGGAGTTTTCCTTGATATTGTTAAATAGCACTTTCCTCTGTCCTCTCCTTTGGGGCCGCTGGAATATTCAGGAAGCGTCTGCCTGTAGGGTTGGCGAGAACCAAAAATAGATGACTTAGGGAATTCTGAATTAATATTAGGAATGAATTAAATAATCTTAGAATATAAAAGTCTTCTAGCTCATGGCCTGTGCCGCAGAGAACGTCTGTACACAGACTACAAGAAGCAGAAACTAAAAATACTTGTGACATTACAGTATGGTTGAAATTAGAAGGATTTCATGGTCGTAGAAACTTTGAAGATTGAGGTCACATATATTCTAGTTGGCATATTAAAATAATTTTTGTTTTATTGCACATGATGGAAATTGAACGATAAACATATGCAGGATATTCATTTGAATAGTCAAATGAAGACAATCAGGAAGAGCAAAACTATGTCTATAAACTAAAATTCATTTAAGTAGAAAAAATGAATTTAATATCAAAATGATTTATTAGTCTGATTTAGTAATTGTATGAGGAATTATTTTTAAGGTTTTGAGACTATATGTATATATAGTGCATATTAAACTACAATTGCATGTATGTCATTTACACACAAATACACTTTAAAATCTAAATTAAAACAATTAAAATTGAACATATATAATTTAAACTGTAAATTAACATATTAGAATAATCATAACTAAGAATTATATGTACTGTAACAAAATTGTGAAGAGAGAAAATATGTATTAATAAAATATATTAACGTGGATATGTTATATAAAATCTAGATACTTCTGTAGGTAGATATAATGTATACAATTATTCTTACTCCCAACTACTGTTTTAGTTTAAGGTTTAAAACCCTGTATTTACCCTAAGTAAAGTAGATTTTTTACTAGAGTTTTCTGAGAAGGAAGCACATATCAGAATAGTGCTTTGCTAAGTGACTCATGCTGTTAATCATAGTGAATAATCAACTTTACAGAGATTATCCTGTTGTACTTCTAGACTTGAGCACCTCCCTGCTGGAGCAAGTGTCTCTACTGACCTATTTCCATGCAGAATGTTGTAAGAAATCATGTAGGAGCCCGATGAGGCAGTTTTCTTTTCATGCTTTTATTTTTGGTTCCTAGTGTCAGGGTTCACTTGAGATAATCTTACAGCATTTTCAGCTATGAGCAAACCATGGTGTTTAATCATTCATTAAAGATTACATCACAGGCCGGCGCCGTGGCTCAACAGGCTAATCCTCCGCCTTGCGGCGCCGGCACACCGGGTTCTAGTCCCGGTCGGGGCGCTGGATTCTGTCCCAGTTGCCCCTCTTCCAGGCCAGCCCTCTGCTGTGGCCCGGGAGTGCAGTGGAGGATGGCCCAGGTGCTTGGGCCCTGCACCCCATGGGGAGACCAGGAAAAGCACCTGGCTCCTGGCTCCTGCCATCGGAGGAGCGCGGTGCGCCGGCCGCAGCGCGCCATCCGCGGCGGCCATTGGAGGGTGAACCAACGGCAAAAGGAAGACCTTTCTCTCTGTCTCTCTCTCTCACTGTCCACTCTGCCTGTCAAAAAAAAAAAAAAAAAAAAAAAAAAAAAGATTACATCACAATTATCTGTAGAAATAATTCTTTTAAATTGTGTCCTTTGCCCAGGTTGTTTGTTTTGCTGTTGTGGCATTCTTCGTCTCTTTATATATTCTGGTTATTAATCCTTTATCAATTACATTGTTTGCAAATGATTTCTCCCGTTCTGTAGGTTGCCTCTTCACTTTCCTGAGTGTTTCTTTTGCAGTACTGAAGCTTCTCAATTTGATGTAATCCTATCTGTTGATTTTGGCTTTGATTGCTTGTGCCTTTGGGGTCTTTTCCAAGAACTCTTTGCCTATGCCAATGTCTTGCAGGGTTTCCCCAATGTTCTCTAGTAATTTGATGGTATCAAGTCATAGATTTAGGTCTTTAAACCATTTTGAATGGATTTTTGTGTAAGGTGTAAGATAGGGGTTGGGGCCGGTGCCATGGCTCACTTGGTTAATCCTCTGCCTGCAGTGCTGGCATCCCATATGGGCGCCAGGTTCTAGTCCTGGTTGCTTCTCTTCCAGTCCAGCTCTCTGCTGTGGCCTGGGAGGGCAATGGAGAATGGCCCAGGTGCTTGGGCCCCTGCACCCGAATAGGAGACCAGGAAGAAGCACCTGGCTCCTGGCTTCGGATCAGCACAGTGCCAGCCGTAGTGGCCATTTGGGGAGCGAACCAATGGAAGGAAACCCTTTCTCTCTGTCTCTCTCTCTCACTGTCTATAACTACCTGTCAAATAAAAAAAAAATAGGGTTCCACATACTCCTGCATGTGGGAATTCAGTTTTCCCAGCACCATTTGTTGAAGACTGTCCTTGCTCCAGGGATTGGTTTTAGCTCCTTGGTCAAATATAAGTTGGTTGTAAATGGTTGAATTGATTTCTGGCATTTCTATTCTGTTCCATTGATCTGTCCATCTGTTTTTGTACCAGTCCCAAGCTGTTTTAATTATAACTGCCTTGTAATATGTTTTGAAACCTGGTATTGTGATGCCTCCCGCTTTGTTTTTGTTGTATAAGATTCCTTTAGCTATTTGAAGTCTCCTGTGTTTCCTTATGAATTTCAACATCATTTTTTCTAGATCTGAGAAGAATGTCTTTGGTATTTTGATTAGTATCACATTAAACCTGTAAATTGCTTTTGGAAGAATGGACATTTTGATGATTTTGGTTGTTCCAATCGATGGACATGGAAGATTTTTCCTTTTTTTTTTTTTTTTTTTTGTATCTTCTTCTATTCCTTTCTTTAATGTTTTATAATTCTCATCGTAGGGATCTTTGACATCCCTGGTTAAATGTATTCCAAAGTATTTTTTTTTTGTAGCTATTATGAATGGAATCAATCTTAGAAGTTCTTTTTCAGCCACAGCATTGTCTGTGTATACAAAGGCTATTGATTTTATATCCTCCTACTCTACCAAACTCTTCTATGAGTTCCAATAGTCTATTGGTGGATTCTTTTGGATCCTCTCTATATAGAATCATGTCTCTGCAAATAGAGGTAGCTTGACTTTCTCCTTCCCAATTTGAATGTTTTTGATTTCTTTTTCTTGTCTAATGGATCTGGCTAAAATTTCCATGATATTGAATAGCAGTGGTGAGAGTGGACATCCCTGTCTGATTCCAGATCTTAACAGAATGCTTTCAATTTTGCCCCATTCAATAGGATGCTGACCATGGGTTTGTCATAAATTGCCTTGATTGCGTTGAGGAATGTCCTTTCTATACCAAATTTGCTTTAGACTTTTCATCATGAAAGGGTGTTATATTTTATCAAATGCTTTCTCTACATCTTTTGAAATGCTTTTCTTTGTTGGGAGGATCTTTATTACTGATTCAATTTCCATCTTGGTAATGGGTCTGTTTAGGTTTTCTGTGTCTTCATGGCTCAACTTAAGTGGGTTGTATGTGTCCAGGAATCTAGCCATTTCTTCTAGGTTTACAACCTATTTTTATTAAATGTCTCATTTGTTTTAAGATTATAAACAATACTTAAAATATTATCCATTAAGCTTCTCTCTATGATTGTTTTGTAGAATTCAGTCTTCTTGCTTAGGAAACATAAAATGTAAAGGAGCCATTCAGGTGTTTTCAATGTCTGTAGAGGTGTGGCCTTTTTATCAGAGAAAAGCCTCTAATTCTCTGTGTTTTTGATGTTTCCCTAGCAGATAAGAATTTATGTAACAGGGGTATTAAGAGTCCAGCTAAATTTATCTATACCTTTGTATAATGGCAGTTTATTTTTAATGCGAGTTTTTTTTTTTTTTTTTTTTTAAAGACAGGCAGAATTAGACACACAGAGAAAGAGACAGGTCTTCCTTCTGTTGGTTCACCCCCCAAGTGGCCACTATGGCTGGACCTACGCCAATCTGAAGCCAGGAGCCAGGTGCTTCCTCCTGGTCTCCTGTGTGGGTGCAGGGCCCAAGCACTTGGGCCATCCTCCACTGCCTTCCCGGGCCACAGCAGAGAGCTGGACTGGAAGAGGAGCAACCGGGACAAAATCTGGTGCCCTGACCGGGACTAGAACCCGGAGTGCTGGCGCCACAGGCAGAGGATTAGCCTAGTGAGCCGTGGCACCAGCCTGTGGGAGTTTTTTAATAAAGAGTCTGATTGTATAAAAATAAACCTGTGGACTCTGAAGGCAGGCGTTTGCGTACTTGGGTGTTACCATGCTGATTTTAAGCATACATAATGAAAAATGTCTTAAGAAAAAGAACCAAAGTGCTGTTTTCCTTTTTTCTTTAAGTAATTATGTTATTTTATTTTCCCGGTGATCTCTAAATCAGCTTCCTTTGAAGTGGATGACAGAAATTTGCTTAGACCCAGACTTTATTGTTCTACTTGTAGTTTATAGAATAGAAACCTAAGGCATGGAGTTTGTCATTGATGGAGCAATAATAGGTACTTCAAATAGTTCATGAGAAAATGGATCCTATGAAAAACTGTATATGAATTTTTTTTTCATCAGAATCTTCCATGAACTTTTGAAGTGCTCTTCAATCAGAAATAGGGCCCAAGGGTAGGTGTTTGGTGTAGCAGATAAGTGCTGCTTGGAACACAACATGAGTGCCTAGTGTAAGTCCTGGCTCCACTTCCAGTTCTAGCTCCCTGTGAATGTACACCCTGAGAGAAGTGGTGATTGAGTAGGGTCCTTATCACCCACGTGTAAGACCTGGATTGAGTTCCTAGGTCCAGGCTTTGGCCCGGCCCAACTTCTCCTCTTGTGTGAGTTTGGGGAGCAAATTGACAAATGGGAAATTAATCAATCACTCTCTCATTCCCCCTCCTCTTCAAATAATAATAATAATAATAATAAATAGGACCCAAGCTCTTAATAGATATTTTATTTAAACTTTTTCAAGCTTTCAGCATGCCTGTAAATTATTCACTTAACTAATATTATACATTGTTCCAGGACAGTACTCCTGAGTTTTGAAAATACAAAGATGAACAAAGCATGATATTTGCCCTAGAATACTCAGTCAAGGAAGAGGCAATGGTTGTGTAAACAAATCAGTGATAATTCAGAATGATGTAGTTCTGTGAACCATAGTACTGCAGCTACTTCCACGTGTGGTATGCAGTGAAGACTTCCGTAAGGGGAAGTCTTTTAACAATAGCCAAGAATTTTCTATGTGAAAAGGGTGGGGATGATGGAGAGTCTGGGTCGAGGCAATCTTTTTGTGAAGGAGTCATAGAAGGTTGTTCTGTATGGCAAAAGGTGAGTCTTCAGTGGGCCTAGAACTGTGAAATATGGAAATATGATAATAACTCAGGGTAAATTGTGAAGGGCTTTATATGCCAGGCAGTTCTGTTGAGTAGTTAGAAGTATTGGCTGTGTGCTTAGCCTGTTTGTGTTAGAATCTTATTTCTGTCACTGCTTAATGATAGTACATTCTGCTTAGGATTTCTCTGAGAATTACAAAGTCAGTTGGAAGTAAGCACCAAACCTGGCATATATTAAGTTAAGTGCTCAATACTATCCATTTCCAATTTTGTTTTTTTTTAAATAAAAAATAAAAATAAAAAATAAGGAGACTAAGTTTTAAATGTGAGTTATAGGATCTGATTTAAGAGATAGACTGCAGGAAGGATAGAGCAATGGCAGAAAAACCAAGGAAAAGTCTGTTACAGAATGAAGAATGCTACAGTACAGTATGAAATACATAATCTAAAATTCTTATTAAAATATTTCTTTCATGTGTCCCTGTGAAGGTTTCATCTCTAGTATAATACCTCTTTATAAACCAAATCATGTTCTTCCAAACATTTCTTTTCAGGGCTTTTAACTAATGCTATCAAATGACCAGCTACTAAAGTCTTGTGGACTCAACAGTCCGTGCTGCAGCATAAACAATATTTAAATCTCAGATGTTATAAATTCTTGAGTGATTGTATGAAAGTTCCGCTGTAGGCTGTAAACCCCAGAATATCTGTCCCTTTGTGTATATCCATGAAGCTAACCAGCTACACTTCTTTCCTTTCTGCTTATTCTTGGAGTATCCGTGGGAGCTGATAATACTGAGTCAGAACCCAGTAAATTTAATGCAAAGTGGGCAGGAAATGAAAAGGTTCCATGTATTTGAAATTACTTAGAACTTTGCATGGTGTTGATGCTTAGCTTGCTGAATAAAATTAGAGTTGGCATTAGTTATGAAAAGAAAAGAAACTTTTTTAGAAGGGAAAATTACAGCATTATGAGCAATTATGTTATGGGATAAACATTTAACTTTATCCCTTTGCTATTTGTGAAGTTCAGCTGGACAGCTGTCTATTTTTTTAAAGATTTATTTGAAAGGCAGAGTTACAGAGAGAGAAGGAAAGACAGAGAGAAAGAGAGGTCTTCCATCTACTGGTTAACTTCCCACTGGCCACAATGGCCAGGGCTGAACCAGGACGAAGCCAGGAGCCAGGAGCTTCATCCGGCTCTCCCACATGGGTGCAGGGGCCCAAGGACTTGGGCCATCCTCCACTACCTCCCCAGGCACATTAGCAGAGAGCTGGATCAGAAGTGGAGCAACTGGGACACAAACAAGCACCCATATGGGATGCTGGCACCCCAGGTGGCAGCTTTGCCTGCTATACCACTGCACAGGCCCCAGCTGTGTGGTTTTTAATCTGGTGCGATGTGGGAGCAAACAGTTCATGCCTACTGTTGTCATCTGGTTAGGTGAGTCTATTGCAGAAGATCCTGGAGAGTCTGTCCTAGTGATGCCTGAACTCTCACCCGAAAGTCAGGATGCAGAGCCAGGCTTGATTGTTCAGGAACCAATTGCCTTCTTTAAACGTGAATTTAAGTAAATATACCTCTTCCATTTAAAGAAGAAAATTCTTTTTATTTAATTATTTGAGAGAAAGAGAGAGACAGAACTCTTATCTGCCCTTTAACTCCCCAAATACCTGCAGTGGCTGGGGTTGACCCAGGGCCAGACCAGGAACTGGTAACTCAACATGGGTGTCAGGGACCCAATTACTCGAGACTTCTGCTGCGTCCCAGGGTCTGCATTGCCTAAAAGCTGGAGTCCAGATGGAACCAGAAGTCAAACTCTGATATGGGAGGCAGATGTCTCAACCGTTAGGCTAAGTGCACATTCCTTCCCTCACTAATTTTTGTAGTTAATTAATCCCTCTCCCCTTTACCTTTTTAAAATTTTTAATTTGAGAGACACAGAAGGAGACAGACAGCTCTCACCCACTGGTCCATTCCCCTAGATGCCTGCAATGTTGAGGGATGGGCCAGGCTGAACCAGGAACTCAATCTGGGTCTCCCACGTGGATGCTGGAGCCATCTGACCTGCTACCTCCCAGGGTCTGCATCAGCAGGAAGCTGGAATTGGGACCTAGAGCTGACAGTCCAGCTCGGGTCCCAGTATGGAATGTGGGTACCTAAACAGCACCTTAACCATCAAGCCAAACACCTGCTCCCCTCCCCACTTTGCCTTTAACTTGCAAAGTGTTTTGTTTACTAAAACTAGGACTTTCCCATTTTTCAGTAACTTAGGTTCCACCAGACACTACCAATTTAATTTGTCTTTGAAACTTCTTTCAGTGCCCCAGGTTCTTCAAAGCTGCACAGCATTCATTGAGAGATATGGCATCGTGGATGGAATATATCGTCTCTCTGGCGTTGCCTCCAATATCCAGAGACTACGGTAAAGACATTTTCATTTGCATTCCTGTTTCACTTACTAAAATGAAGTTTTTTCAGAATTTAGTCATTTATTCTGATAACTATAATTTGCAGTAAAATAGTTTAGATGAAACAGGAAGTACTAGCCATATTATTCTCTGTGCATGTTTTTCTAAGTGGCATGACTTCATCTGTAGTATCAGGACCAGACTGTAACCTCTGCAGAACCTGTTTTTTGTTTTTCATGATGTATGAAGATTTTAGCAAGTTGAATCTGAACCCATGACAACCATGAGAGGTGAAATTTACATTATAATGAATTTTCCTTTAGTTTTTATTGAAATTGTTAGGAGCCAAAGCTTTTCTAATCTCCTTTAACTCGAATTCTTAAGTATCTCTCAAGTGTGCATGGCTGCCTATTCTGTATCCTCCCCAGGATCTTCTCTGAGATACTAGCAATAGAAATCTTTCCTTAGTCATCCTCTTGGATTCTAGTCCATTCCTAATACGCTGTTATACTTTCTTTTTTCTTTTTTTTTTTTCCCCATGATGGTGCCTGGTGACTGCCATTCTCTAGGAATTTTAATAGTTTCATTGACCTAAGAGTTCATCCCTGTTCTCAGGAATACGTGTTTGGAAACACTTAAATTGGTTCTTGTACCAAAGACAGTTTCTATCTAGTTTCAGATGCAGGAAGCCTTATGTTCAGACACATATTGGTTCTCTGTGTAGAGGGTTAAGGGCTCTCATACATGTGGGTTAGTATTAACTAGCCTCCTTGAGGGAGAAGTTCACTTCATCTGCCTTTGTAGTTCAAGCACAACTGTCCTTTTTTACTCTAATACTATTAAAATTTGATGTTAGCTGGGAATTGCTTCTTATCACTTCTGACTTCCTGATCCTGCTTCAGTAAAGCATACCTGTGCTATACAACTTGTGTCTGTAGAATTTCTATACATCCACATGGACCCAGTTGCCACTCAACCATAGTTTCTGGAATTGCCAAAATATTGGATATGCAAACTATTGGAAATTAGGAATCCTGATTTAAATCAGTGTGTTATAAGAGCTGCTTATTCATTTATGAGTTATTTTCCATTTTAATATTAAAGGCTTGCCCTTAATCTCTGCATAGAAAGATACCTGTCTTATGAAAAAATATCCAGTGACTGCTAAAGCACAAATATAATGTATATGAAATATAGTAATTTGGGGAAAAACAGCAACTTACTGAGGTAGAGATGAGCACTTTGGGACTTTCTGTTTTTAAGTCATGTACTTTCTTTCAGTAAAAATCATGTTATTTTTGTCTTCTTCTGTCTGTGTTAGTCATGAATTTGACTCTGAGCATGTCCCCGACCTGACAAAAGAGCCGTATGTCCAGGACATCCACTCTGTGGGCTCTCTCTGCAAGCTGTACTTCCGAGAGCTCCCAAACCCTCTGCTCACCTACCAGCTGTATGAGAAATTTTCTGTGAGTACAAGTCATTCTGAACCAGGTTCTTTGTGAAGTTTTGCTGCAATTTTGTTCAAAACATGTACAAATTATTTTGGTTGTATTTAAGAAGTAGTTCTGAGACTAAAATGACTCCTTGAAAAAAAAAAATTATGGCTAACTAGACTAGTTTTTGCTGTTTTCACATTGTCATTCTTTTAGTTTCTGGCTTTGAGCCATTAATCTTATCACCCTTATCTTACCTACAAGCTTTATAAAAAACTATATTGGAAAAGATGTTGATGTTTCCATCACATAAGGGTCATTTATTTCCCTGATACTGTGTTGTACTTCCTTGCTATTTATCATCAGAGAGTAAAGAGAGTTAAGCTGAGTGAAAACTGAATTGAAAGTGAAGAACTTTTGTTTTTACCCACAAAACTTACTAGTTTATCTTGTATTGTGACTGTTACAGGATGCCGTTTCTGCAGCAACAGATGAGGAAAGGCTGATAAAAATTCATGATGTCATCCAACAGCTACCCCCGCCACACTACAGGTAAACTATGTGTTGGAGTTAGAGGTAAAAAGGTGAAAAAGTTAGAGGTAAAAGTCAGCTCATATGTAAAAGTGGTTTTTCCTTTGAGTTTGTGGTTCTGACTCATTAAAGCTCCATTTTTCTGGAATGAGTTGCATTCATAAATAGGTCCATTCATATCTGTTTATTTGCTTTGTATCTCCAGGGCCTGACATTGTGCTTAGCATCCAATAGGTACTTAGGGAATGTTGTGTAAATGACTGAAAGGAACGAATGAATGCTAAGTCTGGAATTTCTTTTTTAGATTTTGTATTAGTTTTATTGTTGTTGCTACTTTTCTGAAATTGTTTTTACTTATTTACTTTTTAAAACCCAGTTTAATTTTTATCTTTGGACTCTCAGAAATATTTTTGTGTCTGAGAAGACCAGAATAAAATTGAAGCTATTTTGCTAGTGAGAGAAAGAAAACAGTAGAAACTTTGAATTATAAAGAAGCAAAATATACATTTTGAAAATTCAGTTATTAGCAAAAAAAGCTAAATTTAGCTAAATATTTTGGTAATAAAAAGTAATTTGGTATTGTTTTTCAAGATGACTTTGATTGTATATATTTTAAATCTCAGCACTAAATCAACAGTGATTTTTTTTAGAAGATTCATTTATTTAATTGAAAGGCAGAGTTAGAGAGAGAGAGAGAGAGAGAGAGAGAGAGAATGGGAGAGGTCCTCCATCTGCTGATTCACTTCCCAGTTGGCTGCAATGGCCAGGGCTGAGCCAGGCAAAGCCAAGATCCAGGAGCTTCATGCAATTCTCCCACATCTTGGACCATCTTCTGCTGCTTTTCACAGGTCATGAGCAAGGAGCTGGATTGGAAGTGGAGCAGCTGGGACTAGAACCGGCACCCATATGGGCTAGCAGTATCACAGGCAGTGGCCTTACCCCTTACACCACAGCGCCAGTGCCAACACTAACATTTTTTTAACCAGTACTAGAAATCAGCATACTATTCAGTCAGCTCTGTTGCTATAAATGCATGCTAGTTTGAGGGTAACAGCATAATCACACTGTGCTACTTACAAATGGAGCCTGTCTCAAGAAGAGTGAGATCTAATCGAAGGACTCATGAGAGAATGAAAAGGAAAAACTCAGAGGAAATTAAGAGTTTTTGTGATGTAAACACAAAGAAATTGAGATATTTAGGCCTGAAAAGGAAGGCTCAGGAGGTAAATCTGATCAAAGACAGTTATTGGAAAAATACCTTTAAGGGCCAAGATTACTAACTGATCAGAACAACTGAGTTCAATATAAAGAACATTAAATTTGATTGATGGACTGGAGTTTGAATTGCCAAACAAACTCTGTGACTTCTCAACGCATCAGTCTTCCTATCTGTCAACAGGATACAAGTAATGCCTTCTTAGGATGTTTTTAAATGATAAAATCTGTGAGTGAGCCTGGCCTTTACTTTTAAAAAAATAAATAAAGTATAGCAACACAGATGATTCGAGTTAAGCCAATGCCTCTTGACTTGGAAGAAATATTTTTTGAAGGTTTATTTATTTATTTGAAAGAGAGAGAGAGAAGAGAAAGGTCTTCCATCTGCTGGTTCACTCCCCAAAAGGCAACAATGGTCAGGCCTGGGGCCAGCCTGAATCCCAGAGCCAGGAGCTTCAGCCAGGTCTCCCATGTGGGTGACAGGCCCAGGTACTTGGGCCAGCCTCCACTGCTTTCCTAAGCCAATATCAGGGAGCTGGGTCGGAAGTGGAGCAGCTGGGACTCGAACCAACACCCATATGGGTTGCTGGCATTGCAGGTGGTAGCTTTAACCACTACGCTATAGTGCTGGCCCCTTGACTTGAAAATTGTGTATGAAGGATTATGTAAATACCTTTTTCCTGCACCCTGAGAGGAAACTAGTAATATGACGTACGTACAGGGTTTTGGAAGTCAAGCCGCATGCAAAGCTCCACACTTCTTCATACTCAACTTCTCTTTGCCAATTCTTAGTTCTGGAGTTGATGCCCTGTTTTTAAATAGCATGTTTATGTTTGTAGCTCTTAAGTTTTTACATTTTTATACTATTTTTTGCTTTCCTTTTATGGTAAATGAGGATTTAACTCTCTTATAGCCTCTTCTCCCCAGTACCATCTTCAGAGTCTAGTTATTTATCTAGTCTAGTTACCGCCATTTACACAACCCCTGCTGATAATGTACTAGAATTGTATTTCCTTTCTGGTACAATTTGTGTTTTCTGGAAAGCTTTGTGGCTTGCTGAGTGTGTGTTCGTCGCTAGCTGACCCACCAGACGCTGGCAGAACTACCAGTGTTCTGTTGGTGTGTACAACCATGGCAAGCAGCTCTTCACCTCTTTTTTTTCTTCTTCTTCCTGAAAACATCCTTCGAGCACCTTTTGTTCCCTGTGTCAGTGAGACTCAAAGTTCTCTAGATCTGCAGTGACCCTGTCAAGCCCCACCCTGCCCTTTGGCTGACCACTCCCTTCACCTCCTGCATGAGACAGAACCTTTCTTCTCTGTGTCTCCTGTCACCCTCCTTGTTCCTCCCAGTTTTTGTAGTTTAAATCCTGAGAAAAGCTTTAAGAGAGGTAAATTTTTAAAGATCTTGATACCTGAAAATACTTACTCTATTGCATGTAATTGAAAATTAGCTGTATCAATTTTGTATGTAAGTAATTTTTTGCCTCATAATTTTGAAAGTATTAGACCATCGTCATCCACCAAAAACTGCTACAATGAAGTCTGGTCCTAATGTGTGTCACTTTTTGGAATGACCTGTCTTCTTTTGTTTCTAGAGGCTTGCAGATTCAGAACATAACCTGCTTGCTCAGTGCTCACCTTGACATATCTTACGTAGAGATTATTTTTAATTCTTTGCTTTGGACAGTTCGTGGATCTTTTCTAGGTGGACACTCAGGTTTTTTAGCTCTGGGAGATTTTCTTGTATTATGTTGTTGATGGTGCTCATTACAATTTAATCCCAATCCTTTATTCTGTTTCTGGCATTGTTTTAACTCAAACCAACCCTTTTATTTCCTCACCTTCCCTTTGTCAGTTTCCACCTATAGATTTTTCTCCAGTCCCTCTGTTTTTTTTTTTTAAACATTTATTTATGGAGCCAACACTGTGCCAATGTGTGTGGGGCCGCCACTTGCAGCACCAGTATTCCCATATGAATCCTGGATGTTCCACGTTCAATCCAGGTCTCTGCTAATGCACCTGGGAAGGCAGCAGAGGGATGGCCTAAACGATTGATCCCCTGCACCCACGTGGGAGACCTGGATGAAGCTCCTGGCTCCTGGCTTTGGCCTGGCTCAGCCCCAGCTGTTGCAGTCATATGAGGAATAATCCAGCAGATGGAACACCTCTCTATCTGTTTCTCCCTCTCTCTGTCTATAACTCTGCCTTTCAAATGAATAAATAAATCTTTAAAAAATTTAAAAATTAGGGGCTGGTGTTGTGGCTCAGTAGGTTAATCCTCTGCCTGCAGTGCCAGCATCCCATGTGGGTGCTGGTTCTAGTCTCGGCTGCTCCTCTTCCCATCCAGCTCTCTGCTATGGCCTAGGATAGTAGTAGAAGATGGCCCAAGCCCTTGGGCCCATGCACCCACATAGGAGACCCGGAAGAAGCTCCTAGCTTCTGGCTTCAGATTGGTACTGCTCCAGCTGTTGCAGCCATTGGGGGAGTGAACCAGCGGACAGAAGACCTTTCTCTCTATCTCTCTCTCCCACTGTCTGTAACTCTGCATCTTAAATAAATAAATAAAATCTTAAAATTTTTTAAAAATTATTTATAATTAGATGGGTGAATGAAATAGCTATATTTGATTGTTTTCATTTGCATTTCTTTTTTTAAGATTTATTAATTTTTTATTTGAAGGGCAGAGTGACAGAGAGCTTCCAACCACTGGTTCACTGCCCAGATGGCAACAGTGGGACTCCAGATGGAGTGGGTTCCACACACTGGGGTATGGAATGCAGGTGTCAGAAGCAACAGTCTAACCTGCTGCACCACAGTGCCTGGCCCCTAATTTGCATTTCCTACGAAATACCTTTCTAAAGGCCTTTGATCTTTCTTTTCCTTTATCTGTCACTCCAATAATAAGTTTTATGTTTTTTTTTTTTCTTTCTTCAAAAAAAGTATTTAGTTACTTATTTGAAAGGCAGAGTTACAGAGGCAGGGATAGGAAGGAGAGACAGAGATCTTCCATCCGCTGCCATCCCAAATGTCCTCAATGGCTGGAGCTGGGCTAATCTGAAGCCAGGAGCTTCTTCTGGGTCTCTCATGTGGGCGCAGGGGCACAAGGACTTGGGCCATCTTCTGCTGCTTTCCCAGGCACATTAGCAGGGAGCTGGATTGGAAGTGGAGAGCTGGGGCTCGATCCAGTGCCCATATGGGATGCCGGTGCCGCAGGCAGTGGCTTTACCTGATATGCCACAGCACCGGCCCCTTTATGTTGTTTTCTAAACACATTTCTCAAGCTTTCTACCTCTACATGGTCCCAGGTCAGCGGCACTTGTCTCTCTGCCTGCCTTTCCTTATTTAACTGTGTCTGGGAGGGACAGAGAATCACTGTAGGGCGGACAGAGTAGGTGCTCTTGAATGGGCAGGGACTTCGCAGCCATGCTGATGTTGATCTGCATCCCAACACTGGCACTGCTGGTCTGTGTGACCTTCAGTAAGCTGTTTCTTCCTCCTTTACAGGAGGGAGGTGATTCTGTTCTTCCTAGGGTTATCATGAGAATTAAATTAGAGCCCTGTAAAAGCCTAGTATAACTGTTATCTTCTCCAGTTCCTGCTGGGCCCATCTGAATCGTTGTGGCCCATATAGAGACCATAATTTAACTTGCAGTACTGTTTGAAATCATGAATCTTTTATTTCCTTCTCATGTGTTGTCTTTAGTAGTTTTAATTCCTATGTAGTTAGGTAGGGACACTTTGAGACAAGGTTACTAATAGGTAATGTGTATATGTGTGTGTGTGTGTGTGTGTGTGTGTGTGTGGTTTTCATCTGGTTTAATTTATATTTAAGCTGATGTTCTTTTTTCAAAAATACTCTGTTGCTTAATCTCAATATATTTGGTATTATTTAAATAAACTAGAGTATCAGGATTTCAGGTAGGGTCTTTATTCCAAAAACGTATTTTTAATTCAGATATTATTTTAAAGGTTTTTAGGCTTGTAAAATACTACTGTTTTCTTGAATAGAAGAACTGTTCAAATCCTTTCCTATTCTGCTGCTGCTTCAAAATATCATTTGGTTATAAAACTAGCCTTTGTGGAGGATTCACATCTCACAGTAGGCAGTAAACAACAAGTAGGATTTGAATAGGCTCATTTTTCATTTTTCTCTTGAAAACTTATAAATAGGTGGGCTTTCATGGTCTCTATTGCTACATAATGTTTCTCTCATCTTCCAGAACACTGGAGTTCCTGATGAGACATTTGTCTCTTCTGGCTGACTACTGCTCCATCACAAATATGCATGCTAAAAACCTAGCAATTGTTTGGGCTCCAAATTTGCTAAGGTAATTCATATTTGACTTAATGACCTTTAGAAAAACTGATTATATTAAATAAAAGTCTTAGTTCATCCGTATTCCTTAAGGAAAAATTTTAAAAGTAGAACAAATATTTTGTTATTGGTATCTCCCTAAAACAGGCAACTGGGGTTTAGTTAAGGAATTGTAAAAGTACGATCTCTTCCTCTGGCCTGTCTGTGATGTGATCATAGAAACAAACTGTTCTTCAAGACTGCTGTCTTTGACGCTGATGGGAATGTTGTTTACCTCCCAGGTCAAAGCAGATAGAATCTGCCTGCTTCAGTGGAACAGCGGCCTTCATGGAAGTGAGGATTCAGTCTGTGGTCGTTGAGTTCATCCTCAATCACGTGGATGTGCTCTTCAGTGGCAAAATCAGTGCAGTCATGCAGGAAGGGGCAGGTAAGGCCCAAGGGACTTGGTTTACTGATAGGGACACAGAGCTGAGCTTTTAAGGAATGGAACACTAGGTATTTCTTAACTTGATTAAAAAAGATATTTTTTTGTTAGAAAGCAGCCAGTTTATAGCTGTCTTCCAGAATGAACATTTGACAGTTAATTTTGTATGTTTATAGTAAGTACTACGTACTAGACCCACTGTGGTCAAAGTTCATGACACATTAAAAAAAAAAAAAAACACCCTTTCACCTATTATTGATGTATATAGAAGTATAATATGGAGCAGAAGAAGAAAAATTCCTTCCAAAACTAAAAATATTTGAGTGCTATCCTTTCCTGGTAGTTTTTAAGAATGGGAAATAGTTAAATTATTAAAAATTACATATATGGTTATGCCTCACTGTTAACACGACTTGGTATGTCACCTTCTATTTCTCACTCAATATGAAGCGTTATAGCTTTGCTATTTAAAAAACTTACAGAGAATTAGAGACAACACAGAGAGCTAGACGGATGGGGAGACAGGCAGAAAGACAGGTAGGTGCTCGCTCACGCAAAGCTGAGTCTTCACCACTTGCCTTCTCTTTTGAAGCTTCTCTCTCAAGGCCCAAGTCCCTGCTGGTGTCCTCCCCGTCCACTAAGCTGTTGACATTGGAGGAAGCCCAGGCGCGGACGCAAGCTCAGGTCAATTCTCCAATTGTGACTGAAAATAAATACATTGAAGTTGGAGAAGGACCTGCGGCACTTCAGGGAAAATTTCATACCATAATTGAGTTCCCCCTGGAAAGGTAAATTTCATTCAATCCTATTTAAGATCTGGTTTTCATCGCTGTGTAGTATTTTTGTTTTCCTATTTTGTGTATTAGTACTTTCTTTAAAGATTGATTTATTTATTTGAAAGGCAGAGAGTGATAGTAGCAGCAGGGGCAGTGGGAGGAGGGAGGAGAAAAGGAGAGATCTTCTACCTGCTGGTTCAGTCCCCAGATGGCCAGCAGGCAGGAATCCATCCTGGGCTCCCAGGTGGTTGACAGGGGTTCAAGCACTCTGGCCGTCATCCACCACTTTCCCAGGCACATCAGCAAGGATCAGCAGTAGAGCATCCAGGACTCAAACTGGCTTAGTCCACTATGTTACAATGCTAGCTCCTGTGTTTTGGTATTACTATATAATTTTTTTAATTTATTTATGTCAGAGGTAGGGAAAAACAGATAGAAAGGTCTTCCGTCCATTGGTTCACTCTCCAAATGGCCGCAACGGCCGGAGCTGCACTGATCTGAAGCCAGGAGCCAGGAGCTTCTTCCCTGTCTCCCATGTGGGTGCAGGGATCCAAGGATTTGGGCCATCTTCTACTGCTTTCCCAGGCCACAGCAGAGAGCTGGATCATAAGTAGAGCAGCCGGGACTCAAACCGGCGCCCATATGGGATGCTGGTACTGCAGACGGAGGATTAACCTTCTGCACCATGGCTCCAGCCCCTGGTATTACTATATTAAATTCTGGGCCATTCCCAAGAAAACCTGTTAATTTGAATATACATAATACTTAACCCTTCCTCAGGAGTGACACTAGGATTTTAGCAAAAGCATTATAACATTGTGTGATTTTTGAAAAGAAAAAAGTTGATTACACAAGGAAAATAGCTAGGAAAAAATTAGGAACTTCCACTGTGCGTGCTTGATTTTTCTCTGTGAGATATGCTTTGAGGTTTATTCCGAAATTAGTTGTATTGGAACAGATTATTCAGAAGGTAATGAACGGACAGTGACTCGTGGGACATTGATTCCACATTAAGACTCCCAGCAGCAGCAGTAGCAGCACCTGGTGATTCTGTGAAGGCAAATCCTCATCTACCCGAGACCCAGTGAATCAAAAACTCTGGGGGTGGGGCCCAGCCAGTCTTCTCTCAAGCTTTTCCAGGCCATTCTGGTGTGTGCTAACCTTTGAAAACCACCGCAGGGGTAGGCACTCTCTCAGTGTTCCTTCCAGCTCTGAAATTCTCCATTTCTCTAAAGAAATGACAATACCATAGTTCCTCTATCTTCTTTACAAGGTTATTGTGGGAAGACTCGTATGTAAGAATTAGTTTGATGTCTCTGCTACTCCCTTGGCTATTAGAAATCAGTGAAGTGTTCCACTTTTCTGGACTGGGTCATACTAATAAAACCTTTGAATTTCTTCTTTGCATATCTTAGTATACTCCTCTAACTTCCAGTCAACTTCCCATGACTAAAAATGTTCTGACAGCAAAAACGTGGAGCATAGTCTTCTACTTATTTATCATTCCAGCTTTGTCTTCACATTTTGGTTTTATATTTTATCTCCATAATTTACTCATAGATTGTTTTTAAGTTTTATTTTGTGCTTAGATACTTCTCTCTCTCTCTCTCTCTCTCTCTCTCTCTCTCTCAACTTTATTTCTTTATTTTAAAAAGCAGAAAGAGATGCTCAGAATTCCCACGTGCTGGTTCACTCCCCAGATGCCCACAATGGCTGTTCCTAGGCTAGGCCGTAGCTGGGAACTGGGAACTCAGTCCAGATCTCCCATCTGAGTGGGAAAGACCCAGCTACCTGGGCTGTTTCTTGCTGCCTCCCAGGATGCACACTATAAGAAGCTAGAATTGGGGGTGGAGCTGGGACTTGAACCCAGGCACTCCGGTGTGTGACATAGGTAATGTAGGTGTCCTTACTGAAGTCCTAACAGCCAGGCCAAACACTTGCTGCTGTCAATTCTCTTCATAAAGTGGCAGTTAAAGAGAGCTGGTGTTGGGATGTTAACAGACCTGGCATTTAGTAGTTTATAATGTTAGAGTAGTTATTTCAATTTCTTACTGTTCTATTAATTTTTTGATTTAAGTTTTCGGCAGGTTCAGTGTACTTTGTTAGATACAATTCTGAAAACAAAATGATATTCTCGGCCTCTCTCCCTCCCAGCCTCCCTCCTTCTCCCTTTCTTTTAGTTTTTGAGATAACATCTTTTAAATTTACATTACAGTAAAAAGGCTTAATACTTCACCAAATAAGAAGTTAACAAGTAAAAAACAAAAAGACCTAGTTTATGGGGATATAGACAATGGCTATAAACAATAACTGAATGGAAAAATAACCACTGACCATATACAGTAAATCTGAAAGCAATCACAGATGATTAAAACTATAGTAGTATGACATTATTTTACAAAACTCTATTTGCAGCAGTAAGCTGTAAAATGAGGGTAATTGTACCTGCCTCATGTGGTTCTGTCTGATTCAAGGGTTTACATGTGTAAGGCAGTTAGCACCGTGCCTGGCATTAGTGTATGATACTTGCTGTTCTTTTCTTTTCTGCTCTTATTCTCTCTCCTCACTCTTAAAATATTGTCAACTCTGTTGTATTTGGGGAGGCCTAATATTTTTTACTTGCAGATATCTCTTGTTCCCACTTGTTTTGCAGACTAGGAGGCTGAATCTGAAGTTATGTGTAAGAATGAGCATTGTGCCACCAGTTACTGGCATTAAAGTCTGCACATGCAGTGTCTTCCACGCTTTCACTGCACTGTGCTGAGTGTGCTGTGGGAAGGAAGGTGTCTGCTCCCTGTTCAGCTGTGTCTCTATGGCTGGTTCTTGGTATCGTTTGCTCTTTCTTTTTCTAGAGCAGGAGATGGATCGTTGGCTCTCCGAATGCTGAGGATTAATTGTCTTCTCTCTCACAGAAAGAGGCCTCAAACCAAGATGAAGAAGTCTCCTGTCGGCAGTTGGCGCTCCTTTTTCAACCTGGGGAAGTCGTCTTCCGTGTCTAAGCGGAAGTTGCAGCGCAACGAGAGCGAGCCTTCAGAGATGAAGGCTATGGCCCTGAAAGGTAAGGGCTTCGCAGCTGTCCCGCATCCTGCTGCTCACAGAGCACTTTGCCCTGGAGGGGCCGCTCCTGCTGCCACGGTGGGCACAGATGTCGCGTGATATTATTATAATAGGTTTCAGTGTCATATGGCCACGTGGATGGTCTTCTTTTACCAATTCTTTATTCCTGACTTGAAAGATGACATAAATTATACTCCTAGGCATGGATTTCAATTTTTTTTGCACCACCGTAGGCTTATCTTTTAACTGTTCCCCATGAACTTTTTGAAGTACCTGCATATGTGAATATGTAAAAATAGCCAATTTGTTAAGGAAGCTATATAAATTACATATGGATTAAAAATTCACAACACATTTGTATCATAGCTTGTCTATAGTTTGTAGTAAGTACTGCTCTGGTATTTAAATTTATTGGTATATATTTTCATAGATTTTTAAAATGACAAACTATGATTAAATAGGCCTTTTGAGTTTGTAATGCTTATGACTAAAGACACTTTATTTTTAGTAGGTGACTCAGTAATGAGAGTATGTTGTTGGAAAAGTAAATCTTTTATTGTTGAATAAAGCTTTTTAGAATTAGTTTAAAACTCATATTCTGCTGATAGTAACATCTTCTGAGTCTAGGAGGGCTAGTAATACTTCCTTTCCAGGTAATGTTAGAAGTATCACCAGTTAAATACTACATTACTCATTCAGCGTGTAACCATGCACTCACTAAGTCTGTGCTAGATACTTGGATAGCAAGCTCTGCAGGTAGAAAGCAAAGTAAGGTGGTGCCTTTGCCCTCAGCATGTAACCCTATGTGTAAGAAAATAGATTTCAGTACTGAATCATAGTTCCTGGGATAGAGGTTTGTATAAGGTGTTTGTATCAGGAAGTGTCCATTCTTGTTGGGGAGGGACTAGTGGTCAGATAAGATAGCCTTGACGTGTTTTAGGGATTGGCCTAATCACATGGGACTAAGAGGTATTTCTGAGATGGAGGAGAGTGAGACGAGGAGTAGGTTGAGGGCTGAATTCTGGAGAAAAGCAGTGTTTGAAGAACTGGAAGAGAAGAGCTGTCCTGGGAGGAGAGTGAAGGAAGTGATTACTAGGGTAGACAAAGGACAGAGATGGCACTAATCCATCAGGGGAGGAAGGGCTTAACAGAAGTGCCGGTGGTGTCAAGGGCCGCCAAAGGCAGAGAGAGGATGGAGACATTTAGCAAACGAAATTCAGCATACATAATTAAAGTGTCTGCGTAAATATCCAAGAGCTGTCGTAAAAACTACCACTAATTGAGTGGCTTCCATCAGTTCTCTGTCTGCTCCAGGAAGAGTCCTTTCTTACCTCTCCCCGGTGGCTCCTGACATTCCTTGGCTCGTGGCAGGATCACACCAGACTCTGCCTCCTCCGTGCAGCACCTGCTCTTTCTTTTTTAAACTCCAGGATCCTGATCCCAGTGTCCAGAGCTGGGCTTTTCCAGAGCCAGAAGACTGGAGCTTCCCCCAGGTCTCCCACACGGGTGCAGGGGCCCAAGGACTTGGGCCATCTTCTACTGCTTTCCCAGGCCATCAGCAGAGAGCTGGGTCAGAAATGGAGCAGCCAGGACCTGAACCGAAGCCCATCTAGGAGACTGGCACTGCAGGAGGCGGCCTCACCCGCCACACCACAGCATCAGCCCCTTACCTACTCTTAAAAGGACACTGATCGGGGCTGGCACTATGATGTAGGGATAAAGCTGCTGCCTGCTGTGCCAGCATCCCATATGGGTGCCGGTTCAAGTCCTAGCTCCTCCACTTCAATCCTGCTCTCTGCTATGTCCAGGGAAAGCAGTGGAAGATGGCCCAAGTCCTTGGGCCCCTGCACCCACATGGGAGACAGGGAAGAAGCACCTGGCTCCTGGCTTCAGACTGGCCCAGCTCTGGTCTCTGCAACCATTTGAGGAGAAAACCAGTGGATGGAAGATCTCTTTCTCTCTCTCTCCCCCTCTCTCTCACTGTAACTCCACCTTGCAAATAAATGTAACAAAAGAGGAACACCAATCATTGAGTTTAAGGTCCATTCTAATTCAGTAAAATGCCTTCTTAAGATATGATATTTGTCTTCAGGAAATAAAAAAGAAAGAAAAGTCTTTTAGTTCATCTGTGTGCTCAAGTTCATAATCCTTTAGAATCAAGTTCAAAATCCTTTCCAAAATTTGCATATGGCCCTGTCTAAATACCATCAAAGTTTGTGGACTCAAAAGGCTTCCATAGCCTTGGCAGCTGTTAAATCAACAACAGGAGTCACTGTTCATTTACTCCCCATGTTGGACCTCTGTACTTAATGAGGTGCACTATGAGAATTAATGGTAAACTTGTCCTCTTCAAACTGTACTTTATACTTTGTGTGTCTGTAAACTGTTGAAATCTCTACTTAGTATAGAGTTGGTCTTCTGTATATAAAGTCAATTAAAAATGAATCTCAATGAAGAATAGAATGGGAGCAGGAGTAGGAGGTAGAATGGGAGAAGGGGTGGGAGGGTGGGAATGGGGGAAGAACCACTGTATTCCTAAAAGCTGTACCTATGAAACTTGTATTCATTAAATAAAAACTCAATAAACTTCCCATAGTGAAAACAGTACAACAGCATTTGAATGTGACCACCAAAGGCACAGCTACTAATTCTTGTAGTGTCAGCATGAGTCAGGGAAAAATGCTGATCCTTTATTTGCTACATGTACAACAGATGTCACAACTTCACACTGTCTGGTTCTGATTCTTCAGGTGGCAGGGCAGAGGGAGCCCTCCGTTCAGCTAAAAGTGAGGAATCTCTTACTTCTCTCCATGCAGTTGATGGTAAGACGGAAGGAATCCATCGTTTTATTGTGTGCTATATTGCATAAAAGAACACAGCCATTTGAGTATATTTTAATATCAATTTAGTATTGTTTAGACTGAAACTTACTGATGTTTTAATATGGATGTAGTCTTACTGTTTTCATTTCTGGCATAATTGCTGTTGAGTTTATATAAAAATAGCTGAGATGTTTCAGTTAACCATTCATATTTATTATTACCTATTGAAAATTGGTGTTATTGCACTTTTCTTCTTTACGTTTCACTACGAGAGCACCATGTTAAAAAGTACAATATTAGGGGCCACCGCGGTGGCTCACTTGTTAATCCTCCACCTTCGGCACCGGCATCCCATATGGGTGCTGGGTTCTAGTCCCGGTTGCTCCTCTTTCAGTCCAGCTCTCTGCTGTGGCCAAGGGAAGGCAATGGAGGATGGCCCAAGTGCTTGGGCCCTGCACCCCATGGGAGACCAGGAGGAAGCACCTGGCTCCTGGCTTCGGATCAGCATAGCTCTGGCCATGGAGGCCATTTAGGGGATGAACCAATGGAAGGAAGACCTTTCTCTCTGTCTCTCTCTCTCACTGTCTAACTCTATCTGTCAAATTTAAAAAAAAAAGTACAACATTAAGCCATTTTGTTATTTGGACCAGTATTTTGTCATGCAAATGGCTTAACTTGGTGTTAAATTTCATAGATCACGTTTAAAACAGAAATGTCATTAATTTTTCTGAGGATAATTACTACCTGAAGAAGGCAACTTAAACTGAATCCATTTATATGGGGACCCAAATTTCATGGTAAATAGTGAAAAAGGGTTGATTGCAACAGAATTTGAAAAAAGAATTATGAAACAAACTTTTTGCTGAATTTTCTGTTTAGGAAAAGTTTGATTATAGCTGCAGTTCTATTAATTTCTAGAATAAGAAATTACTTCACAGTGTTAATTTGGAAGAAGTTATTTATTTATTTAAAAAAAAAAAACATGCAAAGTGCAACAGAACACCCTTTACTTGATGTTTGGCCTGTGCGTTGGGACTAGAAAGCAGGTCATTTTTGCAAAACTGGCGGTAGATACTTTGATGTCTCAAGTCATGATCTTCAAATCATGCTCTTTGGAAGTATCCTGGGCTCTCATCATCCTGGTCAGATTTCTTGTCTTCATTTAAAAGCATTAACTGCCAGCTCTTGATAGACGACCAGCTTTGCTTGTGGTTCAAGAGGTTCTCCCACATCCCCTCCAGGGGCTTACATCTTGCTGGCCAGTTTTCCAAGAGCCTCCGTGAAACTGCAGTCCAGATAACCTACAGAATCTGTGTGGTGGTTTGGGTAGATGCTAATGTTCAGCAGAAAATAATTTGGGGGTAGGGATTAGTTTTATAGTGCTCAGTATATTAGTGAATGCATTTGTGTTAGTTTCTGCCTTGATACAGTACATGTTCTTTATGCCAACTGTCATTTTTCTAATGGAATGGAGGTTCCCTTTTTGCCAGTTAGACTTTATCAGGATCACATACGTTCTTCTACACTTGAGGAACATAAAGCCTGTTCTTTTAGAGAGAAAAATGAGATTATTTTTAAATATCTGAAAGGAGTCCTAAAACACGTGTAAATATTCTATGTGGTTGTGAAGATTTTCTTAGAAGAGAATTTTTTTAAAAAATGTGGGTATTATAAAGACATTGCCCCACAAAAAAACAACCTTCTTACTGTTACATATCTAAAGTGCTACTTCAAGTTATAATTCTACCTCAGAAGTCATGTGTAAGTTTGGGAATAAATAAAATAAGACAAAGAAATGAAAAACTTGCCCAAAGTCACACCAAGAGTCAGTGTTGGACTGGTAATAGAATCTTAAGAGTTCTGAGTCTCTGTTTCCTCCAGACCACACAATACTGCGTTCTTCCTCTGATTATATCACATGTGTTTATTATTTAGCACTGGGCTTGGGAGTTGGGTGATTCTAAGTTGAAATGACCTGTGCACACTGAGAGACGATTTCTAGGCAGAAAATGAGGAGTGGCATTTTCTTGCCCTGTGGAGTACTACTGTTCTGTTAGGTGGCTTCTCCTGGCATTGTGTATGGCGTGACATTCATGTTTTGACACTGTTGTCTGTTTTCACCAGGTGACTCCAAGCTCTTCCGACCCAGAAGACCCAGATCCAGCAGTGACGCTCTGTCTGCCTCTTTTAATGGAGAGATGCTGGGGAACCGCTGCAATTCCTATGACAATCTGCCGCACGACAATGAGAGTGAGGAGGAGGTCGGGCTGCTCCACATTCCAGCCCTTGTGTCTCCTCACTCAGCCGAGGATGTTGACTTGAGCCCACCGGACATCGGAGTAGCCAGCTTGGATTTTGACCCAATGTCCTTCCAGTGTAGTCCTCCCAAGCCTGAATCAGAATGTCTGGAGAGCAGTATTTCCTTTTTAGATTCACTAGGATACTCCAAGGATAAATCCTGTGCCAGTAAAAAGGATGTAGACGCAGGTGGTAGCCAGTCTCAGACGCCAGGAAGCACTGCAAGCTCTGAACCTGTCTCTCCTCTTCAGGAGAAACTGAGTCCGTTCTTTACTCTGGACTTGAGCCCAACTGAAGAGAAATCCTCCAAGCCATCCTCGTTTACAGAAAAGGTTGTCTATGCTTTCTCTCCAAAGCTGGCAAGGAAATTAAGCAAATCACCTTCTATGGACATATCTGAGCCAATTGCAGTGACCCTTCCACCTCGGGTGTCAGAAGTCATTGGTGCAGCCTCAAATCCTGCAGCTCAGAACATATCGTCTCTGACCTGGGACAGAAGCGTTGAAGAAAGCGATGTCACAAATAGATCCCCCACCCAGATAGTAAAGATGAAAACAAGTGAGAGGGAGGCCCAAGAAGGATGCGAATCTGACGTCCAGCCCCTGGGCCAGGCGGCTGCTGAAGAAATAGAGTTGCCAGGGAAGGAGGAGCAGTCTGTCTCCAGCAGTCAGAGCAAGGCTGTGGCTGCTGGACAGACTCAGACAGGTATCGTTTGTTTTCCTCCATTCTTTCTTTAAGTTAAGAGGGATCTTTGATCCTGTGTACCACCTGTGCCTTGTAAGGGAGACATTTGCTCCACAGCTAGTCTGTAATCAAAGAGGATGCTTTTCTGGGAGGTGCTAATGGCTCAAAGCCCTACATTAAAAGCCAGTGGAACAAAACTCCCCACAGAGATAGTAGTCCTGCCTCAGACCTTTACAAAAGTCCCCTTATCTCTTTGGACAGTCAGAATTCATGGATGATTTTTGCATACATTCATAGCTCTTGAGTATATTTTCCCTTGTAATAAAATACCTTTATGGTAGCCTTACAAGTTAGCAAGCCAGCCTACAGCCTCGGATGTTAAAAGCTATTCTTAATCTTCAAGCACTTGAAGCCTGTTTTCTAAGCAGTCCTGTCTGAGCCAGGTGAGGGTTTGCTTTTTTTCACCCCCATCTCTGTAGCAACTCAAGAGGAGATCGCAGTCTTTCTAAACACTGCTTTAGTTTTTCTTCGGAAGCAGATGTGTTTTCTACAGCATTTGCATGTGGGATGGAAGATCATGGATTGCCATTGTGAAATATGGAATGCATCTGTTTTTTAATGATCAAATGGGGAGTGTTTGGCTTTCCATATAGGCTAACATAAGTTACCTTTTCACTCTCATTTTTTTTCCCAATTTCCCACTAGGAGCAGTTACCCATGACCCCCCTCAGGATTCCGTTCCTGTCAGTTCAGTCTCTCTTATCCCACCACCACCACCTCCGAAAAATGTCGCCCGAATGTTGGCGCTAGCATTAGCTGAGTCTGCACAGCAAGCTTCAACCCAGTCACTGAAGAGACCCGGGATTTCCCAGACTGGCTACACAGATTACGGAGACATTGCAGTGGCTACAGCTGACGACGCATTTCCCAGTTCCTACTCCAGCCTTGCTCTAGATACATCCTATTTCCAAGCGGATCGATCAGCAGATCAGTCCCAGCTGCAGAGCCATGTGCCAGGGGACTGCGACGTGCCTCCCCAGGAGTCTGCAGCTGGTGAGGAGCCTCCTTCCAGCACAGCTGAGCCTGGGGAGCAGCTCCACCAAGTACACATAGCAGGGGAGCAGCCACAGCGATCCCATGTGTCTGGGGCCCCAGAAAAGGCCAGAGTCACTTCGGTTGTACCAGACTCCGAGCGGTGTGACGATCACACGAGTTTCCCTGAAGAACAGTCGGGGAAGACCAGTGTGCCGACTGTCTCCTTCGCAGATCAGGAACAGCCTCCAGCCCGTTTCTACAGCGGGGATCAGCCTTCTCCTTTTCTCAGTGCAAGCGTGGATAAGACCCATCACCCTTTAGAACCTGCAGACAAATCTCCCACACCTTCTGATTTGCCTAGGGACAAAACCTACCCTCCTTCCAGGACCCCCGAAGATAATACCAGCCTAGCCCCCGTGGCTTACATGACAACTACTCCAGCAGCAGCTGAAACAAGCCCCCGAGAAGCCAGCTGGGATGTGGTTGAACAGTCCACTGCTGCTGGCTTTGCTGCCGCTGGCTTTACTGCTGCAACCCTCCAGCGCACACAGAGAACTAACCGGCCCCTTCCCCCGCCTCCCTCCCAGAGGTCAACAGAGCAGCTCCCGGTCGCGGGGCAAGTACAAGCAGCAGCCGGGATAGGATTAAGTAACTCTCACAAGGTAAGAAGGGGAGGAAGTCAGGGAGATGAAATACTCTTTTCCCAAAGGTATGTCGTCTTCCAGCAGGGAGCGTTGTTATCTTTGAGTCAGATCCGACATTGACTTTTAAGTCCTGTGGCAGGTTTCCGCGAAATAGTTTCCCTGTGTTCTTGGAATCTGCCTTAACTTTGTTGCTGATTTTCTCTTGGAGAAAGAAGCAGCTACTAGGTGGAACGCTTGCTTACCTGTGCCTGCTTCCTTTCCTTCCTGAAGCATCAAGACTGTTCACAGGAACACTGAGAGACCCCGAGCAGAGGAGACCCAAGGGCTCTAGATGTCAGGATAGCTCCTGTCTGTGTTGCTGTCGCTGTTTTGTTTGTTTTATTTCCCAGCTCCATCACTGACTTACTGTGACTTTGGGCAAGTTAGTTAACACTGTCCGCCAATTACTCACATCTGCACAGTGCAGATACTGAATTCTCAAGATGCTTCCAAGTCCCTCTGCCTTGCAGACTTCTTGGGAAGTGTTGGAGATGATAGTGCCTTGGGATTCTTTGTTATTTTCTCAACAGTAACCGGATGATTGCTCCATAGTCAAGCAGTCTTGGATGAGAGAATGTTTTATGCAGAATGCTGAAGTTTCTTCCTAATTTTCTAATTCTTAAAAAAAGTGCCATTGGTGCCTAATGGTCACCTTGAACAGGAAGGACTTAATTTCTAGTCCTAGTGAAGTCCTACTTTTAACAGCTACTTGTCAGGAATAGCAGATTTGAAGTACTGTGGTGAGGATCAAACTAGGCCCAGGAGTCTGTAGACGAGGTAGAGCAGGAGGTGGAGGAGGTATAGTAACCTTTGGCTTGAATGCCACCTTCGAAGGGTCACTGTATCACTCTTCCCTATATTTGGTCTCTTAAAGCTACTGAATGTGCTGCTGTGAATCACTTCAGAAATCTCTCCATTTGACAGAATCAACTCTTGACAAGATGTTCTTGGTATTGAGACTAAGCTAGGCCAATAGCCTGGGTATATACAAATATTTTTTTAAGTTCAGCAGTACTATTTTAAATCTGTTTCGGTCTTAAGTTAAGATGATGTCATAGTCAATGTTAAGCCACATTTAAAACCTATCATAAACGAGAAAACTTTGGACTGTCCTACAAAAATGGCAGTGGCTTTTGTGCCAAATGGTAGTATAGGCCTTCTTTTCCTGATAGTGGGTGTAGGTCCAATGCAACCATGTAGCTTGAGAAAAGTTCCAAATGGCTGAAGTAGCCTCTACTCGCGAGTTACAGATATAATGGTATTTGATTCCATGGGAGGCATAACACTCATAATATTGTCATCTTTCATTAGGTTCAAGGTATAGTTCCTGCTCCAGAGAGGCCACCTGAACCCCGCGCTCTGGATGAGCCTACACCTGTCTTTGTCAGTGATGGTAGTACTGCTGCCCAGTGTCCCATGGCTACCGCTACTCTCCAGCCAGGCCTGCCTGAGAAAGTGCGGGACAGCGCCAGGGCCCCACTGCTGCACCTGCGAGCCGAGTCTGTCCCCGTGCACTCCTGTGGCTTTGCTGCACCAGTACCCCCTGCCAGGACGGCAGAGAGTAAGCTCGCTGCTGTCATGCACTCCAACAGTGCTGACGCCACCAGCAGTCCAAATTACCACTCCTTTGTCACTTCTTCACCGGCCTCTGTAGATGACGGGATGCCTCTGCCACCTCCCGTGCTACAACCTAAGCATGCTGCTCAGAAAATAGTGTACTCCTCCTCCTTTGCTAGGCCTGATGTCACCACCGAACCCTTTGGTCCGGAAAACTGTTTGCATTTCAGCATGACTCCAAACTGCCAGTACCGTCCCCAGAGTGTACCTCCACATCACAATAAAATGGAGCAACACCAGGTGTATGGGGCCAGATCAGAGCCACCAGCCTCTGTGGGGCCTCGTTACAACACCTATGTGGCCCCAGGAAGAAACGCATCTGTACACCACTCCAAGCCATGCAGCCGGGTCGAGTATGTGTCCAGCTCTTCTGTTAGGAGTACTTGTTACCCTGAAGATATTCCACCATACCCTACCATCCGGAGGGTCCAGTCTCTCCACGCACCCCCATCTTCCCTGATTCGCTCTGTTCCCATTTCACGGACAGAGGTTCCCCCAGATGATGAACCAGCCTACTGCCCCAGACCCCTGTACCAGTATAAGCCATACCAGTCCTCCCAGGCCCGCTCAGATTATCACGTAACTCAGCTTCAGCCTTACTTTGAGAATGGACGGGTCCACTACCGGTATAGCCCATATTCCAGTTCTTCCGCTGGCTCCTATTACAGTCCAGACGGGGCCCTGTGTGATGTGGATGCCTATAGCACAGTACAGCTGAGACCCCTTCACCGCCTACCCAGTCGCGATTTTGCTTTCTACAATCCTAGGCTGCAAGGGAAGAGCTTGTACGGTTATGCTGGGTTGCCTCCTCGCCCACGGGCCAACATGACTGGCTATTTCTCTGGTAATGACCATCATGTAGTCAACATGCCGCCAGCTGCTGATGTAAAGCACACCTATGCCTCTTGGGATCTTGAAGACATGGAAAAGTACCGCATGCAGTCCATCCGGAGAGAGAGCCGAGCTCGGCAGAAGGTGAAGGGGCCTGTCATGTCGCAGTACGATAACATGACTCCAGCTGTACAAGATGACTTGGGTGGGATCTACGTCATCCATCTGCGCAGCAAATCAGATCCTGGGAAAACTGGACTTCTTTCGGTGGCAGAGGGCAAGGAGGGGCGGCACGCAACCAAGGTCATCAGTCCTGAGGGAGATGACCGCTTCTATAGGAAGCACACAGAGCCAGAGTTAGACAGAACCCACGCCCACGCAGGGTATGGCAGCACGCAGGGAGAGAAACCCTGTCTCCCACAGAAGCAGAGCAGCCTGAGGAGCAGGAAGCTTCACGACGTGGGTTGCAGCCTCCCCGAGCACAGGGCACACCAGGAAGCAAGCCATAGGCAGTTATGTGAAGCGAAAAACGGGGCTCCTTTCCTGCAGGGAGCTGGACAGATGGATTATGGGCCCAGAGGAATTCCAGACACGTCGGAGCCAGGGAGCTACCATAACTCTGCAGGGAAACATGGCCCACCAGGAGCGGAGTCTTTGAGACTGAACCACAAGGAGGTGAGGCTTCCCAAAGAGCTGGAGCGGCCTCGAGCCAGGCCGCCTCCAGCCTCAGAGAAACACCCCAGAGACTGCTACAAGGAGGAAGAGCGCTTCACGCAGTCCACGGTCCCACCTCCTAAACCCGAGAGGAGCCACAGCCTCAAACTCCATCACACCCAGAACGTGGAAAGGGACCCCGGTGTGCTGTACCCATACCAAACACATGGCAAGCGCCAGAGCAATATGACTGTCATGTCCCAGTATGACAACCTGGAGGATTACCACTCCCTGCCTCAGCACCAGAGGGGGGGATTTGGAGGGGGAGGCCTGGGGACGTACGTGCCCCCTGGTTTTCCCCATGCACAGAGCAGGACATATGCGACAGCTTTGGGCCAGGGGGCCTTCCTGCCCACAGAGCTGGCCTTGCAGCATCCTGAAACACAGGTCCACGCAGAATGAGCCCTGGGAGCAATAGAGTCGAAGCAGTCTCTGCTGGACAGTGGACTGTTCTATTTTTTTCAATAACCAAAAAGATTAAAAAAACAAAAAAAAATGCTACAACCCCCCGGTCACATTTAAAAAACATAATAAAAGTAAACAAATCAGCATCTCCCCCCACCCCGCCTCATTACCACCTCTTCCATCTATAGACTGTATCGTTTTTGTCTTTTAAAAGCGAGCTGAATGATTGTAAAGCACTGTGTTGGAAACGGAGTGAAAACTTTGTCAGAGACCACACTTGCCACATAGGGCTAATTTGTAAGAGCCTGAGGGCTGCCTGTAGCTGAATTTGAACCTGACTCTCTCTTGGCTTCTTAGTCTTTGCTTCCAAGTCCAGAGCAGTTTGCATCTGTTTCCTGGTGGGCTCGGCACTTACTGTTGTGTTCCCCCTTCTGCAGCTACACAGCTTGCCTAGTGGGATGCTCCACTCTTCCCTTCATTAGCCCTCGGCTGAGAAGGGGCTTGTGTGTTAGATGAGAGTGGAGGGAAGCTCTTTGGTCCTTCAGATCAGTCAGTCAGATAATTAGAAGCATGACAGTAAAAAGGAAGGAAGTCTTTAAATTCAACATACTAAAGAGTCGTCAGAAAACGTGGGACCGTTCGACTCAGGCTGAACTATATGCTCTTCCCAGTCTCTCTTTTCATGCTTGTTCCTCACAGTTCAAGAACAGGCTCGTACCACTGCAGAAAGGTTATTTTGTTTGTTTGTTTGTTTGTTTTTTAAGTTAGAATTTAAGGAAACTTCTTAGGTGGGAGAAAGTGAAGTTCTCATTGTCATTGCACTGTGTTAGCACCAGAAAGTTGTCAGTGCTTTGAATGCGTTGCCTGTCTTCAGGGGTTTCATGCTCAACAATGTTTGGTCAACGAGAATCTCAGTATAAATATTTCAAACCCCATTTGTTCTCCTAAATTAGCAACTTGGTTTTTCTTCTTTAATTAAAAAAAAATCAATATGGTTTGGATAAACCCGCATTATTTATCTTGGCCATAAATTTACGTGTTAAATTTTGTTTCTGAACCAGGATACAGGATCCTTGGGAATGTAGCTGTGTCGTCTGTTAGGAAACTGCTAGTTCCCGCAATAACCACTTTTACGCAGCCGCTCTTCGGTGGCTGGCTTTCCCAGGCAACTGCCGTTTATGTCCCGAGCAGGTACATAGACTTCACTTCCTCTGATCTCGTGAGGTCAGTTCTTAGCGTAACTGTCATTACACCAGCATTTCAGGTACAGCTCTTTATAACTTCGTGGACATGGGACTTTGTTTTGAAAGCTTCATTCCTTATTATAGTAAGAAAAGGACACCTCTCTAGCTCCACTCCATTCTGTTTCCTTAGTCCACCTCGCCACAGATAGGCCAGACTAGACCAGCAAGGCAGTCCTGAATTTACAATATAAGGTTAGGTTATCATTTCATTCCATAACTCCTAATAATACTTGAGTTTTATACATTCATACATTTTAAATACTCAATTTATAGAAGATACTAGGAGATTTCATTCCATTTAATGGATGGTTGCTGCTCTGGCTTTTTAGAACTTGGAATTAACTTTTATTTAGGGCAAAGGAAGAAAATTTTTAAGAGGCTAAAATCATGCTGCTATTGTTGCGAAAAAGTCATTACATTATAAGAATTTATATTTAGTAAAAGAAAAAGTTTTAAGAACAACACAATTTGTATCTGGAAGTACTCTATAAGGTCTTCTTTTGTTTCCCAGAGTTAATTGGAGGGCTGAAATAAAGACCATGGTAGCACTGTTGAGACGGTGATAAGGGACGAGGTCTGTGGGAGGTTAGGCCTTTACGTGGAAGGTGGAAGCCCAGGTCGCGTGGAGTCAGAACGTTGGAAAGTCTGGTAGAAAAGTTCCCCTTGGCACTCGGGCACATCCACTGCTGCATACTGGACTTTGCTCTTTGGTGAATATGACCATCTTTTTGTCAAGTAGGCAACTCTTTGTCCCTTGGAGAGCACACCAGCCCTGCAGCTTCTCACCAAGAGTGGAGGTTAGGAAGAGGAGCTGGTGGGCACATGGCTGTAGCAACCGAGGGTCCAAGATGAAGTGGCACAGGAAGGCCAGTGCAGCTTTCATACCTGTGGGTTTGTTGTCACACACATTGTTCACTCCTGAAGCTAAAGTCTCTTTTATAAATGTGAAGGTTAATTCCTCAGAAATACTCCTTTATTGATAGTACTGTAGGTTTTGAAGTATCAGGTAAATATTTTGAATCGAGAATGGCGACTCCAATTACACAAGTGTTGAAACACACACTTTAGATCCAATCTAGAGGTGTGTCGCACAGTGTATGTAGCAAGAGCCTTAACTTTGGATTCGGTGGTCTAAAAGACCCTGCCCACATTTTCCCTCTCTGATCCTGTGGGGTAGACATCGGATGGCAAATCACTGAGCCGCTTACCTCAGCGTCGTTCCCCCCGCGGTGTGACTTCACAGACAGGGCCAGTGAATGCTGCTGCCTGCAAGGGCTGCCATGGAGCATTGCCACCAAGGGACTGGAGCTGCTTATGCATGACACCTGTCATCCTTTCCATGTTCTCAGAGCCGTGTCTCCAGATTCAGTTCTGATTCCTTAGTGTAGTTTGAAGTATTTACTATGTAGGCCCTGGCAGTCTGGCTGGAAATTTTCCTACCAGCCCCAGAGATGCCATTTTCTTCTTAATAGATTTCATCTGAGCCTTATTTCTTAATATATTCACTTTCCTTTTAAACATGAAAGCTCCTGGGTTGGTCCCAAGGGTAGGGCCTGCACGTGTCTTATACTAGCAAAGCATTTTTTAAAATGTAGGGTCAGGTTGAACATTTTCAGGGCTAACTACGTAAAGGGGGGCCTTGAACATGAGAGGGGGTACAGTAGGTTGTCATGCTTTACACAGTAATAACATATCTATTGTAAACTTGAAATTTGCCCCTTTAGTTAAAGCAGGAGTCTGCCAAGTCCAGTTTCTGCCCAGCCCTGTCAGTCGCCCACGTGGTAAAGTGAGCAGAGTCTCGCCTGAGCAGAGTGTGCAAGGAGATCAGTTGAGAGAGCGAAGGTGTGTCAGAAGGTGACTTCCAAGTGGTGAGAGGCATGTGAATCTCAGTGCTGTGTGTCCCGGAGGTGTCAGGCATGGTGTGTCGTAACGTGTGCAAGACGGTGTCAGTGTGCACAGAGGGTCTTTATTCCTTATCTGATAAGTACTGTTAATGTTCAAAGAATAAAAATGGTTGTTTTACAGTTTAGATTCTGAGATAGCAAAACCTGATTTTTCAACCATGACCTGCATGAGAGAAGCATCCTAGGAAGTCTTAGGTCATACTTTTGAGTTCTTAACGTTAATTTATATAGTGGGTTTTTTTTTTTTTACGTTTTAATATTTTTTGTGAACTGGTGTAAATTGTTAATGCATATAAGCTTATGTATTTTTGTAAATAGTTTTGTGATTTATTTCTTGCCCTGTATGTAAATATTTAGAGCCTCATTTCTTCCAAACTTTATTTGAAGCTGAGTTGTGGGTTTGGGGTTTTGGTTGGTTGGTTGGTTGGGGGGTGGGGGAGAAGGGGTTTTGTACTTGGAGATACCTTGTGGTTTAAAGCAAATGTCCCACTGAAAGCAATTCAAATATCAACAGAATTATTTCAGGTTAAAACAGACTTCTGTGTGTATTGTGTTTCCTTTTTTACCTACTATGAACTGTAGTAAAACAGATGGGGAGCAATTTGGACCAAAAGAAGTGGGTCGTGTGTGACACGGCCTGTTTCACCCACAGGGATATTATCTGAGGAACGCCCCCTGTGTTTTTTGGTTTTTTGTTTGGTTTGGTTTTTATCTGTTTTCCTCAGTGCACTGCCTGGCCAGATGTGCCCCAGGTCAACTCTAACCCCCTCCGGGCGGCACAGGCCTCTTGCTCTCACTGGGAAGTGCAGGTGACCTACAGCCGGAGGGCTGTCCTCAGGGATATGTGCTGCGGCCGCCTGGCTCCCCCGGTAGCAGTTCCCAGGACGCTGAATCGGCCTCTCCTCTCAGCGTCCTCCAGAACGGCATTGTGAATAAAAAACGCATTTTAAAAAGATTCTCACACAGCATCTTGAATGTCCCATTTTCTTCTCAGAATGAAATGACCAGAACAGAATCACCTCCTACACCAGGCCACCAGTTATATAGTAAGCTGGCTTGTGACAAACTTCCAAAAGTTCATGGAAAATGTGTGGTATTAAAAAATTCTGCATGGATTTCAGTTTGGTTTTGCACGAAAACGTGTCTGATTTTCAGTTTTCCATGAGCTCCTGGGGAGTCCCCCGTGCAGTGAGACAAGGTGCTGTAGGTCGGGGCCGTGTGCTGCAAGTGGCCTAGCTGCCTTCTGCAGAATTCTCAGCCATTTCAACATCTGTCTGGCCGACCTCTCTGCACAACGGTAGCGTGTCGAACTCCATTTCAACATACATCAGAACTTTAGGAGGGGACCCCAAGTATTTGACTGTTGAGTATTGACTCTTCCTACTGCAAGTTAGAAACTGCAGATCATTCTTCATTTAAATGTAGGAGAGGCCTGTCCATTTTGGCCAGCAGTAGGGAGGGTGTCCTTGTGAGCTGGCCACCTGTCATATGCCTGTATATACCACCCCCCAGACTCACAGGTAGAACATTTGCTTCAGTGAACACTCCCGGGCCTGAGTGTGTACCTGTGGTGACTGCGCAAGTGAGGTGAAAGACACATGTTTCCGCTGAGTCTGCTCTTTAATTTCCTGGACTCTGCTTTCCATGCCAGCGTTTTCGTCACCAAGTTTCCTTCCTGCTGAAGAAAATACAGCACGTACCTCTTCACATGTGTATATATAATTTATGAATCACTGATAAATGCATTAATAATGTTGAAGATTTTAGGGAAAGGCGTGTTTTAAAGTAATAACTCCGCACTATAGGAAAATCGGCTCCTGAAGCCAGCAGAAACAAAACATGCAGGTGGCCACATTGTCCGCATAGTTAAGAGTGTTCCTCTGAAAAGTGTGAGATGTAAGTATTTACGGGATATACTCATACTGCTGCAGGTTTACTGAAAGACATCATATGTGTGGATCACTGCACAATGGTGCTACCCTCAGACACACGGAGATGAAAGTGCTTGCCAAATAGTCCAACACCAGTGCCCTTTGTGTTTTTGTGGCTTTTAAAAAGTTTTCTATACCCTTTGCTTTCTGCTGTTACTTCTTGGTACTGGTAACAAACTACCTGTAAATGTCCCTTCCTCTCCCTCTCCCTCTTCGCTTTGTGACTCTTGGAAAGGACAGAAGATTGTCAAAATGGTGAGTAAAAGGAGTTCGGAACTGGGGCCTGAAAGATTACCCTGGATTGTACGAAATTTGTGTCCTCTTCTTCCTCCTTCTCTCCCTCCATTTATTTGAAAGAGTGAAAGAGATCTTCCATCCACTGGTTCACTCCCCAGATGGCCACAACAGCCAGGGCTGGACCAGGTCGAAGCCAGAAGCCAAGAACTCCCTCCTGGTCTCCCATATGGATGGCAGGGACTCAAGTACTGCTGTCTTTGTAGGCACATTAGCAGGGAGCTGGATCGGAAGTGGAGCAGTCAGGATTCAAACCAGCCCCCTGAAATGGGACACCAGCATCACGAACAGCAGCCTCATTTACTGTGCCTCAACTTCAGCCTCTCATCTATTTCCTACTACCCAGGGATTCATGATCTTGAGTGTCTAGGTTTGATCTTGAGCACTTGAGTTGCTAGACTTAAGAAAGATGTTACTTGATAAGGTGGTGAGAAAGTAAGTTTACCTTGAATTTGAGAAAGCTGTTTGGTGAGACACAATAGTGCTTCCCTGTTAATAACTGCAGGGAAATTCCCCATAGAAGATGTTTAACATCCACAGCAAAGAAACAATGTCATGCAGACACGTAGAAACATCAGAACCTTTCAATTAGTGTTTTTTTTTTTAATGCCTTAAACATTTTTTGAAAAGCATCCTGGGATTTCTTGGCTGCTAGTTCATGTTTTAAACTCAGCAAGTAGTGCTCAGACCTCAGAATCCATAGAACACCTGGAGAGCTGGCAAACAAGATGGCGTGAGCAACCACTGGGCAGTCTGGTCAGGTCGGCCTGGGATCGGCCTGAGGATTCTGCATTTTTGCAACCATGCCATGAGATTTAGAGTGTAGCTGGCCAAACTGTTGATAGTGTGTTTTTGAAGTTCCTTCTCTCAGAGGGAACCTGTCTATAGTTTGTTTAGCTTTGCCACTTTTTTCCAATTCGTACATTGGTTTCACATCATGTTGGTGACATTGGAACAGAAATTTGATTTCTCTGTCCTCCTTTTAAATAAATAAGTTAGCCGAAAGGCAAAGGACACAGATCTTCCATCTGTTGGTCTGTCTCCTAAGTGACTGCGAGATCCAGAGCTGGGCCTGGCCAGTCAGGGGCCCAGAAGTCAGTCTAGGTGTTCCATGTGGGTGGCAGGAACCGAAACCCTTGAGCCATCACCTGCTGCCTCCCAGGGCGCACATGAGCAGGAGCTGGAGTCAGCAGTGCGGCAGGGGCTGGAACCAAGGCACCTAATGTAGGCCACAGACATCCCAGGCAGCAAATGCCTGCCCCCCCCACCCTGTGTTTAAATACTAACTAGTTTCATGCACAACAATGGTATGAAAAACTAGAACTAACTGAGCTGGATAATGTGGAAATAATTCATTCTCTACAGGTGGTCAAGAGAAAGCATTACGGTGTATGTTGTTGCCTCCCGTTACATGCCTGCATAGTATAGTGAAGGGGGTTTGACATTTAGGCTGGTTAGGAAGTGGCGCTGGTAGGTGTCTACTGTTTGGGCAGTCAATTGTTTCAATACTGTATTCATGGAAAACAGATACAGCGCTTCAAATCAAGTAATGTAGCTACCCTCACCAAAACTCCCACAAGAACAACTTTCACATAATCAGCTTTGTTGACTCTTAGTTTTAAGTACTTCTGTCATTTGTGGACAACAACACAGCAAGGTTTTCAACAGCTAACAATAACTAACATGCGTACTGCACTACAGTGCCAGTCGCTGTTGAAGGCATTTTGTGTCTGTTGCCTTACACATTGCCTGTAGCCCATCAGCTTCCAGCTGAAATGAAGCACATGAAAGTGAGGCACTTTGCCTGCAGCCATAGGCTAGAGTTGCGTGGAGCTGAGATTTAGGCCCAGGCCCCTGGCAGGCTTACACGCTGATAAAAGCAGACACCAGGGTTGGGTAGTTGAATCCCGGCTGCTACTTAACTGATTCTAAGCTCCCCACCAAACTACCAGATCCCTCTATAGTGGTTTCTAAAATTCTAAGCCAGGGCTTTCCCGTCTCTAGAACAGGAGTAATAATAGTACCATAGGAGTAATAATAGTACCTAGGACTTGCTGTGAGGACTAAATTAGATAATAGGCAGTTCCAAAAGGCTTAGCAGGGGAGCAAGCAAGCACTGAGTGAAAGTTACCTGGATTTCTTACTGTGAAATAGTATGAGACCGTGCAGCGGATGAATGGGAGAGGATTATATCATTCTTAGATAACTGTTTCATTGAGAATTTAACTGGGCCTTGTATGGTGGCACAGTGGGTTAAGCAGCTGCCAGAGCTGTCAGCTAATGCACCTGGGAAGGCAACAACAGATGGCCCAAGTGCTTTTACGCTTGCCACCCTGGGAGACCAGGATGGGGTTCCTGGCTCCTGACTCCTGGCTTCAGCCTGGCCCAAGCTTGGCTGTTGGAGCCATTTGGAGAGTGAATCAATGCATGGTGGATCTCTTGTCTCTATGTATGTGGATCTCCCTCTCTGTCACTCTGCCTTTCAAATATATACATAAATATTTTTAAAAAGAACTGAATCAATGTTCTTGTATCATTAAGAATTTGTTAAAGAGCAACCTTTGAAAAACAGTGTTCACATGGTTCACGTAAGAAAATATGCTTGTCTTTTAACTTTTAACTGTGAACTTTTATAGAATTATGTATTTTTAGTTGAAAGCAAGAGATTATCCACTGGTCACTCCCCCAAATATTCACAACAGCCGGGGCTGGGCCAGGAGGAAGCCAGGAGCCAGGAACTCAATCTGCATCTTCCATGTGATGGCAGGGACGTAACAACGTGTGCCTTCACCTGCTGCCTCCCAGAATACACAGTAGCAGGGAGGTTCACTCACTGTGCCGCAAAGCCAGCCCCTTTCTGTTAAACACATTTCTCCTGACTTTTTCTTAAGACTTAAGGTCTTTAAAGCAAAACACTTTTCCAGAGAAGTGATTTTAATAATTTTTTGATGAGTTGGCAGGTAATTGATCCTACGTGTTTTGCATTTGTTAACTCATTAGTCTTCTGAACAGTTAGATGTAGTAGAATCCTTACGTTTATTGCCACCTGCAATAAACAGGCCCAGATGGTTTGCGTAATGGGCTTGGGTCCATACTGCAGAGGTTAAGCGGAACCCAAGCCCCATCTCCTCACTCCAGAGCCTGCAGTTTGCGTCTCTACCACGTTTCTGCCCACGGTGGGTCTCCAGAGTTCAGGTGCCCCAAACATAGTGCACACAAGGAAGAGACCCTGTGCTGCTGACTTTTGGGGTGGGGAGCTGAAATCCCTCCCCATTGGTTAGAAGAGGCTAGGAGTATGCTGTAGTAACACCACCAAAATCCCAGAAGCTCAAGCCTAGCCTGCTGTGGGTGTTTCATGGAGCCACATGCATCCCTACCGCCATCAGGGAGGAGCATACTAGCGGCTGGTGTGGTTAAGTGAAAAGACAGCCCAGAAGTAAGACAAATCCATCCTGCACCCGACTCGGCAAGCCCTAGCCTCAGACCCTGCCTGACCCCAGGGAGGATGCCTGCAGTGTGGTGGCCCATGTGCTGGGAGGTGAGGGGAGGTGAGGGGAGCTGAGAGCCACTGCCCTCCGCTACGAAGCTCCACTGTCACTCAGACCCTCCCCCGACATCAGCCACTGACCACAGCAGCACCAGCTCTGTGCTTTAGCTTCCTGCCACTGAAAGCCACGCTACGGCCTCCTGTGGACAAGCTCAGGACCACCTGGAGGGGCAGAGGAGATTGGCAGGTTGCCCAGGGAGGGGTTCTTAGGGACCCCAGAGCAGTGGCAAGAGGGTGGCCCTGCACCCACAGGTTACTGATCAAAGATTAGGGAGCTAGAGAAGCTTCTTGGAGCAAGGAGAGGGAACGTCTTCCTCTAGCTCTGGAGAGAGGGAGGATGGCTTGCAAAGGGCAGGGGCGCTCCCTGAGTGCTGTCTGAGCCTGGGCCAACCACCCTCCCTCTGCCTGGCCTCCACGGCCTCACCGGCTGCCTGTCCTTCCATAAGCCTGTGAGGTGCCCTTCTGTCCTAGCCTTTGCACTGCACGACATGCCTGCCCTCGGATTGCTCAGGCTCCAGATGTGGCTCCCTCCTCAAGTCTGTTCCGACTCACCCTTAGGGATGACGCCCCAGGACCACCCTATCTAAAATAGCACCTCATCACTCCCAGAGCCCTTACCTCACTCTGTTTCTTAAGTTATGAATTTTTCATTTATATTTCCTCCAGGATTTGAAATCAAAAAGGACAAGAGATTTTTCTTCTTTGCCATTATATCCTAGTGCCTTAAACAGTGCTACAGTGTAGCGTGTGCATGGCTATATGTGGAAGAAACCAATTGGCCATGGTAATGCAGTGGAGGTGTGTGCTCAGGGACCCTTTGTACTGGGTGCTGGGATACAACAGCTTGTCTTGCTTCTGTACAGAGGATGAATCTATCCCATCATTTGGTTTAGCTTTATATGTGACAGCCACATGTGGACTGCTGGTGTTGGTTGGTGATCCTGGAAGGAAAGACAAGTAGGCTTAAATGACCTAAAATTCAACTGCCAAAGTGGCTAAACTGCTAAGGGGATCTGTTGGGACATCTCTCTAAGGGGGATCAGCTTTGAGATGTGTCTGGCAAGTAGGGACAGAGGCGTTGTTTGGAGTAGAGGAGGATGATGTTATGAATCTCTCGAGGGACTTTCTCTTCCCACACCTGCATCCACCTTGCAAAGTATCTGAGGGCGTGGAACTGAGAAAGTGTAACAGGAATGCTTTTTTTTTTTAAAAAAAAATTATTTATTTATTTATTTGAAAGGCAGAGTTACACAGAGGCAGAGAGAGAGAGAGAAACAGAGAGGTCTTCTATCCACTGGTTCAGTCCCCAGATGGCCACAACAGCCAGAGCTGCACCAATCCAAAGTTAGGAGCCAGGAGCTTCTTCCAGGTCTCCCATGCAGATGCAGGGACCCAAGGACTTGGGCCATCTTCCACTGCTTTCCCATGCCACAGCAGAGAGCTGGATCAGAAGTGGAGCAGCTGGGACTCGAACTGGCACCCATATGGGATGCCAGCACTGCAGGGGGTGGCTTTACCCATTATGCCACAGCACAGCCCCAGGAATGCTTTTCTTCTAGGCCTTTAGCAACCTCGAAAGAGAAGGCTTAACTATTTTTCAGCAAAGATACAGAGCCTGTGTACCGAGAGACGGGAGAATTTGTGAATGTAATGACTGAGTTCCTGTGTGATGTGACTTTCTAAACCTCATGTGTTTCAGAGGAGGTAACATAGCGTTGATGTGACCTGGGCCCTAACAGTTCCCGGGACTCCAAGAACCCCAAATGCCCTTGGGTCCTCGGAGCCAGAACTGAGAGTTCTCACTGTTGCCTGGCCCCTCCTGGGTGTTCATCTCCACACCACTTGACTGTGACCCTGGCGGGTGTTTCTTCCTACCAGTGTCTGTCATTGGCAGGGTACCAGTGGCCATGTTGTCTCTTTGATGGTTTTCAGTCTTCTCTTTAAAGGCCAGAATGTGGAAGATGCTTCCTTGAGGCCAGACAGACAGAGCCAATGTTGGACTCAAAAATACTGTGCTGCACCAATCACGAGTGAGCATTCCATGAGTGACTAAGGCTGTCATACTCCTCTAAGGTTAGCACCGCTTGGCTTTTGGGACTGATTCCCTCTTACAAAAATGGGGCCCTCTTTTCTCCTGGGTTAGAGAGTGTGCCTCACTGCTGGTCCAAAGCCCTCCTTATTTATTTATTTATTTATTTATTTATTTATTTGACAGGCAGAGTGGACAGTGAGAGAGAGAGACAGAGAGAAAGGTCTTCCTTTGCCGTTGGTTCACCCTCCAATGGCCGCCGTGGTCGGCGCACCGCACTGATCCGAAGCCGGGAGCCAAGTGCTTCCTCCTGGTCTCCCATGGGGTGCAGGGCTCAAGCACTTGGGCCATCCTCCACTGCCCTCCCGGGCCACAGCAGAGAGCTGGCCTGGAAGAGGAGCAACCGGGACAGAATCCGGCGCCCCAACTGGGACTAGAACCCGGTGTGCCGGCACCACAAGGCGGAGGATTAGCCTAGGGAGCCGCGGCACCGGCCTCTCCTTATTAACCAGTTAGACGCCACATGCATGGTTTCCTCAGCAGCGCATCCAGCTAACCTGTAACCCACACGGCAGTGAAAGCCAGGAGACTTGGGAGTCAGCTGACAGCACGTGAGCCAGCGGAAGCTCTGGGAAGGGAAGGGCTCGGACTAACTCCGATTGATTTATCGTAGATAGTGGAGATAGTCGGTGCCGGGCGGTCATCGGGCAGGGTATCCCAGGATGGAGACTCTGGACAGGCAGCTGGAGCAAATACGGCACGTCCCTGCCAATGCTGAGGTTTTGTGATACTGTGAAGTCCCCTACACCACCTGGATGCCGCCTGGGAGTATCTGCCTGCTGCCAGGGAGCACACAGCTCTCCAACCTGCAGCGCTCCCCCTGCCCCTCCAAAGACGGACTTCAGTTCAATGCAGATTGCTCAGCCTGGCCTGCAGGGCCCGCTCCCCTGCCTCCATCTGCTCTCCCAGGTTCCTCGTAGAGAGGTGTGCCCTTGGCCTGGAAGACCCCTGCCCAGGGGAGGCCTCATCAGCCGCTGAGATCTTACTTTATCACCCAGGCCTTCTGTCATGACCCAGTCTGGGGAAGCCTCTTGGTCATGCCACCCTCCTAATTCTCTCAGCAGCACTCTCACTCCAGTCATTTTTAATGACTGATTAGTCTACCAGTCATCTCTGCCTCTTCACTACTTTGTGAGCTCCGTAGCACTTGGCATGCGGGATAGATCAGGTAGCTTTGTTACATACACAAAGTTTCAGAAGGCAAGGGAACGCTGAAAACAACAGCTTGAACACACTTGTGTCGTAGCTCAGTCCCACAGCAAAGGGCATTCCCTGTAACCACCAGGAGTCGCTTCCAATGCTGTGTAGGAATTGGCATCTCTAAGCAGCCACCAGAGGGTGCTATTGACACACTGTTTCTTCACACACATTCCAGTTTACTAAAAAGGTTCCCAGATTGAATAGGTGAGTCAGGGTCATTCTTCGTCATCTCTTTGTATCCTACTTTTATTTGAGCAGTGCTTCTAAGATTTATTTATTTATTTATTTATTTATTTATTTATTTATTTATTTATTTATTTATTTGCTAGGCATAGTTAGAGAGAAAGAGGGAGAGACAGAGAGGGCTTCTATCAGCTTGTTCACTCCACAATTGGCTGCAACAACCAGGGCTGGTCCAGCCCAAAGCCAGGAGCCAGGAGACTCTTCTGGGTCTCCCACGTGGGTGCAGGGGCCCACGTGGGAGACCCAGAGAGCTGGATCGGAAGTGGAGCAGCTGGGACTTGAACCAGTGCCCATATGAGATGGTGGCACTGCTGGCAGAGGGCTTAGCCTACTATACCACAGCACTGGCCTCCTGGAGCCGTTTTAAGGGCAGTGGCCTGAGAGCTAATACTGAGAGCTGATACGTGTATTTTTGGAAAAAGCCCTGAATAAGGAAGGGACGTGGAATAGATTGGGTAAAACTCCAAACACCAAGCAAAGCTTTGATTTTATTAAAGAGGTTTCATGTCTCCAGGAAGATTCATGTTTTGAAATTCTGAACTGTTATTTACTGTCACTTTTTGGAGAATGGCATGAAACAGCTGCATTCCAGCGTCTCCCATTCTATACGCTCAGGTCCAGGCAGGGCTACTGAGCCCCAACAGTTTCCAAACCTGGACGTGCACCCACAAAGCTTACTACAAGGATAGATTCCTCTGCCTGCCCCACTAGGCGGCTGTGGGCACAGACACTGTGCTGTGAGCAGAGCTCCCCAGGTGACCAAGCCCCTCATGCTTCACAGCCCGGTTCCTGGAGCAGATCCTTCCAGCCTCTCTTCTTGCACCTGCCAGTTCTGGTCCCAGTCCCCATCCTCAGATGATGCCATGAAGCTCGTGGGTTGGATTGTTTCTAACTGCAGAATTGCTTAAGAGATCCACGCCATGCCATGGCACGAGTCATGGTCAGAGTCCTAAGGAGACACAGCATCAGCTCACAGGACACATTTCCGGAAACCTTGTCTAGCTGAACGTGGTCTGAACTAGGAGTAAGACAAGTGTGGCTTTGGTCAGGACCTCTGTTAGTTAACTATGTGACTGACGCATTCCACACATCTGAGCACCTCGAGCTTGTGCTTTTGTGAGGTGCCCTCTCCATCTCCTAAAGCCTCCATCACCCTGAGTGCCCTGAAAAGAGTCAAATAGTCACTGTTTCCTCACACAACGAAAAGATCGGTAGCATTGGATCCAGTAGAAAGTGAGAATTGATCTAATAATGCCATGTAATATTTAACCGCTTCCATCTATTATAAAAACTTGTCTGCAATGAAAATAGTACAAATTATTCACTTCCAAAGTCAAACAGGATCACACATCTTCTGCTACACTAGCAATTTGCATCGACTTCCCAGTCCCTAGTTTCCGGAGACAGTCTTGCTCAACCATGTTAGACGTTGCTTCTGTCTGGTATTTACCACGCTGTTTCTGAACAGTGTGCTAGTTCTTGATTGTTCCCGGTTTCTCCTCCTAAAGAGGAGTATGAAGAGGACACTCATGCTAATGCTGTGTTGCTCACTGTCCCAACGATGCACACTTTCTCATCTTTATTTTCCTCCCCGTGTCACAGCACAGAGCCCTGCTAATATTCATTATTCCCGCCCTTGGCCTCCGCCGTGGGACTGTGCATCGCCTCTCCGTATCGGCTGATCCGCTTCTTTGTGCATTTCCTCTTGCAGGCAGGTCATAGAGAGCTCCGCCTGCTGCTCCCTCCTGCTCTGGGCTGGACAGTCCCGGAAGCCTGCTGCGTAGCAGGAGCACTGTGGGGGCACCCGTTCCCTCTCTCTGGGGGCCACCACTTGTGTCCTGCACCCTGGCTGCCTGTGCATGGTTTCATTCCTGCCTCTTAATGGAAAAAGCTGCAAGTAATTTTTGTGACCTTCTTTGCCTGAACGTATCTTTGTGCTCCATTCTACTCTGCTTGATGCTTCGGTTGAATATGCAACTCCAGATGAAAACCTTGTCCTGTCATTTTGATGGTGGTACTTCTGGTCTCCTGTGGCTAATTAATCTGATGGCGTTCTGTTCCTTGATCTATACATGGGGGTATGTCAGAACATGCATGGAAGATGGAATGAAAATTTGGAGCAAAAAAAAAAAATGGAAATTCATGCATAGACTTGTGTAATATGCATTTTCCATGAACTTTTTGAAGATCTCTCATTTGTGAACTAGTTTTCTCTTTGGAAACTTTCATGGCTTTTTTTTCCCTCTGGTGTTCTGAGTTTTAATGTTGATGTACCTTGATATGGGTCATTTCGCACTGTGCCAGGTTTTCATGGCCTTTTCAATCTGCAAATGCTCATGTCCAGTCTCCAGTTCTAGAGAGTTCAAAGTATCCTTTCTCTGATACTTTCAGTGATCTTTCTTTCTTTCTTTCTTTCTTTCTTTCTTTCTTTCTTTCTAAGATTATTTATTTATTTATTTGAGAGGTAGAGTTACAGACAGAGGGAGAGACAGAGAGAAAGGTCTTCCCTCTGCTGGTTCACTCCCCAGATGGCCACAACAGCCAGAGCTGGGCTGATCTGAAGCCAGGAGCCAGGAGCTTCTTCCAGGTCTCCCATGTGGGTGCAGGGGCCTAAGGACTTGGGTCATCCTCCACTGCTTTCCCAGGCCATAGCAGAGAGCTGGATCAGAAGTGGAGCAGCCAGGACTTGAACCTGCCCCCACATGGGATGCCAGCCCCCAAGATGGAGTCTTAGCCCACTTCACCATAGCACCAGCCACTCAGTGATTTTATTAATCTCTGTTACTTGGATATTGAAGCTTCAACATGGTTCTTCAATTTCTCTTTTTTCTCCCATTATTCATTTCTGATATATTTTCTACTTTCTAAAAAATTTATTTAAAAACTAATACTAATATTTAATTTTTTTACTTCTGCATTTTTTTAAGATTTATGTATTTATTTGAAACGCTGTTAGAGAGAGGGAGGAAAAAAAAGAGGGAGAGAGAGAGAGGAAGCGAGAGAGATAAAGAGAGAGAATATCTTCCATCCACTGGCTTGCTCCCCAAATGGCCAAAACAGCTGGGGCTTGCCCAAGCCAAAGCCAGGAACCAGGAGATTCATCCAGGTCTCCCCCGTGGGTGCAGGGATCCAAGCAGCTGGGCCATCCTCTGCTGCTTTCCCAGGCGCATCAGCAGGGAACTGGATCAGAAGTGGAGCAGCTTCTGAGCGAGCTGCTTATGGGATGCCGGCACCACAGGTGGAGGCTTAGCCTATCTCACCACAGCACCGGCCTCCCAGGACAATATTCTTGAGACCCTAGCTCGAGAGTGTCTGGACTTAGCTGGATCCGTGGCTGGATCGACGGTGCCTGCCCTTTCCATCTAGAGAATTCTGTGGCCTTCTCTGCTGCCCAGGGCATTGTCTTATAAGGAAACCTGGGGGCTCTGATTCTAACCCTGAACCCAGCGGGCTGCTCTCTGCTCTAATTTCCCCTGGCTCACTTCTGAGCCTGGCTCTGCAGGGAAATGTAAGGAATCTTTAGAACCCACATGGGTGAGGTCTCCTTTCCTGTTCCCATTGCTTTGCATGGAGACCAAGTCAACTATTTGAAGCACTAATCAAATGTCATCAGGTTTCCCTGGGCTTCTTAAAGGCTTGGACCATGAAGCAGAGTTTCCAGCTTTTCCATCTTCAATGCTGCTTGTGGATGGATATGTACAAACATATGTATTTGTAAGATTTTCCTTTTCTAAATTAATTTTTAAATTTGAAAAGTCAAATAACTACAAGGAGTGTGCATACTTGTTAACAATATAAGGCAGAGGGCCGGCGCCACGGCTCACTAGGCTAATCCTCCAACTGCGGCGCCCGCACACCGGGTTCTAGTCCCAGTGGGGGCACCAGATTCTGTCCCAGTTGCTCCTCTTCCAGTCCAGCTCTCTGCTGTGGCCCAGGAGTGCAGTGGAGGATGGTCCAAGTGCTTGGGCCCTGCACCCCATGGGAGACCAGGAGAAACACCTGGCTCCTGGCTTCGGATCAGTGTGGTGCACCAGCTACAGCACACTGACCACAGAGGCCATTGGGGGGTGAACCAACAGAAAAAGAAGACCTTTCTCTCTCTCTCTCTCTCTCTCTCTCTCTCTCACTGCCCACTCTGCCTGTGTGTGTGTGTGTGTGTGTGTGTATATGTGTGTGTATATATATATATGGTAGAGCAGGCTGGTGCCATGGCTCGCTTAGCTAATCCTCCGCCTGCAGTGCTGGCATCCCATATGGGCACCGGGTTCTAGTCACAGCTGTTCCTCTTCCAGTCCAGCTCTCTGCTGTGGCCCGGGAAGGCACTGGAGGATGGCCCGAGTGCTTGTGCACCTGCACCTGCATGGAAGACCAGGAGGAAGCACCTGGCTCCTGGCTTCGGACTGGCGTAGCTCTGGCCGTAGCGGCCATTTAGGGGGTGAATGAACCAACTGAAGGAAGTCTTTCTCTGTGTCTTTCTCTCTCTCACTAACTCTACCTGTCAAATAAATTTTTATATATATATATATATACACACACACACACACACACACACACACATATATATATGGCAGAGCAAGTAACTGAATACTATGAATTCAGTACAGTTTATAAAAACATTCATAATACCAATCATAACAATCGAAATCTCCATATACGTTCCAAGAGCCCATCTTACTAATTCTCCCCTTTTGTCCCAAATTTCACTCTTGTATAAAACCTGTTATATCATGAAATACATACATTGAAAAGTGCCATGCAGGTTTATTCCAAAGTGAATACCCATGTGGCCATTGCCAGGTGAAAGAAGTCCCTTGCAATCCCCAGTCTCTCTTCTGTTAACTGCCTGTATCAGCCAGCCTTTTATTACTACAACTAAATCCCTAAGACAAGCTACTTAGGCATGAAGGAGCTTAATTTTTGGCTAATAGCTTTTTTGTTAAGATTTATTTATTTGAAAGAGTTCCATGCAGACAGAGGCAGAGAGAGATCTTCTATTCCCTAGGCTGAAGCCAGGAACCAGGAGCTTCAACCAGGTTTCCCATGTGGGTGCAAGGGCCCAGGGACTTGGGCCATCTTCTGCTTTCCCAGGCACATTAGCAGGGAGCTGGATTGGAAGTGGAGCAGCTGGGACTGGATCTGGCACCCATATGGGATGCGGACACTACAGGTAACAGCTTTATATCACAGCACTGGCTCCTCCATAATCCATTTTTTGAGTATTTTTTTTAATTTCAATAAGTGTTTTGCATAAGAACACGTAAAGGATAGAAACCTCTGATTCATTTTGTGTTGCAAATGTCTTCTCCCACTCCTTGGCTCATCTTGTCACTCCCTCAGTGGGACATTTTAAGGAACAATATGTGAAATGTGATGTAGCCAGGTTCATTCATTATCCCTTAATGGGCCATCCACCCTTGAACTTCCTTGTGAGCTTATTTCCTTCTGTCTGAATAACATCTCTCAGTATTTCCTTCAGTGCGAGCCTGCTAATGAATACCTCTCTTGATTTCTGTGCGGGAGAGTTTCTACTTCACATTCATCCTTGAAGGTCATTTTCATTGGGTTACCCACGATTTTCTCTACATTGTCTATGACTTCTGTTGATTCTGTTGAGAAATCAGCTCTAAGTTCAATCATTTCTTCTTTGAAGAGAATTGGTTTTTTACGCCCTCAAGCTGCATTTAACATTTCTCTTTGTTATTTTTAACATTTTTATTAAAATGTGCTTTAAAGTGGAGATGATGTATAATGATATACATATAAATAAACTGTTTTCTTTTGTCTTTGGCTTAGAGTTGTAGTACTCCTTAAATATGTGGCTTAATATCTTTCGGCATTTTTGTGACATTCTCAGTCATTGTCTCTCTAAATATTGTCTGTATTTTCATCTCTTCTCCTGAGATTCCAAGTGTCTCTGTGTTAGTCTCTTGCTTTATCGCCTCTGCCTCTTACTTTTGTTTAGAGAAAAAAAAAAGGGGGCCGGTGCTGTGGTGCAGCGGGTTAAAGCCCTGGCCTGAAGCGCCAGCATCCCATATGGGCACCAGTTCTAGTCCCAGCTGCTCCTCTTCCAATCCAGCTCTCTGCTGTGGCCTGGGAAAGCAGTGGAAGATGGCCCAAGGCCTTGGGGCTCTGCACCCATGTGGGAGACCCGGAGGAAGCTCCTGGCTCCTGGCTTCGGATCGGTGAAGCTCCGGCTGTTGCGGCCATCTAGAGAGTGAACCAGCAGACAGAGGACCTCTCTGTCTCTACCTCTTTCTGTAACTCTTTCAAATAAATAAAATAAATATTAAAAAAAAAAAGAAATAAAGAAAGGAAAGGAGGACGGATAAAAAGGAGAAAGAAAGAAAGGTTGATTTTCTGGCAAGCTAAATTTAACAAGTTTCATTGAGTGAACAATGATTTGTGAATTGGAAGAAGCTCCTGGCTCCTGGCCATTGCAGTCAACTGGAGAATGAACCAGCAGATGGAAGACCTCTCTCTCTCTCTCTCTCTCTCTGCCTCTCCTTCTCTCTCTGTGTACGTCTGACTTCCAAATAAATAAATAAATAAATAAATCTGTTTAAAAAAGACACAAAACATGAGAACAGGAGTGAGGCACACAAACAGCTTGACTGCTCCTAGTCTGGCGCTTGCCTTACCTGGACACGTGCAGATCAGTTGGCTAACAGGGATTGGCCGATGCTCAGCTGCTGCGATTGGTTCATACCTAGCCCTATTCTCCTACATGAGGTTTGCAACTTTGTCCACATACTAAACAGGGACCCAAGGTAGGAGGCAGCCTCAGGGCAGAGTTTAATATTCTCCTTTCTGTATTTTTTGTTTCATCTCTCCATGCTTCATTTTGAGCACTTTTTTTTGCCAGTCCATAAGTTCAGTAATTATCTTTCCAGATCCCTTACAGAGCACATCTGTTGAATTTTAAAAATGGACTTTGGTAATTTGCATTTCTGAAGTTTTATATCTGAGGGCACTTCAAAAGGCTCATGGAAAATAGAATCTGAAACTAAGTTTGTTTTGGTGCAAAACAAATTGAAATCATGCATATATTTTTCATAATAGACACTTTCCAGAACTTTTTGAATTTTGCACCAAAATAAACTTATTTTTAAGAATTTTTTTGAAGTATCCTCATGTGTGTGTGTGTGTGTGTGTGTAATTTCCAGCTCTGCCACAAAGCTTAACATTGTCTTTTGTCATCTATTTCGAAGTCCACGTCGAGGGGTGGGCATTTAATGCATCAGCTAAGATACTTGTGTCCCATGTCAGAGCACCTGGCTTCACTCTGACTCCAGCTTCCTACTAATGTGCACCCTGGGAGGCAGCAGGGGTGGCTCAAGAAACTAGGCCCCTGGCTCCCGCCTCCCAGTTGTGACTTGGCCTGCCCCAACGGGGGTCACTGTGGGTGTCTGGGGAGTGTGCCAGAGGCTTGGAGCTCTCTGTCTCAAATATTTTTTTTAACAAGTCCACGTCCAACAACTGCTATTTCTTGAGTCCCTATGAGTCTGTTTCTGTTGCCTATTTATTTCTTTTCTCTTTCCTTGTATGCCGGTTATTTCTCATTGTGTGCTTAAAATTAATCCTGAGGAATTGTTTGCTATAATCATCCGAGGGATGCCAACACAGAGAGCTATTCTCACTCCCGTCCCAGAGACTGGGAGAGCTTGAAGCCCAGCTGCAGCCTACTTGACACAGTCCAGGGCTCGGCTTCTCCCAGGTGCAGCCTTGCTGTGATCCTGACCCAAAAGGAAGTGGGTTCATCGGGCCGCCCAGCATGCACTGGCTCACCCCTTCCCTGGCGAGTGCCGGACTCCAGTCCCGTGACAGGCTGCCCAGCCACTCAGCCGACTCTTCTAGACCCACACGTGCTCCCAGAGTGGCCTGAGCTGCTGGGTCTCTGAGCCTCTGACTTCTAGATCTTTCCCCAGTAAGTCATCAAGAGTTTCTTAGCTCACTAACAGGAGCTAACAGTGCCTTCAGGAAACATGGATTTTGTTGTTTAATTTTGTTTGAAGTTTTTATCTGTTTTCTTGTTCTCAGCTGGAGGGATGCTGTACATTGCTGAGTTCTCCAGGACCAGAAGCAGGGCGGAAGGGCTCTGGGCACCAGCATTCATTCTTTTTTCTTTCTTTTCTTTCCTTTTTTTTTTTTTTTTGACAGGCAGAGTGGACAGTGAGAGAGACAGAGAGAAAGGTCTTCCTTTGCCGTTGGGTCACCCCTCAATGGCCGCTGTGGCTGGAGTGCTGCTGCCAGCGCACCGCGCTCATCCAAAGCCAGGAGCCAGGTGCTTATCCTGGTCTCCCATGGGGTGCAGGGCCCAAGCACTTGGGCCATCCTCCACTGCACTCCTGGGACACAGCAGAGAGCTGGCCTGGAAGAGGAGCAACCGGGACAGAATCCGGCGCCCCGACCAGGACTAGAACCCGGAGTGCCTGTGCCGCAGGCGGAGGATTAACCTAGTAAATTGTGGCGCCGGCTTCTTTTTTCTTTTTTAAATATTTACTTTATTTATCTGAAAGAGTGAGACAGAGACAGAGAGAGACCTTCCATTGGCTGATTCACTGCCCAGATGGCCGCAATGGCTCTAGCTGGGCCAATCCAAATCCAGGAGCTTCTTCTGGGTCTCCCACATGGGTGCAGGGGCCCAAGTACTTGGGCCATCCTCCACTGCTTTCCCAGGCGCATTAGCAGGGAGCGGGATTGGAAGTGGAACAACCGAGACTCGAACCAGCACCCATATGGGCTTTAACCCATTGTGCCACAGCACCAGCCTCAAGCATTCATTCTATTTATTTATAAGTCCCAGTTACACACAGAGAGAAGGAGAGGCAGAGAGAGAGAGAGGTCTTCCATCCCCTGCTTTACTCCCCAATTGGCCACAATGGCCAGAGCTGCACTGATCCGAAGCCAGGAGCCAGAGACTTCTTCTGGGTCTCCCACAAGGGGGCAGGAGCCCAAGGATTTAGGCCATCATGCAGTGCTTTCCCAGGCCATAGCAGACAGCTGGATCAGAAGTAGAGCAGCCGGGACTGGAACGGCGTCCGTATGAGATGCCAACACTGCAGGCGGTGGCTCTACCCGCTACACCACAGTGTCGGCCCCAAACAGTCACTCTGTAAAACTAGTGTCAGATGTGGCCCAGTGGCTGGGAGCTGCACCTGAGACTGCCTGTGATGATGAAGAGGAAGAGGGAGAGGAGTATTCAGGGTGCTGGCGGCAGCATTTGTGATAACTTTGGACCACAGCCAACATTCAGTCACAATATTTTGTACAGAGATGAACTCAGGCAAGAAATTTTTATTTTCTTCATTTTTAAAAAGAAACACTTAATTCTATGGATCCTATAGGGTCCTTTGAAAAGGAATTCCATCTATCTGGATGCATCTCTCTTGAAGTTATAAAAATATATTTAAATATCTTCTAAAAAGAATACCAAGCCCTAAAAAATATTTTTGACTTAGATTCCCCAAATCAGGTGACTGGGAAAACAATGGATTTGTGTGTGTGTGAAGTAGAATGAGCTCTTCAGGGCGCCCCTTCATTGCCTGACTCATTCATTAGGAGTGCCTCATGGGCTTTCACTGGCTTCCTGTGTCCCGGCTCTGAATGTCAGGGGTGTGCACTTCTTAACCTCATTGTAGATTCGAATTTATAATCTAGCTGAAAGCAGGCAGGTGAAACTGAATAAAAGTGATAAATATGCATGACATTGTGTAATGAAATGTACATATATTATAAAGCCCAAGTCATCTGATGGCAAGAAAGAACATTTATGAATTATTCTGCTTCCCTGCGTGTTTGTTTATCATAAACTTTCATGTTAGTTCACAGTTGTTGACTACGTTTGGCTGCTTCTGAGAAATTCAAAAGCACCTGTATAATCTAGATGGTTCCATTTATTAATCACCACTCAGGACCTATGAACTTTAAAGAGGTATAAACTAAAGGGCAGGAGAGCAGGCCTGGGAGCCAGACTGGCTGGGTGAGAATCCCCAGCTGGCCACGTACTGCTCTGGTGAAGTCAGTTGGCCTCCCCATCCCTGTTTACTCTTCCATAAAGCAAAGAGAACAGTCTCTGTGCCATACCAGGGTTGTACAAAGCAAATGGGTCCATACCCATCATGCACTTAGAATAAGGTCTGGTGCATGGTGAAGCTCTCCATGTAAATCCTTCTTCTCAGAGTGCAACCATGGTCAAACATTTACTTGGGGGAATGGAAACACAGTTAGGAAAGTACTCTGTGAATTATTAGCAACAACACACATGGAAAGAGGGAAACAGGAAAATCCAATGTATTCCCAGTCAAGAGACATTTAAAGCAAATGCCTGTTCTGACCCCACTCAAATGTGAAGTGTAGAAAAGCAATTTTCCACTCTGTCCTTCCAAAAATATATTTCTGATTTTTCTTATACTCACACCTGAAAAAGTCAACTAGTGGCATTTCCTACTGAAGACATTTTTGCTGAAAGGATTTTTGCTTTCTCAATGTGCAGACACTTGAGTGCTATGCTTTGGATATAAGTTTGAGTGTCCCCCAAAGACCCATAAATTAAGGATGTGGTCCCCAAAGTCTCACGTAAAAGATACTAGGAGTGTGGAAACTTAACTGCATTAGGTTTAGAGATGAGGCCCTTGGACAATGGTTAGGTGGGATTGGGCTGTGAGGGTAGAACCCATGATTGAATAATTTTGGTTTTATAGGAGAGGCATAGGCAGGCAGGTTTGCTCCCTCCAGCCACATGATGGTCTGTGCCACCTCATGACTCTGCCAACAAGAACACCATCACCAGATGCTGCACCAGTGGAGTTTCTTGATCTTGGACTGTGAGCCTCCAAAACAGCGAGCTAAAATAAACCCAGTTCTTTCATGAGTGGCCTGTGTCAGCTATTGACTTGTGGTGAAAACGTGACTACGACATTGAGCCTCAGTGAAGAACGTAGAGGTATGTCTGCATCACTGGCCCACCCCTGATAGTATAGCTGCTCTTCCGCCAGTCAGTCCTCTGATCCCCTGTCCCTAACAGGACATTTAACTCCGGTCATTACCGCATCCGAGGACATTTTAAAAAGTTCACGGAAAATGGAATTAAAAGATAAGTATATTTTGATGAAAACATTTTTGAAATCCATGCATGATTTTCTCATAATATGCATTTTCCATGAACTTTTTTGAAGATTTCCTCATTCATCTCATTGTGTGATTATTGATAGAACTAATTAAATAATGGGGAAAATACTTTAATAGAGCCATATTTACCAACCACTACTCAAACAAAATTCTGTCCTGTTAAACGTAAATGTTCCAAAAACAGGCATAAAAATTACACTCTCAAGTCACGGGCGCTTTCTTCCACCTAAGCCTTTAGTTTGGGTGTTCCTGAAGGTTCTGTCTGGCTTTTTCCTGGCCCTCACAATATTCCTGGCAATTGCATCCATACCAAAGATTTCCTTTGTCCTCTGTTTGTATCCTTTGCTCAGAACTGTGTCCAAAGCTCCAGATCTGCTCACCCAACTTTCTCCTGGACAGCTTCTTTGGACGTCTCCTCCACTCAACATGTCTTGAGCAACTAATGACTTCACTTCCCAAATTATGCCTCCGTCTGAATTCCCTAACTGTCCTTTATTTACACAGTCACCGTTGACATCATATTGCTTGATCCCCACTCCTAGCAGCTTAATTCAGAGTGTCATCGTTTCTTACCTGGGGTATTATAATAACAGCTTGTCTGACCTCAGTTGTAAAATTTTATTCCATAAAGTACAGCCCAAAGTGACCCGTCTGATTATGTCAGCCATCTGCTAGGGTTCTTCAGTTACCAAATGTCACTCAGTGGTGCCTGTGTCTTCAATATGCTTAAGAATCTCCTAGAATTTAAATGTGTGGATTCCTGGGCCCCACACACAAAATTCTGATGCAGTAGATCTGGGGTGGGACTCAGGAGTCAGCATTTTTAACTCATGCCTCACTCAGATTGCTTGATGCAGGTGGCCTTAGGCCACCTTTGAATGAATCAGTCTTCTTGGGGCAGCGTGGGAAGTCATTTTGGGCATTACCTACCTCTACCCTCATCTCTGTCTCTCCTCCCCTTCACATCCTTACGTCCAACTTGCAAAGACTAGGGTGGTACCAGGCCTGAAGCCCAAGAATTCCTGGAGATTGAGCCGCCACTCGTTCATTCTCACTTTGAGGATCTAACAGAAGGAACTCCACAAGCCAAAGTAAGAGAAGTGCCCATTACTAATAGCCCAGACCATGCCCAGGACCCTGAAGTTCATGTTTCTATTGTGAAAACAAACGCTGAGTGTGGCTTAGTAGAGGAAAATGGTCAGGAAGCTAGAGGCCTTGGCAGGGTCGGCAGGAGGGACAGGCCAGGTCTACAAAGCCAATCCTGGATTCAGTTGCCAGACTGATGAGGCTGGACTAGACCCAGAGGAGAGCTCCGCCTGGCCCTTGCCTGCCCTAGGAGGTATGAGAACAGCGGAGGCCAGCCGAGTCTCAGCAGACAGGCCCCACAGAAGCACAAGTTCAAGGGGAACAGTGCAGATGAACAGCGATCTTTAAGTCCCAGTCATTGTTCATGAGCAGAACGTGGCTGCGTAGATTCTCCTCCCTCGCTTTAGGGAAAGGGCTTAGAAGGAGGTGCTGTGGGAAGGCCCAAAGCCAGAGGGGGTGCAGATTCCTTCACCAGTGTTTGCTGCCCCCTGGGTGCTGGGTGAAGGGATCAGAGCCACTGCTGGACAGGGCTCCACACTCCAAGCCAACCACAACACACAAACAAAAAATATCTGCACAAAAACATTTCATTGCAAAACCACAACTTCTTTTTTTAAAAAGATTTATTTATTTATTTGTAAGTCAGAGAGAGGAAGAGAGGCACAGAGAGAGAGAGAGAGAGAGAGAGAGAGAGAGAGATCTTCCGTCTGCTGGTTCACTCTCCAATTGGCTGCAACAGCCAGAGCTGTGTCAGTCTGAAGCCAGGAGCCAGGAGCTTCCTCCAGGTCTCCCACACGGGTGCAGGGGCCCAAGGACTTGGGCCATCTTCCACTGCTTTCCCAGGCCATAGCAGAGAGCTGGATTGGAAGTGGAGCGGCCAGGACTCAAACCAGCACCCATATAAGATGCTGGCACTGCAGGCGGTGGCTTTACCTGCTACACCACAGCGCCAGCTCCAAAACTATAACTTTTGATTCAGGAACAAGACAAGGACATATGAGTTACATCTCTCAGAGAATGCAAATCAATTTTTGGAAAGCGATGGGACTGTGTCTCACAGCGAGGCGTCTTCTCTGGTTTAATGAAGAGCCCCAGGCCTTCTGTCCAGTGAGAGTTCACCACATCAGCTTCCGATGCACTGTGATACAAGCACTGTCATGGAGACGATCCAGGGCTGGAATCAAAAAGCTCCCAAACACAAGCATCTCTCAAAGGATGTGAGGAATAAAAAGGCGTTGTCTGCCTGCCAGTTGGAACTGTGTAGAACGCATAGGCACCAATGCTGTGCCTGTTGTGCCATCTTTTCAAACAAGAGTCATCCATTCATTCATTTAAAAGGCAGACTGACGGAGGAGGAGGAGACACGCAGAGACAGAGATCTCCCATCCTCTTGTTTGTGTCTCAGATGACCTATAACAGCCGGGGCTGGGCCAAAGCCAGAAGCCAAGGACTCCATCCAAGTCTCCCAGGTGGGTGGTAGGGGCCCGACCACTGTGGCCATCCTCCGCTGCCTTCCTAGGTGCAGCCGCAGGAGGCAGAGGAGCCAGGACTCAAGCTGATGCTCCAATCCAGAGGCTCTCACCGCTAGTGGGCGCTGTGCCATAAGGCCGGGCCCTGTGACACCACTTGAGTGGGTAAGGCTTCATTAGAGGGCAGACAGGACTCGCATCTGGGTAGGAGCTGTGGTCTCATGGGATAACCACAAACTGCATTTGAGCTGATCCAAAATTAGCATCCAGGGGACCCTGTTGGCAGAGATAGCTGACTTCTCACCCTTGCCTGGCGCCGTCTCTCTGTTCAGCTGGGATCTGAGTACATCTGTTACCCAGCCCTGGCACTCAGGGAGCAGTGATGTTAGTACCGGCTTCTGAGGCAGGACAGAGGATTTGGAGTGGAGCAGAGAGAGTTGGGAAAACCAATATGGGCCGGTGCTGCGGCCATTGGAGGATGAACCAACGGCAAAGGAAGACCTTTCTCTCTGTCTCTCTCTCTCACTGTCCACTCTGCCTTAAAAAAAAAAAAAAAAAAAAAAAAAAAAAAAAAAAAAAAAAAAAAAAAAAAAGTGCAGGGACCTCCTGGGCAGAGAGAATGGAGGGAGATGCTGGGAAACATGGCTGCCGTCTTGCTCTGACCATCTGGCCCTGGACTGATGTGCGGCTCTCTGAGCCAGTGCTGCTTCTCTGTACCTGAGAGCTTGGAAACAAACAGCAGGGCCCGGAGGAGTCTGGGGTGCTCTCTGTGCTAGGACGTCAGGTCCTGTGTCAGGGACAGGAGTAGGACACAGCCTTCCTCAGGGGAACCCTTTTCAATAGTTTGGAGCACCACCAACGGCTCACCCGCTGGCTCTGCAAATTGCATCACCCCTGTGGCTTTCCCTAGACCCAGGCCACACCTTTGCAAGTAGCCCTTTTATTAAACTTTCCGCCCCCTTCTCTGGCCCCAGGGCGCAGCCCATGGGATGTCTGGGGCTTTGTGGGTTTTGAAGTCAGGCTGATCACAGTCGTGTCCCTAAGCTTCCCAGCTGTGACTCTGCGCACCCCTCCCCCACCACATCTCTAGGCCTCACTTTCTTCACCCATAAAACGGGAATAATCCATAGCTCCTACAGCATGGTTTGTTAGGATGGTTAAAGGAGGAGCAGACACTGAACGCTGGCAGAGACCTGGTTCAGGGCATTGACCCAGCTACTGTTCCCCTCCTGCCCCTTCCCTCACCCCAAGTTCCACCAGCAGGAGAGGCCAAGGGCAGGCAGCGTTCAGCCAGCCCGGGCCCAGCTGAAGGAAGCAGTGTCAACCACTAGCCCACCCATGACAACTGCGGACACAGAGGTCCATCGCCTTCCTGTAGCCCCTGGCGGGTTGGTGACAGCGCTCCGAACCCCGCCCCAGCCCCTTCCCTAAATAGTTGAGTGGCTTCAAAAGCATCTCCTGAGGTGTGTGCTTGTAGCCCAGCCCTCTCCCCAGTCCAGCTGAAATACCAACACTGACCCTCCCAGTAGACCTGACCATGCTGCCACCTCTGCTGATGTGTGCCCTCCGCCTCTGACCTCGAGTCTCTGGGAGGCAGGAACAGCCTGGGCTGGGGGAGGCAGGAGGGGCACCGCAAGGAAGGGCTAAATGGAGGAGCTATGTAGGGGAGGCCAGGGCAAGCAATGGGAGGAGAGAGACACGGGGACAAGGACACTGGGCCTGCAGGCAGCCAGCCCTGCCTCTGGGAAGTCATTTCTGTAACTGATACTGAAGATGACGCACTCCGAAGCTCTCAAGAGGGGGAAGGGCTGGGGGGCTTTTGTCCACCAACAGTGGGTGGCATCTCCAGACTTGGACACAGGGCTAGTGGCAGGCTGGGGAGGCGGGGAGGAACCCCAGAGCTGAGCTGGAGAAATCTGGGGCTCCTGGGTGCACAAGCAGTAAAGTCACGTGCTGTGGTGAGGAAGCAGCCGCTCTGTCTCCAGTCCTTGGAGCTGATGGCCTTGAGGAGCCCTTTTGCTACTGCGTCCCAGTCTAGTTTCCATGGGAACTGGAGCGGCAGCGTCATCCCTTTGCCGAGGTGCCAGGCCCCAGGATGTCGTGGAAACCCAGAGGACAAGCGCCAGAGGAGAACAAACCATCTGAGGAATCACGCCACGGGGCGAAGCCTCAGTTCGCTTCCGTTTCCTGTTGCATTTTAGACGTCTGTCCCAGGTTCGTTGGGGCTGTCAAGGGCCCGAGCATTCTCTCACATTTCCTCTGAATCTTTGGTCCTTACCAGCTGTCTTATGCCTGGTAGGTGCATGATAATTAACTTGGTGATACAATGAAGGGACTCCCTGTCCTCTGGATAAATCCGGGCGGCGACATGGTGCTGTCTGGCCTCTACCCAGAAGTGCCATCTGGCAAAGCGACATCCTGGCAAGTGGGGATCTGCTGTGGATGTGCTTTGCTTCCCGAGGAAAGCGAATGGTACATTTAGGGGTGGTTACTTACGGCCGAGCTGATCGACAGACACTGGGTTTTCCAGAATGGGCTGTAGGCTGCTCAGCTGGATGTTGCAAAATGGGGCAAATTTGGAAGGGACAGTCTCCTAACTTGAATCCCTGTAGAGCTGTTGAGGTCGTGGGGCCACGCTTCAGGAGCTGGGTTCAAAGCCTGGCTCTGCCCCATAGAGACAGTGTGGCCCCGGGCAGGGCACCCCGCCTGGCTGTGTCTCAGTGTCTTCATCCATAAAATGGCTGGTAATAGATTTTATCTCATAGATCCACGGATCATGGGAATCAATTTACGTAAAGTGGTAGGAACAGGGCCAGGACACAGCAAGTCCTGGACAGCTTATTGTTGCCATAATCACATCGTGTTCATTCCAAGATACGTTTTCCCCCATTTTGACATCTCTGAAATCTACAGGATTTTTTTCTCTTGTCTTCTTGGCTTACACAATAATGCCGTACTTCACGGTGGACTAAGTTTCCAATTTGTTAAAACTCATTCTGGTTGTGGTTGTTATTGCCAGTCACCGGCACCATGTCTGGTGAGGAACACAGACTCCACACATTGTGGAATGAATACATACCGTCCATCCCAGGTGAGACTTGGTGCCAGGGCCCCCCAGGTCTTGCGTTCTTGGAGTCCCTGTGCAAGCAGGCAGCCATTCTGATAGGCACGGGGCTCAGCAGAAGCCCCAACCGAGCAAAGAGCCCTGACGCCCATCATGTGGTCAGATGGGTAGGGGCGTGGCCTGATTTTGCATCATTCTGACCATCAGAGGGAGTTTCATGTATGTGTTAGTCAGAATTCCCCAAAGAATACAACTAATAGGATGGACATAGCTGGAGAGACTCATGTTAGGAACTGGCTCATGTGCTTGTAGTCTGGAGACCCTGGAAGGAGCCGATGTTGGAGCACAGGTCGGAAGTCATCTTTGGGCCCCGTGGATGTCAGTCCTCTGTCAGCTCCTCCATTGGCTGCAGGAGGTCGACCACTATGATGGAGGCATCCGGTCTGTGTTACCTGAAATCCACAGCTTTAAAAGGCGTTGTCGTCTTCACAGAGACATCCAGAGTGATGCTTGACCAGGTGTCTGGTCTCCGTGGGCCAGCTGAACCGACGCAGAAAGCCAGCCATCACAGTGTCTTTTGGGAGAAGCCTTCCTGGAGTGACGGTGGGCGTCTGTTGAAGAGCATCCCTCCCTGGGAAAACTGGGCCCCAGCCCTGTGAAGCCCCTCTGGGCTGGCTCCTCTGTCCCCATGACAACTGCTGCCCCGTAGGTGGGAGGACCTGCATTTCCCTGATGAAGAAGCACGTGAGATCAGTGACTTACCAGTGCACAGCCAAGGCACTGCTCACAGCCAAGCTTACCTGGCTCTCACCCTTGCTTTTCACGGTCCTAAGAACTTCTGTGGTGCTGGTGGCTTTGTGTTTAGCACTTACACACTCTCTGTCTTGGGCAGGCGCTGCTCTAAACACTTTACCACCGCCTACCCACCACTTCAAGTCCCTGGAGGTGTGAGAAGCCTGTGGTCAACATGGCCCTGCAGGGAGCCTTGGGGGGGTGGGGTGGGGGGTGGGAGTGGGGGGGTGAGAGGTTGGGGAGAGTGAGGAGACTTGGCGGGGTGGGAGCCTGGAGGGCTCTGAGCTGCCTGGGGCTGGTTATCTCCTCCAGAGTATTCACACCTCATCTGCTCTTAACACCTCCCAGTGGCTTCTGAGAATCAGCGCTTGAGTTTGACAAGTGTGAGGAGGAGAGGAACTGCATGGCACCAGGGATGCTGTCAGCACCCGCCCTCCCCTCCCAGGCCCAGCTCTTGCACTCCGCTCCCAGGGCTGCGGTCTCTTTCGCAGGCTGCCTGTCCATTTCTGAGCGCTCACTGGAGGGGCAGGGTCCTGCTCTGCGCAGCGGAGTCGTGGGGCTTCCTCCTTTGCCTCACTCCTGCAGAGAGCCTTTTGCAGGCACCTCCCTTTCCGCTCAGGTCAGTGCAGGTGTTGAGGAGGGGTCACCAACAACGGGGAGACACTTCCTCACTGGCTGGGCCAGTGGGCAGGCGAAGCCTTTTGGCACTTCCGGGGGATACAGGTCCTTATTCAGTGTGGACGGTGAGATGGAGACCACGTGCACGCCATGGCTAAGGGAAGCAACGTGGGCTGAGTTGGAGAATAAAGTCTTCTGGGAGAGAGAGGGTAAGTGGAACCTTAGTGAGGCAGAGGGAAGGGAGCAGGCCCCGCAGGCCTGCCGGGAGCTCCATGTCCTGCCTTCCCACCTGCCCTGGGCCCTCACTCTCCATCATGCCTTTCTGGCAGGCCTCTCCCACTTCCTCCTGCTTAGCAGAGTCTTCCTGTGAGTATTTTTAAAAATTTATGTATTTGACCGGTAGAGTTACAGACAGTGAGGGGAGAGAGAGAGAGAAAGGTCTTCCTTCTGTTGGTTCACTCCCCAAATGGCCGCTACAGCTGGAACTGCGCTGATCTGAAACCAGGAGCCAGGTGCTTCCTCTTGGTCTCCCATGTGGGCGCAGGGGCCCAAGCGCTTGGGCCATCCTCCACTGCCTTCCCTGGCGACAGCAGAGAGCTGGACTGGAAGAGGAGCAACCGGGACTAGAACCCAGAGCCCATATGGGATGCCGGCACCACAGGCGGAGGATTAACCAAGTGAGCCACGGCGCTGGCCCCCGTCCTGTGAGTATTTGAACCTGCTCCAGTTGCTGGTGTCCTAACACAGCAGCAGGCCACGCTGGAGTCTTCCGGGCCCTGGTTCCTGTCCCGGCTCCAGAGCCAGTGTTCCAGATGGAGTTATACACTCTCCTTCTCAATGTCTCACCTCCCGCGCCCCTCTGCCTGCCCCGGAGCTGGCCTCCCGCTCACACTGCCTGTAGCTCATGTCCCCGCTGTCTACTCATGACCGCCTCGTGACACCAGGGGCTGCTCCCCCAGGGACCACCTGGCTCAGGTCTGCCTTCGTGGCTGTCCTGCCCCGGCTTCCTTCCCGACTCAGAGTCTTCCTGGGATGTACACAACGTGTGTAGCTGACAGAGGAAAGAGGCACTTAGCTCCATCTCAAGCCGACCCTGCTCCACAATGCTCTTCATAAATGTTCTTCCCATCCGCCCAGTTGTTTAAGCCCCAAATGAGGGAAGCTGTCTTGACCTCTCTCATCTACTCTATCCACCTTTCCCATTCCTCACCTGCCCCTGTCAACCTGACTTCTTAGTTAGCTCCTGGAGCTGTGTGTTTCCTTCCGTAGCCACAGGATTGCTGCTGCTCCCCAGGACCAGGTACCAGCGTTGCCTCCTGGACTGACACGTTTGCTCCCTACCTGACCTCCTGCATCCACTCTAGGCTTTCCCCAGGTCACTCTGCACACTGCAGCCCGCTTGATCTGTTCTGAGTTCCCAATCTCATCTCCTAGCTCCCCCGCGTGAATCAGCCAGGGTCAGTCCATCCTTCACATGGCCTGGACACTTGACTGGGCTGGTTCTGGAGATGCTGCCAGGCCCCCCGGGCTGCCCTCGCCCCTGTGCCCAGTACTCTGCCCACACTTGTCCCTTCCTCCACCATTGAAGGCTCCTCGTGTCCACACGCTGCTTCCGAAGTCCAGGGTGTTTTCCTTTCATATATTTACTGAATTCACTCCTGCTCATCCTGCCATGTTCAAATCCAGCATCATTGCCTGGAGGAACTGGCCGGGGACTGCCTTGGCCTGGGTTAGCTCTGCATTCTGTGGCATCGTCCCCAGGGCGCTCTGCAGAGTGGCTCTCCCACTGGGGACTCAGGGCTACCTGCAGCACAACTTTGGGGATGCCTCCCTGTCCCTACCCACATGAGAACTTCTGTCCGCCGCTGTCATGGCTGCACCCGAGACTGTGTGTCCTGACCCTGGGTGCTTGCAATCTGCTGGAGGCCCGATCCCTCTCTCCTGCCCGCTCTCCCTCTACACCAGAGATCCGGTCTTGTACGATGTTTCCTGCTGGAAGATCCTGGGTGGCTGGCAGTGATGCACCGCTCCTCTTGTCAATGTGTTCTGCGTGGATGAAGGGGGCCCTAGGAGGCCACACGGAGCAGCCGTGAGGTTTGTTTGTTTGTTTTTTTTTTAAGTTTCACATTTCCTTTGACAAATTCATATGAAGTTTGCATTCCAGTGTATAAAAGTCCATTTGTTGAAAAAAAAAATTATGATTCCCACACAGAGCTCTAAGAATTGATGATGCCAAGCATTGCCTACCAGCCGCCACTGGGGCCCTGGCCTCCGCCATACCTACCGCTCCATCCCAGAGATAGTGGAGAGAGTTGAGCAGTGCAGGTTGGCTGTCCCCGCAGGCAGATGCTGCTGATGCCCAGCTCCCAGGGCCCCAGGCCCACCTCTGGGTGTTGCCCTGGACTGTCTCCCTTCCTGCCCCACACCCTGCTTCTCTGTGCAGTAAGAGCTTGCTTGGCCAGAGTACTAGACTGCCTGGCTGGGAGTCTGGAGCCCTAGGCTAAGCCTCAACCCATGAAGGAAAGAGTTGGTGTAAGAAGACCTGGTTTTCCACATTCGATGGCCATCACCCCCATTTGACGGCCATCACCTCCATTCAACAGTCCAGCCTGTGTTCTCTTTCTGGCTCATGCCACAGCTCCAACACATGAAAGGCATGGAGCAGGGGGCGGATAATGACTGTGGAGTTGGCTAGTTTTGTTTTCTGCCCTATGACAACACAGAATGAAGGGCTCAAGTCCACCAATGGTCGGTCACCTCGGAACGTGCCTGGAAGCCAGCAGGTCCCTGTGGCTTGTGGAAAGACACGCTCATCTCCTCTGGCAAGAGTTCAGGCTGTGCTGAAAGTGAGGTCAGGATTTGGTCATAAGGATCAACTGAGCTATCGGAGACCAAAAGCACAGCCCCAGCAAATTCTGCAGGCTCAGGTGAAGGCCAGGGTGATTTGTCAGCTTGGAACTAAGCAGAAGTGGGCAGAGGGAGCCCAGGGCGAGTCTGCCGCCTACAGAAGGAGAGGGAGGATCCTCAGAGGGCAGGGCAGCCCGGAGCAAGGCTCAGAGAGCCCGTGGGAGCTCAGGCCTGGGCCCGCATAGAGGAGCCCAGAATGTCCAGGCCTGGCGTGGGGCAGGTGACTTCAGTCTGAAGGCAGATGAGGCCATCAGTGGACGGCTCCCTTGGGGCTGGCTCTGCCAAAGACTGGGCAGCTTGTAACAGCAGCAACGTGTTTCCGCCAGCACTGGGCTCTGGTGAGGGCCCCCTTTCTGGTTCAAGGTGGGTACCTTCTCGCTGCAAGGGGTCTCGCTCCAGCCTCTTCTATAAGGCACCAGATCCCACGCATGAGGGCTCCAGCTCATAGTCCCTCCCAAAGGCCTCACCTCCTAACACCACATCGGGGCTTCAACATGCGAATCTGGGGGAGCAAGAACTATAGCAGAAAGCAAACCAACCAGCGAAACACATACATGGAGAAGGAGGGAAAGAGAAGAGTAAATAGACGTTATAGGGCAAGTAATGCCAGGATGGAGGCGGGTGGAGGGGCTGGGAAGGGACTGGGAACACAGGCGTCACAGCCTTGGTTGCCATCTTGTCCACTACACATGGGTAGATTGCTGGGGGAGAAGCGACTGAGCAGACGGGAGGGTGTTACTTACACAGACAAGTGCAAACCACACCCAGATGCTCCCCCAGCTCCCCCTCTCTGGGCAGGGTTTCCAGCAAGTAGGACCGCTGACCCCCAGCCGACCAGGCTGCTCTGTCCGCTGGGTCCGAGCAAGCCGGGGCTGACTGAGGCCATTGTTTGGCTCTGTGACCTGGCAAGTGATTTTCGGGGGACTGCTCTGCTGGAGACGAATTTATTACAGCTTTCTGTTGTGACTCATTTCCGCGTGTTGCCCACATCTCTGAAGAGAGTATTCGCAGCGGCAAAGGGGCTGATTCATGAGCCAACGGTCCCATCGACTGCCCTCGTAGGTAGACAGAGAATCTGGCTTCCAGAGGTCTCTTTTGGGTCCTACCCTGCGTGAAAGCCGATTCCTATTCCTGCTCATGACTTCACCAGCCCAGGGAAAGGAGAGCCTGCTTGCTTTTCTAGAATGCACTCCCATTGGCCCTCCCACGCACGGGAGTAACTGGGAGCTGAAGCTCATTAGCAGAGACGTGCCCTTGGCCCCAGCACTCTGCCCAGCGTGCGTGAAGCCTGACTGCCTTGTGTCTCCAGTGACCACCAGGAAACCCTGGGCAGGAGCTGGTGCAGCGCCAGGTGCAGGGGAAGCCAGCTGTGGAGCACACACACAGCAGATTGATGTCTGCAGAGCAAGTGGAGGCGTGCAAGGCTGGGGTGCAGGGAAAACAAGGAGGAGGGCTGCCTACTGGGAGGGCACAGGAGATCTGGGCTCCACACAACAGTGTCCTGCTCTGAGCAACAGGACAGGATGCTCAAGTAGCCCCGCCTAAGAGGTTCTCAGGAGGCCTGTGCTTGCATGGAAAAGAAAAGGTGATGTGGAGGGGGGAGGGGACAGGAGGGAAAGGCAGGGCAGGCTCCGTGCTGGCTTAAGGACCGAGTGCACCTGCTGAGTGGAGCTACCCCCTGTGCACAGGGCCCTTCTGGGAGGTCTCATTGAATTCCACAGCTGAGAGTGACCCTCAGAGGTTGAACCCAGATGTGTCTCACAGAATAGATTTCTTCCTTCCAAGATGGTGTGGACCCTCAGAGTGCAGACGGGGGTGCCTCCTGCTCTGCACAGGGAAGAGTTAGCAGACAGCAGTGGTGAGACATTAACGCCAGGGCAGGAGCCTGCTGTTTCGTCCACGCTGTTGTATTTATGACTCTGGTTATTAACTGGCGAGGAGGGCTGTGGGGTCTACGGGCAGGAAGCAGAGTGAACCCCGGAATGACACAGTGGTGACTGCTGTGAGTCTCAGAGCGGGGGCCGTGTCTTTGTGTCTGCCTTGTCACTGTGCTGGTGGACGTGTTGCCACCTGTTGGATGTATGTCCATGAAGCCTGGCCACAGGGTTGTGCTACAGAAATGTGAAGCAAGCTTTCGTGAGAAGGGCAGGGGAGAGAGCACTGGGCACCCTGGGAGGGAAGGTGCTGACCCACGAGACACAGAGACCATCCTCGAGTTCGTAAGACAAAAGAGGTGGAAGTACGCGGGACATTGCGTTGAAACTATGACCAAGGCTATTGCTGCGTTCTCTTCCCAAACAGGCTGTCCGAGACACAGCAAGTACAAATTAGGAGAGGTGGGGTGGGATGCGGGGCAGTCATTCAGGAGTCGGATTTGGCACTAGCCCTCAAAGTTCTGTACTCACGGTTCATCTCTTACATTTTTTCCCCCTGAGATCTCACTTGCAGCAGGAGCCCAGCATTTCATCCGATACACCTCTCTGCCCGCCAGCTACTTCTCCAGCTGAAACGAGAATGCAAATCTGTAAAGAGAATATGGAAATTCACTCCTTTAAACTAGTTACATGTCAGACATTACAATAGAAACCCAGGAGGTGACAGGAAATTTAAAGAAATGCTTCAGAAATGACAATAACCCATTTAAATGGGCAGTGGAAAACCAAGAAATTGCAAAGCTCCCCATGTAAAAAGAAGTAATTAGGAGAGAAAGTCAGAGCAGCCCAGATCACGTGACAGGCTGGAGAGAGAGAAATGGAGGAGGCCAGGTTCAGGGGGAGGGGAGCGGGTGTCGCAGCAAAGCTGGGCACAGCGACATGGGTTCTCATGCTTGGCCATCCTGGGGCGGAGCTCCTGAGCTTGGGAGGGAGCAGGCAAGTTGCAGTGGGAGCTTCCAAGGCTGCCGCCTGCTTAGGAGATAGTGAACGGCTGCTGCCAGGGTGCTGGCCTGGCTACGGGTGGAGTATGGATTGCTTCCCTGCCAAACCCCCAAAGTGTGGTCCCCAATGTCTTGATACTAAGGGTTAGTGATAGTAAGAGTATGGAAGGTTAATCCCTTTATGCATTTAATTAAATTAGAGGTGGGGCCCTTGGGGAATGATTAGCATTAGATAAAGTAGTTAGGGTGGAGCCCCCTGATTGAATCCTGGTGTTTTATTTTTTTTTTCCAAAGATTTATTTTATTATTTGAAAGGCAGAATTACAGGGAGACAGGGAGAGAGACAGGGAGAGAGAGAAAGAGAAAGAGAAAGAGAGAGAGAGAGAGAGAGAGAGAGAGAGAGAGAGAGAGAGGGAGAGAGATCTTCCATCTACTGGCTTACTTCCCAAATGGCCACAATGCTTGAAGCTGGGCTGATCCAAAGCCAGGAGCCAGGAGCCAGGAGCTTCTTCTGGATCTCCCACATGGGTGCAGGGGCCCAAGGACTTGGGCCATCTTCTACTGCTTTCCCAAGCCATAGCAGAGAGCTGGATTGGAAATGGAGCAGCTGGGACTCAAACTTGTGGCCACATGGGATGTCAGCACAGCACAGCAAATGGTGGCTTTACCCACTATGCCACAGCACTAGCCCCATCCTGGTGGTTTTCTAAGGAGAAGATCACAGATGTGCACACGCCCTGTCTCTCACTGTGTGATACTCTGAGCTGCCTCTGGACTCTGCCAGCTGGAACGCCATCCCTGAGCCTGAATCCATGGGGCCAGCCTGATCTTGAACTGTGAACCTCCAGAACCATGAGCCCAAATAAGGTTCTTTCCTTTATAACGTCACCTGCCTTGGGTATTTCATTACTGTAATGAAAAGCCAACCGATATGAGAACATCTGGTATTTGTTTCTCACACTTTTGTTGCCGTGTGTGTGTGTGTGTGTGTGTGTACAGGCTACAGGTTAAGCTGACACTGGGGTCGTTGTGTAGCCTTCACATCTGTCTCGCTATTGGGCTTTCAGGCCTCTCTTGCTCACAGCCGGGTGGGACTCGAGTCTCGGGCACCATGCCTGGTCTGGGGGTCCTCAGCCCTGGCCTGGGGTGCTCCAGTGAGGGCTGCTCAGGGAGGTTGTATGTGAGTGTGAGAACTGCAGAAATCCCCCCCCCCCCCCCCCGGCAGGCCAGGTGGGAAATGCTGCCTCCTCCTGGCCACCTGCAGTATTGCGGCTACGTTGGGCAGAGAGAGGTCTCCGGGCAGTGGGCTGTCTGTGGGCAGGGTGCTGTCCCCCTCCAGGTCTGTGGACAAACAGCCAGGATGTGATATTTTTCTTTTCTTGTTTGGGGCATGGAAACATTCTGAGAACTGGGGACTCCCTGATCCAACCCACACCTGTGGATTGCCCTCAGGTAATCCCGAACCCACACCACTTCCTCCGTGCACAACACAGGTGAGGATGGGCTCCGGGCTCATGGGATTGGCTGCTGCAGGTCCAAAGCAGGTCTGCAGAGATGAAGGTGGAGAGCATGGTGTGGCCCTGTGCGGGGCAGGAAGGCCGTGCCTGGGATGGGCACCGGGTGCCGCGTCATTGTGTTAATGAACATCAGTTGATGGCGAGTCATTGATTGCTTTTTTAGCTAAAACATGCATTTTGTGTCTTTTCTTTCAGTCTTTTTTTATGTCTGAATCCATATGTTTTCACCCGATTCTTTCCTGTAGTAACCAACAACACGGCATTTGTCTTGGTCTGCACACCACAATGATCTTTGTAAACAAAGTGCAAAGAAAGCAACACAATTAGTGAACCAAGCTACTCAGAGGAGGGAAGCAAAGAGCCATCTCCCAAAGCCTTCCACTCTGAAAAGGCTTTGGTTTGCTTATTTGCTGCTGCTGTTATTTTAAAGAAACAGTCTCATTTTCATCTGCAAAGGAGAATGTTTAGGCTGGCTAGGGGATGGAAACCTGCCCCCAGGATCCCTGAGAGGGAGAACTGAGGAAGCAGTGGGGTGCATGGGTGAGACAGGAAGGCGGAGGGAGCAGAGATTCAAAAGGGGGAGAAGGGGCTGGTGCTGTAAGGGTAGCAGGTTAAGCCTCTGTCTGCAATGCCAGCACCCAGTATGGGCACTGGGTCGAGTCCCAGCTGATCCACTTCCAATTCAGCTCCCTGCTAATGTGCCTGGGGAAGCAGAAGAGGATGGCTCAAGTGCTTGGGCTGCTGCCCCATGTGGGAGACTTGGAAGAAGCTCCTGGCTCCTGGCTTTGGTTTGACCCATCCTGGGAGCATTGCAACCATCTGGGGAGTGAACCAGTGGATGGAAGATCTCTGTCTCTCCCTCTGGACGACTTTCTACACTTCTTAAGTAGCCCGAGGCAGACAAGTACCCAGTGTGACCAGCTCAGAGAGCCTGTTCCCAAGGCACATGTGGAAAATGGAAAATGGTTGTGGGCTGTGGGCTGTGGCACATGGAAAGATCCTCATGCAATCTAGCGATTATATAAGGGATGTAAGATAATCCTTAGGATGAATTCGTTTGGAATGGGCAAAAGTACACCTGAGTTTGCAACTTGATACTATAAGTGGTCTCCCCAAAGTTCCTGCAAAATGCATACTGTGAAAAAACTGCATGGATTTCAGATTTTTTGCACCAAGATAACCATTGCTTTATTCCATTTTCCATGGTTCTGAAGTTCCCTCGTCCTGGGAAGAAGTATTTGGAATTATCTGTGGCTTTTAGGCCTTAGATGACAGGATCGAGAACAGCCAGACTAAGCAGCTCGGAAATGCCTCCATGTGGCTGATAACCTGTGACCCCCAGGAGAACAGGGGGACCCTGCGTCTGAGCCCGGTCACATGAGTAAGCCTCCGATAAAACCCTCCCATGGCTGCCCGCTGCCCTTGGAATGAAACCCCACTGTCTGCTTTGCCTCCCCATCGGGCATGAGTGAACTCCACTTCCCTGCCCTCCAGGGCTGCAAGGTGCCGTGGTCTTTTTTCAGTTCTGCTGACACACCTTGTGTCTTCCATGTCAGGACTTTCATAAGCTCGCTTCCTCTGCCCAGACTCAGTAGCCCTGGCCAAGTCTCCTGGTCAGCCCCAGCTCCCTGAGGGGAGGCAGGCACCCCTCAGAGCGTCAGCCCTGCCACCTGCTGCTCTAGAGCTTGGTCTGTTTGTTTCCCTCATAGCCCTTCCTGCAAACAGTCATCCTTGTGTTCACACTTTCTCCATCTCTGATTCCCTGCTCTCTGCTCCCTACCAGCCAGGGAGGCAGGAGAGCAAGTCATCTTCGTTACTGTCTAAATGCCTGTGCCGTGCAAAGTATGTTGAAACCCAAACCTCCAAAGTGATGGTGTTAAGAGGTGGGCCCATGGCTCAACAGGCTAATCCTCTGCCTTGCGGCGCCGGCACACAGGGTTCTAGTCCCAGTTGGGGCGCTGGATTCTGTCCTGGTTGCCCCTCTTCCAGGCCAGCTCTCTGCTGTGGCCTGGGAGTGCAGTGGAGGATGGCCCAAGTGCTTGGGCCCTGCACCCCATGGGAGACCAGGAAAAGCACCTGGCTCCTGCCATCGGATGAGTGCAGTGCGCCGGCTGCAACGGCAAAGGAAGACCTTTCTCTCTGTCTCTCTCTCACTGTCCACTCTGCCTGTCAAAAAAAAAAAAAAAAAAAAGAGGTGGGCCTTTGGGAGGGGGTGATGAGGTCATCAGTGTTGAGCCCCTTCCCACTTCTACCACATGATGAAGCATGAAGGAGCCACCCACGAGCAGTGGGCCCTCATCAAACACTCAGTGTGTTGGTGCCTTGACCTTGGACCTCAGCCTGCAGAACTGCCTCTGGCAAATTTCTGTTGTTTGTGTTACCTGGCCTAAGATCTTTTGTTACAGCAGCTGGGACTGACTAAGACAGTCTTGACTGTTACTGAATCCATAGTGTCTCTTCTTGCTTCTGACACAGATTTGGAGCTCAAAATGCATTTGTTAAAGGAGGAACTGTGAAGGAAAATAAAGTCATGAGGACTCAGGGACCCCTCTGGACCCTGTGGCTGGACAAAGGCCCAGGTCCTCCTGCCAGTGTGGAATTCTGGGAGACAAGCGCAGGAGGACGCTGCCTTGCAGGATTCCGCCCTCGGGTCAAAAAGCCTGTGAGGACCCACAGGCAGGCTGTGTGGGTGGGGGAGAATCCGAGCCTGATGCTTCAGCTGGAAAGTAGGGGGCAGGCTCTCCCAACGCGTTATGGAATGGGGCTGGCGCGGGGGCTGACACAGCCAGTCTCCGTCCGTCAGGGTGCAGTCTGGGTTTAGCCATTGCTCTCCCCTCCTTCCCAGCTGTCATTGCGGATCAGAGCCAGGGGGCTGTCTTCTGTGTGGGGTAGATTCCTGGATGGCCAAGGCTGCACGCTTCTCCACATGGTTAGGAGAGGAAACACTACCTGGAAGACTCACATCACACAGGCAGGCTGCAGTCTCTTCTGCGAGCAGGGTTATCCAGGAGGCAATTTGGAATGTGACAGTGGCATTGACTGGGTGCACACTCAATGCACGTCTCTATCAGCCCTTCCACCAGCAGCAGCCACACCCCTCTCAGTTCTGCATCTCTCCTCTTAATGATTTTGCCAATGGGTAGAGGGATGAAGTTCAAAGCATATGCAAAGACGCCTAAAGGCTCAGTAATTTCTCCCCTGAGATTTGGGATCTTTGCTTCCCCTGTGGGAGTCAACCACTTATTTGAGTAGCAGCTTCTGGATATAAGTGAAGAGGGCCTTAGAGAAAAAGTCGGCAATGCTTCTGCATGCAAAACGCCTTCCAGACATTGATTTCTACAAAGATGTCAACAGGCCTCCCAGCTGGATTGAATGGGGTGGCAAGGGACATCTGGCGTGAGAGTGGGGGTGCTGGTCTTCTGGGGGCACTAGCAGAGTGCATCTCCTGGGCTGGGCTGAGTTTTTCTTTTCTTATTTTTTAAAAATATTTATTTATTTGAGAAGTAAAGCTACAGTGAGAGGGAGAGACAGAGAGAAAGGTCTTCCATCTGCTGGTTCACTCCCCAAATAGCTGCAATGGCTAGAGCTGAGCTGATCAAAGCCAAGAGCTAGGAGCTTCTTCCAGGTCTCCCATGTGGGTGCAGGAGCTCAAGGACTTGGGCCATTATCCACTGCTCTCCCAGGCCATAGCAGAGAGCTGGATCGGAAGAGGAACAGCCAGGACTAGAACCGGTGCTCATATGGGATGCTGGTGCCGCAGGTAGAGGATTAACCTACTGCACCACCACACCAGCCCCTGGGCTGAGTTTTTCTAAGAGAAACATTTAGGGTTTTGCTTTTTATTAGGTGTGTGTGTTTAGGTCTCCTTCCTTAAATTACAATCCAGACCTCACCGGCAAATGTGCCCATTTTAGACACTTTCTCCCCCTGTGCTGGTTCTCGCTTCTGACCTGGGACAGCATTTGCAGTACAGACCCAAGGTGAGGGGCTTCCCCGCAGAGTGACCTGCAGCCATCCCCCAGGCTCCCTGGCATGCAGGAGTCAGTTCTTTTCAGCCCCAGCATGGAGGCTGTTTCACTGTCAGTGCTGCCAGGAAAGACTGGGCACCTGCTTTCTGTCTGGCAGCTCTGGTGGGCTGCTGGGTCAGGTGCAGGAACCAGCCCACAAACCACAGGGTGGCACAGCCCTTCCCACCTCACGGTATTGCATCTCCTTTCGTGTCATAGCTTGTGCGAGCTGCCAGACCTTCCACAGAGCTTGGAGTGAGAGCTCCTCAGGGAGCCTGCTTGTCAGTCTGGATGCTCCAGGGTCATCAGTGGGCAACCAAGGAAGAGGAGAAGCTAGCCTCCCGTCCTCTGCTGCTCACGCCATTTCCAGTGGCAAACCATGGTCTGCCCTGAAGACTCGACAGCTCTGCCAGTGTTAACTGTCATGGTCTCCTTGTCCCCGCCCCCTGCACTACCCCATCCCATAACATTTTGGGCACTTATGGCACAAATGTAGATCACCAGTCCAGAGACTCCCAAAATTGGACATGGTTTCATTGCATCCCCCAAGCGTTCATATGTTGGGAGCTCAGTCCCCAGTGTGATGGTGTTGAGAGGTGGTGTTAAGAGGTGTGGCCTTGTGGGGAGTGGTGACATTGGCCCCACCCTCCATTCTGGCTTCCTGTCTGGCCATGTGATCTCTCCCCATAGCAAGTCAGCTGGTTCTGGCCACTGTGGGGCTCTTGCAAAAACTGGTACCTAAGGATTAGATTTTCAGCCTCCAAAATTGTAGCCAAATGAACTGCTATTCATTTTGTTGTTTATTTGTACATATTTGAGAGGCAGGAAAGAAAGAGACATATAGAGATGGAGTTCCCCTCCACCGGATCACTGCCGGAACGGCTGCAATAGCTGGGGCTAGGGCTGGGCCTGGCCAAAGCCAGAAGCCAGGAACTTAGTCACCCACACGAGTGGCAGGGACCTAGCTACCTGAAGCATTACCACCACCACCCAGGCTGTGCATTAGCAGAAAGCTGGAATCACGAGTGGAAATGGGATTGGAGCCCAGGCACTTTGCTATGGGATATGGGCGTGTTAACTTATCATATTCAATGCCGGGACAGATACCTCCCCCAACCTCCCCCCAACCTCCATCTTTGTCTCCATTTTTGTCATAGTAATGAAGAACCAATGGCCAGATAGGGTTAGGTAGTGTGGACTGTGAACACTGGACACTGAGGCGCATGTGAGTGTGATCAGGGGGTGGAATGAAGGTGTGAGTGTGAGAGCCCTCCCTTCTTGCATCCTCTGCACCTGCTGCTGTCCTGCTCTGCAGAGGCTAAGCACTGACACCTGGTGTACCTGTCCCCGCCCACTCCTCCCCTCCCCACCTCTGCCCGTTTGACCCTCTCAGCATCAGTCCGGATGTTAAGATTACATTTTTCAGTCTGGTGAAAACAAAATGGGCACATTTACTGAAACCGGCAGTAAGTGTGTTTCTTGGGAAAGCAGTGACCACGAATTTAAAACGAGAAAGAATCCCGTAAGGCCAAATCCATTTTATTGGGTGAATTTGTAGCAGTGCGGTAGTGTTCTTTTTCATAAGATTGACAAATCCTACACGGAGAGAAAGAGATTTGACACAGCAATTTAAGGAGATGTCATTAGCAAGCACGAAGCTGAGCAGAGTAAAGTGATTCCTCCCCATCGGATCTCTTTTCACAGCTCATTAGTTCTCTGGGAACCAGAAAAAGGTGCTTCCCAATTATCCTGCCACAGGCAAGCCCTACTGGGGGCTGGCAGCCGGAGCTCTGCTGCACAGTGCACGCGGCAGCGCGGTGCCATGGGGAGAGGAGGGGCTGTCCCTGGTCTTGCTGCTGAGCCCGTGACTTGCTGTAGACAGAGATGTTTATGCAACCTGGTAGCCCCTTGTGTGTGCTTGGGAGGAGCTTGGCACCAAAGCTTTGCCTCATTATTTGTGGCCTTGAGCCAAAGCATGGCCCTCTCTGAACTGTGGCTGTCTCGTTAGTACCGAGGGGCTACTGTGTGTTTCTCTGCAGTGTTTTGAGAATCAAGGTCACGCACCATGGTGACGCCAGCCTGCCACCGGGCACACAACAGGTGCTCAGGCCACGGGACACTGCAGAGACGAGTCCGGACTCAGGCTTAGATGACAACAGCAACTCTTGTCTTTTTGGCAGCTTCAGTGCAAGCAATTTAGGTTTCTGTGATGCTCCCCTTCCCTGAGACACAACACTGAGGCCAGCAGGAAGGAGGCCATGGGGTAAGGGCTATGAAAAATGGGGACCATTTGCTCCAGATCACCAATAGAGAAGAGACTCCCCGGACGCACAGGGGCTCCTCTCCTCTGTCAAGGGCAGCTGTCCTAGGCAATGACCCAAAGCAGCAGGAATGAAGAGCAGTGGGCTCCCTGGCTGTGCAGGAGGCTGGCAGGTAGCATCTGCTGGGAGAGTCGTGGACAATACCCACCTTGGCCTGCAGGGGTGCTGATGGGTGGAGAGAACTGGGGCAAGCTTTTTTTTTTTTCTTTCTTTCTTTCTTTCTTTTTTTTTTTTTTTTTTTTTTTTGGACAGGCAGAGTTAGACAGTGAGAGAGAGAGAGAGTTATAGACAGTGAGAGAGAGAGAAAGGTCTTCCTTCTGTTGGTGCACTCCCCTAATGGCTGCCACTGCCGGTGCTGCGCCGATCTGAAGCCAGGTGCCAGATGCTTCTCCTGGTCTCCCATGGGGTGCAGGGCCCAAGCACTTGGGCCATCCTCCACTGCATTCCCGGGCCACAGCAGAGAGCTGGCCTGGAAGAGGAGCAACCGGGACTAGAACCTGGCTCCCCAACCAGGACTAGAACCCAGGGTGCCAGCACTGCAGGCGAGGATTAGCCAAGTGAGCCACAGCACCAGCCATAGGGCAAGCTTTTCTTCTGGGGTCCTGGAGGCTTCTCCCTGGTAGTGGGCCTTTCCAGACAGGAGAGGCGAGATGTTAAGGCAGGAAGTCAACTCCCCAAACTTGCGGGGTCTCACAGATGAGCAGTCGCTTTGGGAAATGCTGTAGATGCTGAGGTCTGTGGGGATCACCAGCAACCTGGTCTCCAAGTCTGGCTCCGCTCCCATTGGTCCGTGCAAAGTGACGAGCTCAGAGCCACTCTCTTGCTGAGGGCAACACCCCACAGTGGGTCTGCATGGAGGGGCAGCGTTGGGAAGTGACCCACTGAAAGGCTGGTGTCCCTCAGACTTAGCATCTGGTAAGTCCATGTTTAGTCCAGGACTTCTAGGGTACGATTAGGAAAATGTTCCAAACTCTGATTGGAGCAACTGGTCGTCCAGGACGGGGTGTGCTTGGGATACCAGGGGCTGCCTTCTTGCACTGTCACTTCTTTCCATGCCAGGAAGCAGAATTGGCACATAGGATCAATAGTTTACTAATCCCTGTGTTGGCGGGCTCTGGGAGTTTCAGAACAGTGCTGTGTTGATCTGTTCCGCTTCCGCAGCCTCTGGCGTTCCTAGAGTGTGCTGACGGGTGTGTTTTGGCCCTGACTCCTGGAGGCCCCAGCAGCATTAGAGAGGTGGAGGGTGCCTTCCTTGGCCAGGTAGGGGACGTTGCAGAATGGTACATGGAGGCCAGTGTGAATCAGGAACCTGGCCAATGTCCAGCTGCCAGGATGGCTGTCGCCATGGCATCCCATCCTTGCTTGGCCGCCTCCCTGGGGTTGTCACCCATGGGCACTGACTGCATCTGACTCCGACCAGTTCTAGGTCTGGCAACAACGGGGTGTGGAAATAGGCCTGCTGGGTAGGCCTGGATCTGGGGAGCCTGGGTGGAGGCAGGGGTGCTGGCCCTCACCCAGGAGCTGGGCTGTGGTTCCCCTACATGCAACCAAGGCATCCAGGCTTGGTGGTGGGCGCCCACCTTAGACTCCTGATCGCATTGGCTCCCCTAGTGGGTGCAGGTCTGCTGCCTGCCTCCCTTTCCCCAGAGGGTGGGGTGCCAGTCCCTTACCCCTTCCCTCCAAGCCCTGCCCCTGGCAGGAAGGCCCCACATGCCCACTGCTCTCAAGGTCACAGCCATGTGCCAAGCACAGAGACCCTCTCCTGAGAGGCAGGCAGGTCTTATTCCAGGCCGCCTCTCTCCTCTTCTCACCAGCCCCAGGACCTAGAAAACCTGGCCTGAGGGTGTGGGGCCTGGGCTTCACACGCCATCCCCTTGCCCTGTCTTACTGTGGCTCTGCCTCTGCCCCCTGGGAAGGTGCTCCAGGACCTGGACAGGACGAGACTTCCATCTTCAGAGGCCAGGGGAGCCATGGCTGTGTGAGGCTGTGTGCCTGGGAACATGGGAATGCTCGATACCCTTCCAAGGCAGCCCAGCAGGAGGCCGTCTCAGTCCCTGCTTCATAGATGGGGCGGTCTACACCGCCTGTCTCCAGACTGCTACCTGGACTTCCAGACTGGAAAACCAAAGCCCATGGCATCCACGTCAAGGCTCTTCTCTAACCTGTTTCTCTTAACATGTGCCTCCCTGACCCCATTTCCAGGGTGGGAGGAGGCAACCCGCCCCTCCTTCCCTGGGCCTTGCCCCTGTCCTGCCTGGCCAATGCCCCCTGCTGGGTAGAAGGGAAACCCAGGGGCTTCTCACCCAGCCCAGGAGCGTGGTTCAACGTGGGCCTAGCAGTGAGGCCAGGACTTAAGTTAGCCCCTGTCCCATCTTGCATTGTGTGTGCTCATCCCCTGGAGTCCTTCCCTGACACGGTCTGTCACCTGTCACCACGCCTCATGTCCTATTACTCACCTTGACAGCGCAGGTGAGCACCCTGAGCTCAGGCTGTGCGGGGCAGATGCTTATTTTCAGATCGCTGTGGCTTTGCTTTCTGTGTGTCCCCCCCCCCTCCCCGCCCATCCTGCGCTCTGTAACTCGGCTTTCTCCCCCCTCACACCGCAGGCTCTGAGACTGTGAGAGAACACGACAGAGCCGGTTAGAGGTGTGCTGTGGATCTTGGGCCCTGAAGGTCAGGACAAAAGCTGGATGCTGAGGCTCTCCCTTGGGTGGGAGGCGCAGGCCATGGTGCAGAGGGCCCAGGCCCCCTTCTAAGACTCACTCCAGGGAGACCCAGCACCTGGAGGGTGACAGCAGGCACGCAGACACAGCGGTGGGGAAACACGCTCACTGGGCAGGTGGCAGAGACAACCAAGGACCCTGTGCTCTGTGGCTCTCAACAGGATGCCATTGGCTTCAGATTTCAAAGGGGTTGCCTACAGGACTTGGATAGACTTTAAGCCACGAAGGCTCCATGAGCTCACCCCAGGCCAGAGGTTGGAGCTGCCATCTTACTGGGCAGATCCCCCTCCTCTCTGAACCCACAAGCCTCAGGTCATTGTAAGAGGGCAGGGGGAGCCCCCTGCAGCTTTCAGTCCTTGGGGAGGTCTCTGAGGAGTCTCAGGAAGAGAAGTGACTGGGCATCAGTCGACAGAGAGAGGACAGAGGCCACCTGCACCTGCTATCGTCGGGGAAGCCCAGTTGGCTTGGCCTCTAGCCAGCGCAGACAGAGGTTGCGACAGCAAGGGCCCAGGATGTGCCCTGCAAGAGGCCACCTGCTCCGGGAGGCCCTGAGCTGGGGGATGTTTGAGTTATTTCTCCCCCACTGAGCCCTGACAGCTCCTGGGCCCCCTACCAAAGCTCACTCAGCAATCTCCTCTCTCCCCCGCCCCGACTCTGCAGTGCCTTTGTGCACAGAAACCGGGGAGGGGAGGCTTCGGGGACGTGGCCCCCTCACACGGAGCCCCTGGTCTCCCGGGAGACACAGAGCCTCTCGGGCTCGTCCTCTCCATCCTTCTCAGCCTCTGCATCCGGCCCTGTCTCAGCACAGCCCCCCAGCAGGAGCGGACTGGGGAGGTACTGCAGGAGGCGGCCTTCCCGCTTCATTTCCGCCAGTTCCTTGGCACAGCAGCTGGGTGTGTTGGTCTCATAGGTGTCGTGGAAGGTATTGTAGTCCACCTCATAGAAGCCCTTTTCTAAGGTAAGGACTGGTGTGAATCGGTGGCCCCACAGCACCTCTGTATCCATGTAGGAGCTTCGTGCTTGGCAAGTCATGCCTGGAGAGAGAGAGAGAGAATCCACATAAATGAAGGTGCAGTCATCCCTCCGTCTGTCCCTCCTTCCACCCATTCATCCAGTGATTGATCCATCCACCCATCCTTGTCTCCTTCCTTCCTTCCTTCCTTCCTTCCTTCCTTCCTTCCTTCCTTCCCTCCTTCCCTCCTTCCCTCCTTCCCTCCTTCCCTCCTTCCCTCCTTCCCTCCTTCCCTCCTTCCTTCCTTCCTTCCCTCCATCTTACCTTCCTTCCTTCCTTCCACCCATCCATCCATCAATCCATCCATTCATCCACCTGTCCATCCTATTCGTCCAATCAAGCATTTGCGGACGGTTCACTTCGTGCTAATCACACTGGAAATAGAAAGCTCAGCAAGACACAGTACTTGTCCTGGAGGAGCTCAAGGTATGATAGGGGCAGAAAATCAGAGCTCAACTCACACAATCCTGGTAGGAGAAGGCAGGAGAAATTCAGAGGTGAGGCTGCCGGGAGTTGAGACTGTAGGGGGACTGTATGAGTAGACACATAGATAGCAGCCACACACACACACATACACACACACACACACACAGCCTGGCTTCCCGATTTGGGGATGCTCCAATGCATCCGTTCCCTGTCCACTCAGCCCTCGCCATGCCTGTGTTATTTTTAGGTGCTGTTTTCTCTCCAGAGAGGGAGGGAAGCTTTGTTTATGGATGAGGAAGCCTCTGTTCTTAAGTCCCAGGAAAGCAGCCTCCTGGTATTTAATCTTCTGGCCCTGCCAGGTGCTGGCTCGTGCTCTTTGGAAGCAGAGAGAGACGCTTTTTGCAGCTGCCCACTGGGAGCCTTGCCTGGGAGGAGTCTCATGGAACCCGGACCCAGGTCAAAGGTGGCTTCCCACTCACGTGTGCTCCAGGGCCTTGGCACCCCCAAACTCGGTGGGCTCACAGCTCCGGTCTGCTCTTAGGAGATGCCCGCCCCAGGCCAGGCCTCCCCTCTCAGTGCTCACTGGTCCCCAGTCTCAGCAGAGGTGTAGATACCCAAGGTCTACAGGTCTAGGCCTGATGCCTGCGGGGCCCCCAGGGCTCAGTGAGCCAGGCCTCCCACAGGAGTCCCTGTTGGGCTTTTCCTGCTCTTCTTCCTGTCCCCCCTCAGGGGGATGAGGCCTGGGTTGCCTAGCAGGAACGATCCTGCATGTGTCCCTGGCCACCAACAACCCCTGTCCCCCTTCAACGTGTTTGGGAGGAGTCTCCAGCCTCCTTTACATCTAGTGTTCATTTCGGCATTGAATCCTCCCAGCACCCGAGACTGACCCTCCTCATTGTGCTGACAAGTTACGCAACTTGCACAAATGCACACAGGTAGGCGATGGCAGAGTGCTGCAGTTCTAACCTAGATCTGACAGCACAGCTTCTGCTTGCCTAGGTGAGCCTGCTGGCCACACCCTTGAAGGCACTGAGGTCAGACAGATGTGGCCAGATGGCTTCCCTCCCTCCTCATGGGCCTCCCCAGGAAGGGAGGAAGTCAAGCAGTTAGGACAAGGCAACTCTGGGCCACTGACTTTGAGGGAGATGTCGCAGACGGAGCCAGCTGGGCCAGGTCAGGGCCTGCTCCCGCTGCTGCGTGTAGACCACAGGCGCTCCCTGCTGCACAGCCGGCATCAGCCAGGGTGAGTACAGGAGGAGAGGGTCAAGCATGGCCTGAGCATTTATCCTCATGTCCCTGACCCAGGTCCCCCTTTGTGGTTTCTGAGGGGAGATCTCTGTGCAAACTCAGCCGATGCTCTGATCAAGGGCAGGGTGACCTGGGAGGCCCCAGCTCTGCAGGAGGAAGGTTCCTGCATCCTGGCTGTCCTTGGCCCCAGGGGATACTGCGGCTGTCACCATATGTTGCTTGGCCAGGCTCCGGCTCCCAGCAGATGGCCAAGCAGCCCCCTCTGGCACCAGTCCCTGAAGTCCGTTAGCAGCCCCGTCCTATGCCACTGCTCTCAAAACAACAGGAATGTCTGTGGATGCCCCTTTGAGTCTCCCATCCAGGAAACAGCTTCCCAAAGGCTACAAAGAAGTGCTCGGCCACCTGGGAGACAGGCCCCTATTATTTTAGTGAAAAACTTTAGTGTGAACACTGACAGCCTGTGCCATCCTTTGGAGAGTCAGCATCCACATGTATAAAATGGGGCTGAAGACAGCCCTTCACTGTTATGTGCAATAATTAGAACAAAATAATTTAAAAGGGGGGAGGGGCTGGTGCTGCGGTGTAGTAGATTAAGTCTCCACCTGTGGTGCCGGCATCCTCTATGGGCACTAGTTTGGGTCCTGGCTTCTCCTCTTCCAATCCAGCTCTCTGCTATGGCCTGGGAAAGCAGTAGAAGATGGCCCAAGTGCTTGGGCTCCTGCACTCATGTGGGAGACCCGGAAGAAACTTCTGGCTCCTGGCTTTGGATTGGCCCAGGTCCAGCCATTGAGGCCATTTGAGGAGTGAGCCAGTGTCTGTCCCTCTCTCTGTCTGTCCCTCTCTCTGTCTGTAACTCTGCCTCTCAAATAAATAAATATATCTTCTAAAAAATGTGTCATTCTGAGCATGGGTGAGTTTTCTCTAAGTCGCCTTCTCTGGCTGCTCTGTCTACTCTGTGATAGAAAGAGAAAGAAGGTGAGAGGAGGGAAGGAAGTGAAAGGCAGGTGCAGGGTTTTGCTGGTGGGCTCCCAGCTGGGAGACTTGGCCTTGAATGTGGGTAGGGGGACAGTGGTTCTCAGCCTGGGCTTGGGCTCCTTCAGGCCTTAGGCTCTCAGGGCCACATGACTGAGGAACAGTGAGGCTCCTGGCCACCAGCTGCCTGTGAGGGTGAGCTCCTGAGCAGGGAGGAGCAGGCTGAACGTAAAGAGGTCACGTTCTAGGGTGTAAGTGAGAGCCAATGGCTCGGGAGTGGGGAGTGGGCGTGGCCAGAAGAGCCCCTCCCCAGAGCTGGGCCATAGCTCTCTCCACAACCAGGATTCTCTGTGGATGCCCTGAGTGCAGGAGAGGCTGCATATTCCTCTCTGATGAGCTTCATGGTATGCAAAGCCACCCTACTGGAAGGCATTGGTCTCCTGTGTCACCCCATGCCTACCAAGCCATTTGATCAGAGAACTTTTTTGGGGGGTTGCACCTGTGCCAGGCTGTGGTGGGGAAGGCAGTGTGGCACTGTGAGGTTCAGGACCTTGCTCTGTGATGTAGGCATTAGTGCTTGTTCTTGGGGAAACAATTTAACTTGTCTCCGCCTGTGTTTCTTGCATCTGTACTTTAACTGAAAACTATTTTATTGAGGGCAGGGGGAGACAAAGAGTTAAAATATGTTTCAAGTCTAGAACCTCGCCTGGAGAGGGCTCAGCGTTAGTGTCAGCTTGAGCAACAGTGCCCTTCGGACTACAGTTTTGGGACTGGGTGCCCTGTGCTGCCTCTAGACCCTCAGACACAAACCTGCTTCTTCTTGGGGTCGCAGTGGCCCAAGGTCCTGGGTGTGGGCAGGGGCCTCGATGGCCGCGGCAGACAGAGCACCTTACCTGTCGCTTCCACCATCCCTTCTAGAATGACCACGACTTCGAACTCCTCCTGATGCAGCTGGGCCCGAGACATCTCCCAGAAGGGGCTCTTCTCGTTGATCTCGTGGGAAATGATGAGCGGGGACACCAGGAACAGGCGGTCGTCGCCGGTGTCGAAGCCCACGTTGATGTCCGTCTGGTTGAGGGGGATGAACTCCCCTTCTTTGGTCTGCCGGGACTTGATGAGCTTGGCGCGGATCGAGGCCTCCACGATGTGGGAGTTGCGCAGGTCGCCCACGCGGAACATGAGGCACAGCTTCTCATCCCGCATGGAGATGACGGCGTTGTTGGAGAACATGAGGGTCTCGGCTCGCTTCTTCGGCTGGCTGATCTTGACAAACATGCAGCCCACCATGAAGGCGTTGACGATGGAGCCCAGGATGGCTTGCACCAGGAGCAACATGATGCCCTCGGGGCACTTCTCAGTGATGACCCGGAAGCCATACCCGATGGTCGTCTCCGTCTCGATGGAGAACAGGAAAGCCGACACGAAGCCGCTGAGGTTTTCCACGCACGGAATCCACTCCTGGTCGCCCACGTGGTCCAGATCCCCCCGGATGTAAGCAATGAGCCACCAGATGAAACCGAAGAACAGCCAGGTGACGGTGTAGACCATGGTGAAGACCAGCAGGTTGAAGCGCCACTTGAGGTCCACCAGGGTGGTGAAGAGGTCGCTCAGGTAGCGGTAGGTCTCCCGCACGTTGCCATGGTGCACATTACACTTGCCGCTCTTCTCCATGTAGCGCTGCCGCGGTTTCTTGCCTTCCGTCAGCAGGCGCGTGCGGTCGGTGGCGATGGGGACGTCATCGCGGGCCTGTTTGGGGATCTTCTTGGGGTCCCGCGGAGTGACTCCAATCTCCATGTCCTGGTTCATAGCATTCCTAGAGTCGCCAGCCATAGCTGGGATACACTGAGTTAAAAAAAAGATACCATGAGTGGGGTAGACTGTTCTCAGCCACAGAAACACCAGAGTGTTTCTCCCCTCTTCCCTGTCCACCACACGCACACACACCCTGACCCTCTACCATGCAGGGCATCTGACTGCATTCTCAAGGGCAGCTCGTTAGTATTCCAGGGACTGATCCTAGCACATAATAGTTGCTCAAGAGTTGATTTTGCTGGGGACCAGCTGGCCCTGTGGCTTGGTGGGTTAATCCTTTGCTGGTATCCCATATGGGCTCCAGTTCATGTCCTGGCTGCTCCTCTTCTGATCCAGCTCTCTGCTATGGCCTGGGAAAGCAGCAGAAGATGGCCCAAGCCCTTGGGCCCCTGCACCTGTGTGGGAGACCAGGAAGAAACTCCTGGCTCATGCTGTTGCAGCCATTTTAAGGGGTGAACCATCAGGTGGAAGATTTCTCTCTGCCTCTCCCTTTCTTTGTAATTCTGCCTCTCAAATAAATAAATACAGTCTTTTTAAAAAGGAGTTGTTTGCTGAATGAATACATGAACAGTCCCTGAATGCAAACTACACACAAAGTGCTTAAAGGATTTCAAGAACTCTGGGGGCAATGGAAAACATCATAATCATAACAATTTAATAAATGTCTACTATGGTCCTTGTAATATTCTTGGGTTATTGCCTTTGCTGACCACATAACCCATTGGAGTTAGATATTGGAATACCCAATCCATGATGTGTGCTTATGCACTGTGTTTTCTTGTAGGTCTCTCTTCTTCACTGGGATGTAAGTTCCTTGAGGTCATAGTTCTGTACACTTTGTTCCTGGATACATTACAAGCACCTACAACGTATTTAGGCAAAACACAGGAGTCTTCAAAGAGTTCATGGAAAATGTATATTGTGGAAAAAAAAAACTATGCAGATTTCCAATTTTTTTTTGACAAGCAGAGTGGACAGTGAGAGAGTGAGAGAGACAGAGAGACAGAGAGACAGAGAGAAAGGTCTTCCTTGTCCGTTGGTTCACCCCCCAGGGGCCACTGCAGCTGGTGCACTGTGGCCGCCGCACTGCGCTGATCCAAAGCCAGGAGCCAGGTGCTTCTCCTGGTCTCCCATGCAGGTGCAGGGCCCAAGGACCTGGGCCATCCTCCACTGCACTCCCGAGCCACAGCAGAGAGCTGGACTGGAAGAAGAGCAACCAGGACAGAATCCAGCACCCCGACCGGGACTAGAACCCGGTGTACTGGTGCCGCAGGCAGAGGATTAGCCTATTGAGCAGCGGCGCCAGCCGATTTCCAATTTTTTATACCAAGATAAACATTTTTAAATTCCATTTTCATGATCTTTTTTTAAAAAAAGATTTATTTATTTATTTGAAAGGCAGAGTTAGAGAGAGACAGAGATAGAGACAATGAGAGACAGAGATCTTCCATGCCCTAGTTCACTCCCCAAATGGCCTCAATTGTTGGGGGTGGGCCAAGCCAAAGCCAGAAGCTAGAAATTCTGAGTCTCCCACATGAGTGCAGGGGCCCAAGCCCTTGGTCCATCCTCTGCTGCTTTCCCAGGTGCATCAGCAGGGAGATGGATCGGAAGTGGAGCAGCCAGGAGTCAAACCCATACGGGATGCCGGCATCACACGCAGGTGGCAGCTTAGCCTGCTGCACCACAACACTGGCCCCTCCTTGAAGTCTTTGTTGTCCTCTCATCCTCTGGACGCTAAAGGTACTTCATGCGTACATGGATGAGAATACAGGAGAACATAGTGTTAAAAGATTAAGTGATATCCAGGCCACAATACCAGAAAGTGGCAGAGCTGATGTCTGAAACCTGCTCGCTGGGCTCAAAGCCTGTGCTCTTGCCTTTATGCCTTGCTGTCTCCCTTCTTTTTATCTGGGATCTTTTAGCAGCAGACAGAGAGGAAAAGGCAGCGTGTCTGATCCACCACGTGGTCACTCCTCTTGTCTGAACAGGGTGCCTGTGGCTGGCTGAGCACTCACCAAAATGACAAATTGCCATGCGGACCCACCATGGCAAAATCTGATACAGTTATACCCTGGCCTCTAAGAAATTGAAATGGGCAAGACATTCACATCCCAAGGTTTTCAAAAGGAATGGGAAGCATTTTTCCAGTCCATGCCCTGAGGAGACAGCGAGACACCTGCGATACCCAATCTGTTGTTTCTCTGCTCTGCTGCTCCAACCCATTTAGAATACTTTGAGGATCTGAGGAAAGACCATGGGAATCTCTGCACTGAATAACAATAGCTTAAGCCTCTGAGTATTCATGAACCAGGCAACTGTGCAAGAAATTTAAATGCACTGCCCCGTTTGTCACCCACAGCAAAGCTGGCTGACAGCACTGCCTCTTGCAGGTGAGGAGAATGAAGCTCTAGAAATATGTGGGGGGCTGGTGCTGTGGCGTAGTGGGTAAAGCCACCAGCAGGGCCGGCATCCCATATGGGCGCTGGTTCTAGTCCTGCCTGCACCACTTCCAATCCAGCTCTCTGCTATGGCCTGGGAAAGCAGTAGAAGATGGCCCAAGTCCTTGGTCCCCTGCACCCATGTAGGAGACATGGAGGAAGCTCCTGGCTCCTGGCTTTGGATTGGCACAGCTCCGGCCTTTGCAGCCAATTGCTCGCCAACTGGGGAGTGAACCAGCAGATGGAAGATGTTTCTCTTTCTCTGTCCTGGCTGAGAAACATGGGGGTGCCTTGACTGCTCTGTCACCAGCCAGCTGCCTGTTCTCTGCTGTATGCTCGAGCCCAAGAAGAAGCTTTGAACATTTCCAGACACTGATAAACTTGTTCAGGCCATTGCCTGGAACACTGAAGGACTGCACACGTTGTTAAGCTCTTAGAAGTCAGCCCGGGCTCTAAACCAATTCCTTAAGGCCTGTGTAAATGCCACACCTGACCCCTAGATGCGGACACACCTGGGCAGGATGGCTTTTTCTCCGTGTCCCTCACAAGGACAGCTGGCCGCTTCGGGATCACCCTGGCCTTTGGCACTTCCTTCTTTGGAAAACACATCAGCCCTATTTTGGGGTGGTTTGAGGTATTCCTTTGTGGGAACTGCCCAGCCATCACTTTTGGGGTAATCCCAGTTGTGGTGCAGCCGGACAGGACACCAGGAAACTGCCCCTGATAGAATAATGGGGTGAGTGTTCTATAAGTCAATGAAGTAACCGGCTCATTGGTTAACCAAGGCAGAGTTCACCCAACCTGGGATGGCAGATGGCCCTGAACTTCTTTTCCTTTGCTGCCTGAGTGACCGCGGCCATTTGAAGGTAACCTTTAAAACTTATCAAAGGCTCATGCAAAGGATGATTTGTCTTGGACGTCCACTGGCCATGTTCCATTCTGCACAGAGCCACCTGCTCCCTTCTCTGTCACAGGGTGCTCATAATGATAAATGCAACAAAGAGGGACATGCATGGGGCTGCTTTGTGGAATCCCAAGCAAGATGTGGCTCTGTGCAGATGTTTCACTGAAAACCCAATGGACATGCATGCAGGCCTGAGAAACGCTGCAGATCCCCAGGTCCTGAGCTTGCCAGGATCCACCTCGGGATCCATCAGCAGAGGGGCTGCAGGGACTGCCCGAGCTGCTGGTGTTGGGTGGGGCAGGCACAGTGCCCGCAAGAATGAGTCATCGGCCAGGGCACCTGGGCAAGCACATTCTCCCGCCTTCAGCTCTTTGGGGAGAACAGCTTTCCGCTGATTTTCCGCACTGTTTCCTTCTTTATTTTTAAACATACTCTCCTATGTTTTTGTCACAGAAAGCCTTGTGCTGTACCGGAACCAGGAAAGTGTTTTCTTTCTTTATTTTTTAATATTTGTTATTATTTCCATTTTTAAAGATTTATTTATTTATTTGAAAGTCAGAGTTACACAGAGAAAGGAGAGACAGAGAGAGAGAGAGAGAGAGAGAGAGAGAGAGAGAGAGAGGTCTTCCATCTGTTGGTTCACTCCCCAGATGACTGCAATGGCTGGAGCTGCTCCGATCCAAAGCCAGGAGCCAGGAAGCCAGGAGCTTCTTCCGGGTCTCCCACATGGTTGCAGGTTCCCAAGGACTTGGGCCATCTTCCACTGCTTTCCCAGGCAATAGCAGAGAGCTGGATTGGAATTTGGAGCAGCTGGGACTTGAACCAGAGCCCATATGGGATGCCGGCACTGCAGGCGGCGGCTTTACCTGCTTCGCCACAGCGCCAGCCCCCAGGGAATGGTTTCCTACTATAGTTCAGTGCAGCCCTGGAACTGTCGCCTGTTTGACAGGACCAGGCAGTAAAGGCGGTCGCTTCTGACTGACGCCGCGATTCTTTCTCCACGTGCACAGACTGCTCCTCACTCACGCCAGGGTAAGGTTTCCTCTGGGGCTCAGCGTCCAGCAACGTGCCCTACGGTACGAAAACAACCAAAAACCAAGCTGACCTGAACTTTATTTGCCTTAGCTTGCTCTGCTGTGAGGGGTCTTCAAAAGGTCACTGAAAATGAAAAAATTGGAGCCTGCACTGCGGTGTAGAAGATTAAACCTCTGCCTGTAGAGCCAGTGTCCCATACTGGCGCTGGTTCAAGTCCCAGCTGCTCCTCTTCTGATCCAGCTCTCTGCTTTGGCCTGTGAAAGTAGTAGAAGATGACCCAAGTGCTGGGACCCCTGCACCCACGTGGGAGACCCGGAAGAAACTCCTGGCTTCTGCCTGGCCCAGCTCCAACCATTGTGGCCATCTGGGGAATGAGCCAGTAGATGGAAGATCTCTCTCTCTCTCTCTCTCTCTCTCTCTCCTCCTCCTCCTCCTCCTCCTCTCTATATCTCTGCCTTTCAAATAAATAAATCTTTTTTAAAAAGAAAATGAAAAAAAACTATGCATAGTATAAAAAAGCAAGCATGAATTTAATTTTTTTGGCACCAAAGTAATTTATCTCTGTATTCTCTTTTCCATCAACTTTTTTGGAGGATTCTCATATAAATCTCAGCCTTGGGCATCATGAAAGGGATCCACAGGAAGAATATATGATAAGATAAGTATAAATGTACATGTATGTGCATAGACTCTCCTCGAATTGAAATGTAATATCCAACTTTCATTAGTTCCATGGGATGTTTTTTGAAGAAAATATTTATTTTCATTTTAGTTGAAAGGCACAGAGAGAGAGAGAAGGAAAGAGAAAGGGATATCTTCTACCCCATGGTTCACTCTTCAGTTGCCCACAACAACTGGAGCTGGGCCAAGCTGAAGCCAGAAGGCTGGATCTCAATGCAGGTCTCCATGTGGGTGGGAGAGACCTAACTACTTGAGCCATCACCTACTGCCTGCCAGGGTGCATTAGCAGGAAGCTGGTTTGGAAGTAGAGCCAGGACTTGAACCCAGAAACTCCAACTGCTGAGCCAAATGCCTTCCTAAAACCCGTTTTACAGATGAAGAAGAGGAGGCACAGGGTACATAAGTCAACCATCCAAGACCCCAGCATAGACGACTTGCAAGGTAGGCATTGAGCTGACTGGCATGGAGCTCTGTTATCCAGATTTCTTCCAAGGATAAACAAAATGTGCACCCTAGAAACCCTGGCCTCCAGGGCCACGTGCCTCTAAGTTCTAAAGGATTTTCAGGGATGACAGAGATGAGTTTCTTTAATTGGGCTAACAATTTATGCAGATATTCTGTGAGCATTAATTGAGGAACTACTGTAGTCCAGCCCATGTGGGAGAAGCAGGTTAATGCAGACCCAGCCCTCCCGTAGTTTATATTCTAGCAGTGCCTCTTTGAACATAGGGTTTGTGTGGAAGCTTCTGCAGAGAACAAAGCAAGGAGACGGGCTCTCCGCAGGATGGGGATGAGGCACCGGCTTGAACAAATCCTGTTACATCTCAACAAGCCCTTCGCAGCTCTTCATCTTCCACCTCCTCCTGTGCCTGTGAATGGGACACCGTCCAAGATGTGATGAAAGCTCTTGGGAAAGACGGAGCCTAGAGTCCAGCACAGTGGCTTAATCCCTTTGATAGCAAAATGCAAGTGGAGAAAGACTCAAAAGAGGCAACATCAAAGAAAGTTGTATTTTAGAGGATGCATTACTGGAGCTGACATCCATCTCAATGGGGCTCTGGATGAAGGATTCCAGAAATCACCCGTGCCCAGCAGGGAAGACTGCCACGGGGTGGTCCAGAAGGAGGGGAATTGTGGCTACACAGCGTGGTGGGAGCTGCCCTGGGATCAGCAGAGAGCACTGGGCTGGAGCCTTGCCTCCAACTCGGTTTCCCCATCCATGGAAACAAGATTCACCAACATCTTTTATCCATGTCCTTTCTCTCTTCATGCTTGGTCAAAATCTGCATTCCTCAGGATTGGAGACATGGGATGAGGTTAGCGGGAGAGCAGTGGAGGAGGACAAGCTCATGGACCCCAGGGAGACACCTGTGTATTAACACAAACCATGAATCTGTAGGAATGCACTCACTGTTAACATACAGCAGGTTGTTAAAATCCAGGCAGGTTGGTGAGTGGGTTGCTCCAATTGCCCCCCAAGGACAAGGGTGTTATAAATAGAATATGGGGATTTCAAAAAGCTCATGCAAAAGTGAATCAAGAGGTGCTGATTTTGGTGCAAAGTGTTTTTGAAATCGATGCACAGTGTTTCTGTAACTTGCATTTTTCATGAACTTTATGAAGACCCCTCATATATCCTGGGTAGAGAGAAGGCACATATATGCAGGCAGACTTTCTCGGATGCCCCCCCCCCCAGTTATGATTCTGGGGATGTGGCCATGGGACCCTCATTCCCATCATTAGAAGCTGTTGTGTGGCACAGGGGACTTCAAGGAAAAGAGGGCGTGGCAGGTACACCTGACCTAGTCATAGCAACCCTCAGAAGGGACTGGGCTTTTCCGGAATGAGATGAGTGGGAGCATTAGAGGAACTGGATGAGAGGGAGAATCTCCTCTACTGACTTCCAGGATGGTAGGGTCCAGGGGCTAAAATAGCCTCAGCTAATGGCCAACCAGGTAGTGAAAGCTTCAGGCCTACAAGCCACCGTGATCGGAGTTCTGCCACACCCCCAGGCCTTGTGTGAACAGGGCTGAGAATGCACTCCGTGATGCCTGGACTTCTGACCTGCAGATCAGGACAGACAATGAAGCTGGGTGTGGACAATGAGGAAAGCTGAGTGTGACATCAGAGTGCCTCGGTTCCTATTCTGCCTTGAGCTAAACGACTCTGGGAAAAGTGACTTCTCTAAGCCTCAGCGACTGTGCCTGCAAAATGGGATGATGATAGTGCGAATCTAAGGGTGCTCCGATGACTAAATGAAAGGTGTCTGGCCCTCCAGGTCTGTGGGGTCTGTATCTGTGGATTCAACCAAACAGGCATCGAAAGTATTGGGAGAAAATGCATCTGTACTAAACACACACAGATTTTTTTTTCCTCTTCATTCTGTAGATGATGCAGTATAGCAGTTCACGTGCATTATGCTGGACTCGGTATTCTAAGTAGTCTGGGATGATTTAAAGACACAGGAAGGGGTGCCTGGGATTTTGGTAGTGGTGGAGGTATGGTTCTGGGAATGACTGGGACAGGGAGCAGGGGTGGGGGTGCTGCAGACAATAATTCAAGGATAAGAAGGGAGGATCCAGGGGTCCCGAGTGTGTCATGTGCACACGGTGCTTGCTGGTTCGCTTTGTCTCATTGGCTCCTACAGGGAGTGTGACCTTCACTTTACAAAAGGGGAACCAGGAGCTTTGAGAATTTGTCAGAGCCACACAGCTAGTGTCCAGAGCTGAGATCCAGACCCTGCTCTCTGGATAGCATTGGGAGCCCCCCCCCACTTCCCCAGGAAGCTGTGCCAGGAGGACTTTCTAAGAACATTCCCTGTCTGCCTGTTCACCTGCAGCAGAGACCACCCCAATCCCATGCTGAGGCCGGGGCTGGGGGCCGCGTCTCTCTTGCAGGTCACCCACCACCTTCATCCCTACAGAGGCCTCTTCCTGACCCCTGGGTCCCCTGTGCACTTCGTGGGAGCCAGAGAGAGGGGGGAGCCAGAGTGGGGGGCGTGGGTCCCCTGGGACAGTGCCTCCAGGGGAGCCTGAAACAGCATTGTTGCTCTGGTCCCCTGACAGCCACCTGCTCTGAGGCTGGGAGGGGGCAGCCTGCGGCGTGTGGCCAGCCCGAGTCCAGCCCCAGGGCAGAAAGAGCAGCTGGGATTGTCCAGAGGGAGTCTGCAGGACACAGGAGGCTGAGCCTAGTCCCCAGGGAAGGAGCATGGGGGATTGGGGGAGCAGGGGCAGACCCAGGCCCCTTTTCCTGGGGGTGGGGGAGGGCAGTGTCATCCAGTAGCCCCACCACCAGAGCTGGGTTCCCAAAGAAAAAGGAAGGGCTGGCGCCTCCCACGGGGCCAGCCCTGCTTCCTCAGCCTTTACATTTACCAATCCTAAAACAAAGCGAGAAAAACTGTAGCATGGTGAGGCTGGACCAGGGCTGGGAGCCGGGGCAGCGGTGAGTCTTTAAGCACCTCCATCAGGTGTTTGATGTGAAGCCCCGCTGCTCTGCACCTGTTGCCCTCGCCTGTGCGGTGGGGCGGAGACTTGAATTCCTGGATGCATTCCAGCTTGCCTTATAGGAGCCACATTCGCCCAAATCATGGCACATGAGGTGCAGGTGTGAAGCCCACTGATTCATTCATTCATTCAACCAGTCAATCAGTGAACCTCCACTGAGCATGTCCCAGTGTTTTGGGGTGTTGGGTCCTGGGCATGCTGTGGGAATGAGGTTCTCAGGCACTCAATCTGGGGCCCCCCAAATCTGCATTTGTTCCCTAAGTCACGCCTCATCCTCAGCCCACCCTTTAGTAAGAGGCCGGTCCTCCCAGGGTGCTGCAAGCTCCGCAAGGAGGTGCTGCCTTGGTCCCGCCCCACGAGGTGACTGTTGTAGGTGATGAGACCGAGGGCCACTGGCCTGTCCCTGCCCACCAGGCAAAGAGCACATAGCCCAGTTATGAATGATGGGAGAGACCTAGATGAGCTGTGAATTCAGAATGGCCGGGGTGGGTGCAGAAGAGCCGGGGGTGCCCTGGGAGTGGAGGGGCAGGGGTAGTGGACGCCTCCTGGCACAAGACTGAAAGGTGGGGCAGACAGGAACAACAGCTCTGGGAGAGGACACCTGTCTCTTGTGTGGTTCTATGTACCATGTCATTTTTTTAAAGATTTATTTATTTATTTGAAAGTCAGAGTTTCACACAGAGAGAAGGAGAGGCAGAGAGAGAGGGAGAGAGAGAGAGAGGTCTTCCATTCGCTGATTCACTCCCCAGTTGGCCACAACAGCCAGAGCTGCGCCAAACCGAAGCCAGGAGCTTCTTCCGGGTCTCCCACGTGGGTGCAGGGTCCCAAGGACTTGGGCCATCTTCTACTGCTTTCCCAGGCCACAGCAAAGACTGGAGCAGAAGTGGAGCAGCCGGGACTGGAACCGGAGCCCATATGGGATGCCAGCACTGCAGATGGCGGCTTTACCCGCTATGCCATAGCGCCGGCCCCTGCATCATGTCATTTAATCCACACACAGTTCCATGGAATCCTTCTTAGTAGCCTCATTTTCCAGATCATGAGTGTGGAAGTCAGGGCCAGTGCCGTGGCTCACTTGGTTCATCCTCTGCCTGTGGCTCCGGCATTCCATATGGGTGCTGGTTCTAGTCCTGGCTGCTCCTCTTCCAGTCCAGCTCTCTGCTGTGGCCCAGGAAGGCAGTGGAGGATGGCCCAGGTGCTTGGGCCCTGCACCTGCATGGGAGACCAGGAGGAAGCACCTGGCTTCTGACTTTGGATTGGTGTGGCGCTGGCCTTGGCAGCCATTTGGGGAGTGAATCAATGGAAGGAAGACCTCTCTCTCTCTAACTCTACCTGTCAAATAAATTAAATAATATATATATGTGTATATATAGATATATATATATATATATATATATATATATATATAAAGAGCACAAGTCTTAGTCGTTTGCTTGGGGCAACGATGATTAAGGGGCAGAGCTGGGGAGTCCAGGAGCTCTAAGCACAGCCAGCGTGCCCCGGAAGCTGCTCCTCCCCAGCCCTCAGGGGCTGGCCAGATGCTCTGAGCCTCAGTGGGGATCAGGCACTGACAAACCTGGCCCAGGATGCAGCTGGAGCGACGCACAGCCAATCTGGGTCAGGAAGCCGCTTACCCTGCCCTGCAGTGCCCCATCCACCTGCCCTGCCTGTGGGGGCTGAGTCCTCCACCACCATCCTAGGTTCCTCCAGCAGCTCCTGTTCATCTTCCTGTTGCTCCCGGCTTTTCCACACTCCCACAGTCCTTGCCCCCAGAAGCTCCCGACTGCGCTCAGGAAACGGGTTCCACGCGTCCAAGGTCACACCTGGTGTTCCAGCAGTGTCTAGGTGTGACACTTTAACTGTTCAAAGGCCTCTGCTTGGACATCAGGTCCCCCAGCAGGGAAAGACCACTAACTAGCAGCCACCAGTTTCACCCTTAACGGCTGGATCTTCCTTCAGCTGCCTCTGCCGGGGTCTCGTTACTCCCGCATCTGTGAGCTGGGCGGGCTGTGCATGCTCAGAATCCACGGGTCCCTATGGCACTCTGCTGCCTGCAGGGGCAGATGCGTGGGCTCACCGAGTGTTCTTGCCACACAGACTCGCTGCCTATCCTTCTTGGTCATAGACAGACACGCGCTTTCTTCCGTTTGTGTTTAAATGGAGGGTTTTCTCAGAACTTCATTTTGGGGTCTCTGCTGTGGCATAGGAGGGTAAGCCACCACATATGACATAACATATTGGAATGCTGATCTGAGTCCCAGCTACTCTGCTTCTGATCCAGCTCCCTGCTAATGTGCCTGGGGAGGCAGCAGAAGTGAACCAAGTGCTTTGGCCCCTGCCATCCACATGGGAGACCTGGATGGAGTTCCAGGCTCCTGTCTTCAGCCTGGATCAGTTTCAGCCATTGTGGCCATTTGGGGAGTGAACCAGAAGGTAGAGGATCTCTCTCTCTCTCTCTCTCTCTCTCTCTCTCTCTCTCTCTCTCTCCCCTTTTCTCTCTGTTACTCTGCCTTTCAGTTAAACGATTTTTTTAAAAAAAAGAACTTAATTTTTATATTTTTTCACAGAGAAAGAAATTTTGAATATTTTATTATCTTATTATCTTTATTCTAGGAAAAGTAACCATACAAATATAAGGCAAATGAAAGCAAGACTTGCTCTGGGTTTTGGGGAACAATAGGGCATGGTGGGGACTGCAGGGAGCTGAGCACAGGTGCAGGTCTAGAAGGGCACAGTGACTCGGCTTTAGCTAATTATCGCCAGGGCAGAATGTGGAGCTGGTACTGCAAAGTTCCACGTTCGTTTCCTAGGGAAACTAGAAATTAAAACTCGTGAACATGAAATTTCTTTTTTTCTATATTGACAGCTATTTTGGTGAATTCGGAAAACACTGAGCTAGCCAACGCAAACATATGTATGAGTCAGATCCATCCTGTGAGCTGCCAGTTTACATTCTGCGCTCCTGAGTCACACAGAGGCTTGCTCCTGCCCTGGACACATGGGCTTGGACCAGGAGTGATGCTGAGCCTGGTGTTAGGGGCTGTGATAGCGCCAACGAATTCTCCCACAGCTGTCTTGTTTGCACTAATGGGTCTGCATTGAACACAGCCTGTCAGTCCTCAGGAGAGAGAATGGCAGGAGGCCTGGGCTGGGGGGAGATGACCCGTCAACACAGACACATGCACGCCACAGCAAAGAGAGGGGCCGTGGGCTACCTCCATTGCCACCAGCTGGTTCCCGGGGTGCTAGCAGCCCCCATCTCCTGGCCATGGCTTTGCCCTCCCATGCAGGTGGCTGTTAGGACATGCTCCGTGGCTAAAGTTACACCTCCCAACCCCCAGCGGCCTGCACTGCTTGCAAACACACCCCTGAGGGCAGCGTTTGGTGGCCTCCTGGTGCTTCCATTCCACCAGTGGCAGTCAACGGGAGACTTCACTCTGCCCTTGCCACAGAGGAGGGCTGAGCAGGTGCTCCCTCCTCCAGCTGGTTTCTGGCCCAGGGGCAACGGCTGCTGATTACCAAGGATTGGAGGACCATGGACCCATAGGACAGCTGTGTGGAGCTGACCACAGGTGTGGCTGTTTGTGGCTGGGCTGCTTCTCCCTTCCATGAGGATTTGGGATTGCAGAGCTCTGCCTTGGGGCAGAATGCCCAAGAAAAGAGGCCTTCTTGTGTGGTCCCACAGTCACAGTGGGCAAGAGGGGCTGTGTGCCAGTAGCAGGGCCAGGGGCTGGAACCCAGGGCCAGGGGCAATGTGCACCTAGGTACAGCTGTGTCTGGTGGGACACTTCATCAGCCAGGACTGCTGAGCTACAGGCTCTGGCCTTCCCCGGACCTACCCATCCCTGGACCACGAGCTCACAGGCCACCCCTACTCAGGACATCCTGGGCTCCATTCTGAGACACCTTTGTCCCTCACAGGGGAGCCCTTGAATCTGGTCCCTCATCCTGGGTGGGATTACCATTGAGAATGAGGTCCAGGTGGGGACAAGGACGCAGGGCTGAGGTTGCTCCCCAGTCGCTGGGCTGGCCCCTGGAGGCGCTCTGTCCAGGGCAGGCCCATAGGGAGCACGTGTCCCACCTGTTCTGTGTTCCCCATGCTCTTTGCACTCTTGAATTTTGTATTAGGCTTGTGCTCAACTCACCTCCTGCAGCAGGGCGCACTAACTTGTTTTTCTTTGCAAAATAGCTCTGGGAGTGAAGTGTGTGTGTGTGTGTGTGTGTGTGTATGAACAAAGTGCCTTACATAGGTTAACTCCCTTGCTCATCTCAGCAATGCTGATGGGTGAGTACAATGCATCCATTGTACAGATAAGGGCGCGGAGATTCAGAGCAGGGAGAGAGAACTTGCCAAAGGCCACATGGCTTGGAAGAGCACAGCTTTGAACTATCCCTGGCCTGTTCTTCCCTCCTACTTCTCATCCATCAGGGTCCAGCGACTTGGCTCTGGATTATAGTCCTGACTCTCCTGGCCACATCTTATATCTTGAGTAGCACATTTCTCCACAGCTTCCCACCCAGGTCTCTTTTCTACATAAGAAATGGAGGGGCTGGGGTTATCATGCAGTACTTGCAAAACCAGCATCTCGCACCGGAGTGCCTGTTTGAGTCCTGGCTATGCTGTTTCCAATCCGGCTTCCTGCTAACGCACCTGGGAAGGTAGTGGAAGGTGGCCCAAGTACTTGGGCCCCTGCCACCCATATGGGAGGCCCGGATGGAGTTCCTGGCTCCTGGCTTCTGCCTGATCTAGACCTGGCTGTTGTGGCTTTTTGGTAATTGAACCACCAGATGGAAGATCAATCTCTGTTTCTGTTTCTCCCTCTTCTTCCTTCTCTTCTTCTCTTCTTCTGACTTTTAAATAAACAAATACATCTCAAAAATAGAAATGCAAATACCAACAGGCATCACAATGTTAATGAAACATCCGCCATCTTCTCAGGAAAATTCTGCCTTACTAAATATGTAATGTACTTGGCCCTTCACCTGAACTGGTACAGGTTAAGAACAACTATGGAACAGGAAATAATGCCAGCATTACTATTACAGAGAATTATTATTATGGAAGAAGAACATGGCAATTTGTCTCTCCGTTGGACTCTTTCACAACTCTTGACTTGACTAATGGGGATTCTGTCATGTTAACTGTTCTACAGCTGGGCAGTTTGGGCTTGGCTAAGGGCACATAAATTAAGTTAACTGAAACCCAGGATAAGGGCATCGTAGACCCAGAAACACTGACTGTTTAGTCTCATGTAAGACAAACAATGAGAGCTTACAAAGATTTAGGACAGGTCCAACAGGTGCCCTGATATCCAGCTGCAAAGCAAGGGCTGGGTGTGGTCTGTGCCCAAAGGGGCACCAGAAAGTGGGCTAGGGGCTTTCGCAGCCTCGGGCGGCCCTGACCTGGGAGCTTCTGATCCCGATTGCCATTGCATCCTTGCAGGATTCCCGGCCGCAAGTCTAAGGAAGTAATAAAGCCCTGGGCATCATCTCCTGGTGTCTGGAGAGGCCCATGCGCCCTATTAGAAGCGCTGCGCACAAATCCCACGGTTAGTCTGTCATTAAGGAAGCAGAAATGCTCAGAGTTCACAGTCAAGACAACAAGACAGAGAGGGGCGGGCTGAATGGTTTTCACTGAAGGATTTGTCGGGGAAGACAGGGCTCTGGCCTGAAATGAGAGCAGAGAGATCTGATATTTTGCTTGGGGAGTTCGATTCTTTGGAGAAAACAGAGACAAAAAGCTGGTATTTAAAAGATCCATTTGAGTATATCAAAGCGAGTCCATATATATGCAGCGATTTTAAAAAGGGCATATATTAGAACTAATTTGAAGTGTGGAACACAGATTTGAAAGGCTTCATCACGTCTGAGTATCTTTCAAGGCATTTAACACTACGTTTGGACCCAATTATTGAGCAGGGCACCTTGGAGCAGGCTTGTGAGCGTGTGGCCGAGGGTCCCTTAGCATGGAACGGTCCGGTTCGCCGTCCTCCCTGGCGAGCTGCCGGGGGCCACGCCTGGCCCCTTCCATCTGTACACGCTAGACCTTGGCTAAGGCTCAAACATACACTCCACATGCTCACCCACCTCCCCGCCTTCTGCAGACATGCAGCAAGCCTCTGCAGAATCATGACTGGAGGCCTTGGAAATCAAATTAATTCATTTTACATTTCCCCCACATTTGCACCTGTCTGTCCAGTCTTACCCCCTCTCCGTCTGCCATCCTTTTGAAAGCAGGCAGCCCCCTGATACTACATTTTCTTCATTGTAACCCCACATTGCATGTATTCTGCATTCAATAATAACAGGGATTAATAATTAAATCAAAATGAAAAACCACTTGTTTCCTCTGTACAGCCCAAGGGACAGACTTCCTGGGCTAGCATCAATTTATCAGTGATGATTACAGAATATGAGATAGGACAAATGCAGGGAAAACAACAGCGAGAGAGCAGGATGCTGTGGATATTATATTTATGTACAAGTACGAAAGGATGGGAGGGGGAGAGAGGTAAATAGACCAGTGAGAAAGAACCAGAGACACGGAGCCCACTAGGCAAAGCCCCAACAACGTGGCTGAACCCTAGCAGAGCGCACCACGCACTGATTTTTACCGAGTGCCTTCCACGGATTATCTCATTTCAGACAAGATTCGAGGTGGGTACTGTTTTCCATTTTGGGCACAGGAAGGTGAGTTGCTGATCTGGATTTGAACCCAGGCTGACTGCCCTGGAGTCATGCTCACAGTTCAGGAAAACAAGGCAAAGAAAATGCTGCTAACGACTAGAAGAAGAGGAACCACAGAAACAGGGGAGAATGAATGGGCCAGGAAGATAAAAACATGGGTGATGGAAGAAGCGACAGTGTGCAGGTGCAGAGGTGAGCACGGGCCGGGGAGGGGAAGAGAAGAGAGGGCCAGTGCAGGGCAGCACCTCGTGGGACACGCCATGGGCACTTCCCAGTTCCCAGCTTGCCTGAGCTTTTCCTCGCCTCCTCCAGTCGGTGTGATTAGCCCCATTTCATAGAAAGGGAACTGCAAGTCTGGGAAAGGAAGTGAGGTTACGAACAGGAGAGCAGAAAGACCTGCTGGCAGCTCCTGAGAGCAGAAGGGAGGAATCATAGAGCAGCTAAAGGAGTGGAGGCGCACACCCGTGTCAGTGGGCTGGATGGAGGGAGCACGCCCATCAGTGGGCTGGATGAGGGAGCACGCCCGCGTCAGTGGGCTGGATGGAGGGAGCACACCCGTGTCAGTGGGCTGGATGGAGGGAGCACACCCGTGTCAGTGGGCTGGATGAGGGAGCACACCCGCGTCAGTGGGCTGGATGGAGGGAGCATGCCCGTCAGTGGGCTGGATGGAGGGAGCATGCCCGTCAGTGGGCTGGATGGAGGGAGCATGCCCGCGTCAGTGGGCTGGATGAGGGAGCACACCCGTGTCAGTGGGCTGGATGGAGGGAGCACACCCGTGTCAGTGGGCTGGATGGAGGGAGCACGCCCACGTTAGTGGGCTGGAAAATCCAGCGATGATGCTCTGATTCCAGCTCACCACAACTCCCAGCAGCATCCCACAATAGTTTTTTGTAGACGCTGATATGATTATTTTCACATGTATACAGAAAGGCAAAGAAGCTAGCGAAGGCAAGACAATTTTTAAAGGGGCCGGTCTACCTAATTTTAAGACTTACTACATGGCTAATCGCAGCTCCAGCAGTCATGACTATTCAGTGTTGCTGGATGGAAGACGGGAAGAGAGATGCATGGAACAGAAGGGAGAACCCCACAACTGGCCTTCACAAAGATGCACACAAGATTTTTGACCAAAGTACAGAAACAATTTCATGGAGGAAAGACAAACTTTTTCAACAAATGGTGCCAGGGCCAGGGCCACCCATAGGGAAAACAAATGAATCCTGACCCGACTCTCAGCTCTTATACAAAAAGGAACTAAAAATAGATCATGATTTTCAATGTAAAAGAGGAAGGTAAAAACTTTTAGAAAGGGGCCAGAGCGGTGGCACAGTGAGTTAAAGCCCTGGCCTACAGTGCCAGCATCCCATATGGATGCCGGTTCGAGTCCCTGCTGCTCCTCTTCTGATCCAGCTCTCTGCTATGGTCTGGGAAAGCAGCGGAAGATAGCCCAAGTCCTTGGGCCCTTGCACCTGCATGGAGACCCAAAAGAAGCTCCTAGCTCCTGACTTTGGATTGGTGCTACTCCAGCCATTGCGGCCATCTGGAGAGTGAATCAGCAGATGGAAGACCTCTCTCTCTCTCTCTCTCTCTCTCTCTCTGCCTCCACCTCTCTGTAACTCTGCCTTTCCAAAAAAAAAAAAAACTTTTTTAAAAAAGACAAAACTTTCAAGCAAACTACCGTGGTACTCAGTGGTCGCCCTCTGGGCAGGCATCCCAGAGGAATGAGAACTTAGGTTCACACAAAGCGCAGCACTCAAAGACTTGTAGCAGCCCTGTAGCATGCCTGTCAGTGAGTGAATATTCAGACAAATGGTGATGCACTCCACTGTGGATCACTACTTTGTGATAAATACAAGACCCACCCCCCCCATCCCTGGGGAAATGTCCTGAAAATTATGGTGAATGAAAACACCAATCTCCAAAGACTACAACAATGTGATTCTATTTGTATAGCATTCCTGAAAGGACAAAAAGCTACAGAAACAGGGGCGATGAGTGGTGTCAGGGGCTCAGGGGTGGAGGTGGTGGTGGAGAGCAGGTGTTGGCCGCAGAACGACACCCCCAGAGATACTGGTGGAGATGCACATGACAGTGAACGCAACCCCTTGCGATGCTGTGCTGTAGTCCTGCACAACGCTAGGCCGAGAGAGAGGCTGGGTGAAGAGCATGCTCCATCTCTCTGTATTATTTCTTCTATGCACGTGAGTTTACAATGATCTCATGATAGAAAGCTATTTAATAAAGACAGCGGGGAATGAATGCTGTAAAAAAAGTGGGAGGGACTGAGCCCAGGAGGCACAGCAGGGCACTGACATAAAGAGAATGAGTGAGGAAAGGACAGAGGTGGAGAAAGCAAGCTGGCGGGAGAGAGAGAGGCCAGGAAAGGAAATAAAGGCTACAGGGTGGGTGCTGGGAACAAGGAGCAGGCGACATGCAAAGCAAACAGGCACACACAGGGCAGCTTCCGGGGTCCTCGCCCCATGGTCCCTGCACTTCCCGTTCCCTTGCTGCTCACCTGGGCTCCCCGCTCCCGGAGTCATGCCCGGGGCCTCCTCCACCCCTCTCCAGCCCCTCTGGGTGTTTTGCAAGCCCCACACAAAGCCTCCCTGGCTCCTCTGCCTCTGCCTGCTGTGGCCTCTGCACATCTCCCTCATGGTGTCCGCCGCTGAAGCAGGCGCTGATTCCTGGGCTGGTATGCTTTTCTGCAATGGCAGGGCAGCCCCTTTGTGTGAATGGCCCCATCTTCTGTCTCAGGGGCCTGCGCCAGGGCTGGCTTGTGGCAGAACCTCCAGGCGCGCATCTGAGATTTTGAGTTCATCTGACTTGGGTGAGGGAGGTCTCTGTGCCCTGGTGTCCAGCTGTGGGGAGACACAGGCACAGCCCCAGGCATCATCTGTGGCCCTCTTGCCCCCCTTCCCCCATACTTTCCTTTTCTGAGCTGAAGGAGATAGTGGAGAATGCTGGTACTGGGGCCACTGTGTTGCAAGATCAGGAGCCCGAAATGGGAGAGAAGGTGTGGGAGTGGGCAGCTCACCCGGCCCCATACAGCCAGGTCAGGAGATGGCGAGGAGCCTGCAGCTTCATCTCACTCTTCCTGCCCACCCACCTCCATCCCCTTCCCGGCTACCCTGTCCCCGGACCCTCTGCCCCCCATGGGGGTTGACCCCTGGTGTCCAGGAAGTGCTGTTGCCACCTGCCACCTGGTCAGGTGATCCCTGACCTTTGCCCCCAGCCCACTCTGGTCTGGAAAGATAATGGAACTTAACATTTAAGGGCCGGCCAGCATCTCCAGGGTCATGTGCGGAAGGTCTGGCTTTGACATTTAGCTTAACACTGCTCTTGGCGACGGTGACTGTCATCCCGGGCTCTGTAGACCAGAATAGCTCCCTTATCTGAATGTCAAGGTGGGAGGGAGTGGATGACAGGGAGGCCAGCCCAGCCAGCCCTGGCTTTAGGCAGTGGGGCGCGCTCAGCTTCTTTATAAAACAACTTCAGAGAAAGCCACTCTACAAGTCTCTGTAAAATGCACTCAGGCCTTTTGACTCATGCTGCACTACAATCCTGTGTGTTTGAACGCCCCATCTTCCTGCTTTTAGAAAAAAAATGAAAAAACGCCTCCCTGGCTGGCAACCAACCATCTAAAGAGCCATCTCATGATAGTTTCTCTTCTACAAACCCTGCCAGCTCCCAATGGCCGCTAGAGCTCAGACACACAGCGAACATTTCATCTAAACCTGGCTCCCTTGAATGGCCTGGTGGGATCCTGGGCCCCCTGCTTCCTCTCCCTTGTCCTTCCACCTCCCACCCCAGTAATTGGTGTAGAAAATGCAAGCTTTTGTTAGCATTCTCCTAAATAGGAAACGTAACCTTGCCCGCTCAGTTACATTCCAAGGATTTCAACACTGAATTCGCCCTGGCACACGCCAGGTGATCAGATGCCTGAACAGATTTAAAACGAAATTAAAAAAACAGAAGCGGAATCAGTTCCCAAGTATCTGAACACACAGCACCCGTGCTCATGGCTTCAGCTGCCTAAGGCATGGAGAACGGGCCGTGTTAAGAGAGAAAGGGCCTGGAGTACAATACTGAAGTTGTTTGGTCCCTGCTTGGGGTTGGCATTATCACAGGTGACTAAAGCGGCCCTAAGAGTCTCTCCAATTCCTGGGCAAGAAATCCACCCAGGCCAGTGCAGAAAGTCCAGAGCCATCTTGCCTGGCAGCTTGCACCAGGGGTAGGGAGGCAGAGGGAAGCGAGCTGCAGGGCCCAGGAAGTGCCTGCAGCCTTAGGGAAATCCATGGTGGGGAATCCCACTGAGAGCTGCCTCCAGCCCAGGGATGGCCACTCCGGGCAGAGCAAGCGGCAGGTGCGTCTCTCTGCTTGCCCTTTGTCCCGCCTCGCCTCTTCCTCAGGGGCACTGCTCGCCGGCTGGAGCCCACTGCCATCTGTCTCCTGCAGACCTGCTGTCTGAGCAAGAAACCGTGCAGGGGAGTAACGCCAGCTGTTTACATGGCTCTCACGGAGGCCAGGAAATGCCCAGCCGCAGTGGTTGGGCCCATTCTGTCGGAGGCCAGGTTGTACGATCCCCATGGGTTGCGGTGTGGGCAGGTGAGTTCCCTGTGTGCTCTTAGTCCCTTTCAGTGGTGGCCCTGCTGCTGTCCTTCCAAGCGGCTGACTCCTGCACCCCTGGACTCCCATCGAGACTTTGTGTTTGGCCTTGGAACAAGATAAGAGTCTCAGGTTGGCTCCACCGTCCGCAGTCGCAGCCGGCTGGCCCAGATCTGCAAGTCAGAGTCACTCCAGGGCCTCCTCTCTCCAACCCCTAAGCCACTTCTTCTGCTGTGTTCAGATTCTAGGAAGCCTGGGCTCCCATTCAGCCCACTGCCTGGATTTGCACCTGGATGTGAGGAAGAGGCATGGATCGGGGAAGTGGGGAACACTTTCAGGGCTAGTGATTGACAGTGAGAAGACCCCCCCACCCGCCCCAGAGGGCAGGATATAGAAGTTAACAGTGCTGCCACTTAGCACGGAAGAACTCGTGAGCTTTTGTCTCATCCACACACCAGAGCAGAGAGCGCTGCCTTGCAGGACTGGACTCACACTCACAAGTGCAGCCTGCACGTGGCTCCCTGAGTATGAGCTTTTCCCCCTACCCCCCTCTCTCTCTCCCATGGAAAGCACTTGGTGAACCACACAGCCCTCTCACTGTGTGGCTGTTCACGAAAACCAGGTACGTCTGGGAGTGAGACCCAGCTGACAGCCTCTGCTTATGAGCTGTGTGCCTCATGCCAGTGACACAGCCTCTCTGGGCTGCCAGGTCTCACCCAGTGACACCGCCTCTCTGGGCTGCCAGGTCTCACCTGTGGAGTGAGGATGGCAAGATCTGCTTCCTTGAAAGGATGACAAGAGAGTGAAAAGCGGTTGGTAAGCGTGCATGCCCCCGGCCATTTGCTCCTGCTGCTGCTGTTGACCAGGGCTCTTGGAGCAAGTGCTGCTGGCCTTGTCTGTCTCGACGTGTTTGGGGGATGCGCTGGAACTCTGAGATTCAGTCCAGGTCCGAGAGGCCCCCCCCCCCCCCCCCCCCGGACCCAGGGCGGCTGCACAGCCCCTGGTGCAGGAGAGCCCTGTTGGAAGGGAGGTGGGGGCAGAACCAGGGTCCATAGCTGTCCGGGGCAGAGGCACTGCGCCGAGGAGAGGGGGGATAAAGAGGAGGTCGCCCCTCTCTGTTCCCGTGCCTGCACGCCCGCCTCGCCTCTCCAGCACTTTGATAGATGTTGAAGAATAGCTAGGGAGGAACGCAGGAAGTGACCTGGGCAGAAATAACAAGGCCGGCTTCCAGCCTGGCCCCACTTAAAAGAGAAAGCAAGAAGACGCTGAAGACAGCAGGCGCGGGGAGCCGCCGCCCCCATCCTGTCCCTCCCTGTCTGATCGCAGGTAGAGCCGCCGCCGCCGCCCAGGGCAATGACGCCCCCTCATCCCCCAGCCGCCACCGCCCCGGCCTCTCCCACAGCCAGGTCCTGGGGTCTCCCACCAGCGGCCAGATGCTAGCAGCCTCCCAAGCCCCCCCCCAGGCCACCGCTGGCTGCGGGCACCGCGGATTTCCCGGCGCAACTTTGGACCCGCCCCAAGCCTTTGCATATCCCCACGGCCCCCTCGGTGGGCCAGGGGCCGGAAGCGAGGGTCAGTGTCCCGCAGAGCCCGGGAACCCGGCAGGAAACCCGGGGGTGCAACGGGCGGGGCGGGGGGGGGGGGCAACTTACCGGCCGCGATGGGAGCTCCGCGTCCCGCCGGTGCGAAACTTCGGCGAGGGGCGCCAGCGCTCAGGGCTTGCGAGGGAACTCTGGGGCCACCGCCACGACCCTGCGCAGTGGCCGCAGCCTAAGGTTTCCCCTGCGCCTGGGGTCCTGCGGCCAGAGGCGGCCCGGCCATCCTGTCCCTTCACCGCCAGCCCCTCAGTCACTCCCTTTTCTTAGAGCAGCCAGAGGCGGGCTCGCGCGCTCTCTCTCTCCCTCCCTCTCTCTCCCTCTCCACCTCCTTTCTCCCTCCCAGGACAAATGAAATCTCTGGGTAACATTGCAATTTAAAGGGCCCCGGGCAAAGGCTATGGGGCGGGGTGGGGATGGGGCGGGGGCTCCCTGGGTTCCGGAGACACTACCGGAGGGAGGAGGAAGGCAGAGACAGAGAGAGAGAGAGAGAGAGAGAGAGAGAGAGAGAGAGAGAGAGAAGGGGGAGGAGAGAGAGAGAGAGGAAAGAAAGAGAGAGAAGAGAAGGGGGAGGAGAGAGAGAGAGAGGAAAGAAAGAGAGAGAAGAGAAGGGGGAGGAGAGAGAGAGAGGGAGAGAGAGAGGGAGAGAGAAGGGGGGAGAGAGGAGAGAAGGGGGGAGAGAGAGAGAGGAGAGAGAGGAGAGAGAGATGTGTGTGTGTGTGTGAGAGAGAGAGAGAGAGAGAAAGCAGCGCTCCACTCTTTGCCCCAGACTGGTGCCTCACTTCCCCGCTACGCCCTCCTGGGCTGGTGGTGCTGGACCTGTGTACATGGGCACACACGTGAGTGCTGTGTGTGTGTGGGGGGGTGCCTATATGTGTCCACGCGTGTGAGTGTGCACGTGTGTGTGTTTGTGCATGTGTGTGAGTGTCTGTGCACGTATGCCAACACCCCACACACGCATGTGAGTGTGCATGAGTGTGTGCATGTGTTCAGGGTGCCCGATGGAGCAGGCAGAAAGCAGGAAGAGAGTCCTACAGCAGAAGGCGTGTCTCAGAGCTTGGGAGGGGCTGCTCCGTCACTGTGCAGGGTACTGGGGGACCCAGCAGATGGGGGCATTCCTTCAGAAAGTCAGGGGAGCCACAGTCCCGGCACAGTGTCCACACCCCTACAGGCTGGGCTGAGGGGCTACAGACTACAGACTGGCCCGCCGGCTGCAAGTGGAGACGGTCCAAGGACAGAAAACAGATCTGCCATGCCCTGGCTCTCTGTACATCCCTGGCTCTTCTTCCCAGCAGCCTGTGGGTTGGAATAAACGGGACACGTGCCCTCCACTGCGAGACAGCAACAGCCTGAGGCAGCGACAGCTGGACGCAGCCCCAGGCCTGGGCAGAGCTGCTCCGGCAGGGCCCTCTCAGCCTCCAGCCCTTCCGCTCTGGACTCGTGCCTGCCCTGGGGAAAGGTGGTTCCCTGAACTGATTCATAATCGGTGTGAGCTGCAGGAGAGGCAGCTGGGAAGGGGACCCAACAGCCTGGGTGGGCGGGGCAGAGGATGCACAGGTGTCCTGAGCCTTTGTTATCTCTGACTGCTCTGTCTGTGGTCTGTGGCCCAGCCCTGGGGTGCTACACCCCAGCTGCCAGCCTGTGACTTCTCCTCCGTCTGGGGGCAGGCACAGCTCCTTTGAGTGTGTGGTATCCCCAGTACCTGGCACTCAGCGAGTATTTATTAAGTAAAATTCACCCACAACAAGAAAACTGCATGGTTTAACTACAAAGAGGAATGCTTGTCTCTAAGATGGGCATGTACCAACCTGTCCCTGCCCTGCTGTCCGGTGCCTATAGGAACCCCCCGCCCTCACTGTGGGCCTAGTGCATGGAGCAGTCCTGGGCACCCCCCTTCTTCTCTCTGCAGAGGAGCCGAGTGCTCCGTGTGGCCGCCGTCGGCCCAGCCAACCAGGACATCTCTCGGCCCCCTTAGGGGACTGAGCCTGTCTTGGTGCTCTCTCACAATATGTTGGTTGGTCTTACAGTTTAACACCTGGAGAAGAAAATTCATATTCCCTTCATCTCCTCATTCAGCTGTGCAGCTCTCGGGCCCAGAACCCACACCCACTGCAGTTCTGAGCTCCGATGAGGCACCCCGTCCTGGGGTAGCAGTGGCCTTGGGACTGTGTAGAAAGAGCCACCAGGTCTTCCTTCTGCGACGATGGGTGGGGCCCGGCTGGCTTTAAAGCAAGACCTAGAGCAATCTGGGAAATTTGGTCTTGCAAACACTCTCTCAGGGCTGGGATCCTGGGTCATGGGGCCGAAAATCCGAGTCCAGGAGACCAGGGAGCACTCTGGAGCTAAGGGGCTGTTGCAGACCTGGGCGAGCCCTGCCTTCCCATGGCCGCTTCTCCCAAGGAGGACAGACAGGCTAGCAGACTCAAGGGAAGAGCTGCTCCGCCAGCTCTGGAAGGCGCTAAGTGTGCCTTTCATTGCTTGGAAGTATAGGAGAGCATGCTGGAAGGATCCATGTGTGTGACCCCTCCTCACCCCCCGCTATCTGCCTCTCTGACCTTCTTTCATCAAACAGACCACCCGTTCTCCATTGGCACTTTCTCTTTAGAATATGACACTTACAGGAAATTATTTTTCTCCTATTTATGGAAATTCCATTTGCATTTATGAGACTGGTAATGTCTCATAAATATTTCCTACCAGATAAAATATTAATTAAAAGAGTTTCTTGAGTTATACTTTGAAATTCTAACTGAATCTCTTCTAAGACAAATATTGTAAGTATTTTTTTCTCGTATGAGGAGAACTCCTCATACATTACTTGGTTTTGGTAATGAGCTCATCTGTAAACAGCATAATAGATCTATCAATTAATGAGATATTGCTTTGTAATACTTAACAAATAATTGTGCAGCTGCCACTCAGTTTAAAAACAAAGCAAAACACTGCCTGTGCTGTTGACTTCAGCCTGGGTCACTTCTTCCCTCAAGAGAGAAACAGCAGCTTCTATTTGGTCTTTTTGTCTCCCATGGTTTCTTCTTATTAAAACCAAACACACACACACACACACGCATGCCACATACACATGCCACATACATACACCATGCACACACCACACATGCACATACAACACACCACACGTATGCACACCGCACACATCCACAAACATGCATACACACATCACACAGATACACACAACACACAGAAACACATACCACACACATACACCACACATGCACATACAACACACCACACACACATACCACGCACATCAGGCACAGCACATGCACAAATACATGCACACACATTAACACATACATCATACACATATACACACTGCACAATACACTCACCATTCAGATACAGTACACACACATACTATATACATACATATGATTCACAACACACATACCGTACACACACACACACACACCCCTTCCACACTTGTTCAGTCTGTGGATATAGATCATCTTACATAATTCCCCCTGCAACTGTTTCAGTGTTTCCAACTTCAGCTACCATGATCAATTATTTTTTAAAAAAATATTACCTGAGAGAGTCCAGAAGTAAACAGCTCATTGCCTGCTGTTTTGAGTAGGGTGATGTCATCTCATGCCATTCCTCTCCCTCCTGCCCATAATGCGAATCCCCCTTGGTCCAGTGTATCCATGCTGTATATGCTACCCGCTTGTTAGTCTCTCAGTGGCTGCCTTGGTTACCAGATCGACTGGCACAGTAGAGCTCACGTTCAAATAGACCTTTTAAGTAAAAGTAAAATAAAGGCCCCATAGTTCAAGGCCAAGGAGGCTGGAGATTTAGATATGCCAAAAAAAAAAAAAAAAAAGAGGCTGCAAAGAGCTTCCTTTGTGTGAAAAGCAGAAAGTCCCTGACTTCACAGGACAGAGAAAAGCATCCCATGCTGAGGTGGCTAAGATCCACAGGAAGAACAAATCTGTGAACGTGTGAACAAGGAAAAAACGTTGTGCTCACTTTTCTGTCGCACCTGCAGTGACAAAAGTTTCAGCTACAGTACAGCACATCATGAGTGCTTCATAAAGACGGGCGAGACATTCAGTTGTCTGTGTAGCAAGAAACGTCCCAGACGCAGAGTTCCACACTGCCAGAGGTTTCAGGCATGCTGCGTGGGGTCCCCACGGAGGGGGATCCCCCCTTCCCCCGACCTCTGCCAGTGCTTCTGTATTCCCAGCCTCTTCTGGTAGAAGAAAGCCTCCTATGTTTGCAAGACATAGACAGGTGCTGGGAGAGAGACCATGGAGTACCCCGGGGGGCCTGGGTCCACCATGCCTCACATCTACGTGGGAGGGGCAGTGAATGTGCAGGCAAGGTGAGTGGAGGCATTAACCACGTGGGACCTCAGTGTGTCGGTGACAACTGGACGGTGAGCTGCAAGTGGCAGGAACGCTAACAGAGTTGGGAGAAAGGAGCTGAGGCTCACTCTTGACCCCAAGGCCAAGGAGAAGGGACTTCCGGACCAAGCCAGGCAGGGAGACTGGATTTGAATATGCAGAGAGGGGCAGGGATGTGTACCACGTCTGGGGGTGGGCAGTGGGCAGGGGCCAGAAGGAAGGCAGAGGTTGTGGAGGGGGGGTTGGGGAGGAGGCAAGGAGGGATGGCAGCAGCTGCAGCTGGTTGAGTGCCTACTCTTCCCTGAGCTCTGCAGGGTACTCTGTGGAAGTCCTGGCTGTGATTTCGCTAACAGCCTTGTGAGGGAGCTAGCGAGCCGGCAGCAGCGTCTTCTCAGTGGCAAGTTATTAACAGTGCATTGCAGAGCTGGTGGAAGGACCCAGTTTTGTTAGATTCCAAAATCATGTGAATGATTATAGGCTAAATTGTGTTCCCTGTCCATACACTGAAGTCCCAGCCCCCAGCACCTAAGAAGGTGACTGCATTTGGAGACAGGGCCTGTGAAGGGGTGGCTACATTCAAATGAAGTCATTGGGACTGATGCTGTGCCGTGGCAGGTATAGCCGTCACCTGCTGTGCCAGCATCCAAAAGTGGGCACTGGTTCGAGTCCCTGCTGCTCCACTTCCGATCCAGCTCTCGGCTATGGCCTGGGAAAGCAGTGGAAGATGGCCCAAGTCCTTGGGCCCCTGCACCAAGACCTTGCTCTTGGACTGCCGGCCTCCAAAGCTATGGGGAATAAATTTGTGTTGCTGAAGCTGCTTGTTCTGTGGCACTTCACTAGCACAGCATGGGCAGGCTCATATGCTAACCATGTCACACCTCTGCCTCTCGGCAGGGCCCTGGATCCCAAGCTATGGAATCTGGACTTCCTTCCGCAGATGGGAATGTCATTATGGAAGACTTTTGAATTGGGAAGAATTACAAACGTCGCTGAGATTTTCCTGGGGGTGGAATGATTCATTTCATTTCAATGGGTAATCACACGGCATTGGTTTTGTGATGCTCCTAATGGCAGGGATAACAGTTTTCTTGTTCACCTCTGAGAAGCACCTGCTCCCAGTGCTAAGCACAGCATCTAGTACATAGTAGATGATCAACAAATATTTGTCAAGTGACAGAAAGGATAGGGTCTAAGTTCTGCAGATAAAGTGACAAGCCAAACAGAGCTTGCCTTCAAAGAGCTCCCAGTTTGTTAAGGATGGCAGTGGGTGTTATAACTAGTTCCATAAAGACATTGGTTTCAGTGGGGCAGAGATATGCACAATTAAGCAATGCTGTACAAATAACTTTTTTTAAAAAAGATTTTATTTATTTATTTGAAAGGCAGAGTTACAGAGAGGCAGAGGCAGAGAGAAAGAGAGAGAGAGCGATAGAGAAAGAGAGAGCGATAGAGAGAGAGAGAGAGAAAGAACCATCTGCTGGTTCATTCCCCAAATGGCTACAATGGCCAGGGCTGGGCCAATCTGAAGCCAGGAGCCAGGAGCTTCTTCCAGGTCTCCCATATGGGTGCAGAGGACCAAGGACTTGGGCTATCTTCCACTGCTTTCCCGGCCATAGCAGAGAGTTGCATTGGAAGTGGAGCAGCCAGGACTCGAACCAGTGCCTGTATGGGATACCCGCACTGCAGGCTGCAGCTTTACCCGCTGCGCCACAGTGCCAGCTCATCAAAAAGAACTTTTTCAAGGAAGGAAGGCTTGAAAGGGCCCACACTGTGGCACAGCACTGTAAGCCACTGCTTGCGACTTGCATCGCTGGCATCCTAGGTCAGAGTGCTTGTTCAAGTCCTTGCTGCTCTGCGTCCCATCCAGCTCCCTTCTGATGTGCCCAGGAAAGCAGTGGATGATGGTCCAAGCACTTGGGCTTCTACTACCACATGGGAGACCCAGATGAAAGTCCAGGCTCTGCCTTCAGTCTGGCTCAGCCCTAGCTGTTGCAGTCATCTGGGGAGAGAACCAGAAGATGGAAGGCCTCTCTTTCTCTTTCTGTCTCTCCCTCTGTCTCTGTCACTCTGCCTCTTGAATAAATAAGTAAATCTTAAGAAAGAGAAGTGCATCTATAATATTCTGAATAATGTGGCCCTCATGTGTGGATTTGGAACTTGTAAAACATGGCTTCTGTGAATAAGAAATGGAATTTTCAATCTTGCATAATTTTAATTGAAATCAGCGTTGCGGCTGCTGGCTACTCTATTTGCAGGCTAGGGTTAGAAGCAAGGAGAGCACTGTGGGCCAGACACTGGGTGATAGGGCAGCCTCTCAGGCAGGTGCGGAAAGAACCTCAGGATGCCAACCCAGTATAGCAGCGGGAGCGCCACCTGCTGGGTGTGGGCAAGAAGGGCAGCGTCTCGGATCACACCCTCCACCTGTTCAGAGAACAGCATCTTCCTGCTCATGAGCTTCCCCAAGTGGCTCAGGGGTTTGGGAGAAAACCATGCAGAAGACACAGCTAGAAAGAAGCAACAGGGCCGAGTGACTGATAACCTCTGGACACCCATGGAGAACAGCGATAACATTGGGTGATTTGGTGCTGAATCTCCAGGGGCCCCCAGGGTTCCCCTCCATTTTCACCCACCAAGACTCTGGTCACATGTGCTGTCTCCCTCCCCTACCTGCCATCTACAAGTTCCCTGATGGTGGGGATCTTGGTCCTTAGAATCCCTGATCCCCAGTGACTGTTTCCTGAGTTATGCACCCGAAGAAGAGAGCAGTGAGGGGTTCAGCAGGTGGAGGGCTGGATGCGAGAGCTACCGAAGGGTTTCTAACACCCGCAGGCTGACGGGGGCCCAGAGCCACCTGCGTGGGGCAATGGATGCGTGCAGTGAGGGAATCGGGAGGAGGGGTGCAGACCTTAGGACGCCCTCTGCAGAGAGAAGACTGCAGCTCTGAGAAAGAGTGTAGGTACCTGGAGGAGAGGGGAGGGAAGAGGCCAGAGCTGGAGGCCATGTCCCTGTGTAGGGCAGGGGCAGAGGAGGATGGCCAGGCCAGGGTGGCAGCGCCACGCGGGAGGGCGGAGTTGCAAGAAAGCAGCGTGGTCAGCGCACCCGCTTTGCTCAGTGAGGAGGCGTCTATCCAGGACTCAGGACAGATTCATCTCACAAAGCTCAGCTCAGCAGCGGGCAAGGACAGAGTAACCACAGCGTCACACGGTCAAGGGAAGTGTTGTCAGGAGCGCACCCATCCACCCGTGATCCGCCTCGCGCGGTGTCCTTGGAGCTGTGCGGGGATGGCAGACACGGCTCTGTCCAGTGTCAACGAGGAAAGCGGATGCTGGCCGGGGCAGCAGCCTGCTGGTCTTGGCTGGACCTCGCCTGCCTGCTACTGGTGGGTCACCTTCCTGCCCACCATAGGGGACCCCAAACACACTTGTCAGCGAGTTTCATTGAATTCTGACCACAGGATCGGTAGTGGCCCTGGCTCCCCGGGTCTGGATTCCCTCTCATTCGGGAGTCCGGGCCCAGGTGCCCAGAGAGAGCCGCCTGCCCCCCGCTGGCTGCACCGGAGGGCGCGACTCTGGTCTGTCCCAAGAGCGTTTTCAATTCCGGCACCACCAGCAGGGAATACCATTTATCAGAACAGGCAGCTTTAATTCCTTCCTCATTTTATTGCTGAAATTCTCACTTAATTCTCTTTCGTGGAAGACTGCATGGATGAGCCGACAGGCAAGTTAAGTACACACCCCCCCGCGAGCGCGCGCGCCCCGGCCTGGTTTCCACAAGGGGCCAATGGCACCATCTAGTGGTTGCAAAAGATTTCACACCCGGTGGAGTACAGAGATCTTCAAAACGTGTGTGGAAAATGCACGTTAAGAAAAACCTAAGCACGATATCATATATTTTCTGCACCCACCCAGCATCCTTAATTCTGTTTTCCACAAAGTCTTTGAACTTCTCTCGCTCATGCATTTAGTCATTCGCTCCTCTGATCTTTCGTTTTTGTTTTACCAGAGAAAGGTGTGCACGCACATATTCGAAGCACAACAGTGTTGCAAATAACCTGAGATGGAAACAGCTGTGCGTCCTTTTGCTCCGTCTCTGAATCGCCAAGCTACTACTTTCATTTCCTTTGGCGATTCCTCCCCTCTCCGCTTGGTTTTCCTGCATATCTCTGAATGACACGCTTATAATAATAGTTCTAGATGTTTCTGTCTCAGAAACCATCCATTCACTTTCCACCGTGAAGTTGGAAACTCAGCTGTCTTTCCCACCCCACACTCACCGTTCCCATTTCTCCTTCAGCAATGCACCTGTGTCACTATTTTGTTTGGATAATAGTTTTAATATTATATTATGTCTATAAAATTCTATGTATAGCAGATGCATGCAGCAAATCGGCTTTGTCTTTCCCGAGTGTGATGAGTTGTCTTGGCTTGGCTGGTTCAGCTTTCTTTTCATCACCAATTTCAACAACAGAAACAATTTCCGCCATTGGCGCAGTCTCTTCGCATGATGCCCAGCCTCACTGGGTTGCCTATTGACTCCACCTCCTGGAAGAATTTCCCTCGGAAGCTTCCTGGTCCCTTTGCTCTCTCTGCTTCTTTTCACTTTGCCTCTTGTGGAAGACTCTGGACTGTGTTCCCAGGGTTAAGCTTTCTAACCTTGGCACCATGATGGGTGGATGGTTTTTCTCTACCCTGTGTAGGACCTCACATCTCAACAGGAGGCTCCCAAATTGCATCCCTGTGTCCTGAATCCTGGGTAGGATTCTTGGTTCCCTCTCCCACTTTGGAGGGACACATCCCACAGTTGCTCTCTGAGAACGGGACTCGCTGAGATCCATCTTCTGCACCTCTGAAAGTCCACTGCTGTCTCTGTTTTTCTTGACTGACAGCGGCTCAGGGCTAGACTTCTTAATTGGAAATAGTTTTCTTTCAGAATTTCAGAGCAGCTCTTACTTTCCTTCTACGTCTCAGTGCTGTTGTTGTAAAGCCCACAGCTGGATTCTTTCATTCCGGAGCCTTTTGTGGGTCCTCTTTTTTTTTCCACCTGAAAACCTGCAGGCCTTTTGCTTTGTCCACAGTGGGTGATGATTTCACGCGACTCCTTGAGAGACTTTTCCCATCCGGTGTGCTGGGCGTTGGGTAGCTCTCTAAATCATCGCCTCTCCGTCTGGGAGAGTTTCTTGCAATGCTTCTTTGATGATTTCTTCCCCATTCTCTCATTTTAGAATTCCTGTCACTTAGATGTCTGGCTGTGGAAACCTTTCGTTTCCTTATCTTTTCTCTCCTCGCATGCCTTTGTGTTTTCGTTACGTGTCTTGGTATGTTTTTTTTTTTCAAGCATTTCCCTTACCCTTTCCTTTGAGAGTTCTGTGTTTTCTATCATAGTTCAATTTCTATGAGCTCCCCCTGTTTTATTCTCCGAAAGCTCAGATCCTTTTTATGGTACGCTTTCTGTTTGAGGCGGTCTTCTCCCTGCACAGGCTCTGTTTTCTCCAAGATGCTTTTTTTTTTTTTAAAAAAAAAACAATTTATTTATTTATTTGAAAGGCAGAGTTACAAAGAGGCAGAGGCAGAGGTGGAGAAGGAGGGAGGGAGGGAGGGAGAGAGAGAGAGAGAGGTCTTCCATCTGCTGGTTCACTCCCCAGATGGCCACAATGCCCTGAGCTGTGCCGATCTGAAACCAGGAGCCAGGAGCTTCTTTTGGGTCTCCCATGTGGGTGCAGGAGCCCAAGGACTTGGGCCATCTACTGCTTTTCCCAGGCCATATAGAGAGCTGGATCAAAGTGGAGCAGCTGGGTCTCAAACCTGCGCCCATATGGGACGCTGGTACTTCAAGCCAGGATGTTAACACACTGCGCCACAGCATTGGCCCCAAGAACAATTCTTTCAACCTCTTGCTTGAAGAGTCCAGGCCTCACTACCAGCTTCCTGGAATCAAGTCAGAGAAGAGAGTTGGGTGTCTTGACGTGAAGCACGTATGTATTTTTCAACCATCTAGGCTACAAATGTGTGTCAACCCTAACATACAGTGGACTCTGTGCTATGGTGATGAATCAGGTCATGTTTCCTGTCTCCTCAAGGCTGCCTGCCCTGTGTGGTAGCAGATTCATAAATAGCTGTCAAAGCTTATGGACAGAGGAGCACAGCTAGTGGTGATGGTAGGGTATCCCCTTGCAAGTCAAGTTGAATGTCTTCCGGGAGATCCCAGGAAGCCACGTAGCTTAGGACATGTGCAAGATCACCTTGCAAGTCCAGACGCCTGATCTCCAGCCTGGCCCTCTCCTGAGATCAGCCATCTCCATCAATGACAGTCCAGATTCCTGGCGCCTACACGAGAATGCCGACTCATGGACTAATGCAGTGAGCTCTGTAGCTGTGCTGAGAACTCAGATGCTATGATGGCGTTATCCAGCCCAGCTCTCCCTATAGGCAGTGAGCCAGAGCGCACGGCCAATCATCCCTGGCATTTTGCTAGGTGAGCCTGGAGTCCAACAAGGGCATGAATTGTAGATGCCTGGGTGCCTATTGGCCTTGACTATGGAATGAAGGTCGTGTTCAGTGGACCGGGGTGTTGGAGTCTGCTGAATGTGAAAGAAGGTGCCTGATTCTCCTGCATCAGGGGCTGTTCTTCCCTTCACTACATTAGTTCTGGCTCTGTGAGAGGACTCTATGCAGAAGAGCCTTCTTTCGGAGTGCAGACTCCTCCACCCAATGCTGATCCCTCAGGTGCTAAAGCCCTACTATGGCAAAGGGAGATGCCCCAGAGACAGGTGACATGCTCTTTTCCTGGATGGCAGGATCTATCCTCCATCTGTCTGATTGTGTGTACACCTGCTGGGGGTTGAATAATCACTTGCAGGGTGCTTCCTAGAGGGTCATATGCCTGCCTCTCCCTCTTCATAGCAGTGGGAAACACGTCCTGGGCAATTGTTTCTATGCAATCACTTTCTATCGAGAGCCTGGTGGTCCAGAAGAAACCAAGCCCCAGGGTTGCAGGTGAGATGGAAGGATCTTCCTCCTCCACTGCAGATTCGCAGAGAAGACTGGAAGGGCTCCAGGATGGTGCTCCTGGTGTCTGCTTACTCCCAGGGAGGACGAGGTGAGCTTGGGGTGTGGGTTGCCCGGGTAGAGGTGGGGAATGGGACATTGTCACCTCCTGAACCACTTCATTCCAAGACCCCCAGGCAGCCAGGGTAAGGAGACGAGATTGTTAACCTGGCCAAGAGCTATGAGGCCAAGGCCAGCCCTTGCCCTCCTCTGCAGCTACTTCTCTTGCATAGATGGTCATAGATAACATCCACGGATGTGCTTGTGAACGGCCAGCAGACACAGGGAGCAGCCCCATGAGCAATACCAAGATGCCTTTGCAGAGCAGAGTTCCCCATTGGAATTCTCTCACCTGATGTTGCGACCACCCAGGCCAAGGTTAGGCCTCTTCAGTCTCCAATGAGCATCCCAGCCACTCATACCACCTTGCACGTAGCCCCTGCACATAGCCCACCGGAGACCACTGTGTGTACTTCTGTGTTACAGCTGGGGGAGGCACTGTGCTTTGATGGAGGACTCAGCTGAAATCAGGACTTCCTAGCCCCTGCTTCGATCCACTTTGGGGTGACACTCAGCAGCAATAGCAGTAATAAAAATAAGGCCGGCAAGTGATGTTCCCGTACAAGCGTACTTTGTCCTTTTTCCACAGGAGGAAGCTGAGCCTCAGGAAGCTCCTGTAACCACCCCAAGGTCAGACTGCTGAGAAGGGGCCACGGCACACTGCAAACCCAGATTCTCTGACTCTGGGTTCAGTGATTTTCCTACAACCCAAGCTCCCTGAGGCTGCCGGCCTGAAATCTGGGCCCCTTATTCGAACGCACGTTTCCTTCCCCTGCGTGGAATCCTCGTGACCTAGCCCCTGGCAGCTGCAGGCCAGACACAGCCCCTTCTTCTCAAGTTGCTAGATATTCTGGGAGGGCCTGGGGTCTGGGGTTCGTCCCGTAGGTGTGGGGGGCACCCAAGGCTGTCGGTGGGCGGCTTTTCCAGCAAGGCAGGTGTAAGGCAGGTCACCATGGCAGGACCAGACTTGACTTCAGCTAATGTGGCTGACGTGAATCAATGTCAAGGTCACCAGACTGGCCAGAGTGTTTGGGGGCTGTCACTGCAGGTGCTGGCGGAGCCAGCCTTGGTGCTGGAGTCGGGAAGCCGGCTCTGTCACTCTGTGTGGCTGAGCAGAGGTACCTGCCATAGGCGATCTGTGCAGGGGAATTTGCTCCCTGCCCCCCCCCACCTCTCCCACACATTCAGTAAGCACGTGGGAGTGACCAGCTGGGACTGTGTGAACTTGTCTTGATTGCTGATCTTGTGGCGACAGGTGTAAGGCAATGGGGATGCTGGAACAAGGGGTCCGAGTTGCTGATCTGAAAACCCCAGGTGATTATTGCCCAGGAGGCAGAATGATTTTTCCCAAGTCTCCAGTGTGGGCCCCTGGCCTATGCCCTACCACCACCCCATCCCCGAGCCCCTCCCAAAACAGGGCTATGAGCAGCTGACCATTGTTCTGGAGCTGGGTGGGGTGGGCCTTTTGGAGTCTTTAGTCACCAGGGTACTGTGGCTCTCAGGGGCATGGCCTCTGGCACAGAGTGGTGGGGACACTCAGCTTTGTCTTTGTACCACCCTCCCACTGCTATGCATGTGTGTCCCAGGAAGGCCATCTTGGGGGTTTCCAAGCAAACAGAAATCCCCCCAAATTCAAACAACCTCCCCCACCTACTTTGCCATGGACGGCACAGTCCAGGGACTCCTGTGTGTGTTCTAGGATCGGGGACCCAGACAGTGAAAAGAAGAAACCAACAGTGGCACCTGGCAGCTTGAGCCTTGTGCCTTGATCTTGAGTATGAGCAACAGCTGTGGGGCTGGTGCTGTGGTACAGTGGTTAAAGCCGCCGCCTGAAGTGCCAGCATCCCATATGGGTGCCAGTTCGAATCCCAGCTGCTCCAATTCTGATCCAGCTCCCTGCTAATGCACCTGGGGAAACAGCAGAAAATGGTCCAAGTCCTTGGGCCCCTGCACCCATGTGGGAGACCCGGAAGAAGCTCCTGGCTCCTAGTTTCAGCCTGGCCCTAGCCATTGTGGCCATTTGGAAAATGAACCAGCCAAACCCCCGCCTGTGCCTCTCTGTAACTCTGCCTTTCAAACAAATAAATAAATCTTAATAAACAAAAGAGCTGGTGGATCCTTGGGGGGGGGGGTGGCACATCACACAGGAATGTGCATCCTGCATGAGCGGGTTGTTCAAGGTGAAGGAAAGAGGAAACACAGTTGAGGAAACACAGTTTCAGTCCTTCCTCCATTCCTTCTTCAGACAAAGTGTCTCTTCATAGCTTTGGAGTGTGAGGCACCTGAGAGGAGACTGTGAAGACTCCGAGGAGGCACCTGCCTCCCAGGAACTTCTAGCCAGGAATGGAGACAGGCAGGTGCACACAGCGGGGCCAAGAGACGGTCATGTTGAGGAGCCATCATCTAAGATGCTTGGGAGCACAGTGCGCAGATTCAGATTTTGGATTATTTGCATTAGCGTGATGGGCAGTCTTGGGGATGGGACCCATGTCTCAACATGTAGTTTATTTCTTTTTTATTTTTAGTGCTCCGGGTTTGACTGTGACCAGTCCTGGGAGGTCATGGGTAGAATTTTCCACTTGCAGTGTCACATTGTTTTCAGGTCTTGGAGCATTCTGGATTTCAAATATTCAGATCTGGGTGCTCAAGCTGTATCAGCAGATGTCTTCAGGGGTTAGAGAGAAAGAAGGGACTGCTGGCTCCGGCGTGGAAGCCTTCCTGGAGAAGCCCAAGGATACAGACTTAGGAAGGCAGCCCTGTCTCCCTTGCTGAGGGCTGGGACAGGGGTCAGGCCGGTGGGAGGATGAATCTTGAGAGGCCACTGTGGGGCTCTTGTGTCTCCCTGCCCTATATGGATGCTGCCTGGGACACCTGCGTGCCATATCACAGCGCCTGGGCTGGAGATCTGACTCCACTCCCAATTCCAGCTTCCTGAATGTACCCCCTGGGAAGCAACAGGTGGTAGATTAAGTACTTTGGGTGCCTGCCTCCCATGTGGGAGACCCAGACTGAACTCCTAGCTCCTGGCTAAAGCCTGGCCCTGCCCTGGCTGTTGTGGGCATTTGGAAAGTGAACTAGTAGATGGAGAACTAACTCTCTCTAACTCTCCCCCCCACCCCCACTGCCTTTCAAGTTAAGAAAACAAAACTCCAGAGCGGTCAGATTCCCAGAGTTGGTGCCTGAATTCAGCTGACACCAGGACCCTTTTTGAAAGAATGTACAAGGTCCTTCCACAGTTGAACTCACAAATCCTCCGTCTGCAAAGAAAAGCTCTCTCTGCCTCCTTCCCAGGCTGAAGAGACCCAGATAGGAGTGCAGCACCGAGGCGCCTCTGAGCCGCAGAGGGAAAAGAGCTCAACATCTTTATGGAAGGGTCTTGCCTTGTGTTGCCTGCCTTAACGCCCTGAGAAAAGCGATCTTGGAGCCCCCAGCAGAAGGATCAGGGGAGGAGCAAGAGTGGAACCCAGGGTCCTGTCCCTGTGTCTGTGACCTCCAGTGCGAACGCTGCCTCCTGGAAGCAGACATCTGAGAGTGCATGGGGTTCAAGGTGCACAGCCCCAGGGTGGTTCCGTGCCTAGCAGCTGCCATTGGCCGTGACTGTTAGTGCTGACGTTGCACCTGCTTCAGGAGAGCTGACTGCGAGCTGTTCAGTCTCTGGAGCATTTCAGAGAGGCATGAAGACCTGAGGGCACTGCCTAAGGATGCCAGCAGCCGTTTGCAGGAAGCTTGGCAGAGTGGATATGCGGCCAGATCTTCCACCCCCTGGCACCTCTGATTCCTTGTTCTGGAATAATATGCTGTGAGGCTTGTGTGTGAGACTTGGGCTTATGGGATGTGCCCCACAATGTCCTAGTGAGAGAGAGAAATTGTGTAGCTGTCAAAAATGTGCTAGAGATGCCTAACTATGAAATAGTCTGTAAATGTGAAATTCTGGAAAACACAGGGAAACTCCTCAAGAGAGAAGATGAAACACACACAAACAATGGTAAGCATCATGTGATGGGGTTGGGGGTGAACCATGGCTCCCACATTTCAAGTTTATGTCTCCTCCCCAGGAGGAAATAATTCCTGTGTCAAGGGATCTCTGAAGTCAAAACCCCAGTGGACTCAACACACCCTTTATGTCATCTGGTCCCCACCAGCCCACCTCTGTCTCAGCTACCGACACATCTTCTCTTAAACCACTGCTTCTTCCAGTGGGGGCACAGATAACTCACGCGCTGATTTCATTTTGTTTGGGTAAATTCCCAGGAGTGGGATTGCTGGGTCATATGGTAGATCTTATTTCAGATTTCTGAGGAATCTTCCATAATGATTGTACAAGTTTACATTTACACTGACAGTGGATTAGGATACCTTCTCCCCCACACCCTCACCAGCATTTGTTGTTTATTGATTTCTGTCTGAGAGCCATTCTACGTGGGGTGAGGTGAAACCTCATGGTGGTTTTTATTTGCATTGTTTTTATTTGCTGATGGCTAGTGATCCTAAAGACTTTTTCACATGTCTATTGTTCATTTGAATTTCAGCCTTTGCAAAATGCCTGTTCATGTCCTTTGCCCATTTCTTAACTGGATTATTTGTTCTGTTGTATTGATTTTCTTGAACACTTTGTAGATCCTGGATATTAATTCTTTATCACTTGCATAGTTTGCACATATTTTCTCCCATTCTGTCAGTTGCATCTTTACTTTGTTTCCTTTGCTGTGCAAAAGCTTTTTAGCTTGATGTCACCCCATTTGCCTATTTTTGCCTTTATTGCCTGTGCTTCTGGATCTTAGCCATAAAGTCTTTGCCGATGCCAATTGTGATATATGTGTGTGTGTGTGTGTGTGATATATATGTATATATATAATGAAATACTACTCAGCCATAAAAAAAGAATGAAATCCTGTCTTTCATAATGAAATGGATACAACTGGAGACCATTATGCTTAGTGAAATAACCCAGTCCCAAAAAGACAAATATTATATGTTTTCCTGACTTGTGGTAACGAACATACAGAGTACAAAAAATGTATATGAGTGAAATTAATGTTTTGAGATTTGACTATTGTTTATAGTTCTACATACTGAGAAACTGTGGTTTTTCTACTTAGTACTTGTTGAATACTTTATTTAGTGGAAGGTTAAGCTTGTGATTATAAAGTAAATTGAAAGTACATCTTTGTAAAATCTGAAAGAAAAAGAAGAAAGGAAGGAGGAGGGGGGTTGGAGTGAGGGAGGGAGGGAGAGAAGGGTGGGAAGTATCCTTATGCTCTTAAAACTGCACAAAGGAGGGGCCAGCTTGGTGGCGTAGTGGTCTAAGTCTCCACCTGTGGCACTGGGATCCCATATAGGTGTCAGTTCAAGTCCCAGTAGCTCCTTTTCTGATCCAACTCTCTGCTATGGCCTGGGAAAGCAGTAGAAGATGGCCCAAGTGCTTGAGCCCCTGCACCACGTACGAGACCTGGAAGAATCTCCTGGCTCCTGGCTTCGAATCAGCTCAGCTCTGGCCATGGTGACCATCTGGGGAGTAAACCAGTGGATGGAAGACCTTTCTCTCTGTCTCTCCTTCTCTCTGTCTGTAACTCTACCTCTAATGTAAATAAATAAATAAATAAATAAATATCTTTTTAAAACCTGTATATATGAAATTTCTCCCCTTTATATAAATAAAAATAGTTTTAAATGTTGAGCTGTTGATGGGTAAGATGCATGTTTAATTCATTTTTGCTATTCTTAAAGTGCCTAGCATGGTAGTTCTTGTTTACAAAGCCCTCAACAAGTTTGGGAGAAATGAATGGGATTACCACTGTCTTCTCCTCACCTATCTCTCCTTCAAAGGAAGCCCCTTGACCTGCAATTTCTCACTGAGTGCCGTACTCTCCTTCTCAGTGGCAGTCAGTGTCCTGGAGGCAAAGCACCTCCCCCTGGTCTACGTCTTCTTCAAAACCGTTCAGTAGGGAAATGTGGATCCCATGCTTGGTCCCCCCTCACCATCTCAATGCATTTTCTTATTCTTCTCTGTAGCAAACATGTTCAGACTTTACTGTCACTCATCACACGCTGAATCACATCAAATCTCAAAGATGCAAGGACTTCTTACAGCTAAGAGTCCCTCTGTCTTGTCCTGTGTGGGAGCTGGGTAGGTGGGGATGGTGCTACCCAGAGCAGGAGCAGGATTCTCATGGAAACAGTGGGTATGGGGCAAAGACTGAGAAAATGAGCCACTCTGGTTTTGTGGAAGTTGCTGTCAAATATTTTCACTTGTGCATCATCATAATCAGGACTTGTGGAACAAGAAGGAGGCATCAGCTCTGCCTTCTCGTTGCTTAGCAACCAGCGCTTTCTCATTCCCAGCAGGTACAAAGGGGTCCAGGTTTGAAGTTAGGGGTCCAAAGGTAGAGAACCAATTAGTCTGCATAATAATGAGACTTTCTGGCTCCACTCTGCAAGGAATGAAGCAGTGAAGACAACATTTATCTTCCTCGTTGGGGGTATATTCTGTCCTGCCTCTGAGAATTTGTGCTCATATGGAGAGGTGTGTGTTTTATATGTGTGCTTGTGTTCCCATGGTCACCTGCTGGATAATTGGGAGAATGAAAAGACATCCCCAGGACTCACACTGCTGGGGACTCTCAGAACACCTGCATCCTGGTGCTTGTTCCCGAGCTGATCTTCAGAAAGCCGGTGTCTCCACTCTTCAGCTGTCAGACCATTCCTGTCTTGTTTGAACAACACGATATACCCATCCAGATTTTCCAAGCAGTGGACTCTACAATGGGATTTAGAATGAAAAGACGGCCGGCTCCCTAGCTCACTAGGCTAATCCTTCACCTGTGGCACCGGCACCCTGGGTTCTAGTCCTGGTTGGGGCACCAGATTCTGTCCCAGTTGCTCCTCTTCCAGTCTAGCTCTCTGCTGTGGCCCAGGAGTGCAGTGGAGGATGGCCCAGGTCCATGGGCCCTTCACCTGCATGGGAGACCAAGAGAAGCACCTGGCTCCTGGCTTCGGATCAGTGCAGCATGCCAGCGGTAGCAGCCATTTGGGGGGTGAACCAACGGAAAAAGGAAGACCTTTCTCTCTCTCTCTCTCTCTCTCTCTCTCTCTCTCTCTCTCTGTCTAACTCTGCCTGTCAATAAATAAAAAAGAATGAAAAGACTATATTAGGGCAAATGCTCAGGTGAGCGAAATTGGGAGGGGGCAGCTGGGGTCTCTGCATTCAGGAACAAAAGAGACAAGAAGCTGGGTATGGGGTTGGGAGACCTGGAAAGGGACATAGAGGACCACATGGGTCAGCAGAATGATTGTGGAAGAAGGAACTTTTGGAGACTGGGGTGAGCCCAGGGATGTGGAGCATCAGCGGGGAGTGGTTGGTGGTCCACAGGGGGACCCTGTGTGGAGGGAGAGGCCATGGCCAGTGCACGCTTTGAATCACTCCTCCCACTGTTTCCCCTAAGGCTTTGCCACCTCCTTGCACAGGGCTCTTACCATCAGACTCCACTCCCTCAGCGGTTTCCCGGATGCCTATGCCTTAGTCTCTTTGTGTTACGATAACAAAATATGCGAGACTGGGTAACTTAGAAGCAGCAGAATTTATTGCTTACACTTCTGGGAAACCTACAGATTCTCCATCCAAGACCGCAGCTTGAGTGCTTGGGTCTCACATGGTAGGAGACAGACTGGCGGAAAGAGGAAGGAGCCCAGGTCCCCACCCCCCACCCCGCAGGGGAGAGCGGTCCTCCCCTTCAAACCCTTAGAAGGGCCCTAACTCCATCCCCACGGGCTCTGCTCCCATGACTTAATCACCTCGTAAAACCATCACACTGGCAATTAAATTTGCATGAATTCTGGGGGACACAGTCAGGCCATAGCAATCTACTATATTCCTTTCTTCTTTTCAATAAAAACTGGCTGTACTTCTAAGTGTCAGAAAATAAAATCTCCCTGTCCCATGTAGTGGTGCGTCAGTTTCTGCTTCACTCCCTTTGAGACCACGTGACATAGGCAAGTCCTGTGGGGTCAGAGCCTCTGGCATCTGCCGTCCCAGCTGGATACGCGTTGCTTGGACTTTCCTCCTATTCTTCTCGTCACTTTGACTCCTGAATAAAGGCTGGCATCTCATATCACCGTGTGCAGTGTGTTAAGCGAAGGGGACAGACAGTAAAGATGTGTGTAGCCTACCCATACTCACCACTGTTGCTCCATGCAAATGAGCAGCACCTTATTAAAGAGACAGCTACCTGATGCTCCAGTGGTGACCACGAAAAGGGTTCATGGATGACACCATGACCTGGATGAAAGCTTGGAAGAGACAAACCAAGGAGGGATGGGAGATGGTTTGCTCTCTCCTAGTTAGAATCAGAGAGAGATGATCCTAGAAGGTTGGGAGGGGGTGATGGAAGGAGAGAATGTTGACACTTGGAGCAAGTTGACTTTTGTGCTTACTCAATGGCAAGTGCATTCCTTGCATTCTCTTACCACCCTCCATCCGACCTCTGGGTGGGTGGAGTTAGGACCTTGCCCCAAGTTTCATGTTGGTGAAGTCAGGTCTTCACTGACCTACCCACAAAGCCTAATATAAAGCTCTATGTTGTCCTGGGACCAGAGTGACAGTTGAAGGGCCGAGGGAAGGGGAGTCTGACAATCTAGGGCCACAGAGTGAGTCCCTGAGCAGGAGAGACTTCAGAGGGGCTCCTGAGGGCCCCTCTCCATCTTGGCTCATCTAACCCTGTGTTTGCACGTGCTCAGTCTCACGCACCTGACTCTGACACTACCGGCCTTCTGGTTCCAAGCCACAGCTCCATAAACAAATTCTTCTTAATTAGCCTTGGCAGCTCAACACCTTTGGTGTACCTAGCCCATTTACCTGGCACGCCTACTCTTGTTGGATCCGGTTATAAAGTAAACCATGTTCTTTGAGTGCAATTGCATACAGATGAGTCGGCAGCCAGTCTGAGCCGACCCACAGACCCATAAAAACCAACAGGGCCTCCGGTACCCTCATCCAGGACAACTAAACTCTTTGACCAAAGGGGCAAGGACTCGCTCATTTCAAGAATCAGCTGCCTTCTTGGGGACCAAGAAAATGAGTGTTCGTCTCCACATATACACTGGCAATCCATGAGGTAAGGGGAGAAACCCCCCATTGTCTCTTTGTAGACAAAGGGAGTGAATTCTTGTGGAAACTGAGCCCTTTCTGCACCCAGACAGACCTGTCCCTCCACTCGCAGGGGATAAAAGTGTGGTTTTCGCTCTCTTCTTTGATGCTCTTGACCTGGGGATCTCACGTGGGAGCTGCATCCTCCTCGTGCTGGCTGTCTCCCAGTGCCACAGCCAGAGGCAGCTGAAGCCTCCGTTCACTTGCGCTACACTTGGTGCAGCCTTTTCGTGCTGGGGACAGACAGGGGTGCAGGGTGTCTGTCTCGGGGCATCGGGGCATCTTCCTATTGTTGCAAGAGCTTGCTTAGTGCCGGGGCCCCTCTCTGGCCTTTCTCCTCTGGGAGATGGAGTATAAAGCTGGCGTCTGCTTGGGAAAGGCAGCCCTGCACTCAAATGCCATCCACGTTGCAGAATCTTGCCCCATTCAGAGTGAAGGAGATCGGATTTCTCAACACTTGTTCGGCTCTCCTAGGACAAATGCTCTGTGACACTTGTGTCTCACAGATTCTAGGCATTAGTGGCCCCAAACAAGCTGGACTTTTGCAATTTGCAAACTTTGGGTAAAACATTTGTCTTTAATCCTGTTCATCAGACATAGATAACAAAGCAAAACTTAGTGATTGTGGTTAGGAGGCTGTGATGCATGTGGATCACTTGACTCCCCCAGTCCCTACACATTTCCTTCAGTCCCGGGCTGCGCCTGCGGGATCTCATTCTATGCTGTTTGGGATCAGTGCATTCTCACCAAGCCAGCTTCAGTTTGGGGAAGTACAGTGAGGTGGAGGTATCTGGGAAGGTATAGGCCATCAGAAATCTGGTTGTTTTTCATGCTGCAGCCTTGAAGATGGGTGTCTTCTGTGTAAGGAAGGAAGCTCACCAAGTCAGTGGAGGTGCAAGATGGAACTGGGGGGCTGGCGTCGTGGCTCACTTGGTTAATCCTCCGCCTGCAGCACCAGCATCCCTTATGGGCACCAGGTTCTAGTTCCGGCTGCTCCTCTTCCAGTGCAGCTCTCTGCTGTGGCCCAGGGGAGGGCAGTGGAGGATGGCCCAGGTCCTTGGGCACCAGCACCCGCGTGGGAGATCAGGAGGAAGCACCTGGCTCCTGGCTTCGGATCAGCGCAGCACTGGCCGTGGCAACCATTTTGGGGGTGAACCAATGGAAGGAAGACCTTTCTCTCTCTCTCTCTCTCTCTCTCTCTCTCTCTCTCTCTCACTGGCTAATTCTACCAGTCAAATAAGTAAAAAAGAAGAAAAAATATGGAACTGGCAAAGCGCAAAGATTACTTGTGAATGGTTCTTGGCGCTTTGACATTGTTGGTGGATTCTGCTTGGTGCTCTTTTTTTTTTTTTCTTTACATGAGATACTTGTAATGGCCAAGCGTGCTTTGCTCCGGAGATCTGAGACTCAGAACTCCCCTTTCCTTTTCCCAGCAACCTCTCATTCCACGCTAGGCTGCAGATTGGCCCTGGACCTGCTCACGGCTCAGTCATTTTCCAAGGATGCAGCTCTGACTCACATGCCCTGCCTCCTACTTGTCCCAGGGCTCGCAGGGACTGAAGACTTCCTATTTCCTACTCACGGAGCTCTTGCCGGAATAGCTTACACTTCTCCGCAGCCTGACCCTGAGTTTGACCCAAATTTCACTCCCCTTGGCTATCCAAGGGTGCAGTGGTACTACTGGTCTCTTCTTCACACTTCTCCTCCTTAGTGGTGGTATTCTGGGTACAGGCCTTCCCCTCATTTGCCTTCCAGTACATTTATAGTAAGCGTGCACCATGTTCTGGAATCTGTATGGTCCTGGGAGATGACAGGATGGCCTGGGAATGCTTGCAGTGGACAACTGTGCAGCACTCTGGATGCATATAGCACCACGCAGGGCTATGACAAGTAAACAGGCTGCTTGCCCTCTGCTGGGGGACACACCATGGTGCAAGGACTTCTGCACAATCCCACCCATGGGGCACTGGCTGTGTGGGCAGGAAGGACAGCATACCAAGGAAGAACGGTCCTCGACACCCTCGGCAGGCAAGATTGGGCCTGGTGGGGGCAAGAGGAAGAACATTCTAGAACAATGGCATGTACAAAACTACACAAGCCTGAGAAAGAGCCCAGCACATCCAGGGATACACCAAGCTTGTGTGGCTGAGGTGGGTGGTGAGTGAGGGTATAAAATAAACAGAGGAGAGAAGTCCCATTTGGGGAAGGGTCTCCTGGTGGGCGATGCTGAGGCTGCACTTGGGAACCTTGCTCAGATCAATGCCCCTGTAGGGAAGGCTATGTGGTCTGCAAAGTGCAGGATGGACAGGAATCAGGTGAGACCATGGCCAAGGAAACCAGCTGGGAGGGTCCTGAGGAGACACAGGCACAAAGTCTGGTGGCCAAAAAGCTATGGAGAGTGAGAGGGGGCAGAGGAGGATGACGCGGGGCTGGGAAGAGGGAGCCTGGGACCTAGAAACATCCCCGGAGTCCACACGTCTTATTTTTTATTCCAGCCTCTTCGCAGCAAGGCCAATGTCACTGGTCAAAGGCAAGAGCAGTCACACGGCCACACAATGGCACACTTTGGATGGCAGGGGTGGTTTTCTTCACGCTTATGCTCATGTCCACCTGGCTTCTGTGCCTTAGGATGATGGGTTCACGGCGCTCAGCTGTGATGGGCAGCAGGACCCGCGCAGGCCAGAGAACCAGCTTTTCAGATGCCTCCCAGGACCGTGACACTGCGTGCATGTGTGGGAGCAAGGAGAGAGACCTCAGTATCCTGGGTGCTCAGGTCCCCAGGAAGGCACTGCCCTGCGTGTGTGGTCATCCTTGGCTCCGAGTCTCTGCTGAGCCCCACTGCAACCTTGTCAAAGGCAGGGCGTGGCCCCTAAGCGTGTGGAAGCCTGAGGTTGAGCCCACGTCAGGAACGATAAAAGGATGGCTGGGAGCCCTCTAACTGCTGCTGTGCCTGCCGTTCACTGCCCTGCCCGAACCAGGCAGCGACTGTGCGTGGTTCCTACCATCAGGCACCCTTGCAGTCCCCTGCAGCGGGGAGGTCAGGGGCTGTGGACTCCTGAGTTTTCCTGGCATGGCCAGGTGGAGCACGCTTGGCGGTGTCAGGTGTGCTGGGGTGATGGCGAAGGCTGCTGCCTCGGGCCCCTGCGCGAGCCCCACCGATGCGAGGAGCAGCATATGGGGACACATGGCCCATGCGGCACACTCTGCTTGGGAAGCCCTGGGCCAAGTCACACAGGTGGCAGGAGGCAGAGCCGGGACTTAGGATTTTTCTCTTCACTCCGAGGGCTGCCCGAGTCCCCCTCGAGGAGGGCAGTGGCTTCTCAAAGGCCCCAGGGACAGCGTTCCATCTGAATTCCCCTGGTGATGCTGTGGGTCAGTAACTTCCTCCCTGAATGGAACCTGCTGCTATCTTCCTCCATCGGCTCCCAGTGGGCAGCCGAGTCTGGCCCACGCTCCGCTCTGCAGAGACACACGTGCTAAGGAGACGCACGTGACTCACTTCTGCTGCTAAGAGGCTGTTTGCAAATACTCTGAAATACAAGGCAGAATTTTCCATTTCTTTAGAATTTCCCAACGTCCATGCCCCTCCCTCTCCTCCAGTTGCACAACCCCCATGTGTCTTGGCTAGATTTCAGGAATTACATTCACGGGGGAGGATCAGCATGCCTGCTCTATCCCCCTGGAGGAGATGTAAATGAGCAACACAAGGCAGTTGAAAGCAACAGGTTAATGTGGTCCCTGGAGAGCCAGGAAAACCACAGCTCCCTCAGCTGACTGCCCCTAGGGGAAGTCTCATGCTTCGTTGCCCTTGATTAAATTCTCGGGAGATTTCTGGCCCTATCCAGATCAGCCATTTGTCCTTGAGGGGCTCCGGGAGCTACAGTGCCTGCTATTGGCTTCTCGCGGGAAAAGACTCCGAGAAGTCCGAGCCCAGTGGTGATGTTCAGAGATAAGAGCGATCCCAGTCCCACGCCTGCAGGTGCAGTCAACCATTTCGGGGATCAAGGTATTCTGATGTGCTACAGGGCTGGACTGCTCATGAATTATGCATCAAGTATGGACGGCTTGAACTGGGTTCAGAGACGTGTCACAGGCACAGCCGTAGGATTACTTTAGAAGACGTCTGGGAAGCCCACTCTGTGCTGGTTCTTGTGAAGTGCAGAGACACACTCCCTGTACTGCAGAAGTTTCAGTCTCACAGGGAGGGTGTGTGAATGGCAGGCATCAGTGCAGCCATATTGCCTCACAGAGGGCCGACTGTGCACATGCTAACTGGGTTCTTCCACTATGTCTGTGATAAGGGCAGTTGCAGGGGGATGAGGTGTGTGAGGAGAGAAGCTTCTCTCCCCTCCCAATCACTCCCTCCCTTTAGATGTAAGAGAAGGGAAGTGATGAGAGATCCTAACTCAGATCTCTCCTAACACCTGGACCAAGTCCAAGAATCCCTTTAGAGAGCAGGGCCCTCCATACTTCCTGCCTCACCCAAATCCATGACATGTGAAAATCAAGTTTCCTTCTTCAGCCAGTGCAGATGTCACTGAGAGATGGGGTGAAGCCTGCCCAGGAAAGAGGCTGCTAAGAAGCGGAGTAACAGGTGCACACGGCTGGATTGCATTCACCTGCGGTTGCCACTGTGCTCCTCTGGCTGAGTGTTGCAAGCCTATGGTGATATTTGCACACTTGGATTTTAGACAAAAATACATCTTCAGGACAAACACTCCTCCACTTGCCATAGATTTGCCTTGAGACACTCACGGTCACTTGGAAATAGTGTAAATGGGCAATGCGCTTGGTGTGCCTCACCTATCAAACATCCTGGCTTAGCCATATAGCACACTGCAGAGCATTGGCCATCGCCCTTGGTGAGGTGGGGCAGCCTGGGAGCTGTGCTCGCCGTCACTGCCCCGTGTTGCCAGAGAGTCAGACCGCATCGGCGCGGCGTAAACCCAGGAAATGATCCAAACGCAAAATTCGAAGTCCAGTTTCCACTGAACGTATATTGCTTTTGCACAATCATGTTGTCAAAAAATCACAAGTCGAGCCATCATTAAGTTAGGGACCGTCTGCATGCTAGCAGCGAAGGAGGGGTGGGGCGGCGTGTCTGGAGCCGTAGGCACTCAGAGCGCCTCTTCCCGGGGCGCTGGCACCAGCCACAGCGAGGTGGAAGTGGAGCAGAGAGGGCCTTGGAAAAGCTGAGTCATGGGAGAGGGGTCACACCGATGGCTTCTGCACGAGGAGTCTGGTTCCTCAAGCTTGCTGGAGAAGAGATGACATTGGCCTTAACCTTCAGCCTTGAGGGCTTGTGTTTGGTGCCAGCGAGAAGTTTGGGTCTGTGGGGTTGCGAGGCAGGAAGACACTTCTGAGGGAAACGGAAATGAGCTGTGGCCATGTGGCTGTCTTCCTCTTCCTGGGAGGGGACGTTGGTGGCTGTCTCCCTCCCAGCAGGTCCTGAGTTGGCACTTCTCGTCTCATCGTGAGCTCCTCACTTCTGTTCTTGCACAGTAGACATGAGACCCCAGTGCCTCCTGGGAGCAGAGACGTGCTCCTGATGACCCGTGCTTATGGACCAGGGACCATCCATGGCTGCCGGCCATCTCCCTGTCCGTGTCTTTTTTGAGGCTGCCTGGGTCCACTCCTCAAACCAGCCAGCCAATGGTCACTAGGTTCCAATTCCTTTGCTTGTTGTTTGCTTACTTGGGCATCTCTCTCTCTCTCTCTCTCTCTCTCTCTCTCTCTCTCTCTCTCTCTCTTCTAAATGCTCCAGCATGCATCTCTACATGGTACATCCCACCAGACCCTACCCTGCCAGGATCCCTGATACCCCATCTCAGCAACCAGCTGTGCCAGACTGGCTGGCTCTTCAGTCAGCTGTCGCTACAGGAAGGAGCTGGACACGGAAGCTGGTGGCACAGTGGCTTCTGCCGTGGCCTGTTCAGCCACGTGGACAAAGGGGAGATGCAGGAATGCCAACAGCAAGACCAAAGGCAGGCACGCTTCCAAGTGCAGATGCAGCAAACGCCACGTCTGCTTCATCAGGGACCAGAGGCTGAGCCATTTCCGGGCCCTGCCTGGGCCTGGGGGTTGAGAGAAGGCACGACAGTAGGAGATGCTGGTTCTGCCCCCAGGCTGCCAACTTTCCTCCCACAGAATGAGGGGACAGAATCTGTAGGAGGCTCCAACAGCATGGTCCCTGTCTTCCAGCTGGTGGATTTATAGGACCAGGGAGGGGGGCTGTGGTCCTCCAGGCACAGGACTGGGTGCTCTGTCTTGTGGCGTTTGGTTTCCGAGCCTCGTCAGCTCTCGCTTTCTGAGACACTCTGGTCACAGCTCTCTTGCTCTCTGTGCCTTCTGCCTGTCCCTTGGTGTCACCCTGGTGGGCCCCCAGGCTACTTGGCTGGGCTGATGTGGGCTACAAGGATCTCTCCCGGCCCCCACCCCTTGCAGGGGCCATGGGCTGATTTTCAGTCATCCACATGGTGGCTTTTCTTCAGAGAGAATCTTCTGGAATCCCCAGAATAGGAATAGCAAAGAGCCTTCTGATCTCTGTAAGTCATTTATTCCCCAAATCAGTTTTACACTTGAACAATTCACTCATTTCTGCCTGATTTTAAACTGTGAAACCTAGGAGGAGTTAGAGTCTTCATGGGGAATCTCTAATGCTCTGTCATCCGTTCCATCAAAAGTTCTTCTTTATGCCCGACTGAGCTCTTTCTGGCTACAGTTCCAACTCACTTTTATGGAATCCCTCATCCACTGGGATTTCTCAACACTGTATCACTTTGTCTGTGACATTATTGTCTGTGATATCATTGTTCCAGTCACCCCTGGGTATCCAGGGAGATGGGTTCCAGGAGTCCCAGGCTGCTGAAGTCCCAGGCTACTCACATCTCTGGTACAAATGGCAGTAGTGTTGTAGTATTTACGTATAACCTACACCACCCTTTCCTATACTTTGAATGACCTCAGGACTACGTGGCATACCTAATCGGATGAGAATGTTCTGTAAGTTGTTAGACATTATTATTTAGGGATTAACAAGAACAAAATGTTTGAACATGTTCGGTATGGAAACAATAATTTCTTTGAATATTTTGGGTTCAAGGATGGTTGAATCCATAGATACGAACCCTGTGGATACTGGGGGCCGATTGTGTTGCCATTTGACAGATGAGAAAGTTGAGGTTGGACCTGCATCCACTCTAGTGGAGAGGCCGGCCTCCTTCCAGAGCTCCCCAGGCAATGCTGGCTGCTGCTGCCTGTACCCAGGGGCTTGGCAGGGGCAGAGCTGAGCCTGCTGCCCTGCCCCCATCTTGGCATGGCCACCCCCACCATCGTCAGCACCCAGTGCCCTTCCACTTACTGATACCCTTCAAGGTCACATCCAGTCCTTATCACCATCTATAATTACTGTGTTTACTTGGTTCTTTTTATTATCTGTCCTGTTCCCCCTGCCCCTTCTCTGAATATAAATTTTGTTAATACCGTATTCCCAGCTCCCAGCCCTGGGCCCGGCAGGTGCAGGCTCCCAATGAATATTCATAGACAGGAGGAAAAGAAAGAAGGAACCAGGAAAGAAAAGGGCAGGCAGGGAAGGAAGGAGGGAGGGGATCAGAGCAGAGGGCAGGTGCTCTCCCACCCTCCCCCGGCCGTGGCTGGCGGCAGGCACACTCCCAGGGGCCAGAGCTTCAGGAAGCTTGTGGTGGAGCCACTGGGCTCCCAGTTCTGCCTCCAGGGAGCACTTGAGCCCCTCTCGGCTACAGTTCCTCCTCTTATAAAATGGGGGTCATCATCCCTCCACCAAGAAGTCCCTATCACGATGCAATGCTAAGCTCCTAGCACAGTTTTCTGTACATGACAGTCAGAGAGCGGGTGTCCCTTTCTGCTTCTGTAATTTCTTTTTTAAAAGACTTATTTTATTGGGACTGGCACCGTAGCATAGAAGATTAAGCCACTGCGTGCAGTACTGGCTTCCCATATGGGCACCAGTTCAAGTCCTGGGTGCTCCACTTCTGATCTAGCTCGCTGCTAATGCTCCTGGGAAAGCAGAAGATGGCCCAAGTCAGTGGACACCTGCACCCATGTGGGAGACACAGAAGAAGCTCCAGGCTCCTGGATCAGTCTGGTCCGGGCCGGCCATTGTGGCCATTTCGGGGAGTGAACCAGCAGATGGAAGATTTCTCTCCCTCCCTCCCTCCTTTCTTCCTTTCTCTCTCTGTGTCTCTGCCTTTCAAATAAATAAATCTTTATAAAAAGATTTTTTAAAATTAATTTGAAAGGCAGCATGAATAAAGAGATGAACAGAGAGAGAGAGAGAGAGAGAGAGAGAGAGAGAGATCTTCCATCCATTGGTTCTCTCCCCCAAATGAGCACAATGGCCAGGGCTGGACCAGGAGTCCAGTACCCCATCCAAGTCTCCCTATGGGTGGCAGGAGCTCAAGCAGTTAGGCCATCGTCTGCTGCTTTGCTGGAGCTTGCACTGTAGCCAAGGGGACATGGGGAATATGTGAACACAAGGTCAGTAGGGAAACACACAAGCAAAATGACACCCGACAGTGACAAGGGGCAGGAAGAGCTAAGCCCGGATGGGGGCAGATAGGATGTTTAGTGGCTCTCAGAGAGTGACACTAGAGCTGAGTCCCCAGAGACACAACGGTGGCAGCCATAGGAAGAAGACCCCAACCGAGCAGTGCCAAAGACTGAAGCAGGAAGAGTGTGGTGTGTTTGCAGGGCAGGCGGTGGGAGTGCCATGAGCTGCAGAGTGTGATAGAGTTGGGCTGCTAGGGGCCAGCGCCGTGGCTCAACAGGCTAATCCTCCGCCTAACGGCGCCGGCACACCGGGTTCTAGTCCTGGTCGGGGCGCCGGATTCTGTCCCGGTTGCCCCTCTTCCAGGCCAGCTCTCTGCTGTGGCCCAGGAGTGCAGTGCAGGATGGCCCAAGTGGTTGGGCCCTGCACCCACAGGGAGACCAGGAGAAGCATCTGGCTCCTGGCTTCGGATCAGCGTGGTGCACTGGCCGCGGCGGCCATTGGAGGGTGGACCAATGGCAAAAGGAAGACCTTTCTCTCTGTCTCTCTCTCTCACTGTCCACTCTGCCTGTCCAAAAAATAAAAAAAGAAAAGAAAAAAGAAAAGAAGAAGAGTTGGGCTGCTAGGGGCCTTGAGGTCGTGAGGCAAGGGGAAGCTGAGAGGCTTGGGCAAGGCAGCATGGGATGAGACTACAAGGCTTCAGCCTCGTGGTGGGGGCGGGGAATACAGCCCAGGGTGAGGGTGCAAGGCGGCCACATCAACGGGCAGGCGATTCCTGGCCCCCAACCAAGAAACCACACTGGCTTGGCCATGGTGGCTGCAGAGGGCACGGAGAGGACGGAGGGGTTCTGAATCTGCAGGCATTTGTTAAAGATCGAGGAAAAATGGAATTAAAAGGTATATGTGTCGGTGCAAACAATTTTCATAATGTGCAGTTACCATGAATTTTTTAAAGATCCCAAGTGCATCTTGTAGAAAGAGCAGTCAGTGTGTTGATATCCCGGATGTGGGGGTGAAGAGAAAAGTAAGCATTCAGAATGCATTGAGATTTCCCTTGAACTAGGAGTGGCGATCCCATTTCCAGAACCAGGGAGGGCCAAACTGAACAAAATCAACATGAAGTCAATTTTATTTTTCTTAGTGAATACTGAGTTGTCCACCAAGTAAGTGTCATCTCATATATTCCTCATAGTACTCCCCTTAGATATTATTTCACAAATGAAGACACCAATGCTCAGAGAGACCAAGTGATTTTCTCCAGGTCAAGTCAGTGATTGCTATTCCTGAATTATTGCCAAAGATCACCTGCTGCCTCCATCTACAGCTATGTTGACAATTCCCTCCCTGTTCAGTGTGAATGCACTCTGCAGGGGGGACTACACACTACCTCTTGTACTGCGGGGTACATTAATTGCTCAGGCCCTTTGTTGAAAGAAGGAGGCCAAGGGAGTCCTAGGGATTTGTTTTATATTGGTTTTTATAAAAAAAAATTATTGGGGCCAGTGCTGTGGCATAGTGGGTAAAGCCTCTGTCTGCAGTGCCAGCATCCCATATGAGAGCCAATTTGAGTCCAGCAGCTCCACTTCCGATCCAGCTCTCTGCTGTGGCCTGGGAAAGTAGTGGAAGATGGCCCAAGTCCTTGGGCCCCTGCACCCACGTGGGAGACCCAGAGGAAGTTCCTGGCTCCTGGCTTCTGATCAGTGCAGCTCCAGCCATTGTGGCCAACTAGGGAGTAAACCAGCAGATGGAAGACCTCTCTCTCTCTCTCTCTCTCTCTCTCTCTCTGCCTCTCCTCTCTCTGTGTAACTCTGACTTTCAAATAAATAAATAAATCTTTAAAAAAAAAGTTTTATTTATTTGAAAGGCTGAATGACAGAGAGAGACGGAGACCTTCATTCTGCTGGTTCACACTTCAAAAGCCCATAACAGCTGGGTTTGGGTCAGGCCAAAGCCAGGAGTCAGAACTGTATCCAGGTCTCCCATGTGGGTGGCAGAGACCCAAGCACTGGGGCCATTGATTGCTGTCTTCTTAGGGGAATTATCAGGGAGCTGGATCCAAAATGGAGTAGCTGGGACTCAAACCAGCACTCCAGTAGTGGGATGAGGGCATCCAGAGCTAGGTTGCTCATACCAGGAAAATTGTTTGAAATTACAACATAAGGTGCCTGGTCCCAGAAGTGCTGACCCTCCCCCGTGCCATTTCCTCCTGTCCCTGCTGGGTGGAGTTGCACATCTTGCCCCCACTCCCCTGGGCCGCAGGACCCACACGTGGCGGAGAGCTTTCAGAGAAGGCACAGTGGCACGCGTCAGTTGCCAAGCCCCGTGCACAGGCTGCTGCGGGGCCTGGAAGGCGGTGACACTGACCTCAGAGGAAATGCAGTTGGTCTGGCACAATTGCATCTTCCTGGTCTAATCTAATCTCAGCATTTTGTGGGCAATCTTTTCTCTGATCCTCAGCCTGCTCTCCCTTACCCGTTGTGTTCATTTGTCCCTAGCAGCCACATAAACAAAGTCTTCGCCATCGGGGGCTTTGCGTGTGCCAAGATGGTCCGCATGGACTCTCTTGAAAGCAGGCAGACCCCTATGCCTTCTCGTTCCCAGGAGTCCAGGGGGCAGAGCCTTTGTGAGCTAGGAGGACAGAGGCAAGCAAGGGAGAAGACCATCCGAGACCTGGCAAGCCACAGGCGCCATTGTCTGGGCTTCTGGCATTTGCTCTCGGGTCTGGCGGGACAGCCAGCTGCCTGCTCAAAACCAGACCCTGGAGTTAAAATTATTCTACAGACGCCATCTCAACCTGTGATAGTTTCTGGCCCTGATCTCTTGGTCCAGGCTCCAGAGCCCTGCTGAGCAATGGTGGACTGCCAACCCTGCCCCCGCCATGCCCCCCATTTCCTGGGGCTTTCCCAGCACTGGGCACTGTCACCTTCATCCTGGCCGGTACTGTGGACAGTATTCCTATTTCCTCTTTCACGGAGACAGCACTCAGGTTCAGAGAAGCGAAGTAACTTACCCTGTTAGTATCCGGAGAAGATGGGCTTACACGAGGTCTGCAGTGCTGGCCAGTCTTCCCTACCTTCTTTTTTTTTTTTTTTTTAAGATTTGTTTATTTATTTGAAAGTCAGGCTTACAGGGAGAGAGAGAGAGAAGTCTTCATCTGATGGTTCACTCCCCAGATGGCCACAATGGCCGGAGCTGCACCGATCTAAAGCCAGGAGTCAGGAGCTTCTTCCAGGTCTCCCACGTGGGTGCAGGGGCCCAAGCACTTGGGCCATCTTCCACTGCTTTCCCGTGCCATAGCAGAGAGCTGGATAGGAAGTGGAGCAGCTGGGACTCGAACAGGCGCCCATACGGGATGCCGGCACTGCAGGCCCCCAGGGTTCCCTACCTTGGAGGCTCCTGCTGAACTTCAGCTTTGCTTTGCCAACCCCATTCATGGGCCATTTGCAGCCTCACTGCTGACCATAGCTAGGTCCTCATACCTTCCAGGTGACCGAGAGCCAGCGTTTTCATGAAGGACTGCCCAGGAGCCAATGTCTTCACAACCCCAAGAGGTCTTCCCGCTGTCCTCTCTTCTCTCATCTGCCCTGGAGCAGCTCAGGGGAGCCTTAGCAAACGGGACAGGTCAGGACTCAGACGGTGTCGGAGAAAAACCCACCTCGGAAAATGAAGATGAGTGCAGATGTCGGGAATGCAGGACAAGGAGTGTGAATTGGGGAGCAGCAGATTGGGCAGGAGAGTGTGGAATTTAGGTCCAGGAAGCTGGACAGATGTGTCAGAAGCAGAAGGAAAAGAAGGCAGAAAGGAAGGGGAGGGGAGGGGAAAGGAGAGGAGAGAAGGGGAGGGGAGGGGAGGGGGGAGGGGAGGGGAGAGGAGAGAAGGGGAGGGGAGGGGAGAGGAGAGAAGGGGAGGGGAGGGGAGAGGAGAGAAGGGGAGGGGAGGGGAGGGGAGAGGAGAGAAGGGGAGGGGAGGGGAGAGGAGAGAAGGGGAGGGAAGGGGAGAGGCGGGGAGGGGAGAAGAGGGGAGAGGAGGGGAGGGGAGAGGAGAGAAGAGAAGGGGAGGAGAGGGGAGAAGAGAGAAGAGAAGGGGAGGAGAGGGGAGAGGTGGAGAGGGGAGAAGAGAGAAGAGAAGGGGAAGGGAGGGGAGAGGAGAGAAGAGAAGGGGAGGGGAGGGGAGAGGAGAGAAGAGAAGGGGAGGGGAGGGGAGAGGAGAGAAGAGAAGGGGAGGGGAGAGGAGGGGAGGGGAGAGAAGGGGAGGGGAGGGGAGAGGAGAGAAGAGAAAGGGAGGGGAGAGGAGGGGAGGGGAGAGAAGGGAGGAAGACGGACAGCTCAAATTTTGGACTGCAGGTCCCTTTTTGCTGCTTAGGTTCCCTAGCAACGTTTGGTGTTTTGTATTTACTTGTTTGTTTCCCACTTGAATCGATTACAAGGGAAAGTACCTCTGTAAAACCCCCAAGGGCTTCTCAGTCACTCGCCAGTGAGCGGCAGAGCTGGAATTCCTGTCAGAGCTCTGTGGGGAGCCTGCACGTGTTCCCCAGGTACAGGGGCCACCTCTCTTTCCCCGGGGAATGAGCGCTCACAACACACGCAGGCTTTCCAGGAGTTGTATGCCCCGCTTCAATAGGTCTGCTCTGCCCTGACCATGTGTCCTTGGTCAGACCATTGTGATGTGTGTTCATCCAGGTGGGCGTTGCTTCAATATACAGAGCCGCAGCCTGGTTCATTCTGGCCTGGGGAGCGACCCTTGCTGAGAAAGCCAGCAAAGAGCATCCAGTCCTGCCATTGAAGTAGGGCCAGCCTTGACCTGCACACAGGATGGGTTTCTGTGGTTCTCCTGGGGTCCCCGAATGTGGATTCCATGATGGCAACAGGACCCACCCTGGGCCAGGTCTGCCTCCTGCCCCCATGCTTCTCTCTCCTGGGTGTGTGGGAGCTGAAGAGTGGGAGGGGCCCGTGGCTGTGCTGCAGACTCCTCCGTCCTCCACCTGGGAAGAACTTCTACAAATCCCAGAAGAGATGTCTCCCATGGGGGCGGTGCTATGGCACAAGGGCATAAGCCGCTACTTGATATGCCAGCATCCCATATCAGGCCGCTGGCTCCAGTCCCGGGTGCTCTGCTTCTGATCCAGCTCCCTGCTAATGTGCTTGGGAAAGCAGTGGGAGATGGCTCAAGTGCTTGGGTCCCTGCCACCCACATGGGAGAACTGGGTGGAACTCCTGGCTCCTGGCTTCAGCCTGACCCTGCCCTGGCTGTTGCAGCGGCCAAGTTCAGCTGAGATCCCAAAAAAGGAACGGGGACGAGAGATGAGTGTGGGAGGCGACGCTGGTTGAGTCCCAGCAGTGTGGCAGGCCATTTGTGTGTGTATTTTGAACATACCTTTAATGAGATATAATTCTCGTAACCTGCAATCCCCCCATTTGTAGTACAGAAGCAGCGCTGTTGCATTCAGTGTATTGCACAGCCACAGCACGGTCAGTATTGGGACACTATCCATCACCTCCAAACGAGCCTGAGACCCCCTAGCAGACATTCTTGTTCACTCCAACCTCACGCCCGGCAACCCCCAGCTCAGCTCAGTCTACAGAGTTGCTGGTTCTGTAACTGCTCACTGAAGTGGATGCACACCCTCCCGGGCCTCTTCCATTTGGCATGATCCTTGGACGCTGCATCCAGGTTGTGGCATTGTCAGAACTGCATGACTTCTGAGGCCCAACCATGCACCCGTCCGTCACCAGCTATGTGTAGCCTTGCCTGGTGACGGGCAGGTGGCTGATTTCCGCTTGTCGGCTCTTGTGAATAATGCCGCCATAAATGTTCAGGCACACGTGTCTGGGTGGAGACGTGGCGTTTTTCCTGTTGTCCCCTCACAACCTCTGCACCATAGGCCCTCATGTTTAATGCAAAGCTGCAGCCCAGAGGGTCTGAGTAAGTTTCCGAGATGGAAAATCTTCCTTTGATTTGGGTTGAATATGATTGAAGAGTAACTAAGAGGAAATAAAGTGGAATTTCATCTCACTTTTTCCAGGTCATTGTACATACCCGTGGCAAGAGAATCCTGCGTCATCAGGCCTGCTGGAGGCTCTGCTGGCCTCTCTTGGGAGGGGGGTCTTGGGTGGGGCCCGTGTTTGCCCTGCACTGCCCAGGATCTGAGGTTGGGGAGTGTCCCCGACAACACCATCCTGCTCACCATCCTTGTTCCGATGGCAAACACGAAAACTGGGCAAGAGCAGGTGAAGACAACTGCTGGGGCAGCCCTGGCAGGAGGCAGAGGGGGCGTCTCTGTAGCAGTGTCTGGGTTCTGTCTAGGGAGGGGACTGCCTGGCCACCGGGAGGAGGATTTGCCCTAGGGTGAGGAGCCCAGCATGTGTCCCAGGACAGCTATACCCCAGAGGGTCGCCATGGCTGGTGACTTTCCTTGGGCTCCAGGGCTTTCCCAGACAGCACCTGGATGTGGGAGGGTGATTGACGTGCCTCCCCATTAATGGAAGTGCGGTGGCTCAGCAGAACCCAGGCCAAGGGTAGGAACCACTGACCCTGAAAGACTTCCCGGGGGCACAGCTGCACCATCAACGGCACTGGCACTCCAGCGCATGTCCCGCCCCATGGCTTGTCCTCAAATCTTACCCTTCTCACACCTTTCTTTCTTTTATTTATTTGAAAGGCAGAGTTCCAGAGAGGCAGAGGAAGAGGCAGAGGGAGAGAGGGAGAGAAAGAGGGAGAGAGGGAGAGAAAGAGGGAGACAGGGAGACAGGGAGGTCTTCCATCCACTGGTTCACTCCCCAATTGCCCACAACGGCTGGAGCTGCACTGATCCAAACCAGGAGCCAGGAGCTTCCTCCAGGTCTCCCACATGGGTGCAGGGGCCCAAGGACTTGGGTTATCTTCCACTGCTTTCCCAGGCCATAGCAGAGAGCTAGATTGGAAGTGGAGCAGCCAGAACTAGAACCGATGCCCATATGGGATGCCAGCAGTGCAGGTGGCAGCTTTACCCATTATGCCCCAGCGCCAGTGCCCCAGAAACTAGAACTTACCTGTTAGCACAGAGTATCTCAAGCAGGTCTGGACTGAGTGCGAGATTGGGGTCTGAGACTATGAATTAAAGTCAAGTCATACTTGAGAGCTTCAATTAATGTCCAGGATGATGGGTTGAGAAGTCCTGGGTGGGGTGGAGTGGGGCAACCTCATGGTGCAGCAGGTTAAGTGGCTGACTGCGACAGTGGCATCCTATATGGGAGTACCAGCTCAAGTTTTGGTTGCTCTGCCTTTAATCCAGTTTTCTGCTGATGCACCTGGGAAGGCAGTGGAAGATGATCCAAGTATTTGGGCCCCTGTCACTCATGTGGGAGACCCAGATGGAGTTCTTGGCTCCTGGCTTTGGCCTGGGCAGCCCTGACTGTTGAGGGCATTTGGAGAGTGGAAGATCTCCCCACCACCACCACCTTTCTCTTACTCTGCCTTTCATATAAATAGACTAAATATATTTTTACAATGTCCCTGTGGATTCTATGGGACCGTGTTCTCTCCCTCCAGAGAGTAACTGAGTTTGTTGTATTTCACTAGGTGCCTTCTGTACCGTGTCCTCACCCCAATCCTGGGTCCCAACAGAGACAACGTGGGAAAATCTGAGCCCAACCTCTGGAATCCCAAAGCCAGCAGGCTCTGCTCCCCACCACGAGGCTCACGCCTACACGAAGTTTTGAACAGCTCCTGCACCTCTTCGGACAGAGGCACGTAGATTGATTTTCACCTTAATGTCTTAGTAAGCAAGCCACTGAACCCCACAGGCTGCAAGAAGGTCCACTATGTGATTGGCTATGAGAAACCACACAGGCAAATCTCACGCAACCCCATTGTCTGCCCTGTCCAGAGCCTGCAGAGACAGAGTCCCCAGAGGGTGGTGCGGGGCTGACACTGCCCACTCCACGCCTCCCCTTTAAAATACAAGCACTTTGAGTCATTCCCAGTTTATTTCCTTGACAAATATTTATTAAGCCTCTGCTCTCTGCCCAGCTCTGGGGTAGGCTGGCTGGGGGCACATGAGTAGAAGACACAGTTGGGGGTCACTGCCTCAGATCAGCTCATAAGTAAATATCTAAGCTAAATGACCGTTCACATTGCAAATACAAAGCAAAGAACACAATGCAATGCTGTAAGGGGAGGGATCCTGCTTCCAATGGAGTGGCCAGGAAACTCCTTTTTCTTTGAGAATCTGACATCTGAGTGTCTCACCAATGACATTGGCGCTGGGGCTGAGCAGTCAGCTGGGAGGAGGAGAGAGGTGAGTCTGGGAGGAGGAGAGAGGCGAGCGTCAGGTGTTCTCAGCTGGGGAACCAGTACAGAGACAGGCTGGGAGAAGCAAAGGTTTCCACAGCAGTACAAGCAGGGATGGGCCTCCGGCGTGTGCCTGCTCTGTGTGCCCGGTCTGCTACTTAGGCGTGATCTCAGCTCTGCCTCCAAGGCCACCGAGCTGTGGGTGCACAGGGCTTGGCTCACATCCCCGAAAGGTTCTTATTCCCCACACTAGCCATCGCCATTGAAACAATCTTCTGGATCTAACAGATGCAGTGACTGCACCCCACAGAGATCTAGAGCCATCTATCCACATGGAAGATATTCCCATGACTTGAGGCTGTGGTCCACGAATGGCGCAGCCAGGGTCACCTGTCAAAATTTCCATAGCAAGCACAGTGCTGGAGAGCACCGTATCTGCAGCTGTTTCTACAGTGCCTCTTTATTCCCTTAGCATCACCACCCTCTCTGAACCCCCCTGGCATTCATTCGAGGCTTCTTGTGACATCAGGGCCTGTGGTCTTCTCCAACACACGTGCTGGGACCCAATCCAGTGTGCCCTGCACCCTCTCTCTTGGGCCCCTCCCTTCCTTGGACCTGCATCCTCTTCTTTGTCTTCCTGTCCTGCTAGGCTCAGTGTCTAAAAAAGCTCTGATCCTTCCCAGCTCTTACTCTGCGATGTGCTTTCTTACACGATGCAAGGAATTGTATGGAAAAAAAAAAAAAACTACCATTCCTGGTGCACAGTAAGTAGATGCTGAATAAATGTTTGCCTGCCCGCTACAGTGTGTACCACTATAGTTCTTAAGATATTTCATTATCATAATGCATGTCAGATATTTCACACTTGTGCCCGGCAAACGCCAGGCTTTCTGGGCCCTAGAACGTCGCTACTGCCGACGGGCACGGCCTCATTGTGCGCTAGGGGGCGCCGTTCACACAGAATGCGGCAGTGGGTCTCTCCTGGGGCTGGCTGCAGGGCAAGGAGGTCTTGGTGACCAACATAGATTTTCCAGAGATTTCTCCCAGCCCTGGTCTTTCACTGTGTTCATTTGCACTGTGTTTTTGCCTTGTTTTACCCTGTTAACTCTTGGCTCCATCCATTTGAACCCGAAAAAGCAATGGAAGAGTTAGAGCAATCTCTGGACTGGGAGCTAAGTACTCCAGCTGTGTGGCTGTGAGTTTCTTCTGTCTCCTCGGACTCTTGCTCCCCCGTCACCACTCCTCACAGCCCCTTGGGATGTGCAGTTCTCTTGCTCTCTGTTCAAAGCTCAGAGCCAGGTGGAGATGAAGTGCCCCCTTTGGTTCCTCTTTGCATGGCTGAGCAGGCTGGCATGTCCAAAATGTCTTAAGAAACAGGTATGAAGAATGGCAGGTGACACTCTTGAAAGCACACACAGAATAAATCAGCATTCAAAGCCTTGGCTTCTGACTTCAAATCGGATATACACTGCCACCAGAGAGTTGTAAGAGCTTGTGGACACCTTGCCTGGGTCTAGCATTGCTACCTCCTAAGTTGGCCATGCTAACAGAACATCACAGATCCCAAAGCTTCCGATGAGGAGTCACGGAGTACAGGTCTTAGTGGTGAGCTGTACTTAGCTCAGGATGACCAATGATCCTGATAAACAAGGTAGCTAGACAGAATGTAGAGCCTGAACTTTGAAGCTTTCACTCCCCTTCTGGCTCTTCGTATTCGTTATTTCCTTAACCCTCCCTCCAGGACACAGATGCGCAGTGTATGTTTGTGTGAGCTCCACTTGAGATTTCTGAAGCTGTGAAGGTCGTTGGTGCTCGCCAATAGACTTGGAAAATGGGTTTCATCCCTCCCAGCTCCACTCGCTGTCTGCCATGCCACCAGGCAGCACCAGGAACACCAGGAACACCACTCTACTGGAGCAAGTTGGCTTTTTGTAACACACACTGTGGGAAGTCACGGGCAGTCTCACTGGGAGGGTGTTAGGGGGACCTGAATCAGATTTGGGCTTGTTTAGGGGCCATGGGGACCATCCAGGAAAGGACTACTTTGTTCTGAATTAGGTGTTGTCAGCAAGTAGAGGTAATTCTCTGTGTGCATAAGTTGTACCTTCTAGAAGGAGAGAGGGCTGGCATGAGGCTAAGGAAGTTACTGGTAAGGAAGCAGCAGTCACTCTTCCTAGCTGGGGTCAGACCATTTGGCTGTTTTGTGGTTTAGACCCTGCACTTGCTGTTGTCTGCATTCAGACAAGAGTTTGCCCTTGTTTACATCTTGATCCATCCACGATCAGAGTGGTCCTGTCTGATGCTGTTGCGGTGCGAAATTGTATTCAGCAGAACAACGGCAAGGTCCCCCTGTGAGCACGAGGCCAGCTCCCAGATGCCACGGCTGCTTCTCTGTGGTCAGTGGATGCACACGTAGGGCAGTGGCACCGAGCAGGCTTTGGGTAGTGCTTGTAGAGAGAGAACAGAATCCTGCTGGCCGCCACACTTCTGTTCAGCCTTGCCAAGGATCATGCTCTCCCTCCATCCCATCTGCATCTCTGCAAGATAAGGCTGTGCCCTGACTTGACCCCAGTCCATTATGAAAAGCTGTTTGCATCTTGTGCATGTTCTGTCCCACCTGAAGATGTCAGACTGAGAAGCCAGCACAGTTCTCAGACATGTGGTGTTGTCACAACCTTTGTCACTTTCCCCAGGAAGCATTTTCCTCCAGTGGAGCCCACGGAGCTTTGCTCATAGACCCAAAGAGGCCTGGGTCAGTGACAGATGCCTGGTTAAGGCGCCACACTTGCTGAAGTAGGAGAATCAGAGACACCTATCACTGCTAATAATGGCATCATTGTATGTCCCAGGAATGTTACATGTACCACTGCATCTAAATCACATGTCACCCTTTGGCTGTATGTTAATTGTAGTCATTTCACTAAGTAGCTTTGCTTAGGTTACTTGGCCATGAAATAATGGCTGGGGTTCAAGTCCACGTCCATGCTTACCCAAGCCGGAACACCTTGTGCTCTGCCATGACTCCGCTGGTTGTTACCTGCTCTGGGAGCATTCTGAGCCCGGGTCACCTACCTTTTCTGAGTGCCACCATGCAGAATACTCCAAGTTATTCAGAGAAGTGCACACTGGCCGGCTGGTCCCAGAGATGCCCATAGGACACGCGCTCCTCTGACATCAGCAGCATGGTCAGACCTTGCGAATCCTCAACACTTTGCTCTAGAAGCAGCCAGGGGTTTGAGGAGCCTGTGCTGTATTCCCATCCTGGCTACAAGCACACCGGGACATACACTCCCCACAAGCAAACCTGGGACCTTCCTGCAAAACCAGCCCAGAAGAGGCTTAAACTCAGATGCCTTTTTATGTGGCCATGAAGCCAAGAGAGAAATGTTTCCAGCTGCCTTGCCAAGTTCTATCTCAACAGAGCCCATGCTGACCCCACGTGGGCTGTCTGATAAAGCTAACGGCATCAAGATAAGCCGCTGGCATTATCAAGCGACAGGGAAATGCCTCCCTCCGTCCACTCTGATTTCTGGTCCTGGTAGGGGTATCCAGGAGCTGCCCCTCAGAGCTCTGAAGCTTTGCAAATCCAGCTGGGTTGTTAATAACTGGCTTCGATAGCTTGAGCTGATTTTCATAAAAAACAGGAAGTGCGATTTGTTTTTTTAGCTCTTTAGTAAAGGTAGACTGAGGAGTGCAAGTTTGACTCACAGCCTTAATCCTTTCAGGGTAGCAAACCTGCCGCATTACAGTTATTAAATCATTTACCAGGAACAACTTGAACAGGGACTGTCACCTAGTTTGTTTTTCAGCATAGCACCTAGTACATAGTAGATGTTCAATAAACAGAATGTTCATTGAATTACATTAAGAAGGCAGAGACCAGGGCCGGCGCCGTGGCTCACTTGGTTAATCCTCCACCTGCAGCACCGGCATCCCATGTGGGTGCTGGATTCTAGTCCCTGCTTCTCCTCTTCCAGTCCAGCTCTCTGCTGTGGCCCGGGAGGGCAGTGGAGGATGGCCCAAGTGTTTGGGCCCTGCACCTGCATGGGAGACCAGGAGGAAGCACCTGGCTCCTGGCTTCGGATTGGCACGGCGCTGGCCAAGGCAGCCGTTTGGGGAGTGAATCAGCGGAGGGAGGACCTTTCTCTCTGTCTCTCTCTCTCTCTGTCTATGACTCTACCTGTCAAATAGAAAAAAAAATTTAAAAAGAAGAAGGCAGAGAGCATGCCCGCTGCAACGCCATTCAGTGAACTGCTGTTGGAAAGTCCTTAAGAAATCTTAGTTGATGCGATTGGCTCTTGGCCTGAAACAAAATAGCAAATTTTCACGGAAACTTGAACTTTTTTCTCCAGTACACTTGTCGGGGGACTGGAGAAAAATCATTTGGCTTCTGCTTTCAGGCCACATAGCTTATATTTCCTACCTCACACATAAAATCTTGATTCTCCACATTTCCTGAAGTTAACTGAGGCTACACAGGAGTTAAGAGAGGTCTCACACAAAGGCAGAGTGTAGTCAGCGGTTTTATTTTTTATGTCTAAAGAAATTTTAGCTGTTACAATTCTAACGTAGGGACAATGAAAGCAAGACCTGTTTGCTCCTCTGTCTGATACAGGGGCTGCTGAGCTCAGGAAGAGGCAGAGTAGTGAGTGCTTAAAGACTTCCCAAGTGCAGGGGTGGGCATGTAGCCTAATGGTTAAGACGCTGCTGTCCCACATCACGGTGCTTGGGTTCAGGTCCCAGCTCTACTCCCTGTGCCGACTTCCTGCTCATGCAGACTGGGAAGCAATGCATGGTAGCTCAAGTAATCAGGTTCTTGTCACTCAACATGGGAGATCCACATGGGTCCCAGCATCAGCCCCTCAGCCAGTGTGGGCATTCGTGGAGTGGAGCAGGGGACGGAAGCTCTGTCTGTCTGTCCCTGCTAGCTTGCACGTGGATGCCTGCAAAAGAACAGCCTCTGGACTTAGTTAAGGCTCCTCCAATATCAGCAATGGGCACCAACTGTTGGTGGCCCATTTAAAATGAAGAAGGTTTGATTCAAGTGGGTTGCGTCCAAATAAAGCATGCACTTTTATAGTGAAAGGAGATTCAAGAGGACAATAAGTTTATTTTTCATAATTTGAAGGAAAGAGACTATAGATAGATTTAGAATGATGATGAGGTGTCCCTGAAACACAACTCAATGTGTGTTTTTCGTACCAGTCTCCCCTTTAAGTCTGCAACAAAAATGTCTCCAAAGGCTACGGAGCGTGTGGCGTGATTTGGCCCTTGCTTGTCTTTGCAGCCCAGTGTCTCTCCCAGGGCCCCTAACACTGCCTTATTTGTTTGCCTGGACCTCTCTCTCTCTCTCTCTCTCTCTCTCTCTCTCTCACTCTCTTCTAAAGATTTTATTTTATTTATTTGAAAGTTACAGAAAGAGGTAGAGCCAGAGAGAGAGAGAGAGAGAGAGAGAGAGAGGTCTTCCATTCCATTGGTTCACTCCTCAAATGACTGCAACTGCTGGAGCCAAGCCGATCCGAAGCCAGGACCCAGGAGTTTCCTCCAGGTCTCCCATGTGGGTGCAGGAGTCCAAGGACTTGGGCCATCTTCTACTGCTTTCCCAGGCCATAGCAGAGAGCTGGATTGGAAGTGGAGTAGCCGGGACTTGAACCATGGAATGCTGCACTGCAGGCTGGGGCTTTAACCTGCTGCGCCACAATGCTGACCCCTGGACCTTCTCCTAACTCTTCCTTGTTGATTGTGCCCCTGCCTGGGTCACAGACACGATGACATGCAGTATGGCCATTACTACACGCGCAGGCACGTCTCTTACACATTATCTCTACTAGAGGGGGAGCCACTAGCTGCTGAGGAATGTGACCACAGACTCTTCACTATTGTATGTGCATTGATTAATGTATTTATCATCATTCAAAAAATTTGTATAGTATTTCTACTGTGTGTGTTCCTAACTTGGCATCAGGTCTTGGCCTCCGTGTCTCTCAAACAGATGCTCTCTGACTGTTCCCACTGTTTCCTATCATGGCACATCTGCATCTTAGCTTTTTTTTAAAGATTTTTTTTAGCTTGTTTATGGCTTGGGGGGGGGGTTGCTCTTGTCTGATGATTTACCTCCCAAATGCCTGCAATGATTGGACTGGACTGGACCAGAGCTGAGAACTGGGAACTCAATCCAGCTCTTCCACATGGGTGACTGGTACCCAATTACTTGAATTATCACCGATGTCTGTCTCCCAGAATCTACTGTGGCAGGAAACTGTAATTGGGAGCTGGAGCCAGGCTTTGAACACAGGTACCCCAATGTGGAATGTGGCTTTCTTCAGCAGCATCTGGACAGCTAGGTCAAAGGCCATATCTGTCCCTCTTCTTTCCTAATCGATTGGTTGCTGAAGAATGACAAGGACTGTGTTCCTTTGGTCACCCACTGCTGTCCCCGTATCGCGCACAACAGCCAGCACACATGGTGGCATCAGTGCTATGACACATAACCAAGATAGTGTGCACATAATATATATGTTTCTGTGCGCATCGATGTTTGTGTATTTGTTATGTTTGTATAAATGGGTATATTTATGTGTACATTAATGGATTTTCCGCAAATTGAAGTGTGTCTGGTGGATCCCCCGCTGATGGAATCTTGTGGAAGAGCTGTTCCTTCAGGCATCGTACAGACCATGCTGTGTCGTAGTTGCCAATCTCCTTGGCTCCTTGCTGCTCTAGATGGAGGGCTCCTTGAGGGCAGGAAGAGTTCTTCTGGCTTTGGGACCCTACAGAACAAGCACGTGCTCACTGTGGGGAAAGTGCACCAAGGCTGTCTTCTACTAATGGACTATTTACAGAGCAGGAATGCCAGAGCACCAAAGAAGACGCACCAATAATGTAATCCGCTTGCCTTGTCAGGCCGCTAAGAACGCCTTGGTAAATATTAGCTAATGTGCAGACTTTTGCTTGCTATTGAGATTTGCTGGTTTCAGTAGAAAGGAACCTACAAAGTGGTGGTTATACTCACATAACTCAGACACCAGGGACAATCCCTAATCACCCCAAGGCTCATAAAAAACACATTGGCTCTTTCAGTGGCTAGATTAAGTGCCATTGTCTCGGTAGAGAAGGCTACGTGCGATAATACCCAGATCTGCCTTGTGAATGACAGGTTTGCTTAATGGATGAATTTATCCCATATCCTTGTATTTTCTAAGTAGAATTCTCACTCACTGAACAAATAAATCAGCAGCAAAGGTTAGCCCAGTACATGTAAAAAGTGCCTTCAGCTAATGCCAGATTTTCCTCAATAAATCCAACAAGAAAGGCATCTTTTCCATCTCAGTTTCTTACGTAACAATACTGTTGAATAGAGAGATTAATGTGGTATCTTGTTTCTTCCTGGTATGATCTTGCGTTCGTCTTACAAATATGTACTTGTCAACGTCTATATATCCGCCTGTAATTTGTGAACCCTTTGAAAACTCAGTGTGTTGCAGAAAATAGATGGAGAGATTGATGATAACTAATTGTTTCTGCCCAAAAGTTATTTGGCATGACTTAGGAGAAACAGCAGGTGAGCTGTGGAGCGTAGCAAAGGAGAAAGGGCCATGCTGGAACTCAGTCTGCACCTGCGGCTGGGGACCTCAGCTGCTGGTTTGTCATGTCTTAGCATGACGGTATTCAAGCCATGTGAGGTCAGAATATATATATATATATATATATATATATATATATATATATATACACACCCAGCTCTGGGCTTGGTCTCAGGACAACCAGTTGTCTTGGTTTAAAATCACACAACTCTGTTATCAGATCATTTTCAAACAAATAGAAATTAGTATCAGTCCATTGACTGAAGCCCAAAATAACTTAGGCTGGGTTGAAGGGAAATCAGCCTGCTTGCAGAGACCAACAGCCAACAGCACTTCCTTGCTTTTCCCAGCCATGGATGCTTCAGGCCAAGGTGTGTTTAAGCAGCTGGTAAGTGTGGACCGTCTGGGGACAGCATTATGGGCTGCTGGTTGTGTTATGAGGCCAAGCAGATGATGTTTTATTTTGCATGAAGTCATGGTAACCCAAACTTCTCCAAGACATACTCAAGGGGTACTTTTTTTCACTCCATAGAATGTCCTTTACTTTCAAAAGTGCAGTGAATTCCAGAGAGGCTGGAAAAAGAGAGTGATGGGGAAGAAAATCTCAGAAGTTGGTGCATTGGGAAGCCACCTCTGGAATCCTAAAATATGGCCAAGAGAATGTGGGTTCAGTTGATAACTGTCGGTTTTAGGGTTTATTATTTAAGGTGGAATCTACTCTATGAAGAGCTTTGATTACAATACGAGCTTCCATGCACCTGGGAAGTGTTAGCAGGTGCAGATCAGGTGAGAGGGTGTGTGTGAAAGCAAGGGGGAGAGACTGGGGAAGAAGAGGCATATTCCCTCCTCTGTGTGCCCCCCTTGGGATCATCCCCTCCTTTTCTCTGATGACCGGACATCAGTGAAGGTTGGGTGGGGTGAGGTTCAAGCCACCTGGGAGTGTGCATTGCTTTTTTGTTTTGTGTTTGCTGGTACTTTTTGAAAATACATTTAGATCCTGTCCTCAACATTTCAAGTCACCAGAACTGTGGTTTTCTTTTCACTTCTACTTGGTGTTGGCTTTTTGTGTTTTCATAAGGGTTAAGGCCACAAACAAGACAATGTGGAATATCACTTTTGTTTAAACTAAGTTGGTTTCGCTTCCTAGTTTTTATGAATAAACACATTCTTGAAGGGGGATTTTGAAATCTATTTTAAAACTAAATTTGCATTTAATGAAAAAATACCACAAAGGCATTGCTAACCATGGTGGGCACACCTTGATTTTCTTTGGTGTAGTCTAGTGTTTGTGACTCCAGGTTTCACTTTTGTTGGCTTCTTTAGGGGAAAGTCCCTTCATTATTTTGGTGTAAAATGGAAGTTACAGCAATGTTGTCAGAAGAAACTATTGAGCAGATAGTATTGAACAGCTTGATTCATTCATTTAAATCTTCCATTCGTGTTGATTGAATGAATAAGTACCCAAAGACTGTGTAACCAGCTGTGACAGAGGAATGACTAAAACATGGTTCTGCTGGTATAGCGTGGCATTGCAATCAGTGTTCACCATTCATTTACTTCAGGAGCAGGGAAGGAAGTAAAAGTCTCTGGTGGAGATCCTAATGCTAATCCTTTTGGGAATCTTGGAAAGCCATGTAGAGAGTGTAGGAATCAGCTCAAGAGTTCATTGAGAAAGTCTTGGAGATCATCTGGTAGGAACTAAGCTTTGTTCTAAATACTGTTGAGTAGGAGGAGGAAAAGGAGCTCTGTCAAGCACTGTACTAGTCTTAAAATCTATAGGGAGCTTTGAATAGAGAGCTTGATAACCCATTCACTGTGTGGTAGAAGTTTCCTTGGACAGGAGACAGTTTGAGGTTCCAGTCGTCATTTGCCATTCGGTAGGTACGTGACTTTGGCTAACTCACTTAAATTTTCCAAGTCTCAGTTCCCTCATTTGATAAATGAGAGTATTGAATCAGATCAGGATTTCTATTGACCCATGAGTATAAATAGCAGTACACACGATGATTTAGGAAGTATCCTAAAGAGAGTTTCTTTTTTGGTCAGTTCTTTATTTTTATATATTTCAAAACCGTAAGTAGTGCTTTCAGGCTGTGATTTCACAGAAATGATTGCTTAGCATAAGTTGAAGTTTATTAAAGAAAAAAATGGAGGTGGTTTGAAGAATCATATCAAATAAATGAAAGTACAGGTCATAATTGGTTATCACCGGCATTTTTAAGGTTGTGTGTTGGCTGATTGGGGTCAGGAAAAGCTGAACATTGGGATGTCTTAGTTTCCTCCCATTTCTGTTGCTCTGTAATCATTTGGCCTCTTGGTATTTAAGTCCTATGGTCTTCAGTGGGAAGTTTCTAATGGAAAGAACATGTGGTCTCCAGAATAAATTTGTCTGTTTGCCCAAATGATCAGTAACCCAGATAGAGCTGAGTGATCTTTTTGTATCTCGTCAGGTCTCTATGTGAGTCACCTTGTTGACTGCTGCTATAAGCTCAATCTTTTCCCCTCTTTGGTGTGTTTTCAGACCAGGGTGTTGACTGAAAGGATGCTCAAACACCTTCGGAAATGGTTTGTCATGCACCTTTTCCAGCAGTCTCAGCAAAGGGCAAGGCTGGTCTCCAAGGATGGACGGTGCAACATAGAGTTTGGCAATGTGGAGGCACAGTCAAGGCTCATCTTCTTCGTGGACATCTGGACAACAGTGCTTGACCTCAAATGGAGATATAAAATGACCATTTTCATCACAGCCTTCTTGGGGAGTTGGTTCCTTTTTGGTCTTCTGTGGTATGTGGTGGCCTATGTGCACAAGGACCTCCCAGAATTCCATCCATCTGTAAACCACACTCCCTGTGTGGAGAACATCAATGGCATGACCTCAGCATTTCTGTTTTCCCTGGAAACCCAAGTGACCATCGGATATGGATTCAGGTGTGTGACGGAAAAATGTGCCACGGCCATTTTTCTGCTTATCTGCCAGTCTATACTTGGGGTTATCATCAACTCTTTTATGTGTGGCGCCATCTTAGCCAAGATCTCCCGGCCCAAAAAACGTGCCAAGACCATTACATTCAGCAAGAACGCAGTGATCAGCAAGCGGGGTGGGAAGCTGTGCCTCCTAATCCGAGTAGCTAATCTCAGGAAGAGCCTGCTCATCAGCAGTCACATCTATGGGAAGCTTCTGAAGACCACAGTGACGCCTGAAGGGGAGACCATCATTTTGGATCAGACCAATATCAACTTTGTAGTTGATGCCGGGAACGAGAATTTATTCTTCATCTCCCCGCTGACAATTTACCACATCATTGATCACAACAGCCCCTTCTTCCACATGGCGGCAGAAACCCTCCCCCAACAGGACTTTGAATTAGTGGTGTTTTTAGACGGCACAGTGGAATCCACCAGTGCTACCTGCCAGGTCCGGACATCCTATGTCCCAGAGGAGGTGCTTTGGGGCTACCGTTTCCTTCCCATAGTGTCCAAGACCAAAGAGGGGAAATACCGAGTGGATTTCCATAACTTCAGCAAGACAGTGGAAGTGGAGACCCCTCACTGTGCCATGTGCCTTTATAATGAGAAAGACACGAGAGCTAGGATCAAGAGAGGCTATGACAATCCCAACTTTATCTTGTCAGAAGTCAATGAAACAGACGACACCAAGATGTAGCAGTGGTTTTCAACCTGCGTAAAACTAGATCTTTAGAGTAGCTAGTGACCAAAAGTATTATGAAGCAATCAACCATTTAGGGGTAAGAAAGTAGGATGAAAGTCTTCAAATTCTACCAGCATGATGACCCCTGAACCCTATAAATGTGATCCTACAAGACTTGTGGCTCCCAAGGCTACTGGATTGGAACATGCAACGCATTTATGTGAAACTGGCTTATGGAAGCCATGGACACTCACTTTGACCATGACTAGGATTGTTTGAGATCATGTAGTATTGGTGGGAATGGAAAAAAAAATCATTAAAAGTTTCATGGACGGGTCAGATAAGATAGGTATTGAAGTTTCCTTGAAGTAGTTCTGAACATTGGGTAGGATCAGGGCGTGCTATATTCTCCATTTGACTCTATTGACAAGAAAGACATCACTCTTATTTTAACCTTGACTTCTCTCAATGGGAAAATTGCCTCCTGCACTGGGGGAGATGAACTACCTGATCACAAGAGAAAACTGCTACACAAAGCACAACTTGAGACTCTAACCTTTCTGAGCCCTGGTCTTTGGTGGCTTTGTCTTAGTCTGTAACATGGGTGTTTCAGGAGGGGCAAGGCACAAGCCAGGGACTCTGCCCCTCCCCCTACCTGAGATGGAGAGGAGCACTCAGGAGCAGCACCTGCTTTATGATAGCCAGGTGCTGTGACCCCTGCTGGGCTTTGGCCCAAATGATCTCATGTGGAACATTTAGACAGAGGCTACATCCGCATTCTAGAACGTTGATGAACACTTTCCTGCAAGCCAGAATGCTTGAGTTGAGAGTGGAGGCAATGCCTCTTCAATCTGTTATGGATGGTTCAGGAGTTACACATCTGTTAAAAGAGCATTTCTTGCCCTTCCAAGATGGCAATGAGGACTTTGAAGGTGCAATGTCAGTCTGAGAAAAAAATGTTTCTGAGAAAAAAAAATCCCTTGTGTTCTCTCCCCAGTGTTTGTCCAGAAATGCAATTTCTGAAAGAGAAATGGGAAAGAGCAAGGACCTGGATGTGGTCTCACTGTCAGGATATCTCTGGGTCTTCCTTTCTCTGACAACCCACGCCACATCTTCCTAAAAGGCATCAATTTAATGTAAAGATTGCTCTTTGGGGAAGGTTTTACTGTGAATGTCTTGTTTGGTTCCCCCCCTTGCCTTATTTTGTATGTATCATGGGAAAAAAATGGTACTGAAAGCTGCTTGAGAATCAAAATGTTTTTAGTGGATCGATTAACATTAAATTTCTGAAACTGTGCATACCCTTTCCAAAAGCGTCAGTCATTGTGCATCAACAGCAATGGACAACTGGGCATAATCCTCTTGCTGATGGGGGGTCTTTCTTCTGGATGGGGCAGGGGTTGAGAAGGTGGAAACTAGGACATGTCTGCTGTTTTGACTGCCCAGGAGGAAATGACCTCAGCGGCGGGCGGACACGCCCCTTCCTGTACACCCCCATGAAATCTCTCCAGGGTGAGTCTGGGTATATCCAGTGGCAGCAACCAGCCGTTGTCTGTAGGATTGAGCTTGTTTTCTTGGGCCTGGGAGCTGAGTTTGCATATCTGCACACACGCTGGTAGTTCTGATCATGACCACTTGGAAGGCTGATGGGTTTAGGGTTACAGACTCTGTTAGCTGCTTTAACAATGGGCACAACCGGCTCCATGGGAGATTGCTCTGTAAGGGCTTTGGCACCATAATTTAATTTGCTGACAAAGCTAAAAAAAATCAGGTTTTTCAAACTTGAGGGATCTGGAATTCCTTGCTGGCCTATTGTCCTGAGGTCTGATGAGTACATAGCTCTTTATGGACTGAGGGGAGATAGATGCATTGACTCAAGTCATTCATGTCACCCCACACTCCTTTTGGTCTGTTCTTTCTCTGTGCAACTCCTTTTGGTTGGCAGTGTGCTTGCGGATTGCTGGAAGTGGAATACTCATACACAATTCATGCCCCTTGATTGTGAAGAGAGCAGAGTCACTGGAAACCTTCTGATTGTTATTTATGTCTGAGTTATTTAGTGGAAGTTTGCTTCCAAATATTCCTTTATTAGGATCAAGGCACTCTTGTCCTTGGGGTCTCCATTTTAAAGCAAATTCTCACTGAACTTCTAGCAACCATTAACATGCATCAAGCAAAGCTTCCAGGAAATGGGGCTTGGGATAGGTAACTGGATATTCTATGGGGTGGCTGGACCACAAAAGTGGCCTTAGAATCCCAAGCCTTTGGTGAGGAGGGGATGGCAGAACAGGACTCAGTGATAAGAAAGCGGATAAGAGACAGAGCCCCCAAAAGCCAGCTTGCCTGTGGGTTAAGGTTATTAAAGGCAGGCTCATCCCAAGGTGGGAACATTCTCCCAGCAGCATCTGACTATGTAGGTACTGCTGTTGCTACAGGCAGGCCATACTATCATGTTGACTGATTGTTCCATTTTCAAAGCAATTAGATATTTCTTATTCCCCTTTAGAAAAAGATCTTCTGATGATGGGTTATTATATTCATAATTTTCCCTGGTACTGATTCCTTTTGAACTGCTTAATTTCTTTCTGTTGCTATGGAGATTTTGACTTGGTTTAACTGTCCTGGACTTAGGTTGGCTTAAGCTCCAGTGGTAGAATTAAGATCTGGGAGGTGGTCATTAATAGAAGAGGCTCACTGCCTTCAAATCATTGCATCCTCAGGGGACAAAGGGTAGAAGGGAGAGGACCTCTCTCAGTGGCCAGCTCCAAGGAGCGTGGTGACGAGAGGGGCCATGTCCATCGCTGTGCACTTTCCTTGGACATGTGTCACTGAATGGGAGCTGGGTCCTCAAGGGGCTCACACCCGGGGCCAGAACACAGGTTACAGAAACCTCTGGTGGCAAGAATGCAAATGAGGGCCCGCCTCAGTCCTGGGCCGTTGTTGTCTGCCATTACAGGAAGTGTGTGTCAATCAAAGCATGACCAGGGAGATAGAGCACTTTATTTTGGAAGCCAGAAGTTTGAGAACAATGACTGGAATTTCCTTTCTGTCCAGCAAGGGCTGTTTGTCACTGTGGAGATAAAAGTCCAGGGGTAGGGAATAAAGGTTATCGGGAACTCTGCGAGGCAGCAGAGCCGTGGGGGGCGCAGCGGGAGGAGGGGGTACAGAGGAAATCTATTTCAATGCCTGTCATTAAGTTTCCATTAAAAGAACATTCAGTTAGGAATTCAAAAATAATTTAATCTCCCCAACCAGATGCACCCAGCTGGACTCCTTGGAGCTGAGCCCTGCTGGGAGGGAGATTCAGCCACCACGGTGGGGTGGAGGCTGCTGGGTCCCCCTCCACCCAGCACGTCCTTGAGGGCGCTGATGTTCTAGAAGACTTGAGTATGGGTCAGGCAAGTGGGAAACCCCAAGACTTGCGCTGGAAAGAAGAAACTCAGTAGATGGGCTGCTTACTAGGTTTTTTGCATGTCCTGGGCTCTGTTGTAGGCCTTTTCTATGTATGGCCTCATTTAACATTTTTAAAAAATATTTATTTATTTGAAAGGTAGAGTTACAGAGAGCAAAAGCAGAAAGAGAGAGAGAGAGAGAGAGAGAGAGAGAGAGAGAGAGAGAGAGGTCTTCCATGCACTGGTTCACTCCCTAGATGGCCGCAATGGCAGGAGCTGTGCCGATCCAAAGCCAGCAGCCAGGAGCTTCTTTCAGGTCTCCCACGTGGGTGCAGATGGTCCTTGGGCCATCTTCTCCTGCTTTCCTAGGTCATAGCAGGGAGCTGGTTCAGAAGTGGAGCAGTTGGAACTCGAACCCACACCCATATGGGATGCCAGTACCATAGGCGGCGGCTTTACCCGCTACACCACAGCACCGGCCTCAGACCTCATTTAACTTTTCCCAGCAATCCTATGACGTCAGTGCTAGTGCCACACTTACTCTTCAGCTGAGGCAACGAAGTTGAGAGATGGTCCACAGTCTGGCTAGTAAATGGCAGGGCTGTGACTCAAACCCAGCTCAGTCAGCCTTGAGAGCCCCCAAGTTTAAAATCATGGAAGTCTACATCCAAAATGGTCACCCTCTGAGAGGACCCCAGAGGCCACCAGACTCACCTGGAACCCATGGACGGCTGGCACATACTCTTGGCCCCGACTCACACTTTGGGAGACATTGCTCATGGCTTAGCATGGGGCAGAACCCTTGGCCAGGGCTGACTAAGCATTGCTGGGGGTGGGTTTTTGGCATAGAGACTAAGACACTGTTTGGGATGCCCACACTCGGTATCTGAGTGCCTGGGTTCAAGTCCTGGTTCCACATCTGAATCCAGCTTCCTGCTAATGCACACTCTGGGAGGTAGTGGGTGATGGCTAAGCACTTCTGTTCCTTCCACCCATATGGGAAGCCTGAGTTGAGTTCCAGGCTCCTGGCTTTGGCTATTGCATTTGGGGACTGAACCAGTAGATGGGAGATCTCTCTCTGTCTCTTTAAGTACCTCTGGACTTCTTCACTCTGGAGTAGGGCAGTGTATTCCCAGAGGCTCTGGATAATCTGCCTGGTGGGACTCTGGAAGTACCTTGAACTTCCTAGAGATACGCTTAGTGTGTTGATGTAAAATATCCTCCTAAGACACGTGTTGTATATGAGGCTATATGTATCATATCATATACGAGGGTACTTAAAAAGTTAGTGGGAAATAGAATTAAAAGATAAGTTGTCAGCACTGTGGCACAGCAGGGTAAAGCCACTGCCTGCAGTGCCAGTAGCACGTACAGGCACCTGTTTGAGTCCCAGTTGTTCCATTTTGGATCCAGCTCCCTGCTAATGGTCTGAGAAAAGCAGTGGAATATGGTTTGAGTCCTTGGGTCCCTCCTTCCCACATGGAAGACTTGGTTGGAGTTCTGGCTCCTGGCTTTGGTCTGGCCCGGCCCCTGCTGTTGCAGCCATTTGGGAAGGGAACCAATGGATGGAACACCTCTCTGTCTCTCCCTTTCTCTATGTAATTCTGCCTTTCAAATAAATAAATACATAAATCTGTAGGAAATATATACAGCCTAAAAATAAAAATTTTTTTTGAAATACAGGTATGATGGGGAGTCTTCAAAAGGTCCATGAAAAATGTGTATTAGGTACTAAATACATGCGTTAATCAAACACGGACAAGTTTTTAAGATGTGTGCTATGGGAAAAACTATGCATGGGTTTCGAAATTCTTTTGCACCAAAATGAACTTATCTTTCTCATTTTTAAAAGATTGATTTATGTATTTGAAAGGCAGAGTTACAGAGAGGCACAGAGAGAGAGAGAGAGAGAGAATCTTCCACCTGCTGGTTCTATCCCCAAACAGTGGCAATGGCTGGAGCTGCGCCTATCTGAAGCCAGGAGCCAGGAGCTTCTTCCAGGTCTCCCACGTGGCTGCAGGGGCCCAAGGACTTGGGCCATCCTCCACTGTTCTCACAGGCCATAGCAGAGAGCTGGATCAGAAGTGGAGCATCCGGGACTTGAACCAGAGCCCATATGGGATTCTGGCACTGCAGGCAGTGGCTTTACCCACTACGCCACAGTGCTGGCCCCGAACTTATCTTTCAATTACATTTTTCCGTGAACTTTTTGAGCTATCTTCACATGTGTGTGTATGTGCAATATTCTCCCAGTAAACACACACTAAATACACAGTCACTAATTATATGCAGTTAAATAGTTTAATACAAAGATGTGTATCATATGGACACATGTGTAGATGTAACCACAATCATTACCTTTCTGCACAAGAGCAGGATTCAGCACAGCCTTTGGATTGAGCAGGTGTGGAAAGCCCAGGAAAGTCTGACGCAGGAGTAGGTCACTGAGCACTTGGAGAGCTGGAGCGCTGTGTGAGCGAGCGAGGAAGAATGCACGCCACCAAGTCCTTTTGTGTGAAATGGAGCCCGGATTCTAGCTGAGAGGTCAGATAAGTGCACCACTACAGTGAACATGGCAAAGAGACCTGTGTCAGCATTGCTGTGGTGGTGGCGCTTGTACCCAAACCACAGGAGAACACACAAACAGTGCCGCAGGGGAGTTCGCCACCGGATGTGCACAAAGAACCTACGAAGCCAGTCTTTGGAACAACAGCAGATTTCATTCTCATGGTCCCCCAGCATAGCACCAGGAGGCACAGCTCAAATGTGGCTCCTCACCAGGGATCCGAGGAAGGCATGTAGAAGGCACATGATGTATTTTATATCTCTCTGAGGAAGGGGCAGCTACCATTCCTGTTTTGAGAAATGAGGAAGCAGAGCCTCAGATCCCTCCCCCGCCCCCAGAAAGCAGGGCCTGTGTTCTCTACTGCATTCTGAGCAGCCACACAACTGCTCACACGGACAATTTGAATGAATGAATGAATGAATGAATGAATGCCTGGCTGAAGGTCTGTCTGGTGTACAGTGGATTTGAACACAGGGATGCACCTGTGCATTGAAATGTGGACCAAGTGACATCATTCACAAGCTGAGGGGCCTAGACAAATGATTTTGCTGAGCCTTAGTCTCCCTATTGTCAAGGGGAGCACAGATGCATGGATCCCTCTGCAGAGGCAAAGAGCTGTGTTCCTGCAGCTGCCAGGGGCGTGGATCTGCATGGCAGGTCCTGTGGCGCTGTTACTTCCAGGGAGAAGGAAGCAGAGCACCCCTGGGGGCTGTGATGGAGCAGAGGGGGCCTAGGGGTGACCGCCCACTCCCCAGAGGCCCATCTGAGATGGGGTGGGCTATGAGTTGGGGAAACTGGAGCGGAATCCTGGTGCTTTGGACTTCATTTCAGCTCAACAATCGCTCAGTTTGGTCTGAGCATGAGCCAGGCACTGGGGCCGCAAAAATGAGAAAGCAGGGGTCCCGCCCAATGTGCCAAGGGATTCAGGGGCTTCTGCCAGCCTCATGGGACAGAGCTACCCTGGAGAGCTGCTGATTGCGCAGAAAGTCTTTTTGTTTTTGCCTTATGCAACATACTCGTGACAGTTTCCAAAACATGATATTGACCTTAACATTAGCAATAATAAGACTACTTGTCTTTAATTGATTTTTTTCTCATTTTTTTATTTGAAAAATAGAGAGAGACAGAGATATCCCATCTGCCGATTCTCTCCCCAAATGCCCACAATAGCCAGGGCTGGACCAGGCCAAAACCAGGAGCCTGGAACTCAATTCCAGTTTCCCGTGTGGGTGGCAGGGATCCAACTACTTGGACCATCATCTGCTGCCTCACAGGGTGTACATTAGTGGGCAGCTGGAATCCAGAGGAGAGCGGGGGCTCGAACCCAGGAGCTCCAATAAGGGCTGAGGGGTCCTAAGTGGTGCATTAGCCACTGTGCCAAATGCCTGACTCACCACTGACTGCAGTTTTAAAATTGATTAGGCTTAAAAGAAAAAAAACATCACTACAATCTATTCTGCTAAGGATGTAATTGAACAAACTGTTTTTTTTTTAATTAATTTATTTATTTGAAAGGTAGAGTTACAGAGAGAGGGAGGGGGAAAGAGTGAGAGAGAAAGAGGGAGGGAGGGAGGAGAGAGAGAGAGAGAGAGAGAGAGAGAGAGAGAGAGAGAGAGAGTGAGACTCTTTTATTCGCTGGTTCTCTCCTCAAATGGCTGCAACAGCGAGGCCAGGTTGAAGCCAGGAGCCAGGAGCTCCATCCAGGTCTCCCACATGGGGGCAGGGGCACAAGCCCTTGGGCCATCTTCTGCTGCTTTCCCAGGTGCATTAGTAGGGAGCTGGATTGGAAGTAGAGCAGCCAGGACCAGTGTCACAAGTGGCAGTTTAACCCTCTGTACCACAACGCCAGCCCCACACTGTTCTAAAATCACTTGAGATAGTTCTTTCCTCTTTGTGGTCATTTGTTTCAATTTATTTTCAGTTTTCATTTGTTTCAGTTTATTTCCACTAGTTAGAACTTGCTTAGTGTCCTCTTCTTTTTTTTTTTAAAGTTGTCTTCTTGTATTAATCATGCAAATAACTTATATAACTTCAAAATCACAGAAGAGGATTTAGAAAACTCACTTTCATCCCTGTGCCTTCCCCTTCTGGAAATGTAGCCATGCTCATAAGTTTATCCTTTTGCTGTTTTTCTTTCTTTCTTTCTTTCTTTCTTTCTTTCTTTCTTTCTTTCTTTCTTTCTTTCTTTCTTTCTTTCTTTCTTTTTTTTTAGTTAGACAGTGTGAGAGAGAGAGAGACAGAGAGAAGGGTCTTCCTTTTTCCGCTGGTTCACCCTCAAATGGCCGCTACAGCCTGCGTGCTGCACGGATCCGAAGCCAGGAGCCAGGTGCTTCCTCCTGGTCTCCCATGCAGGTGCAGGGCCCAAGCACTTGGGCCATCCTCCTCTGCCTTCCTGGGCCACAGCAGAGAGCTGGACTGGAAGAGGAGCAACCAGGACAGAATCCAGCACCCCAACCGGGGCTAGAACCCGGTGTGCTGGCGCTGCAAGGCGGAGGATTAGCCTAGTGAGCCATGGCACCAACCCCTGTGGCTGTTTTTCAAAAACATAAGCAATGCCTGTGAACGTACCATTCCTGCTCCTGTGGAGTAGGCAGCATTCTAGAAGCACCGCTCTGCAGTATTTCTTCCTCCACCTAACACTACAGCCTGCAGATCACGGTGCAGGGATAACGACTGAGAGTGCAAGTGACACCTTGACAGTAGGCACTCCGTTTTAGGGCGCCCAAAACTCCATCTTGAGAAAGCACCGTGAGACTCTAGTCTGAAACTATGATCTAAAACTCCGACAATAACAGTCCCCTGCATCCAACTCCGCAGAACATAGAAACTCCCTGGCATGGTCCTCCAGCTTAAAACAGATGGGCTGCACCTGGATTAATGTTACGATTGTAATTTGTCTATGTCCCACATAAGATTTGGGTCGATACCCGGACTAACGTCAAGATTATAATTGGTACTGTGATGATTCTAATTGGTATTGTTAAGATTCTAACAGGTATTGTCAAGATTGTAGTTGATACAGGTTTCACATAGGCCTTAGGTCAGCTTGATTTGAGCAACCACGTATTCCCCCTCCCCTCCCTGTGGTTTTGCCTTTATAAACCCTGTTGCTTTGAGCTTCAGGTGGACAGTTCTTTAGGGCATGAGTCCACCCTCAACTGCTGGCAGTAAAGGACTCCAAAATTTATCAGTGAGTGGCACTCCTCTCTTAGCACTTGCTCAGGCACAACCAGAGGGCCAGCGTCTGGGGGATCCAGGCCTCCTTTGCCCCCACAGGTGGTTCTGCAGAAGTTGCTGGGATCTGCTCCCGAGCCGCTGTCCGGCCATCTCCAGCCTGGGCGATTGGGCCTGTGCCTGTTTGGCATTCCTGGGCGCCTGCAGGGAACCAGGAGCCCAGTGTGGGGAGATAATCTGCCCAGACTCTTCAAGGGGTCCTCCAGAGAAGCCTCCCACCCAGCACACGGGTTGGGGGCGTGGCTGGGGAGAGGCAGCCTCTGTTCCCAGGGAATTCTGGGTAAACATCCTCTGCTTGGGGTTTTGGGTCAAAGCCCAACACTGCGTGCAAAATGTCACACACAAGCACATTTGAAATAAGGAATTAGTGAAAGCGCTTAAGTGCCACAATTGAAATAAGAAAAAGTGGCGAGGTAGCAGGAAAACTATGGCTAATAATTAAATGAATATTTCAATGTGGCTCCCACAGAAGATTTTAAAAACTCCCAACACTGGGGCAGGCATTGTGGCATAGTCAGTTAAGCTGCTGCCTGCAGTGCCAGCATCCCCTGTGGGCGCCGGTTCGTGTCCTAGCTAGAAGCTCCTGGCTCCTGGCTTCGGATCCTCCCGGCTCCAGCCCCGAGGCCATTTGGGGAGTGAACCAGTGCATGGAAGACTGATCTCTCTCTCTCTCTCTCTCTCTCTCTCTCTCTCTCTCTCTCTCTCTCTCCCTCTCTCCGTAGCTCTTTCAAATATATAAAATAAATATTTAAATAAAAAGGAGAGCTCTCAGCACATGACATGATATACGTGTAGGACTGAGGTGATGAGGTGATGAACAGATCAATTACCCTGATCTGATCCTTATGTACTGTGGACAGGCACTGAAATGCTATCCTGTATGCCACCAATATGTCCAATTATTCCATGTCAGTTAAAAAGTAATTTTTCCAAAAATATTTTATTTATCTATTTGAAAGAGTTACAGAAAGATGGAGGGAGATAGACAGGGAGAGATCTTCCATCTGCTGGTTCACTCCCCAGATGGCTGCAGTGGCCAAGGCTGGGCCAGGCCGAAGCCAGGAGCCAGGAGCTTCACCCAGATCAGGGGCCCAAACACTTGGGCCGTCTTCCACTGCTTTCCCAGGCCATAGCAGGGAGCTGGATAGGAAGTGGGTCAGCCAGGACTTGAACCGGCGCCCATATGGGATGCCGGCATTTCAGAGGGTGGCTTCTACCTGCTATACCACAACACTGCCTGCCCCCTAAATGATTTTTATTTAAAGCTTAAAACAGACATGCCAAGGGAGAAGCAAACAGGGGGCAGATTTCTTGGAGGAAATGGCAGCTGACCTGAAATTAGTGGGAGGTTTAGACTTGAAACAGGACGGAAAGGCAGAGTGGCAGGTGACCCAGTGGGTCCACGTCCAGGCTAAGCAGACAACAGCTGTGCAGGTCTGCTGGGTTCTGGAAAGAGACGTGAAGGTTCCTGTGCCCTCAGTGTGGGCTGGAGTTGGACGTTTGCTGTCATTCGCACCTGAGCGCGAGTCCTGGCTCACTCAGTCAATTGTCGCAGGTTTTGAAAGGGCGACCACAGGGCTATGCGGGTATTTTAGGAGCACACCTCTGGTCTTGGCGAGCCGGATAGCTGGGAGAAGAGAAGCAGAGAAGCTTGGAAAGTGTGGTGGCCGTTCGCATCATTCAGGAGGGGAACCTGAGCAGGTGACTGGCCCAGCTCGAGTGGCTAGGGGGTGGGGAGGCAGGAGCCAGAGGCACAGCTTCTATCTCCCAGGTAGTCAGCACTCTCTCCTGGGGTGCTTCTGCCCTTCCTGGGGACACCCACAAACTTCATGCATGGGCTCACTGTTCCTGGAGGAAAGGCTACTTAGAAGGTGGCAGCCTAGACGAGGGCAGGTGAGTCTGTGAACTGTTTCCGGGGTGGGGGTGGGGTGCAGAGGCCACGTGCACGCACGTGCCCCCAAGGAAGCTGGGAGGCCCTCCCCACCATCCGGGAGCGCAGCTGTCCGGACGGCCCCCTGCCTTCCCCGCATTGCTGCCCACGGCCAGACTCAAGCCGGGCCTGTGGACTTCGAAGATCACATCCTGATGAAGGCACGGAAGAAATGAAGACAGGAAGGCAGGACAAGCAGTGTGGGGTGCAGGGACTGCGAGGACAAGTGGACGTGGGGCAAAACCCGGCTTTCCCGTTCCCCGGCTGCACCATCTCCAGTAAGTTCTTAGCGTTTCCAAATCTTCATTTCCAGCTGTGAACAGCAGTGCCACCAATCTTAACAGGCACTGTGTGAAACAAGTCGATAGCACACCCAGCTCCATGTCTGACGCCGGCTTCCCATCACGGTAGTTCCGGGGCGGGTGCTGTGGGGCAGAGGGTTAAGCCAGCGCTTGTTAACTTTCAGTCCTAACTGCTCTGCTTCTTAGCCAGCTCCTGCTAATGCACCTGGGTGGTGGGTCCTAGTAAAAGGGTCCTGCCATCCCACGTGGGAGACCTGGCTCCTGGCTTCAGCCTGGCCCAGCCCCAGCTGTTGTGGGCATTTGGGAAGTGAACCAGCAGATGGAAGATACCTCTCTCTGCATTTCAAACAAAATGAGACTTTTTTTTCAATAGTAGTTTGAGAGACAATGATGAAGCTGAGGATTTTGGTGATGATGGCAAAGAGGAGGCAGGGTGGGTTCTGACCCGTGTGGTGGATCCTTCTCTGTGCCTAAATTCTATTCTCAGCTTTGATCTGAACCTGGGATGAAACAGCTCACCTTTCTCTCATCAGGCTGCACTGCAGATGCACAGACACACACACACACACACACACATACACTGAGCTCAGTGGGGAAGAGACCCTAGGCAAAGCCTGATGCAGCAGTCACTTGACAGGTAGAGAAGCCGCGGTCCCCAGCAGCAGCGGTACCTTTCCCAGTGTGTCCTCATGGGCTTTGGCAAAGGCCTATTGCTGATCCACCCTGTGCTCCAGACACTGCGCCGGCTGTCCAGGAGGGCAGAGACAGGCAATACTATTCAACTAACCAGAGGGGAAGGCAAAGGGGGGGGAGTCTATCCAGGGCAGTCACCGCAGGCAAGCCCTTACTCTGTTGGCGAGGTGTGCTTTTGGCCAGCAGGTGGCGCCATACACTTCCAGATCCCCGCAGCGAACCTGACCAACTTCAAGTTGTCCATCTCCCTTGGTTAAGAAGGATTAACCATACCCAGTAAGCCCTTTAACAGCCAGTATATTGCTTTGAATATTTAACAGACAGATGTGAAATATTTGGGTCCACTAATCATTGCTGGTTTGGTAAAATGACTGTGAAAGACTTTAAAAAACTGAACTATGTGTATAAAGTTAATTGAAAATAGATCTTAGTAAAAAACAAGAATGGGAATAGGAGAGGGGAGAGGAAGAAGGCTGGGAGTGTGGGGGAGAGGGAGGCAGGATGAGAATCGCTATATTACTACATTTGTTTATATAAAATGCATTAAGTTTGTACACCTTAAATAAAAGATTTCTAGGTTAAAATAAACTGAATTTTGATATAAATATAGAAGTCTGTAATTTGACACTAGAGTAACTGAAGACAAAGTTGTTTCCATGTATTAGGGTTCTATGAGATTCCACATTTTAAAAAACACTTCCCCTACTAGGAAACTAAAATACTATTTTTTAAAATTTATTTTTTTATTTTTATTTGAGGGGCAAAGAGAAAGACAGAGATCCACCATCTGCTGGTTTGTTCCTCAAATTCTCACAATGGCCAGGACTGGGTCTGGGCCAAAGCTGGGGTGGGAACTCCACCCGGGCCTCCCACACGGTGGCAGGGACCCAACTACTTGAGCCATCATCTGTTGCTTCCCAAATGCATTAGCAGGGAGCTGGAGTCAGGAGCCAGAGGTGGGTATCCAGCCCAGGCACTCTCATATGGGATGCGAGGGTCTTAACTGAGATCTTAACCACCGGTCAACTGCCTCACCCTGAAGTAGTATTATCCCCATCTTATAGGCTAGAAGACTGAGGCCCAGTACATGGATGGTTGGGGCAGAGCTGGAACTTATCTACGTACTAAACACTTCTCAGAGTTTATTATGGGCTAGCACTGTAGTAAGTGCTTCACAAATATTTATTCCTTCAATCCTCATAACAACTTGAAGAGGCAGAACCAGCACTGGTGCAAGCCCAGGGCAGAACCCATGGACTCTCCTCCCTACCAGGACACTCCTGCCTCCTAGAGACCCAAGTTCAAATCCTGACTTTTCCAGTTGCTCCCATACGAACTTGGCAAGTCCTTTAAGCTCCCTGAGTTGTGACCTTTTCTTTGTCAGATGAAAATGAGACCAGCCATGCACCGTTGTTGAGATGAATAACCAGGAAAACATACAAGAAAACACTGCTAATCACAAAGCAAGATTCTGTGTGAAGGGATTATGTTGCCCACAGGCACGCAGTAGTTTAATTCACAGGGAGATGTACACAAGGATGTTTGCTCCAGGATTAGCTGTGGTGATGAAAACCCTAAGCGGACCACAACAGGGAAATGAGCTGCTGCAGTGTGGACCATCAGAGGCTGAGACACTGAGCCACTTTATGCAAATCTCTGGGCCTGGAGCAAAGTCCTGGAGATGGGTAAGGAAGCAACATGTACCAGGATCCTCCATACTCGCAGCTGCTGCCAGGAATACAGCTGTCCAAGGCGGGACTCGGTGCAAGGGACCCTTCCCTAGTCTGGGACACAAAACAGCTGCGGAAAAGACATCCTAGGGAGGGAACAGGAGACCTGGGCAGAGAAGGCTGGGTCCACAGCCCAGGCTGTGAGAGCACCACACAGCCAACTCAGATCCAACCGCGTGGAACAATTTCAGACGGTGCCTTCAGAATGTCACACAGCAGCAGTGTGAACCAAAACTTATAAGGACTTTCTAACTCACAAATTTTTAAAAATTTGCTTGGGATATTTTTCAAAAGGTGCAATTTTGTTGCACCTGCATGTGTGTATCTCCATACAAGAGGGGCTTCAGAAAATTCACAGCAAATGTGTACTATGAAAAAACTGTGCATGGATTTTAAAATATTTGGCAGCAAAATAAAATAAATGTATTGTTTAATTACATCTTCCATGGACTTTTTGAATTGTCTTTGCATGTAGACACACAGGAAGACCCAGAAGTAACCACAGAGGCATTCATTCATTCATCCATCCATCACCTGTGTTCTGAGCGCCTACTGCTCTGGGGATTGCTAAAGCCAGCAGAACACAGGTAGGAAAAGACAGACAAGGCCCCCACCTTCATGCATGGACCTCCTAGAGGGGCGGGACAGAAAATAAGCCACCACAGGACAGGGGCCTACAATTAGGATCATTCCAAATGGTGATAGAGGCCACAAAGAAAATGTCAAAAGGGGGATAAGGTAGAGAGGAATGGGGAGGGAGATGGGGGGCTCTGCACAGCGTGGCCCCTGACACCCGAGCAGCAAGAAGGAGGTAGCTAAGGAAGATTTGTAGAGTGTTCCAGGCTGGTGACGCTCAGCCTTGGCACATGCTGTCCTGGGGGTGCTTACCAGCCCCCGGCTCCCTGGTTCTGGTTTCTCTGTGTGAAGGCTGGGGACTGGGGTCTTGTGAATGACTTTTGTGAGCTCTCCTGGCCGCTCATGTCCAGCGAGCCTGGGAGCCAGTGGTGTTAGGGGCAGTCGCTGCCTGGAGTCAGTGACCACCCCAGCAGCTTTGGAGGGTGGCGGCGTTGTCATTTTCTAAAAGTTCTGTGTTTTACAGGTGTTCTGTCCTGGCTGTCAATTGCTATGCCAGAACTTTTAACAACAGAGAATTGAGAGACAGCTCCCTGGGGCAGCCAGGGGTCTAGATTAAGACCTAGGCCCACACTAGATCTAGGAAATCTGAATTTCAGCCTCTCTGAACTCAGAAATAGCGGTGCAGTCCTAGACAGATCAAGTTTCCTCCCTGGGTCTAAAATGAGTGTGTGGAGGAGGAGCCCCAGGCAGCCTAGGTAATTAGCAACCGGACTCCACGCAAGGGATCGTCGACAAATGACAGCCTTCTCTAAACGTGCAGAGTTAGGGAGGATCTTATCTCCTGTTTCTTAACCAATTTTCAGGTGAACTCAGTGTCTGTGGTTTTCTTAGGCAGGTGCTGAACAGAACACAGAAAGGTGAATCCTATGGCCAGCGCTGTGTTGTAGCAGGGTAAAGTCACTGCCTGCTTCACCAGCATCCCATATGGGCACGGGTCTGTGTCCTGGCTGCTCCACTTCTGCCCCAGCTCCCTGCTAATGCACCTGGGAAGGCAGCGGAAGATGGGCCAAGTGCTTGGGACCCTGCATCCACGTGGGAGACTGGATGAAACTCCTGGCTCCTGGCTTCGGCCTGGCCCAGCCACTTGGGGAGTGAACCAGCAAATGGAGGATCTCTCTCTCTCTCTCTCTCTCTCTCTCGCTCTCGCTCTCGCTCTCGCTCTCGCTCTCACTCTCCCTTTCTCTCTCTCTGTAAATAAATCTTAACAATGGTGACTCCCACCCATCTCTTTGTTCCAATCCTCCCCAAGGGACTCTGTTCTGCTTCTCACACCATCACAACACTGCCAGTGTCGCCTAGGCCCTGGTTCCCACCAACCAAAACCAGCTGCACGAATGCTGTGGATTTGGCCTCTGGGTTTGCCACCATTCTACCCAGATCTCGCAGAAGCATTCTCTGGCCTCCTCTATTCTTCCCTCACCAGTGCACAAGCCCAGGACAGGCATTGCTATCCCTCTGTTACTCAGATGCTAGGGATCTCAAGGGGAAGACAGACATGGTGATACTGCTCTGGTCTTGGTCAAAGCAGAGCCATCCATGGATGACTTGGTCATGATGTCTGCAGAACAAGGGGATGGCGACTAACTAGGAAGCCATGGGGTGCAGCGTAGCAGAGCATTAAGCCCCCTCCTCTCCTGCCTCTGTCCCTAAAGAGCTACGCTACTCCATGGTTGTGGGTCTCTGAGGAGGGGCAGCAGGTGCATATGAGCTCGTGGGCTTTTTTCCCAGCTCTGCAGTCTGAGTTGTCACACTGGCAGCCTGACATGGCTCCTGGTGCAAGTTTTTGTACTCTGGAAATCAGCCAGTACTACCAATCCAGGCTGCCACATCGACCCTACCCAGCGTGCCCCCACCAACCGAGGGTGTCTGTCGAGCCCAGTGGTGTCCAGGGCCACGGGAGAGTTTGAGGTGTTTTAGGGAATTCCAGAGGCCAGTGCCCAGCTACACTAACAAGTGGTGATCATTTCTAGTTCTAAAAATACCTGCCTGTGGTTGCCACCACCCGATGTGTGCACAGATTGGTGACAGGGGGTGCAAACAGCAGTGATCAGCTACAGAGCCCTCTCTTCCTTGCTAGTCTGGGCTCTTCTTTGCCAAGCGAGCGGCTGAGCCTGCTAACCCGGTCTCCACCTCTGCCTCTCCCGGGAGCTTCATCCTGGGATTGGAGAGCCCTGTGATGAGGCTGTGGGAGGAGACTGAGGCAATGTGGCTAGGTTTTCCCTCTGTAACAGGCTTTCCAGGGGGAAGGCTGGAGAGAATACAGCATCAGGAGGTGCCTACTGGCGTCTTTCTCGGACTTGGGTTGCCCCAGGCTGCTGGAAGGTGGTCCGGGCTCTGCCTGCACAGAGATGCTAGGTCAACACCACGAGGGTCTTCTGCAGCCACACAGGAGGATGCCTGGGCTTGGGTGTGTGTGTGTGTGTGTGTGTGTGTGTGTGTGTGTGACTGTGATGGCAGAAGCACAGGGAAGCACCAGGTCTGCAGTGCGAGGGCTCCGTGGCTGTGGCGTCCCTTCTCCACCCCCCCCCTTGCCCGCTCGCCCCCGCCTCTGCCACCCTCCTCGCTCAGCTCTCTTGGGATCCAGACCAACAATGGCTCTCTCCATCTCTCTTCCTCCCGATCCCAGCTTCTCCTGTCTGCCTGCCAGCATCTCTCTGAAGTAGGCCTCTCTGTTCCCTCTCTCTGTCTTGTACCTGTTGCAGCCTCCGGCTTCTGCCCTGGGCACTGGACAGGAGGCCCCTACCCGGGTCCCTTCCATGGTAGAAGAAGGGAAAGCCCTCCGTTCTCTGCACAGATTCCGGCCGCCTGCCCACCCAGCAGCTGCTGTGGAGAAGTCAGCTTGAGAGACCAAGAGTGGACTTCTCAGAGCCTCATTGGGAGGAAGCCCCGGGGGGCCTGGGCAGAAGGCAGGGAGCGCACTGCGGGGTGGAATGGGCACCCCAGCGAGGGTCCACGTTGCAGCTTCCTCCTCCATCGACCCCCACACCCCACTCCACGTTGCTACCCTCTGTTCAAGAAAACCGCATTATTCCTGCTAGGTCCTCCCCGCACTGGAGAGGAACCCACTATCCAGCTGGGCTCCCGATCTCCGGATCAGACGGAGGCAAAGCGGGAGACACCCCCTGTCCCCGCGACCCTCACCGCCGCCGCCGCCGCCAGCACCCCAGGCTTCGCCCCCCCCCCCCCAGCCCCGACCCTCCTAGTGCGTGCCGGCGGCGGCGGCCGCGGGGCAGTGTCGGAGCCGGCTCCGGCCGTCTGCGCGCCGCGCTCCAAGGCAGCGGGGTGAATGGACGGCATCCAGCCCGGCCGGCAACTTGAAAATAAAAATAAAACAGAGGGAAAAGAAATAAATAATAAGGAGCGCGCCCGAAAGCCAAAGAAAATACAATTCCCAGCCCGGAGCAGGCTGCGAGCCTGCAGCCGGCCGCGGGCCGCGGGCTTTTGGCAGCGCCGCCAGCGAGGCCTTTGTGCCGCCCCCGCCGCCCCCCGCGCGTTTCTGTCCTAATTGAAGAAACACAATCCCGGGGTTGCGCCGCGCCGCGCCCCGGCCGCCGGGGCCCCCGAGGCCGCTGGCTGCCGCCGCCGCGGCCGCCCCCGCCCGCAACAGGGCCGGGCTTGTTCTTTGTGCGGGCAAATATTTATTTTGGTTCAAGTGGACCCCTTCCACAAAGCCCACCTGGTTGTAATCAATAACACCTATTTTCAGATAATCTGCCGCCCTCTAGGCAGAGCGCACGGAACTCACCCAAACAGAGACCTTTTCAAAGGCAAGTTTCAATGGGCTGGATTCACAGAGGGCTGGGGGAGGGAGCCGGGTGGGGTCGGGGCTGGGGGGGCCGCGACGAGGGCCTGGGTGGTCAGGCGCTGCCAGGTGGACCGCGCCTCCGCCCCGGGTTGGGGGCGGGGCTGCTGCCTGGGGTGGGGGGACCAGAGCCTTGCCCCAAAGCAAACGAATTCAGGGCCTTTCTGGGGTGAGCCAGATGTTGCAGCCGAGATCTGCTTTGGAAACCCCAGAGCAGCGTCCTGTGCCCCTCTGAGAGCGTGTGCTGGCAGATGGGGGGTAGGGGGTAGGCAGCGCACCTGACCCTGAGACCCCGCCCTTCTGCGGAACATCGCCCAGTGGCCATCTCCCAAGCTGCCCCTTCCAGACTGAGCACCTGCGGTTGAGGGCATTGAGGGAGAGGCTGGGAGGAGGCCTGGAAGGAAGCAGGATTCCTGGAGGAAGGATGGAGAGCAAACAAGTGCTGGTAGCTGGAGCTCGGGATGCCGCCATGGGCCATTGCACGTGTGGCGCCTTTCTGACAGTGGGGATGGCCCGGGCTGGCCAGCTAGGGTGCTGGCTATGCTCACAGCCCCATCCGGCGGTGGGGAAGCCCCCGGGCCCCGAAAAGCCAATCCGTAGATTTCATATAAAGCCTGGGATGCTCAGAGAGACAATAGTTAGTCTGACAAGGGTGACTCACTAGGTTGGAACAGCAGATCTTTTCTTGGATATTTTAACTGGGGAGTATGGAGAGACCGAGGCAAGTGGTAGTGGAACAAATGACCAACGGCAAGGTGGCAGGTGGGGGTCTCAGTCATGAGAGGGTAGGAACACCTCCCTGGGACCCCACCCCGCCCCACCCCAGGCTCTCAAGAGGCTGTCTCTGTGAGACGTCCTTTCCCAGCTCCCTTGTTGCTCTGGGTGTGGCAGTAAGTGCCAGGAATGCAGGCAGCCTGAATGTGCACCTGCCCTTTACACCCCAAGAACCCAACCCCCTCCTCCTCATCCTTCTTCTTACAAAGACAGCGGGAGAGACAGAGAGGTCTTCTATCAGTTGCTTCAACTCCCCAAGTGGCCGCGACAGCCAGGGCTGAGCCAGGCAGAACCAGGAGCTTGGAGCTTCCTCTAGGTCTCCTATGCAAAGAATTCACCTTCTAGGAAGCCTTTGTAGATAATGGAGGGGTGTTCTTTTTTTATTTTTTTAAAATTTTTTTGACAGGCAGAGTGGACAGTGAGAGAGAAAGACAGAGAGAAAGGTCTTCCTTTTCCATGGGTTCACCCTCCAATGGCCACTGCAGCCAGCACACCGCGCTGATCTGATGGCAGGAGCCAGGTGCTTCTCCTGGTCTCCCATGGGGTGCAGGGCCCAAGCACTTGGCCCATCCTCCACTGCACTCCCGGGCCACAGCAGAGAGCTGGCCTGGAAGAGGGGCAACCGGGACAGAATCCGGCATCCCGACCAGGACCAGAACTTGGTATGACGGCGCCGCAGGCAGAGGATTAGCCTATTGAGCCATGGCACCGGCCAGTGTTCTTTTTTTAAAAAAAAGATTTATTTATTTATTTGAAAGGCAGAGTTACAGAGAGGCAGAGAGAGAGAGGGAGAGAGAGAGAGAAATGTCTCCTATCTGCTGGTTCACTCCCCAGATGACCACAATGGCTGGAGCTGCGCCAAGCTGAAGCCAGGAGCCAGGATTTTCTTCTGGGTTTCCTATGTGGGTGCAGGGACCCAAGGACTGAGGCCATCTTCCACTACTTTCCCAAGCCATAGCAGAGAACTTAATCAGAAATGGAGCAGCCAGGACTCGAACCTGCACCCACATGGGATGCCGGCACTGTAGGCAGCAGCTTTACCTGCTATGCCACAGTGCCGGCCCCAAGAGGGGTGTTCTTTAACCGTCTGTGGCCCATTGGATGTAGATAGGGCAGACCAATGATTGGTGTGCAGTATGTGCAGTGGTGGCTAAAACCTCAGCAGGTGACAGTTGCTGGCATTTCCTTTTATTCCCAGGAAGGGTCTCCACGCTATCAGAAAAACAACTTCCCATCTCCTAAAGCTGTTTAATTTGTCCTTGGAGATGGCGAGAAAGAGGGGACAGGACTGATTTACTTGCCTTTGTGTGGGTTAGGCCAGCTAGGGCTGGATTTATGCCACTGCTCTCCATCAAGAATGTGCCTTTTTTTTCCTCTGATGAGATGCCTCCAGCATTGATGCTCAGCTCTGAGCTTGCTGAAAGATTAAATGTGGGCTCAGACAGCCCAGTGGGGGGCTGAGGGCCCAGGGAATATTGTGATAAGACAGGGGCCGAGAGACAGGAAGAAGGGTGGTGTGCTGGAATTTAGAATAATTGAATTTGCTGTGCAGCCAGCGGTTATGTCTTGGGTCATCCACTGGATCTTCGGTCGTAAATCCACCAGGATGAAGAAATTCCACGGTTGGGCCAATCTTTCCATTTTTCTCAGAGGCCGGGATGGTTGGGGAATAATGAGGGAATGGTCTTCACCCTGGAGAATACAGTAACTCCCAACAGGCTACATGTTTGCATTGAGGTCTTTAAACGTACGTCTGGGAACCCCAGTGTCAGTCCCCCATCTTTTCGTCTTGTATTTTTCTGCTGGGAAATCAGTAAGCTTGGCAGATGCTTTTCCATCTGCTCTGAATACCCAAAATACTGGAGCTGGAAGAGGGGCCATCCAGAGACCTGCTGGGAGTGACCAGGCCAGGGTCTGAATGCCAGTTTTCTCTTCATGGCCTTTGGGCCATTTCTAATGAACTCTCAACCGACTGAGTAACTGTTCTCTTAAATGCTTGAAATTTCTTGTAAAGTAAGACTTAACCTAAGTGCACTAGGTACACATGCTGTGCACGTGTGAGTGTTGTGGGGCTTTGGAGTTTTCTGGAAGCTCTACAGATGCTCAGGATATCCTTCCTGGAATTAGCCCGGCTTTCCCAGAGGGCAGGGGCTTGCATTGTCTAGCAATGCAAATCTCCTAAGACAGCCAGGCAGCTTAGAGGATGACTGTGTCTTTGACAATGTAGTTCACTGGAGAGATGGAAATTCTTGCTTTTCTCTCCTTCTCACTGTTTCCTCCCATGTACCCCCAAGCCTTCAGAACTTGGCTTTGAGCACAAATGACGAACCTAGGATTTGGTTGCTGGGTTGAAGGCATTTGAGGAATTGGGTCTGTTGGAGTTGTGTATCTTGGATTCTGATCAGGGGATCACTGAACTTTGTGATGGCTCAGTGTGAAAGGAACAGGCTGGGAGTCATCAGAAATACTCTTGTGAAGGCAGAGCTAAGATATAATCCATTCAGAAATTAATGGCAGGAGCTGGCGCTGTGGTGCAGTGGGTTCAGCTGCTGCCTGTGATGCTGGCATCCCATATGAGTGCTGGTTCGAGTCTTGGCTGCTCCACTTCTAGTCCAGCTCCTGGCTATTGTACCTGGGAAACAGCAGAACATGGTTTAAGTACTGGGGTCCCTGAAACCCACATGAGAAACCTGGATGGAGTTCCTAGTTGCTGGATTCAGCCTGGATCAGCTCCAGCCATTGCAGCCATTTGGGGAGTGAAAGAGCAGATGGAAGACCTCTCTCTCTCTCTCTCTCTCTCTCTCTCCCCCTCTGTGTGTATGTGTATGTGTGTGTGTGTGTATGTCACTCCATCAATATAACTTCCTTTCAAATAAATAATTAAATAAATCTCTTAAAAATTAATGGCAAGTTTCTATTTGTCCTCAATGATTAAGCGCCTATGGATAGTTTCCATACTTTAAAGTTCTCAGATGCATGGTGAAGCAGTGGGTTTCTGTTATGAGGTTTCTTTCTAAATGACAAGACTTTGAATTATGCAGAAAATGGCTAGATAAGTAGATGTTGCTGGAAAAGACAGAGAAAGAGCAAAGGAAGTGAAGCTGTCAAGGAAAGTTGAGGTGTCTGGAAAGTGTTGCTAAAATATATATGATGCCTGATGAAGCAGGTCTGAGAGCCAGGGGCTCTGCATAGTATAACAATCGGCAGGGAAGGAAATACTGCATCTTCTGGGGGAAATCAGCCAACACCAAACACGGACTTGGCAAAAATGGCCCCAGATGGTCACAGTGGCTGGTCGTAGGCTTTCACTGCACCTTCCATGAGCTTCATTTTCTCTGTGCATCTCTGGAGTTCACAGTGACTGAGCAGAGCAGGTCCCTCACGCTGCCTCTTAGAGTTGCTGGCTATTCTATGGGCTTCGGACACTTGGAATCCAGCAGGTGCAGTTGGACAAAAAACAGACATAGATTGAAGCCTTCTCTAAGCCAGGTACTGACTTACTAAGAAGGAATCGAACTCTGTTCTTGCCCTTTGTTTTCTTACTGTCTGATGGTGGAGTTAGTCCTTCCAATGGGTCTTGTGTTGCTGTCTTCACACTGTCCAACAGTCAAAAGTAATGAGGAAGCCATGCATTGTTTACCCCAGCCGCTACTATAGCATTAACCTCATGACGCCAGGCATTTTCCCATCACCAGCCTCTCTAGTTAACTGCCACGCTCATCCCTTTCTGTCTTTCCTCTACTTTCCAGATTATGCATCTCAAAAGGAGTGTGTGTCTGTGTGTCTGTGTGTGCAGAGACAGGCAAAAATCCCAAAGTAATGAATCTGTAGTCCCTCGCCCCCACACTGCCAACAGATACGCACACAATGCGATGTGTGCGGTTGTTAACGAGCATTGCTAGATCTTCCCTCCTTCCTTTTCCTCCTTTTCCCTGCTCTTCCTGAAGTATTTATTCCTTATGCCACAGGTGAAGCTGAGCAAGGCCAATGCTGGGGTGCAATGGTGTCGGAGCCTGGACAGGTATCCAGCAAATTCAACATCATTTATATAACAGATCTGAGCATCCTGCATTTTAGTGTCCTCGGGGGCCCCAGAACCCATCACCTGCAGATACCCAGAGACAGCTGTATACATGTGAGTATATTGCCCAGCTTAGTCCACCGTCAGAGCCTGGGAGCAGCAACACCACTCCAACAACGGGCACACCTAGCACCCAGAGACTGGCGTCTAGATTTCATTTTCCAATAAAATGAACAAGGAATCCATGGGAAAACTGACATCAGGTCTGGGACAGGGACCCTAAACTAGGTTGTTATGGGAGGAAGTGAGGAGTACTCAAAGATTGATGGACATGTCAAAGGAGACACAGCCCGCTTGGGGGGCCTCCCACTGTGACAGTGCAATCAATCAAAGTAGCTAATGACAAGAACATACTCTAACCTCTCAGGGAAAAGGGAAACCATGAACCTAGATATAAATGAATGAATGCTTCGAAATCTGATGACAAATGGGATGTTTATATAATTTCAAAATAAATTGCAGAAAACTTAAAGAATCGCAACGAGGAATGGAGTAACTTCACCACCAGTCATCAGAATGAGATCCAGAAAAAGTGGGGTAAGCTGAGACGAGGCCTCCCATTTGGCTGGGAGGAGAGGGGTGAAGCATGAATGCTGTGCTATGCCTCGCAGAGAAGCCTAAGTCGAGGGACACTCTATCAAATAACTGTCCAGTCCTATTCCAAATCCTAAGTCCTGCAGGTCGAGGAGAGACCGGGAAATGCGGCAGACTGCCAGGATGTGACAACTCAAGGCAGTCTGTGGTTCTGCACGGAAGGCTTTGGCTAGGCAAGACCCCAGCGGGGGGCAATTAGCATACAGGGAAAGGCACCTGGGAATTAGGTGCTGGTCAACCCACCCTGATTCTCTGATTCTCACCCTTGCACTGAATACTGCACAAGAAAATCTTGTTTGGAGGAAACACACAGTCAAGTCTTTGGGAGCAGTGGAACATCAGGTTGGCTACTTTACCTCCAATGCGTCCATAAGAAATATTCTTTGTGGGGATGACATTGTGGTGCAGTGGGTTGAGCCGCTGCCTGCAATGCCATCATCTTAAATGAGAGCTGAGTTCAAGTCAGCAGCTCCACTTCTAATCCAGCTCCCTGCTAATGCACCTGGGAAAGCAATGAAAGATGGCCCAAGTCCTTGGGTCCTGACCACCCATATGGGAGACGGAGATGGAGTTCTAGACAACTGGCTTCAGTCTGGCACAGTCCCGGCTATTGTGGTAGTTTGGGGGGTGAACCAGGAAGACTTCTAAGTCTCCCTCTCTTAGTGCTGCCTTTTAAATAAATAATATTTTTAAAATGTCCTTTGTACCATTCCTACTTTTATGTAAGTTTGTTACTGTTTCAAGTGTTAACATATTTTTAATTTAAAAAATGTGTGTTCACACTATGCAGAATAGTGTGATGTAGCTCTACCTCGTGGTAGACATCTGTCCAGGGTTTTGAGGGACAGAGTGGGGCTGGCCATGGAGCAGGACAATGCTCTCTTGCATTTCTGCTGGTCTTTCCAACCTACAGAGCATTTTCCCACCTGCTGTTTGACGTAACGCCCCTGAGCATCTTCTGTGGCCGTTACTGTCCCCCTCGCTTCACAGACAGGGAAGTGGAGCTCAGAGGCAGTAAGCGGGAATGCGGGCAGTGGAACTGTTGGGATCCTAACCGTGTATTTCTTACCGTGGACCACTCACATCTGCTTACCCACCGGTAGACATCGGCCCCTCTCAGAGGGCTATCAGGAGGCTTAGTTCTGCGGCAGATCTGGATCCAAGCAGCCCCATCTCCCGACCTACCTACTGATTGAAAAATCCATCCCGCCGTGTCTGACAAAGTGCGTGTTTGGCATTCCTCTGTAGTCATCTCATTTCTTTGCAGCCTCCCACAGCGTGGCCACATGCTCTCCTGACTGTGGATGTGCACACGGAGCCCGTGAGGAGCCAAAACCCACTTGCAGCACCCAGAGGGGCCTAGCTGGGGAAGACGCAAACACTCTGGAAAATCCGATTTGCTCTCACTTTTCATTTAGAAAAGAAGCCAAACGCCTTGCTGACCTCAAAACAAAATCTACACTGTACTGAGCCCTACAGAGGGCTCCCCAGCTACCAAAGACTTCACAAATGTTCTTGGAAAAAACTCGCCGAGACTAGCGGATAGCAGGGACTACAAACGTGCGCTTGACAACAGGTTTTCCATACTGTCATCGAACACCTCCCAGAAACCTGCAGGAGATATTACTCAGCTACCCAGCTAATAGGTGTGGACAAGTTATGCAGTAGGTGGGAAGGCCAGCATTTGAACCCAGGGCCCCTGACACTATACCCGTGCTCATTTATCTATCCAAAACACCTCTCTTGTCCCACTAAGAAAACACATGAGTTAACTCAGTTAAAATCCAGCAGGTTAATCCAGCAATTGTAGGTAAGTTGAGTGGTCTCCCTGGAAACTTTTTGTTTCCCCCTAGAGCTTTTAAGCTAAGTGTAAATTGACTATGTGCTTAGGAATTTACCAACTCAGACAGACTGAAACAATTAGACAGGAGGCCAAGTACGCGTGAGAGAGCGAGACAGACCCCAGGCATGGGAGCTGACATTCCTTCTAAAAGCTTCCCTGTGTATCCTTTCTCAACAGGCTGAAACCCCAGAGGTTTGCCTTGGCTAAACCACTTCCTCTCAGAAGTGTCTGCCGCCCCGAGGGAGCCTGGGATTTGTAGTCTTGAAATCCGATGGCCTTTCATAATCTTTCACCAGACTCCTGGCGGAAGGCATGCAGTGTCAATTTCAGTAGCTTTCTACATGATGAAATAGCCAGTGTGCTTTTTTTTTTTCTTTTTTTTTTTTTTTTCAAATTCTTCCTGGCTGAAAGTAAAGCTGTGTATACTCACCAGAATCAGCTGCCTGTCCAGTTGTCTCTTGCCCACCTCTCCCTGGCCCCATGGCTACTAAACACCTTTGCACACAGCTGGCTGTCTCTGGAGGGTCTTCTGGATCCAAGCCCAGTGTTGCTATGAATGCTGGGGGGAGCTTCCAAGAGACAGAGCCCCAGCCAGGTGTGGGAGCCGAGCTGGGCAGCGGGGAGCCAGGCTCGAGGCTGCTTCCACCCAGCATGTTCTCCCTAGGGTACGTTCTCTGTCGATTTTGAGGCAGCGTGTTTACATGATGGTTGCTAATGAGTGGGTCTACGAGGGAGTGGGGTGTGAAACCAGCCCACAGCTGTCTCACAGAGGATTGCAACTTGTTCTGTGTAGCTATTTCCCCACCGATAAATGCCATGTCTTGGCTTGGGCAGATGCACCCTGTCCCCCTTTCCACCCTGGCATTCTAGAACCTCCTGATCTCATGGGTCTAAACTGGTGATGGCCCATCTGAGAATGCACTCTCCTGTGTTACCCAAGCACTCAGTGAATAGCCATGTTTACGCTTCAATGGCATGCTGATACGGTTGATTATGTAAAACACTGACCATTCTAAGTGTTCTCCAATTTTTTTAAAGATTTTTTTTTTATTTATTTGAGAAGTAGAGTTACAGACAGTGAGAGGGGGAGACAGAGAGAAAGGTCTTCCATTCCGTTGGTTCACTCCCTAAATGGCCATAATGGCTGGAGCTGAAGCCAGGAGCCAGGAGCTTCTTCCGGGTCTCCCACATGGGTGCAGGGGCCCAAGAACTTGGGTCATCTTCTACTGCTTTCCCAGGCCATAGCAGAGAGCTGGATTGGAAGAGGAGCAGCCAGGACTAGAACTGGCACCCATATAGGATGCTGGCACTGCAGGGTGAGGATTAACCTACTGTGCCATGGAGCCTGCCCCAGTATTCCTTAAACTTATAGCCATTGTTGGCCATGAAAACTGTTTCCAGACAATAAATCTTGAAAATTCCTTTGCTTCCTTCTTGGGAAACCAACAAGATTTTCACACACACACACACACACACACACACACACTGACCTCTCCTGAAGACTGAATTTTGGTTCATCTACTGAAGTCTAACTCACAATGTGAAGGTATTGGGGTGCAGGGGCTTTGGGAGGTGACTAGGTCCTGAGAGTAGGGCCTTCATGAATGGGATTATAGTCCTTCTCTAAGAGGCCCCAGAGGGGCAGGCGCCGTGGCATAGCAGAAAAAGCCACCGCCTTCATTGCTGGTGTCCCATATGGGTGCCAGTTCGAATCCCAGCTGCTCCACTTCTGATCCAGCTCTCTGCTGTGGCCTGAAAAAGCAGTGGAAGATAGCCTGGGTCCCTGGGCCGCTGCACCCATGTGGGAGACCCGGAAGAAGCTCCTGGCTCCTGGCATCGGATCGGCAGCCAATTGGGGAGTGAACCAGCAGATGGAAGACCTCTCTCTCTCTCTGCCTCTCCTTCTCTCTCTGTGTAACTCTGACTTTCAAATAAATAAATACATCTTTAAAAAAAAAAAGAGGCCCCAGAGAGCAGCCCTGCCCTTTCCAACCTGGGAGGACACAGGGAGAAGCTGCCATCGATGAACAAGGAGGCAGGTCCTCACCAGACACCAATCTGCTGTTGCCTCCATCTTAGAATTCCAACTTCTTCAGCCGTGAGCAATCCTTCTCTGGTGTTGATAAGCCACCCAATCTATCAGAGTTTGTTAGAGCAGCCTGAATGGGCCAAGATGACCTCCTACTCAAAAGCACCGTTCGGAGCTGGCTCTGTGGCACAGCAGGTCAGGCTGTCACCATATGGGCACCGGACTGAGTCCCAGCTGCTCTGCTAATGTGTCTGGGAAAGCAGTGGAGGATGGCCCAAATGTTTGGGTCCCTGCACACCTGTGGGAGATCCTGAAGAAGCTCCTGGCTCCTGGCTTCAGCCTGGCTCAGTCCCACCCATTGTGGCCATTTGGGGAGTGAACCAGCGGATGGAAGATGTCTCTCTCTCTCTCTGTCTCTCCTCTCTTTCTCTGTAACTCTGCCTTTCAAATACATACATAAAAATCTAAACACAAAAAAAGTGCTGTTGGCCTGTGTCCTAACCTGCAGGGAGAAGTCAAGACTTCCAAGAGAACTGTCCACAGCCTTGCTGCACCCCTCTGCTGGGCTTGGCTGCACTATCTGTTAGACCCTGTGAGCTCCAAGACGCAGGGCAGCATGGGTGAGTGGGGAAAATACTGGACTACCAGCCAGAAGGGAGTCTAGACCGGACACAGGAGCAGACCCCGTGCACTCTCTGTGATTCGTCACTGGGTGTCTTGGAGCTGGCTAACACACTATAAATGTGACGTTACAGCAGACTAAATGCCAGTCCTCCCTCCAAAGTGTATGAGAGGAAAATGGTGTCCCAGATCCTGTCTGGGAGTGGACCGGCTTCTGAAAAGTGGAATAAATCACTGTGACACACATTCTGGGGACAAGATGTGGGTCAAGTTCCTAAACTTTACAGAGGTGAGGAACCGAAGCCAGGGTTTGAATAGGGCAAGCAAAGGAAACCTGGGAAAGCGGTGAGCTCCTAAGAACGTGAGCATCCCATTCCCACAGCAGGTGGAAATATAGGCCTTCCTTCCCCCTAAGGCTGTTTTGCAGATTTCAAGATGGATGTGAAAACTGCCTGGAGTAGAGATTTGCAGAAGAATCTCAGCTAGATTATTCTTTTTCTTTTTCTTTTTTAAAAGATTTATTTATTTATTTGAAAGGCAAAGTTACAGAGAGGCAGAGAGAGAGAGAGAGAGAGAGAGAGAGAGAGAAAGAGAGAGATCTTCCATCTGCTGGTTCACTCCCCAGATGGCAACAGCCTGAGCCGTGCTGATCTGAAGCCATGAGCCAGGAGATTCTGCCAGATCTCCCATGCGGGAGGACCTCCACTGCTGTCCCAGGCCATATCAGAGAGCTGAATCAGAAATGGAGCAGCCAGGACTAGAACCGATGCCCACATGGGATGCCAGCACTGCAGGCGGTGGCTTTACCTGCTATGTCACAGCGCCGGCCCTCAGACTATTCTGAAACACACCTGTATCCCATATCAGAGTGCTTGGTTCAAGTCTCAGTTCCTCCATTTCCAGTCCAGCTTCCTTCTAATGCACACCTGGGGAGGCTGCTGGGGATGGTGCAATTTCTTGGGTCCCTGGTACTGACATGGGAGACCTGGAATGAGAGTTAGGCTTGGGGCTTTGGTGTGGCCCAGACCTGGATGTTGCCGGCATTTAGGAAGTGAAACAACAGGTGAAGATCTCTCTGTCTCTCTGTTTCTATGCCTTTCAAATAAGGATGAAAATAAGTAGCTATAAATTAAAACAAAATCATCAACAACAATGAAAAACCACAGTGATTCTTCCCCTTCTGCTGTACTGCAGTGTGTGCACTTGAAAGATTCTTGATGATCCAAGAGGCAAACAGAAAACTTTCCTGGGGAAAACCCATTGACCTAACCAGGAGATCAGTAAGAAAATGGAGTCCTTGGTTCTGATAGAAGAAGGCACAATTTATTTAGTGAAATTATTTTACAACATAGTCTTCATTGACAGTTGTCAGCTTAACACTTAATATAGTTAAAAAAAGTCATTGATTACCTGCAAAATTATATATATTTTAATGTCTAAAAAATATATTGCATATATAGAGCAGGAAGATCCCTCGTCTCCACAAGGGAAAGTTTGGTTGTTCTTTTCGGAGCTGTGATTATTGCAGTATTGTTATTTACAAACATCTCCAAAGCATCAATGATCGAAATAATTGCCTTCCATTGCTTGTACATGCTTGTTAAATAACCAGTGCTTCTTTTCCTAGGAAGTCAGTGACTTGAACGCCCTGTTTTCTTTTCAGCAATAGTCACATTATGCTTTTTTTAAAAAAAAAAAAAAACCAGCTATAAAAACGTACAAACAGCCCAAATGTACAGATTGACAAAAGATGTACAAATTACATTTAAAAAAATAACAATGACTGATTTGATAGTAAAATTGCATTTGTGACCGAGGTCAACTCGTTTATTTATTCTTTTTAATTTTTAATTATTTACTTTTAATACTGTGAGATATAGGAAAATAACTCTGCATAATTTATACAGTAAGTTGCCTTCTGATTGGTTGACCCTGGTCGTATGGTCTGACAAACGCACAGCGCTTGCGAATCTGCTTGAGTTTAGAAATCCCTATGACTTTTCCAAGTTCTGGGACCCACTGTCATCATAAAAAAAATAGTTATTTCTCTTTCAGAAATGTCTGGATTTGCATTAAAATTTCTTAGTTCATATCTTGACTATTTCTAGAGAGAGTGGTCAGCCGAGTGCATGTTGCCCACCGAGGGGAATTTTGCAATGCCCATGGCTTCTTAAATACACACACAAACACACACACGCACAGGTGTTCTTTCTTTCAAATTCCAGTTGGGTGAAAACTTCACTGGCCTTAACAACCAATGTTCCAGTTACCATCCACTGAATTAGGTCCCTCTAAAATAAGACGATCAGCTTCTTATCTCTATTTTCATAAGTCTCAAACCAGAACATACTGGCTAAGTTCCCGACTCCTTGTTTGTACTGAATCTTACAATGACGAGACCCGTGTGCTGATAAGAAACTGCTTTGGTCATAAAAATAGAAAGAAAACTGACAGCTGCTTTCTCAGAACCATGCTATTAACCATTCCAGTGGTCAAATAGTCAACTCCTACGATGAGAGGCAATTGAGAATGCAAACTGGCATACTGGCCCATGGAATGACTCATTTCTTTGTTGTTCAGGTAGAGGAAGCAAAAGTTACCAACATCAAAAAAGAATTGTTTTTAAAGAACAAATACAAAGGTTCTATCCAACAAGAAAGAACATCCAGTTTTGTTTTCCCTTCAAGGTCACGCATGTCCTTTGAAGTCCAAAGCATCCAGGAAGTGTGAGGGTGTGGGGACTGCAGCTGGAGGACCACGGGGGACTCAGCTGCTAGTAGTAGGAGCCTAGGTGTGAGGGCACGTGGGTGTTGGGATGGCGGGGCACATTGGGGCTGGGGTAGAGTCCCCCTGTGGGGGAGGTCCAGTATTGTGACGCGGCTCCGAAGAAGCTGGAGGAAGTGACGGGCATGGAGGTTGGGTGGGGAGGGACAAAGTTCACCTTCTGTTGGTGGGCGTGGTAGGAAGGCATGTAGGAGATGTCAGAAGGGTACTTGTACATGGATGACTCGGTCGGGTGTGGCTGCAGAGCCTGGGCGATGCCGTGGAAGTCAAATTTGTAGGCATACCTCTTGCCGTGCACTTTGGTCATAATGTTCTTATCGTAGTAGTATCGGAGGGCCCGGCTCAACTTGTCATAATTCATGTTGGGCTTGCTTTTCCGCTCCCCCCAGCGCCTGGCCACCTCATCGGGGTCCGTCATTTTGAACTCCCCGTTGGTCCCCTCCCAGGTGATGCAGCTGGCGTTGGCGCTGTCAGAGAGGAGCTCCAAGAGGAACTGCCACAGCTGGATCTGCCCGCTCCCTGCAGGCGGTGGGGCAGATGGGGAGAAGAGAAGTCAGAGCTCTGACAAACCCTTTGCTTCCTCTTACATGCAGAATCAACTTAACCCCTTCTCATCATTTATTTAAAACTGAGATGTAACGGTAGGACATATCGATGGAGTACAGTGCAATATTTCTGTCCACATATGCAGGGTGGAATGACCACATCAGAATGATTGGCCTATCCATCAGCTTGAACATGTATGGTTTCCTTGTGGTGAGAACATTTGAAACCCTTTCTTCTAGCTATCTTGAAATATACGATCAATTTTTGAATGTAATGCTTGCCACGGAGATGAGCACCCTAAGCAAGGTCAGATATTAAGATGATTTGCTCGAAGGCCGGATCCGGGGAACATGGGTGCTGGCCCTGGCTGTGTGATCTTGGGTAAGCCACCCCCCACATCTCTTTGGCAAGACTTTGGACTCTCACCTTCTAGAAAGGCCTAAATCACTGTCTAATCTTCAGTTTGCAATGGAGCCCTCTAATGTCAGCATTAGAGAGAGTCAAGGCTAAGAAAAGATGTCAGAGCCACAGGAAGGAGCTGCCTCGTGGCTTTAGGTGGACAGGACCTGGATAGTTCCCTAGCAGAGTTCTGATTCTTGGCTGTCAACTCTTAGTTCTACAGAGAGCCTGGGCCAGGAGAGGAAGGAGAAGAGAAGGTGGTGGGTGGCTTCTTTCCCCCTGGGTACAGGCACTAAGAACGTGTAGGGCAACAGTGGAAGTACCTCCTTCCTGGGGGCAGGAAGATGTGTGGGCCCCCTGGCAGCCAAGGGTCTACTGGCCCACAGTCTCAGCGGTCATGGGTTAGAACTCACCTGAGAGTTACTCTAATAATGAACTCTTCAAAGACATAGCCAAACTTTATCTGAAAGCATTCAGGGATACTATTCCCTTGTATAAGGCCAGAGAACTCTGCAACACCTTCTCAAATCAGCAGTTTTTCACTGACCTCGTGGGGAAGAGGTAGCCCAGAGCCCATGGATTGTTTCCTTCCTTTTCCCCTCCATCTTCCCCTCCTGAATCTTCTACCGTGCCACTGGTTACTAAGCTAAACCTCAGCGCAGATGTGCAGCACTCCTGTGTTTGCATTCCAGAAGCTTCTCCAGCTAACGGACATTGCCCACATGATAACCGGCCCTGACCTCTCCTTTGTACACTATACAAACAGTTGTCAAGCATTTCAAGGAAAGAAAGAAGCGTTACTCGCCAGTCAGGTGTGAGGACTTAGGGTGGAAGCCTCACAGAGCTATAGAACATTCCAGAAGCAAAGACTTTACACTTACCAGGGTTGGCTAGACGGCTGCTGGTTGGACCCAGGATCTGATAGGGATCTAAAGAAGCAAAAAAGGAAATTTGCTTTGCTGTTATCAAAACTCTAACAACAGCATCAACAATAACAAAACCTCGAGGGTTTATGCTTTTATTTCAGGAAACTCCTCAGCTTTTATTTGCAGATCTCAAAGATCTTTGCAGTTATGGTCTTCATCTCCATAATTAAGAAACAGAAACTTGTTTTCATAGTTCAAGTCCACAATTTGTAAATGTTGCAGTCATTATCTAAAACAAAATGATAAAAATGTTTGGAAAGGAACCACTAATGACTGGCACAGCCAGGGGATGGCGTTGTGGCACAGTGGATTAATCTGCAGCCTGCGATGTCAGCATTCCACGCCAGAGCATGGGTTCAAGTCCCAGCTGCTCTACTTCTGGTCCAGCTCTCTGCTAATGTGCCTGGAAAAGCAGCAGACGATTACCCACGGGTTTGAGTCCCTGAACCCCACGTGGGAGACCCAGATGGAGTTCCAAGCTCCTGGCTTCACCTGTCCCAGCTCCGGCTATTGTGGCCATTTGGGGAGTGCACCAGCAGATGGAAGACCTCTCTCTGTCTCTGTCTGTGTCACTCTGCCTTACAAATAAACTAAAAATAAATCTTTACAAAAATAGTTGTTCAGTCAATAAGCTGAAGCACAGCTTATCGAATGGGTTTAAAGACAGTCTCATGATTACAGGTCTTTAATAGCTCTGCATAATACGAACATTACAAATCTCTGTTTTTCTGATGTAGCACAAAAAACACATGCCTGGAAACCAAGCAGCCTGGGTCGCAGCCCCAGCCATGTTATAAACTAAATAATCATTGGGCAATCTCTGGCATCAGCTTTCTCATCTGCGAAATGAGTGGGTTGAGCTACTGGATTCCTCAGTTCCTTTCTAGGGCAACGCTCTGTGATTTTGAGCTTGGAAATGTCAACATCAACCAGAATTTGTAGTATAGCTGTAAAATCACTATTCTTAAGAAGTCAGTTTGCTTAAAATTTATGTGATTATTTAGCCATAAAAAATGTCTTGGCAGTATTGGTTTAGGTGAGGTCTGTCTGCCTCTTTTTGATGGAGAAAATCATGGTAGAGAGCTGGATTGCAATATGGCCAACGTGTTGTACAATTTAACTGTTTTTACAATTACGACTTTTTTAAAAAGAAGTCAATATAATTTTTGGGTTTCTACTTGCAGCCATGAATGAACTTGAAGAGTCCTTAAGGCCATGTATTCCATCCTTACTTTTCATACAATAGTTAAAATATTCTTGGCAAGTGACACCTGATTTTGTGGCTGTTGGGGCTTCTAGAAAGCACTCCACACCTGACTTGTGTTTCTCCACGAGCAAGCGTTTTCTTCAACTTCCTGTGCGGCTGCTCTTGGTGGATACAGAGAACAATGCCCCTGCCCAAAGCAGACGGCTTGTTCAGAGCTTAATCTCAACTGCAACACCTACAGAAGACAGAGCCAAGGTGGAGCTTGGCTTTGGGCACACAGCTGTCTTCAGATTCACGGAAGGGAGACTTGCCCAGGGGGCCAACCAGGAAGCTGCAGTACAAATTGCAGGGAGGGGAGCTTTGGCTCAGAGGGTGGAATTGAGCCCGCTAGGCAGTAAAAACCCTGGTCATTTTATTTTTATTTACTTATTTGTGAGGCTGACAGAGAGAGAGAGAGAGAGAGAGAAAACAGAGAGACTGAATGCCAGGCAGAGAGCTCGCTCTTATCTGCTGGTTTATGCCTCCAAATACCCACAACAGCTGGGGCTTGCTAAGGCTGAAACTGGGAGCGGAAAACACAATCCAGGTCTCCCACGTGGCTGGCAGGAACCCAATTACTGGAGCCATCATCGCTGCCTCCCAGGGTCTGCACAAGCAGGAAGCTGGAACGAGCAGTGGAGCTGGGACTCAAAACCAGACGCTCAGAGATGGGACGCGGGCACTGTAACTCTAGACCCAACACCCGCTCTGTGAACTCCCAGGCAATCAAGTAGAGAAGAAGTGAGCACAGGGCTGAGCTGCTACAGAGGGTGTTAAAGACATAGAGGTCGTGCAATTCCACTCTAACACTAAGAGTTTCCAGGTCCACGGCTTACAAAGCTCTTCTGTCTTAACTGTTAAGTAGATGCATCATAGGATGCGGGTTGTTCCTAAAGCAAGATACGTTGAAGATTAAAAGGTTGGCGGGAACCTCATAAACCAGCCATGTGGCTTCTGGCAAATCACTTTTTCTCTCGGGCCTTAGCTTCTCTCTCACAAAATAAGGCATTGGAACATTCACAGATGAGTGGATATCCATTTAGTTCCTATCCATTCATTCACAGTCTATATTACAGAGATGAACACAGACTCCCTTTGAAAGAAAAAAACAGATGGGTCGGACGTCATGGCCTATCAGGTTAAGCCGCTGCTTGCGATGCCAGGAACCCACATCAGAGTGCAGTTCAAGTTCCTGCTGATCCAGCTTCCTGCTAAAGAACTTGGGAAGGCTGCAGACGGCGGCCTGAGTACTTGGATCCCTGATACCCATGTGGGAGACCGGGATAGAGTTCCTGGCTCCTGGCTTCGGCCTGCCCAGTTCCAGCTGTTGTGGCTATTTGGGGAGTGAACCAGCGAATGGAAAAATGGAAGATTCTGTCTCTCTCTCTCTCTCTCTCTCTCTCTCTCTCTCTATCTCCCCCTCCTCCATCACTCTGCCTTTCAAATAAATAACTAAAGTAAGTCTTTAAGGAAAGAAAAAAGAGATGATGTATGCAACACAGTGTTTAAATACTCCATTAGTTGACTATGCAGAATCAACAGGTGCACGAGAAGCAAAGGAGAGATGACACCTCTCGGCCAGGTACCTGGTTGGGGCCGTTGCTCAGCGTTCTTACTCATTGTCTGCGCTCCTCCAAGGGGAGGACCTGTGATGGGAGGAAGCAGAGCACAGTCAGTATCTGGGCAGAGAAACAGCTGTCAAACACCCTCCAGCGGGACGACAGATGCGCTCTCATCCATTCTCACATCCACTTCCCGCTGACTCGTTTATTCCTTTTATTTCATAAACACTTTTGTAGAATCTGCTGTGTGCTAGCTCTCTGCTGGAGATTCAGCAATGAACAGGAAGGTTCTTGGTAGAACTGACACTTTTATGGAGAGACAATGATAAACAGATTTCTAAAAAGTAAACCAACAGTACAGCACGTCTGCTGGATCTCATTTTTAGACAGGACATTTGCAGAGCTTCTTAATGAGACGGTGACATCTGAGCAAAGACCACCTGCTTCCCATGTTTCTGGCTTTTGAGTTCCCCGCCCTGTATCCCATACGTTTTCCATCCCTGTCACTGCTTTGGCACTTTAGAAGTGTGCTGTTTCTCACATGATCTGAGGCTTAATCTCAACTCTTCCCATTGCCCATCAGACACTCCCCCACTCAAAACCTGTGGTGATTCCTGCATGACTCAGGAAGTGAGATCCAGTGCGGGCATTTGGCACAGTGGTAAAAGCACCACTTGAGACACCCACAGCCCATATTGGAGGGCCTGGCTTTAATTCCTGGCCCTGCTCCCCAGTCCAGCTTCCTGCGAATGTGCACTCTGGGAGGCAGCCGCGATGGCTCAAGGAGTTGTGTCTGTGCCACCCACGTGGGAGACCCAGACTGAGTTCCCAGCTCCCAGCTTCAGGATGGCCCAGGCCCCACCACTGCAGGTGCCTGGGGAGTGAATGAACAGATGGGAGCTCTTTGTTTCTCAAATTATAAAAAGGGGTGGGGCAACGCTGTGGTGCAGTGGGTTAAAGCCCCGTCCTATAGCGCCAGCATCCCATATGGACACCGGTTCGAGTTCCAGCTGCTCCACTTCCGATCCAGCTCTCTGCTATGGCCTGGGAAAGCAGTGGAAGATGGCTCAAGTGCTTGGGCCCCTGCACCTGCAGGGGAGTCCCAGAAGAAGCTCCTGGCTTCAGATCGGTGCAGCTCTGGCCGTTGAGGCCATCTGGGGAATGAACCAGAAGATGGAAGACCTCTCTCTCTCACTCTCTCTCTCTCTCTGACTCTGACTCTCTGTAACTCTGCCTTTCAAAAAAGTAAATAAATCTTTTTTTAAAAAAAAAGACTTAAGGATTATCTTTATAGCATCATTCACACCCCCCGTCTTGCCTTTCTTGACAGATTTTTTGCCACACATGCTAGATGCCAGGGACCTTCGACCCTCACTGACAGCCAGGCATGAGTGTCTTCCCTGGCCCCACCTCTAGCAGGGTGCCTGCCCTCCCCATCTTACCTGGCCCAAATCCTGCCCATCGTTCTAGAGCTAACTCCAATGGTAGCCGTCCATAGCCGCCCAACCTTGATACCCTCAGATGACAAGAGGTGTGTGTGTATGTGTGTGTGTGTGTGTGTGTGTGTGTGTACATGGTTTCTGTCCTTTGCCTAAGGAAAGAGCCCTTGTCTGAATCATCTTTGTGAGTCTCTTAGTGCCAAGTGTTGTGTGTGGAGTAAACAAATAGGATGCATAATTGAAAATGGTCCAGGTTAATGCTTGGATGTTAATTTGTAATCCCAACCTCATTCTTGAAAGTGTTCTCTACCACTCATTCATGTGCTTGGCCTTTCACTTCCCAGAGGCAGCAAGACTGATACATTCTGGTTCAGGAAGACCATGAATCACCCTCTTTCCTTCTCTCTCCATGGAAGATACTGGGTAGACTTCTGTGTGTGGGCACCTTCCCACCTGGTTGGCTCTGGCTCCTACCACCCCCCCCCCCACCAGGTTCTCTTCCTCCACCTCATTCTCTCAGGAAATAGACACAGCAACACTGGCATGACCAGGCCTTGGCCACTGAAGGAGCAAAGTCACGAGTCATTACCCTGACTTACAGAATGGAACCCAAACCCAGTGACCTGTCATTCATACGGAACTTCGTCCCAAAAAACCCTCCAACCTGAAACATTCCAACCGCAAGTGGGACGAAAGCAGACCCAGGGGCCTAAAAGAAAACCCCCTGCCCTCTCGTGAGGTGTAGGGATCCAGGACAAGTCCTCAACAGCAATGAATTTCCATGTCTACTTAAAAGGCCTGGGAGCCCTTTTAAGCCCACTCCTATCTTCCTCTACCGCCTGGCCCTGAGGTCCACCCTGTCCTCAGGAAAATGGTTCCGCCCCAACCCGGGGCAAGAAGTTCACTTACTTTTGTTGAGGCCAGAATTCATGTTATTGCCCCATCCTCCTCTCCTGACCGAGTCGTACGAAGGATCTGACGGAAAATGACAAATAGGGGTGCATTAGCCTCGCACGCTGCCTGAAGACGCTCTCTTGCTGATTGGGAGACATTAAGTGTATTCGTTATTGCTTTTGTAAGTGTCCCTAAATTGCCAAAATATATGCTTTCCTTGGGAGTAGGGGTGGGGCGGTGGAAGGAGCAGAGCAGTCTGATTGTGAGAAGATGTCAGTCTTTTCTGGAGCCGCAGTAAGAGGAAGAACCCCGAATCTGAAGTCAGGGGCTTGGTTTGACTTCTGGCACTGATGCTGTCAGGTGCGACACCTTGGATGAATCCTAAAAATCGACACAATTTATTCACATTATGGGGCTGTGGAGTGATCAAATGAGACAACCCATGTGCAGTATCTTATGGACAATAGAAATTAGCGCACGCTTATCAAGGAAAACACGTTATCTGTGTGGGAAACTCCTCCAAGCAGTTCAGAGGAACCAGGAGATGTGTGAATGAAATGTCTGTGGGAGAAGATCTCGAAGCTCGGGCCTCTGATGTCCCTGGGCAGCTGTCCGCAGGCCCTCTCCCCTCCCCCGACCCCACCCCATATCAGCACTCCACGCTGTGGAGGTGGGCTCACACTCCAGGCTTTGTCGGGTTGCCCAGGCCTTCCTATGTATGGGCCTGACAGCCATGGAGAAGGGAACAGGGCCAGAGGTGGAGCTGGGCAGGATCAGGCAGTGCATAGGGGAAGAGCTGGAAGAGAACAAGCCTTGCTTCTAGGCTGTCTTGGAGAATACACCACAGAACTCGAACACCCGCGATCCCAACCACTCTCTCCAAAGAGTCCACACACGTCCATAGCCATGCTGGGCAACTCTTTAACCAACTGGCTAGGAACTTCCTTTCTCCTGCTGTGAGTCCCATGGAGACCCAGAGCAGGAATAGCAGAAGGGCTTCAGGATACAGAATTATGACTTTCAAAGTCTTTCCGTGAACAACAAAGAAACCATAAAAACCATCCTGACAAATGGAGCGCAAACCTCATCAAACAGCCTCTGATGGGCTGAAACACAAACCATGCCCTTCGCCCCCTTCTGAGCCTCACAAACAAATTAGAAGAAGCCTGGGAAGAAGGTGGATTCAGCCCACAGCCTCACTGTTTCTGGCTCACCAGAACCAAAAGACAGGGACTGTTTTCTTGTGGAAAAATCCACGTGCAGATGCACATTCCTCATGGCTCTGGAAAAGCCAGTTCAGTTTTAAAATTACAGTCTTTAGCCTTGGCATGAAAAGCAAAACAGAATGGGGACGGGGGGATGGAGATGGGGAGGCAGGGCCGGGGAGGGGCAAGAGGGGGAAGACAGAGTTGTCTGCTTTTATTTTTCCCTGACTTTTTCTTTTCCTTTCACAATTGCTTCTGCGAATAGATTCTGCTGCTTGCTTCACAACGAACCAAAGAACAATGGAAGACCAACTTGTTTACAAGCTTGGAAGGAGGTAGCAGGCACCCAGGGGCACTTTCTGAGCAGTGTGGTGGAGAAGGTGTGCCGAGTGTGTGCCAGGTGGGTACAAGCACCTGGAATCGGTGAGAAGGTTTTCCCTGGACAGAAGCAGGCTGCATTTAGGCCTCCAGTCATTTATCTGGGACAAATATCGGCATTGTATTGTGTACTTTGGTCTCCAAAGAGTTCCTGATAAATGCATATTTTATGAAAAAAAAAAAAAACACCCATTGGCTTCAAGTCTTTTGTGTTCACGCAGATAAGCTCACCTTTTAATTCCCTTTCTCCGGGGACTTTTGGAAGTGGATGTGAAGTGGTATGAAATAAGCATCTCATCTCTGCATTTGAATGCAGGAAGATCGCCCAGATAGTGAGGAAATCGGGGTCACGTGCCAAAGGCCCTGTAGAAGCCAGTAGACAGGCTGCGTGGCTTCGGTGACACAAACAGGGGGCTGAGGGAGCTTTGGGGCATGCAGCGGCATCAGGCAACAAGGCCTGGGGAGAATGAGCTCACAGGGTATGTGGGACACATCAGAGCGCCTGGTTGACAGAGGCCATCCTAGCTGAACCAGATCAGAAAGTGGAATGAAAACCCACAAACTCAAACGAAAGAAAAGAAAAAGTCACTAAATTCCAGGAATCAACGTGTGCCACCTGAAGCCTACCTTGACTTCTGGCTTTCTGTGCTGATAAAGCTCTGTCTCCAATCCATCGTTCTACTCCACCATTAGTCTACTGAGGGCCTCAGTCCTGCCTGAAAGCTGTGTTCGAACCATTCAGAAGAATCATTGATTCTAAAGCCCACAGGACAGCTCTGGCTTCAGTGACCGTTGACTTCATAGCAGTTCCTCCTAGCCTCTGGTTGTAGCTCCAGGGAAAGAGCATGCTTGCAAAAGTTACAGAACGCAGGAGAGAAGTCCCTCTGCCTACAGAGGCTGGGTGATCCCTGGCTTTCCTGTACCTTGAGTGAGCCAGCATGGTTTGCAGTCGTGCCTTCTCAATGAGCGTTGTAGCCCCCCGTTTGCCGCAGCGCCTTGGGGGCCTGCACAGGGAGTGGAGCTCTATCCGGGAATATTCCAAGGCCTATGTTAGAGCAAGCCTTTGGCTGAGACAGCTGACTTGAGAAGTCCCAATCAACCTCACAGTCCTGCTGTCAGTGAAAAGGAAGTGACAGAATCAGGGAGGCCACCCAGCAACCAGTCCGAACTGTGTGCCCACTGTGAAGTTAATAGAGCAATAAACAGCCAACGGGCCATGCCGTAAGCGGGCGTCCTCGGCTGGCAGGGGGAGCAGTGAATGCTGTCAGAGCGGCAGCGACCACAAACATTCGTCTCATGTGCCTTCTAATTCCCATCTACGCGCATGGAAAATCCTACCCCTGGCACCGGAATCCACACACAACAGCCTGGCCCATTCACTATGGAGCTGCACAAGCGCACTCTGTAGGTGCTGGAGTTCCCTGTGTCAGAGCCCAGTGAAAACCAAGTGGGAAGATGGAGAAGGCCAAGGCCAAGAGCTAATGTCTGGCATTCATCTTAGAGGTGTGCAGAACCAGGGCAGCCTGGCAGATGAGGGGAGGCATCCAAGTCGACACCCAGCATGGTGCCTGGCATGGAACTGGCTTCTACACATGTCAGCAATGAGTGTTAGAATTGGCATCAAAAAACATGGAGACCCAGAAGCAAGTTGGCCAGCCCACCAAGCACCCATTCACCTCCCCACCCCCTCCTCCTCACTCTGCTCTACTTCTTGCCTAACAATCAATAGTTCTTTCATGGGTGCTGCTTATAGTTAGGGTCCCTGCACCTGAACATCAGATTTACAAGGGCAGGGATCTAGGTCACACTCTCCCATCTGTCTAAGCCCCAAGACGAATGTCCAAATATCCAACCAATATTTGTGGAACAAGTGACTAAGCCAGATCAGTGTTCTCTTTCTTGCTAAGTGTACACAATGCCTCCCATTGTCCAGTCTATCACCAGTTGAGCAGGATCCGGGGCTCCTACCCTGGCTTCTCCCCCACTGAACCAAACCTCCAGTTGAGTTGAGCCTGGGGTGATGGGCGCATGATCATATCCATAGCCACCTGAGTGCTCTGGACAACAAACCACCCACGTGGGGATGTCAAAAAGGATTTGGAAAATGGAATTAAAAGATATGCTTATTTTGCTGCAAAAAGGTTTGAATCCATGCACAGATTTTCCATAGCACTCATATTTTCAGGAATTTTTTAACAATCCTTCCTGTGCATGGATTTCACATTTTCTTTTTTTTTTTTTTGCACCAAAATAAGCTTATCCATTTCCACAAACTTTTCTAAAGTACCCCTTGTATTTCCCAGACAGAAGCTAAAAGCTTATCCCCACAGGGAACTCAAGGACTGGATACCACTCCCTGAAGTGGCCTGTGTCTTTTTGTAATTTTAACCAGGTCATTGTTGCAATGAGTGTTTGTTTATTTTCCTACTAAAAGTCACACAAGTAGGAATTTAGCAGCATGGTCAAGTCTAGTCCCAAACACACAAACAGAAATATGTCTACAACCAACATGGAAAAGCTGGACTGGGAGCTAACCTAGGGCTCACCTTCAGGCAAAACACTATCCCTCCAGGAGCCTCATGCTGGCTGGGTCAGCCTCTCAGCCTGGCAGAAAGAGATAAGCTCCAGGCAGTAGCCAAGAGCACTGTGTGCAACAGGGTGCATCCATTTTTGGGGCTAATGCATAAGTCGACTGTCCCAGAACTCCCCCGGGGTGGCAGATGGCTCTGTCTACAGGACTCACAGCCTGACTGTGACAAACTCACTTTTTACTTGAGCAGAGTGACCCCCCTCCCCCAGTGCCACCTCAACTTTCCAGAACACCAGATGACAAAGTCTCCCTGTGATTCCTTTTCAGAAGAGTCACCAAAGGGTTTTCCCTGGAGTTTCTGGCTGCAGGAAGTCCAGAGCCCAGCTTTTGCCAAAGCAAAGAGACTTGAGCCTCGTTGTGGACACCCGTGACATTGCCAGCTATTGTGGATAACTCGGCCTCTGTATCTGATAGCCCCAACAGTGTCTCTGTTATGCAATATTCAGCGTGGCTGAATCTGACACTAACCCGCCTCTTGGATTCTAGGAGAGCCGCCTGGGGTAGGGAAATGGGAACATGGAGAAGTTTTTCTGAAAACTTCATGTCCAGGAACATGACCCTGGCCTTGCAGGGTCATGTTCACCCTGTGACCAGTGCTCACCCAGCTCGTGAGTGATGCTTCAGGCTGGTCCAGGAAATAGAGCCAGGGGCTCAGGGAAGTCCTCTCTGCCGCTCTGATGCCTCCTGGTAGTTGTGTGAGGCGCAGCCAACATGCAGCTCTCCATTTTGCCTTGACCTCACCCAGAGGCCAATGCATTCGTGACATTGCACACAGAAGCCTCTCTCTTCGTCCCCTACCACATTCGGCCTCCCTTGCGATGACTTGGTGGAAAAAAATGAATTTTCCCTGAAACCTCTCCTTGCATTTCTGGTGACTACTGAGAAGGCTGGCAGAGTGCACCCTATTTATCCTTGGGAAGCCCTGCCTCTGAACACGGAGCTCTTGCGCCAGCGTGGGCGAGGCTGGCCCTGCTCAGAGCAGAGTGGGGGCTCCAGTCGTCAGCTCCAGACCTCTTTCTGGAAAGAGTGAGGATGCCAAGGGAGAGATGCTCAAATAAACGGGAGCCCTCTGACCTCACGCCCTTGACTTCCAAGAAAAAGTCAGGTTCCATCAGGCAGCCAAGGGGAGAACTCAATGGCCCATGGTGGCCTTTGTTTGGAGGCTGCTGGACAGGCTACAGCTCAAACCCCACTGGCTTAGGAGACACTCTGAAACCCTCGTGTCCTGCTTCCTCCCTGAAGGGGAGCAGGCTTTGCTGGCCTTGAGCTGCGCTCAGGCTGCGTCCTTCTGGGCTCTGCTTCATGCTGTGCCCTCTCCCAAGTGCACCTGCTGTGCCTCCTGAGCCTTCCAACCCACAACACAGCCCAGCTCCCCATCTTCCACCATGTCTGTGCAATCCCTGCCCATGGCCCTGCCCGGGGCTGCGTGAGCCTCGATTCCCTCCTGCCTGGAATCCCAAAGAGCAACTGGGACCTGAAGCAAGTGAAGTTTATGTGGGGTTTGGGATGTCTTTGATGGGTCTTGGTGGTTGCCTATGACCCGGTGCTTGGGATCACATAGCCCTGGATTCTAATCCCAGCTCTGCCCTTTACATTTGGTCACATTCCTCAGTCTTTCTGAACCTCATGGTTCTGCTACTCTAAAAAAAGCATTAATGGGGCTGGTGCTGTAGCTTAATGGGTTAAGCCACCACCTGCAATCCCGGCATCCCATGTGGCTGCCCTCACATGGGCTGCTCCACTTCCGATCCAGCTCCCTGCTAATGTGCCTGAGAAAGTGATGAAAGATGGCCCATAAATTAGTTCACATACATACATCCAACTGATTTTTGACAAAAGTGTCTGGACCATACATTGGATTAGGAATAATCTCTTCAATAAATTGGTGCTGGTAAAACTGGATGTATATATGTAGGAGAATGAAATTGGGTTCATACCTCTCACAATATACAAAATTCAATGCAAGATGAATCAAAGATCTAAATTTAAGGCCTGAGACTCTGAAGTTTCTGGAAGAAAATGTAGAGAAACCTTGCACAACATTGGTGTAGGTGACAACTTCTTGGACAAGACTCCCAGAGCACAGGTAACAAAAGCAAGACTAAACAAATGAGATATGGAACTCAGAAGCTTCAGCACAGCAAAGGAAATGATCAATAGAGTGAAAAGACAGCCGACAGAATGGAAAAAACATTGGTGAGCCACCCATCTGATAAAAGACTAATATCCAGGATATGTCAGCAACTTAAACTCAGTAGCAAAAAAAAAAAAAAAAAAAAATCAATCCAATTAAGAAATGGGCAAAGGGCCTCAATAGACAGTTCTCAAAATAAGAAATAAAAATGTCCAACAAATAAATGGGAAAACACTCAACATCATTAGCCACTGGGGAAATGCAAGTCAAATCACAATACTGTATCACCTCACCTCTGTCGGGATATCTAATCCAAAGGATAGAGAGCAACAAATGCTGGCAGGGATGTGAACAAAGAGGAACATTTATACATTGTCACTGTTAATGAAAATTAGCAGCTACTATGGAAAATGGTGTGGAGATCTTTTTTTTTTTTTTTTGACAGAGTTAGACAGTGAGAGAGAGAGACAGAGAGAAAGGTCTTCCTTTTCCATGGGTTCACCCCCACAAATGGTGCTGCACCGATCTGAAGCCTAGTGCTTCCTCCTAGTCTCCCATGTGGGTGCAGGGCCCAAGGACCTAGGCCATCCCCCACTGCACTCCTGGGCCACAGCAGATAGCTGAACTAGAAGAGGAGCAACTGGGACAGAATCCGGCGCCCCAACCAGGACTAGAACCCGGGGTGCCAGTGCCGCAGGTGGAGGATTAGCCAAGTGAGCTGCGGTGCCAGCCAATTTCTTTAAAAACTAGAAATAGAGTTGTCATATGATCCAGCAATCCTGCTACTGGGTATATACACAAAAGGCATGGACATGTTGTACCAAAGAGACACCTGCACCACCGAGCTCATAGCAGCACTGTTCACAATTGCCAAAATACGGAACCAACCAAGGTGTCCTCCATCAGATGAATGGTTAAAGAAAATGTGGTATATATACAATGGACTATCATTCAGCTGTAAAAAGAACGAATTCTACCACTTGCGCACGCTACCGGAGGACATCAGGTTGAGTGAAATGAGCCAGACTCAGACAGACAGATACTGCATGTTCTCCCTTACATGTGAGGGCTCAAAGTAGAAAGAAAAAGAAATGTCTGTGTCTATCAGTATCACTGCATATATAGTTTTGCAAAACTTTGTTTTATACCTTTGTGAAACCAGTGGTTAGGAAGATTATGCAACAATAGCTTTACTAATCTGTGGCTACTTTAAAGTTTACTGTATGTGGGTGAAATGGTTGTTTTTCTATTCAATTATTGTTTACAGCCATTGTCTATATTAATACTAAAGTAGGGACTTTTTGCTTCTTTCTTGTTAGACTTCTTATTCAGTGAAGTAGTACTGGAAATTTAAAATATGTTAGATCTTAAAAACTAAAAACTAAAAAAAAAAACAGAAACAAATGGAGGAGGAAGGGAAGGAGAAAGGAAATACAATTACATCCTTAGAATTGTATCTGCAAATCACACTGAATCTGTTAAAAACTAATTAAAAATTAAAGTAAAAAAATCAGAAAACACACACATGCAAGTGTGCGCGCACACACACACACACACATCCTGGATCACGTTTCCTGTGCTCAGGGACTTTGTCCTGGACTCCAAACACAACCTGCCCTGCTGTGTGGAGCATAATGGACGCACTGTGTAAGATATTATATGCGCAAGAGGGAAAGAAGCCATGGGAGCAAAACACTTGAAAGAAACGGATGGTTTTTGAAAATATGAAAGGCACGGAGCGTAAGTGGCACCTTCGCCCGGCACGGCCCTGCCGCAGTCACGCGAGCCTCGCTGACTTCTTTCCTCATTCTCCTGCGGGCTCCGAGTCCAAATGACGCAGATGTCTAAAGGACCTATTTATTTTGATAAGGCCTCAAAGTGGGATTTCTGAGCCAGCCGTATGTGGAAAAGCAATTCATACTGACTAGATTAATTGGGTATTTGCCAAAGCCCCCCTCTACGTTGGCCCTCATAGATGCAACTAAATTGCATACTTCTTGGGTTAAATCTGCCTCAGGTTTAAAAGGATTCCAGGTAGGAAAAAGAAAACATAACAGTCCACTTAGGTAACCAGACTTGAGGATAAATGAGAGGCAGTTTTGCTCAACCCCCTCTACCCTGTGGAGAGCCCTGGTCTGACCCTCTGGTGCTGAAATGTTCACAGGAGGTAGCCACCCCTCTCCTGTCCATGCTGTGTGTGCCTAACAATTCAGTATTTGCAACCTTTGCTTGCACAGTTCTGCAGGTCTCAGCTCTCTGGTGCATTGTCCTCTGTGTGCTACCCTTGACTTGCCATCTTCTAGTGTAATTCACTGTGCATGCACTTCCCACGCTGGAAAAGTCTTTTAGAAGAAAAAGACTGTATCTTAATCTCCTTTGTTTCTCCTCCAGAACTAGTTCTTGACCTCGTCCCGGCCAACACCAGCTTGTCTGACATTGTCTTCCCACAATGTCATTCATTCAACAAAGTTTTATTGAATGTCTACTGTTGTGCAAGACACATTGAGAATACGGTGATGACCAGATAAACACCTTTTCTCTGTGGGGCGTACTTTCAAAACCATAGTAAACCACATCACCAGCTACATGGTGATGAATGCTAAGGAGGAAAGGAAACCAGGGGAGGTGAGTGGGCAGTGCTGGGCTGGGACGGCCCCACTGAAAACACAAAATTTGTGCATATACTTTTTCGGTCTACCAGTATGAAAACAGAGCCCAGTGTAGCTCCATAGTGTTCTCTTGAGCAGTGACTGAAACACCCAACATTGTTCTCAAATCCTGTAGGGGAAGTCAATGCCTTTTGATTAGTTCTTCACCTAGAGCAAACTGCTTTATCTTGGAGTACACAACAAATAGCTAAAACAAACAAACAAACAAAAATCCTGATTAGCATCTCTTTAATGCCAGGCCAAGGAATAGTGAAAGGTAAGCCAGAAGCCCAGTCCATCACAGTCAGTCTTGGGTGAGTGTTGTGGTGCAGTGGGCTAAGCTCCCACTTGGGATGGCTGCATCCCATATTGGAGTGCCTGGGATACAGTCTCACCTTCGCTTGCTATCCAGCTTCCTGCCAGTGTCTACCTTAGGAGGCAGTAGATGACGGCTCAAGTGTTGGCACCCACATGGGAGACCCAATAGGATCCTAGACTCCTGGCCCCAGCCTGACCTAGTGCCAGCTGTTGCAAACAGTTTGAGGAGGGGAACCAGCAGATAGCATCTCTTTCTCTCCCTTTCAAATAAATAATTAAATAAATAAACTGTTAAAAAGAAAAACAGAGAATCAATCCATCTTTGCCTATTTAGAATCAGGGGGTTGTCCAGTCTACAATCTTAGACTCACAGTGATTTATGATTGACATTCCAATCACAAAATTCAAAATCTCCACATTTACTATGACTCACATGTCACTCTGTGGCTGAAGAGGCCCTGTAGGAAAGGATGAGGCTTGAGTCAGAGACGGAGAGAAGTGGACATGTGAGTTCATCCCGAAGGAAAATGGGTCTGCGGCGGCCCAGCAGGTGAGCATAAAGTACTCCAACCCCTGAGCTCTGCATCCACACAGTGGTTAAGAGAAAAAGAACCGCCAGCCTCTGGGAGGCAGAATGTGGTCTCACTTACACCACAGAGACTCCTTTTCAGACCGGAAAGGACCCCCAGCATTATCTAAACCAGACATGCAAATCAGCACACACTTGGAGGCCGAAAGCCTCGGTGACAGCATCAGGTGGCCATGTAAGGATCTTACAGACACTGGAACTATAACTCACAGCCTCAGAACTGCCTTCCTCTAAACTCTTCTAGGACTCCGAGCAGGACTGGTCATTATTTTGCAGGCAGGCCAAAGACTTTCTAAGACCAAAGATTTTTCAAAATTACACCCAGAGTACAGTTCATCTGTTTGCAACAACGTTTCATACATCTTGTTAAGCATAGGACCACGGTGTTATTAGAGCTCTTAAAGGTCTCCATGGAAAGAGATTCCATAATTTCTCTTTAGTCTATTCCACACAGAGAAGCAGCTCATTGCGAAGGAAAAAACTCTGTATCGGAGGCTGGAACGCCTTGGTTTCCCTCCCGTCTCTGCCAGGGGTGAGTGGTGTGAACTTAGGCAAGTGACTTAATGTCTCTGAATCTGAATCTGTAAAAGGCTGACATTGGAGAGAAAATAATTATTCCTAAATTTAAGAGTCTGGAAAACTAAACAGTGCATTAAATTCTCCCTGGGATCGTTAGAGAATAAATGAGATCGTGTGTGTGGAAATGTTTTCTATACACCAAAGTATCCTACAGAACCATAGCTGCAAATCTCTCAGAAGTTTAATTCATGGGAAATAAGAACTTAGCCATTCTTGTGTCAACCAAAGCTAATTTCTTCTGGTTCTTTCTTCAGTAGAGCAGAAGGACTGAATAAATAATGATTTTCTATAAAGACTTATTTATTATTTATTTGGAAGGCAGAGTCACAGAGAGCGAGAAAGAGAGAACTCTTCCATATTCTGGTTCACTCCCTAAGTAGATGCAATGGTCCATGGCTGTGGCATGTCAAAACAAGGAGTCCAAAGATTCTTCCAAGTTTCCCATGTGGGTGCAGGGGCCTAAACACATGGGCCATCTTCCTTGGCTCTCCCAGGTGCATTAGCAGGGAGCTGGGTCAGAAGCGGAACAGCCAGGACTCAAACCAGCATCCATATTGGATGCTGTGTTGCAAGTGGTGGCTTAACCCACTACACCACAATGCAGGCCCCCTGAATAAATAATTAAGTAGGTTGACAAGAACTAAATTTTCCTTTCTGGTGAATCCATCAGCTGTCAACAGCACATACTGAATACCTACAGCGCTGAAGAAGGGCTGTAGGACAAAGCTCACAGTCAAAGACCACCAGGTAATCTGTAAGAAGGTCTTACATAGCTTGTGAGTGTGGTGGGATTCAGAGAAGAGACAAATCCTTAGGAGTAAGGAAAAATATTTGGGGCAGGCAAGACTTGAGTCAGGCTTTAAGGGTGTGCTGGATTTTAACAGATAAAAGAATTGTCCTGCTTAATTTCATCCTTTTCTCTTTAGAAGAGGCATGTTCAAATTCTTAATCCTTGATATGGGAGCCCACAGATCCCCAAAACCAGAGCAGAAAGAGCCACTCACATGCTGGTGAGTGCTGCTGGCCCCAGCATCACTTCCTCAAAGACTCTTTCCTCCCACAAGGGTTGTTTCATGAGCAATAAGCTCTTAATTGTCTCAGGGGCTTCTCTGCACAGAGGGAATGGTTACGTTCATGGAAAAAGCTTGGGGAAAGTTTTCATGTTAAAATAATGGATGATGCTACTGATACCTGGCCTTCCCAGGAGGGTGCCCCATATCCATACATCTACATCAGGCAGGAAGACAGCCTTCTTTGTCTCCCTGTCCCAGTGGAGACATAGACAGACAGACAGGAGGACAGAACTTGGTCAATGAGCATGAGACTAAACAAATTTCCTTTAAATATTGTAAAGCGTGTACAGTCCCCCAAGTAATCCCCTATCAAGGAACTTGCAAATCAATGTATTAGGCAAAACAAATGCATCTGGAGTATGCTGGGTTGAGAAGGCCACCTGCGGGTCATCCTGAGCACTCATGGACCCATTCTTGTCCTCTCTACACCAGCCATGAGGGTCCCTTTTAGTTTCTGGATTAGACCGCAAGCCATAATGAGCCACCCTGAGGCCACTTTCATTTTGAATCTTAACTCTGCTCCCTGGAGTGGGTGAATGCCCAAGTCAGAGCGAAACCTGGTAGACCTGTAACAGTGACACAGAGTCTGGAGATAAATTCAAAAGGTGAGGCTGAGTGGCCACTGAGAAGTCAGCTCAAGCACACTGGCGTCTGCTCATGGTGAGCTCCCAGGGACGCCTCCCTGGCAGTGCAGAGGCACATCGAGAGGGGCTGAGCCCAAGGGAAGGGTGCTCGGGGCGGCCAAGTGGTCCCGAACTACATCCCTGCAGCCTCATGCCTCTTTCTTCCCCTTCGAGATTACTCAGCATCATTTTCCTTTATGTGGGACTCACATATTCCTTGTCCCCACCACGAACGTACAGAGCAGGTGGGTGACCATGTGTCCGTTTCTCGGGGGAGCATCTAAGAGCAACCCTGAGATGTGTGAGCCACAGATGTGCCAAGCAAGGGCAGGGCAGCCAGCATCGGACTACGTGAGCAGCCAGGAATGGCACCCTGGGGCCCTCCTGGCTCCAGGAAGAGAAAGGACCAGCTGAGTGGTGGCCCCAAAAGGAAGCGGGTGCCAAGTGAGGGAATCGCATTTCCTCACCCCTCCACCACATCCAGAGTGTTGGGTCTCAGCGGAGGGGAGTGGGAGGGGAGGAGCCTGTTAGAACCAGTGGGAGGAGCTCTAACTGAGCACACAGAGCCCAGCTCCCTCCTGTTCCTTTCCCTGCCAGGGGCACAGGTAGACTTCATAGGTGGTGCAGTGGCTGGACCATCCTGGAAGGTGTCCTGAAGATGCTTCTCTGATAGTTCTGACATCCCTTCCTTTTTTAAAAAAATTTTATTTATTTATTTATTTATTTATTTATTTGAGAGGAGAGAGAGACATACACAGAGACAAAGAGAGCTCCCATCTCTAGGTTCATTCTGCAAATACCTGGACCAGATAGAGGTCAGGAGCCCAGAACTCAGTGTCCCACGTGGGTGGCAGAGACTCAAGTGCTGACTCCTCACCTGCTGCCTCTCAGGGTGGGCATTAGCAGGAAGCCGGAACCTGCAGCAGAGCTGAGACCTGGACCAGGCACTGCAGTATGGGATATGGGGGTCCCAACCCGGAACACTAAGCACCAGACCAAATGCCTTGCCACTGGCCATCCTTTCTCTCTCCTGCTGGAGGACCACACGACTGTGAGCGTGAGTCAAAATGTTCATGGAAAATGGAATTAAAAGATAGGTTTATTTTGTTGCAAAAGAATTTTGAGACCCGTGCCTCGATGGTTACACCACTCATTTTCCGTGGGCTTTGTGGAGTCCCTGTGTGCTGCTCCCAGGGGCAGTGGATGCTTTCCTGGAATCTGAGGGAAACTTCACAGCTCGATTTATTGGCCCACCATCCAACCCCTGTCCTCATATTTAAATTTAAATTTATTGCAACCCTTATTGACGGTGCTGCTTTATAGAACACTTCCTTTTCTAAATCTCTTCTCTTTTTCCCTTCATCCTTTTGAATGCAGTATTAAGCCCAAGAGGAAATATTGCGTAATATGTCCATCACAAAGCATGACAGTGAGAACAATGCTGAGAACCCACCCAATCTTCCCCTTGAAATGGCATCATGCTGAGCACACCTTGAGTCAGGCTCTTGGTGTTTGGGACATTGCAGGAACCAGTGTATCTACCCCACGGTCCCGACCACCAGATGATATCAGTGACCTAGAGGCAATGGGTCTTTGGAGGGAGCTACGGATGCGGTGGGAAAGGTTATTTTTGGAGCCATGTCACTGCCTGGCTGGGAAGAAGCTGCAGGAAGCCACTGTCCTGCCTCCTCCCAGCTTTGAGATTTGGGCTTACCTGATCTGTGCCTGGATTCTCAGAGCGAAGGAGAATGACACCAGTACTGCTGAAGTGAATAGCAAAGTTCTTGGAACAGAGCAGGTGCTTGGTATGGGTTACTTGTCACAAGGGTGCATAAGATAGGTGAGGAAAGGAGGTGGAAGGGAACAGGAGGGCCGCGCCCAAGGATTCCCTGTCGGGGCTTGGCTCTGCCTCGGCCTCTGCGGATGGTATGGTGGGTCCACACGGGTAGGCTATGAAACCCAGCTTGTGGCAAGCAGGTCAGTGGCTGGAGGAGATTTAATGCCCCCTTGGGATTGCAATCTGCTCTTCGGGACTCCCCGTATCCCTCAGGGCTAGGGCTGATCAGAGCTGCAGAGGAATCCTTGGGGGGCCTCAGGGAGTGCACCCTCAGGGCAAGGCAGAGGGGAGAGGTCGCACCATGCCAGGACCTGAGGTGGATGAAGCCCAGTTCCCTGCTCTCAGCACGAGCGCTGGTTTTACACTGAATGCTTGGGAGTGGTTTAAGGCATGTGGCTTGTGATTTTCATACAGGCACCCACCCAGGAGTCTCCACCTCTGGGGCACCACAAGTCCTGCAAGGTAAAAGGCTATTGTGCTAGGACATGTGGAATGCTAACTCGGAGAAACAGTGGGCGCAGCACACCCAGGGCCTTGGAGACCATGGCGCGGTTCCGCCTTCGGACCCAGGCCTTGAATGGTGAACAGGGAGCTGCAGGGGTGGGTGGTGAGATATGGGGGGGAGGGTCCACCAGGCAAAGGGAGAATTGCAGATTGAGTTGGAAGAGAGACCAGACAGGAAACCATTCACATCTGAAGGACAGAGCCTTTGGTCAGAACCCAAACAGGCAAAGCTGTCATATATCTGAACGGTAAAATTCTCAAGATGGTTCTAGAACAAGTGCCTCTAGCCATCCCTCTGTAGTCTTCAGATAGGAGCCCACTGGAAGGCTGGGTGTGTCCCTCACAATCCTCACAACATGGCATCCAAGTCAACAGGACCCACCCAGGGGTGCCCTTGAACCGTACGTGGTTGTCCACAGTGGTACCTGCTCCCCTATACAACCTCCCCCACAGGAGGCTGCCGGCACATGTCTTGCTTGGGTGTTTCCAAGCATCTGGGTTCCCTCCATGCTGAAATGTGTGGTGCTGCGTTTCTTTAAAACCATCAGTCAGTCAATCAACAATCAACACAGAAGCTAAGGAGAATGATGGATCCTTGGGAGGTATTTTTATTCATGTACGTTTCCAGGGAATTCTCAAAGGAATACAACATATACACACAACACCTCAACCCTCCTCTGAGGCGTCTAATGAAGCAGAGGCATTCTATTAGAGTCATTTGCCTCATTATCCTGCAACAAATTTGCACTTGTCTTAGGAAACAGGCTAACTGTTTCCAATAATTTAGAGAAAGTGTGTCTTCGTAGCTGTGTAACCCACACGTGTGCAGTAACAGCGCATGCAGCATACCCGCAGAAAGAAATAACAGTTCTTTTACTTAGAGAAAGGAAGGATAATGGTTACTTAGAAAGTGTCCCAGACAAGCTGTCAAATTGAATTCAGAGAGCTGGAGTTTGACTCCGGGACAGGGCTGGCTAGCTAAATTCCCTGGGGGCTGGGGTTTCCTGCCTGCTACAGCTTAGAGACAAGGATTCTTTGTTTCCAGCTCCCTCACTCTTCTCTCTCTCCCTGCCCCCCCCTTCCCTCTCTCTCTTTCTCTTTTTTCTGTCTCTCTGTCTCTCCTAATCTCTCTTTGGTGGAAAAAAATGCAACTCTCCAAAGAGGGTCAGATAGAAAGCAGAGAAAACATTAACTCTGGAATTTCAAAGGAAAACAATTAAAAAAAAATAAAATGGAGAGCGTAAGCTACCGTCTATTCTATAGCCATAAATCTTGCCTTTGGACCTCAAAAACAGCACGCACACCCAGATGCACGCATCCGGCAATCCTCCTCGTTTTTGCTAAAAATGGACCAGGGGTATTTCATCATGGAGGGAAAACACATAACGACACACACTCTTCTTAACAGGCTCTCCTGGGGGCCTCAATCCCCTCACATTTTAAGTGCATGTTCGTTGACACAGACGGAGCCCGTGGAGCCTCGCAACCTGCTCCATAAGAGATGTTATTTACTCCCTATAAATAACAGAGATTACCTCACTGTATTACCGGCCTTTTCCTTTGGGTACACGTGTTCCAGACCTGCCCCCACAGCAGCTACCCCATATGAGGTGAGGCACAGCCTGAGCTCCAGACTCACCCGCCCTCACACACGTGCACACACACACACACACTCACATGCATACACACATGCACACACATATGCATGCACAGACATGAATACACATATGTACATACATGCATGCACACATACACAATCATGTGCATACACATGCACACATAAACACACATGTGCGCACACACATGCACACACGTGCACGTACATGCACACAGGATGCTCCCAAAAGCCCACCCTCCCAAAGTGCTGCAAAGTCTGGCTCTCATTCACTGCACAATATAGAGGGTGCACAGCTAGGATCCAAGAGTCACTGCTCCCCTGCAGCTCTGCCACCAATACACAGCTTCTGGGGCGTCCCTCATGCTATGGAAAATTTAAAAGATATGTAAAAGTCGAGAGAAAGGGCTACTGGAGCCGCAGAGGGCCCATCACCCTATGCTAACAACTCAGCACTCGCAGCGAGTCTTAGCTCAGTCCACCCACACCCACCTGCTCACCCATCCTGGTGCATTTTCAGCAATCCCTGGCTCCTGGCTCTACCGCCGAGCATCCTGCCACACACTGAAGTGTCCCACCCGAGGCTCTGCCCCTCCCACTCATGCCACACATGGAAGCCGTGGTTGCTCCCACGGGGACTCGCCTGGTCCCGTCCCCAACACTGGACCTGGAAACTGCCCCCAGATCTGCACGCTGGTTTCGTTGGTATCCACGCCTTCCCTGCTTCTCAATGTCCACTGCTGGCTCTGTCTTTCCAGAGGCCTCTGTCTCTCACTCTGACCCCTACAATCAAATCATAAACAACTTGGGGAGGAATCACCCACACCCTACTTCTCAGACTTCCTTACCTGTCTGTCTGTCCGACTGGGGACCCCTTGAGGTCCCAGCCTGGAGCTCTGCACAGAGTAGCTTCTTAACAAATAAAGGTATGAATGCATGAAGGAATGAACGAATTCAAGGCATGGATTAGAATTTAGACTGCAGTGTTTTGTGTCTGCAACATTCGGCAATATGTAAATACCTCCAAATAGGGGCCAGCGCTGTGGTGTCGTAGGCTAAGCGTCCACCTGCAGCGCCAGCATCCCATATGGGCCCCGGTTCATGTCCTGGCTGCTCCTCCTCTGATCCAGCTCTCTGCTATGGCCTTGGTCAGCAGTAGAAGATGGCCCAAGTGCTTGGGCCCCTGCATCCATGTGGGAGACCCAGAGGAAGCTCCTGGCTCCTGGCTTTGGATCAGCACAGCTCTGGCTATTGTGGCCATTTGAGGAATGAAGCAGATGGAAGACCTCTTTCTATCTCTTTCTCTCTCTGTGACTCTGCCTCTCAAATAAATAAATCAATCTTAAAAAAAATGTAGTTATTTCCAGTGCTGATGCTAACTACTACTATAATTCAGTTGTAATACAGTAGGACATTTTATTATTCTCGTTACTATTACTATCACTAAACTTTCATTCAGCACTTGGTGTCTCATTTACATTGTGCTGATTTGTGAGTATTACACCATTCCTAAAGGGACACTATAATTATTCTGCTTTTATGAGGGATTTCAGAAAGTCTGTGGGAAAATGCAATTAAACGATGAGTTTATATAGGCGCAACAATCGTTTGCAATCCATGAGTAGGAGGTCTTCGAAACGTCCATGGGAAATGCGTACTATGAGAAAACAACTGTGCGTGAAGTTCAAAGTTTTTTTGCACCAAGATAAATTTATCTTTTAATTCCATTTTATGTGAGCTTTCTGAAATACCCCCCTGCAAGAGGAAGACCCAAGTGCCTTATCCAGGGTCACAGTCTGAGCCCAGAGCCCCAGTTCTATCAATCAGTTCTAATCAATAATTCAATTTCTATCAATAAGTTCACTCATTAAGTTCTAATGTTTAAAGACAAGGTCAAGGTCTGCTTGGGCAAACTGAGAGTACTTACTAAAGAACAGTCCAGAAGTTGTCAGATGCTTGCATTAATTAGCTTGTGCTGATGATGTGGGAAGAAGCCTGGGGCAGGGCTGGGGTGGAGAAAGAAGAGCGAGACTTGGATTTGAGTCCTGCTCTGTCCTGAGCCCTGGCTGACCTCGAATGAACCCTGTAACCTCTCTGCGCCTGGTCTCTGCAGCACGGAGATGACAAGGATACCAGCATTACCATCTCGTGGTGATGCCAGGAGATGCAAAGGAGATCATGGGTGGGAAAACGCTTGGCAGATAACAAAGGCCTGCAGGAGCTGGACCCTGGTCAGCAGGGGCTCTGGTGCCTGTGAAAGACACAGAGAGGTGGCCTCTCTCCCTCACCTCCCCGCACTGAGCCAGAAAGCAGACAGACTTTTTATCCATTAGCCAAGCGGCTGCTGGAGATGGGATTCCACAGGCAGACACGAGCTGCGCTGGGGCTGGGGCTTAGGGTTTTCCCATTCAGCAGCAGGCCCTAGGAGGCTCCCGGCTGGGGCTAGAAGCTCAGTGCTCCACGGGCCCTGGGCGGCTTTATGAGTTCCAGGAGTTAATAAACAAGGAGCTCAATATCCTCTGTCTTTTGAACAGTCAGAGGTATTTAAACAGATTCAGCATGAGCAGCTAAGGAAATGAGGGCTCAGGCATGCAAAACAGCTCTGAAGGAGAGATCTGCTGATTCTTGCAGACTCCCAGTCCCATGGAGCAGCTCGGGAAGGCCCCAGGGCAGGATCTGCCCAGGAAAACAAATCGAAGCTCTGACCTGTGACCAGTGCAGCCGGGGCTTCTGCAGCCCAGGGGGTGGAGAGGAGGGGTGGAGATCCAGTAGTGTGGCTCCTTGAAACAGCCACTTCACTTCTAGAACCCCACTGTGGGGTCCATGTACTAACACCTTACTCGCTTTGTAGATGACTGCATGAGGACAGACACAACAAGAGTTTCTGGAGCCAGCATTGTGTGCAGCAGGTTAAACCATCACCCCATGTCTGAGCACCAGTTGGAGTTCTGGCTGCTCCACTTCTGACCCAGGTCTTGCTAATGGGCCTGGGAAAGCAAAGATGATGACCCAAGTGCCTGGGTCTCCGCCATCCGCGTAGTTGACCTGGATGGAGTCCCAGGCTCCTGCCTTCTGTCTGGCCTAGCCTCGGCCATTGTAGCCGTTAGGGGAATGAAACCAGTGAATGGAAAGCTTCTCTGTCTCTCCCTCTCTCTCTCTCAGTTGCCTTTCAAATAAATAACATAAATCTTAACAAAAAAGAGAGGCGATGCTGAGATGTCAAGTTGTCAAAATCAATAGAACAAGATCAATGATATTGATGAAATGAACTAATTGCCATCATACGGTCCCGTCACTCACCTATACCCTCATCAATTTACCCACAGCTCCTTCTCTCCCTTGTCTAGGATGATAAAGCGCTGGGCAAGGTCAAGCTCAAGTGCTCAGCATGTGACAAAGCAAACCTGGACCAGCTCTTCCGCACCTCTTTTCTGTCTTTGTGGTTTGTGCTGGGAAGGAGGGCTTCTCGAGACTGGCTGCAGCCTGGAGAGGGTTAGGAACGAGTTCAGTGCTGGGGGGGGGGGGTCACCTGGAGATGCTGAATTCATTGGTCACGTTTGGGCCTGGGCATTTGTATTTCCTAATTGATACGTTTGCATTTTTGTTTTAGTAAAATATGCACAGAATGGACCATTTTAGCCATTTTAAGTGTACAGCTCTGTGGCCTCAAGTGCATTCACACTGCTGTACAACCAGCACCACCAGCCACTTCTAGAAATTTCTCAAATTCTTGTACTGGAAATCTGGTCCCCTTGAACAGTAACCCCCCACTCTGCTTCCCCAAGGCCCTGGTACTCAGCATCCTGCTTTCTGTCCCCCTGAATTTGACTAGTGACCTGGTACAAGGGGAGTCACACAGTGTCCTGGGCCATCAGTGTTTCCCCAGCCCTTCCGGTGATTCCCTGTGCAGTCAGGACTAGGGAGCAGTGCCAAGCACAAGCATAGGTTGTGCACGAGGTCATCTTTGTGCAAAGAGAACAGTTAGGGATACGGATGGAATGACAATGGGAAAAGTGCAAGGACAGAGAAAAAGAATGCAAAAAATTCCAATCTCTGGCCAAATCACATTTAGGCTATGTATTGTTTTTGTGAAAAAGCATCCAGGAAGGAAAGGCTGTAGTCTTCAGGAAGACAATCCACAGGGAGGTATTTTAAAAATATATCTGAGAGGAAAAAAGGGGCGGAGAGAGAGAGAGCGCGCGAGAGAGAGCACACAGCTAGCTCTTACCTGCTGATTGACTCCCCATATGTGAATAACTGGTAGGATGGGGCCAGGCTGAAGCTGGAACTCAATCCAGGCTCTTACATGGGTCGCGGGGACCCAACTACCCAAGCCATCACCTGCTGCCTCCCGGGGTCTGCATCTCCTGGTCTGCAGCCAGGAGCCAGAGCTGGGAATCAAATACTAGACACTCTGCTGTGGAGTGCAGTGTTTTAGGGGTATCTGAACTGCTCTGTCAAATGTCTGCTCTTGAACTGGGGATTCTGAATCTGTAATGTGAGTCTGGGTTCTTGCTCTTCTGCTGATAGCTGTGCGCCCTTCCATGGGGGCACACTCGCTGTTACAGAACCTCCGTCTCTGTGTCTGCACAATGGAGACACAATGCCTACCTCACAAGGGCACCACAAGGCACGGAAGCAAAGCACGTGGCAGTGTCCAATGTACTCACAAATGACAGTCGTGGCTGCAGCCTGCACTTTGTTTTTTCAGTGCACTAACTTTGATAATGAAAGCAAGCGAGAGAGCATTACTCTGGCTGCGCCCAATCCACATCCACAGAACACGTAAAGAGCTTAGCGATTGTTGTAAATTAATTTTTAAAACCCGGCCTTACTTCCCTTGGAGGTTGCAACCATTTTCAAGAGAAGCTGGAAGAGCAATTATACCATTTGAAAGTAAAAGGGCATTCTAATTTGATAAGTGCTTCGAAGACACATTAATAGACATCCTCACTTCAACGTCTGTCCTTTGTGCCTGATGCCAGCACCTGCCCTCACACACACACACACACACACACACACATATGCATGCACACACACACACACACACAGCTCTAGTGCTGTTGATGAACCCTGGGCTTGTTTGGGGCTGTGTGTGCGTCTCATTCAAAGAAGATGGAGCCAAGGCTGCACGATGTCTTCTCTTTCTTTTGCCCATTTAATATTTAAACAAATAAAGATAGCTATTAGAGCCCAGCAGATGAGAGAGGTGGGGAGGGCGGAGGGGAGGGAGAGAGAAGCTGGTTGGCTTTGTCTTGCTAATGTGCTTTGTTGTGTTGCACACTGGGTCTCTGGGTCATTCAGACAGATTCAGACCATCTCATAAGGGGGGAGATGACAGAGGAGCAAGACAGCTCAAGTGGAGAGCTTTATCGGGGACAAAAGGTGCACCTGCAAAGCGCAGATTTAATCAGCTCTAAGGCCAGGGCCGATGCTGAGAGATAAGTGCCCGGCACCACCTGAATGAGGCCCTGGCCACGTGAACTTGCCTGGATACTACAGTTAATTCATTTCAGAGAGTGGTTGCTACCCACCAAGAGTGAGCTGCTCTGGCAATCAGCCCGAGTAAGCCAGCACTGTTACAAATGTGCTGCCCAAACACAATAGAACCCAGGGAAGGAAACAGAATCGCAGGTAGAGGAGGGCGCTCAGTGCTGAGACCCTTGTTGACGAAGGAGTTGTGTAACAACACACTGCCACTTAGCTAAGCTGGTTTCTAAACTAAAACTTGTGTTTTAAGTCCAGTGTCAGAAAATCTCCCATTGGCTCTGCCTCAGAGATTAACTGGCTCATTCTGATGTTGTTTATGGCCCCTCCATTCTTTCTTCCTTCCCTTTCCCTCCAGTGGTTCCTTTCTCTCTCTCTCTCTCTCTCTCTCTCTCCCTCCCTCCCTCTCTCTCTCTCTCCCTTCCTCCCTTCAAAGAAGTAGATCCCCAACTGCAAATGAAATGAAAGCCAATTTGCTGGGGCTGGCACCATGGCTCACTTTGTTAATCCTCCACCTGCAGCACTGGCATCCCATATGGTCGCTGGGTTCTAGTCCCGGTTGCTCCTCTTCCAGTCCAGCTCTCTGCTGTGGCTCAGGAGGGCAGTGGAGGATGGCCCAAGTGCTTGGGCCCTGCACCTGCTGGGAGACCAGGAAGAAGCACCTGGCTCTTGGCTTTGGATTGGCACAGCGTTGGTCGTAGCAGCCATTTGGGGGGTGAACCAACAGAAGGAAGACCTTTCTGTCTGTCTCTCTCTCTCTCTCTCTCACTGTCTATAACTCTACCTGTCAAATAAAAAAAAGTCAATTTGCGGGGCTGGCGCTGTGGTACAGTAGGTTAACGCCCTTGTCTGAAGCGCCACATCCCATATGGGCGCCACTTCTAGTCCCGCCTGCTCCACTTCTGATCCAGCTCTCTGCTATGGCCTGGGAAAGCAGTAGAATATGGCCCAAGTGCTTGGGACCCTGCACCTGCGTGGGAGACCCGGAAGAAGCTCCAGACTCCTGGCTTCAGATCAGCCCACCTCTGGCCATTGTGGCCATCTGGGGAGTGAACCAGCGGATAGAAGACCTCTCTCTCTGTCTCTACCTCTCTCTGTAACTCTGTCTTTCAAATAAATAAAATAAACCTTTAAAAAAAAGCTACCACCTCATAGGAGGATGAACTCTGATGATCTATTACACAGTAAGGTGGCAATAGTCAATAATAATGTGATGCGTATTTCAAAATAGCAGGCAGAGGGGATTCTGAGTGACTGTACTATACAGAAATGAAAGTTTAGGGGCACAGATATGCTAATTGTACCACACACATATGCATTGAAAAGCCACACTTTACCCATAAATGTGTACAATTAGTGTACCCTTTAAAAATGTCATTACTAAAATACGTAAAGCAAATCAAAGCAGAGGGATTCTGGATGCCTGTGGCGCCCTCACGCTGGGGTCCTGGCTCATCTCCCCAGACACCAAGAGCTGCAGAACAGAACCGGACTCTGGCAGGAAACCCAGGCTCACGGGATGAGGTGATTTCCCAAAGTAAGCAAATGATGCCCCGACCTCCGGTCTCACGTGTTTGTCACTGAAACACATTTTCTCTCTTTTAGACAGCGTGCAGTCTGTTCAAATAAATCATCAAGTAAAATGTGATGCCGACTGTAGGATGGATCAACAGACCTTCGAAGTTTTCACAGCAAAATCCAAGAAGTCTGATTTGGGAAGGACAAACAATAGCAGAAACAGAACTGGCCCAGGGAAGGGCAGGGGAGAAAGAGGCAAACAAAAAGCAGAAATGTTTACAATCAGGCTTGTTATGCTGTATATTTCCCCACTGGAGGTTCTGGTGATTATCAAGCTGGAAGTTGTTAGCAGGAAACACAAAGAAACTCCTAGGCACTCAAAGGAGTAACCTTGGGCAAGACACGTGGGAATCGTTGGGTCTCTGTCTCTTCTGTACCCCAGGAGGAACTGAACCTGTCTGTCTCTTCCCTTACAGTGTGCTGTGCTACACGATATACAACCAGTGTGCAAAACTGCAGCTTTCACTCCACACAATAACAGGTGTCAAGTTAAAGGAAACACAGGGAGGGAGAAAGGGGTGAGGAAGGGCGCGTGCCCCCTCAGTTCTTCCACTGCCACCAGCAGTCCCCTCCTCTGCTGGATTTTTCTTTTGCCACAGAAGGACATTTTTCACTCCCTCTCTAGTTTATAATTATTCATTCACATTTTTTTTTCTCCTTTAGCCTAGGAACTATGCATTATTAACCCACTTAAATGCCTAAAATCCAACACAGTATCCGGACTGATCTCCAAGGTATTATTTTATAAAGAAAGATGCTGAGCAATGGCATTGTGATCTGTGTTAAGACCACCACTGATGGGGCTGGCACTGTGGCATAGCAGGTAAAGCCACTGCCTGCAATGCCTGCATCCCATATGGTCGCCGGTTCTAGTCCCAGCTGCTCTACTTCTGATCCAGCTCTCTGTTATGGCCTGGGAAAGCAGTAGAAGATGGCCAAGGCGCTTGGGCCCCTACACCTGCTTAGGAGACCTGGAGGAAGCTCCTGGCCCCTGGCTTTGAATTGGCACAGCTCTGGCCACTGTGCCCAACTGGGGAGTGACCTAGCACATGGAAGACCTCTCTCTCTCTCTCTCTCAACCTCTCTCTCTCTCTCTTTGCCTCTCCTTCTCTCTGTGTAACTCCGATTTTCAAATAAATAAATCTTTAAAAAAAGACTCTCACCAACAACAACCCTTGCCTGGGCTGGTTTTCCTTCTTTCTCAACCAAACCAACTCATAAAATCGTCACCTTACTCATGAATCCACCTCGATAACATCTGTTGGGAAAGAAAGCTCAAGAGATGGACATGAGAAAACCCTTGACATGCTCGTTCACTGTCTCCAGCACAGAACATTCCAGAATTTCGGCCTCAAAAGGAAACAGCATTCAATCCACTTCAAGAATAACCCATTTTCATTCGTGGAGTGACAACTTCAGGTTCTATCTTTGTGATATTACTATGAGACATTTTAAAACCTTCTTGTATTTTTTCAACTCGCGGCACAGGTGGGAAACACTTTGCGTTCCTGGCTCGTGTGCTAGGGAAAAAGTGAGTGGAAGAAGGAAGTTGCTGCATAGACCTGAGGTTTTGCTCCCTGAACCTAACTGCGGTGTCATGGCTTGTTACTGGAGAAAACAGTAATCCCAGGGGGGACGAAGCTCACCTTCCTTGACACTCAGCCGGGAGGACTGGTCTGTGTGGGAGGTCGTATTGTAGGCCAGCAGTGAACCTGGAAGGCAAAGCAAAAACAGGTTATAAGGCAGGCATTTGGCCTAATGGTTAAGACGCCAGTTAAGACGCCTGCATCCAGGAGTGCTTGGGTAGGATGCCCTGCTCTGTCTCCTGGTTCCACCTTCCTGCTAACGCTCACTGCCCTGGGAGGCAGCTGTGATGGCTCATGTGATTGGGTTCCTTCCAGCTAAGTGGGAGACCCAGGTTGAATTCTCAGCTCCTGGCTTCAGCTCTGGCCCTAATCTAGCTATTGAAGACATCTGGGGAGTGAACCAGCAGATGGGAGTTTCTCTCTCTCTCCTCCACGCCCCCCAAATAATAAAAAATAAATAACTTTAAAATATATGCCAAAAAGCCCCAAACAGATTATAGGCCCAAACCTTCTGAGATCAATAGCAGATGAGAGCAGAGGAAGGGAGCAGAAGAGATAGGGAGTGGGAAGAGGGACAGAGGAACCCTGGAGAATAAGGAATCAGCTGGTGTGATCCATTGCTGGGAGCCAGGCAAGCTGGACTACTGCAGCTGCCTGGAATTAGAGTAATTACGTTCCACAGGAGGCTTGCCAGTGTGTGTGTGTGGACAAGCACACCCTTCTGAGCACTGTGCCGCAGTTCTGCAGTGCACACAGGACTGGCAGGCAGTCATCTGGGTCTGTCCTTCTCCCAGTTACTCACCGGGTGACGGGGCAAGTGACTTTGCATGTCCAGGTGGGGCTTTCTTCAGCAGAAAATCGAAAGGGGTGAGCCTGAGCCAAGGTTGCCAGACTGCTCTCTCAAGGCCAGATAGTAAATAGTTTGGGTTTTATCTCCTGGATACAGGGACTGTTGTGCAGTCTGCTTAGTTTTTGTTTCATTTTGCCTGTGGCTCAGATTTGGCCTGCAATGACATCCTTTGGGTTTGTGCACGTGCAAGTCCTCCGACAGGGTATTTGTTACTGGGGTGTTGGGAGTTGGGAGGGAGCTGTGCAAACAGGAGCATTTGTACCCCCCTTGCCTATGCCCAAGAGGATACAGCTGAACATCAGGAATAAAGTACTGGCGTGAGCGTATCTGCAAGGGGATTTGGTCCAGGAAGCCACACGGACACCAAAAGCCACAGATCCGGGAGTTCCTGATGGAGAATGACAGATCTGCACAGAGCCTGTGTGCATCCCGCCCTGTGCTTGAAATCATCTCCAGGGGCCGGCGCTGTGGCACAGCGGGTGAAGTCACCGCCTGCAACTCCAGCATCCCTTACGGGTGCCCGTTCGTGTCCCGACTGCTCCGCTTCCCATCCAGCTTCCTTCTAAAGGTCTGGGAAGAGCACTGGAGGATGGCCCAAGTGTCTGAGCTCCTTGCCACCCACGTGGGAGACCTGGATGAAGCTCTTGGCTCCTGGCTTCTGGTTTTGGCCTAGCCCAGTGCTGGCCGTCTGAGGAGTGAACCAATGGAGGGAAGATCTCTCTCTCTCTGTGTCACTCCCTGTCTCTGTGTCACTCCCTGTCTCTGTGTAACTCTGCCTTTCAAAATAAATTAATACATCTCTAAAACAAAACAAAACAAAATCACCTCTGGATTACTTCTAAGACCCCAGACAACCTAAGCGTTCTGTAAACAGTTGTCACATTCTATTGTTTAGGGAACAATGTCACGGATAAACAAGGCTGCACGTGTTCAGTGCCGACGTGGTGTTCTGTCCTAACTATGTTAAATCTGAGATTGGCTGACTCTATGGATGTGAAATGCAGATGTGGAGAGCCGGCTACATAATCTCTAATCTTTTAACATTAAATGTTCAGTGCCTACCTATGCGGGGCCAGGCGTAAGTCAAAGGCATTTGAAGCGCTGGTGTTTTTGTTGTTGTTGCATGCAAAACACATTTTCCCTTTTTTTTTAAAACAGGGTTTGTTCCTTTGTTTCACATTAAGTCAAGAGCTTTATTTGGTAATAGGCATTTTTGCCATTCTCCTGGGGAAATCGTCAAGGGCCACCCGGACTCAGGCTGGGGTCCTCTTTGACCAAGGATGCCATGAGCTCCCGCACATGTGTTCAGGCAGGGGGGCATTTTCTCAACAACACTGCTTCCCGTGGCCAAGGGCGCTGACGGGGTGCCAGGCTGGGGACGGGCTGTCAGACGCTCCTATTTTTAGTCTGCAGTCATGACAGGGACACAGCAGTGGAGCTGCGGCCTCACCCAGCTGTGGGCGTTGGGTTGTGCTTCTCACAGAAAATGTGCGCCTGAGCAGGCCAGACCGTGCAGGCCAGGATTTTATAAGAAACCTCCAGCCGCCTAGACCATCGGACTTCTGGCTCAGGCAGCAGCAGTTCCAGAGGAAAACCAGGAGGGGGGGTCGGGCCTCCTGGCTGCCAAAGTGTGGCTGTGTGGGTACCATTTTAGAAAGGAGACAGCCACGTGAATGCCGGGTCCAAGAACAAGCTATGTTTGGTTCTTCCATTCTCAAGAATATCAAAGACAAAGTGAGGCTGGGACAACTTCCTTTTTTAATATGAGAGTTTGGCCGGCGCCGCGGCTCAACAGGCTAGTCCTCCGCCTGCGGTGGTGCCGGCACACTGGGTTCTAGTCCCGGTTGGGACGCCGGATTCTGTCCCGGTTGCCCCTCTTCCAGGCCAGCTCTCTGCTGTGGCCAGGGAGTGCAGTGGAGGATGGCCCAAGTGCTTGGGCCCTGCACCCCATGGGAGACCAGGAGAAGCACTTGGCTCCTGGCTTCGGATCAGCACGGTGCGCCAGCTGCGGTGGCCATTGTGGGATGAACCAATGGAAAAGGAAGACCTTTCTCTCTGTCTCTCTCTCTCTCACTGTCCACTCTGCCTGTCAAAAAAATAATAATAATAATATGAGAGTTTCAAAAGAGACCTGCCTTTAGGACTTCCATCCAATTATCTCCTCTCTCTGAACCACAGGTAAAATGGGCCAATACATGGTAGCTGTAAGCAAGGATTTTAATGCAAGCTGTAAGCAAGGATTAAAACATGGTACATTGGAGTGGGTGTCTGACACACGATTAAGACATCGCTTGGGACACTGTCACCCGCACCAGAGTGCCTGGGTTCAAGTCCAGGTTCTAGCTTCCTGCTACTGTACATCCTGGGAGGCAGCAGTAACAGCTCAAGAACTTGGGTTCTCGCCACCCACATGGGAGAGCCGGGTGGAGTTCTACTTCCTGGCTTTAGCCTGGCCCAGTCCTGGCTGTTGTGGGTATTTGGCAAGTCAACAAATGGATGGGAGATATCTCTCTGTGTGTCTGTTTTCTCTTTCAAGTTAAAAAAAAAAGATGCTAGCTGCACCGTTCGTTGTCATCATGTCCATTTCCCAGACACCATAAAGAAAATCCTTTATGCAGGGGCTAGCTGGGCACCAACTTCCTCCTTTAGAATTGGAGTTATGGGGCCAGTGCTGTGGCGCAGTGGGTTAATGCCCTGGCCTGAAGCACCGGCATCCCATATGGGTGCTGGTTCGAGACCCGGCTGCTCCACTTCCAATCCAGCTCTCTGCTGTGGCCTGGAAAAGTAGTGGAAGATGGCCCAACTCCTTGGACCCCTGCACCCATGTGGGAGACCCACAAGAAGCTCCTGGCTCCTGGCTTCAGATCAGCTCAGCTCTGGCTGTTGTGGCCATCTGGGGAGTGAACCATCGGATGGCAGACCTCTCTCTCTCTCTCTCTGCCTCTCCTCTCTCTGTGTAACTCTGACTTTCAAATAAATAAATAAATTTTTTTTAAAAAAAGAATTGGAGTTACAAGTGAGTCCTGCTGCAGTAGGAAATAATCCTCCATGACTGGAAGGCGTTCCAAGAGAATACTGCCAAATCTCAAGAGTAAGATCCTCCGTGCCTGACACTCCACCTAGGGCTGCAACTCACTGCAGGGACAAATAAAGGAAAACGCTGGGCTCGGAGGTGCACAGGGCCTGAGTCCTTAGTGCAGAGTTAGCTGAGAGCATGCAGCGTAGATAAAGCACATTCATTCTACTTTCTACCACGGGCACACGTGACTTGCACAGGAAACTCCCAGCAAGCCAAGAGAAGGGGTCGCTGGACCTCTGTAAAGCCTGCATGAAATGCATATTTCATGGTAACCTCGGAGAAGGATTTTGCCATGCAGACTGTTGCTGGTTCAAGTTTCACTCCTAGAAGGAGAGGCCACCTCCCCTACGCAGGGGCTGGCGGGGGGCTGCTGGCCTCTCTCCCAAGGGACCCACATTCCCTTCTTTTTTCGGATCTTTTTTTAACCAGGGCCTGGGGCTGTCGAGGGTGGCACAGCACTCTCTTTTTTTATGGGAACTTGTTCTGGTGCAGGAGGGTCCTCCCCTGAGCCTGGCCTTTGCATTTTTTCCTCCTGCTCTGAGGTTCTTCCTGGGCTCTGAGCTGCCAGACTTTCCTGCAGAGTGAACAGGCCAGGATGGGGAGGGGGACGCCTGACTTCTCCTCTTGCCTCTCACTGAGTCCTGGAAGGAGCCATGCAGAGCCAGCATCGCATCGTGCCCCTTCCACAGATGACACCAGCATTCAGCAAGGTCAAGTCCTTTGTCCAGCAAGGTGCAGGAGGCAGGACCCACTTCTGTCCCCAGCCCAGCAGCTGGGGTGTACTTCAGTGAAAAAATATGGTTCCTGGGGCATGTGTTCTGCTGGAGCAGGTTAGGCCTCTGTCTATGACATAGGCATTCTGTATGGGCACTAGATTGAGTCTCAGCTGCTTCACTTATTTTTTTAATTAATTAATTTATTTGAAAGTTAGAGTTACACAGAGAGAGGAGAGGTACAGAGTAAGAGGTCTTCCATCTGCTGGTTCACTCACAAAGTGGCCGTAATGGCTGGAGCTGAGCTGATCCGAAGCCAAGAGCCAGGAGCTTCTTCGGGTCTCCCACGTGGGTGTAGGGGCCCAAGCACTTGGGCCATCTTCTACTGCTTTCCCAGGCCATAGCAGAGAGCTGGATCGGAAGTGGAGCAGCCAGGACTAGAACCAGCGTCCATATGGGATGCCGGCACTGTGGGCAGCAGCTTTACCCGCTTTGCCACAGCACTGGCCCTGAGCCCTTCACTTCTGATACAGCTCCCTGCTGATGCACCTGGCAAAGCAGCAGAGGATGGGAGACCTGGATGGAGTTTCGGGTTCCTGGCTTTGGCTTGGCCAACCTGTGATGTTTGCAGCCATTTGGAAAGTGAGGCAGAGATGGAAGCTCTCTTTCTCTCTCTCTCTCTGTCTCCCCCTCACGCCCCTCTCTGTAACTCTGCCTCTCAAATAAATAAATAAATCTTTTAAAAAACAAAATATTTCCTGGCTTCTTTGTTTACATACATACTAGGGTACTTCAAAAAGTTCATGGAAAATAAAATTCCAAAGATAGGTTTAGGGGCCGGCGCTGTGGCCTAGGAGGTTAAGCCTCCGCCTGTAGTACCAGCATCCCATATGGGCGCCAGTTCGAGTCCTAGATGCTCTACTTCCGATCCAGCTCCCTACTAATGTGCCTGGGAAAAGCAGTGGAAGACGGCCCAAGTCCTTGGGCCCCTGTTCCCAGGTGAGAGACCCGGAAGAAGCTCCTGGCTCCTGGCTTTGGCTTGGCCCAGTCCTGGCCGTTATGGCTATTTGGGGAGTGAACCAGCAAATGGAAGACTTCACTCTCTCTCTCCCCCCTGTTTTCTCTCTGTATCTCTGCTTTTCAAATAAATAAATCTTTGAGAGAGAGATTTATTTTTGTGTAAAATATTTTCAAAATCCATGTTTTTTAAAAAATAACACGCATTTTCCAGGAACTTTTTGAGGGAGCCTGGTAGTTCGGACATAGGTATATATGCAGGCATAATTGTATTTCTATTTATTTGTTGCGCTCTTTGCTCTAAAAAGCTTGAAGTGACTTCCGCTGAGAACAGAAAGGCCTGCCGGAAGTCACAGCGCAAGCAAAGCCGGGTACCCTGCTTGTGACTCCGTCTGTCGCCAGACCCTCGATTCGGGGTGGCAGCAGTCAGAGGGAGGCCAGGCAGGTGTGGGCTAGGGGCCCGCCCAGGGCTTTCTGCAGCTCTGCGTGCCCCCTGCCCCTGCTGCTTCGCGTCTGGGACACCTGGAGCAGGCGCCCAGGGCCCCCGTGCCAAGGCCTTTGTCTCAGCTGTTACCATGGAACTGGCCGGTGCCCGCTCACGGCAGCCTGTCGAAGGCGGGCTCCCTTTCTCTGCGCTGAGTCAGTAGCTGGGGCTGGCTCTATCTCTGCACTCTTTCAACAACAGGCCTGGCCGGCTTCGGAGCCCAGGGCAATCGGGCCCTTTGTTCTGTTGGAATCCTGGTCTCCTTCCCCAGTCAGCCCGGGGCCTGGAAGGGATAAGACTTCACCCCAGCTTAATTGCCAGACCCGTCACCTTTGCCCGGCCAGCTGAGGCTGCAGGTGGGAATAGCGCAACACGCAAAATGTGTTTTCCATTAAGTTTAAATTAAAAATGGGAATCAAGATAGATACCTTTTCGGTGGGCTCCCTGTCACGCAATATATTTCACTCTCTTGAGCTGCCACTGTTTGAACACACAGTTCCTCAGTATTTTTACCCAGGTCAGACTCCATAGACCTACAAACCCAACTCATTTATAAAATGAAACATGGCTCTTCCTCCCTCTGCCTCGGGCCCCCACCCCAGGAGTCCTAGGCTCCCAGATGTCCCCAACTCCCCCCAGTGGCCCCGAGTCTGAACTGCCAGGTGAGGACCTCTGGGGTCTGTCCCAGTCTCACCTCCCCCAGACACACGGGGTATGCCCATCAGGCCCCCACTGTGGGGAGCTGCCGGGGACAGAGGACAAGGTCAGTCGGGGGATAGATTTGACTTACTCTGCCTCATTCCAGGAGCCACAAGAAAGTTTTCGGAGAGCACTTATCTCTCGGTCAAATAAAAGCAGAAGAGTGGCCTGGATTCCCACAGGGACCTGGAGAAGCGAGGCTAGCTCAGAAGGGGAGACGCACATGTGTGGGATCTTTCGCTGCTGTCTGGGTTCAGGCGGGTCCTGCCATGGTGGGCACGTCTACAGCCCAGGCAGGGCCTGGCTGCAGGCTCAGGGTGGCTCAAGTGCCAGGTCTCAGTTGCCTTGCCTTTATTATTTTTTTAAATAAAGTAATTTATGTATCTGAAAGGCAGAGAGAAGGAAGAGAGAGAGAGACAGAAACAGAGATAGGGCATGGGTAAAGCCGCTGCCTACGGTGCTGGCATCTCATATGGGTGCCGGTTTGAGTCCCAGCTGTTCCACTTCCAATCTAGCTCTCTTTTATGGTCTATGAATGCAGTAGAAGATGGCCCAGGTCTTTGAGACCCAGAGGAAGCTCCTGGCTCCTAGCTTTGGATTGGCACAACTCCGGCTGTTTTGGCCATCTGGGGAGTGAACCAGCGGATGGAAGACTGCTCGCTCGCTCTCTCTCTCTCTCTCTCTCTCTCTCTGCCTCTCTGTAACTCTGCCTTCCAAACAAATAAATACATCTTTAAAAAAAAAAAAAGAAGAAAAGAAACAGAGACATATAGAGATATCCCATCCCATGCCTGGTTCACTCCCCCAATGCCCACAACAGCCAGGGCGTGGCCCGATGGCAGCCAGGAGACAGGAACTCAATCTGCACCTCCCGTGTAGGTGGCATTGACCCAAGTGTCTGAGCCATCAGCACATCAGCAGGAAGCTGGAATCAGGAGTGGAGCTGGGACCTCAATCCAGGTCCTCTGATAGAGGATGCAGATGTCCCAAGTGGCACGTCAACTGCTGTGCCACACGTCCACCCTGGTTTTATTGTTTCATTAAAAAATATTTGAGAAGCAGAGACAGACAGACAGAACCCCTACTCGTAGGTTCATTCCCCAAATACCCAAAACAGGCAAGATTGTGCCGGACTGAAGCAGGGGCTGGGAACTCAACACAGATCTCCTACTTGGGTGGCAGGGACGCGAACACTTGAGCTATCACCTGCTATCCCCCAGGGTCTGCATTACTAAGAAGCTGCGACTGGGAGCTAGAGCCAGGACTTGAACCCCGGTACTCTGTGAAGGGACCCTACCATCTTTTTTTTTTTTTTTTTGACAGGCAGAGTGGACAGTGAGAGAGAGAGACAGACAGAGAGAAAGGTCTTCCTTTGCCGTTGGTTCATCCCCCAATGGCTGCTGTGGCCGAGGCACCCCGCTGATCCGAAGCCAGGAGCCAGGTGCTTTTCCTGGTCTCCCATGCGGGTGTAGGGCCCAAGCACTTGGGCCATCCTCCACTGCCTTCCTGGGCTATAGCAGAGAGCTGGCCTGGAAGAGGGGCAATGGGGACAGAATCCGGCACCCTGACCGGGACTAGAACCCAGTGTGCCAGTGCCGCAGGTGGAGGATTAGCCTATTGAGCAGTGGCACTGGCCGGGGCCCTACCATCTTAACTGTGAGTTTAAACACCCATTCTTGCCTTAGCTTTACAATGAGGCTAATAAATAGTTGCCCACGTGGTGGCCACATGGGGGCATCCTATCTATGCAAAGTGAGTGACATCCGGGCAGGTGCCTGCCCAACCCTGTGCTCTCCAGGAAGCTGGACAGCCCCATGTTCTGTGGGCAGCCTTTCTAGAGCAGCCCACCGGGTCTTGGAATTTCAGGTGTGGGTGACGTCACACAGCTGCTGCCTGGGCAGCTAACGTACCAGGTAGGAAGAGCAAGCCCCTCTGGCCAGGCCAGGTAGGCTCCAGCCTGCCGGACCCTCTGGTAGAGTACACGAAAATTTAAAAGCATAGCTCCCTCTTAGACAACCAGAAAATATGATCAAATTCCTGTTGTGAAAGTGTAAATCTGATACTAGAACTTCTAATCCTATAAAACGTCTCATTTTCTACTAAGATGCAGGAAGACTGGATCAGAGAAGAGCCAGCGCTTTGGCCCCTTCTCACTTACCCAGTCCATGGGAGGCCAGCACTGTGGCTTAGACAGTTAAGCCTCCACTCGCTCACTGGCACCCGGTTCTCGTCCCAGCTGCTCAACTTCTGATCCAACTCCCTGCAGATGCACCTGGGAAAGCAGCAGAGGATTTCCCAAGTGCTTGGGCCTCTGCACCTATGTGGGCGATCCGGAAGAAGCTCCTGGCTCCTGGTTTTGGCCTGGCCCAGACTTGACTCCTGTAGCCATTTGCAGAATAAACCAGCAGATGGCAGATCTCTCTCTCTCTCTCTCTCTCTCTCTCTCTCTCTCTCTGCATCTCTGCCTTTCAAATAAATAAATAAATACTTTTTAAAACACAACAAAAAAAACTCCTCGTGGTAGGATTAGTGACATTATAAGAGATGGGAGAGGGCTTGTTCCTCTCTTTACAACAACAAAATCCATGGGCTCTCGGACCTGTTTCTCCTCTACTGACTTTGCCCACGCATCCCTCCATCTGTGTTGAGAACCTCAGCTATTTTCCTTCTACCGCTTGTCAAAGTGGGAGCCCCACCCCCTCTCTCCCCAACTAAAGGGCATAATAACAAAGCACAAGCTCCCCTTCTTCTTGCCTGGACTCCCTCACCTCCAACCCCTGTCCCCAAACACTGACCGCCTTCTTAAACACAAAACATCCACTGGAAGTCAGTCTGGAAAATCAACAAAGGATCTGAAAGATGAGTTGGTCCGCACAGGGCAGTCCTCAGCCATCCTGGGAGCCAAGAGTCACTGGCCCATGCCCTCCTGCAGGCATCCTAGCAACCAGCCGTCACCCAGCACCAGCGGGACCCAGAGGCTGGGACTGCAAGGTCAAGGCCCATGAAAAAGAAGCAGGAATCAAAGCATTTTTTCCTGACTGTGGATCATTTTAAGTCTAAGTTCTTCAGAAGATGATCCCCATATTATGTTGGGGCACTTTGCTTTTTCAGACTTAGTTCAACTATTTTAACTTCTGTTCATGCATAGTCTGTAGAGCAATGCACAGCCCACTCCGCATTGTGAGTCTTTGCACGCAACGAGGTACCATGAGCACATCTCATGGTTTTTCACAGGACTGGTTTGTGTAGCTGAACAGTGTCCCGTCTTGAAATCTCCTGCTGCTCACCCACCATGCCTCTAGTTCTGGGACTGCGTCCTACTTTGCAAATGTCCTCCATGCATGTGCTGGAGATCTGCTGGCTAGTAAGCCTCCTTCAGAATCTTCATATTCTGTTGGCTTTGGGGGCATGTTTCTTAATAACCACAGACGTTCTCAGAAAAAAAAAAGAGAGAAGAAGCCATCCATCGTTTTTCTTGCCAGGCTACCTCCCTCAAGTATCAGACTCTCCGCCCCCTTTCTCTTCCACTGTGCACTGCTTTGCCCCTGCTCTCTCTGCTCTTCCAATAGAAGAAATGTCAGGTACGTGATTTGACATGAGTCACTGGGCAGGGGCCACAAAAACCTTATCCCATGGGAGGGACCAGGGACCCTGTCCAAGACCGCCCACTCTACAGTTTCACTTGTGGTTAATGCAATTCCCAGGTGTCCATCACAACGCCAGTCTTGAGCATCATGGCCACATCACTTGTCAATGCCCCTCACACCTTAGGGGTAAAAAGGTTCCAAACCAGGAACACAAGTTGCCAGGATTTCCTCTCCACTGGCCTGCTCCTCCCTTGGAAGGTACTTCAGTCAACTTTTGCTTTAGTATCCTCACTTTCATCTCTGAACTACGATTTCTTTCTCCATTGGTGACAAGGAACTGAGACAAGCCAGATGCTGCCGGGGACAAACCATCTCCTAAGGTTACCACTGACCGCCTTCTCACTCTGCTGGGCCTTTTGAGCAGCAGGTCTTTGTCTCACCTCAGGGTCTGTGGCTTGGCTTCTTGGTAACAGGAAGTCCTAGCAGGGGCTTGGGTTGTTGATGGGGCAGTCAGAAAGCAGGGCCTACAGTCACATGGCCTGAATGGGCTTTCCCCATGTGCAGTAGAATACACTTGAACATCCTCCCAGCAAAGCCCTCTTCCTTGGAACCCCCAGTTCCTGGGCCCTCTGCGCATGTACAGCATGCTCTCCACACGGCTGCTGTCACCTCTTGTCCCACCAAGGAAGCAATAGAGTGAGGAGTCCATCAGTCTCCTGCACCTGACTCCAGAGAAGCAGGTGAGGCAGAATGGTCCCTGCTTCACTGTGCTGGTCTCTCCTTCCCTGCCCAGCCTCTGCCCACTCACTTCCAACCTGCTCTGTCTGGCTTATTGCAGAATCCTGTTCAAAGAGCCTACTCTGTTTACTCTACAAGTAGTAGTAAAAGGCCTAGAGATATAATATAGATCATTAGAAAATGTGAATTATTCCAAACTCAGAAAACCTGGATGGAAAATTGTCTATGTTTTCGGACTTCTTATTTCTTGGGCCAACCTCATGTTGCAGCACCACTCAGACATGGGGTCACTACCCTGGTGCTAACACTGCACCATCCACTGGCTCCCATAGGTTAGCCAACACCTCTAAGAGGTGACCCGAGAGCCTGGGGGAGCGTCCAGCCCCATTCCAGACCATGGGCACACTACTGCAGGAACACTGGACTATAACGATGGATGGTGAGTTAAACACCCACTGAGCAATGGAGAACTAAAGAGGAGCCAGGAATAGCATTGGGCCCCAGAAGCCGTCCAAGAGCTCAGCTTTGAAGGGGGCTTAAAATCATGACACACTTTTCTGAAGCTGAACTCCAGCGAGACTCCTAACAGCCTGGGCATGTGCAGCCAGCACATCACCCGCAGGCTGCCCAGTTGGTCTTCGGACATAGCTGCCGGCCAGCAAGGACCTGTGTTGAGTGAGCCCACGTCTTGTGCTCCCTGACCCTAGTACCTTCTTTTCAGTCCACAGACCCAGCCTTCAATCCTTGGGTATAGCACATGTGCCACCCAGCCTGCACCTCTTTGAGCTAAGCCTGAGGTCCTCAAGAATCCCCATCCTGTGCTCTGTGACATTTCGTAGTTTTTCTTTCTCTCTTTTAAGGATTAGCTAATTTATTTTGAAAGGCAGAAATAGAGAGAGAGAGAGAGAGAGAGAGAGAGAGAGAGAGAGAGATCCTCCATCTGCTGGTTCACTCTCCAAATGGCTGTTGCAACAACCAGATCTGGGCCAGGCTGAAGCCAGGAGCCAGGAGCTCCATCCTGGTCTCCCACATGGGTGGCAGGGGTCCAAGCTTTGGGCCACCACCTGCTGCCTTCACGGGAGCACTAGCAGGAAGCAGGGTGGGAAGCAGAGCAGCGGGGACTTGAGCTGTCACTCAGATACGGGATGCAGGCACTGGAAGTTTCAGCTTATCTTGCTGTGCCATAACGCCAGCCCCTTGGTGACCTTGCTTAGCAAATGAAATGCACACCACATTGATGAGTTCTTGGTGCTAGGAACCCAGCCTTATATTAGATAAACCCTTAAGCACTCTCTCTTAAGCACTTCCTCTCTAAACATCTTTCCATTCTCCTGGCTGAACCAGGAGAAATCTGCCAAAACCTAACCACCTGCAGCATCAGCGACTCCCTGCTTAGTGAAGTGTGCAGGTAGCGCAGGGTTATGGGGTGCCCAGGTGAGGGAAGGATAAGACAAAGTTAATCTGAGGGTACTTCAGAAAGCTCAGGGGGGAGTGATGTGAAAAGATATGTCTATTTTGGTGCAAGAATTTTTGAAATCCGCATATACAAGGGATCTTGGAAAGATTCATGGAAAATCAGGACAGGCAATGGGTGCGGCAACTAAGATGCTGCTGGAGATGCCCTTGTCCCTTATCAGGCACTGGGGTTTGATTCCCCAGCTCTGCTCCAGACTCCAGCTTCCTGGTAATGCCCACCCAGGGAGGCATACGTGATGGCTCAAGTACTTGGGTCCCTGCTACCCAGGAGGGAAAACCTGAAGTGAGTCCTGTCCTGGGTTCCTAGCGTTGGTCCGGCCCAGCTCTGATTGTTATAGGCATATGGGCAAGAGCAAGCAGATGGAAGACCTCTCTCTCTCCCTCTACCCTCCATGTCTGCCTTTCAAATTAATAATATTTTTAAAAGATTCATGGAAAATGCATATGATGAAAAAACTGCACAGGTTTCAAAAATTTGTCGCATCTAAATAAACTTACCTTTTTCATTTTATTTTCCACTAATTTTTTGTAAATTTCCAAAACCTTAAATCCCAAGGCCAGGAACTCTGAGATTCCTGCAGGAACTTCAGACCATTGCTTAGGAAAATACCAGCCAGGGCATCTCCATGGAGTTACAGGTGGAAGAAGCTTCTAGAAAGGAGTTCTCAAGGGAAGAGCGTGATTGGCCTCTGGCAGAACCGCAGAGCCCCACTTTTCCTCCATTCCTCTTTCACCGTCCTTGGCCCTTGAGGAGCCCGGCCCCTGCCGCCCGCCATGGCCCAGGGCTGCACTTACTTTCCCTGAGGTAACTGAGGTGTGACAACAGCACTTCTGTGTTATAGAGGGAGGTGGCGCGGAGGAAGTCCTCCTTGTTCATTTTGCACAGTTCCTTGCCGTCCATGTTCTGGAAGAAGGACGTGTCGATCTCCATCAAGCCGTACTCCTTTATCGCCCACTCCAGCCACTGCCGCACGTGCTCCTGCGTCCACAGCGTGGGGTCTGCAGGGGAGACGACGGTTAGCAGGGGTGGCCTGAAGCTGCTCTCCTCTGTCTCTGGGCCTCTGTCTTGCTGCCCCTCCCCTCTGTCCTGCCGTCTCTCCACCTCTCTCCTCTGCTTCTGTCTCTTCTCTCTCACCATCTCCCTCTCCCCCACTCTCCTCTCTTTCCTCTCTCTCTTTCTCCCATTCCCTCTCTCCCCTTCCTCATTCTATCTCAGTCTCTCCCTTCTCTGCTTTCTCTGTTTGTCCTCTCTCTCTCTCTGTTCTCTTTACCTCTCTCCCTCTCTTCTCTCTCTCTCTCTCTCTCTCTCTCTCTCTTTCTCTCTTAGAGCTGGTTCTCTTCTAGATGTCCCCACAGAGCAATCCATTGGGCTCCATGGCATTGGGGAGCTTAGCTCACTCACTCTAATGCTTTGGGGTGGGGAGCAGCTGAAACCTTTGTTTGAGCAATGGGGACATCAACGTGAAAACAAACACAGCTCCACAGCCCCCAAGACCACTGCCTCTGGAAAAGGAAGCCTTCGCATTTTAAGAATATGACTGAACCTAGGATAGAACCCGACTCCTCTGATGGCTGTAGAAATGGACACATCACACTCCCACTGCCATTCCACCTATGCAGCCAGGAGACCTGCCAGGGCTTATCTTTGGTGTAAACCCAGTGTGGGTGTTCTCCCCCTTGGGGGCACCTGTGTCAAAGTCTCTACCAGATCACCCCCTCCCCCAGCCTTTAAACACCCAAAAGTGAGGAGTGGTGTGAGAGAGAGAACCTTTTGGCCCTGGAGTGAAACGTGACTAATGGAGAGGCTGAGCTTCTCCCAGCCCCCGGCTCCTGACCCCTTCTCAGCTCGGGGGGAAGTGTGTGTGTGTTGGGGCGGGGGTGCTGTGTGCTCTCTGAGCCCGCGATGGGTTCCTACAGGTGCCCCAGGAGGAACATACTCAGGTCTTCACTGGACAGCTGAATGCTACTGTGCCTCTTACCCTAGACAAACACCGATCCCCGTGAGTCAGGGAAGGCACAGACTAAGCAATGGGTTCCTGGTTAGAAGTTCAAGGTCTCATTCAGCCTCCAGCTTCCACTGAGCCTATGTTACATAGCAGGTTGATTTTGCAGGAATGTCTCTGCTACCTCTCAACCAACTCATGCTCGTATCCTACAGAGTTTCTTGGTGAACATGAGAACCAGGTTTGAAGCCTAAGCGTGGATGAGGGGAGGATGTGGTCTCTCTCACATCAGCAGCTGCAAAACACATCCCCCAGCACTTTCACCCTGAGCTCCTGCTGACTTTCCTTGTGTACCCCAGGTTCTCCCACTCACCTTGGGTTTTACAGGTGAGAACCTGGGTGGCAGGGGCTGGGGCTACTCTGCCAGGTGTCCAGCACCAGGTCACCCATGCATGTGGGTGGTTGCTCAAGGTGCTCGGGGAGGAGGAGCTATTTGGGGTCCCAAGTCCCAGGCTGCTGCCCAGGGTCAGCAATAGTGCAGCACCCTTGGGCAGCGACAGCTCATGCTGCCACGGCTTGCTTTGTGCCAGCTGCTCCTTACACCTCGTCTTTACTTATCAAGGAAATCCCGCCAAAGGGGTCTTATCATCTCCATTTTACAGAAGGAAAGTGGAGTCTTGGAAGGTTCAGTTCCTTGCCCCCCAAATCCCACTGCTGGTGAGCATCTGGGCTGTCTTCCGAGAATTCACTTCGAGAGGCAGGCCCCCTCCTGCCGTCTCGCCCCTGCCTCAACTTACTTGTGCGACTCCCCAAACCAGAGCTCCTCTAACGTGATTGTGCAAGTTTGTACACAGGCCTCTGTCTCAGATAAATTCCTGGCTTTGTGTGACTCTTTGACTCTCCAGAAGCCATCAGGCATGGGCCATGGTAAATGGCAATAATTTTGCAACATTTTACAATTCTCGAGAAAAACATCCCGGGGGGACTCGGATTATGCAGCATATTATTTCATGCTTCCCTTCTCTTAATTCCTCACTTTTAGCCTCAAATTCAATTTTACACCGTGTATTTTATTTATTTTATTATTTCCTCCCTTGCTTCAGGCTCTATCACAATATTATTTCTCTCCCTCTACTGCACAATGAGTTATAAATCTTCCACTCTGGATCATGCTAAACTCTTCCAAATGTATTTCCTGGATGATTTAGCCCTAGTTTCTTCCCATCTGAACGTGGAGCTGGTGATTAACCAGGGCCCTCGTTTATACTTGTCTTAAAATCCTGTCATAAATTCAATCGGTTGTTCCACTAATGTTTTATTGCTTTGATTTGTGGACAGGCTCATTTGAGCCTTTCCCTCGCATCCAGGAGGCTGACCCGGGGAAGCCAAAATGTTGGAGGAGAACAAGTCGAGATCTAGCCAGTGGTAAGATCCTGAAGTAAATCTATAGCTCGTGGATTTATTATGCATAGTGCTTTGAAGACTGTTTATGTGAATTTATGCTATTTTCATTATCGTGGTTATAGCTAACTTGGCCCATTGAGGCCTGACATTTCGTTAGCCCTTTTGAAAGCATTTCAACACTCATTAAGGGTTGGAGGGTCAACCAAGCAATCTGGCCACTTCTGCCCTCTCCCCAAAATGACTGCCAGAATGAAATGGTGCCAATAGTTGCTTCAGGGCTATCTCAGAGTCCCTGACACGTTGGTCCCCCAAGGCATCCTCCTATGCTAGTAGCCATGTGGCTGGAGCAGAAGAAGAGTTTGTTGATACCATTGGAGCAAAGGCCTGCTGAGGCTTAGCTTTGACTGGGAGGGGGAGACAGAGAGGTTCCCACCTGGTTTGTTTTATGGTGGGTTCATTGTCTGCTTTCTTTGGGTGAGGAGGGAGAAGGTGAACCGGGGTTAACCTTTGCCAGCTGGTCCCTAAGGGAGCTGGGTATTGCGATATAGACAACGCAGTATTCATGGTGCCTGGCATTGGGAAAGACCTCCATCAGTGGGCGCTCCTCTTCCTCTTCCTTTGTTAGCAACTCAGAAAGGCTTCCTGAGCAGCGTCTGAGTCCTCTTGGGTAAAGAAACCCAACCCCCACACAAGCTCTCCTCTCCTGTCTCACTCGTCCCCTCACCTTCCATCCCCTGCCACATTGACTTTGGCCCAAAACACCACCATGGATGCAGCCATAGTCCCAGGAGATGGTGAGATGCAGCTTCCCACAGGAAATAAACACAAAGGGTCTGGGAAGGGGGCCCATGGCACAGTCACACCTTCGGACCAACTCACAAATTCCTTGTCATTTTTACAAGTCAAAGGGTTTTGCTCTGGGTTAAGTGGCTTTGGTCAAGATCATTTAAACACTTTTTGGTAAAGTTTTAATCCCTGCCCTGGCACTGTCTTTGCTTACAAGGTGGATACTCTCGCTCCTTTGCCCTGGCACTGGCTCCACACACGGCCATTTTCAAATCCCCTCCTGTGCCCAGGCAGCTGAGCTTGCTAGTGGCTGGCCCAGGAGAGCGCCCGGCTGATGGACTGGGGGATTGAACAACGATTGTATTTTCTCTAACCAAGAGCACCAATACCTAGGAAAAAGAGGCTATTTTTACATAATGACATAACTCGTGGCACACATGGGAAGGCACTCCGTTGGTTAAATATAGCTGTTCCTATTTTAAAACTGAAAAGCTGGCTGTAATTTTGGAAAGGTGGAACCCAGCCGGTGCCAGGAAGTCCGTGCCTAAAGGAAAGGACAGACCTCGGTGGCCGCCCTCCTCCTGCAGGGCCACGTCGGAGAGTCCACGGGACTCCTTGGGAGCCATGGCCTCCCTCCCTCCGCAGGCTCCCTCCTAAGGGACCATGCTGCTGAGATGGAGTCTGAGGCGTGGTCTGTTTGAGGTGGGGCTTTGGGGATTGGCAATTCAGGGTGCCCCTTGTGTGTGTGTATGGGGGGGGTGGTCTGTCTGGGAGGGCAGCTAGGGAGAAGGCAGGATCTGTAGAATTCTGAGTTTTCCATTTCCACAGAGGACAGGGAGGTGGGACTAGGCAAAGGTTTCCTGCATGCCCATGGCGGAGGCCTGTGCGGCCCCGTGGGCCAGCAGGGAGCTCCCGGCAGCCTGGTCCCAGAGGTACCTGCGGGGACGATGACTCTTCTCTCGTTGGTGGTCATGTTGGGAGGAGGGGGCCCGTTCTTCTCGTCCATGTAGTTGTTGTAGCTCATGGCGTTGGCCTCGCCTCCGCCCACCAGCTTGCTGCACTTGCTGATGCTGCAGTCCACCGGCGACTCCCTAGAGCCAGAGGAGACAGAGCCCAGGAAGTCATCGCTGACGGGACAGCCGGCCCCTGCCTCAGAGCCGGGGCCCCAGTGGCTCAGGCCCGTGCCCAGCTGCTTCCCGCCAGTCCCAGGCGGCGTAACGACCCTGTCTCCTGCACCCTGCGGAGTGCCTGGCCCGGGAGGTGAGTGACAGATGTGTTGTCAGCAAGTTGTCTCTACTGCACTGTAGCACACTTCTTACACCCTGTTGCATTTGAACTTCCCAGGCACCTTCCAAGATAGGCACAGCAAGGCTTCCATCTCCTTCTCACCAATAAGGAAACCGAGGGGGGTGGTGCCTAGCCTGGTGTGCACCGCTAGTGATGGCACAAGTAGGACTTAGGGCTTTCCTGTCACAGCCCACATGCAAAAGGGACCTGGAACCCAGCAACGTGCATGTGGCACAGACGTTGTGGCCCGTGGCCGTGTCAGCTCTGGCTACCAAGCTCACAGGGAAACCCATACGAAAATTCACAAAAGAGAAAGCGAATCATCCAACTCAGCCTTGAGTCACGCAGCTCAATTAGCACCTGGTGTTTTGCCACAGAGGGGACAGAGCACCTGTCTGGAGACCTGCGATGACACCCACCTGTGGCCACCTGGCGCCCCAGAGGGGGTGGGGGGCGGGGGGCGGGGGGAACACACCTTCCTGTCCTTGCCCTGCTCCTACTCAGCCCCGCCTGCAGCAGCAGCAGCAGGACCGAAGGAGACGACGGGCAGGCCCAGCAGAGGCTGCGGCCGCAGTCAGCCAGAGCAGGAAGCGTCGGTTCTGGCAGCCTGGGAGACAGCCAGTTCCCTCAAGAGCTCCAAACCCGGCCTTCATACCCGGGTCAGATAAGGTTCAGATTACAGCCTCCCAAATCCAGGCCGCAGAACCTCTCCAGACGTCCCCGGCCGCTCCCTCTGTCACTCTGCCGTGGGCACGAAGGACCACCAGGAGGCTCCAGGCAGCAGGGCCGTGCCCAAGAGGGACCCACCCAGCCCCACAGGCGGGGACGAGTTGGGAGGAGGGAGACCAGCCCAGGGCTCCAGACTCAGGCGGGGTGGGGGGCGGCCTGAGCACACTCAATAAAGAAAATTAAATGAATTTGTTTCTTAATCTGAAAGGAAAAAAATATTGAAGATCACTTATCATAGCTGGGAGATAAATGCTCCACTGAGATATTAGAAGTCAGACGGTAATTTTTTCCTGATGTCTTACAGAGGAGAACATGGGCTGAAAATGAAAATAAGATGTATAACTTACACATGTTAGAATTTAAGGTTTTACTATTCGCCTACTGTTTTTCCAGGCAGAGAACCAAGAACCAGCCGTCAGAGTCCCAGATTGTTGAAGGTTTAATGTCCCCATGGCAGGCGGAGGGGAGGCAGTAGCACATCAGGGCTTTTCACCAGCGCCGGGCCCTTTGGCTTCAGCCGTTGAAGGACTTGGCCTGAGATGAAGCGGCTCCAGGCAGACTGCCGGCCTGTGTCTGAGCACGGCTTTGGCCTGGCTGCCCCGCGTCCCCTCACCCAGCCTACGGTTGACTGCATGGGTGCATGTAGCCATACACAAGCACACACACACATGCTCCACCACATACAGACACACACATACAACACACACACATTGCCACAGACATGCATGCACACATACACTTCACCACATACACACACACACGCTCCACCACATACTCACACAACACACACTCTGCCACAGACATGCATGCATACACACACTCCACCACATAGACACAACACACACACTCTACTACATAGACACACTATCACACACACACAACGCACACTCCACCAGACACACATGTATACATACTTCACCACACAAACACACATACACATGCACATACTCTACTATATACAAACATACTCATAACACACACTGCCACAGACACACGTGCATACATACTTCACCATACATACACACATGCCCACACACACCCCGCACCACAGACACAACACACAGACACCATGTATACACACCACCATGTATACACATGTATACACACTCCACCACAGACACACATGTATATGCACTTCACCACACACAGACACATGAACACACACACACTCTACTACAGACACACACATACCATCACACATACACCCCATCACACACAACACATACACTGCCACAGACACACATGCATACATACTTCACCATATACATATACAAAACCCCCCACCACAGACACAACACACACTCCACCACAGACACACATGTATACACACTTCACCCACACACACATACACACTCTACTACATACACACACACCCCAAAACACACAAAACACTCTGCCAGACACACATGCATACATACTTCACCATACATACACACATGCACACACACACTCCACCACAGACACACATGTATACACACTTCACCACACACACACACACATACACTCTACTACATACACACACACCCCAAAACACACATAACACACTCTGCCAGACACACATGCATACATACTTCACCACACATACACACATGCACACACACACACTCCACCACACACACACACACTCTGCCACAGACACACATGCAAACACACTTCACCACACACAGACACATGCACACACACACACTCCACCACATATCAACACAAATACCCTATTACATACACATACAATACATACTCTGCCACAGACACACATGCATACACACATATTTCACCATGCACAGACACACACAGGCACACACACACTCCACCATACACAAATGCACACACTCACACTCCATCACGTATAGACGCACACTTTACTGCATACAGACACACATTTAACAGATATTCCACCCCAGGCATGCATGTACATACACACTCCACCACACAGACACACACATGCACATGTACTCTTAACACATATAGGCACACACACAACACATACTCTTCCACATACAGACATGCATGCACACACACTCTGCTACATACACACACACTCCACCAGACACACATGTGTGCACACATTTCACCATGTTGATAGATACAAGTTCACATGCACTCCACTCCACTAAACACAATGTATACATATGCGTATACTCTGCTACAGACACACCCATGTACACATATGCACACACACTCCACCACACATATAATGCGTACCTAAATATACACATGCACTCCATCATACACAGACGATTCACACCTGCACAAGCCCATCACACCCAATACACATACACATAATCACACACATTCATACACTACCACATATATGTGCAGATACACACACATGCACTGACACTCCACCACATAGACACATATGCATACACGTGCAGGTACATACACTCATAAAAACAAAACACTCACACTTTATCACATACACCCAATGTACATATTCACACAGTTCTCCACATGCATATACATATACCCACACATCCACATATACACACAATACTATACCACCTACATACTCATAGGCACACACACACACGTGCATGCCCACACATGCACACACACTCACACCCCACCACAATAGTCTGCCTATCTTCCCCGGCACCCTTGTCAACTGTAAAACACCCCAAGTGCAGCAGAAGTTTGGAGGATTAAGTTGGCTGGCAGCCAAGAGAACAAGGTTTCTTTGGCTGGGGACAAGAGTGGGAGAGGGTGCAAGTGAACACAGCACATACTCATGTCCCCTGGAGGATGCCCAGGGCGAGAAGTCCCTGGGCACGGGATGGGATGGGCGGGGGAGGTGCGCACTCGGTGGGCTTCTTATGCACCTCGGGGAGACCACTTTTGAAAAATCCTTTTCCACTTCAGCCAGGTTCCTGGGGATTTCTGAGTTTGAAACTGACCTGCCATGCAGAGACGACAGAATCTCAAGAACCACGGAAATGAAGTGACCCTTCATGGTTTATGGCCATGTGAGGTAGGCACAGGTGACAGGATTGGTCCCTGACTCCAGGAGGGAAGAATAAACATGAAAAAACCCAAAGCCCTGGTAAAACCTTCCTAATTAGGAGATGGGCCAAGAAGCGCTGTCCAGGAAGTAGGTGCAGAATGGGAGCAGGCTTTCCTACTGCGGTGGCCGCTGGAACTGCTCAGAAGGTGGGAATTCTTTGTCCGTGAACTTGAAGAAGTTCACTGACTTTTCTCTACCGTCTCTGTTCCTGCACACACACCTGCTCTCCAGCTAGGCAGCTGAGCTATGTGGCTCAGCTTGCCCCCCAGTTCTCTGGAGCAAGGCCCTGTCCTGGATCCCAGGCCTCTGTGCTAGAACCTGCAAAGGGGCACCCTTAGAAAGAAGCCCTGCCCCACTCCCTGGACTCCCTCATCGCCTGGGGCCAACCCTCCTCCATCTGCTCAGGGAGACAAAGGAGGAAGCCATACCTCTCCGCGGCTCACCTGCCAGCCTGCCCTCTATTCTCCGAGCTCTGTGGCGCCGTGCCTCCACCAGCCGGCATGAGCCTTGCACATGTGGCCATTGGGCGGCATGCTACTGCTGAGGGTGGGTACAGGTGAAGCCCAGCACACAGGCTGCTCTTTAATGAGGCAGCTGGCGCCTGTGAAGAGGGCTCAATGAAAACAAGAGGGAGGGAGGGGGCAGGCCAACTCGCAGGGGAGAGGTTTGCCATTCAGCTGCCTGCGACTCTGCTGCTCATTTGTATTGAGACCTGCACTTACAGCTAGCATGGGGTTGGGGCCCACAGGCAGCTGACAGCACAGGGACAGGTGACAAGAAGGCCCGGGGCTGCCACAATGGAGCAGGAGGAAGTGGCAGCTCCGAGAGCTATGAACTCAGAGCAGCTCCATCTCCAGGCAGGTCCTGTCCTTTCTTGCCACCACTGGATGTAAGCTCTTTGTGCCTCTGATTCTATTTGTGTATGTTTAATCAAAATTGCTTTGAAAGGACTGCTAGGGTTTGAATGAAGGGAGATTTCAGACTTCTTCCCAAAGATTACGCTTTTACACTAAGCAAATATGTTTATTTATTTATTTATTTTGACAGTCAGAGTTAGACAGTGAGAGAGAGAGACAGAGAGAAAGATCTTCCTTTTTCCATTGGTTCACCCCCCAAGGGGCTGCTATGGGCCGGCGCATTGCGGCTGGCACGCTACACCGATCCAAAGCCAGGAGCCAGGTGCTTCTCCTGGTCTCCCATGCAGGTGCAGGGCCCAAGGACCTGGGCCATCCTCCACTGCCTTCCCAGGCCACAGCAGAGAGCTGGACTGGAAGAGGAGCAACCGAAACAGAATCCGGCGCCCGGACCAGGTGGACTAGAACCTGGGGTGCTGGCCAGGATTAGCGAAGTGAGCCGCGGCGCTGGCCCAGCAAATATTTTTCTATCTTCCCATTCAACTCAGAGCAACTGAACTCATGGTGGATCATCAGATCTGCCAGCCTGCAGCCCCTGCATACTGTCAAGGGATCCTGGTATGCACACAGCAAATGTGATGACTCCAGGGCCACCCAAGACACAAGTGCATGACGACAACCCGTCAATGTGTGTCTCTATGTTGCACGCACATTTTACATGAATTAAGCAGCGTGCATTACTTTAGGATTTCTGCAAGTCACATGCATAGATGTGATGAAATAATTTCAAATCAAATTCAAGAGGAAAAAAAATCTTCACATAATAAAGCCATCACAGTAAACCTAGAGGTACTTTCATGTCCACACCCAGTTAGATGCTGATAACTTTTCCAGATTCCTCAGTAGGGCTTCCCACTCAAGCTACGTGTGGCATGTCTTTGATGACAAGGCTCAGAACATAGCAATTTTGGAAGGTGTGTTGCAGTCAGAGAGGCACAAGCGACAGAGTAAGTGAGGCTGGCCTTGCTGAGCGCAGAATGCGAGACCCTCGGGGCCCCAGCATGCAGCTGCATTTGGCCAGTCTAGGGAACGCCAGTGCAGGCTAACCCTGAACTCAAGTCCCGAACTCCAGCCACACAGTGCGTCCTTGCGTCTCCCTGCCTTAAACTCACGTTCTTTCCTTCGTGGGATATTTTCCCCAATTCCCGTGGTTAGATAGGATGCAGCCAAGAGGTCTTTGCAGACCACAACTTGGATTAAATTGCTGATGTCTACATCCAACACAGGACCAAGGGCCAACGCCACTTCAAAGGCAACCCAGTCTGGCAGACTCAAGTGTGCAGGAAGGTGTCAAGGAAAGAGCAGAAGCCTCTCTCAACGCCGGCAGCCCATACCCTCCCTGAGTCCCTGAGACCCCAAGCCCTCTGCTTGACCCTTTGCCCTGGGCCCAGAGGGTGTGATGAAAAGCAAGGAGACACCGTACCTTCAGGCACACTGAATACCCTCTGCCCACCAGACACAGCTGCTGTGGGGTCTCCAGGAAGCAAAGAGGGAGTCTCTCAGGAACCCCTGTGAATGGATGTGAGCCATTGGGCCATCCGTAGCACTCCTGCCCAGTGCTGTCCCACTGAAGTAGAATGAGTGCTACACGGGTCATGCCATGCTTTCTAGCAGCCACATTTTTATAGGAAAAAAATGTGAAATGAATTTTAATATTAAAATTTTTAACCTTGGGGCCAGCGCCGTGGCTCACTTGGTTAATCCTCCGTCTGCGGCACCGGCATCCCATATGGGTGCCCGGTTCTAGTCCCGGTGGCTCCTCTTCCAGTCCAGCTCTCTGCTGTGGCCCGGGAAGGCAGTGGAGGATGGCCCAAGTGCTTGGGCCCCTGCACCTGCATGGGAGACCAGGAGGAAGAACCCGGCTCCTGGCTTCGGGTCAGCTCAGCGCCGGCCATAGCAGTCATTTGGAGAGTGAACCAACGGAAGGAATACCTTTCTCTGTATCTCTCTCTCTCTCACTGTCTATAAGTCTACCTGTCAAATAAATAAGAATAAAATAAAATAAAATGTATTAACCTATTAACGCAATATAGTCCAGAGATGATCATTTCAAGATAATAATCAAAGACATATTTTATAGTTTTTTCCATTCTGATTCTTTTAAATTCAGTGCTTATCTTACGTTTTAAATTTTTACTTTTTATTTATTTAACTGGGAGACAGAGAGACAAAGAGAGACTGGGAGGCAGGAAGGGAGGGAGGGAGATAAAGAGAGAGAAACAGAGACAAAGAGATAGTGAGAGTGAGTTCCTATCCACCAGTTCACTCCCCAAATGCCCATGTTGGCTATTAGGGTCTGTCCAAAACCAGGAGCCAGGAACTCAATCCAGGCCTCCCATGTGGGTGGTGGGGATCCAATCGCTCAAGCCCTCACTGCTGCCTCCCAGGGTCTGCACTAGCTGGGAGCTGTAGTCAGGAATAGGAGTTAGGTATCAAACCCGTTCTGATACGGATGCAGTGTCTTAACCACCAGACTAAACGCCTGCATTCCCTTTCCTATTTTCCATGGAGAGCACATATCAGGTCGGCCTGGCTTGCATTTTCAGTGTTCAGCAGCCACTCAGGGCTACTGGCTCCAGCACAGGACAGCACAGGTCTAGTCCAGAAGCCAAGAGAGCCAAGTTGTGGGCTCCACTTTGGTTTTCACAACTGAGCGTAGGAACCATTACAATAACCTCACCTATCTTCTGCGGTGTGATGACTTAGCCACTCCCACCTCACATATAAGTGATAAAGCACCATTATCAACAATACCCAGCAGAGCCAAGAGCAGTGTTCAGGATGAGACGGCCTCGGATCCATTGCATCACATCATTTATTTTTGCATCATCAAAAACAGGATCTGACACGGTTCTACCTTAAGCAAGCACATGTTTCTAAAAACCCTTGCTCCTCGCTCTATACCCATCCAGTGTACACGTGAGCACTTGGAGGATACTTAGGAAGCGAGGGTGAAGGCTGTGCTCTGAGAGCCCCCGAGATCGTCTTTGCTTTTTCTATAGTAGACGAAATGCATCGGCCCTTCTAAACCTCGTTTGTCTAAGGTCTGGGTCAAGACAGGCAAATCAAAAGCAGAGGCTTCTTTGTGCGACCAAAGCCAGGTAAATGTCCCGTCTGCTCATGGAAAAAACCGTACACCCTTGTTAAGCTGGCTCTGGTGAGCTCCTCATTGGCAATGGGCTCTGAAAATGGATTTCTATGGGAGACCCTCTTTGCCTAGAGTGATCCCCTGGTAGCAGGTGGAGCAGAGGAGCAGTGAGCTCACAGATGCAGCCTCACTCAGCATCCACACGGGCTGTGGGCAGACCTGCATTTCTGTGCTGCTTAGTCATTCGTGTCAGGCTGAGCATCCCTAATCAGAAAATCTGAAATCACAAAGGCACCAAAAGCCAGAACTTCTAAAGCACCACGATGCCACAAGTGGCCATTTCCACGCTTGACCTGGTAGGATGGGGTGCAGCCCAAATACTGGTCCAAGTGCACCAAATATTCTATAAAATTATCTTCAGACTATGTGTATAAGGCACACATGCAACATAAATGAAATTCGTGTTTACAAGCTTGGGTTCCATCTCCAAGATATTTCATTAAGTACGCGTGAATTTCCCAAGACCCAGGAAAAAAAATCCCCAAACTGAAGCACTTCTGGTACCCCACTTCGGAAAAGGAATACTCCACGTGTACTCGCAACTTCCTCCCTTTGAATCTGGTTAGCCAGGCTTTCGTGCAGTTATTTAACAACTATTTAAATAAGGTACCTATTCAGTGCTGGCCCCTGCCCACATGTTAATGACGGAGGAGATAAAAACGAGAAGAGCAATGGAAGCAGGGTGAGGAGTGACAGCAGGTGCCTCTGTAGACCCCATGATCAAGGAGGGCCTCTGAGAAGGTGACACGCAGGCAGAGACCTGAACTCCTGGGGGTGACATCTGCATGGCTGGAAGGAGTAGGGTTGTTCCAGAAAGAAGCAGCCTGAGCAGGCATGTGCCTGGGGACCTGGGAGCTGCTGGAGTCTTATGTGGAGGGGGTTAGCAAGACGGAGAGCAAGAAGAGAGGCTGTGGGAAGCTGTGGGGCCCTGCTAAGGACCTTGGCTTTGTCATCAACCACGAGAGGGTTTTGAGCAAGGGTTCCCTATCTTGAAAAGATGACTCTGGCTGTTTACTGTCTGTGCAACAAACCTCAGGAAGGTAAAGAGGAGGAGAGGTTGGGGAAGGTGGCTGCAGCAGTCCCTGAGGGCTGCCCTTGGCTGGGATGCAGTGATGGGATTTAGGTTGCACAGAACAAAGACTCTGCAGTGGCAGAGCCTGGGTTTGCAGCATGTATTAGGAGCTCCTGGTGGGCACAACAGCCCTTCATGGGCAGACCAGTTTGGAAGGCACTGCTGAGCAGCCCTCTTGTTCTCTAGGCATTGGCAACACTGGGACCATGGTGCATAGGCATGACATATAGGCAGACGGGGGCCTGACCCTAATGAACGACACGCAGGGTCTGGAATCAGGAAGTTGGAGTTCTGGCACTAGCTTTGCCTCCTCCGAATCCTTAGAGAAAGCATTTACCCCACCAAAGCCCCAGTTGCCTTTCTATGAAGAATCACTACGTCTGCCTCCCAGGATGGAGGTGGGGAGGGTGAGACAATGTGGAGGAAGGTTGCACAAAGCACGCCCTGCAACGGTGAGGAACTACAGCATCGGCCTGATGATGAGAAACCCATCTGAGGGCCCTGGCTTGGAAACGCTAAGCCTTGCTAAGTCTGGGAAGGTGGCTGCGATCCCAGTGGCTGGTTCTGCTTAGAGGGGCTGAAATGTGGTAGGGCTGGGAGTTCCCACGGGCAGGTCTGAGAGCGGCTGCTCCGGGCCCTTGCCCTCCCCTTCTCTCTAGACCTGGGTCCTCCCTGACTCACCTGCTTGCCCAGCTAAAACTCCTTAGAGAAGATGCCCAAAGCTAAATGCCACCCCCCAACGATGACCTGAGCATCATTTCCCAAGGCCCCACAGATATGTTTATCCGGTGTCCCGCTGATGGCGCCCAAGGACTCGCGAAGGGAACGCAGGTTCCACTCCCCAAAGCTTTCCTCTCCCCAACTTCCAGTGGCTGCCAGCGGCACTGACCTTCTGCAAAACACCCAAGCTTTCTGTCACCTTTGATTCTCTCTTCCCGTCTACACCTCCTGTCAATATTTGTTCACCTAAGCACTGTTGGCAATCTCTCTCCATGTGATACGTCCTATAGAGCTAACTTCTACAGTTTCCATCAGTGTGGTTTAGAACTTCATTATTTCTTGTCTGGGATATTACACTCCCTTCTAAGTTTATCTTCATGACTCTGCCACCCACTGAGTGCACCGTTGCCAGCCCACTAGCTGTCAATCACAGCTCTGAGGGGGTTCAGTGTCACGTCCCGCGTCCCGCAGTCGGTCTCTGCCTGTGAGATGAACGGTGCATTCTCTTAGCTTGCAATTCAGGGCCTTCTCTTCCCGTTCATTTCTATCTCCCTGTGCCTTCCAAAGGCCCTGCAGATTACCTAAAAATCCACAGGAGTTATCAGGTCAGACAGTAAGCTTAGGCTTTCTGCTCTGCAGACCTGCAAACCTGCTGAGGAGCACCGTCACCATCAAGGGCTGTCCGAGTCCTAGAGGCTCTCCCAGCCCGTGTCCCTGCAGCAGCTGAGTTAAGGAGCCTGGGAAAGAAGTGACTATTGCAGCCTTGCTTCAGAGAGGGGGCAGCGCAGGCCCTGAAGTGTGGGCTGCCTGCCTACACGGCTGGGCTCCCCCTCGCCCTTGAGCTGTCGTCTTTCCTGCCCTCTCCTTTCCCCATTTCTGCCCCAGATCCTTCCTCCTCCACACACACACTTCCCAGGTGCAGGCAGTATCTCCGTGCCGGGACAGGGACCCTTCTCTGTGCCCACCTCTCTCCCCAGATTTTCACTTCTACTGTAACCGGGTCACCTCCGCCCTACTGAGACTGCTCCAGAGGTTACGTGTCTTTAGCAGGACCGAGAAGAGTGTCTTACTCCCCAAGAGGAGCTGCATGTAGGCCTGCACTTGAGGGCTGCAGGGGCCCAGAGAACAAGGCTCCCCACCCTGTTCCTCTGCCAGCCTCCAGTTCTGTAGCCCTCACTTGCTTCAACTCCCTAAGGACCGATGCAGCTCCCTGGCCTGGCACCAGACCCCCATCTGCTGAGGTGCCAGCAGCTGCTGGGTGCAGATCTACCTGACTTGGACCCCTGGAGAGCAGGCGAGCCCGAGCTGTCTGTCCCCTAGCCACACAGGGGCCTGGCGGGCTTACCTGGACCCGTTCATGTGGTCATACTCCCGCTTGACGCTGACCCTCACCGGCTGGTTGATCCATTCCTGCTGCGGTGGGAGGGGGTTGATTTTGTGGGGCTGCCCGTAGTCAGGACTCCCCGAGGCAGTCATGTCGGCCTTGGGGAGATGGGCTGCTGCTCCGTACGCTGAGTCGAAGAGGGACTGGTCGTCGCTCACCACCGACAGAGCCTCCTGCAGAGCCCGAGAAGAGACAGAGAGCCCATGTCACTCTTCACCCAGGCAAGTGGCATTCTCGCTTTGAGCTGGCAGGGTGGCCCAGGGCTGCCCCGGGACAGCTTGCCCGGAAGTCCCAACTGTACCAATGGTTGATTGACTCACACTCCTGGGGCAGGTTTAACCTTATGCAAACTTGGTGGGATCTTTGTAGGTCTCCCTAGGGGAAGAGGGAGTTTGGGCAGTGGAGCAAGAATAGGGGACCCATGGAAGTGGTTTGTTTGTTTGTTGGATCTGTGGGCTGGGATCTTCAGAAAGGAACTGGGTATGGGAAAGCCTCAAGAACTGTGGGTAAGTGAGGTGGGTTGCAGTAGTGTTGGGGTGGGGCTTGATGAACTTTTTAAAACAAACATTTATTTACTTATTTATCTATTTGAAAAGCAAAGTGTGCATGTGTGTGGGTGTGTGTGGGGGAGACAGAGAGAGAGAGAGAGAGAGAGAGAGAGAGAGATCTTCCATTTGCTGGCACACTCCCCCAGATGGCCATAATAGCCAGGGCTGGATCAGGCCAAAGCCAAGAACTTCATCCTCATCTCCCACATCAGCGGTAGGGGCCCAAGCACTTGGGTCATCATCTGCTGTCTTCCTAGGTGCCTTACCAGGAAGCTGTATTGGAAGTGGAGTAGCTGAGACTTGAGCTAGGACCCTGATTTGGGATGTGGGCATCACCAGATGCACTCAACCTGCTGCAGCACCAAGCCAGCCACTGAACGCTAACCTCTTCAGACCTGAGCAGAAAAGCCTGTTTTTGGCTGTGTGGAGCTGCCAGGCATGGAGAGGAAATGAGGAGGAGCATTTATTTCCTAGGTGAGGCCAGAGAGGGTAAGTGTGTCGCTGACGGCCACACAGGCAAGGGTGGGGCTCAGCGCTGTGGCCAGGTCAATTTCAGTTTCCTTATCTGTAAACAGGAATAAGAAAAACATTTTCACAGTTGATGATAGATTAAATGAGAAGATCTACAGCAGGTGCCTGGTTTAGAGGAAGTGCTTGGCACTTTGCCAGTGAGCTCTCCACGAAGTGCCAGTGCAGTTCACAGATCTTAATTCTGATGACTCCACCTGCCAAAGCAGAGGAGACTCGAGTGTGTGTGTGTTGGGTGTTTGGTTGTCAGGAAAAACCCCCTGGGAGAGGCTCTGGAGTCCTCCCCCAGGTGCCAGCCCATCGCCCGACTCAGGTGTGACTCCTGGAGACCAAAGGAAGTGTTGTGCTTTCCAGAAATCTTCCAGCAATCAAGGCACCATGGTAAGAGTCTCGCCTTATCCCAAAACACATTAATTTACAGCAGTTCAAGGTCACGGGCTGCAGTGCAGGGTTCATCACGGTCACATAATTATACCAAGTTAAGTTTACCAATTTCAGAAAAGAGGGTAGTGATCTGTATTCTCTACAACTATAGCACACATATTTGTGAAGAAGAGGTGGCGCAACATAAAAAAAATTGCTTAGAACCATTTCCAGTTCATAGCGACACTCAATGAGTATCAGTGCAATGACCACCGACATTCAGGCTAAGATCTCCCAGGCTGTCTGTTACGTGCCAGCCCCTCCAAATTTATAGGATGAAGTCCTCACCCCTGGCACCTCAGAACATGACCTGTTTGGAGTTAGGGCTTTTAAAGACCTGAGTAGATTGAAATCTGGCCACGAGGGTGGGCCCTAATCCAGTCTGACTGGTGTTGTAACAGAAGAAGCTGGGATACACACGGAGATATCAGGGTTGTGTGTCCAGCAGGGCAGCCGTGCGGAGGCTCAGGGAGGGATGGTTATCAGCAAGCCAGGGACAGAGGCCTCCAGGAAGCAAGTGCTGCCTGACCCCTAACCTGGACATCCAGATTCCAAGCCGTGAGCATACAGCTGTCTGTTGCTGTTGCCCTGGCCCGGGGGGGTGCGACACTGGGGAAGGAAGACACTGCCTTTGCCTAACACAATAATAAGTGCACAGCATCGCTCAAACCTGGGATGTGTCTACCTTCCTTGTGCAATTCACATGTCTGGCTTGAATGTCTCCTCCAATACAAAAACTTGGTTGCACAAGTGCGATCTGTTCCATCAGCTGGCTCTCAGCCCCTCTCCACGGCCACCCTCCACCCTATAGGACAGCCGTGCTTCAAGGAGAACGGCTTTTCTGTGGCTGCTTGTGGCTGGGCTCAGGGGAGAAGGACTGGATCACACTCCAGGAAGTCGGCTCTGGTTGGTTATGGATGCCTCCAGGCGTGCATCCAAAGCTGAGCTGCCCACGCGGCGTTAAAAGGCTCACTTCCCCGAGCTAAGTCGATAGCCCTTGAGTCACACCTTTAAATCTTCTGGGATCTTTCTTCATTTTCCACCTGTTGCCTTTGTGTAAGGCTCAAAGAAAAGCCATGCTTCTCAGAGCCATTCGTCTTTTGGTTATTTTGCCCACTCTACATTTTGGTTAGGGCTGAGCCCTGGCTCAGTATCTCAAACAAATTTCAAACTGTTAACTTGGACACAAAATATTAGGGATCCAAGTGGCAGAGGGTGACGCTGTGACCTTGCAGAAGGCTGATCCTCAGTCCCTTAAATTCTTTGGGCTCCACACTAGGGGAAGAGGATACTTTAAGACCTGGGACCCACAAGTGTCCTTTGGAGATAAAGTTGAAGACTTGTTCTGCTACAAGAAGAGATTACAGGCCATGTATTGTGGTGCAGCGGGTTCAGCCACCACTTGAAGACGCCTGCATCCCATAACAGTGCTGGCTCAAGTACTGGCTTCCAGAGCAGCTTCCTGCTAATGTGCCTGGGAAGGCAACAGATGATGACTCAAGTGTCTGGACCCTTGCTATCCACATTTTAGAACCAGATAGGGTTCCCGGCTCCTGGCTTCTGGCTCAATCATGTCTATTACACGCACATGGAGAATGAACCAGTGTATGAAAAATCTCTCTCTCTCTCTCTCTCTCTCTCTCTCTCTCTCTCCCTCCCTCCCTCCATCCCTCTCTGACTTTCAATACACTCAAAAAAAAAAAAAAAGAAAATCATTTCAAAAAGAAGAGGTTACATTTAAGGAGTCAGGTATCCACTCTGCTGTCTGTGGAGAATGGCTACATTCTGGTTAATTATACATGAATCTTGGAGTTTTCAGTAAAGTAATTTCTTCTACCTCCTTCTTCTAGGTTAGAGGAGAGAAGATGATGGAATAGCAGAGAGGCAGCACTGGCATAGGAATACTCTGCTATAGGGCAAAGGTCTCGCCATCCTTATCCAAAAGAGGACTGGCCAGAAAGTAGGATTGGCAAGTCCAAGGGCAAAATCAAGATCCACAGCAAAGAGGTGGCAATGAAGAACAGGTAGGATGAAGCTGGGATTCTGGAGGTGGATCTTGGAGATCTTGCAATGGATGGCAACAACGAGGAAAAAATGCATCATAGGACAGGGTTTAAGTGCTGCATGGATATCAGACTGGTTTGAGCTGATTTTGGAACAGAAGCTTCCTTTAGAATACGGTTGCCAATCAAAGGGAACTTCATCAAGCGGGATGCTTCAGGAAGAGAGCACGGGATTCACTCTGGAACATCTCACACTTCCGTCCAGCCAATGGCCCTGGGCCCAGTCACGTGTGCTTCCTGCTTGTATCTGTATCAGACTCTTTCCCCCTTGGCTACAAGCTTCCATGTTCCTCCTTTTTCATTCTACCTTGCACGCTTCCTGCTCAGACCTTGAAAGTTGTGAATCTACCACAACCCTGCTCAAGAACCTCCAAGAGCCTGCTAGGGATACACTGTAGCAAATCCACTCTCAGCCACCTCTCCTGCAAGAGTTCCACCTCACTCTGCCAGCTTGCCTTCTGTTCCACGACTTCCCTTTACTAGGACATCTGCCCAATCTCATTAGTTTCACTGCTGCACAAAACACAGCCCATTCACATAACCTGCTCTGTGGTCAATGCTGTTGGTCATTTTTCTGTGTGCATCCTTGCTTTGCCCTTTCATATGGATGCACAATCTTTGCCATTTTGTAAGGTATGGAAGAACTTCTTACCCATGAAACTCTCCCTGCTTAATGACTGCTTGGGTACACACACACACACACACACACACACCCTTTCTGTTGGTAATCATTGATAGACAAATGGTATTGTATTTCCTATTACATTGTAGAGAAAAGGATTTTGGAAGATGAGAGAAAAGGGTTCTCTGGTTGGACTGAATGGGGGAATTCAACACGGGCAGCAGGAGGAAAGTGAGGATGATTAAGTGGGAATAAAAAATTTGGGGAGATGAGGTCCCAAATAAGCTGATATGAGACCCAAAATGAGAGTTGAGGAAGACATTCCCACTGCCTTTGCAAAGAAATAGCACACCTCCTGCTGCTCAAAGGTAAGACCAGGCCCTTGGCGAGCACACTGTGGGTGTTAGGATGAGCAGTGGCAGTGAGGAGCCTTCTCCAAACAGCTGTGTGGGCAGCAGGTGTCAACCAGGAAGAGCGAAGCAGAGCAGGAGAAGGCCAGTGAAAGGGCAGGCTCTGGCTGGTGGTGGCTGACCACCACGTCCCCGCTGCAGACCTGCTGGGGTCACTGGGGGCAATCTGATGTGGCTGCAGGCCCATGGCCTGCTGTCACCAGCTGAGAAGCTATGGGGATGGCAGATGTTTTAATTACCCACTCGCAGCTACACACTGTTACACATATATAGCTATTCCTATTTTAGGTGTCTTATAAAGCTCTAAGGCTCTTTTAGAGTTCAAACTTCCAACTCTTACTGTACTTAAAGCTCTTTATAGGAATGAACACATTGCTGGTGTTCCACAACATTTTACCAGTGAGTTGTTGATGAGTGTTTAACTGTGTAGACTGGATACAGAAAAGACCCAGCATAAAAATCCACCAGCTGATCTTCTGTTTCTCCTGTTGACTAGACATTGGTGAGTTCATTCGGGGAAGACAAGTTACTCTTGGAAAGACTCACTGAGTTGGTGCTGCTTTAGATCATGCTCCATAAAGATAACTTCCAAGAGAGAAGGACGGAAGGCTTGGACTCCCTAGCCCAGGGCTCAGCTCTGGGATCTCGCCTTTCCCTATGTCACTATGAAAGGAACCCCAGAACTGGCTATGTAGGGTTTAACAAATATTTCATTTATCTATCTGAAAGGCAGACGGATAGAGAAAGTGTGTGTGTGTGTGTGTATGTGTGTGTGTGTGAGAGAGAGAGAGAGAGACAGAGACAGAGACAGAGAGACAGAGATTGTCCATCTGCTGTTTTACTCCTCAAATGCCCACGATAGATGGGGCTGGGCCAGGCTAAAACCAGGAACCAGGAACTCAGTGCAGGTCTCCCGTGTGGCTGGCAGGGACCTAAATACCCAGGCCATCATCTACTGCCTCCCATGGTGCACATCAGCAGGAAGCTGGAATTGGGAGTGGAGCCAGGACAAAACCAAGGTACTCTGATATAGGATGTGGGCATCCCACGTGGTGTCCAAGCCATGGTGCAAAACATCTGCCCTGCTAAGTGGGTTCTTAAAATCACCTTTTCTTTGCTGTATACAGGAAAACACAGGTCTGTAGGTCAGAATGTCCTGGTCCCTTAGTCACTGAGTACTAGACCCCGACGGTGGTGTGTACTCCCTCGCTCCAAGGAGGGAAGTGTCCTGTCACAACAGCACCCCAAGGTGTTTCTTTCCTAGAGTTCCAGCAAGGGGACCCACTTAGGGTGTCAGCTCAAGTTCTGAGACAAAGCACATGGCCAATATTTGCCCACAGAAATGTTTCCTTCCTGCACCCCCTGCTGGTCCAGACACCCAGGGGAGGTGTACCACAGGGGATGCCTGTGTCCTGGTGGGACTCTCCTTTCTACCCAGTGTGGGAAAGTGCCTGTATCACATCACGTATCATATACTTTGTACTATCATTACCGAAAACAGAAGTAGAAGACAATAATAATAAGGCATGTATAAATGCAAAACATAACTTTACATGCCTAACCTATTCATCCTATTGCAACTTATGAAGGCTGATATTAACACACCTATTATCCATGAGAACATGAAGATAAGTAAAAGAATTTGCTGAGTTACACAGTGAAGAAATGTGATCTGCTGCCAGGGATGTAATTATTCTACTCTCATTCATCAGCACCTTCTTGTGAATTTTCTGTTCTATCATTTAGACTATAAGCTCTTTGAGGGTAAGTGTTGTGATTGTGAGAGTACAGTCTCAGTCAGAGTTATCTGAACTCTAACCCAAGCTCCATCAGTTGCTCATTAGGTACCAAGTGCAATTTATGTACATCTAGAACTCCATTTCCTCATCTCTAAATGAGGACAGTAACATTACTTAACCTGGCAGATCTTGAATAAAGATAAAAGCAAGACAATAAAAGTAAGACTTCTAAATCAGTACCTAAAGTTCTAGAACATGAAACACTTTAAATGTAGGACAATGCCAAGAAATGGTCTAGAAGCCACTGGGCTAGAGATGGGTGGGGAGGGAGTTCAGCCCTAAAGATATCTCCTGCTCCTGCATTGGGTTAAAGCAGTTTCTTGGAGAAAGGAATTTGCCTCTCTCTTCTGGAGCTGGGATACCCAGCTTCTGTCCCTGGGCATCAGGCTCCAGGTTCTCCTGCCCCTGGGTTCTGGGGCTTGCAGCAGTGTGTCTCTGCATTCTCAAGCCTTGGGCTCTGACCTGATGTTACACCACTGACTTCCCTGGCTTTCCAGCCTTTGTGCTTGGGTTGAGCAGTCTTGATTCAGCCTATCTCTGCTTCCATAATTGCATGAGCCATCCGCTTTCAGGGATCTCTTACCTGTCTGTCTATCTGTTTGTCCATCTATCTGTCTACTCATCTACCTACCTATCTCCTTTAGGTTCTGTTTCTCTGGAAAATCCTGGCTCACGAGGGCCAGTCAGAACTTTTCCTCCCAAGAAAGTGGAATCAAGTCTAAAGTAAATTAATTATTTTCTATTGGTTGCTTGGCTCAAGATGGGTGAGCTCAGGAGCCATCGTTGGGCCTTCCTCCTCCACAAGGACAGAGAAGTCTGGAAGTCTGGTCTACAGAAGGGGAGAGGGAGGAAGCAGACATGCATAGAGGAGAAACAGATCTCACAGCCTTGATGGGTCCAATGAGATCTCTGCCTTCTTCCCAGAGCCTGTCCTGCCCCTGGCTCCTTGAAGAGGAAACTCTATCGTGTGGCTCCAGGAAAGCCCCTGGACGCTTTCTCACAACTCCCCCTTTGTTCTTAAGCTGTCTCCAGCCTGACTGAGCTCCCACACTACCCCTCCTAGATGCCAATGTGTCCTACAAGACTGGCGCAATGTCCCATGCTTGGACAAACCCTCTGTAACTCCTTCAAGCAAAGTGAATCATTTCCTGCCCAGGATTCCTCTGCTACCACAGTCACCCCATGTGACCACATCACACAACCACAGTCACCCTGTAGCACTACATCCACTGCATACCACACTACCAGCCATGTTGCCATCACTGCCCCTGAGACCATGAGCATTGCTTGTTCTCTCCTTTATTACGCTTGAGCCTTCAGATCACAGACAATGTCCCATTCAAGCCTCTTCTTCTAATGCCTACGCTATCATCTGGTAACTACTAGGTACTAAATTTCTGAATGAATGAGTCTGTGAGACAATGAATAAGTGAATGAAGGAGGCGATCACTTAACCTTTCTTCAAGGACTCTTATTCAACAGTTGCAGCTTGGAATTTTTTTCAACTGCTGTGAGAATCAGAATGCAAAGCTACAAGAAAGGGTGTGCCTTATCTTGTCACCAGCACCCAGCACAGTGACTAGCGTATCAGACAACAGAGTTTATTGGAGGAATGAATTAGTAGGTATTTGAGGAAAGAGAAGCAGGAGGTGTTTGGACTGCAAAGAACTAAATCCTACCTTCCTGTAACTCCTTGCCCACAGATGGTAATTTTCTGAACACCATCCATAACTTTTAAGCCACTTATTTGCATTCCAATTTTAAGAAAATGTAGGGAAGGAAATTAAGCGGTTATTCAGAAAGTGTCGAGAGCCCTCACGGTGTCTTCCTCCTGCCCCATCAGTGTGCCCTGAGCCAGGCGGATGGTTCCCAGGGCTGCTTCTGTTTGTCCTCGCTCGCTCTGTGGTCGTTTTGGGAAAGACTTTGTTTCTCTGACAGCACTTTGTCGTTGCCGTGGCATCGTTCAGGAAGGGGCCTCTCTGTCCCTATGGGTTCCTTTCTGCACCCTGTGCTTCCTTCTGGGTCAGTCTGGGTCCTGCCATTCCCTTTCCCCCCCTCACATCAACCATTCTGAACAGGAACCCCTGGAGAATGCTTTAGCTTGGCTCTGGCTAAAGCAGAAGGAAGAGTAAGGTATGATTCTACTGATTTCTGTAACTGATGCTTATTGGATTCTCACTATGTCTCACATGTTCAGGAGCCACTGGAAATACAGACTTGGATTCTTGGATTCCATGGTTAAAAAAAATTAAAAACAATCTGTTAACTAAAATTTAAAGTTAGCAGACTTGGTGATAATAGATTCTGCAATGTGAATTCCTTGGGCTCCTAGGGGCTGGCGCCTTTATCACTAATCTGTTTTTCCATTCTTCCTTTCAAACCATGATCACTGTTCCCTTGCAGGCTCTGCCTTCTCCATCTCTCTGGTTTCTGAATCCAGGCCTCCAGATAAGGCTCTGTTAACAGTCATACAAATGAGAGGGTAGGTACTGTTGCCAAGGTAATGAAAACAGTAGGTGATTAACAATTGCTTTTATAGGGTACTTACATAGGCATTCGGCACAATGGCAAGGCTGCGGCTTAGGATGCTCTGCTCTGCACCTGATTCCAGCAACCTGCTAATATGCATCTTGGGGGGCAGCAGGTGATAGTTAAAGTAGTTGGGTCCCTACCACCCACACTCAAGGTCTGGATGGAGGTCTGGGCTCCGGCTTTGAACTGGGCCAGCCCCAGATAGAGTAAGCATTTGGGGAGTGAAGCAGCAGATGGGAGATTATCTCTATATATCTCTGTATATATTTCTATCTTCCTCCCTCTCCATCTCTATCTTTGTCAAAAAAAAGTTTGTGGAAAATTGAATTAGAAGATGTTTATTTTGGTGCAAGATTTTTTGAAGTCCACGCATATGAGGAATTTTCAAAAACTTTATGGAAATATCTATTATCAAAAAGAAACCTAGACATTGACTTAAAAATGTTTTGCACCGAGGTAAACTTGCCTTTTAATTCTTCCACAAACTTTCTGAAATACTCCCACACCCCGTATCGCTGTGCATCTACCACACACTCAGTATCAGAAGAATGCCACATGTCTGTGTGTAAGCTCACTAATAACAAAGCTTCACTTACTTTAGACTCCATGACATCTATGTACTACCCATCCCTTCTTTGTACACAGGCGAGAACACACTTGTGTCCCTTAGGTTTACTCCAGTGTGACTGTCAGCGCGCCCGTCAGTTGGGTGGGGGGATGTGGTCACAGCATTGCCACATTGCGGCCTGGCTGATGTGAGTGATGAGCAAGCCACTGTGTCTCCAAACAGCCTTGTAGAGCAGACGGGTGCCCCGAGGAGCTCCCCATTCTATTGAGGAAGTCGTGAAAGAAACGTCCGGCATTGTCCTCTGTGTCCCCGTGTGACAGGAGTCCCAGTGAGGATTCAAGGGGGTCCTGGGCCCTGTCGCGGAGGGGAGACCCCAGGACTGCATCGGCCTCCACACTGGAGCCGTGTTTCTATTTCCAACATGGGGATGACTCAGGACAGGGGCCTGCGCAGCACCCCCTTCCCCTTGTGTTCTGTCCTGAATCACTTAAGGACAGTGTTCTCTCTGTGGCTGATGAGCTGCGCTGGAGGTGGCGGGAGAAAGGAATGCCAAAGGCAACCAGACCAAGTTCCCTGCTGCTGCTCCCGCTCACGGGGTCCACGTAGCTGCTCCCAGAAGAGGGCTCTGGAAAGCTAATCTCTGGCGTATCCCTTACCCAGGGTCACCACAGGGAACACATAAGCGTTGGCTTTTCATTACATTCTTTGCATAATGACACCAAGTCCCTTCATTCGCCTGCCAGGGAGCACACAGAATGCAGACAAGGAGCAAAGCTCTCTCTCTCTCTCTCTCTCTCTCTCTCTCTCTCTCTCTCTCGGTCTTCTCTGCTCTGGGGACCAAGCAGGCTGTGCACAGGGTGGGATTCCCCGGGATCACTCCAGGTCATATCTGAAGTATCAAGCTGAAGCCAGGTCCAGCTTTTACTTCTCCCACCGAGTCACCAGCCGTGTGCCCATTTCTTTCTCATCGCTTCCATCCCCAGAGGGCAAGGGGAGAAAGGAGAGAGAGGGTAAGCTGGATGGAAAAGTGGATAAGGAAGAAGGTGGGAAACACCAGTCAGTGTTAACTGAAAGTTCCTTTGCACAGGGCACAGCTGTGTTTCACAACATTTCTAATCTCTTTCTCTCCCCGTTAAAAGGCAAGAGTTTATTTCCCTCCTTCCTGAACCCAGATGGAAAATTTACAGTGTCCTCAACCAATGCAAAGTGGCAGCACTGGCCTTGAATGGCTTCCAAGCCTGGGTGATACAAGGCATCACACCTTGCACCTGCTTCTGCTTCTCTCCTGCCTCTCTCTACAATGGCCTCTAGCACTTGGAAATCAGCACCATGTTGTGAGGACCCCGGATGGGCCCAAGTACAGAAACTTGATACAGAGGCCACACACAGACACCGGCCAGCATCAGCCAGGGGTGCTGTGTGATGGGCCATGGCACTGCCTGACAGTGATCAAAACTGGGAACGTCCTGCAGCTGGAGCTGGGCGCGCAGCACAACCACACCGTGGGCCCTGCAAGGGCAGCCACAGCGGATGCCCCAGCAGTTCTGCACCCTGAGGGCCTGCCTGAGCCCACAGCTGTACAGTTCACACCCTCCAGCTGGGCAAGCCCCCAGTCTCGGGCCTATTGTGACTGCATGAGGAAGCTAGTGGTGAACTTGTCACTTGTATCTGTGACTCACTTAGCAGGTGTCCAAAGGGAGTGGGGTCCACATAAACCAGCTCCTGAGGCTGGCGCTGTGGCGTAGCGGGTAAAGCCACCACCTGAAGTGCCAGCATCCCATATGGATACCAGTTCAAATCTCAGCTGCTCCTCTTCCGATCCAGCTCTCTATAATGGCCTGGGAAAGCAGCAGAAGATGGCCCAAGTCCTTGTGCCCCTGCACCCGAGTCGGAGACCCAGAAAAAATCTTTTGGTTTCTGGCTTTGCATCATAGCAACTCCAGCCATTGCAGCCAATTGGGAGTGAACCATCAGATGGAAGACCTCTCTCTCTCTCTCTCTCTGCCTCTTCTTCTTTCTCTCTGTAACTCTTTCAAATAAATAATTTTAAGTCTTTGAAAAAAAAACTCAGCTCCCATCTTGGGGCCTGGCTGCAGGCTGGGCTCACTTCTCAGGAGCCCAAAGCAGGACCAGGCCAGGGGTGGCAGGGAGGTGGCCTGGGGCCAGGCACTGGGAGCCCTAGCCCCTCTCTGCACTTGCAAATTAAATGGTTTTCATAGACCGTGTGTGCAGGTATTTATCTAGATTTCAGGTTCTATGAGTGACAGGTCTCAATTCTGGAAATGGTTTTTTATATTTCTTACATGAGAAGGTAAATGACTATCAAGTTGGATTTTTAGACTTGTTATCTCCTTTCTAGCAATTTTTAATCATATGAGGGATCTTTAAACCAGTAATTTCTTCTTAAAGAAAAAATTTAAAAATAGCTTCCAGGGGCCGGCACTGAAGCTTAGTGGGTGAAGCTGCCACCAGTGATGCTGGCAGCCCATGTGGGCTACGGTTCGAGTCCTGGTTGTTCCATTTCCAATCCAGCTCCTTGCTAATGACCTGGGAAAAATGGTGGAAGATGGCCCAAGGACTTGGGCCCCTGCCACCCATGTGGGAGGCCCTGGCTTCAGCCTGGCCCAGCCCTGGCTGTTGTGGTCACCTGGGGAATGAACCAGTGGATGGAAGATTCTCTCTCTCTCTCTCTCTCTCTCTCTCTCTCTCTCTCTCTCTCTCCTCTCTCAGTAACTCTTTCAAATAAACAAATAATTTAAAAAAAATAAAAACAAACCTTCACACTTGCAAGTGATGAACTGTCAGATGGGGGTTGACAGAGCTCAAGACCACACTATCTGGTTTATGCCACTAGCTTCTCATTAGCCAGAGTAACTGCAACATCTCCTATCACTGTAGCAGCAACAAGAGAACCCACTCTGAAGTATATGGAGGGGCTGTGTGCCTGTCCTCCACTGTGGTTATTCACTCCAGCTGGAAGCGATCGGCACCTAGACTCACTAGATAAGGAAACTGAGGCACGAAGCATTGCCCTTCTAGATTCTTACAGGGAGAGAGATTCAGTCTCAGCCTTAAGGCCTCCATCCTCTGGTAACCAGGTTCTGGAATTACCCCCCAAACAACAACAAATGGGAGAACAAGTAGAATAGATGTTACTTGATAATAAGAAGTTTCTATAGAACTTTCACAATCATTGCCTCATTAGTGAGTCACTGCACTGGATTCTTGATGGCAAACCTAGTTCTCCTCCCCCATGCCATTTCCAGTTGGCCCCAGGCCGTGTTGCCCAGCGAAAGTGGCCACACAGCCTCAGGGTCATTGCACCGAGTTGCATTCCCTCTCTCCAGGGCCCTCTGCCTCTTATGATGGTTTCAATGAGTCTCGCACAGTTCCCTGGGAATGTAGTCCCCAATGCAACAGCCTAATTCATGGCTCTGGCTTCCTGAATGGATGGACATCATTGTTCGGAGAATTAACTGGCTTGTTATAAAAGCAAGTTTGCTTCCCTCTTGTGTGCTGTCTCTTCCTCTTGTGCACCTGCTCTCCTGCCTTACCACCTTCAACCATGGGGTGATGCAACCAGGAGGCCCTCACCAGATGCAGCCCCTTGGTCTCAGACTATCCCCCCTCTAGAACCATGAGCCTAATGCATTTCTATGCATTACAAATGCAACAGCCTGTGGTATTCTGTTGTGACACACAAAATGGACTAAGACACCCTGCTCATCCCTTAAATCTGCACTTACTGAGGAGGGGCCTTCTGCTGTGCATGGCTCAGAGGAGCTCCTGCAAGACGGAGCTGGAATCCTCTGCTGGTGAAAGCACTTCATTTCGGACGTGTAATAAGTTATTGGGCGGAGCTTAAGCGAGTTCAGCAAGGACGATCTCCAGGTTCTCTAAGGACCTGCCGTGTAACCAAGTCTAGAGTCCAGGACTTCTCTTACTCGCAAGCCTCCCATGACACGCCGCCCCAGGTCTCCCGTGGGCACGCACCTTTGCCTGTTGACTTTGAGTTTCCACAGTCACTTTTGACCATAACCACATTTAAAGGGCATCTCTCAAGATCAAAGTGAGATTGTCCTCCCACAGAGAATGATCTCAGTGCTGAAAAGAATAAAGTGCTGAATATGGAAACTCACAGGAAGGGGGAAAGGAGGTTCGTTGGAGCCCCATGCAGAGGATTTTACGGTGTGTTTTACTTTCTGTTCCTTGCAATGGGTCTGCTCGCTCTGCAGGCTGCTTTTTCTCAATGACAGTGGGAACAGCCAGAGGTAAGCTGTTCTCTGGTTATGCACGGTTCATCCCATGAGGCCACCTGGGGGCCGAGCTCCTGTCTGATAACAGAGATGGACCCGTGTGGCCAGGACAGGGCAGAGTGCAGGTGGGAGGGTGGGCTCGCTATGGCTACAAAGCTCAGATGAATTCTCCCGCCCATCCTGGTAGCTGGGAAGATTTCAGTAAGCCCAGGGGTGATGACGAACAAGGGGCTGCCAAACATCAGAACCAAACCTGGATGCCCTGGGGAGAACAAGGCAGGGAGGGCCACAGTGCAGGGTGGCCACCAGGACAGGCCAGCAGAAGGGCTTCCCTGGATATTTTGCCTTGTGCGCTGATTCTGCCTGATCGCTCCAAAGTGGCTGCATCAGCCATCAGCCATCTGCCTGCTGTGGTCTGGGTGCTTGTTCCCCAAAGTCATAAATTCAGAGTATTTCAAAGTGGGGCCATGGGGAGGTAACGTGATTTCAATGAGGTCATAAGGGTGGGGCCCCAACAATTGCATTAGTGGCTTTATAGGAAGGGGAGAAGACACCCAAGTTAGCAAGCTTGGTCTGCCTACTCACATGCTGCCCCGTCTTGCCCTGGGCTCTGCAGAGAGTGGCCACCAGCAAGAAAAGCCTCATTAGATGTGGAATGGAGGCTGGTATGGTGCTGCTGGACTTCCAGAACTGTGACCTAGTAAAGCCCTCTCCTCGGCAAGATAGCCAGACAGATGGACCGAGATGCTACACACAGCTGGCTGTGTTGCTGCTGCTCCGAGTGCCCTCCTCACCCCCTCTTCTCTCCTAGGACAATGAAAGGATCAGGGATGGGCATGAGGGCCCTCCAGGACCCTGTTCCAAGACAAGGGGTTGGTATCCTGGTGCTCGTACAATACATATACAGGTTACTATAGAACTGCACTGCCCTGGCACAGACAACGGTTTTCAGAAGCCAGGGATGGGGTGAGGCTACAGGAGGACGGGGTGGGGGGCAGATCTGGCCTCAGCTGGGAGGGACCCCTTTCCTGCCCAGGAACCCTGGCTATGTTGGCTGCAGGTGGAGCGAAAAGGCCAAGGGTGAAGGAAGCAAACCACTCCGATGCTCTCCTCCCTGCACAGGTTAATGCTTTGAAATCAGCGTTAACCAAAGGCCCCAGCTACCTGCTGGGTCAAGTCAGAGCTTGGCTGGCTGTGTGATGTGGGGCAAGCTCCCCAGCCTATTGGTTCCAGAACACTTTCACTGCCTTCCACGGAAGCTTTCCTTGATGAGCGGCCAGACTTCCTCAACCCGAGAGAGAGCTAAACACATGGGGAAAGGGTCCTCTGTGAGGAGTACCCGCAGTGCTCCACTGCAGGGACAAAGAACAGCCTGGAAGCCAGGACACAGCCCCCAACCTTTCCTGTAGCTTAGAGAGGGCTGTAGGGCTTCCCCTGAAACCTGGTCTTTTTTGGCAGCTGGGCCAAGAGACTCTCACGCTAGGCCTGCACGGACAAGAGAGGCCTCTAAGTGACAAGAGAAGGGTAGGCTCCCCTGGGGGCAACAGACACTTGTGCCCAAGGGTGGAGAATCAGAAAGCACAGAGGAGAGAAGGATGTGACAGGGCAGGTGCCCTCGTGTGTGGGTCACCGAGAACGCTCCAATCCTTTTCCTCAAGGACCTATTTGACACCCTAGGCACCCTGAAAAGGGGAGCCGCATCCATTTGTGTTGTTCCTGGCACCTAGCAAGGGTATGATCCGGTACTTCAATGGATGAAAACCACAGAGCATGATGGGAAATGCAGAGGCCCTTCCTCCCCGGGCAACACCTCCCACCACCATCCAGATGTCCCATGCCATCTCTGTGTTTTGGGGCAATTTCAGCAAAGCCTTGGGCTGATCCAAAGCCACCTGCAGTGACCACGTCTTGTTCCAATTTGAACAGGCAGCCAGAGACTGCTCCCCACAATAGCCACTTGAGGTCCTGTTCCTTGAACCACGCTCTCATCTGACAAGGTCCGTGTGTGATAGTTGCCATGGCAACTGGGGCCCTGAGAGTCATAGGACGCCCACAAGGAAACAGGCTTGGGGTGGTAAGAGGGGAAACCTTTGGTCCCACCTGTCCAGCCACACGGGAGGACCCCCTAGGCTCACAGAGCAGCCATTTGGTGGGGCTGCCACCTGCCAGGGACAGCACCCCTTCAGCACAGCACAATTTTGGTCTGTGTTCTTATGGGGCAGAGGGGGAAGAGGGAGGCCTGGAATCCGGTTCCCAGCTCCCGTGGCTGCTTCCTTTCGGTGATGCATGGCCGCAGAGCCCCGCTTGGTGACCTCATGCCCACCGAGTTGGGAGGCTGTGTTGGGAGTCCTGTGGGTGTAGTATTTCCAAGGCACACATCTGGATGAGCCATTCCACCCAGGGCGTGTTTAGCTACTTTGTGGCCCTGGGGCATATGGTTACCATCTTATTGTAGTGGCTGGGAGCCCTGGAAGGAGGTGGCGACTAAGGAGGTCCGTTTCGGGGCTGGCTGGGAAGGCCTGGGTCCTGTCCCTGCCTAACCCCTCTGTTCTGCTCTGGTCTCGCTTCCTCCTGCCCTCTGTTCGTTTTCTCGGCGGTCCTCTTCCCTCGTTCCTGCCTCCTGTGCCAGTGCTTCTCCTTCTGCCGAACGCTACTGTATCAAACCTGCCATCCCTCCTCTCACCCCTTTCTGAGCAGCACTCCCGACCTGTTCATGCATATTTAGTATCTCACACGTGTCTTGGTTGCTCTATGGGTTAGAGTCACACAGTCATCCTGCCCCACACAGGACTGCCTTCGCCATCCCTTCTGCCTCATCAAATCTCCTTCCATCACCACATTGGTGCACACCTCCAGTTCGGCCACCTCTTTCAGGAAGTCTCCCTGCCTGCTCCAGCCCACCACAGTAATTCTGCTGAAAGCTGTCAAATGCTCTGCCTTCACCACCCATTTGCCACTTTATCTCAGATCGCTTTGTCACAGGGGCTCTTATTTCTACACTTGATCTTAGCCAAAAGGCCGAGAAGCGATTGGGGGCTCTTATTTCTATTTAACTCTTGCCTTACATCACCTCCACCTGGATCGTAAATCCCTCAGGACAGATTCCCTCCGTGCTTTTCTGTACACTTATTATGCAAGTCCCCTGGATCCCCCCATCTGTAAAATGGGCACAATGACAGAACTTATTCCAGGGGCTGAAATGGGGGTTGAGTGAGTTGACACTCGTAGGGAGGTCTCCACTGGGAGACATTGAAAAAGCTGTCATCTTGGAGGCAGTGCCCAAGGAACCAGAATGTAGGGATCTGAATTCAGCATCTACCACCTGCTGGTCGGGAGAACTTAGGCAAGTTCTTTCATCTCTCTATGCCTCTATTTCCTTTTTGGTAAAATGAGTGCATTCACACATTCCAAGCCTGTCACATAGCAAGCAGTACCTAAATGTCATCTCATTACAGCTCACAAGTTCTAATGTAGGACGAGCACTCCATCCCTCTGGGCCTATTTCTTTACTTATCACATAAAAGGACTGAACTGGACAGTCTGCAAGATCCCTTCCAGGGCTACAACCCTAAGATTTAGTAGCGGAGTGATGCTGCAAGCCCGTTTGTCACATGCTATGACTGTTGTTCCAGAAAATGCTCGTTGGTGCCTCTTTTCACTTTCAAAATTATCCCAGTTTGGAGGATGCATTACGTGGCTACTGTATGAGTAAGCCCAAGGTATCTCTGTGTGCATTGGCTTCATGGGCTACTGCTTGTCATCCTTTCTGTCTTTCAGAGAAGAGCTAAGGGGAACTGAGGACAGTCTGCTCCAACTCGAGAGGCCAAGTGTCCACCCCTCACGGGCCTCCGACTCCATCTCCGGTGCACAGCTGGTCTCTCCGTTGGCAGCCACACTCAGAGCAGTCACCCACTGGGTTGGCCTTCGTCCTTGTTGGGCCTGAGTGCCAAACCTAGGCAGTCTGGCACTGAGGCCCCCTGTCTCTCGACATCCATCCAGAGGAGAGGCAGATATTTTGTGAACAAGTCCTGCCATAGCCCTCCAATGAAAACACCTCGGTGGGATTACATGGAGATATTTTCTTTGTCAATCTCAATAAAGCTGTTTGAGCAGAAAACCCAGCTGAAACCCACTGACAGTTCCTAGGGGCTTAGAGCTGGTTTCATTAGTTACTCTACAAAGGGGACTCAGTGTTCTGCTCTTGGAAGCTTCTGGGGGTACTGGCCTTGCCCAGTGGGAGCCATGCCTGTACGTCTCAAGGCCATGTGTGTCGTGGTGGCAGAGAGGCTCAACCCATGACATTCCAAAGCTTATGGGAAATAGGAAAGTAACCTACCAGATGGAGATGCCCTAACCCTCAGCAAAAAGTTCCCTTGCCCTCTTCTCTTGCTCAATTTCGTTTACTTTGGGCTCTGTTGTCAAAGGCTGCCAAGTTCTTAGACTGATATTTCTGCCTGGTTTTCAGTATGATTCAGAAAGCCCCTTGGCATTAGAGAGTTGGTGATCTTCATGAGAAGGTCAATGTCAATGATACGAACCTTTCGGGCCCTTCTCCTCCCAGGAAACTGGGAGCAAAGTGCCTGTCGGGAATCTGTGCTCTCCTTGCTTCTTCTAGTCCTGAACCAAGAAAAGCCTTTGGTTTAACATCAGCCAAAATGGCTTGCAAAATTGTATTGACTGTTACTGAAAAGATCAACAAACGCGTACTCTCCAGTGTCAATCTTATAATAAAAACAGAACTAGGAGGCAGAAAATGCTACCTTTTACACAGAAAGAAGCTGAACTCTTGAATTTGGTCCTTGAGATCAGCACCATCCAGTGGAAATTTCTGTATTGATCGAACTGTTCTAGATCTGCACTGTGTCATGCACAAGGCAGTAACATGTGCAGCTGTTGAGCATTTGAAATGTGGCTGGTATGAGCAGTGACCTAATTTCTAATTTAATTAAGTTTTAATTTAATTTATTTATTTGTTACTTTATTTTAAGTTTATTTAACTGTAAGTTACTCTAAACAGCCAATGTTATGAGCAGCTACCATACTGGACAGCACAGACTCTAGACCCGGCCCTTGTATTGGTGAACAGACTATATCCCATACAAAACACCCAAAACTCAGGCTGGTGTCCTGACTCAGCAGGTTAAGCCTCCCCCTACAATGCACGGCATCCCGTGCAAGCACCAGTTCGAATGCTGGTTGCTCCATTTCTGATCCAGCTCCCTGCTAATATGCCTGGGAAGGCAGTGGGAAATGACCCCCCTGCCCTGACGTGGGAGACCCAGGTGGAGTTCTAGGCTCCTGGCTTCAGCCTGCCCCAGTCCTCTCCATTGCAGCCATTGGGGTAGTGACCCAGAGGATGGAAGGCCTCTCTCTCTCTCTCTCTCTCTCTCTCTCTCTATTTTTCTGTAACTCTGCCATTCAAATAAATAAATAAATCTTAAAAAATTGCAAAAGTCACTCTGGGTATTTCTTTAGTGCAATCAGTCTGCATTAAATTTGATGCAACTTTCTTGTTTCACACACACAAAAATATTCACCCATTGATGCATTCAACCATTCCACAAACATTTATTGAACATCTGCTGTGTGCTGAGCATGGTGATCAAAGTTAAGGATATGTCAATGGAAAAGGGGCACCACAGAGCTTTGAGAGCATTTTTTTTAAAGGAGGCATGACCTTGCTGAGGTTGTGGTAATCAGCGATGTGCCTCCTTTTTTTTTTTTTTTTTTTTTGACAGGCAGAGTTACACAGTGAGAGAGAGATACAGAGATAAAGGTCTGTTGGTTCACCCCCCAAATGGCCACTATGGCCGGCGCTGTGCCGATCTGAAGCCAGGAGCTGGGTACTTCCTCCTGGTCTCCCATGTGGGTGCAGGGCCCAAGCACCTGGGCCATCCTCCACTGCCTTCCCGGGCCACAGCAGAGAGCTGGACTGGAAGAGGAGCAACCAGGACAGAACCGGCGCCCCAACCGGGACTAGAACCCAGAATGCTGGTGCCACAGGCGGAGGATTAGCCTAGTGAGCCGTGGCGTCAGCCTTGAGCGCATTTTTAAACTACGGTTTGCCTTCCATGTCTGTGAGTTCTCCACCTGTGGGTTTCACCAACCTTGGATTGAAAATATTCATAAGAGAAAGCACTACATCTCTACTGGACACGTACAGGTGTTTTTCCTTGTCTCGATTCCCTCTGCAACTACTTACAGGGCATTTACATGGCATTCGGTGTCTATAGTCACCTAGAGATGAGTTATAGGATAAGGGAAGAGGCATACACGTTACATGCCCATTCCGCACCCTTTTACGTAAGGCACTCGAGCATCCGCAGATTTGCTTTCTGTGGGGGACCCTGGATATTGAGCAAGGGACAGATGCATTGGAAATCAGGAGAACTGTAGCCACTTTCCCACCACTGATCTAGCTATGTCTCTGTAGTAAACTAAATATGTGACAGGTATGTAGATGTTCTTAGGGATAAGCCACCCCAGCCAAGTAAGTAGCTGGGTAGAGGCAGGCTTTGCTCACAGCTCAGAAAGTGACGATGGGAAAGGGAGAAAGAGCCTGCACTCCACATGGTGGGAATTATGGATCATATGGGCATTAAATTAAATATGAGTGAGCTCCTCAGAAGCATTCTGGAAAGTATAAGGCATTTATAAATCAGAGCAGGACATTGTGAATGATGCCATGAGCTCTTGAAACAGACTGAACAAGGGCTTGTTGAGTCACCGTAACCAGCACCCAACCAATGTGGTGTCCCAGAACGCAACCCCACGGCAGGACGTGAAGTCAAGAGAGATGGCCTAGTCCACTGCCGAGAGGGGATTTCAGAGGAGGGAGAAGCAGTGAGCTGAGCAGGAATGTGGCTGATGGCTGGGCGTTAACACTTCACTGACTAAGGGACTTTCCTGGTCACAAATAGTTCACAGTGGCCTCAGGTGAACGCTGGGTCCCGTCCCTTACAGAGCGGGAGCAAGGAGGGGACCGTGATGGCTTCAAGGTAGCCTCCCAAATCTCATGTGTTGGAAACTTGACCCCAAAGTTCATGCTCATGATATCTGGAGGAAGACCTGTGGGAGGTCGTTAGGATTAGATGAGGTTATGAGGGTGGGGCCCCCACGATGGCGTTCGTGGCTGTGTAAGAAGGACACCAGAGCTGGCACTCGTGCTGCTTGCCATGGGACACCCTCTGCCGTGCCATGACACAGCACAAACACCCGCATCAGGTGCCAGTGCCATGCCCTTGGACGTGCCAGCCCCAAGACTCAAGTATTCAGTTACAGTAACAGAACACAGACCCAGACAGGGACTGGGACCCACCTCTGCCCAAAGCACATTCCTAAGGCACCGTCTCCAAGGCCTGAATCCCACGGCTTACTCTCCAGGGCCCCACAAGAGTACCTGGATCTGTAGGAAGAGCTGTGGGACTCTCTTCCAGTAAGGAGGGCCTGCTCTGAGGTTCCTGGTGGTTCCTTCCCCAAGAGTCCCGAGTCGGGGGGGAGCAGTGACTGTAGACTTGGGGCCCTCGGCCCCCTAACACATCACTGGTGCTTCCTACACCCTCAGGAGAGCAGCCATCTGGACCCAAACAGCCTGAGGACTCTGCATGCCAACTCTGCCTGTAGCCCTTTCCTTTTTCCTTTGGGTTAACAACAACATTTGCACAAAACGGGACCTCTGATCTCCGCCTTGTTCCCCTCCCTCTCTCTCTAGCCAGGTCCCTCCTTCCCAGGCCATAGCCCCAAACATCAGCTAAGCAACCCCTTAGCACCCCAACTCTAAGAAGCAGCTGCTCACTGTTAGGACACTTCAGTCTTCCCCAGCCCCCTGAAGGAAGGACTGACCACATAATACCAGCCCAAGCCAAGTCCCAGCTGTCAGCATTGCCAGACCTAATCGAGAAAGATTGGATCTCAAACATTTACTCTTCTAACCCAAAGGGGCAATGGCACTTTAGTCCTGGAAGGGCTTTTCTTTCCCACTCAGCAGATTAACTCTCCTATTTGCTTTAAATTTAGGATAGTGTTAAAATATTTACAGAAATCCACCTGAGGCAAGTAGGGGAAGAAGAAGGAGACCAAAAGTACATTAGAACCACAGTCAGGCCAGCCTAGGAGAGACGAGGTTGACCACATTTCTGGGCTCTTGCTCTTTGATCCCATGTAGCTTGTTCTACGATTTCATTTCAGAGGCCACAACCTCTGTAGTTGCCAAGGGAAGGCGTGTGTAGTTAGGAAAGGTGCTCACTTTAGACATCATTACTTGTTGGGACAATGGATTGGCTCTTTCAGGCCTACTTGGGTCCCTTGAGAGCTTTGAGGAGCACACCGTTCAGTTTGGAGGCATATTGTTGTTGCTTGGAGTGCACACACACACACACACACACACGCCCCAGTACGGTCAACTTGGCGATGTTCGAAAACAAAGCGTTAGAGATTCGGCAGAAACCACACTGCAGATTTTGAGTTTTGATCTTCTCCTGAGCTTGGACCTCTCTCGCTACGCTGGAAAGGCCGCGGCAGCAAGTGCAGCTCCCATGCCATCTGCGCCAAGCTGGGATATGCGGCTTGTTAGGTGTATTAAATGCATCTCCAACTCATTGTGTTTTCAACTTGCGATGGGTTTATCGGGAGGTGAGCCCACTGCAAGCGGAGGGTCATCTATTTCCAGAGCTGGCTTCCCTACAGAGAGTTTCTGGGACGACTGCTCTGTGCACTGATGAGGCACAGACACAGGGTAGAAGTTGGTGACAAGGAGGCATCTATTTCCTTCTAATATTAGGGCAAGTGAAGCAAGGCACATGTGTCCTAAACACGTGGGGACGGGAGGCCCAGCCGGAGGGCCTGGCCAGGCCTGATGCAGCTCAGACGTGGCCCTTTGCTCCTGCAGCAAGAGGAAAATCCTGTCAAAATGGCTTAACGATCTTCTAATATTTCCATGCAATTAAGGCCACATCTGTCTCCCAGGCCCCGCACTCCCTTTGCTAGTGCACAGACATGAACCAAACAGTCTGTCTTGCCGATCTGGAAGGTAACAAAGGGCTCCATTCATAACTGGAGGCACTTTCACCATTTTTTTTTTCAAAGTAAAATAGAGTTTTCACTTTGAGAATAACCTGTGTGGCAAGCGAGCGAAGGATTTTTTCCCCCCTAATAAATCAAATTCAACAGCATAATAAAATGCTGGCTTCCCTCCCCCCATCCCCTCCCCTCCCTTCCCCCGGCCCCCTCTGCCAACAATTGTGGAGAGTGGAGAGCAGTAGGCCAACCCAAAGGAGGTGGAGGCAGGGTAAGGTGAGTTGGGAGTAGAAGACAGGAATTAAAATGCCTTTCAAAGGCTCCACGGGCCCTTTGGACAGATTAAGGAGTGGAATGGGTGGGTGGAGAGCTGGGGAGAGAGGGGTGGTAGTCAGCCCGCCTTGCCCTCCCCGTCTTCACCCACTTTCTCAGTCTTTCTAGGCTTGTTTCAAAATAGTCCTGTTCTTCTGATCCCACAGCTCATGCCCAGATATTCAGAAAATCCTTCTGCTTCCTTCTGCTGTGTGCAGGGGAACGACAGAGCCGAGTTCCTAAGCTTGTAGCAAGGGCTCTTGGGTCACACCTGCAGCTGAAGCCCAGCCCGGGTGCTTGCCTCTCCCAGCAGCAAGGCAAAGAGGTCTCCCCGGGCTTTGAAGCCTCCAGAGAGTGAATGTGCAGGAGATAAGTGCTGATAACCATCAGGTTTGGTGCTTATCCGCAGCAAACACAGTCTTTTGAGGTTCTCTCTGCACTCACGGGCAGTCAGGCTCTCATCAGAAAACAGAAGGGAAAAATGCAAAACCAAGCAGTCTTCGCTGCCGCGTTTTCTTCTTCTTCTTTGTTTTGTTTCAGTTTACATGCCCAACATAGGCCCCGCAACACAGGGGGCCCCAGAGCAAGAGGCCCTGGGGCGCATGTTTGTTTCACTTTTTTGTTCTGCCATCCTTGGAGGAAACTGTTCAGTTCGCGAGCCAGACCTTGATAGTCCCAATCTGCACACGGCAGCTTCTCCAAAGTCATTGCCTGACGTGGCCCTCCTGAGCACTCTCCAGGGAGGACCAGGTGGTGGAAAGGAAGGACACAGTGCCTGAGCGAGGGTGTGTGATCTGTCCAATGTCACACAGCTCGAAGTGGGACGCCAGGGGCAAAAGCAGACCCTTCTAGTGACAAAGCTGGGTTCTGCTCGCTCTGTCTGGCGTAGAGGCTCAGCAGCTAAAAGCTAACCAGAAATGAGAATGGCCTTGAATTTGGGCATCACACCTGGAAGCATTTGGAAAGCCTGGGCAGCAGTGGGTGAGGTTAGGGGGAGGGGGCGCTCTGAGCTAGGCGGCACTTGGGCTGCGAGGGAAAGGGGAAGCTTCGGCTGTTCTGTTTTCATTGTCCATTGGCTCTTTCTTATTTGTTAGCCTAGGACTGTCAGCAAGAAGCAGGTACGAAAGGCGTAAGATGGAATGGAAGAAGCACTGGGCACAGTGTAGGCTGTGCGGTCTCTTCTCCACCCCCTGAGCGGCTATGGGGCCTTGAGCGAGGATTCCTTCTCTGAGTTTCAGTTTTCCCCTCTGCAAAATGAGGAAGAGGGTTTCTAAGGCACGAGGGCAGGGGGAGATGCGGGTAGCAGGGACAGTGTTTGCTCCCTGCGGGCACATTCTCCAAATGGTCTGAGGCTGCATCAGAAAGTTCACCGGCAATGGGGTTCGAAGGGAAGTTGATTTGTGCGCAAAACCTTCTGAAACTCATGCATAGAGGAACCTTCAAAAAGTTCATGGAAAACACATATAATGAAAAAAGTGCATGGGCTTCAAATGAAAGAAAATAATAATGGTTTCTATAGTCCAGATAAAGGCATAGCTTTTAAATTTTGTCAGTTAATTAATTTTTTAATTTATTTGAGTTGGAGGGAGGAAGGAAAGGAGGTAGGAAGAGTGCTCTCATCCACTGGTTCACTCCACAAACGCCCAGAACAGCCCAGGCCGACCCAGGCTGAAGCCAGGAGCAGGGAACTCCATCCAGGTCTCCTGTGTTGGGGGCAGGAACTCAGTTGCCCAAGCCTTCACCACTGCCTCCTGGCATGCACCTTCGCCGGAAGCTAAAATCGAGTATCCCAGATACTCTGATACAGGATGTGGGTATCCAAACAGGCACCACTAGGCCAAGCACCTGCCCCGGATTCCAGTTTCTGCTTTTCACCATAATAAACTTATCTTTTAATTCAATTTACTTCATGAACTTTTGGGAGCGCCTGGCACTGCAATACTGACAGTATTCAGTGAGGCATTGCCGTGACTCGCTGGTAGAACTTAGACCGCTCACCCTTCCCAGCCCCAAAGCCCAACCATGCGAGGTGGGGTCTTTGCTGGCCCTTTGCATCCATAAAGATATGATGCTACTTCCACCCAAGTTCAATTAAGCAATCATGCTCCCGACTGCTAACCCTCAATGTTCCATTATCTATTAAGTGCGCATCTCCAGTTGAATAGGAAACAAACCTGCCACAAAACCTCACAGGTAATGTCCTAGCAGAAGGAACTGGAGCTCAGCCTGAAGTTTACAGAGGACAAAGGCGATCTGTCATTCAGATGAGCAATCTTAGAAACCTCTCCACAGGCTGTTTGCAGGATTGGAGACTGTGGGATGCGGTGAGGCCAGGGAGCCTTTACGTGATTGCTCTTTGAGGAAGGTATTCACCGTTGTTTTCATTGCAAATCAATTTCAAAAGCTGGGGGAGAAGGAACATCTTGTTTACGGATGAGCTCATGGCTTGCACACAGGGCTGTACTAGATTCTCATGAAAGTTTCATTCAAGTTCTAGAACTCGCTGACCTTGAAGACCGCATTATGCCGCCAAGACCTTGAACTCTATAGAGAAGAGGCAGCCTAAACCAAGAGGAGCTGTGCCCCCTGCATGCTATCGTACAAGTGTCGGTCATGGAAACTTAACTTTGTGCTTCACCTTTTGTGTTTCCAGCTCCCACTGAAGTGGCTCTGACAGTGCTGCTAGTGGGGTGCTCAGCGAGTGAACCCATTTCACAGATGAGGGGTTGGAGCCAAGCTGGCACACAGGCCTCTGCTCCTTTCCCTGTTCTCTCACTGACAGCCCATGCTCTCAGCTCCAGGTAGCTAGCTGATTCAACAAAATCAGTTTGAAAGTGGCCTTCAGACACCCCTGCCCATTTAAGAGTTAAATATCCTACAAGCCTCTGTACTCTGTAACAGATTCAGACACATCCTTTAGAAAATGCTTGGTTGAGATCTGGGGAGTGAGGCTTGGCATTGTCATTTGGTTGGTAGTGTTGTCCCTTTGGGATGCAGACTGGGGCTGTCCTGGGGTATGGAGTCAGCCTGTACCTCCAGTGACAGGGGGTCCTTCTCCTTGTTCATGGGTCCCTACACACCTGTGCATGCACAGATACCCACAAATTACAATGCCTTTTGAAAACTACTAAATAGTACTCTATAAATACCTAACTTATGCAAATACTGGTATAGCAGAAAGAATCACAAAGACAAAGCAGCAACTAGCTAATTTTTTCTAGAATTAAAAAAAAAAGTTTTCCATTGATCACATGTATAGGATTTGCTGAACAGTTATTAGCCTTGGGGAAGCACTAAACAACATACTCTCAGCTCTAGTCTTCTGTTTTGAGAGGTGTTAGCCAGAGTGGACATTTTTATCTGTACCTGAGCCTGTTTCAGGGTGTGTCTGAAATGGGTGTGTCGCAAGAAATCTCTCTGAGTTCCTACATTCTCAAACCAAAGTTGCTCAAGTGACAAACTGACTCAGGATATCAAGGCACCAACTAGCACTTCAAGTATGACAAGCCTGCTGCAGGTATATCTCTTATTTGTGGTCTCAAAGGTTTCAGAAGCTGGGGCGCTCAATCTATCACCAAAAGCGATAGCTTCTATGCATTGCCCCTCTGTCACTGGATGCTTCCTAAGTGTGAGATTCTGGAGTCGAGGATTACTCACAGTTCTTCTTTTTGGTATGATTCTTGATGACCCTGCAGATATGAGGATTCAATGAACGTGCACAGCTCACCAGAATGAGAAACAAAGCACAATATACTCATATTGCGTGGGGTGGGGGATGGGGGCCTGGGGGCCCGGTTGCAGGTTCAGCTCTAGCAGCTTGCATTTCCTGTGTTGTGGGGCTGGCTAAAGAGTTGAAACAGGAAAGTCTCAAGGCTGGCCCCACTGGCGGCCTCACTGGTGACGCCCAAGCAAACCTTTGCCCAAGAAAGACTGGTTTGGCCTCTGGGTACCACGTGGAGGTTGAGCGTTAGGAAACGCAGGCTCCACAGCATCCTATCCCAGCTGCTTGTTTCTATTGTCCTCTGTCCTACTCTTTCAAAGTCCCCTTCAAATCGAATTAACTAGCCTCTCACACCAGCCTCTGAGGCTCTTGAAGGATCATTTGAAAAACCTTGTATTATTCTTTACACTGTTTTCTCTTCGTGGCCATCGCAGGAACATCCAAAGATGAGCGAAGACTCTCAAAGGCCCGGGAAGTTCGTAGGAACTTCAGAACTGATTTTGCAAATTCAGACCCCTGGTTCATGTGGCTGCCTAGGAAGGTGACAATCACACAGGTATGATCCAGCTACCACGAGTCTGCCCATCTTCTCTATCAACCGCAAAATTCTAATAACCCTGGCAAGTGTTTCTACATCGATCTGATCTCCTAAGGAATTTCGGCAACCACACAGCCACAAAGTTCTCCTAAATTGGGGGGCGACTCCTTTGACATTTCAACCAAATGCTGTCATACAGAGATGCTTCCAATCCCTTAGTTGTTGAATACAAATGAAAACCACTGTTCCTCCATGCTATTATAGAGGAATTTAAAGAGACAGGAAGGGGCCACAACAAAGTTCTGGGCTCCGAGCAGTCAGATTTCTGCCTCTCTCTCTCTCTCTCTCTCTCTCTCTCTCTCTCTTTCTCTCTCTGCAATGCAAATGACAGAGAACACATTTTTTAAGATTTATTTCCTCCCATACTGCTAAGACAGCCATGATAACAAATGAAATTTCTAGGCTGTTTGACAGTTTAAGACATTGACTTTACCTAGGGACACCTCACACCCATAGTCCCATTTCATCACCCTAACAAACTAGAGATACAGGTGAGCTTAGTCCCCTCCTCCACTTTCCTGATGAAGAACAAAAGTTTTGAAAGGCTAAGGACCTACCCCACCGTCCTGGTAGGCAGGATGGTGTGAGCCCAGCACTTTGGACTCCATTCCATGGGGCCATATTTTCTCTGGTGCATTCTTGGCACGCAAACACATTTATTTTTCCATAGTGATGTAATTTTTCTGTCCCTTTTGATCTTTGGTTAGATGGTAGGCGGTTTTAAGGTGAGATCTTTATCTGTCCGTTACTTACCGTTTCAACTTGCAGTGGGCTCGTTACGGGTCTAGGGACTTCTGCTGATGGATAGCACACACTGGACGTGGGCCTGCTGGCTTTGACATTTTCAAATGGCACACTTCCTTCAATGACAGCATGCCCAAGCAACATGGGCCTCACTGCCGTTTTCTTAAAACCAGGAAACGAAACTGGCCACCAAGAGCAAGTGACCGCCAGGCAGGGCATTGGTGCAAACCAAGCAAAACACACCGCGGCAAGGCAGCCTGGGTCACAAGGGCGAGCATGTTCCATCTGCACTTATCCTTGAAGAAACTGAGCACGGCCCGTCCTCTCACCCTGCTTTCGGTCACAATACCCCTCCACTCCTAAACAGTAAACGGTGTAGCTGTGCACACATTCCTACGCAAACCTTGGCCTTGCTCCTGTCGTTCAGCTTCATCTTGGCCTCGGCACGTACAAGAGCAGCCTTCTCTAAATAACCAGGCCAGATGTTCAGAGGAAGACAGACAGGGCTGTCTAATGTGCAGGAGACCACTTTTTTCTCACGTCTCCCTTTCTGTATCTTCTCCCTCCCCCACCTTTCTCTAGCTCAAGTCTCTCTTTGAACCAAGTCGATGGTTGTCAGAGCATTTGCTGTGTGTTGCTGCACAGGTATTTTGTGCCTGTGGCTGTGGAGTTTTTTGAGCTCTGGGGAGACTGCTGGTCCAGGTACCGTAATCTGAACCTTGCATCTCAGCTGCAAACCTGTGGCTATCAAGTGCTGTTACTCCCCTCCTCATGGTGCCGATTTCTAGAGCAGAGAGAGGGGTGGGGGCACTCCTTTGCATACGAATGCAACAAGGTGTGTCTTTCTGGGTGTCTTGGTCCACTTGAGAGGAAGGGTGTTGGCCAAAGAGACATGGCTGAATAGACACAGACAGAAGGGCACATGAGAAAAAAAAAGCTCTTCTGGATCCTGCGTTTATGCATTCAGGAATCTTCAGGGCAGAGTATTTTACACCACACACGGTGCTCCTGCCAACCAAGTCCAAATGATAAATGTGGTCTTTGTAGCTCTGTGCAGGACACGACACCCATCAGATTCTAGCCCAGGATCCGATTTGCTGTCTGTGACTCACTTTCGATTATTGTTAGTATTTTCTTAATCTATTCTGGTCCAACTGCTTGACTGTGGTCACTCAGCATAAAGTAGGCCAGAAGGAACTAAAGCAAGCCAAGAAAGCTTGACAGATGGAAACATGCAGAGCTTCTGAGGTGTTCCTTGGAGCACTAGTCCTGCTGGCTCCTCTCCAAGTTCATGCCTGGGCTTGCTGCATACAAAGCACGTGAAGTGCTGATTGAAAGTAAAAAATGGTGGAATGGGCATTTAGCCTAGTGGTTAAGATACCTATATCCCACATTGGAGTGCCTGCTTCAATGCCCTGCTCCAGCTCTTGAGTGAGCTTCCCATGAACGCACACCCTGGAAGGCAGCCGTGACGACTCAAGTCCTCATATCCCTGCCACCCACGTGGGAGACCTAGATTGAGTTCCCTGATTCTGGCTTCTGCCCAGCCCAGTCCAAATGCTTGTTACGGGCATTTGAGGAATGAGCTGGCGAATAGGAGCTCTCTCCCCTCTCTCTCCTCTCTCTCTCTGCCTCTCAAATAAGTAAATAATTAAAAAGAGTGAAGATTCCCGTGACCATTCCAGATGGAGTGAATTAGAATCTCTGGAGCGGGAGTGATGAGTCAGCAGTCTACCCTCCCCAAGTCAGCCTTGTGCAGATGCGAGTTTCAGAACCACTGGTTGAGCTGCTCCGTGAAAAATCTGTTTCACCATTGCATTTGCTTGGAAAACGCTGCAGACCGTACCACCCTGCCATGCCCCTTGGAGCTTCAGGATCTCCCTGGGTATGTTCACAGCTCTGAGAAATCCAGAGGCGAAGAACCTGTGTAAATTTCCCATGCTCATGCGAACACAGAATCCTGCTTTTCTGAATGCACCTTTGAACATCCCTCAGACACATCTGGAAGCAATGAAAGCCTTTGACAGAACCATCACTGCCAGGCACCCCAGTGTTCTACCTTGCTCAGGCTGACTTCTCCTCTCTGCCCACCACCAACCTCCCAAACTCTTGTGAGAGGGACGTGAGGCTCCCTGGACAAAGCACAGGCTTCATAAGCCCAGGACAGAGCTTCCTTTCTCTCTCTCTCTTTTTTTTTTTAATCTTCTTCATCTTTGGTTGTGAGTTGCTTCTCAGAATCATAACTTGCTTTGGTTATGTGTTGGAGGCAATGAAGCGTGGTCCCTCCTCCCACTTCCATCATTGGAGTGTGAAAGTCCAATGTCCAGAGGGGCTTTCCTTGAATCCTCCAGCCTTGAGTTCGTTCTCTGAGCACCCTTCACTTGCTTAGTACATATCACACTTAGAATGAATGATGTGTTCATTTGTGCACAAGTAACGAGTGGCTCTCTCCCATTAAACTAAACTCTATGGAAGCAGAGTCTTCATATTTTTGTTCACCTGTGTACTCAGGAATTTACACAATGCCTGGTGGACAGGAGCTCTCCATAATGACTTGTCCCATGAGCAGATGGCAAAGCTTTTATTTAGGAGTGAGCCCTGTGGCACAGTGGTGACAACGCCCCTTGGGATGCCCGCATTCCACATCCACGTGCCTTGTTCGAGTCCCAGCTACTCTGCTTCCTGTCCAGTTTTTTACTAATGTGCATCCTGGTAGGCAACAAGTACTTGGGTCCCTGCCACCCACATAGGAGACCCAGTTGGAGCTTCAAGCTTCTGGTTTTGTCCCAACACAACATTCCACTGTTGTGGAATATGGGGAATGTACCAGCAGTTAGAAGATCTCTCTCTCTCTCTCAAATAAAAATGCATCAATACATAATCTTTTTTATTAATCACATCAAAAAAGAATTTGAGAGTTGAAATGATTTGGATTCACAGTTTGGTTCTGTCTGCACATCAGAATTTGTTGAAAACGTTGAGGGAAAAATGCACGGATCTACCTTAGAAGAAGGTAGAAGATAAAGAAGAAGGGCAGGTGAGTTCAGGAAGAATCTGGCAATCACTGGTTGAGTGGATGCGGGAATGAGAGAGCAGGTGAATTTTATTCTAGTCCTTCTACTCTCTTGGACCAGGCTGTACATATTCTGGTGCCCTAATTGCACTGTTCAGTAAGGTGGGAGTCCCCTTTCCCACCTGTCTCTTTTACTGCAACAGTACACTGTGAGCTGTCTACCTAAGCATTTTGAAATCCTAAAATGAGCAATGATACTGAAGTTCAAGTGACAACTACCCACCGCCAGCACGACGGGTTTCCAGCACGTGGCTGTGAACTTTGGATTTTGCCAAATGATGTTTTCTCACAATGGCACTGAGAAAATTATTAGTTATGTATTTATTTTTACAGACACAACACATGTTGTGCTGAGCCCTGTGTGCCCCTTTAACAAAAAAGGGGGGGGGGACTGCTCAGTTTGTTAACCACCCTTCACACAAAGCCATGTGCCCTGTGGTACAAAAGTGACACACGCAGACCGTTAGACACACATGCTGGATCACCGGTGCTTTTCGCACCAACATCCATCTGGAGCCCAGCAACCTGTACCCAGAGAAGATGAACACACACTCGGTGACCCCACAGTCAGTCCTCCAGGGTTCCTTTTCTCTGGGCAGTGTCAGGGTGAGTCCTACCCAGCCCGTAAGCAGTACAGGAAACAGAAGGCATGGCCAATGTACATGTCACCATGTGGCTTATGGTCACAGCTTCACCCTACCTTCAAGCCTACACAAGCTGCAAGAGCAACAGGAAATGGTCGAGGGTATATATATAGCCACACTGTGTTTATCCAAAGATGTTGTTTCGCACAGATTACCGTGAACTTTTTCATCGGGAGAGGGCATGTGCATTCCCTCAGAGCCTCCTGGGGTGCTGCTCACCCTAATCACTCCACCTGAGGAGGAAAAGGGACTTTACGTCTTTTGGGGTCTCGTCAGTTTCCAGGTGAACAGACCAGGGCAGCTTCTTTTCCAAAGGATTTCCGGATTCATTCCACAAAGGCTCAGAAAGGATGGAAAATGGCAATGGAAACTCGCAGGATTTCCATGAGCCTCTAAACACAGCCCATCTGGGAAAGCCATTCATTCCATAGATTGAGTTTCCTCTGAAACTCATTAATTAGGCTTTGCTTCCCCAGATACATTCCCTTGGCAAATGAGTAAATACCTCCCTTCATGGTGAATCCATCACATGGCCTTGGGCTAGCTCTCCCCAGACCGCCCTGGAGGCAGAAGCAACAGAAAAGTTGCAGGAGTCAGGATTTGAAGGGTCCCACACCGTAGACCCCTTTGTTCTTCAACAGGAAAGGAAAATAGGCCTACTCAAGAGTAGAGCCCTTCTTCATTGCTTTGGAAGCAATTTGCTTAGCGTGCCAGCTCGTTTATCAGCATTCTAGAAGAGAATGTGTATTCTCGACGCTGGGCCATGGCCGTAGCAGGGCTGGTTTGCTCTTTACCCAACTCCTTTCGCTGCTGAATAAGCATGGAAATTAATATTGTGAATAGTAGGATTATGGGAATACTGGCCCCGCAACGGTGGACATAAGTGTGCTTGGGTCTACACATGCAGCTGGAAAACTAGGAATCTCTTGGAGATTCATTAAAATGGGGGAAATGAAGTTTTGAGGATTAAATAAGAGAACATAAGTAACGTTTCTAGAGCAGTATCCACATAACAAACGCAGAACACACAGTATTCATAATTGAGGCAGGAACACAGAAATCGGGATGGGACTTTAGAGCAGAAATAATCCTGTTAATACAGACTCTGATTTCAAGATTTTTCCTTCTCTCTGTCCTGAAACTTCTCACGCTAACTCAAATTGGCTGGCTCATGCCACACAGGTAAACCCTGAATTCTGCCATTTGAAAGCTTACAAGGTCAGGCATTGGGCCTAACACAGCTCCTCTAGAGCAGTCTCTAACACAGGGACATTTCTGTGGTGCCCCAAATTCTTGTTTCTTCCTATTCCAAAAAGACTTTAAAGCTGTGGACTGCATTAAAGCTAACAGGTGTGCCTTTAGCACAAACATCCTGCAGAACACCCATGGCAGCTTTCCTCCTCATTATCCAGGAGCCAAGGTCCAGCACTCGTTCTTCCAAGGCCAGTCCCCAAGAATCTGGCTCAAGAAACATAGGTGATGCTTTCCATTGGTCCGAGAAGGCCAAAGGGAGTAGAAGCAGACACACATTGTGCTGAGCCCTGTGTGCACCTAGGAGCCTGCCTGCTGGACCTGCACATCCCATGGGAAGCCCTGCAGACCACACAGCCCTCACCCCAAGCCTTCTCTTCTCCCTGCCCCATAACTGAACTGAGTCCCAAACCATTGTTCAGTCTCATTACTGAAAGTCGAGCACACAGTGGCAGGGGCTGAAGCCTGCAGTGTGTGCGCCTGAGATTAAGGCTTTTATCTGATCTTCGACAACTCACAGAGGAAATCCTGTTCCAACACCCAGAGCCGAGGGGAGCTGCCGGCACTTCTTCCCTCCCACCTGCGTGATAAATCAGGACACCTGAAATGCAAACTTGGGCTCACTGTTTATAAACCCAATAAGCTCACTTCCGGTGCCTCTATTCATCCCTCCCTCTACCATTCCCCTTCGAGCATAGCAACCTCACGGCAGAGACCGGCTGCAAGTCCTCCGTGTTCTCTCTGCAGATGAGACTCAAACCGCGGTTGAGTCTTTAGGCTTCACAAGGGCAGCTTGGCGAGCTCTGTGTGAGCTGGGCCAGGCACAGGCAGCTGTGTCGTCACTGTGTGAACCCAAAGTGGTTCTCAGCTCTCCGAGTAAAGGAAATTCTGGCAGAAAGGTGTTTTCTGCGGTGGCTGGAGTGAGAACTCCGGGGAGTCGCAGGAGCCTCTCATTTCTCCCACCCCACACTCTCCCTCTGAGCTAATGGAATGTGCTTAGCATCAGAAAGTTCACTGTGGCCCCTGGCAAGCTGGGCAATGCAGGTTTACCAGATATTCCTATGAAGTTGGTGATGCCCTCTAGGGGAGATGGAGAGCAGACACCAGCCAGTCCCCTCACCTGAAGGAAGGGATCCTAATACCTTGGACTTTGTTCCTCGCATCACTTCCTTTACAGGAGCAGATCCGTGTCAGCAGCTGGTCCACAAATATGTCCGGGACTGTGCTGGGCGCCCATGGGGACAGTCAAAAAGCAAAGGCATAGACCTCGCCCGAAGGAGGGGCGCCTAACTCACACAGGGGCCACAGAGAAATGTCAGCATGTCTGCTCACGAGAGTGCTCCCAGCAGCCGCAGCAAGGCAAAGAGATGTAGCTCTGAGGTGGCACCATGGAGAACCTGAACTGCTGGGCCAGCGGCCTCCCTGTGCAGCAAGGGGACACAAAGACCACGGCCAACATCTTTTTGTGTCTAATATTGCACGGTTCTGGGACAGCCTTCCCCCACCCCTGACCCCCAGCTAGATAATTCTGTAAGGGTGAACTCAAACCTTCCCTGCTGCTACCCTGAAGGGAAACTGGAAGTGCACCACCTGGGTCCCTCGTGTGTGCCGAGGCACGGTCCGGATGCAGACCAGTCGCGGCCACTTGGCTGGCACGGGTGAGTGGGCTGGCGGGGAGGGTGACCCTCCGTGCCACTGCGGCCACACGTCCCACTCCTCTTGGAACAGCTGCTCCGTGGAAGGCCCACAGGACGTGGCCACTTTGCTGTGCTCTGTTCTGTTGGCACTTGGGAGGAAAATGGAGTTGCTCGTCTATACGGAACTGGCCTGAGAGGAAGTGGAGCCTGGGAGGGGAGTGGAGCCAGTGCAGGAGAGCAGGGAGCAGGAATGCCTGGTCTTCCCTCCTCTCCACCTCCTCACGTTCTGCTCAACACTGAGGCAAGTAGAGCGAGGCCAGGCGCAGGGGAAGGGCCACTCTCTGCGGGGAGATGGGTAGCAGTCGGCCTAAGGCTGGGGTAGCGGGATACTAGCTGGGAACTAAGTGCTGGCTGGGTGCTCAGAGACGGTACCTTGGTAGCTGGACAGCACCAGGGAGATTTGTACCATGGGAACAGGTGAGCATTACCTAACCCCAGAGCTGACTGTTCAACCTCTATGCACTGATGCGGCTGGAGGTACCCATTTCTCCACCAACCAGGTTAAGATCTGCCTGAGTCTCGGGCTACAGCAGGTGAGCTTTGGAAGCTGATGCATCCGCTCCACTCACCACCACTGCTACCCACCCGGAACTTGAGCTCTACCCAGGTCTCGGCTTTCTTCATCCCACAGAGAGGCTGCGACTGGGCCGCGTGCAGGCATCCCACCCGCTCAGTCTCCCTCTTGAGGATGTAAGGTGCTTTTCTAGGGCTGCTTTTCTAATCCCCGAGCTGTAAAACACCTAATACCCGCTACTATGGATTTAGGAGCCACCGCTGGCCAGGTCCGGAACTAGGTACTTTGCGTAAGTTATCTCATCTGATTTCATTCTCGCCATAGCCTTAGGAAATAATTTCCTCATTTTACAGCTCCGGAAGGTGAGACTTGGGAGCTTCTAGGTGGCAGAACTAAGACCGCAAGTCAGATCTGGGTCCAAAATATGTTCCTTCTAAAATCTCTGTTCTTTGCACTGCTTCGAACGCCTGTTGCTAACACGTGACGCACCTTTTCCTCTTTGGAATACACCCCAGTGGTATGAACTCTAGGGGGACGTTCAAGCTTGGCCCTGCTCCTAAGGAAACCCTGCGATCTGCATAACCCTTCCCAGAGGCAAACCGCCCTCCCCCACAGAACACACTTCCTCTTCCCCCTCTGCCCCAGCCATTGTCCCTCCCCTCCTTCAACCTCTGCTCAGAGCTCACTTCCTCCTTGAAGCTTTCTCTCATTAACCCCACCCACTTGTGATCACTTCACCAACTTCTCCCCAACTGCTACTGCTGGAGGCCTTGTGCCCTGCTGGCCCAGCGGGTGTCCATCTGTGTGGGTTGTCTTCATCAGACGGTATCTACGTGCCATGTGTCCCTAGAGGCACTAGGCACAGTGGCCTCTTGGAGTTGGCCTCCCTTGTCCTTGTTGCTGGGCCTGGCCCTCTATCCAGAAAAGGGCCGTCTCCTAACCCTTGGGCCAAATGACTCATGGAGCCAGCATGCTCCAGACAAAGCTTGCATTGGTGCAGAGCTTGGTGGGTGGACATGGAAACAGCCCTGCCGGGCAGTGTCCCTCCTGTCCACCTCCACATCTGATGACCTCTGAGGGCTTCCTTCATCCAGTCACGGGCCAGACAAGGACCTCATTTTCTCTAAGGGGCTTCACTTAGGTTCACTTCTCCCGCGACCCCTATCCCCTACTCCTTTAGATTGAGCTGTAGGGGGAAGCCGGCAATGGAGGTTGGGGCTGCATTTGGGGAGGCCTGTTTTCTGGGCATTCAGAGGAGTTCTGGAGATGTGAAGACATAGGTAAGTATGGGCACGTGACAGGCCAAAGACATGGCAGGCGCAGGGGTTGGGAGAGGACCACACGTGTCAGCCATGCTCCAACAGTTTCTGAGTAGCTTAGCAGGGAGGCCAGGCCTTGGGTCTGTTGGAAGCATCGATGTGACAGTCACAGGCGGTCTGCTTTGCAGGTGGAAAGCTGCTGGTTGCACGGAGCCGTTCCTGGCCTGTTAGGACTCTGCCCTCCTCCTGGTCCCTACTCCTGCCTTGTCCCTGTGCCCTACTCGTCCATGCCCGGGACCCTGGAGTCCCTCTCCGCCGTAGAGGCCCAGCTGTGTTCACACACAGGCTGGCCCTGTCGTCCGGAACGTTAGCAGGATCTCCTCCTGCATGACAGCCACTTTTAGACTGGCACACGGTTTTCACAAGATGGGGTTTTGTGGTTTGGGTTTTTTTCCTTCATAAGTTTGCAGCTGCTAGTTTTGAAACCACCAGCCCTGAGGCAACTCAGAGAGAGAGAGAGAGAAAGAGAGAGAGAGAGAGAGAGAGAGAGAGAGAGAGAGAGAGAGAGAGAGAAACTATAAAAGAAAGCAATGACAAGACGCCTTTCTGACCCTCATTTGTCACATTCAGAGGCTCGGAGGCAGCCTCTCCTTGCCGTGCCTGGGCTGCAGCATTTAGTTGGGAAATGGTTCCTAGACACACTGAAGGCTCTGTGGGCCTTTGCATCATGGTGGCTGTGATGGAGTTGGGCTGACATGTCTGCACACCTGCTGCCTGAGGGTGACAGGTGAGTCGTGAGGGGCCAAGACTTTCGGTTCTGGTCTGAAGTGGACTTGTAGCTCCCCATGTCCCGCTTGAATGCGTGTGTGTGTGTGTGTGTGCGTGCATGTGTGCACATATGTGCGTGTGTATATATCCACTGATGTGTGTACAAGGAGACTTCCAAACCTTCTTGGAAAAGGGGATTAAAAGATGTTCATTTTGTGCAAAAGAAATGTGAAATGCACACATGGTAGGGGTCTTCGGGAAATTCATGCAAAACGCACAACATGAAAATAAAGATGCAGATTTCAAAATCCTTTTGCACCAAAGTTTTCTTCATTCTATTTTTCCACAGACTTTTTGAAGTCCGCCTGTATGCCGAGGACAGAGGAAAAGGGAGAAGAGACCCACAGGAAGATCCTGATTGCGTTTCTGAGGGTTAGGTAGGAACCACTTCCAGGCCCGTCCAGTGCCCTCCACCCCTGCACAGAGGCAGCCATGGGTGTTTTGCTGAATACAGTCTGCAGGCAAGAATAGGAGCCAGAAATAAACTGAATCCAGAAAAGTCTGCTCACATTCAAGCCTTCCCTTCCCCCTCCACAGCCCCTGGCATTGGCGGTGGTTAATTACAGTTTTTATCTAACCCAGGAGAACACTCGGAGTGGCGGCCCTGTCCCAGTCTGAGGCAGAGCATGGAGGACCGACAGGAAGAGGAAATGGCAAGCCGATGCCCGCTGGCTTTTGTGTGTCGTCTACTTGCTGATGTTCTGACTTGGACCCCAGTTATCCGGGAGTCTAATAAGAGCACTTGTGCAATTACTAAGGAGCAGACATGAGAAATGACTGGGCCTCCAACCCAAGTCTGCTTTTTCCTGGGAGGGCTGGGACAACTCTGGGCTGTTGGGAATTTCTGCTCCATAAACTTCGCACCTCTCCCAGAACCACAAGGCCACTCTGATCTGGTATCAAAGTCATCTGTGCTCATGTTTCTCCTCACCCTTTCCCCCCGAAACGCCACTCATCCCCAAATTTACTGGAAGTCCCTCAAAGGCCTGGGCTAGGCTTTTCTTTGCATGAAACATGAAACTACTCAACAGATTGAGCGCGCTGCCTGTAGGGGGCGCTCTACAAGAGCCTGTTTAATGGAATTAAATGGCATGTTGGTTGCCATACTGTCTTGCACTGATTTTCATGTCATCCACAACAGGAAATTCAAAATCTACAGCCTGGTACAAAGGTTCTTGGGGGTCAGGCCCTAACCTGTTTTCCCACCTCCGTGCCGGATGTGACACACTCCCGACGCTCTTACTGGCCCCATTCACGCTTTCCCATGTTTGTATTTCTGTCCATACCAGTTCCCTCCCAGGAATATACCCTGTCTGGTAAATTTCAAGTCACTACAGAAATCAATCCCACTGTTGCCTCCTCTGCAATCCCACCTCTGACTCCCTCAGTCCGTTCCAGTACAGTCTATTGTCCCTTCGGTTGGTCTCTTGTGAAGCTTTGCACACACTCTTGTGAGAGCACTCACTGTTTCTAATGTGAGTATTGATTTATGCCTGTTTTATGAAGGGGTCTTCCCAGTTCATCAAGGACAAGGTTCACGTCTCATGCCTAACTGCGCTCTCGATGCTGCATACTGGATAGGCGCTCAGTAAGAGCTTGGTGATTAAGTTAATGAGAGAATGAAAGGGTCCATTGACTTATTCCTGGAATCTTTAGTGGGTTCTTCCTAACCTCTGCTCCTTTTTTCCCTCTCTTTCCCACACATGGCTACCTCCTGGGGAGTTCTGCACACATATGGCACCAGGAATGCATTTTTTTTAAGTTTTTTTCTCAAATGTCTTTATCCTTTGCATAAGGCCTGTGGGATCACCCATAGCCATTCCTGCTTCCCATGTTCCTGCCATCTAATGCCTGCAAAGATACTGATTCATCACCTGGAGACACAGACACCTCTGAAGCTGAGCCTTCCTGCATCGTAAGGTACCTTCTTCATGAAGCCTTCTCACATGAACCCAAGCCCACAAGCCTCTTCCTTTTCCTCTGAATGTCTTCAGCTCATTACACTGCCTGGGCCCCTACTTGCCCCTGTGTTCTCTTTCATCCCTCCACTACTGTCCTGAAGAAGAACACAGTGGTCATGATATTATGGAGCTAACGTTTTGTGGCCTCTCTCCATTATACAAGTCCTAACCTGCAGTGTGACAGTATTAGCAAGTGGGATCTTTGGTAGGTCATTTGGACACGGAGCTGGAACCCTCATAAATGGGATTAATGCCCTTATTAAAGAGACCCTAAAGAGCTGGCTTCTCCTCTTTCTTCTACATGAAGACACGGTGAGAAATTGGCTGTCCACAGGCCAGAAGACAGACCTCACCAGAACCCAGACATGCAACTTTCATTGCTTATGAGCCACTGGACTTGTGGTGTTTTGGCAGAGCAGCTCAGATGGACTAAGACATGGGTATTTCCCCCTCCTGAGTCTCTGTAGACTCTCCCGGTCTACATTCCTAGTGCTTAATATGAGATCAGAATGCAAATGCCTTAGGTGTGCCTTCATTGCTTTTCTTTTCTTTTCTTTTCTTTTCTTTTCTTTTCTTTTCTTTTCTTTTCTTTTCTTTTCTTTTTTTGTAATTTTTTTGCCAGGCAGAGTTAGACAGTAAGAGAGAGATAGAGAAAAAGGTCTTCCATCCGTTGGTTCACTCCCCTAATGGCTGTCACGGCCAGTGCTGCGCCAACCTGAAGCCAGGAGCCAGGTACTTCCTCCCTGTCTCCCATGCAGGTGCAGGGACCTAAGCACTTGGGCCATCCTCCACTGCCCTCCCAGGCCACAGCAGAGAGCTGGGCTGGAAGAGGAGCAACCGGGACTAGTATCTGGCACCCCAACCAGGACTAGAACCCTGGGTGCTAGCGCCGCAGGCGGAGGATTAGCCTAGTGAGCCATGGCCCCGGCATCTTCATTGCTTTTCTACACTGACATCCTCCCCTCACGTCCAGGCTATCCCAATGGAACTTCACCACATCTGACCAGCTCCTGGTCTAGCAATGTTCATTAGTGGTGTCTCACTGACTGTAATCCCTGTTATGGAATAAATGTCTGATCACTGACGACTTTTCGACCACATAGTTGCACATTCCCATGGAAGCTATACATATCCCTTGGTTTGAATATTGCTAAAACAGTTAACATCTCCCCTGGAGCCAGAGCAGGCACATCCCTGCAGCGCCGGCTGGCACTGTGGCAACAGACAGTGAGTAAGTGAATGGACAATGTGAGAACTGACTCTGGCTAAGTAGGTCAGAGGGTTTTGTGGTGTCACAATCACTGATCGATGTCACCAGGCAGCTCTGCTCCTTGTCTGCTCCTCTTCCTCCTGCCTTCCTCCCTTCTCAGGATCTGACCTCTCCCAGAAGCACCCTTTGACCTATCAGCTTCGCTTCTGCCTTCTCTCCCTAACCCCTGACCACACCTTGTCAACATTTGCCAGGTTTCCCACATTCCCAGGACGGTGCTAGGCTAAGCTCACACAGCAAGTGTGGTGCTGTCCTAGGCCACGCCTAATACAGCCAAGTCCCACTGAGGGTAACTTCGGCACCTTGGCATCAGCACCTTGCGGGTGCAGAGGACGGAACTCCGGTAGATAGAGACTGGCAATGGGGACTGGTGGGGGTGGTGACACTTTCGCAGCATCGCATCACAGCGTCAGTGTCTGGCATGCCAACATCTGAGGACACCCGTGGAGTGGGGAAGGTTCCCCTTGGCTCCAGGATGAGGGAGCCTTTGGTTCTAGAACCGCCTTGTGGAGTGACCTTGTCCTTGAGCAGGTAAAGGAGGGGCTCACTTCTCCCAAATGAACACCTGACCAGAATCTGGCTTTGAATTCAGAGCTTGGAAAGTGACCCGAGTGCCTTCATTCCCAGACCCAATCTTCTCGGGAGCCTGGAGCTGGCAAGTTTCAGATTCGTTTGCGTCAACATGTTGTTTGGTTAATGCAGCTGAGCATCTAAGCCCATTTTCTTAGAAACAGGAAATCCCAGTGTGCAAAAAGTAAACAGATCCCAGCCCCCAAAGGTTTGAGTTCAGTTAGGAACTCCCAGACCACAAGGGTCTGTGGGGCCATGTGCTTAAGCCAGGCATTCTCTCCTGCCCATAATTGATCCTGGATAAAGAGACAGTCTCCCTGCAGCTCGGCGGATGCACTGTGAGCCCAAACTGGGCCCGAGGCTGGAGTGGGGCAGGCTACGGTGAGGCCACAATGGCAAACATAAAGAAAAAGAGTACCAAGGGCCTTTGGAACTTGGCAGGTGTTTCCTGAGCTGTGCCCACCCCAGACTCTTGAATTCTTGTTGCTTCTCTTACTCGTCTTCGTATCTTCCAGGCGAGCAGGACCTTGTCTGCCTCACCCTCCATTCCCACCCTCCATTCTAGCACAGAGCCCAGCACAGCAGGTACCAAGAAGCCATGAATAGAATAGGGGATTGAATCCACGGCTCTGTGAGTGAAGGCAGTGGATGAAGCGTGCGGAATGAAGAGCTTGACTGTTCTGCTCGCTGCAGGCCCCATGCAGGGGTGAGCCCCAGGGAGCCAGCCGCTGGTCTCAAGGGGCTCCCAGGCCTGTGAGCCAGGCTGGGCAAGGACACAGACTCTACAGAAGCTGCCAGGAGGCTCCAGCGTCTCAAGGTCAATTGCATGAGCTCAGGTTAGTGGGGGCTGGAGGCAGAGAATAGCTGGCTTTGCGGGACTCACCCCTGGGGAAGGCGCAGGCATCGGGTGGTGGCCAGAGAAGGCTTCGACTGCACTGAGGTCCAGTTCCCTCAGAACCTGCCTTTCCCACCTCCGCCACACACAGAGAAGGCGGAGAGGGCCTGGCCTCTCTCTCACAACAGCTGCCTGGAGCCGGCCAGAGCGGAGCAGCAACTGCGGAGCCCCCAGGGGCAGCCAAGTCGGGGCACCTCTCTTCCTAGGAGCTGTCTTCCATGCACACGCACAGCCAATAGCCTGTGCAAAAAGCGGCTTCCTAGTAGCAGGAAATTCAGACGTGGGTGTCTGTGCAATCGGATCGGATCCCGGGCTGGCCTGCGAGCCCGTGTCAGACAGGCTTCCATCTGGGCTGCATTAAGAGGCACGGGGACGGGGACGAAGGCCAGCCCTGCCTTCCCCAGGGTTTCTGGTTTTATGACTCTAAGGAGACTTTGTGACTTCTTTAACATTGCCTTTTCAGTATTTCATGTGGGCTCCTTTCTAAAGCCTATGCCGAGTATTTTATTAAAATTAAAAAAAAAATACAACAGCTCTGTTGCAAAATGCCATCCCCGATCCAGGGGTTGGGGATAACCTAGACGACACACACTGCTCACATGCCTGGAAGTCATCACCCAGTACCCCATAAAGACGAACAATTTTTAAATGCCTAATAATACAAAAAAATGAAATTATTTTTTAAAAGCTCAGAACTCAGCTTACCCATTTAACAGTTTACTGTACAAGCATTAGAAGTTGGAAGACGTGAAGTAGAATAATACTGGATGATACAGGAGAAAAGGAGGTTACAAAATACCACGATCCTGTGTACAGCAAAAGAAGCGTGCACGCACGTCTCTGTATCGCATTCCGGAGACTAGAAGGAAAGCCATCAATACCCTCGCAGGTTGTCTTCTGCCTTGTGAGCCACTGGGAGCTTTTACATTTTTCTTCTGTACTTTATTTTTCAAATTGTATGCAAAATATATTAAACAAGGATGAGTTATTACTTTGGAAATCATTATTTCTAAAGAAAACTTTTAAAAATAAACAATACATGCTAGGAGCTAAACAACAAAGAAGTGAGCCCTAAAACAGAGCTGGTAGCTGCCTACGTACAGGGTAGGCTGACCAAGGGCACTGCTCTCAGCAGCCCGGGGTGGGCATTTCCTGGACATGGCTCTCTCTGTCCCCGACTCTCTCTTTCCCCTGCCCCTTCTCAGTCTGCACAAACTCTAATTCACATCACGATGAACTATGCAAGGCTCTGTCAGAGCACCTCGCTTTACGTCGGCGCTTGCAACCCCAGCAATACTCCCTAGAAACAAGAGCAGGTGTAATGAGTGTAATTCAGCTTCTAGAATTTACTGTGTGTCTCACTTGTCCCTCAGGACCGCCTGCGAACTCTGCGGTCCCCCAGAGCTCATCCTTTCTGAGTGTATTCACTGTCTTTGTGTAAAGCACCATTTGACAGCTAATTAGGTAGATTTCAGGGACTTCCAAATGCTACATCAAGGGGAAGCTGCCTAAGACTGGCAGGGAACTTATTCAAATGATACATAAATAATACACATACGCACACATACGCAGCTATGTTTGCACATAGGTATGCAGATATGTACAAGGAACTTCAAAATGTTCATGGAAAATGGAATTAAAAGATGGTTATTTTGATGTAAACTATTTTTGAAACCTGTGCATACTTTTTCCATTACATTGGGAAGGTTTCTCTTATCCATGGACTTAAAAGAATGGCACCAGTATGAACTCCTTTCTAAACAATATTATTTACAATAAGTGTACATGTTTGTGGGCTACTGTGACATTTCAGTACATGCATATAATGAATGCTGATCAGAACAGGGTAATCAACGTTTCCCCTTTTCTGACATTATCTGAAGTGGGCAAGGAACTTCAATAAAGTTCTTTTCATTCCATTTTCCATGAGTTTTTTGAAGTCCCCCTGAAGAATCCACCCCAGGCACACATCCAAGGGAGAGGAAGCAGACACACAAAGATCATTTGGCCTCACAACACCACCGCCCGGTACACTTTCTTCATCAACTGATGAGGAAACCGACAGTCTTAACTCCCGGTTAAGCCATGCAGCCAGGAGTAGCAGGGCCAAAATGAGAGCCATCCTGCCTATCTCTTTCCCCTTCTCCCACCCAGGCTGCCGTCCAGGCTGGCTGCTGTGGCCGCAGTGAGTCCCAGAGCTCCAGCGATGACTGGGTTCGACTTGGCTTCGAGAATCGCCATGACAAAACTTGTGGAAATGTTCACAACAGCTCTGTACTTCCAGGTTCTGAGATCAGAAACGGAAGTTTCAAAATACCGAAAGTTCGTTTATGTTGAACATACTGCTTAGGCTAAAAGCAGGAAGTCCAAGAAAGCCTGATCTCATGAGATTTTTCAGCCCAATTTGGATCCACATCTGCACTTCTGGATTTTCCACTGAGTCCAACCTCAGCTGTTCTGCTGGGGCTCACCGAGCCTCCACCTCCAGCCTGGGTTACAGAGAAATAATGCTGTCTGTCGCTGTTCACTAAAGCTTACCCAGGGACTGGCCAGTTGCAAGGTAGTGACCAAGAATAGGCAGCTGAGAGGAACAATTGAAAGTTGAAAAATATGGAAGTTTCTTTCCGTAAAGTCAAAAACAAACAAAAAAAATGAATACAAACTCTAAACAATAAGTCATCTGAATAATGGCCTCTGTTCTTGTCTCCAGGTGCAGGAACCACATGGAAAAGGATCTAGCCACCTACTCCTTCCTGCCACCGGCCTGCCCTCCACACTGGTCAGTCCTGGGCCAGCAGCAGGGAGGGGCAGAGAGTGGCCTCCCCCTACCAGTGCACTCCGGGCTGCCAGCTCTGGGGGATCAGAAGCTGGGGAGAGCTGAAGTCCCACAGCGGAAGGGACTTCTCAAAGCAAGTGACTCCTGTTGCAGAGGGGACAGAGGCTGGGAGAAGCTGAGGGATTTTTGCCCGGCCACACATCTCTGGAAGGCAGGAGTTGAGGCGATAACACAAATCCACACGAGATGTGGCCTCTCTCATCAAACAAGATAGCTGCTCCCCCCCCCCCCCCGCCTTTAGAGGAGTAAATGACAGTGGGCAAAGTAAGAGTTGGTTGCTGTATTTTCAGATGTTCTAGTTAATGGTCTAGTCAGGATAGTATTGGGGTCCATTTGCATTGCAGCGATCGAGTTTTCTGCGGATGCCAGCTCATGGCTCTCAGAAACAACCCCCATACCCGTCACCCCCAGTGCCAAGGTCCCCACCAGGAACATCTGGAAGACTTCTGGACAACAAGTGTCCACAGCCCATGTGGTTGGGCTGCTTTACTCATTCCTTTGAAGTGTAATTTCACATTGGCCACACCCAGCTGAAACAGCCAGCCGGGGAGAGGTGACAGACCCATCCCAGGGCCAGCCCCTTCTCAGGAGCTCAGACACGCCTGGTTACCGCATTGCCTTGCACACCTTGTCCTCCGCAGCCACATACTGCCCTTTGGGGTATACCCCGGGGGCCCAAATGCCTCAGAAGCAGCATCTCTGAGTTCTGGAAGAGTTTCAGGAGGGCCAATGCTGTGGAGTAGCTGGTAAAGCCTCTGCCTGCAGTGCTAGCAGTCATCCCACATGGGCGCTGGTTCCAGTCCCCACTGCTCCACTTCAATCCTGCTCTCTGCTGTGGCCTGGGAAAGCAGTAGAAGATGGCCCAAGTCCTTGGGCCCCTGCACCTGCATGGGAGACCTGGAAGAAGCTCTTGGCTCCTGGCTTCGGATCAGCCCAGCTCTGGCCTTTGTGGCCATTTGGAGAGTGAATCAGTGGATGGAAGATCTCTCTCTCTCTCTCTCTCTTTCTTCTGCAAATCTGCCTTTCAAATAGATAAATACATCTTTTTAAAGAGAGTTTCAGAACGTGCAAAATGTCCTTAAGTTTTTTAGTACACTATTACTACTACTACTAATTATTATTATTATCATTATTATTATCATTATTATTTCTGACCATTAGCAATCATTCAATACATGCCACCTTATAGCAAAACGGGCATGACCTGCTATCCCGTCAAGTAGGCCCTTCTGAGAGTCCCCTCCCTCCTCAGGCTGGTCCGGGAAGGCTTCCTCAGCCCTGTCTCGGGTGGCAGGTGTGCATTCTTTGCTGGGCATCTAGCTTGGGGTGTGTGTGAAGCAGGGGTGAAGAGGGTAATCTTCCCCAGCACTGGGAGCCCGAGTGGGAGGAAACGGCGCCTTTCATGTGGCAGATCGGGCATCTCCGCAGAGCAGTTTGTTCCCCCGGAAGCCAAGCCGATGGGCAGAGGCTGAAGCCGCCGCTGCTTCCTCCCCACCTTGGAAAATTACACAGAGCACCACAGAGCACCGCCGGGTCCGCTGGCTGCCGGGCAGATGCCCTGCTGCCTACCCGAGGCTGTCCGGCCTCCTTAGAATGAAAAACAACAGTGTGCCCACGGCCGCAGCCAGCACTTACCCTTCCCTCTTCCTCCTCCCTGCCCTGGAAAAAGTACAGGATCTGTAAACAAGTCATTAGATCCCAGATCCTGCCCAATTTAGACTCTTTGTCTCAGTTTTCTCCCGAGTAAATTCGTGGTCACACCCACCCAAACCCAGCAGAGCCCACAAGGAATGCAGGGCTCTGTGGCCAGGCTAACCACAGCTGACCCCGGGGTGCCCAGGGCTCCGCGCCTACGGGGGGCTGCAGCCCCAGAGCCGCCAGGGCTGGGCGGTGCCAACAGCGGCCATCTCCAGCCGTCTCTGGTTCAATTCCCCCCAGCAGCTTTTCGTTTTGGAAATGCCTCCCCAAACTCTCCAAAGTCAGAAATCCACATCTTTGAAGTCTGGCAAGAAAACCCCAAGATCAGCTTCTCTTTTATTCCTGTACTTCCCGAACAGGCAGGCTTCTAGCAAACGGGGGGGGGGGGGGGGGGGGGATGCAAGTCAATGCCAAATACTAACCAGACAGAAGAATAACTGCTTTTCCCCACGGCCCCCGCCCCCCAGCTCTGGCAGTATGGGCTGGGGAAGCGGGCCCCTGTCTTGCTGCTGGAGATCTGTTTATGTTGCACTCCATAAAGGGAAACCAGGCCTTCTTCTGACATTTTGGCGTGGAGGGGGTGGGGAGAGGAGGTCCAGAATTTAAACTCAAAACCAGATCAACTTCTCTAAATCTCCTGGTGCTTTGGCTTTCGCTCCTAAATGGGCCACATTGTATGAATCAGGCTCTCTGCTCTCCCACCCCAGTGCCTCTGTTTCCAACAGTCTGGCTCCTCACCCGGACCAGCGCCATAAACTGCAATGACCCCTTATTGACTTCCCACTAGGCAAAGGCTCCCCAGACGAAATGAGGGGCAGACACACTCCCAAGCAACCTGGCGGGGAGCCCCTCCCCAACTTCATTCCCCCCACTGAGCCACCAGCCAGTGCTGCCCCTCCAGCCCACAATCAGGAAAATCCATGCCTCTGCTCCTGGCCTGGCTCTCCTGAGTGGCCGGTGGCTTCCTTTCAGCAATAAAGCAGGGAATAGCCTTTGTCCTGGAAATGTTGCCCTTGTCATGGACGTTGTCCTTATCAGCAGGGCACAGCGCAGCAGGAGAGCCTCCCCCACCTCCCACCAGGAGATCAGGACTCAGGGTGGTGGGGAACATTGCAAAATGTTTCCTTCATTTTTTCCCTCTGCCTTGAACTCAGAGTCTGACCTTTCTGGGTGGAATTCGGTCAGGTCATCTCTCAGATCCCCCAGTGGGGAAATAAAGGTGGCACCGGCAACGTCTATTGTTTCCACTGCAAGAAGGTAGAAATGTTTTCTCCCCACGTCGTCCAACTAAGTGAAGTGGAATAGGGGAGAGGGGAGGTAATAAAAAAAATCCTCAAGATGGTTTAGCATCGTGTTATTAAAACATAGCCCAGGTCCTCCCTCGGCGTTTGCATAGAGAGTTCTCACCCAGTGTCATGGGCTCTCAACTTCTTCAGCCCTGCCTTACACAGGGCTTTTAACACGACTCTTTGTCTATTTGGATGGCTTCGAAAATAGGTATGTTTTGCTCTCTAGACAACAGAAGAGCAACACTCTTAGGAAAAGGGATGGAGCCCTGCAAGAACTCCAGAGGGCTGAAGGAACTGTGCACACAGACTTCTGATCATGTTAACTCTCCTGCGTTTGGAGGCGCATTTACTTAACTGCGTGTGTTTAGCCAGTCAGTAACCCCAAGCTCTTAGGCTGAAAGGCTCAAAATACTTCACACACATCGTGAGCAAAGTGTTTGCTACCAGACGGACCCTGCTAGCTGCCTGGCTTTTGGTAAGACACTTGAATTTGGCCTGCCTCTGTTCCCCTCGCCGGGAAACGGGGAATGATGATGGCTGTATTCTGTGGGGTTGTGGCAGGAAGGAACTACAATGCCTTGGAGTGCTCAGCACAGGGCTGGCCAGGCTCAGCAGTAACTACTCAACAGACATCTTCATCTTCTTCCTCCTTCTCATGAGCATTACAGATCCCTCTTGCCAAAATTGTTTTAAAAATATGGATGAGGTAGTGGCAAGAATTTGGCATAGCCATAAAGAGAGTACTTGGGCTGCCTGGGTTTGAGTGTCCATCAGAGTGCTTGGGTTTGAGTCCCAGCTCCGCTCCTGATTCCAGCTTCCTGCTAATGTGCACCCTGGGAGACAGCAGGTGATGGCTCAAGAAGTTGGGTCCCTGTCACCCACATGGAAGACCCGGATTGAGTTCCTGGCTCCTGCTTGTGGCCTGGTACAACCCCGACCCTTGGCAGATGGGAGTAAACCAGCAGTTGGGAGATCTGACTGTCTGTCTCTGCTTCTGAAATAAATAAAATAAGTAAATAAAATTTAAAAAATAACATGAGGTATATGGCACAGTGATTCCAGAAACAATCTTAAAAGCTGATCCAACTTCTAACCCCTCTAGTCTTCTATCAGGGAGTTTCCTCTGAAATTCTAAAAAACACCAGATATAGATAGGATGTCTGTTCAGTAGGCTCTTTTTTTTAATCTTGCAAAATGCTTTTTACCACCATCTTTATTACAACATCACTTTGAGGTAAAATTATCATTGGCAGAATCTCCCTGATCTGCAGTAGAGGAAATTGAATCATGGGAGATCCAGGCCCTGGCTGGAGGTCAGAGGGCGTTCACATCAAAGGCAGCACCAACACCTTTCTAGAGCTCTCGCTGTCAAGAGCTGCACCACTTTGCGCACGAGGGGTGATACCAAGCTGAAACCAACTGAATTCAGAGGCTAGGGTACTTGAAGGTGGAAGTCAGCCTTCCAGAAACTTCTTGCCCTTAAAACTTTTGGTTGCATTGCATGTTAAAGGCATATGGACTGAGACATGTACACTCTATCTACTCACTGATAGTGCCTTCAAAGGTAATTCTTCTCTTATAGTAGTCTTCATCACCTTCTGTTAGCCTTTACTGAAAGTGAGAGCAGCCAAGAAAAAGGCTATGCCCACACAGATAATGCCTGGAGGCACTATGGTTGAATGACTAAGCTCGTGAGATCTTACTTTAGCAGGACCAGAGAGCAGCCTTGTACGAAAGCAGCCATTTCATGCACTGGTTCATTCACTCATCCATTCATTTATCCAAAGACTTGTTGACGGCCTCTTCTCTTCCACACTTGACTCCTGCTTACCACTCAGGGAAGCCTTTGACCTCTGAGACTAGGTTAGGCCCCCGTGTTATACCCTCCTGAGGCACCTCATACTTCCCCTTCCGCAGAACTTCTGCACTTGGCAGCAGTGGGCTGAATACCTGTTTTCTCCACTGGACCATAATGTCCATCAGAGTAGGGAGCACACCTGCCTTTTTCTTTTTTGCTAGTGTATCCCAACACCAGACACCTAGAAGCTGCTCTGTCAATCCACACGTGTGTGTCAGACACAGGGGACTCAGAGCCAGACTGGCAGGGTCTCTATGCAGACCTCAGGGAGCTAGTAGCAACATTAGAAACCAACACTTCAAGGCTGCAGTGAGCGAGGCAGCGGGAGCAATGCAATGAACTCATTTGCTGAATCGCATTCTACCTCTGCTCTTCACCTGACCCCAGGCGCAACCTAAAAAGAACAAAGGGGACGCGTTTCAAACTGAAGAGATATTTTTCTGAAGATGCATGAGCCACCTAACTGCCAAACTAATGAATATGTTGTCAGCATAAGACGATTCAAGACTCTGATTGGGCTTTTGCTGGGGGCTGTGGGTGGCTCTGTATTTTATCCTTTGTGGTGAGCAGGTATAAGTGAGAGGCAGGGCCACAGTGGTTTATCACTCCTGAAACTGTGATGCAGAGGGAACTTTGCCTCATTTCCTCTAAGAAGTCTGTGCTATTGGTTTTAAACGATTCAACTCACAAGTTCACAACTTATGTTCAGAGATAGATACAGGATGGACCTTCACATGGTATGGAGACTTCCAAAGCCAAAACCACCAACCAGGAGTAAGGACCCAGAATTCTAAAGTCAGCACATCATCTATTTCTATTATCCGCACAGCACAGATGAAATAGATACACTGCTTTGTGTCTTGCAATATCAAGAATACGGGTCTTCAAAACTCTGAACATACCACAGAACAGTCCAAACCTAGGGAACACACACTAGAGGGAATTTGTGCTTCAAAGACCATCATGCTGGCTGGTAATCTGCTAAATCAAGCTGCTTTGTTCATATATATTTACTTCAGGAGAAATTTTCTTACAAAGAGTTATGGGATCTGGGAACTAGGAAAAGCAAGCCATCTGTTAATAGTACGGAGCTCTATGCAATAGGAAATCATATTTTCTCAGTGGCATAAAACATAAAGTATTAGAGCTGAAAATGACCTTAAAAATAATTTAGCACATGTCAGTGTTTTACAAATGAGGAGACTGAACGCACCATGTTGTGTAGGGGTTTTCTCTAGCCAAGGTCGTTTTTTAGTGAAAAGGCATATAGAAAAGTCTATACCTTACTGTGACCAGCATTCATCATGATTTGTGAATATCCCTTTGATAAATCCCAAATGCTTCATTTTATAGAGGGAAATAAAGTATTCTATTCTTAAAGGTCAGCACAGGGTTGGTGATGAAGCCAGGAGACTAGCTGTGCACCTCGGCTCCGGCCCCTGGCCAGCGAGAGGAGTCACTTGGTGAGACTGAGCATTTACTTCTCACTTTTCTTTGCTTTAACATTTCTCCCAAGAGTCCATGCGTGTGCTCGTCTCCATGTGCACTATGCACTGCTGACGTGGATAAAAATAATCTGTATCAATGACACCCTTCTGACTGCATTCATATTTTAAGTTGATGTTTTTGATGTGAGTTATACAGATCTGATTGTCCAATATGGCTACTAGCCACATGAGGCTATTTAAACTTAGATTAATTAAAACTAGATTACATTTTAAATTTACTTCCTCTTTGTCATACACATATTTAAGATCCCTTGAATAGTTAGACTAGTGACTACTCTATTGGACAGTGCAGAATAGGACACTTGTATCTTTCCAATAGGTTCTGTAGGTCTTCCTTGATAAAGACAATTTTCTCTACCTTCCTCTGATACAGTTAAGAATGTTGAGAACTGATGAAGTTTCCCAAATGTCTCCCCCTAAAAAACTATGCAAGAGCTGCGTCTCTTGTGAATCTTCCTATTCATGAATTCCTTTAGAAGAAGCATGTTTGGGACTTCTGCAGCCCAAGAAAATATTATTACTCCCTGCTATACAAATAAAATTGAAAATCATAAGTCTAGTTACATGAAAAGATTATATAGTGTTTCGTCAGCCATTTGCAGACCTGTTAATGCCTGGTCAAGACATATGCCACAAATGAGGTAGCAAGACAATGGATTTTTCGAGGATGAACATAGACACCTCTATCATTGGACTTCCCTGCAAGGTGAGGCACTATGTGAGATGGTCTTTATAATTTGAACTATAAAGTCAAGATGTTCTGTAACATGCTTGCCTTCATTCTGTAGTTTTCATGTGGGAAAACAGACTACTCCTTCCCTGATGTGTCTAGGTTTTGCGGAAGATTAGTTTCCATGGAGAAAGAAGCATCAGGGTTAACCTTGGCCAGATCCTGGCCCCTGAGAACTGTGGGTCGGCATCTGAGCACCACCATGTCTAGTCCCTCGGACTTTGAAATCACAGCTCTGCTGACCAGGAATAAAACCCTGACACATGATTCAACACTTGCAGGAAAATGATTCCAGGAGACATTCATCCTCAGTGCCTACATGAGCACTTAAAAGGCAAATGTCCAACTTCATTTTCCTGTCCTTTCTACCTGATCCAACTACTTCAGTGTGGGTAGATTATGGGCAAACATCCTCTTTCACTGCACTTCTACTCACATAATCCTATTTGGCTGCTTAGCGTATCATTGAAGGTGGAGATACAGCCTTTCTTAAAGTCTTGATGTCATAGGAGGAGACTCAAACAGAGCTTGTCTTGCCTGGACTCATTAAGCGGGAGAGGAGCTACCATTATTCCTGAATTCAGCACCAACAGAGCACCATCTTCAAGGCGTTTCCTCTTCTGTGCTGTTGTCCCTTCATTGACAAGTAAATCTGCTGCTAAGGTCTGTACTTAAGAACAGATCATCACAACGCATGATCAGGGAGCTCCGTTCTCCTGTCCCTCCTCATTTGGAAAACTCTCCTTTCTGGGAGAGGATGGCCAAGCAGAAAGTGTAGAAGGACTGAAATTTTAGCTGTCAACCGAATTGATCAGTTTCTGGCCTGGACTGTATTCCCTTAACCCACTGCCTCAAGGACATTGGACAAATGGTAGAACAGGTGGATAAGGGTGGCAACTAGTGAGCATCTGGGAAGCCAAATAGGCATTTTCTTTTATTTAAAAAGAAATATTTATTTGAGAGACAGAGCAACAGATAGGGAGAGATAGAGCAAGATCCTCCATTCACTGGTTCACACACTGACCACAACAGCTAGGACTGGGCTAGGCTGAAGCCAGAAGCCGGGAACTCCATCTTGGTCTCCTACACGGGTGACAAGGTTCCAAGTACTTGATCCAACCTCCACTGCCTTCCAAAGTGCATTAGCAGGAAGCTGGAGCCAAAGCTGAGCAGCTGGTTCTCGAACCAGTGCCCCGATATGGGATACCACTGTATCAGGGGGTGGCTTAACCCACTGCACCACATTGCCAGCCCCCAGGTAGGCATTTTAAATTATTCACAAGGGAAATTGCAAATGATAATGCATTTCATAGTCTAGGATGCTCTTGACTACTTTGAAGGCAGAGACAAATCTAAAGGAAGATACAGAGCTGAGGAACACAGGTTGGACAGGAGAATTTATTTCTCTGGTGTTTTCTATTTGACACAACTCTCTTTATCAGCAACACAAGCCTGGAATTCCTGAGGCCACACTCATATCCTGCCATCGGTTTTTACGTAAAACCTCCACCGATTGGGATGGGAGTTTCAGGACTAGAACAATGGCCGGATATGAGGGAGGGAAAGCAGGAGCAGGGGATGTTTGATCTGTACTGCTACATTTGTAGGGACAGTGCCTGTATGGACAAAGGCATATGAGTAAGGAGCCAATGGATGAATTTAACCAATTTAATCAAATGCATGCAAGACTTTGGAATTATGAAGGCCAGAAAAAATGTAACCCGATGGGTTCCATTTAAGCAACATTTGTTGTCTGCTAATTTCAAGCACTATGCTGAATGAAAAAGAATAACTAAGATAATAATAATTAGCATTTGTATAACTTTCCAAGTACAAAGCATTTTTACTTACACTCTTCTTTTGACTCTTACGAGTAAGGCAGGTAGAAAACTTAAAATACGTATTGTGTTGATCACTACTATTCTTACTTTGCAGATAGGTAAGGAGATTAGAAAAGTTAATATCTGGCCTAGGATCACACAGCTACAAAATAGGATTGAGTTTGGCTTTTCAAACTTCAAATTACTTGTGACCTTCATGGACTCATTCTGCCACCATCACATTAATCTGGCAAAACACTCCAGCATCTCACAGCCAACCTTACTAAGATTTTGTATCAGCTTTCTTAGACAAGAAGCACCCTATGGGACACAGCATTCTCACACTCCACTGTCTGCACACACAGTTACATGCTGTAGCTTGATTGACTGTATATGGCTAAGCAGCCCCTGACGAGAGAGGAGAGAGAGAGAGAGAGAAAGAGAAGAGAGAGAGAGAGAGAGAGAGAGAGAGAGAGAGAGAGAGAGAGAGAGAGAAAGGGAGAAAGGGTAGGTATTCTCCCTTTAGTAAAAAGTCCAAACAAGCCTCAGATTCTGACATGCTCTGTAGGTTACAATTGGCAAGAAGAACAGCCATATAAAAATCCACCCAGTCTTCAATTTGTAGCAATTAATGACAGCTTTTCTTTAAGAAACTCAAAGCCACTCGTTATTCCTGATTTTACCAATTCATGGAAGAAGGTTGCACTACTGGTCCTGACCTTCTTGGGTAGATGGAGAAGCTGAGGTTAAGAAAGGGAGAGTAATCTCCCAATGTCACCCAGCCAGCCCGAGGCAAAACCAGGTGCAGAACTCCAGGTCCCCAGACCCAGAGCCAATTTTTGCACTTTAGGATGTGGCACTCCCCCCAGGGAGCTGGTACCACTGTGTGCCCAGATAGGTATGCCATGAAAATCTTTCAAGGGTGATGAGCAAGAAGTATAGACTGGGGCTTGCTATAATTACAGACAGTGAACCTGCTCTGGTTAGAAGGGACTGGAAGCATAAATTGCAAGCCACCTGTTTCACTTCAGATGAGGCTGACCACTTAATTGACTGCTTGTCGGTGCAGGCTGTCTGCACTAAGAGGCACACCCCTCTCCCCTTTCTAGAGGATCTGAGTTCAGACTCCCATTCACTAGTAATGGGCATACCAAGGCACCCCCACTTCAATGACCTGCTATTTTCCTACAACAGTTTTACCTTCACTGAGGCATCTGTCTTTGTCCTTGTAAGTGTGCTGGTTTTGTGCCCACTAATAAAACATTCTCTCCTGGTTCCAATTATTTTTAAAAATTAAGCATGCAAATGTCTGAACAACATTTATTAAACTTCTAGGACATTTAGGAGGAAAGAAAAGATGACCCAACAAGAATCCAAATCATCAAAGAGCTCTTACAAAACCAGTATTTTGAGTCTTTAATTGGAAGTGAATCAGAAACAGGCGTGTGAAATTTCCCATAAAATACACACAGGGTTTAAAAAGTTTTAGAAAGGGTTCTTTGGGCAGAGAAGAGGCTGGGTCATATCCAGTCCACACTGATGGGAAGAAATGATTAATTTCATGAGCTTCAGACCCAGCCCGCTGCTGAACTGTGGCTTGTCCACGAAATCTTCTGCAGGTAACCCCCAGCACAGCAGAGGGGAAGAGCATGGTGATCCTCCACCATACTCCAGACCCAGGAAGTGCAGGTGGAGATCCACAGATCTCCAGATGGAACAGCTTAGAAACCCAGAGCAGCAAATCCATGCGGCTAGGTGCCTTCCCAAGGCACCCTGGAGAATCTCTCCTCATGTCCTGAAACGACTCTTGTAGAAAATTCAACTTTCTTTCTCCTTTTTGGAGAAGTAAAGAGAGCACGGGGCCCCTAGTCCCTGACCTCCAGCGAAGTTCCTGTGTTTCCCTAAAGACCCTAGTTGAGCAATATTGCTGGTACCCTGTAATCCTATGTGCTCTTTAATGCAGAAGGCCAAGGTCAGATCAGCAGAGTTCTCTACAGTGGGGAGTTGCATGAGCTGATGCAAGGATCTCTGCTCTGGGGTTCCCGAATGGTCACTGACCTGGTACAGAGCTGGTGGCAGAGCACGGTACCAGGAAAAGAGAATCCTCCCACTTCTACGTATTGGTGCATTCTAGCACTTTCCATTTGGCATGGCCAAAGTGGGTGAAGAGACCCCGGGCACACCAGTCACACTCATAACCTCCCTCACATCTCTCCTTATACTTTCCAAATCATTTTTCTCATTGAGAACACCCTCTGAATGCATTTTCATCCAGACATGGTACCATGGAGAATGGAGTTAGGAGAAACTAGTGTGAATTAACCATGGCAAAGTAACCCTCCCAGAGGCATCTGGGGATCTACATTTCAGTTTTATTTTTTCTCATTCCAATTCAGTGATGTTTATAAAGAGAAGACCCTACATTAGTTACATTTGGTAGCTGCATGATTTGTTAGCTGCCTAGATGGCACCTGCTCAGTTCCCTAGGAGTATTCTGATGATGGTGAGGAAGTAGAACCGATTAACAAAGAGAAGCATGCGTTCTCTCGGGTTCAATGAGCCCTGATATCTCTCCTCCAGAAAACTCCCCTCCTGTGGCATGTGTTGTTTGGGAGCATGAGCCCCCAACTGCTGCTCCCAGTGTCTCCTACCCCATTAGCATCTTTAGAGGGACTGCTTCCTGAAGCTTCTCTTCTTCTGGGCAATGGCCAGCAAGTGTTGGGGGTAGGTAGTGCAAGTCGGCATGTGTGACAGCTGCTTTGGGATATATGACCGAGATACCAGCAGTTCTCTTAACAGTGCTCCCTTCTCAGGCTGAGTTATACCTAAGGACCTTACTGCGTAAGGTGCAGAGCAGACAGCTGCGGCAAGGAATGATATGGCACACTCCAAGCAAAATTTCCTAATTTCTGCAATTTCTTCTTCAACCAACGTTGACGGCCCTATAGATACACTCTGAAGCGTTTTGCCTGTGTGTATGTTTCTAGAGTTAAAATGCCAAACATAGAGAGGTTGAAATCTCTAATAAGAGAGTTTCCTTGCAGACCAGTCATGTGGAATTAGGGTAACAAATGGTTTAATCCTGGAGTGATGCTTCATACAACTCTAGACGGTGAATGTAATGTACGACATGGGGCTGTACATGCATAGTTAATGAGGAGAGTGGGTTAGTTTTCCCTCTTTGAATGAAATGAAACTATAACTAGGATGGGTTCAAGCAGCTCGTTCACCACGTGGGGTTGCACGAGGTGTTCGGTGGGATGCGCACAGAATACGAAAAGAAAGGCAAAGGCAGACTCTTGGCTGTCGGCATGGAGCATGGAAATTCTAAAATAATACGTTCTTCAGTGCTAAATTATGTTTGCTCCCAAGGATCCTTGGAGCTATGGTGTTCTTTGTTCTGCCAAAGGAAAAAGGAAATATATCAGGAAGCTGGGCCAGTCCACAGGAAGTCTCACTTGGGCTGATAAAAGGAACTGATGTGAGGTGGCTTTGGATGCAGTTATAAGTCAATCAGCCTTGAAATAACAAGAAATGCTATTCAGGAGAAACTGGAGCCTGAAGTCAGCCTTGCTCAGTGATTTCCTTTAACCTTGCAAAACATTCCCTTCTTTGTGTTTCTTATAACCTCCCAAATCTGTTATTTTTTTTTTAAATTGTACATCACTGCATGTGTATCTGAACTAAAGAGAATAAAAAAGAGAGCAAGAGAGACAGAGAAGGAAAAGGTAGGAGGGTAGAGGGGGAAGCATTGTTCTAGAATATACTATTCTCTATTGAGCTACAAAACATCTCAGTAATCACCTCTCCAGCTCATACTGAACCTGTTCCTTTCACCATCTCTTGCTTGCTCACCAGTCCACCTGCTAACAAAGCCAGACAGGTTCCCTACCTGGGACATACAGAACTTAGGCCTTCCTGGGTAAAGAGTGGACAGCTGAGAAATTAAGGAATCTTCCCAGTGTAGAGTGTAGATGGGGTGGGGGGAGTCCCTTGGACAAAAAGACGAAACAACCACGTATACGGTCCACTACATGGTCTTCAATAGAGGGCTTAGGTTTGGAACCCAAACTGCATGGAAGCTCATCGGTCCACCTGGCAACGTGTCCATGGCTGAGTTCTGTGAACTTCCAAGATAATCAAAATTAGGTTCAAATCATTGTCTTTGCATTTTCTACCTGTGCATATGAGCCTGGCTCCAAAATGAAAATGGCACTATGTCACAGAGTTGTAATGAGTGTCAAGTGTATGTCTTAAAGATTGGAATAGGTATTGGTGTCTGGAGTGGGATAACTGATTCGTTCTTCTGCTTCTTATGATTCTGAGTGCTCTTCCTCATTTTCATCCCTCCTTAATTGAGTGACACTTCTTTCTTTCAGATGAGTGCTGGGAAAAGAAAGGCCTATGCCAGGACCATTTGGGTCCATGTGAAATGCTGGGTGACACAGTTTCAAACTGAGGTGGGGTCTCTGGGTGTCGACTATGTATGCCCATAGCATAGCACCATCTCCTGTTTTAAGAAGAAAAGGAGCCTTCCAGAAAACTCATTAAGAGGCTCAAAATTCCTCTTGGACATCAAATAAGTCCTCCAAATTTTGTTTTTTTAAGAGTTAAGTGTAAATGAATCAAAACCAGACAAATTCAATTTCCCTTCAATTAAACAGGATTTTTTTTTTAAGTCAGGGGAAAGGCGCTTGGGGGCCAAATGTGTTTTGGGTTTTAAAAGAGACCAAATTTTGGAAAAGAACCCAAGACCCCAGAGCAGAAAGAGTCAGGCCTTATTCTTAGTTTGCATTAACGCAAAGGGGAGAGCAGAGCTCCAGGGTCACTCAACAATAAACACACAGCTCACAGAAACTCACAAAACATCTCCTAAGAGCCTCCTATGGCCCTGGCCTTGATGGTCACTCTACGGTGAAACCTGGCCCTGAGATTGTGGGAGAAGAGCCATGTGGGACCAGATAAAATACCTAGGAGGCCTTTAGATCTTCACACAGCAAGTAAGAGTGCAGTCGTATAAACATGAGAGTTGAAAGAGAACTTTGAATTCGTGCTGCAGTTCATACATGAGAAAAACCCTTGCCCTGAGAACTTTCATGCGAATGGTAAGGAAGTAAGAAGCTTCCCAAGAGCCAGACCATAGGCAGTCTGCAACAGAGCAGGAGTGAAATCCAGGCCTGCGGAAGAGGTTGGACTGTTTCTCCCTGCACTACTACAAAGTGGGATCCCAAAGTCCCTGGCTCAGGAATAGAATAGTTTTCACAAGTCTGTTTCTAATGATCCCTCTTTATTTCTTACATCAGTTTTTTTCAACCATAAAAGTAATATACTAATGATGTTTACAAACACACTACACAAATGCGTAGCCTGAAAAGTAAAAGTCGATTTCCCTGGGTCCAGAGGCAGCCACTGTCAATAGGTTCCCACATGCCCTTCTAGAAATTCTCTATATATAAACAATCATACATATGTGTGGTTTTAATTTTTTTTACATAAATGAGACGAAGCATTTTGGCTTTTATCCATGTAATAATATACCATAGAGAACTTTCTAAATCAGTATATGACAATTTATTTTATTCCATTTAATAGTTGTATTCACATATTTTCTTATGTGAATCTCTTCTAACTAATTTGTCTAGTCCCCTGTGGATGTATATTTAGATTATTACCATTTTTTCCATTACAAACAATGCTACAAACATTTTGTACATACATATGTCTTTATTATCTGAATGCACATTATCTGTAAGAAATATTTGTAAAATTAGAATTGCTGTCCAATTGTACAAATACTTAACTCCTCAAATAGATGTCGCCCTCTAGAAAGACTGTACCAAGTTACATTCCTACCAAGAGGGTATGACTGTGACATTTCCCCTGCCTCTTTCTGCAGTGGGCACGGCTGTGCTGTTTTAATCTTTATTGTCCTCCATGGTCACAGACGTTGGAATTCCTTTATTTTCATTGGGATATCTTAATCAGAGTATTTGAAATTCTTTTCATATGTCCATTCTGTTTCTTTTTCTAGCATAATCTATTTATAGCACCTTTGCCTCTTTTCTGTTGAGCCATTCTTTTTTCATTGATTTATAAGTAGTCTTTGTACAATAAAATATTTTCCCTTTGTCTTATGTATGAGAAGTATTCTTTCTCAGTTTCTCACTATCTTTCTGCTTTACTTATGGTATTTTTCCCTATGATAATTTATAAATAGAAGAACCAACACTGGAAAAGGAGAAAAATACAAAGGGGTCTCCTTGGCCAAAGTCCTGGCTTTCCAAAAATATCCGTATAAGAGACTAACATCACCAGGGGTGATGAGGAGATGGAGACTATAAAGGAGTTGTCACTTTCAGGAAAACGTACCAAGCCATCCCTATAATAAGAAGTTACAAAGAGAGATTCTCCCAGTAGGTAGTGCCTCTTTTGGAAACTCTAATAGCCAAAGCTTAAAAGTCAGCAAGCTAAGAAGCCTCCACTCTCTTAAAAACTGGAAGAAACAGTACAGACATTTGTTCTTAGTCACCTACGTGGATGCTCTGTTGGGTGCTGTTCCTGGTGATATTATTCAGCTTTGGGGTGGACAAATAAAGGGATGAGTATGAAGTAAATGGTAAATGTCAAAAGGAATACTGACTCAGCAGACTTAAAAATTTCAACCTGCATGGATACTTGTCCATAGATTCTAAAGCATTAATGGCCACTCAGAAGCTTAGTAAGAATGATAGACTTCACATTTCTGCTGCACAAATAGTACTGCAAAGTAGTTCACTCTTGGAGTTCTTCCTAGGCAAAATCAGTGAATACCCACGTATTTAGGGCCCAAAATTCTGCTACCGGAATGTTAGATTTCCATAGACATGCAAATCCCACATATGTCTGGAAATCCAGGGTGAACGCTTTCACGGCACCTGTAATTGTGTGTGTGTGTGCACTGAGATATGACACAAGGTCTTTGATTACTTCAGACACACAGCACTGGCTGGACCAATGAGCCCTGATCTTGAGAAAGCATTTCAGTATTCAACTTTGCATTCTCTCCCAGGTGGTCTGAGAAAATGGCAAACTTTGAGATTTTGATCACTAACTAAAGGGCAGGTGCACTGTTTCGCTGAAGATGAGCACTCTTAAGTACTTCAGTGTTTTGGTCATTTCCGGAGCTATGGGCAATTTTGAAGCTGCCAAAAAGTGGACTGGAAGTGTCTGAAGGTGCATCTTAACATGCCGTCTCTGCTCTTTCTTGAGTCTTTGGCTTGCTTGGGTGAAAAATCAGCAAGTCATCGGCCCGGTCGACCTGTGACAGAACGTCAGACCCGTCTGAATTTCTATAGAAATATGATTTGAGTTTCAGGGAAAGAACCTTTCCCTTTGCTGACTCATTCTCAAAAAGAACTGATGTGGTCACCCAGCACGGACAGACCCAGTGAAGAGGCAGCACGGGGTGGGATCCCCAGGACACCGACCAACAGGGCACAAGCGAAGGGGTGGAAAGGAGAATTGTGTTTTTATGAGGTCTGGGGAAATAGTGGATCTCCTCCCTCCTCGCTGTCATATTTAATAAGCCAGTTGTCTGCTCCTGACTGCTGCAAACTTCTTGTGTGGCCTCTGAAATGTGGTGTATTCACTCCCATCTCCATGTTCTAGAGACTTCAACGCAGGAAGGACTCAGCTCCTAGGAGATTTGGACAGCTCTGTAGATCATCCCTCAATTGCAAATGTTGGGTCCCTCCTTTCTACATATTTAACAAGACCCAAACTCTTAGTGATGGTTTTTATGGCCCTTCATCATCTAATTCCACTCAGTCTTTCCATTCTCACCCTTGAGCTCACATGCACCCCCTCCACCACCACCAAGTATCCCACTCTTGACCTTTAGTCCTGTGCAACTCCTACCTGTCCTTCAAGGCCAAGTTTCAGATGAGCTGTGCCAAGAGGCAGGTGGCTGGGACCAGCACTGTGGCATAACAGGTAAAGCTGCCGTCTGCAGTGCCAGCATCCCATATGGGCACTGGTTCGAGCCCTGACTGTTCCACTTCCAATCAAGCTCTCTGCTATGGCCTGAGAAAGCAGTAGAATATGGAAGATGGCCTAGGCCCTTGGGTCCCTGCACCCAGGTGAGAGACCCAGAAGAAGCTCCTGGCTCCTGGTTTCAGATTGGCGCAGCTCTACCAACTGGGGAGTGAACCATTGGATAAAAGATCTCTCTTTCTCTCTCTCTCTCTCTCTCTCTCTCTCTCTCTCTCTGCCTCTCCTTCTCTCTCTGTGTAACTCTGACTTTCAAGTAAACAATAAATCCTTCAAAAAAAAAAAAGATGCAGGCGTTTAACATATATAGAAAAAGCAGGTATTCTAGGATCAGAAATGCCAGGCTTGAAATTTAGCTTTGTCACCTCTTAGCGATAATCTTGGACAAGTTGCCCGACCTTTGATTTCCTTTCTTTCATAGAAGCTGGAGACATGATGGCATTGCTTCTCAGAGGACTGTTGCGAGGAGGATATGCAAACATATATGTCAGAGTGCTTGGCAAACAGCAGAGGGGCTAATAAATATGACTATTAGGTCTTTGTCTGTCTTTCTAGTTCAAAGTGCCCTCTCCTTTCTCGGGGCTATTGTTAACACCTACTGCGTGCTGCTGGCACAGAGACATGGCTTATCCTTGGCTTGCTCTGCCAGGCAGCAGCCCTTCTGGTATGTGTGGTGGTCCATCTTCACAGAACTTAGAGGCCTAGTTCAGCTCCTGCATAACAGTTGTGGGATTACACTAATATAGCCAGTTTGTGATGCCCATGAGGCTGAGGTCCTAGATCCTCCATAAGGCCACCTCGCTTGCACAGTAAAGGATCACTCCACTAGTTACATAATTCTGCAAACTTATGAGGCAATAGCCCTACGAGTGACAGTGTAGGGACAGATACTCCTATCCTCTGCTTCTGGAGCAACATCTCAAAATGCATAGGCACTCGGTGAACCTACCAGCTCATCTGCAGAACTGCAATACCAAGAAGGACATCACCTAGTAACACCATCCACTGACGAACACACACATGAATGGGACGAACACTAACGACACGAAATCACTCGTGCAACAGAAAATGAAACCAGGTGTAGTCTGTTGCAGAGGAAAAGACACCTGCCTAGCTCCAAGATTACTAAAAACGCTAGTATGGTTGGTTGAAGGTTTTGAGGGTGTGTGCATGTGTGCATGCGTACACACGTGTATGTGTCCGTGTGTGTGTGTGTACACATTTTTGTCCTTTGGCTTATTCAATTTATTACAAAACAATAAACAAAAGATAGATTGTTTCAACTGCAGGGCAAAGAAAGTCATGCTATTCAAAACAAAACAAAAACATTATTCTATATCTACACTATGCAGCAAGTTGTCAAAAATGAAAGAAAATAGTACATTTTCCATTTAACTCAAAATAGTTGATCTCTAATCTGAAAACCTCTGTATCAAGCTTCAGTGGAATGAAATTTTTTTTCCCAGAGAAAACTAGGAGTTTGCCAATGACTGAAATACTGACTTACAATTTGGGGGAATTTTCTGGAGTTTGAGGTAAGATAGAGTTCTCAGTCTCCTAGAAATCTTGCCTGGTGGCTCATCACCATAGAATTGTTTCCTCGCGGCCGGCGCCGTGGCTCAACAGGCTAATCCTCCGCCTTGCGGCGCCGGCACACCGGGTTCTAGTCCCGGTCGGGGTGCCGGATTCTGTCCCGGTTGCCCCTCTTCCAGGCCAGCCCTCTGCTGTGGCCCGGGAGTGCAGTGGAGGATGGCCCAAGTGCTTGGGCCCTGCACCCCATGGGAGACCAGGATAAGCACCTAGCACCTGGCTCCTGCCATCGGATGAGCGCAGTGCGCCGGCCGCAGCGCGCTGTCCGCGGCAGCCATTGGAGGGTGAACCAACGGCAAAAGGAAGACCTTTCTCTCTGTCTCTCTCTCTCACTGTCCACTCTGCCTGTCAAAAATTAAAAAAAAAAAAAAAAAAGAATTGTTTCCTCGCTCCCTCCTCTCTTCCTCCATCCCTTCCTTTTTTTCTGCTCTCCGCCCGCCTCTCTGTCTTTTCTTTCTGCTGACACCAGCTAAACATTGCGGTATTAGACCAATGCTAGATTTCTAGTAAAATAGGCTTGGTATAAATAAACAATGCTTTAAATCCAATGTTAACTAGGTAACCCCAAACAGAGAGAGACATCAGAATCCTAAATTACCTGTAATGCAGTTGTTATTAAAGACCAAATTACTGAAGTGGGTGTTTGCGATGGCTGCAGCTCCTGTTGGAGTGCCTGCGTTCAAGCTGCAGCTCAGCTTCTAAGTCCAGCTTCCTGCTCATGCCCATTCTGGGAAGCAGAATGGTGATGGCCCAAGTGGTCGAGTCCCTGCAACTCACATGGGAGACTCGGACCGAGTTCCTAACTGCTAGCTTTGGCCTGGCCCAGCCTTGAAGGTTATGGGCATTTGGGTAATGAACCAATAGAAGGGAAATCTCTCTCTCTCACTAATGATGATGCTGATGCTGATGATAATAATAATAAACACAACTAAAAAAAATTTTAAAGATCTACTTACTGCACAATCTGGAAAATGAACCCACAAGATATGTTCTAATACATCTAATACATTAAATAAAATACATTTATTTAAATAGTCAAATATTCAATTATTAAAATAGTTGAAGTAAGAACTCAGTCCACCTGCCCATAACCTTTAGAGGGAATTGGTCATTTAATAAAATAATGCACTTTTGGTTGTTCCTCAATAATGACGACTTTCTTTACTTTGTCTACAGGAAAAGGATTCATTTTGGCAAACAGTTGTGTAAAAATCCTACCTGAAAATTGGGATTTTGTGTTTTCTTTAAGTAAGGAAATAATTCAAGATGATGATAATATATCATTCATTAAATAACAGAAGAGTCTTTAGTTCAAAGCGCCAGATGCTTCATGATTTTTCTTTTAAAGACTTCTCTTTCTGTCTCGTCTTTCTCTCACACACACACATGCACACTGCTTCCAGGATTCTACAATTCCTAACAAAAGCAAGTGACATGTTCTGGGAATAGTGGAAAGAACAGAGGCCTATGGGTTCAGAACTCTGAACTGTCATCCTGACTCAGCCAGCAATCAGCGTTGTAATCCCAGACAATTCATTTAACCCCTGGGCGCACCCTCTAAGTGAGAATGTCGAGCTACGAGCTCAAAGGCTCTACAACAGCAAGCCTGCTGTCAGTTCGAATTTGAGCAGGAGCCGAAGTCGAAGGGAGCACTTTCTGTAGGAACTATTCACACACAAAGCAGGGACCCAATGAATTGACTGACAGAGCCTGCCTTGCCGGGATCCTCCTGAGTGTGGGCCACGTGAAGAGGCTGAAGGCAGCCTGAGGACAGCGGCACAGTCTCTGGTCTCCTCTGCTGCTACCCGCTGCCTCTTCCCCAGGTCTCGGTCACAGCTTCCCTGCCCTGCCCGTCACTGTCTCCCAGGCCTGCATGCTCCTTCATACTCCACTGGCTCCTAGAGCCACAGTCACCCCAGCCTTTCTTCCCCTTTTGCACTGCCACCATTTGTTGGTTGTGTCATGTTCTACTTCTCCAACGTAAAGGATAAGAGTGGCTGGTAGCTCGGCTCAACTGTGACCACGAGAGGCATTTTCCTAGACCATCCTGGCTGGCCCAGCCGCATCGCTCTCCACCCTCGTCTGCTTTGCTGCTCTTCACGTATCAGCACTGGGCATAGAGGACATTCTCCCTTGCTGAATGTGTCTGCCACCTCCACTACAGTGGTGCGCCCTGTTCTATCCTCAATACACAAGGCAAATACACCAGGCAGGGTACTTCAAAAACTTCATGGGAAATGGCATTAAAACATAAGTTTATTTTGATACAAAGATGTGAAACCCATGTATAGTTTTTCATTAAATGCATTTCCCAGAACTGTTTACAGACCTCTCCTGTGCATGGACTTCCACATGTTTTGCACTCTAATAAACTTACCTTTTAATTCTATTTTTCATGAACTTTTTTTTGAAGGACACCTATAATAGACACCTCATAAATAACTTTGGGAACTAAGAGACTATGTGTTATGATAAATCCAGACCCGTGATCCAATCACAGGACCGATCAGTCCTCACAAGCCTTATCCCAAAGGAGTTCAGCTAATGAGTATCTGGCTGAGTAGCAGACTCTATTCAGTCCTTGCTGTGACTTGTAGCAAGGAAGTGCCTTGGGCTCCTTTTAAATGTGAAGAAATTGAGACTCAAGTCTCTAAAGCACACAGCAAGTAAACAGCAGAGCTGAGAATGAACCCACGTCTTCTGACTCCAAGTTTGCTGTTCAGTTCTCCATTTCCCTATCTCATTCCCCACCTCTGCATCTTCACTGATGATTCTCTGTCCTTAAGGCAGCACCTGCTTGGGACCAAGCTTCCACACAGCACACTGATTGGGTTCGATGGAAGCAGGTCTAGCGCTAAGATATGTTTTTTGAAACCAGGTCATTTCTTAAAGCAGCAAGCAGTACCACGTGTTTTTCAACACTGATAGTATCACTGTGGGGAGCAGGGGTGGGGCAGACTGTTGTTCAATATTGCAGCTATCTTGTATGTGGCAAAAGAAGAGCAGCATGGCGCCTGCAAACGGGGGAGGGGGTGCTCAGAGCCTCCCCAGGGGACATTCTTGGAAGAGAGAAGAGGACACAACTCACAACTTGGGAGGACTTGTTATACCAAAGACAACAAGTAAGGGTTTCATTACCACATGGAGGTGCTCAAATGATGCACCAAAATAAAGGGGCTTTGTGAGGAAACCCAGACTTCCTGAGATCCTGGACCAAACACCTTCTGAGCACTAAGACCGGCAGGCATTTTTAAATGCAGAAATGCCTGTATTTGAGGAAGAAATATGCAGGTGCATCAAATCTCATGCTAGAATCATTCAAAGCTGATTTTGTCTTAGGGTGTTCAAACCGGAAGTGCACATTCTGGATTTGTGTCTACACGTTAGACCTGACCTATAGTCTCCAGACCTCTACCAGCATAACATGGCATTTAGTGCCCGCGTAGGTGAGAGCATGTGATCATGACATGATATGCATACAGAAGATTGGAAATGCACTATTGTAGAGGAAACTTAGTCCCACCATTTTGTTTATAGAGACTAGGAAGCTTAGACATGCGCACTGGACTGTGCATTTTCTACAAGGACGGCAGAAGTCAGCTGGCCACACTGCTGACCCACTCTCTCCTCCACGCACAGTACTTAAACCATTGTGGGAGTGGGATCTGGAAACCCCAAGATCCGAAGGTCACACATGAACAGGAAACTCTGGCTTCCACACAATACCCAAGGATAAGCTAGAGACTGATGCCTTCAGAACTTCGGGGTGTGCAAAGCCACTGCTCTGGGTTGCCAAGGAACTCAGGTGACAGACTAGAGCGCTCAGGGGAAGGTCTGGGAGAGGCTCCCAGGCTCCCATCACCCACGCGAGGAAGGGGGACCTTTGCTCTCCTCCTGGGCATGAAGAGCAGTTGGCCTGAGGCTTCCTCGCCGCTTGCCCTGCCAATCCCTGTGTGCATCTGAAGGGTTAGCACATCCTGGGTACACAGACCACAGCTTCCTCCCTCTCTGCTCGGGGCCTATGCATAGAGGTCTGAGCAGTGTGGAGCTATTGCTTCACTTCTCCTTAGGGTGTCCACATCGAGATCCTGGAACTATCTTACCACCCTCCCCCATCAGAAGGGGCAATGGGGTGGGGGGGAGTGCCAAGGATCCTGAATGGAGCCAGGGCCAGCATTCTAGAGAGGAACCTGTCATAATGAAGCCTGGGGATCCAGAGCCACCTGCGTGCACACACCACCAGGCAGCAGAGAAACAGGCAGAGGTGCCCAGGGACCCCTCCTTGCAGGTCTACAGAGGCATCCTCTCTCACCCACTCCCTTTAAGATTGAGGAACCCCGGCTCTTACTCCCCGTTACAATCAGTCATCTCATCTCCAGATTTTCAAGTCGCTTTGGTTGGTGCCTTCCACCCAAGTCAGCATATTTCAAACTTTCAGACACACACACACACACACACACACACACACACACACCTTAGAAAATAAAAACCACCACCCCACCCAGTTGATAAAAATCTCTCGAATCCTCTGAGCCCAGCATCTATCTCAGCCTCCTCTCACTCAGCTCTGAATGAGGAGTTAACTCGTTTGGGTTCCGGGGAATGGCGCGCCCTGCCAGTCCCCATCTCACCAGCCTAATAGTTTTTCCAGACAAGCCCTTGCTTAGCGAGGCGCGGCGGCCTCCCGGTTAACTCGGGTCCCATTCATTCCCCCAGGTCCTCTAAGGCCAGTCCTATTAGGGGGTGTCCCTCCTCTCTGCTCCTCGCTCCCACTTCCCCCTTTCAGAGGGAGCAGCAGTCACCCTTCCCAAGCGCGACTCGGAACCCACAGCCTCCCCAGCCCTCCCGGTTGCACTTTGCAAACGCAGCCTCCGGCGTGGCGGCGGGGCTGGGAGGACAGGCGAGGCAGCCGGAGCGGCTCCGAAGGGCTCGGGCCCCTCTTTGAAATGCGGAGGGCCGGGGCGCCCCGGAGCTGCGCGGAACGAGGCTGGGAAGCAGATTCTAAGCCGGAGAAACAACGAGGCCGGCCGATTAGTACCGGGGAGCCGGCCACAGAAGGACCGAGAGGGAAGGGAAACCAGTTTGCGCTGATATGTAAACAGGGGCTTCCATCTGGACGAGCCCGCTCAGACAGACCCAGGACGCACTCCCTCGCACCCCTGTCCTCGAGCAGCCAATCCGCGTACCCGCGCCTGGGCCCACCGGGCAGGGACCCCAGCTCAGTCATGCAGCCCCCCCCCCCCCCCCCCGCGTTCGGCCTCTGGCGAGACGGAGCCGGCCGCCAGGCGAGTGCCCAGCGCCGAGGCCGGGGCGCCCTGGTGGCCGGGTGGCCCCGGACCCAGGGCTCCAGCCCCAGACTCCGATACGCGCTCCAGGTCCCCGGATTTCACGTCGCCCCCCTGCCGCAGCCCAGCAGGCAGCACGGTGGGAGGGGGTCGGGCTCCACCTCGGGGGGGGGGGGCAGGGGGTGCGAGGAAGATCGCCCTCGCTGGGGAGCCTGGCCGGTCTCCCCGAGAGTCCGACCCGCCACCCCTACTAGCGCCGAACGAGACGGCGCGAAGCCGGGGGCGCGGAAGGAAGGGAAAGCCGCCACGTCTTCCGGGACCCCGGCACCCCGCGCCCCGCGTCCCCGCCGCCCCGCCGCCCAGTGCCCCGCCGCTTACCTTAATAGTCCCGTCCATTTGGCCAAGTCTGCAGCCGAGCCCCCCAATATTCCACACATTGACCCGGTTACAGCCTGACCTCGCAGCCCCTTCGGATTAGCCCAGCGCGGCCTCCCTAGCGCCCTGGGCCCTCCCCGAGTGCCCCCTGCGAGCGCCCTGCCCTCGCTCCCTTGTGCACGTTTGTTGTTGTAGCGGAGCGAAAAAGAGACAGTTAACCGGATGAAACTTTTTTTCAGCTAATTTTGGGAAGTGACTTCACTTTGCGAATCGGGGAGGAAGTCCTATCTCTCTCTCTCTCTCTCTCTCTCTCTCTCTCCTCGCACTCTCCTCTCTTCTCTGCTCGCCTTCGTCTTCCCACCCCCACACCCCCTCTTCCTCCCCTCGCCGCCCGGTCCTGCTTTTCGCATCACACACTATATAAATATAGCGGAGATGCCCAACACTTTCACACACTGCGCACACAGGATACTTGCTCCTGGGAGATAAGAGCCGGCCGGGAACAATGACGGGGTCCACGCCCCGCGCCCGCGCGCCGATTCCTGCCGTCTGCAACCCCCCGCCCCATCACCTTCCCCCCAAATCCAAGGCCAAATGCCTTTTGGCCTTTTTCCTTTCCCGGGGCCGTTGGCCGAAGGTGGCCCTCCTGACTCATTCACTTTCCGTTTCTTCCCACAGATACGTTCATTAATGCTTTTTCCAGCCGGAGTCAAACTTTGGAGAAGGTTGGGGGGGGGGGGGGGGAGTCGGCAGAGGGTTTACCCGGACTGGGGATAACCTGGCGCCTGCTGCCTGGGAAGAGCCGGACGCAGACCGTGGCAAACCAACCGCTGGAAAGTGCACCCAGTGGAACTTTTTCCACTCGGGCCCTCGCCTGCGGAGATGCAGCGGATTCGCTGAGAAGCTCAACCACTCTTCGGCGCGGATTCGGAGCGGTTCGGGGTTGCCCCGCGCAGTCGGGGGCGCGGCTCCACTCGCAGCACATTGTTAGCGGAGGGGCACCCTCCGGGCGCCGCCGCGCCTCGGTGCTGGGCTCCCGGCGCCCGCGGAGAGAGAGGACCCACGGCACCCTCTGTCGCCTTTCGGCAGCTTTTGGGGGTGGGAGGGTCAAACCCCTCGCGCTTACCCCGACTCTACGGCCCAAGCCCTGACTCCCGGGTCACAGCGTCCTTCCGATTCCACCCCGGCCCCCCAAGGAGCTGACGCTAGGGCTGGCCAGCTGGTGCCCGTAGCGCACCCCGCCGCGGCGCGGCACCGACTCAGACTGCACGCTCCGCAGTGGCAGCCGCACCCGGCCGCGAGATCGGCCTCCCCTCGGCCCCCGCTCTAGTCCGGCCCACCCGGAGCCTCCCTGTCCCTCCGCTGTACCGCCGCGCGCCCCAACTCGGGCAGCCTCTGGGGTCCTGGCGCTCTCGGCCTGACACCGATCTCCCCGTTCTCCACGACAGGTTACCTTGTCCACGCTCTCCAGACCACGCTTTGGACTTTCCCACTTTTATTTAAGAGTCCGCACGGGAAAAGAGGAAAAAAAAAATTCCAGAGGAGATCCGAATGAATTGGAAAGAAAAAAAAAATTCAACAGGGTGTCCACCGCGACGAAAAAGGTGACTTATTAATTCTTTATTTCTTCAGGAGCAATTGAGCCCAGAGAGCTCGCTCGCCTCCCTCCATCCCTCCCTCCTCCCCCTCTCAAAATTAGTCTCATCAATTCAGCTCCAATTTGGGGTTTGACTATAGACACGGGTCTGAACGTGACTAGACCTGGAGTAGCGGGTGCAGCCTGCCAGCAATTGAGACTCAATGTGGGAGTGGGGGGTGGTGGATGGTGGGATGGGGGCTGGCCGACTCCCCCCCTCTCCTGTCTGCTTCTCAATCCAGGGGTCTGCTACGGGGCTCCCCTGGGACCGCCACATCTGGTTACCGCTAGCGGGGTCAGTCCTCCCCCCCCCCCTTTGCCTGGGGCCACCAGTTCTGGAGCTCAATTAAAAGAAATCAGGCTTAACCCTTTCTTCCCCGCAGCCGGCCTCCCGCCCTCCTGCTCTTCCCTTCAGCGTTTCCACATGCTTTCCAGAGAGGAAAGAGGTTAAAGGGAAAAGAAGAATGAATTACATCCTTTCAAACCCCAAATTGTTTCCTTTTCAGCCCAGACTCCACCGACCTTCAAACGATAACTGGGTGTTCAGGATTGTGTGGGGAGACCTGGCACCCTTAGCCACATTGCTCCTCTTTCACAGCCAAAAAGGACAACAGCTCCAGCAGAGAGAGGCCCCCTTCCTGGTGCTGGGCAGTCACAGAGGCACATCACAGGGCCCCTAACAAGTGGGAGCTACCTCCTTCCCACACACACACACCCACACCCACACACACACACCCACACCCACACCCACACACACCCTCCTAGCTCTTTAGAAAGCACCTCTGTGGCAAACGCGATTGCTGGGTTGCTTTTTCCAACTCCTGTTGGCCCCACAGATGACCGATCAGTAGTCACTCAGTCAGCCCTGGACATGCCCCCACCCCCAACTCCTCTTGGCACTATATGCCTCTCCCACTGGAGGTGCTCTGGTATGAAACTGCATTGGAATGAGACTTGCTCTGCTGTGCTAGCTGGTGGAACTCTATAGCACTTTCTGTTTCAGCGTGTAAAACCAAAGCCAGGACAATTTCACGATGGGGATGGGGAAGATGATGACATAGACACCATTGCTTGAATCTTTATGACTCTCAGCTGACACAGCCACAGAGCGGTCCTGCCCCTGTACAGGGGTCTCCACCGAGAAAGAAGCCAGAAGCCACCCCCCCATACACACCCCCAACATCAAGCTCTGTGCATCCCTCAGTTTGACTGTCAGACTCTCCGCCAGGTGCTGACATGCTGGTGGGCAAGTGTGCCCCATCCAATGTCACTTGGGTTTGGTGTTCAACTTCGCTGTTGCTGCTTTTTAAAATCCTGAACAGGGGAACAGCCCTAAGCAAACAGAACAGTAAACAAGCCGGTCCTGTTTCATATGGTTACCACTGGACAGCTGGAAAGATGGTTTGATCCTGGCAGCTCACAATGTTTTCACGAGCAGCCAAAGAGAATATTTGGAATGTTTGCATTGAGACAAATTGATACAGAGCCTGCGGTGAGGCCCTCTGCAAAGGGAAGCTATCTTGGGGGGGGGTTCCCTTTTCCTCCTCACCCCCTTCTTTCCTCTCCCCTGCATCCCTTTCTCTCTCTCTATGCTGCCCCTCCCTGGTCTCCAGGCCTAGCCCGGAGCCCACACACTGGCACACACCCTCTTTCCTGGCTCACCCTTCCCTTTCCCAGACTGGGCGGGGCTGGTGCCCAGGAGCTGCTCCGGGTACCATCGGGCCCCATTCCATCCGCCCAGCTCTGGCTTTCAACTCGGGGGAAACACAGCCAAGGAAGCTCTTGGCTGAGCATTTAAAACAAAAACTACCAACTCGTTTAAAAAAAAAATTACTCCTACAACAAAACAGTGCATGGCACATTTCTAAAGCGCGCACGCGGGCGGATATTCAGGGAAGAATTGGATTTAGAGCACTTTCATTGGTAAGCGGCGAGCTGTCTTGCCTCGCACCGTTCGCACTTGACAGTATTTTCAAAGATGCGGAAGTGCTGCTTCCCCCGGGAGGAGAGCGGCTGGGCGAAACGTGTCTTGGCTCGCTCAATGTCAGCCCTTTTGACCGGGTCAAGACTTTGCAGGCGCGGCTTTCCCGGGCTGCTTTGGTCCTTGCCTGGGTTGGGGGTGGGAGGGCGCGACAGCGGGAGCTGGGTCCCTGGGGTGTCTCGGGACTCCTGGGCGCTTCGGTCACTTGAAACTCCGAGGGATGCCAGGCCTGGCACAGCGTCTGGGGCGGATCCCTCCCGCTCCGGCCCCCTCTCCCTCTTCGCCCCAGCAAGGCTGCCCAGGGTATCCGAGCTGGCGGGGAGGGGGGAGAGGGGGAGGGGAGAGGGGGGCGGGGAGGGCGGGAGGAGCGGGGGCGGGCGAGCGAGCGGCAAAACTCCAGACTGCACAACTGCAGCTTCAAGTGTCTGGCCTCTCGCTCGAGGCCATAATTAATTTGAGATTTATTTTTATTGGAGAACCCGAGTCTCGTCTGACCTTAGCCAAACAAGGCAGCTCGGGCCGCCCCTGGATGCGCTTGAATGCTGGGGAGTATTTCTGCAGGAAGGCTCTGCAGGCGCGCCTGCTTTGAATTTGTTTCTCAGACTTCATCCACTCACAGATTGAAGGAAGATTTAGAGCCTCTGCTCGCCCTGCGCGCTCCCCACGCTCCTTCTTGCCTTAGCGCCCAGCGGGTTCAGAACGCTACGTGGGAGGCCTCGGCGGCGGGAGGGCCCCGCGAGGGGGAGGGTCTCCGCGCCCCCAGCCTCCGGCGCTCTCGGGCCGGGCCCCCAGACCACGCGGCGTCGATGGGGAAGCCCCATGGGACCCCGAGGCTGACCAGAGAGCGCAGGCTGACAAGAGGTGGAGACCGGCCAGGTGTCCGGACCCTCACCGGGTGGCGGCGCCGAAAAGGGGACGTTGGGGGAGGCGGGGGCGTCCAGCTTCTTCAGCCTCCGTCAGCTCCCTCCTCCCAGCCGTCCTAGACAATCTGCATACCAAGTACAGACCTGGGTCCTTGAAAAATGGCTTCAGGACCGGCTGGCGAGATACTGGCTCTGGGCCCGGTCGCTGTGCGCGCTCCGGGTTTAGCAGACACCTTTCTTCCGGGGGCGGACGTCTGCCCTAGGATGAAGCAGGGGCCGAATCCGCAGGATGGTAGGTGGGCGAACGAGCGCGAGCAGGAATCTGGGGAGACGCCCACAAAGGGAAATGGGAGGACCCTACCAGCTACGCGTTGGGCGGACGAGGAGCTTCCAGGGATGCGCCCGCGAATTCCGCAATGCCTTGCCTCCGGCACACCGCACCGACTGGTCGGCATTACCCCGCTTGGGCTCCCTCCCAGTTCCCGTGCGGAATGCAGCGTTTGAACTTCCTGGTTGGGGATCAGACACCCAGGTTTCATGCTAGCTTTGCACTCAACCCCGCTGCTGCACCCTCTGCACTGTCACAAGATTGGTTCAACGCACTGCTGCAGGGAGGCGCGTCTGGAACTTGAGCTGGTGGTCAGCAGACCTTGGGCCTCATTAGTCGCCTCTTGACTCTGCCCCTTACAAGCTCTATCACTTGACTTGTCAATGCCTCTTTCTCATCTTGTACAAGCACTGCCTTCTAGAATCTTCATTTGTATTAAGGACTCCGTCCACCACCCTGGCCAGGATAAGGGCTGCCTGTTAATGGCATAGCTTCCTTTCCTACCTCATCCTCTCCCTGGGCTCCCCCCCCCAACCCCTGAGTTCTCTGTGGGCCCGGTTCAGATCCCGAGGCTGTGGAATGGGCACCCTTGATCCCTCAGAGCCCGCTGTGTTTGTCAACAACCCCAGAGCTGCATGCCTGACAGGGAATGGCTGAGGCTTGGCAGTCAGTGTGTGCCCCTCTGGCACATGGTCGGCGGAACAGACCCAAGATTGTCCCTGCCATGCAGACCTTTCGCCTCATCAATGCACCCCTTTGTGCAACAATACAAACTTTGTGGCTGCTGAAAAATCCATTTCTCCCCCTTGAAAGACTCCTGCGGCGAGGGCTGCTCTGGCAGCCTCCTGTACCCCAGGCCGGTCCCTTCTGCTCTCCGGGACTGGTTTGTCTTCTCCCTGACCCTTGGCCTGCCTCCAGCTCCTGGGCTCCCACTTGCCGCTCCCAGGTTCCTCATCCTAGGCCTGGGCTCTGGTCTCCGGAGTGAGTGCCCTCCCGGGTCTACGTGAGTAGGAGGCACCCAAACTCGCTGCCCAGGGGCCAATGACAGTCCTTAGGGCAGAGCTGGGAAGTGGGAGCTGTGGTGGCAGCGGGAGGGCTGCAGCTTCTCCAGCATCTCAGGAGAACAGGACAGCGAACCCGTGCGTGTTGTCCTTTCCCTGCGGGCTCTGGAACCTCCCGGGAGCCAAGGGTGGCTCCGTCCACCCACCGATTCCTGATGCATTGATTGACTCGCTTCTGTGCATTCATTCATTCCTTCGCTCACTGAATCGTCGTCCATTAAACATCTCTCCCGGGCCAAGCCAGCAGGATGCGGCCTCCCCAGCCCTGAAGTGCCAACCACAGACTCCTTCAGATTTCAGGGAGGGGTTAGGAAGGTCCGTCTGCGCGCCAGGTTACTCTTCAGAGCGATCTGAGTAGGGTTGCTCGCAGAGTTGCCGCTCACGGAAAAAGCCCTCAGCATGTGCGCCCCATCCAGGTGAGGTGGAGAGGCCCAGGCATTCCTCGGACCCCTAGGGCGCAAGGGGCGGGGTCCTGGTGGAGGCGGGGCTCCAGGGCGGAGCCTCAAGCCCGGGATTGGCAGGCTGTCGGGGTTTCTTTGCAGCACCGGCGCGGGCACTTCCTCCTCCCTGGGCGGCTCGGGCAGCGCCGCTCAAGGTCCTCGCCGCCTTCTCCACCCCGGGCAGGGTCGCCCGGAGCGCACTCCCTGCCCTGCCCCGCCCCGCCCAGCCCCGCCCCGCCAGCGGATTTTCATTAAACGTGTAACCCAGATGTCCCAGCCTCGGTTTGTTTACATTCTTGGGAACTGTTGTGGAAAAGAAAAAAAAAAAAAAAACTCTCCGGTGTGGGGTCAAATACAGCAATCTGCTTTTTCGGGGGGCAGGCGGGCCGTGGAACGCGAGCTTGGGGGCTGAGGCAGCAAGTGTCCAGACCGTGGGAGTAGCGCGTGGCACCCCCGCTTCTCTCACAACCGCACGCCACTGGCGCACCGGCGCACACCCTGAGCGCTGGGGACCCCGTGGTGCGCCAGCCGCGCGGAGCGCTGCGCCCGCCGCTACCCTTCCCCGGCGCGCGTCTGGGCCCTCCTCGCACAGCCTTGCCCAAAGTCGCCCACTTCCAGTCTCCTCCACAGAAACGGCCAGAAAGATACTCCTCAAACCACGACCTTTCCGCGGCTGAACCGCCAGCCTCCCGCCCGGAGCGCGGCGCGCTATCTTCTCTCCCCCCTTCTCCCGGGGGACGGGGGGCGGGGGAGGGGTCACAGGCCCTGGGTGCTTGTGAGTGGGGCTGGAGGTCATTACCTGTTGAAAGACGCTGTCAGGTCTTACCTTGACGTAAGACGACGTGTCGGGGACCGTCTGAAACATCCTGAGTTGGTGAGGAAGGGTCGGGAAGGCCCGCGAACCAGCCTGGATGGAAGAAACATCGGTCACTCGGTGGTGAAGACGCGGGAGAAGACTGCGGACGTCGGGAGCTACGATGCCCCCACACCCACCCCCGGTCGGGCGAAGAAACGTCCGACTGGTGAGGTCCCGAGCGCCCTCCCCCTCCTTGGCCGCCTCTGCCCGAACTTCGGGCTGGGCGCTGGTGAGGACTGAGAGTCGGCTCACATCCTTGGTCTCCTCCCGCAGTCGGTCTCGTTACCCTCGCCTGTCGCCATCGGAGCCGCCCACCTTTCCCGTGATCTGGGGAGTCTCGCACCTGCGGACGCCCAGTGCTTGTCCCCGGCCCGGCGGCGGAAGAGCGGGGGTGGACCGCTGGGGGGCCCCAGCCCTCAGACCCCTGGGGACTTGACCCCACCCACATCCCCACCACAACTCGGCCGGCGCCCAGCAGCCGCACTCTCCCGTTTGGGTGAGGGATTCAGCACTCCGGAGGTCCCAGAGTTCCCCCACCCTTCCGAAGGAAAACGGATCTGGCAGCTCGGACGCCCGAAAATCTAAAGCGGGGTCCTCAGTTTTTAGTGGCAGGGGTAGGTGGTGTCGTAGGTCTGAATCCTGCCAGGTGCCTTTGCCTGAACGCGTCTCTGCCCTGCCTTAGCCAAGCCCAGGGTCTCTGTTCCTTTCTTTCCTTCTCTGAACCCATCTTTACTGGCAGCGCGCAGCTTCTCCTGCAGCCAATGTGTTTCTGATAAAACACTTTTCTCCTCACTAACAGATTCCAGCTTTTTTGGCTCCTGAAGCCGCAACACACAGAAGTTCAGGGACGAGGTACGTTTCTCCCGCTCAGAGATTTCTCTCCGGAGTCCTCCCCACCAACACCAGTGTCTTTGAAATTTGGAGAGCAATTTGCAAGAAATGCAAGGGGCAGGAAAGAAAGAGGAGGAAAAAAAGAGAAGAGAAGGAGAGGAGAGGAAGAAGAAGCCTCCGAAAACCCCCGCCCCCCATGCGTTTCCCAGATCCAAACCGGAGCGGGCAGCCGGGCAGCAGGGTGGAAGGAGGCGCCGGACCCTGCTGATGGCAGACAAACGGACACTCACCTTGGACACCCTTTCCTGCTAAGCCGGGCGCCTCCAGGATGATCTGTAGTTCTTGGTGCGGATCCTTGTGCCCAGAGCTCCGGGAATCTTGGTGGTGTGGGGGACTAAGCCTGCTAGCCACCTGGAGCCAAAGTTTGCCTTTCTCTCCCTCTTGGGCTTGCAAACCAGCGGCCTCAGCTCTGGCACATCCTGGGGTGGGGGTGGGGGGCTGCTGCTGCTGCAGGCGTGGAGCTGGTGTGTGCGCTACAGCCTCCCACCAGCCCTCTCTGGCCCACTCCCTCTTCCTCTCTCTTTTCCCTTCTTGTAATTTGATTTCCGTTTTCTTATCAATATTTCAACTGCTGTCTGATGAATTGTTCTAATGGGACAGCCACCCATCTGCCCACAGCTGCTTTTCCAGATACCTCCCCGTGTTACTGGGAAATGCCAAGGCCCCCCAGAAACCGCACGCGCATATCACACAGACACGCAGCTCTGTGGAGCCCGCAGGAGGCTGCAGACCCTGGCCTGGGGAAGCTGCTGCTTAGCCTTTGAAAGTTCCAAGTCATTGCTGTATGGAGTCCTCGTTTGCATTGTAAGCCCTTTGGTTTTCCTACTGAAAAGTTCCTACTTTGCCTCACTTGATCCCCGACCCACGAGAATATTCCTCCTTGGAATCCACGGTTTTTTAGGCAGCTCTGCAAGAGCAAAGTGGATTGCAAATGTCACAGAAATAGCCTCATTATGGTGCCTTAATAACAGTTTTTAAATATCCATACAAACCTTTGAAAACATTGCTAAGGAGCTGTCGCTGGAGCCTCAAATTTGAGTTTGCTGGAAATTTGGAATTTCTTCACTTCAAATGGACTTTTCTCATTTCTTCAATGCTGGCCTTAGGTGAGGCTCGAATTTCTGAGTCTGGCTCATATTTGCCCTTTGCACAGCCCAATCCCAGGGCATTCTCCATCCTGCAGACCCGCCCGGCTCAGGAGCTCTGTGCCTGTGCCCTGGGGCAGGCCAGGCCAGCAGCGTTCACACCTTGCACTCTCCGCTCTATGTCTCCCCTTACAGGGAACAGCTCAGCAAGGCCCCCAGCTAGAACACCCTGCAGGGACCCAGCAGAAGGACTTGGAAGATTGTTTCTTAGGTAGCAGGTAACAGGTAGATCTGGGAATGCCTCCATTTGTAAAACCAAACGGGGACAGTTCCCAGTCAATGTTTCTCAAGCTTTCCATTCTTGGGGACCCAGAGCCTTGACTGTTTTGATTCTGGATTCTTAGAGAAAATGTGTTTAGTAACTTCTCCCATCCCCTCCTCCCTTCTTCTAGAAATTTCTGACGAAAAGGCAATTGCCAGGATTCCATTTCAGGAGAAAGCGCACTTATCACCCACATCTCCCCACGTGGGGGGTACCAGGGCAGGCGGGCGGCAGGGTTATTCACTATTTCCTTCTCAACAATATCCCGATTTTTCTCTCCCGTCCCTCCCCCAAAGCTGCACATATTGAAACATTTTGCTGCTTAATAAGAGCAGCCGGGAGAGCTGTGGGGTGAAAGGCCAGCCCGGGACCGTGACTGGGCTGCCTGGGCTCGGCGCTGCCGGCCAGGCTGCCCCCGCCCTGCACATTCCTGACCACCGCTTAGGAAAACAAGCCAGGCCTTGCGCAGGGGAGGGGGCTGAAGGATGGAGACACCGCCCTGGAGTGTCTGCTTTGGGGTTCTCGGGGAGGCTGTTTTTCCTCCCGAAGGAGCAGTTCTGAGGATTCCCAAGCACTGCTAATAAAACAGCAGGTGTTCCCACGGCAGATACCAGGTCCCCGCACGACATCCAGGTCACGCATTTTAGAAACAGCTTCTCTTTAGGAAAGTTGGAGATTGGGAAATAAGGATTTCTGTATCAGAGGAACAGAGAGCTAAAACTGTCTTACATCTTCCATCTCTTTCCTTCCTTCCTTCCTCCTTTCCTGCTTTATTCTCTTCTTCCCCTCCTTCCTCCCCTCCCTCCCTCTCTCTTCCCTTCCTTCCTTCCTTCTTTCCTTCCTTCCTCTCACTCTTTCCCCCTCCTATCTTCCTTGTTTTTTTGAGTGATGTTTCTAAGAGATCACCTGGGTAGCTCCCTCTAAATTTTAGACTGTTCTTTAGTGTTTTTTTTTCCCAAGAATTGTTATTACATTGCTATTTGCCATTGTATCTGTTTGGTGTGTTTTCCTCTCTCCATCCATCCCTTGGTAAATGCTTTGAAGGTAGAAGTTGAGTTCATTCTGTTCATACACACACACAAACACACACACACAATATATATATAATTGACAGGCAGAGTTAGACAGTGAGAAGAGAGACAGAGAGAAAAGTCTTCCTTTTTCCATTGGTTCACCCCCCCAAAAAATGGCTGCTATGGCCCTCGAGCTGATCCAAAGCCAGGAGCCAGGTGCTTCTCCTGGTTTCCCATGCGGGTGCAGGGCCCAAGCACTTGGGCATCCTCCACTGCCTTCCCAGGCCACAGCAGAGAGTTGGACTGTAAAAGGAGCCACCGGGACAGAATCCAGCACCCCAACTGGGACTAGAACCTGGGGTGCCGGCGCCTCAGGCGGAGGATTAGCCTAGTGAGCCGTGGCGGCGGCCACAGATAAATATATATTGGTATACACATACATGGATGTATCTAGCTGTGAACAACTTACATAAATCACAATGTGATATATATATATACACACACATATATCACTGGAATACATACATGTATATATATTCAATGTTTATTTACTTATTTTTTAAAGATTTATTTGTTTATTTGAAAGGCAGAGTTACAGAGAGGCAGAGGCAGAGAGAAACAGAAAAAGGGGTCTTCCGTCTGCTTATTCATTCCCCAAATGGCCACAACAGCCAGAGCTGGGCTATTCAAAGCCAGGAGCCAGGAGCTTCTTCTGGGTCTCCCATATGGATGCAGGGACCCAAGGACTTGGGCCATCTCTACTGCTTTCCCAGGCCATAGCAGGGAACTGGATCAGAAGTGGAGCAGCCAGGACTTGAAGCAGAGCCCTTAGGGGATGCTGGCACTGCAGGTGGTGGCTTTCCCTGCTAAGCCACAGTGCCTGCCCCTATACTGAATGTTTAAACCTCACATCTTAATTAACTGCTTCAGCAACAAGCACTCTCCTGGGTGTACAAAACAAAATCCCTAACCTTAAGTTTGCAATCAAGTGGGGGAGACAGAGACTTGTGGACAGTTATAAGATATGAAGCCCAGTGAAGGCAATAAAAGAAGAAATGGAGGAATTGAAATAAGGATCGCGGGTGGGACCTCCTGCTCGGATTCAGGGCTTAGAGAGGTTCCCACTGGTAAAGCTGCTGCTACCTCAGTGCCCATGCGTGCTGATGCTGATGCAGACATGGGGTAAGTATTTGGCTCTGTCCCTCATTTCCACCTATTGATTAAAGAAGGGAACACAGAACAAGGTCTTTCCATTGTTATTAAGAAAAAACTAGTGGGGAAGCTTCCCTGAGTGGTCCTGACGTACACTCTGCTTTACACGGAGGCTTACATGAAGTCAGTGTCTGTGTATTTGCATCACTTGTGCATCAGGGGTCTAATTAGGGAAACTGAGGGACCGTCTCCCCAAGGACCCTGGATGTGATCAGCTGACAGAGGCACCCAAAGTCCCAGGCTCTGCAGCTAGCTCTTCGTGTGTGTGTGTGTGTGTGTGTGTGTGTGTGTGTTCTATTTCTGACTCCTCCTGGGATTTTAGAAGTCAGAATTGGTACTCAATCTAAGGGTGATAGGCGAGTAATAAAAGAAAAGCAGATAGGGGCTGGCATTGTGGTGTATCGCCTGCAATGCTGGCATCCCATATGGGTACCCTGCTGCTCCGTTTCTGATCCAGCTCCCTGTTAAATGACCTGGGAAAGCAGCAGAGGTTGGCCCAAGTGCTTGGGCCTCTGCACTCACATGGAAGACCTGGATGAAGCTCCTGACTCCTGTCTTCACCTTGGCCCAGCCCAGGCTGCTGTTGCCATATGGGGAGTGAACCAGTGGATGGAGGATCTCTCTCTTTGTCTCTCTCCCTCGCTCTGTGACTCTGCCTTTTAAATACATACATACAACTTAAAGGAAAAGAAAGAAAAGCAGATGAACTGAAAGTGAAAGAAAGAATAATCTGGAGTCCTTTCCACATAGGGTTTCAGAGGTGGACTTTGACCTGGAGCCTGCTTGTGTGCTGCATGTGTGTACAGGTGTGTGTGGTTGGGGAGAGTTGTGGTATGGCCCCCGGGGAAGCCCTAACCACCAATGTCTAATTCTCCAAGGAGATGTGGCCAAATCCTACCTCCTGGGGGCTTCAATTTGCCAGAGGAAAAATTTCAATCTCTGCTGAAATGATGAGCAGCTACTGTAAGCTGGGGGGTGGGGGAGGGAGATAATCCTGAAAACCAGCACATCCCTGCAGCCTTTCCAAAGGGAGAATGGTGGGGGTTGCTCCCCAGCGATGCTACCTCCTTTGCTTGGACGAAGCCTCTATCCTGGGCCCTACAGTTGCAACCCAGTTCCCCTGGTAGTGAGTGACCCTGGTGTGCAAATTAGGAAAGCAGGAGATTGGGAAGTAAGGGGTCTCCTGGACCCTCTGACTCTGAGCAAGACAAATAGGACTCTGCACCCTTGTTTGGCAATAGATGCTTATGGGACACCTGCCAACTTGGACATGCTCTGCTTCTATGAGGTAGCTTAGCCCGGGAAGGGAAGTGAGGGGAAGGCAACTTAATGTTCTAAGGTTAGGAACTTAGGTTCCAATCTTGATCTTGCTCCTATGACTGTTGTGATGGATTGAATAGTGTTACCTTAAAGCTCCCGCATTGAAGCCTAAACCTCCAGCACTTTAGAATGTAACAGCATCTGGAGACAAGGCCTTTCAGAAAGAAACAAAGCAAAACGAGGATCTAGCCCAACAGGGCTGTGTCCTTACAGGAAGGGGAGCCCAGGCAAAGATCCTGTGAGCCAACCAGGGAGGCTTCAAGACAAACCAGACAGGGGACACCTTGATCTGGGCTTCCAACTGCCCAAACTGTGATCAAATAAATGTCAATGGTTCAAGTCCCCAGTTGGGGGCATTTTCTATGGCAATCCTAGCAAACTAATACAACCGGGTATATAATAGTCTGCTATGATACGTTTCTGCAAGCAAGTAAAAGAGAACTGACAATGTGGACTTACTTAGCCTTTCTAGGATTTTCAGTGATGATCAATCTCTGTTTCTTATGTGTCCACAGTGCTTTTGGTTGTTGTTTGCTTGACCATCTGTGGCTTTGTGCATGTTTCTGTCCTTGGACTTCTTTCTGCCCCCAATAAAATCTAGAGCCTGGTGAATGTCAGTCCCTCCTGTGGATTCTTCTATTCTTTTCGATTTTCATGATGGGGAAGGAAGGAAGTCACTTCCTGCTCTTCGAATAAGCAATTTCAGATTGTGAAGGGTGGCCAACAAGGAGTCTCATTCCTTATCTCTCATTATCTGTGTCCTCTTGTAGCCCTTGACAGGCTGCAAACCTAGATTGAGCTCTTGGACATTTCAAGGAGAGAGAAGGGGCGGGAAATGTGGTGAGGGAGATAAGTGCAGGAAATAGAGGCAGTGACTAGGATGGGACTCGTGGAAAGAACAATCAGATGGGGGTCTCTGGATTCCAGGGTGGGCATGACTTGGTCAGACCTTTGATTTCCACCATGTCTCAACACACACACACACACACGCACGCACACACACACACTTAGTATACAGGAGGATCTTAGCGTGGGTACTTAGAGGTGCAAAATAAGGAGTTGCTGGAATGAGATCTATCCATCCAAACAGGTGCCACCGAAAGGTCTCCCTTCAAGTTAATAGATTTATCTTGTACCCCTGCCTATAAGCCAGACATATATCCAGTGTCCTAGTGTTGGGGATGAGAAGTATCCTAGTGTTGGGGTTGTATTTTTCAGGGTATCAAGAGACATTGTCTAATGATGCTCCTGTTTAAAAACTATGGGGTCAGGACCTGCTTTGTGGTGCGTGGGTTAAGCTGTTGCTCGGGATGCCAGCATCGTGTACTGCAGTGCTGGAGTCCTGGATGCTCTGCTTCTGATTCAGCTTCCTGCTAATGCATCCTGGAAGGCAGCAGATAAAGTGCAAAATTGCATGAGCCCATGTCAGCCATGTGGGAGACTGAGAGAGACTTCTGGCTCCTGGCTTTGGCTTGGTCCAGTCCTGGCTTTTACAACCATTTGGGGAGGGAACCAGCATATGGAAGATCTCTCTCTCTCTTTCTGTTCTCTCTCTCTCTCGAACCTTGCCTTTCAAGTGAATGAGTGATTTTTTTTCTGATTGAGCATAGTCTTTCATTCATCCATTCATTCGTGTGTGTGGGAAGGGTAGTAAAAAGGGTGAGTAATGTCTCTTTGCTCACTCTGAGAGGGTCAAGAACTCTCATCTCTGGTCTATTGATCTGGCCTTACTCAACCCTGAGAAGGAGGAAAGAAAACAAAATTAAAAGAAAGCATCAGGACTACTTATAGGAAAAATTTACCATCATGGTTTGAGGGGAAATGAATTAGTGACTTTAAATTTCTGCTTATTTATCTGAAAGGCAGGGAGACAGACAGACAGACACACGCACAAATGCACACACACACACGCATAGAGAGAGAGAGAGAGAGAGAGAGAGAGAGAGAGATCTTCCACTCACTGGTTTATTTTCCTAAAGCTGACAATAGTCAGGACTGGGCCAGGCTGAAGCCAGGAGCCCAGAACTCAATCCAATTCTCCCACATGGGTGGCAGGGACCCAAATTTCTTGAACCCTCATTTGCTGACTCCCAGAGGATGCATTATTAGCAGGAAGTTAGAATTGGGAGCAGAGTGGCAGCTGAAATTCAGGGGCACTTCATTATGGGATGTGGGTGTCTCAAGCAGTGACTTAACTACTGTGGCAAATGCCTACACAAATCAGTGCCATAAAGCAAGGGTGGGGAGCATCTTCCTGCCAAGGGCCATTTGGATATTTACCACATCATTCATGGCCATACAAAATTATCAATTTTGATATTAGACTGCTACGGATTTACTGAATTTCAAGTCTCACCTGCAGTTGTCTTGATAGGGCTGGACCAAATGATTCCATGGGCTTTATATGGCCCACGGGCCAATCGATCCCTATGCCTACTTTAAAGGATCCAAAGCATGATTGCATAGAGCAATACAATTAATCTCTCATTGCAAGATGATTTTATTAGTTGCGAAAAATGCTGCAGGAATACACGGCATCAGTACTCTAGCCACTGAAGATAATAGCAATGTTGTCTGAAGCAAAGATGTTGTATTTTTTGTCTGTTTCCTTCCACCCTGAGCTTATTTGTTTTTTTTTTTTTTTTAGAAAAACCCTAGATATGTCAAACTGAGCTGATGCTGCTTATACTGGCTATGTGTTTTTAATGGAGCTGGTAGAAGTGGGGTGAGGTCTAGGTAGATATTTGAATGAGAAGAAGGTATGTGTGGGATCCATACTGCTAATGTTTAAGGATGTACTTTGGAGAACTGAGATGTGTTTGGCCAAGTGCTTCCAACCCTAGAGGGAAGAGATGCCATGTAAATAACTTGTTTGATCAAATACCAGGCCACATGTGTCATTGTTATTATTATTTGACAACCCTAACTTTGACAGGCAGGGGACAGTAGGGTCCCAGAGAGTCTGGGATTGCGCATCACTTCAAGGCATTTCACAGCTGAACACAACACAATGTGCTCCACTTAACACAATAAACACTGGGACTGGCAGCCTTGAGAATCCCTCTGAGGGACCCTGGCTTCTCTAGATAAGAGATCAAACGCGGAGGGTGTGTTTGCATTTTCTTGGTGTGTGTTTTTAAATCAGACTTTGTGAACTAAGGTGTCCCTTGAATTTTTTTTTTTATATAAATCCTGTTTTCAGTTTCTGAAAGATCAGGACTGTGATGACGCACAGACACATGGAGTGTCTGACTCTGAAATTCATGTAGAGAGGAAAGGGGGAATCAGACTTCACTCCCTGCACAGCCTGCAGGCTGCTCCTTTGCATGATGAATTTCTAAAGATTTATCACGTATGTATGTATTGGAAAGGCAGAGTGACAGGGAGAGAGAAGGACACACCTCTCCCCCTACGCACATACACACACTCAGATCTTCTGTCTTCTGGCTCACTCCCCAAATGCCCACAACATCCTGGACTGGAATGGGCCAAAGCCAGAAGCCAAGAGGCCAGAACCCCATCCTCATCTCCTACATGGGTGTTGGAAGCTCAGGCGCTTGGGTCATTCTCTGACGCCTTCCCAGGAGCATTAACAAGAAGTTGGAGGGCAAGTGGAGCAGCTGGGACTCTAACTGGCACTTGCTATGGGACGCCAGCATTGTAAGTCACAGATTAAGTGGCTGTGCCACGACACTGGCCCTGTGGGCAATGATTTTTTATTTTATTTGACAGGTAGAGTTATAGACAGTGAGAGAAAGAGACAGAGAGAAAGGTCTTACTTCTGTTGGTTCACTCCTCAAATGGCCGCTACAGCTGGCGCTGCGCCGATCCGAAGCCAGGAGTCAGGTGCTTCCTTCTGGTCTCCCATGCAGGTGCAGGGCCCAAGCACTTGGGCCATCCTCACTGCCCTCCTGGGCCACAGCAGAGAGCTGGACTGGAAGAGGAGCAGCCGGGACTAGAGCCTGGCACCCATATGGGATTCTGGTGCCGCAGGTGGAGGATTAACCAAGTGCGCCATGGTGCCGGCCCCAGCAATGATTTTTTTTAAGGATTTTATTTTGCAGGAATTAACTAGAAGAGAGGTAGGCATCACGGTGTGCTGAGTTAAGCCACTGCTTGGGGTGCCTGATCCCATATTGGAGTGCTTTATTCAAGTCTTGGTTACTCCATGCTTCTGATACAGCTTCCTGCTAATGCACTTGAAAAGACAGTGAATGACTGCACATGTTCTTGGAACGCCGCCACCCACATGGGAGACCTGGATGAAGCCCCTGGATCCTAGTTTTGGCCTGGCCCAGCCCTGGCTGTTGGGGCCATTTGGGGAGTGAACCAGTGGATGGAAGATGCTTCTCACTTTCCATCTCCCTCTCTCTGTTATTATACCTTCCAAATAGATAAGAAGTTGTTTTTAACTGACTATAAGCAAATGGATGGAATAGGGTAGACCTTGAAGAACTGGTGTCCTTCAAGAATGTCACGTTTCTCTCATTCCTCATCACAGCCCCCCACCAAGCTCTAGCCAGAGAATGTGTTGGCTTGCGTGGCAACAATAGTACACCTGGTTTAATTCTATTTATTTTAAACATTATTTATATTTACGAGAGAGAGAGAGAAAGAGAGAGAGAACGCGCGCTCTTATTTCAGGCATGGAAAGTCAAGACACTGTGGCAAAAAAATATCCTACATGAAGGACCTCTGTGAGTGAGATCCAAGTGGAAAGAAGGAATCATCAAAGAAGGAGGTACCTTTCTCTGAAGGGAGGAGAGAACTTCCACTTTGATTATAAACCCGTCTAAATACTGGAGAAGTTTGTGGACTCAAAAGGCTTCCATAGCCTTGGTGGTTCATGACAAGAGCCTCTGGTGTTACTGACATCATAAATAAGAGTGTCAATTGTTAAATCAACAACAGGAGTCACTGTGCACCTGCTCTCCATGTAGGACCTCTGCCTTTAATGAGTTGTACTATGAGAATTAATGGTAAAACTTGTCTTCAAATGTACTTTATAATTTGTGTGTCTGTGTGGGTGCAAACTGTTGAAATCTTTACTTAGTATAGAGTTGGTCTTCTGTATAAAAAGATAATTGAAAATGAATCTTAATGAAGAATGGGATGGGAGAGGGAATGGGAGGTGGGATGGGAACTCCAAAGCCTGCAACAGCTAGAAGCTAGTCTAAGGCCGAAGCCAGGAGCCAAGAAGTCCATCCAGGTCCCTACATGGTGGTAGGAACTTAATTACTTGTGCCATCTACCTGTTATCCCCCCAGGGTCTGCATTAGCAGAAGATCGAATCAGGACCTTGAACTGGACATTGAACCCCAAAACTCTGATATGGGGATTGGACATTTTAACTGATGTCTTAGCTACTAGGCAAAATGCTCACCCCACATGCCTGATTTTAAATTGAGCTCATTCCACTTGTCCTTTACCAACCCAGCCAACCATCCCTGGTGGTTCCTGTCATTTGAGGGCCATATCCTCTTCCTTTTGTGAAGCATTTTATCTAAGTAGCCCTGGCAGTGAAACATCAGCGCAGGTAGGAGTGTTCCAGCTAGAGGTTTGCTCAGGCAGCAGAGACAAGAGTCAGGTAGGTACCATGACTTTAACGACCAGTTTGAGGAACCAGATGTCCCAATCTCTGTTCCACATCCTCCCTCCCCAGCCCCAGGTGACTCCAACGTGCAGTCAAGGTGGAGATCAAGGCCGTGTTCATTTGCTAAGGACAGCACACTCCCAGGTGACAATCCAGCAAGTTGTTTGAGTCGTTTCTTCGCGAGGCCTGACAAGTGTGGATGGTGATCACATTTTTCAGTTGAACAATCCTTTCTTTTTGGAACCAAACTGAAATTTGGCCTGTGTCTCTAGAAGAGAAACTGGTCCTGGCTGTGGGGCCCAGAACCCAGCAAGATGATAAGCACTTGCAATCTTGTGCACTTATCTCCTCCTGTATCTGGTGTTCTTGCATTTATAAAGTAAATCGGGAAATCTCACCACAACAGGCTTTCCTGTGAGGAGGCTGGCATTTCCTGCCTGCCCCAGTGGGGACAGGAATGGAGTAACACAGCACTGGTGCTTAAGCCCTCTCATTTTAGCTGCCTTGTGGCAGCTGGGGTAGGCGGAATGGAACCCGCCAAGTTCAGTGATGGTGTGAGTTAGAGCTAAGGAGCTGATTATACTTATAGAGCATGTCAACACGTAAAATAAAAACGAAACAAACCACATGGTAACTTGTTTGAACACACACACACACACAGACATGCACTGTACATATATACTCCATTAGCATATCTGTGCTACATGGGAATGCAGCTAACATGAAGGGGTGCAACTGATACACTTCTAGAAAACTACTATTAAATTGGTTATACTACTACTGTGATAGATATTGTGATAGCACTGGGGAAACTAACATACATTCAATGGTTCCGCATTTGAAAAGTTTTGTAAATAAGAAACTCTTGTATGAGGGAAAGCGCCCCCTTCCCACCCCTCACATTTATCTTTGGGGTAAATATTATTTAATCTTTTATACATACGCTTTCGAAAAGGTCCCCCATGCCTTTATAAGAGCTCATGTAGTACTTCTGCCAAAGAGAGAGTTGTGCATGTTTGGAGAAACTCTGACTTTGTTCAACCCTTCCAGAATTGAAGGGATCTATTTTTGCAGCATTTAGGATCGTAGGTGACTGGAAAGCACCCGAGAGAAATTTCTGCTCAATTTTCAGATGAAGAAACAGAATCTCAACTAGCAATTACTTTTTTTCATGGCAAAATTTAAATATGTCTTTTCTCTAGAGACCTGACTATTATGGCCATCTTTAACTTGGTGAAAACCGGGTCTCCAGTGAGAACCCTGAGTGTCAGCACCACTGATAATCTGTCGCATCTCGAAGTGGGAGTCACAGGGCTGGACTCAGAACCCTGTCCAGTTGCTCACATTCTAATTTTGTGTTTCCCTGTTGGATTTTGCTGAGAATATCCTACAAAATGGATGAACTTTGCGTCTTCTTTCCCTGGGGGTGGGGTGGCCACCTCAGAGCCAATTTCCCTAACTCTCTTTCTTCTTTCTGTGTTTCAGACATCCAGTCCAGGACCTCACATTGTCTTTAATTGTCACAGTCCTTAGTCAAGATCTAGGTCAGGTCCTCAGCCCTTTCTCTTCCGTGATGTTGCCTTCTTTGAAGAGCCTTGGTGAGGTAGTAACGTCTCACACACCTGACAGACTGTCCTGTAGGGCATGGGGGCTTTCCTGAAGGTTTCTCATGATTGGGATGAGGTGCAGAAGTGATGTGGCTTTTGCAACACTGTGCCAGACTGTGGTCTGTCTTATTACTGGTGATGTTAACCTTGACGGATGGGTCAAAGCGGCACCAGCCAGGATTCTCCAATGTAAAGTTACTGTTTTCTCCTCTTTACAGGAGATACTTTTCAATCAACAAGTATTTCGGGGGCAGATACTTTGAGGCTATACCAATATCCCATTTCTTCTTTGCTCAGATTATCCTGACTTTGACCTCTGGAAGCTCTTTCAGGTTGATGCCTGTATCCTTTTTGTGTGTTCCTATCCTTTTTGGAGAGTTTTCCTAGCATCTCTTTTTTATCACCACACAGTGCTCTGGGGTCATCTTGAAACAAGTCCCCAGAAAAATTGAATTAAAGGGGGCCGGTGCTATAGCGCCTGTTTGAATCCCGGTGTCTCCTTTTCCAATCCAGCTCTCTGCTTTGGCCTGGGAAAGCAGTAGAAGATGGCTCACATCCTTGGGCTCCTATACCTATGTGGGAGACTGGGAAGATCCCGGCTCCTGGCTTCAGATCTGCCCAGGTCCAGCCATTGAGGAGTGAATCAGTGGGTGGAAGATCTTTCTGTCTTTCCTGCTCTCTCTGACTACCTCTCAAATCAATAATTAAATATTTTAAAAATTGAATTAAAGGTAAGTAAATTTATTTTGGTGCAAAAATTTTGAAATTGGTGTATAATATCTTTGTAATACCCATTTTCCATGAACGTTGTGAAGACTCCTAATATTTTCCCTGCACCAGCCCTGGAATCAGCTGCTTCTGCAAGAATCTTTGGTTCCTTTCCATTGGAAAGTGGTGTTTTAAAAAATATTTACTCATTCATTCAAAAGACAGATTGACAGAGAAAGGGGGACATATCACTCTCTCTCCCTCCCTCACTCTGTCTGTCTGTCTCTCCCACACACACTTATACACACACACACACACACACACACACACACACAGAGAGAGAGAGAGAGAGAGAGAGAGAGAGAGAGAGAGAGAGAAAGAGACAGAAAGAGTTCTTCCATCCATAGGTTCATGCCCCAAATGTCCACATCAGCCACGGCTGGACCAGGCAGAAGCCAGGAGCCAGGAATTGCATCTTGGTCTACCACATGGGTGGCATGAGTTCAAATACTTACACCATTTTCCACTGCCTTCCCAGGCGCATAAGCAAAAAGATGGATAGAAAGAGAGCAACTGGAACTTGATCCACTGCTTCTGTATGCGATGGTGGTGTTACGACTGCAGGTTAACTACTGTACTACCTAGAGAATAGCATTTAAAAACCAAGATTCAGGGAATAGGTCTGTTCTTTCTTACACTGTTACCTTTCTAGACATTCATGGACAAAAAAAGCAAGATAATAAGATGAAAGATCTTAAAAAAATTTCATGGAAAATGTGTATTACCAAAAACTGTTCATGAATTTGAACTTTTTTTTTTTGGCACCAAGATAAACTTATCATCTTCCAATTGTGGTTTTCCATGGTTTTTTTTTGAGGTGCACTAACCTAAACACACAAATATCTTTGTTTATTTGTGTGTTTCTCCATTTGTGTCCTTTTTTAAAAGATTTATTTATTTATTTGAAAGACACAGTTAGAGAGAGGAGAGGCAGAGAGATAGACAGAGAGACCCTCCATCTGCTGGTTCACTCTCCAATTGGCCGCAATGACTGGAGCTGCCCTGATCCATAGCCAAGAGCCAAGAGCTTCTTTTGGTCTCCCATGTGGGTGCAGGGGCCCAAGGACTTGGGCCATCTTCTACTGCTTTTTCAGGCCATAGCAGAGAGCTGGATTGGAAGTGGAGCAGTCGGGATTCAAATTGGCACCCACATGGGCTGCCAGCACTGCAGGTGCCGACTTCACCCGCTACGCCACAACGCCGGCCCCATTTGTGTCTTCACGAAGATTCTCACACTGGGCTGCTTACAGCAGACATTTGTTTCTCACAGCTCTTGAGGCTGGAAGTCTAGGACTCAGAGGTTGGCAGGCTTGGCTGCTCCTATGACCTCTTCCTCTGCTTGCAGACAGCTGTCTCCTTACACGGCCCGTCCTCTGTGTCCTCAAGATCCTGTGTCCCTTCCTCTTCTTGCAGGACACCTGTTCTGCTGGGTTAGGGACTACCCACTTTCCTGCACTCACCTCCTTAACTCCAACTGCACTGGTGATCAGAGCTTCAACACAAGAGATCGGGTGGGTTACCTCCAGTACACATCAGTCTATCTACGGATTTTTAAATGAATCAACGCTGATATCTCTGATGTCCACCCAGTACTACATCCTAGAATTTCCTCTTTGCTTATTTGTATGCTATTTCTCCAATAACAAGAAATCCAACATTTAGTATATAAGGTATATGTACTTATTTGCTTGACCATAGCATACCTGTAAAGGAGTCTCAAAACTGCTAATCCATACTCTTGGGAGAAACAAACTTGCCCAACTGAGGTACATTTTTATGCATGTTCTAGTCTTAGAAAATTACGTTACAGTATCTGTCAATGTACTGTTTTTTAGTTATTAGGTCCTCTCCTTTCTTCCTAAATCCTTTCATGTGTTTCTTTATTCATTTGTAGTATCATTAGACTCAGTTGTCATAGTCTTCTTGAGTTCTCTTGAAATTGGCACTGATTTTTAAACTTGACATAGAGTTAACTTTTCTTTGTTGTATGGTTGCACAGATTTTGACAAAACGTGGCATCTCTAACATATTGTACAACACTTCATCATTAACACATTTCCCCTCTGCTGCCCCTCTGTTCCATCCCCCAATCACTGAAAATCATTCATTTTGATTTCTATCTCTAAAATTTTGCCTGTTTCATATTGCAATACAAATGGAATTGTGCAATATATAGCCCTTGGAGCCTAGTTTCTTTCACGAAGGAAAATGTATTTCAGACTCATTTGTGGGGCCAGCTCTGTTGCACAGCGGGTTGGACCACTGTTTGCAGTGCCAGCATCCCATAGGGGCAGCTGGTTTGTGACCCAGCTGATCCATTTTCAATCCAGCTCCCTGATGATCTGTCTAGGAAAGCAGTGGAGGATGGCCCAACTGCTTGGGCCTCTGCACCCACATGGGAGACCCAGAAGCAGCTCTGAGCTCCTGGCTTAGACCTGGCCCTGCCTGGGCTGTTGTAGCTATTTTGGGAGTGAACCATCGGATGGAAGATCTCTCTCTCTGTCTTTCCTCTTACTCTCTCTGTAACTTTGACTTTCAAATAAATAAATAAATAAATAAATAAGTATTTTAAAAAAGATTCATTCATGGGCCAGTGCCACAGCTCACTAGGCTAATCCTCTGCCTGCGCTGCCGGTACCCCAGGTGCTAGTCCTGGTTGGGGCACCAGATTCTGTCCTGGTTGCTCCTCTTCCAGTCCAGCTCCCTGCTGTGGCCCTGGAAGGCAGTGGAGGATGGCCCAGGTCCTTGGGCGCTGCACCCACATGGGAGACCAGGAGGAAGCACCTGGCTCCTGGCTTCGGATTGGTGCAGTGTGCCAGCCGTAATGACCATTTTGGGGGTGAACCAACGGATGGAAGACCTTTCTATCTGTCTCTCTGTGTCTAATTCTGCCTGTCAAAAAGAAAAAAAAAAGATTCATTCATGTTGTTGTATGAATTAATAACTTGTACATTTTCCTTGCTAAGTAGTATTCTATATTATTGATGTGTTACATTTTGTTTATCCATTTATGGACATATAGGCTGTTTCTGCTTTTTGGTGAAAATGCGTCAAGTTATAAATATTTGGTACAAGTTTTAGTAGTATGTGCATTTTCAGTTTACTTGAATAAATACTGAAGAATGAGTCTTCTGGCTTTATGGCAAGTAAGTGCGTATAAGGAATTACCAACCTGTTTTCTGAAGTGAGATGTTATCTGAAGTAATTCTGCCTTCTCATCTGCAGTTCTGAGGGTTCCTGCTGCTCTTAATGGTCACCTGAGTGCTGGAGTTTGCCTCCTCCTCAATGACTAATGATGCTGAACACCTCCTTATGTATACTCACCATCCGGGAATCATCTCTGGTGTTTGTTCCAGCCTTTGTCCAGTATTTTAGTTGTATTATTGAGTTTTGACAGTTTCCTTATGTGCTCTGCGAACAAATCCTTTATCTGATCTGTGTTTGAAAATATTTTCTAACATTTTGTGGCTTGTCTTGCAATTTTCTTTATTGTAATTTCTTTATTGTGTGCTTTTGTTTATTGTGTCTGAACAAAAATGTTAAATTTTGGTAAAATCCAATTCATATATTTTTATTTCATTCATCATGCCTTCATTGGCATATCTAAACATGGTTTGCTGCATACAAGATTATGCAATCACTGTCTGACATATTCTTGTAATAGTTTTGTGGTTTTAAGTTTTACATTTAAACCTGTTAGGTATTTAAAATTAGTTTTTGTTTAAGGTGCAGTTCATTAATTATTTAGTTTGCAAAGCAATATCTAAACGTTCAAGCACCATTTGTTGAAGATTTTTTTTTCTGTTGAATTGCATTTGTACTGTTGTCAACAATTAATTGACTTATTTGTGTGGGTTTCTATTGTGGGTTCTGTAGTCTGTTCCATTGATCCGTATGTTTATCCTTTGGCCAACTTTGCAGTCTTGCTTGTGGTAACGTTATAGCAATTCTCAGTCACAGTGTCAATGGATAGCATATGTTTCCTAACTTTGTTTTTTGCAAAATTGCTTTAACAAATCTAGTGCCTATGCCTTTCTGAATAAAACTTGGACTCACCTGTTGACATCTCAGAAAGTCAGCTGTGATGAGGATTGTGTTGAATTTATAGATAAAGCAAAGCAGAAAACATCTCAACAATATTTAGAAACACAGAAATTCGAGGGCATCTTTTTTTAAGATTTATTTATTTATCTGAAATTCAGAGTTACACACAGAGAGAGCAGAGGCAGAGAGAGAGAGAGAGAGAGAGAGAGAGAGAGAGAGAGGTCTTCCATCAGATACTTCACTACCTGATTGGCCGCAACAGCTGGAGCTGCGCAGATCTGAAGCCAGGAGCCAGGAGCCTCTTCCAGGTCTCCCATGTGGGTGCAGAGACCCAAGCACCTGGACCATCTTCTACTATTTTCCCAGGCCATAGCAGAGAACTGGATCAGAAGTGGAGCAGCTGGGACTCGAACCGGTGCCCATATGGGATGCCGGTGCTTCAGGCCAGGGAGTTAACCTGCTGCACCACAGCGCCAGCCCCTAGAAGGCATCTTTTAAAGAATGTATAATATTGCTATTTATTTCATATTTTCATCATATTCTTCTCAGTTGTGTTACTAGTGGAAAAATTGAGTTGCCAATATCAAAATTTAACATCAATAAATGATTCGATACTAAGATAAAAATGTAAGCATAAATGCCTTCTGTATTAAGGGATTGCACGTATAGTGTTTCTGAAAAGAGGTTGGAATGATGCCCTGCTGTGCATACAGAGACTTGCTTGTGCCTATATTTTGATTACATTTGCATTTAAAAATTTTTAAATTTAAAAATTTTAAAATTCCCTGGGGCCAGCACTGTGGCGCAGCTGGTTAAAGCCCTGGCTTGAAGCGCTGGCATCCCACATGGGTGCCGGTTCTAGTCCCAGCTGCTCCTCTTCCGATGCAGCTCTCTGCTGTACCCTGGGAAAGCAGTAGAAGATGGCCCAAGCCCTTGGGCCCCTGCACCCACGTGGGAGACCTGGAAGAAGCTCCTGGCTCCTGATTTTGGATTGTTGCAGCTCTGGCCGTTGCAGCCATCTAGGGAGTAACCAGAGAATGGAAGCCCTCTCTCTCTGTCTCTACCTCTCTCTGTAACTCTGTCTTTCAAATAAATAAAATAAATCTTTGAAAAAAAATTTCCTGGGGCAGGCATTTGTCCTAGTAGTTTAGGACACCAGTTAAGATCCCATTCCGCGGCTCAATAGACTAATCCTCCGCCTTGCGGCGCCGGCACACGGGGTTCTAGTCCCGGTCAGGGCACCGGATTCTGTCCCGGTTGCCCCTCTTCCAGGCCAGCTCTCTGCTGTGGCCAAGGAGTGCAGTGGAGGATGGCCAAGTCCTTGGGCCCTGCACCCCATGGGAGACCAGGAGAAGCACCTGGCTCCTGGCTTCGGATCAGCGCGGTGCGCCGGCTGCAGCGTGTCGGCCGTGGCGGCCATTGGAGGGTGAACCAATGGCAAAGGAAGACCTTTCTCTCTCTCTGTCTCTCTCACTGTCCACTCTGCCTGTCAAAAATTAAAAAAATTTAAAAATAAAATAAAAAAAGATCTCATGTCCCATATCAGAGTACCTGGATTCAATTCCTGGCTCTAAGTCCTGACTTCGGCTTCCTGCTGTCATGTACTCTATAAGACAGCAGCTGATAGCTCAAGTGGTTGGGTCCCTGCTACCCAAATGGAAGACATGGGTTGTGTTCCTGGCTCTTGGCTTCAGCTTGGTGCAGCCTTGGCCTTGGCCATTGAAAACTTCTAGGTGGTGAACCAGTGGATGGGGGAACTTTTCTGTCTGTCTCTCAAATTGAAAAGAAGTAACTCACTTTCTTCCACTAGAAAACTTCCAAATTTGATAGACTAATAGTGCTGTCAAGAATTATTCAGTAGTTACTATTAAATGGACATCATTAAAATTCCAGCTTTGGGTCAGAGAGCTCCACATCTGGGGCCTGGTTCTGCTCCCTGCTACCTGGAATACCTTGGCCACTCACTTACTGTTCCCCACACTCAGTTTCCCCATGATAAAATTAAGGTAACAATAGTAATCATCTCAAAGCACTCTAAAAAGATAACATTATGTGTTAAAGCACTAGGTGCGGTGCATAGAACTTAATTTTAATTCATATTAGCTTTATTGATAAATACATTTTATCTCTGTTTTTACTTAATTGATGAAATACGCTTACACCAAACTCTAAAACGATCAGCAGTTACAGTTACTAAAGTGTAGCTATTTTGAAACGTGATATTGCCAGAAAAACTTCTAACTGCAAATATTGCTAACTTATTTGCATTGAAATATGTTTATATATAAGGGATGTATTTATAAATTGGCATTTATTAAAAAAACCCCAGAAATAGAAGTGATTGATTGCAGAGCTAGGCAACATGATGATCTAATAGTATCCTTGAGCTACTTACTGAGGCAGGGACGTGTTCAGGCTCCAGGCACAACCACACCCACACAGCACACACATTTTGGTGCATTGAAAAGTGAGCACTGTTTGGCTGTAGGATTTCACCTAGTCCAGTTTACAAACAATTCTATTTACTTACTTTTAAAAATCTTTTGCTCTCTCTTTACTCCTGCACAGAGGTAGGAAAAGTTGCCTCTAGTGAACCCCAAAATGTCATCATTTAGATTCTAGCGTCACTTCTGCAGCTTCCTCACTCATTCGTGCACGAGTAGACCAAAGGCCTCCCTGGAGCAGCAGGTGCTGGCAAAAGGTGTCGTTCCCAGCAGGTCCTCGGGGCTTGGTCCTACCTTCAGAACCATGATACGTCAGAGATGAGGAAAGCTAAGAATAATTAAAAAGCAATTTGCGTTCATGTTTGTCCAAGCAGTTAGGAACAAGGCAGGACCACATGGTCTCTTTCTCCAGCCAGTTTGGTGCACAACTTGGCCCTGTGGAGTCAGTTTTGCAGGAGCTCTGGACAGCTCCTGGAAGGTAGTTGGGCAGCCCCAGCCATCAGGGATGCAGGCCTCAGTTCAAAGGGAATTCAGGAAATGCAATGGGCCATCACAGCCCCGGAGGCCATGCACAGGTGCAAACCCCTGGGGGCGGTGGGCCTGGAAGAGCCCAAAGCACCCTGGGCTTTTTATGGTGGGTAAGTCTGAATCTCTCCTCTCTGATTCCATTTCCTGCCTCTAACTGCCACAGCTTGATCGTTGGGACTTAGCCACCCGTGACTGGTGAGGGAAATGGAGGGAAAATTGAGCCTCTGCATTCATCTCCTCTCCTGGCAGGGGCAGAAGATAAATGAGCCCCGACCGGACTGGAGCCGTCACTCACCGTCACCCTCCATTCTAAAACCCTACTGTTGGGACACAGGGACAGAGGTATGGGATCTTACGAGAGTGTTCTGTCTGCGTTGAATTTCTGTTCTCTGTGATGGAGAAAGACAGAAGGGACACGTTTAAGTTCTTAGGAGGGAGTCCCCAATAGATGGATGCTGAGAAATGGGATCATGGTTGATGGGAGTTCGAGTCTCTGTGGGGTGTGGTTGCCCAGGAGCTGTCTCCTGTAGAAATACACTCTGCAGTCCAATCACTGGGAACTTCTGCAATTCATTCTGCCCCTAGCTAGGCCTTTCTTTTCCTAGTCTTTTAAATGGGAATACGGGGCTGGTGCTGTGGCTCAGTGGGTTAATGCCCTGGCCTGAAGCGCCGGCATCCCATCTGGGCACTCGTTCTAGTCCCGGCTGCTCCACTTCTGATCTAGCTCTCTGCTATGGCCTGGGATAGCAGTAGATAGCAGTGGAAGATGGCCCAAGTCCATGGGCCCCTGCACTCACATGAGAGACCCGGAAGAATCTCCTGGCTCCTGGCTTCGGATTGGTGCAGCTCCAGCTGTTGTGGCCATCTGGGGGGGTGGGGGGGAACCAGTTGATGGAAGACCTCTCTCTCTGTCTCTACGTCTCTCTGTAACTCTTTCTTTCAAATAAATAAAATAAATGTTTGAAAAAATTAAATGAGGATAAAATCCAGCGTGAAAAATGAGGCCAAAGAGCCATGGATGGCAGAGACCCCGAACAGCATAATCCAGGTCAGCGTGCAGAGAATTGTGCCTGAAAATTTGATTCTGGGAATCCACTGATGGCTAAAAGTACCCTGTTGACACGGGCCTGTCTGCACCCTCTGATTTTTTCATTTTACGTGCAAAAATTTATGTTTTTCCGTTTTCCTTGGCTGGAGTTCTGTTATTTGAAGGTAAGGTGTGGGAAGCCCTTCAGAGGTTCAATGAGAGACAAGGAGTCGGATATAGCTTTTCTCTCTGGAAGCAACTTTCATCGCGAGTTTTTTTCTTTTCTTTCTTTTTTTTTTTTTTTTTAAAAAAAGATGTTTAGGCGCTGCTTGCTACTGTAACCTCTAGTCTGTTGCCAGATGGCAACACAACAAAGCGGGCCTCCTTTCCAAGTTCCTGGTTAATAAAACAACATAACGCAAGACAAATAAACAGAACCAGAAGGCTCGGCTCGCCAGCCTTGGTGCGCACATGTGTGCAGCAAGGAGGAGCCCCTGTACACGGGCGTCTCCCATTGACAACCCTCCCCAGGACACACACCCTTCCAGGCAAGACTCGCGACCCACTACCAAGGTCTCCTGGGAAATAAAAATCTCACCCACAAGCGGCCTCCTCTTCTTGCTTTTATGGATGTTTATTTCCCCTGCCTCCTAACTTTGGAATTGGGGCTCCTGGAGGTTTGGGTAGGTGCATGAATTTGTAGAGGCTTTGGCTACAGAAGCGCCAGTCGATGGAGCCCGTGGATGCGACTGGGGCAGAGGGTAAGGACAAGTCATTTGGGAGAGCTTGGGTCGGGGCAGGGGGTGGGGCTTATCAGCGGACTTCTTTGAATGTTATGGTTGCCGCCATCTTTCTTGGCGATAACCATTCTTCAGATTTACCTGTGGGAAGGGCAGAGTCCGGATCTCGTGCTGGCATCCAGCAGGGAGGTGGCTGGGGCCGAGCAGCGGGCTGTGTGCTGGCTGTGGTGGCCGACAGTGGGAGTGGGGTCTGCCTGGGGAATTGGGCACACTCTGGAAGTAGTGAGGCAACAAGGTGCCATCCACGCATTCCACACTTTTCTCTCCTTCTGTCTTGTGCGCTGCAGGTGTAACGACTCCCTGGGGGCTGGCGTTGGGGTGCAGGGGTTAAGCTGGTGCTTTTGACACCAGCATCGCATCCCGAGCACCAGTCTGAGTCCTGGCTGCTCTGCTTCTGGATCAGCTCCCTGCAGAGGCACCTGCGAAGGCAGCAGGTGACGGCAAGTACTTGATCCTGCCACCCATGTGGGACACCAGGATGCAGTTCCTGGCTTCAGCTTGGCCCAGCTGTTGGCGCTGCCATTTGGGGAGTAAATCCCAAAGATGGAAGATCTCTTTCTGTCTGTCTCTTTTTCTGCCTCGGCCACTCCTCTTCTCTTCTCTTCTCTTCTCTTCTCTTCTCTTCTCTTCTCTTCTCTTCTCTTCTCTTCTCTTCTCTTCTCTTCTCTTCTCTTCTCTTCTTTTCTCTTTCTTTCTTTCTTTCTTTCTTTCTTTCTTTCTTTCTTTCATTAAGTTTTTATGTAATGAATGCATTTTTTCATAGATACAACTTTAGGAATACAGTGGTTCTTTCCCCTATACCTACCCTCTCCCCACCCCAACTCCCATCCCACCTCCCTCAACTGTTCATATAAATAACATAAATCTAATTAAAATATCGGGACTCCCCTGGGCTCGCTCTCTCCACCTTCCCCCAGGACACACAGAGGAGGCTTTCAGCGCAGGATTGAGCGTAAGCTTTAGGTAGGGACGGACTTTCTCAGCGCTCCACGCCTGCTCCTAGGGGACGGCTTCAGGCCATTATGCGGTGGTATTGCGGGAGACACGGCTGGTGAGGAGCTGACACACCCACGTCCCTGCACCCCGTGTGTTAAATCACACACGGAGGGGAGGGGCGGGGTTGCTCCCTGTTACTTGAAGGAAGTGCCAGGAAGACCGTGAAGCGGCTGCTGGGATGTCCGTCTGTGGAATTCAGCTGTGTGGGATTTCCGTATTTCTGACGAGTCTCTGCTGTTCGCATCTCTTCGTTCAGCCCTCCTGCTTCTCCTGTTTTGGATCAGTTTCTCTAAGCTCTCTTCTTGGGGAACGGTTCTCCCAAGTCTCCCTGAGAGCTCCTCGAGTCCTATTTATTGAGGGCTTTATCAGACTCACAAAGAAAACCTCTTGTTTCAGGATGAGTATGTCAAAGAGAGTAGCAGCTGGCCAGTGACCCCAGTAAGAAGCTTTTGAGTATTAAAAAAAAACAACCTTTTTTCAAAAAAAAAATTTTGAAAGAACTACAAAGAGAGAGAGAGATCTTTGCTGATTCACTCCCCAGATGGCCATAATGACCTGGCCAGGCTGGCCAGGCCAAAGCCAGGAGCCAGGAGCTTCCTCTGGGTCTCCCACACTGGGGGCAGGGGCCCAAGCACTTGGGCCATGGTCCATTGTTTCCAAGGAGATGCAGCAGGAAGAAGGATTGGAAGTGGAGCAGCAGGGACTCCACCCGGCGCCCACTTGGGATGCTGGCACTGCAGGAGGCAGCCTAACCTGCTACACTACAGTGGGAACCCAGCTTTTGAGTCTTGAACACCGTGAAGAATTGCTGCTGCCCATCGGCTCTCATGCCCTCTTCCTTCCAGAGAGATCCTTGGCTTGGGGTGTGTCTCTTCCATAGGCACAGTGGAGCCGCTTAGCTCACAAAAATGAGTTCAGATTTGCTTACATAATTAGAGCAAGCTCATCCTTGAAGACATTTGGTTCTGAAGGGGAAACGCTACCGTGTTCTGTTCAGGGCATGGGTTGCAGACTATTCTGCAAAAGCTCTTTTTCACTTGTAGTAGGAGCAATAAATAGTCATTCTCTCTCTCTCTGCTTGATTTCTTCTGGTGTCCAACTAGGGGAATTTCATATGGGTGCTGGTTTGAGTCCCCATTGCTCCACTTTCAATCCAGTTCCCTGCTGATGCTCCTGGGAAAGCGACTGAAGATGTTCTAAGTACTTGGGTCCCTTCTACCCTCATGGAAGACCTGGATGGGGCTCCAGGCTCCTGGTTTCTGCCTGACCCAATCCAGCCATTGTGGCCATTTTAGGAGTGAACTAGTAGATGGAAGAACTCCCTCACTGTCTCTCCCTCTCTTTCTCTGTAACTCTGCCTTTCAAATAAATTAATCTTTAAATAATAAAAAAAAAGAATAAAGCTAGGGCCAGCACCATGGCGTAGTGGGTAAAGCTGTTGCCTGCAGTGCCAACATCACCTATGGGCATCGGTTTGAGTCCTGGCTGCTCCACTTCCAATCCAGTTCTTCACTTTGGACTGAGAAGGCAGTAGAAGATGGTCCAAGTCCTTGGGCCCCTGCAACCGAGTGGGAGACCTGGAAGAAGCTCTTGGCTCCTGGCTTTGAATCGGTGCAGCTCCAGCTGTTGAGCAGCCAACTGGAGAGTAAACCAGCATATGGAAGACCTCTCTCTCTCTCTCTCTCTCTCTCTCTCTCTCTGCCTCTCCTTTTCTCTCTCTGTAACTCTGACTTTCAAACAAATAAATAAATCTTAAAAAAAAGAAGAAAGCTAAGGCCCAGAGGAAGGCACATTGAAAGCATCTCAGTGAAACAGAGTCCTGGTTTCATGGTCTTGGAACTTGTCCAACTTCTAGACGTTCAGTTATATGAGCAAATAAAATTCCTTTGAGTCTAAGCCACCTGAGTTAGCTGAAGTCATCGTAACTGACTGAAGGGCAGCCAGGTATAAAGCAGGCCTGGGGGAAGAGAACTCGGAGGAACCCGGGGACCAGCCTAGAGTCTTAGTGTTAGGCTTCTGGGTACTAAGTATGTGGCCTCAGCAGTTGTGCTTGATTCCTGATATCAGGGGCTGTAATGATCACTGTGTTGTGTTCTAACACCTCAGAAAGGCCAGGGAAGTCAGAGCTTCAGAACACGCCGTGCAGAGTGGGTGTTTGCCCCAGCTGTGGCACTCTCATCCTGTTTCAGAATGCCTAGCTTTGAGTCCTGGCTCCACTCCCCATTCTAGCTTCGGGCTAATATGCACCCTGGGAGCCAGCGGTAATGGCTCAAGTAGTTGGGTTCCTGCCACTTGTGTGGGTTTCTGGGTTAAGTTCCCAGCTCTCAGCTTCAGCAGAACTCAAGACCTGAGCCCAGCTCAGTCTTGGCTACTGTGGGCATTTAGGGAGTGAGCCAATGGATGAAGTAATTCTCTCTTTATCTCTCTCTCTCTTTATCTCTCTCTATATATCTCTATCTCTCAGATAATAATTTTTTTAGAGTTTTTTTTATTTATTTATTTGAAAGGCAGAGTTGCAGAGGGAGGAGGAGAGACAGAAAGAGCTTCTATCCATAGGTTCACTCCCTAAATGGCCATAACAGCCCATGCAGGGCCAGGCTGAAGCTAGGAGCTTGGATCTTCTTCCTAGTCTCCCACATGGATGCAAGGGCCCAGGGACTTGGGTCTCCTTCCTCTGTTTTCCCAGGTGCATTAGCAGGGAGCTGAATTGGAAGAGGAGCAGCCAGGTCTCAAACCAGTGCCCATATGGAATGTCAGCATCATGGGTGGAATAGAGACTTAATCTTCTACACCACAATACCAGCTCAAATAATATTATTTTTAAAAATTTATTTATTTATTTGAAAGGCAGAGTTACAGAGAGGCAGAGGCAGAGAGAGAGAAAGAGAGAGGTCTTCCATCTACTAATTCACTCCCCAGGTGGCCACAGTGGCCGGATATGTGCTAATCAGAAGCCAGTAGCCGGGAGCTTCTTCCGGGTCTCCCACGCAGGTGCAGGGAACTAAGGACTTGGGCCATCTTCTACTGCTTTCCCAGGCCATAGCAGAGAGCTGCTTCTGAAGTGGAGCAGCCAGGACTAGAACCGACAGCGCCCATATGGGATGCCGGCACTGCAGGTTCTGGCTTTATCTGCTAAGCCACAGCACTGGCCCTTCAAATAGTAACTTTTAAAAATGCTGTCATGACTATCATTTGTTGGCTCAATTCATTAACCCACAGTAATGAAAATAATCATCATGGCCGATTTTAGTGAGATATTATTATGCATCTGTGCCCATGCTAAATGCTTGGATGGCTTAGTTCATTTCATCTGCATTGCTATCCCATAAAACATGCTATTGTATACCCATTGTGCAGTTAAAAATCATTAGAGCAATTAATAAATGTTTTCAATGTTATACAATAGTACATTGTGAGGCTTGCTAATAAATATTTCAGGATGATGATAATTGTGCAAACATATGCTCTAGAAACTCTCAGTTTCACAAAAATCGCCACCGGTCTCAATTCTTACAGATCAGCTTTGATTTTCAATAGTTCAGACCTCATTATCTAGCTCCTCTTACTGCTCCCTAAGTCCTGAAGCTAATGCAAATTTTCCTTCATAATTAACTACTGTATTATTTACTGCATGGGGAAAGAAAAAATGGTGCAGGGGATGGCTTATACCATACTCCCAGAAGCGTGTGTGCATGTGTCGGGGCATTAGTAGAAGTCGTGGGTGCTTCAGACATTTTGAGGCTGTTGAGATAAAAGTGCTTATTGGGATAATGGCTGAGGTCGTGGCTTACTGGCTACACATTGCGGCTGGAAGGGAACATCGAAGGCCCCTCATTGGTTTGTCCAGCCCAGAGACGGTGGTGTGCTGTTGGCATCTAGTGGGCAGAGACCAGAAGTGATGCTAAACATCCTCCAATGCACAGGACAGCCCCTTACTACACAGACGTCTCCAGCCTCAAATGTCAGTGGTGCTGAGGTTAAGAAACATCCCCAGGGAGCCTTGCCCAGCCTTATTTCTGGTCTGTCACCGCCTGGTTACTGGGAAGGCAGCTGCTGTGGTGTGAATGTGATTTCTCCCTCTGAAACTTGTGCTGGGAGATGTGAGGTGGTGGGCCAGGTAGGACTTCTAAGATGACTTTAGAGGGGTGGGCATTGTGGTGCAGTGAGTTAAGCCACCACTTGGGACACCTGCATTGAATATTTGAGTGTGTGATTTGAGTCCTGGCAACTGTGCTTCTAATCCAGTTTCTTGCTAATGTGCCTGGGACTCAAATTGGTGCTCATATGGGATGCCAGCACTGCAGGTGGTGGCTTTAGCTCTTAAGCCACAGCACTGGCCCTTCAAATAATAACTTTTGAAAGTTATTAATGTGCTAATGTGCCTGGGAGGCAGCAGATGATGGTCCAAGTACTTGGGTTCCTGCCACCCACGTGAGAGACCTGGATGGAGTTACCAGCTCCTGACTTTGGCCTGGTGCATCCCTGGCTGTAGTGGGCATTTGGGGAATGAACCAGTACACAGAGGATCTCTCTCCCCATCTAGCCCCCATCACTCTGCCTTTCAAATAAGTAATTTTTTTTTTAAGAAGAGGTCATTAGGACTTTACTGTCATGAATGGCTGAATCCATTCCTTTTTTTTTTTTTTTTAAGATTTATTTATTTGAAAGACAGAGTTATACAGAGAGAGGAGAGGCAGAGAGAGAGAGAGAGAGAGAGAGAGAGAGAGGTCTTCCACCCACTGGTTCACTCCCCAATTAGCTGCAGTGGCCAGAGCTGCACCGATCCAAAGCCAGCAGCCAGGAACTTGCTCCAGGTCTCCCATGTGGGTGCAAGGGCCCAAAGATTTGGACCATCTTCTACTGCCTTCCCAGGCCATAGCAGAGAGCTGGATCAGAAGTGGAGCAGCCAGGTCTCGAACCTGTGCCCATATGGGATGCTGGCACTTCAGGCCAGGGCGTTAACCTGCTGTGCCATAGCACCAAGGCTGAATCCATTCTTGCAATTAATGGGTTACAGGATTATCTCAAGAGTGGGCCTGCTCTAAAAGCCTGCTTGGCTAAATCTCTTGCATGCTGCCTGTCTCTTGTATGTGATGCCCTGTGTTGCCTCAGGACTGCCAGTAAGCACATCGTCACCACATGAGACTGTTCATCCTTGGACCAGAATCATGAATCAAAATAAACGTCTCTTTACAATTCACCGCCTCTGTGGGATTGTGTTACTAGTAACAGAAAACAGACTAACAAAGACCCATCCTGCTCTGGGTCGTTGCAGGACTCTCCCGGAACATTCCAAATTGCTGGCCACCCTGGGGCTCAGCCACATCTTGGAGCCTGGCTGTGTGGCTTTCCACTGGAGGAGCAAGGCCTTGTGGAAGAAGCTGCTGTTCCACCTGGGAGAGTTGGATTCAGCTCCCCTTGAATGGTGCAGATGGTCTGTGTTCTATTTCCCCTGGGACCCTAGGGCAGTCACTGCTGCTGGGGCTTGTCTGTTCCCATGCACAAAGCTCCATCTCTTCCTTATCCCTCACGTTCACTTCTATTATCTCATCCCCGACCCTTCCAAGGTCCCGGTCTCAGGACCCTTGCTCCTCTGTCGCCAGCCCAGGTTGCTGGCACCATGTCTCTGTAAGGTAGGAGGTGCCTGGTGTTCCTATATTCTAATTCCCTCTCACAGCTGGGCTCCTGCAAGTACATTATACCCTGTTGCACCACGCACCTTCCCTTTTGAGCTTAGGTTGGAACTTCTAAAAGAATAGAGTATTCACATTTTTTCTCTCTTAATCTTCTTTCTATAGAAGGAAAACATTTTCCTTACAGCCCACGTGATGCCTCTGAATGATGAATCAAGACTCTACTACAAAGAAAGCAAAGAGTCCCATAGAAGACCGTGCGAGATCTTATTTCCTTACATCAGAGGTTTCTTAAGCTCCCTCCCCACTCTACTCTGGAGTCAGGACGAGGTAGAGCTGGCACAGGGCAGTTTTATGGATTTAGCCAGATGTGAGGGACATCTGGTGGCTGGATGCTGGCTTTTTAAGCCTTTCTGATGGTTATGCTCATAGGACGGCATGTGGGATTTGAAAGGTGGCATCCAGATTAGGGGCAGGGGTCGGGAGAGGATTTAGCCCAAGGGAAGGCCATCTTTCCTCTCTGTGCCTCTGTGTCTTTCTCTGGCAATGAGAATCTACCCCTCCCTGAGATGATGATCACACCAATTCTCATTAGAATATCAGGTGGAGATTAAGCGGGACAGAGGCCCAGAGCAGGCTCTTGGTTTATCTTTTTTTTACTTCAAGTCACTTAGAATCTGTGATGCTCTGAAGAGACCTCTCCTAACTCTTCTGGAATGAATGGCGTTCTTTTCCTCTATAATCTGCACAGATGTTATATTTTTCTTTATTTTTTTAAAAGTGATGATGGTTAATAAGGCTGATATGGGCACTAGTTACTTTTTTTTTTTTAAAGATTTATTCATTTATTTGAAAAGCAGAGTTAGAGAGAGAGAGGTCTATCACTTGCTGGTTCACTCCCCAAATGGATGCAATGGCCAGAGCTGGGTGGATCCAAAGCCGGAATCCAGGAGTTTGTTCTGGGTCTCCCGTGTGTGTGCAGGGTCCCAAGCACTTGGGCCATCTTCCACTGCTTTCCAAGGTGCATTAGCAGGGATCTGGATTGGAAGCTGAGCAGCCAGCTCTCCAAGCAGTACCCATATGCCCTACAGCAGGCAGTGGTAGGTAGCAGCTTTACCCACTACACCACAACACTGGCCCCAGATGTCATGTTTTAGACTTATGCATACTATGGTCACTCTTGGGAGAGTTACTGTGACCAAACTCAGAGCAACCCTTTTTGTTTGCTCGTTTTCCACATGGTGCTGATGGGTTATCCATACCCGTTAGTCCAGTTTTCTTGGAGAGGTTACTAGGTCATTGGTGTTATTTATGACTGTGGCAGCCTTTTTTTTTTTTTTTTTAAAGATTGATTGATTTATTTGAAAGTCAGAGTTAGAGAGAGAGAGAGAGAGAGAGAGAGAGAGAGAGAAATGTCTTGCATACATTGGTTCACTTCCCAAATGGCCATAGTGGCTGGAGTTGAGCCAATCAGACGCCAGGAGCCAAGAGCTTCCTCTGGGTCTCCCACACTGGTGCAGGAGCCCAAGCACTTGGGCCATCTTTACTGCTTTCCCAGGCCATAGCAGAGAGTTGGATAGGGTGTAGCAGCCGGGACTAGAACTAGCGCCCATATGGGATACCGGTTCTTCAGGCCAGGGCGTTAACCCACTGTGCCACAGGGCCTGCCCCTGTGGCAGTCATTAAATAAAACAAACTTTTCTAGCCCAAAATCACAACTTGGGAGCTTTGTTCCATAAGTTCCAACCAGGGGAATCCACTGATATCTTTGAAGAAAGGTTCAATCTTCAGGAAGAAACAGCTCTCGAACTTGAGTCTTTGTTCCATCAAAGGCAACCTGATAAAATAAAGGACTGCATTTGGAGCCCAAACTCCACGCTTCAGAAATTGAAATTGCACCATGAGGATCACTGACTATGTGGATTTGAAGACCAGTGGAAGGAGGTTGGGAACAGAATTCTGCCTCTTCCAAAACACTGGAGCAGAGATGGTGCTGTGGACCCGCAGGTGAAGCCGCCGCCTATGGCACCAGCATCCCATATGGGCACTGGTTCAAGTCCTGGCTGCTCCACTTCCAATCCAGCTCTCTGCTAGGCCTGGGAAAAGCAGCAGCAGATGGCCAAATTCCTTGAGCCCCTGCACCCACGTGGGAGACTGAGAAGAAACTCCTGGCTCCTGACTAGCCTGCTCTGACTGTTGCAGTCCTTTGGGGGAGTGAACCAGCAGATGGAAGACCTTTATCTCTCCCTCTCTGTGTTTGTAACTCTATCTTTAAATAAATAAATAAATCTTAAAAAAATGGCACCCAAGAATCTGATCATTGTGAAGACACTCCTTGTAGTTTCTGAGGTCTCAATGACCAGCAGGTTGGTGGCTTCTAATTTAGAGAGATTTTCTAGGGTTTGCTAGAGGTTGTCATGGCAGTAAGGAAAAGATTCTGAGGTCAGAAGGAAATAAGCGAAAATGGAAGATATAAACGGAGGGAGAGAAATCCCGAGTCTTTCAAAGAAATCAGTAGTGGGCTGGATATACTAGAAAGGGGGGAAAATCAAAGGTTGAGGAGATAGGAAAATCTTGCCATAGGATTTGGAGACTGGCAGCTTTTCCAGGGTCTAGAAGAATCTTGGAGGTGCAGATCCAAAAGAAAACCCTGATTAGTGGTCCAGAGCTTGCTGGCCTTCCAGGTGCCTGTCCTAGCATATCCAGCAGCTGCAGGAGTGGCCCTGGGCTTGCTCATTGCAGAATCTGCTAGCATCAGAGGGAAAGGGATGGGGAACTGGTGACACAAATGACCAAGCTTGTGTCCTGCAGGGCCTTCCAACCCCGGCTGCTCCCAGAAGGGCGGTCCCATTATTTGAACCTAAGAGATGTGTTTATCACAGTTGAAAGCATTTAGTAGGGAGTCAGCTGCTGCTTTGGAGCAGGCAGGCTTATTGTGTTCAGATGGGCACCAGCAGGACGTAGCATCGTCTTCCCTGAAAGGTGGGTGAGATTGGGTTTGTCAGAAGGACCCTCAGCTTCACAGAGCGGGGAGGATCAGAGGGTGGGCTGGGCAGGAATAAGACACAGCCTGGAAGACAGCATGTATTTCACAAGTTACCTTGTGTGTACCTCCTCTGCTTTTATTTATTTATTTATTTATTTATTTTGAAAGTCAGAGTTACAGGGAGAGAGAGACAGACAGACACAGAGACACACATCTTCCATCTGCTGGTTCACTCCGCAGATGGCCACTACAGCCAGTGGTGGGCCTGGCCGAAGCTAGGATCCAGGAGTTTCAGCAGGATCTCCCTTGTGGGTGCAGGGTCACACATACTTGGGCCGTCTTATGCTGCTTTTCCCAGGCCATTAGCAGGGAGCTGGATCAAAGGGGCCACAGCCAGGACATGAACTGGTGCCCATACTGGATGCTGGCATTGCAGACAGCAGCTTCACCGGCTATGCCACAATGCCAGGACCCCTTTGCTTTTAAGGAAGGAAATTCATCTTAAAAAAAATCCAAGCCGGCGCCATGGCTCTCTAGGCTAATCCTCCAACTGTGGCACCGGCACACCGGGTTCTAGTCTTGGTTTGGGGCGCCAGATTCTGTCCCAGTTGCTCCTTTTCCAGTCCAGCTCTCTGCTGTGGCCCAGGGATGCAGTGGAGGATGGCCCAAGTGCTTGGGCCCTGCACCCGCATGGGAGACCAGGAGAAACACCTGACTCCTGGCTTCAGATCTGTACAGCGCTGGCCGTGGCAGCCATTTGGGGGGGTGAACCAACAAAAGGAAGACCTTTCTCTCTGTCTCTCTCTCTCTCACTGTTTAACTCTGCCTGTCAAAAAAAAAAAAAAAAAAAGAGTCCACCTGCAGCACCGGCATCCCAGATCGGTGCCAATTTATAATTAAAAAAAATCCAAAACTCTAACATAGAGGGTTTTGAAAAAATTTATTAAGCACTCCAGAAGAACAAAGAAACACCACCACCACCACCCCCCCGCCCTGCAAAGTGTCACACCTCCTGTCTTTCAGTGACCCTTTGTGTGTTTGAGCAGCAAGAGACACCAAGGACTGGCTGTAACCCGGGACCTCTCTCTTTTTGTCACATCCTATAAAGGGGAAAGCTTGTATAAAATTTGGAAATCCTAAAAAAAAAAACATATTTTGTGAATGGATCCTTACAACAGGCAAAGAAAACAGACGGATTACCTTCTGTGCTATCAACTTTCACATACAGTTTAGGTATCACTACTGCTTGGGATCAACCAAATACTTTCAACTCTATAAAGTTTCCATTATTTCATTTAACCAGAGAAATCTGCCAGCTGATATTTTACTAAGCCTGAAAACATTTTAACTAGCCTTTCCATATCTATCAAGTTCAAAGAGATGATATAGTTCATGTATCAAGGCTCCATAAAGTTTAGTCCTAGAAACGTGGATTATATTTCCAATATTTATTAAAAATTTTTTCTTTGTCTATTGGCTGGCTTCTTTTAGGCCCATGGGCATACACTTTTATTGTAGGGCTGGCTTAATTCAATGGCTCCGTCTCGAGGACGCTAGCATCTTTCCGTTCACGAAGATCGCTGAAGATGAAAGACATTAAGCTAAGGTGGACTTTGGGTATCTACGCATGTGTTTAATTCAGCCCCTCTCTGTAATACTTATTTCTGGTGCTGAGCATCAAAGAAAAAAAAATGAAAAGTCGGCACTGTTCTCTTAAAAATATGTCAAGGGCCCCCAACTCTTTAACAACACAGGAAATGTCAAATATTATATGGATATAAATAACTCAGTAAAACAGGGTTACAAGAACATCTGGCTTTGCACAGTTCCACACACTCGGCTGGCCCAAAGATATTTCAGTAATACTATCCAGTCGCTGGATTGTGTGAGACGGTGGGGCACAGAAGGGAGTTTGAGTGTCGAGTGAAAAATGTGCTTGTAAAAGGGTCTGAGTTGTTATCTGTCTAATCCGTCCTAATCTGTTCAGTCATTTGCTCTGGGGGCTCTTAAGAGAGGAATACTGACCCACTCTGGAAGCCAGTCTCTTAGACGGATACCCCCGGGACCCCAGGGTTAGGGAAGGAGGGCAGTAGGTTAACGACACTTGAGGAGCAGGCTGCCCCAGTGATAACTGGACAGATCATTTTTAAAAGGAACATCTCAATTTTCCACCTACCTTGTAGCTCTATTTCAGTTCTTACATCATGGAGACACCCCGATGGGACCATGGTGACAACCCTCTCTGTCCTTTGCCCATTTTCCACTTGCCCATTCAGTTCCCTTCTTTGGTTCCCTCCTCTCTTGAGTGAGTCACATCCCTTTGCTTGGGCTTGGGTTTGCGTTGTAAGATATGACTTTCCTTGAGTTTGGGAAAAGCCACCATTTGCAATAGGCAGTTTGTGACATTTGGACGATTTATTTTTCACTCATCCACACTTTAAAGGAGAAAGTAAAACCTTCAAACAAATATACACAAAAAATTCACATAAGGCATATGGTTTTGCCCAGTGCCAAAGTTACAATGCCTAGCATTATTAACAATAATTAAGAGCAACATCATTCATGTCAACGAAAAGCAAAGCCAAATAGAAATGATAGGTCTATTTTACATCTTTTGGGGCTTACTCCCAAGTGACTTGATTTATGTAGGCTGTGAATATTGAGCACTGTGGTTCATAAAACACAAGGTCCTTCAATGTCTTCAAGGAGCTCACCTTCCAGTGGAGGAGGCAAGATGTTTTGGAAATGAAAATTGGGATGCAATGAAAATTGGGATTAAAATTGGGATGGGTTGCAGTGCCATCCAATCTGGTCTAAATAGAGCGAATCACTGAAACAAAATAAACACCAGGCACACGAACTTCCCTAAATATTCCATTCTGACCTTTGGACTATCTTGTCTATTTGTACCTTTCTATCCCTTCAACACGTCTTCTAGAGGTCATCTGATGCTTGGGTAAGAATCAAGGCTGGGTGAGGAAGAACAGGTAGTCTGACAGCTGAGTGGCAACCAGCTCCAGTGCCAGAATAGGGAGTGGAGTTGAAGTGGCTTTTCTGGAGCAATTGGGAAAATGACATTGAGCTGAACAACAACAAATTAGGGTGTGCCTGGTAAACCAGCATGCTTACCTGGTTCTGCAGCTCATCCCTAAGGTGCTCCTCTTGAAAGCAAGTCCTTTTGTTTTCTTTCTCAACTGACTCTGTCCAGTGCATTCATTTCTATTGGTTAATCCAGCTACCGTGCCTCCAAAGGGTTCCTCCTAGGTGTTGAGGTCTGCAGTACGTACCAATCCCTGCTTTCAGGAGCTCAACGAGGCGCGGGAAGCCAAGACAGCAAATGGAACAGGGTGATGAGCGTTAGGTGTCTGTGGTGGAGAACAGAGGAAGAGCTGGCTGGAGTGCAGAAAACCCAGGTGAGTGTAGCAGCATTGGATGGATCATTGTCCTTTTCACACCGAATCTTCAGAGGTTAATGGCATTTTTTATGCAAAGTTATTCTGATTGACTACATACCTTGGATACCTTAAGTGAATAATTTTCCAATTCCATTCCACTGTAGACTTGACTTAAAAGAAAAGGCCAATGAGTCAGCCTCACTCAGGACTCTGCCCAGCCTGGGTGATTGGCTCCCCGAGACTGGAAAAGGTTTCTCAGGTGGTGGGTGGCAGATCCCAGCCCCCATGGCCACCTCCCCCGCCCAGACTAGCTCAGACTATCACCGGCCAACCTGCTCTCACCCCGGGTTCTTGCATTCACTCTCCCCTTTCCCTTCTAGGGATCTGAGGGAAACGTCTGCCCCCAGATGCCATTCAGATTGTGACACAGGCCAGCACACTTCGGGAAATTCAGAGTGACAGAATCCCCTGCCTCCTGCTATTGCAGAAGGAGGTTGATGTACAAGACGCCAGCTCAGAGCCAGGGGCTGCAGCCAGGGGTCCCTGACCCTCTCTGCAGAGCAGGGACTGCCTGGGGTGGGGGTGGGGGTGGGGGTGGTGGGAGGCCTGGGCAGGGTTGAGATAAACACTCAGGTTGAGGCATTTTTCATGTTTAACCAGATCTCATTATATTGTCAAGCAAAACTGCAGTGCTCACGAGAAACAGCCCTGGCATTCTTGTCGAGGCTTGGACAGGAGGTAAGAATTTGTGTTTTTCCACTGAGGTGAATTTCCTTGATGCTGGGATGCCAGGCAAAGTTGTCACGGGGATGGATGCGTGGCCAGGGAGGGCAGCCCACAGAGCCTCTCACTCCAAGCCTGACGGCTCCCCCTGTAGCCCGCCCTGCCTGCGGTGAGGAGGCCAGAGGACCTGGGTAACCAGATCACCACACTGGGCTGAGGCTGCCCTTCTCTGGCCAGTGAAGAACATGACCCCCATCCTGTGCTCCCTGGCTCTGTCCCACCCTCAAGTCAAGGTCAAGTAGCAGCATTTGAACTCTGGTCTCTGATTTTCAATTCCTATGCCATGTTTTTAAGCAGTTTTTTTAAAAAAGAGATTTATTTTTATTTATTTGAATGACAGTTACACAGAGAGAGGTAGAGACAGAGAGGTCTTTCATCCACTGGTTCACTCTCCAGATGGCCGCAACAGCTGGAGCTGTGCCGATCTGAAATCAGGAGTCAGGAGCTTCTTCCAGGTCTCTCACATGGGTGCAGGGGCCCAAGGACTTGAGCTATCTTCTACTGCTTTCCCAGACCATAGCAGAGAGCTGGATTGGAAGAGGAGCAGCCAGGACTAGAACCGGCAGCGCCCATAGGGGATGCCTGTGCTTCAGGCCAGGGCTTTACCCCACTGCGCCACGGCGCGGGCCCCAATTCCCATGCCATTTTCACTGCATCATAGTGCCTTTTGATTTTGTTAATTAGGTAAGCAGTAGTTTTTATTTAAAGTGTCTGTAGCAGACATATCTGTAACGTAGCCACACCCCCTGCACCCAATCACAACAGCCCTGGGTTTCTGCTTGGCAGTCCATGTGGTTCTAGGGTAGCCAATCACACTGTCAGTCTCAGCTGTGGGGAAACAACCCAGCAATGGCCCCCAGACACAGCTCAGTGGTTCCAACCTGGGCCAGTGTCCTAAACTGTCCTATCAGAGTGGTACAAAGGTGATTTCTCACCCTCTGAGTGGTTTAGTGCAGGGATGAGGAGGCTGGAACTGCTGCAGCTATTTTGACATTGTGAGGGACTTCACCCTGAGGATGGAATTAAACAGAAATAGACCAAAAACAAGAAATTTGCAGGAAATGAAGCAAGGACCCTGATTAAATGCAGTTTATTTCTCAGTTTATTAACCACACATTCCTGATATTAAGTCTCTTTGACATTGATTTTCTGTATCCTATAAGAGAAAGTATAACTGACTGATATAACTTTTTATTAAAATATTAATATACTTTTTCTTATAAATAGCTTACAACATTCCAGAAAATGTAAAGTAGAGAAAAAAACTCATTGACTAGCCAGAGTAACTGCTGTTAACTTTTTGAGCTTCCTTTCTAGTTTTTCTGGGGGCCAAGGTAGAAATTAAGATTTTATTATAAAAAGCTCTATTTTGCTTTTTTTTTTACTGAACATCGTATTATATAAAAATTTTATATGTCCCTGTGTAATCATTGGGAAAAGCTTTTCGAGTGGCAGCGTGTTCAAACCATTTGTATTGCTTTTCAAAGCTGTTACGTCTAAACTTTGCCTTATTTAGCTTTATGCTTGTGTATTCCTTTGTAACTTCTTACAGTCTCATTCTTTGACCCTTGCACCCATAAAAGGCTTTTTTTAGATTTAATTTTCATGGAGCATTCATCTAACGCTTGCACATGCAAGGGGTAGTTTCTGGGGACAGAGTCTCCTGCCTTGTGGGGCCCTACGGCCTGGGTGAGAAGACGGGCTGTTTAGCCAGAAACCCACAAAGCATGCATTATTACAAAAGGGATGTTTGTTTTTGAGGGGATGAAAAGTGTCTGAGGTTAGGACGGGGCAGGATTATTCCCGGACCTGCGGGGGCTGGAGGTGCAGGGAAGGGTTTGGGCAGAAAATGAAGCTCACATGGGTCAGGGCACAAGGAGAAGTTAGCAGGGGGAGAGGGTGGGGCACGGGGACCCTTCCTCTTGCAGAGGGAAAAGCCTGGGCAGGGTGTGTGAATGGCAGCTGGGTGCATCTGAGGGCCTGCAAGGTCAGCCTGAGAGGGCTGCAAAGAGTGAGGGGAGCAGAGGGTGAGGCTGGGGAGCCAGGACCCAACCAGGAGAGGCCAGGGAGTTCACACCTGGACTTCCTCGCCGGTGACATTGGAAGGTGGCCTAGGTCTGTGGCTGGAGACGCTCACCGGGGACTGAGGTAGCCAGGGACGTGCAGCTGGCAGTGGAGGGAGGGGAAGCGACAACAGGGAGGCCTGGGGAAGGTGCTGTGGACGGGACTTGGCGATGGATGATGGAGTGCCAACAGTGGGAATGAAGGCGCTGTCAAGGAGGCATCCCAGGCTCCAGCTCTGGGTGAATGGGTGGACAGCGGCATGCCAGGGGGCAGGGAGGGCAGCCTCCGAGGACTGGAGTCATGGCTTCAGGCTTGGCAGGCGTGGCCTGGAGTTCACAGGGGAGCCTGAGCTGGGAAACCACAGGTGGAAACTATGGGGTGGCTTGGAGAAGATTGCCGGCCCGAGGGAGAAGAAGGGTACACCGCCCACCCACAGGAGGCCCCCAGGGCCAGGAATTCAGGAGCACTGACTTCTAAGGACCCCACCTGAGGTCCCTGGGGGAGGAGAGAAAGCTGAGCCACAATCGCAACTTGCATGGGAGGAGGAGGGCCCAGAAACCAAGGGTCACCAAGGACATCAGCCAAGATGAGGGCTGGAGACTGGGGGACTTCGGGGCATTGGGCCTTTGGTTTAGCCAGAACTGCTTTCGAGGCATGATGGGGGCGGGCCCCAACTGTTGTGGACTAAGGCAGGATTAGGAGAATGAGCACCCGAGACAGGCTTTGTTAAACCTTCTAGGAAGTATTGCAGAGAAAAGGATCAGAAGGTTAGGGCTAACAGTGGGTCTCACCTTTGCACCCTACAATCACGTCAGGTGCTTTGAAAGTATCTCAATGCCAATGCCACTCTCCAGACCAACTGCATCAGAACCTGGGAGGCAAACCCAAGCACTGAGATGTTTTAGAAAGCTCCTGGGTGATTCTGATAACCCAGTCGAGACAGATGATCACTGGGTTGGAGGGAGAGGTGGGGTTGAAAATTAACGCAAGCCTATGTTAAGGCCGGCCAACACTTAAACAAGATTAATCACTGATGAGAGGGATAAATCTAGGTGGGGACAGATGGGGTAGTTCATTTTGCAAAACCTTTTTTTTTTTTTAAGATTTATTTTATTTATTTGAAAGACAGAGTTACAGAGAGAGGTAGAGAGAGAGAGAGAGGTCTTTCATCTGCTGGTTCACTCTCCAGATGGCCACAACAGCTGGAGCTGCACTGATCCGAAGCCAGGAGCCAGGAGCTTCTTCCGGGTCTCCCATGTGAGTGCAGGGACCCAAGGACTTGGGCCGTCTTCTACTGCTTTCTCAGGCCATAGCAGAGAGCTGGATTGGAAGAGGAGCAGCCGGGACTAGAACCGGCGCCCATATGGGATGCCGGCGCTTCAGGCCAGGACTTTAACCCACTGCACCACAGCGCTGGCCCCAATTCTGCAAAATCATAAGAAAAAGGAGTTTCAGGATGCAGTGGAGAGAGGGACCTTAGACAAGAGTAGTTTGGAAGGAACGCCTTGGGCTATTAACTGTTCCATGAGTTACCTCATCAGTTCTCAATGACTTAAAGTTATATTTCTTTAACAACCCAAAGTGAAGAGTGGAGTTGCTTTTTGAAGCCTTCCCTACAGAAGATAATGCATTGAAACCATTTTTACTTTACCACACGCCCCTTCCTTTTCCTGAGCTTTTAATCTACAGAATGGTTGCAACATGCTTATTTTATACACTCTGTATTATCTCTTTTAAAACCACTTTGGACATTTGCAGTTAATTTTGCAGCCATGGCATGAAACGATTATGTAGGCATCATTCCATGTGCAGTTCCTTTAAATGCTGCACACCTGTGTGACACCCTCACTGCTGGGTTCAGAAATTCCTCTCGTATGTGTTCAGAAGAGGTGCATGGGATCCTACGGTCTGAACTGACATGAAAGATGCTGTGGTCTGGTTGTAGTTATTTTCCCAAGAGTTCATATGGGGGAAGCTGGGTCCCCGGTGTGGGGGTGCTGGGAGGTGGTGTGGCCTTTAAGCAAGGGGCCTGCATGGAGGTGGTTACATCCCTGTGGTCATTGCCCTTGGGAAGGATGCGTTCTGGCCTCACAGAATCGTTAGCTCCCAGGAGCCAGCTCCAGGTGCCTCCTTGGTGTCTGACTTCCAGTTCCACCACGTGAACTCCCCTCTCACATTGCCATGTGAGGGGCATATGCTAGGGACCCTCCCCTGAGCCAGGCTGCTACTGTGCCACGCTCCTGAATCGCCAGGGCTGTAAGCTAACCGAAGCTCTTCCTCATAAATTGCCCAGCCTGGTGTACTCTAACACCATGGAGAACAGGCTAGGATGCAACACACCAATGAGCAGGTGTCTCAGTGACTCTTCTCTCTAAACACTCTGCGACTCTCATTTTTTTTTTCCCTATTCCAGGTAGCATGGTTTTCCTTCCAGCCTACCTGTAGGGTATTTTCCCTTTGTCCTTATCTCTGTAGATTTCCATAATGTGGCCATGTTTTGGTGACTGTACCTGGGATATGGTGAACCCTTTTGGATTCAAGGGCTGAAAAATGTGGTCTTTTTCCCTCCTCAAAAGAATGCGTCTCAGACATGATTCGGATTATTTTTCTGGTCTAGGTCATTTTTTTAAGATTTATTTATTCTTATTTGAAAGTCAGAGTTACACAGAAAGAGGAGAGGCAGAGAGAGAGAGAGAGAGAGAGAGAGAGAGAGAGAGGTTTTCCATTCAATGGTTCACTCCCCAAATGGCTGCAACGGCTAGGGCTGCGCCAATCTGAAGCCAGGAGCCAGGAGCCTCCTCTGGATTTTTCCATGTGGGTGTAGGGGCCCAAGGATATGGACCATCTTCTACTGCTTTCCCAGGCCATAGCAGAGAGCTGGACCGGAAGTAGAGCAGCTGGGTCTCGAACTGGTTCCACATGAGATGCCGGCGCTTCAGGCCAGGGCATTAACCCACTGTGCCACAGCACTGGCCCTTCTTGGTTATTTTTGCTCATTCTTTGGGGGCGCTTTTGTGCTCACTCTGGAGCTTTATTTGTCCTCCATGTCTAGTGTCTTTTCTTGCTTTGTTTCCATTTTGACCCTTTTCTTTACATTCTGAAAAAAACTTCTGAAGTTTATTCTCCGATTACCAACAGCTTCCTTCTTCTGCAATTTTCATTTCCGCTTTTCCTTACCTTCCACGAAATTGTGCTATCATCTTTTTCATTTGCATGAAATTGTCCTTATCCCCTTTTCACCTTTCCTTTTCTCTCTCTCTTCATCATATCCTGTTCTTTCCTTAGACTCTCTGTTATTATTTCAAACAGGCACCGCCTCTGGCATTCCACTGAAATGGCTGTTTTAGAGCTCTCGTGTTTCACAGGGCCTTTCACATGCTGTGTCATTTCTCTTACTTGCAACCCCCAACCCCTCCTCCTTAAGCCCCAGGGTAACTGAGCAGAATATTTGCCAGTATACACACTGGGTGGTTTGCCTGTGTGTACTCTCTGCGTTCCTGGGCATGGGTTCAATCCCCTTCTCATCTCAACAGGCATATGTGAAGTCGACACAGACTCATGCTGTCTGAACTCCCAACGTCTGGGAACTTCTCACTTAGCTTGACCTGGTGGCATGAGAGAGTTTTATGCCCAATACCTATACCTCCCAGCAGGTGAGGCACCACTTCTTCCTGTTTTATTCCCAGATTTGCAGTTTCTGATGTATTTATGGAAGCAGGTGTGGATGGGAATGTGAGGGCGGGAGGAGGGCTGGGGAAATGGCAAGTTAGGGCTGGAGCTGCCCGGGCTACAGAGGGATGGTGACTGTCACTCCCCACCGCCACCCACCGTGTTGACTTCATGAAGCTGTAGCAGAGCAGAAGAAGAAACTGGTGGGGACACCTGCTGTGCTCCCCACACCTTCGACTGCTTTTGTGAGTCAGGTGCCATCGGATGTGCAGCCCAGGAAGTCTTCTCGGAGGCTGGTGTTACTCTTCGTTGTTGTCACTGGGAATTTTATCTACTTTAGTAAGAGAGTTCATGAGAGTTGGACAGAGTCTTAAATGAAGAGCTAGATGGGAGCCAGAGGCTGCTTCTTGCTTTTTATTTGAAAATGTGACAGGTGTTATCATGGAAACAAATGGAGTCCATTGAAGTGGCCACTTTTGGGGAAGAGGAAGAGATGGTGAGAGCCAGCCTCACAGACATGGCAGGTGGTCTGTGGACACGCGTCATGCAGCATGGAAGGCACAGCCTTACAGTCCTAGACTCTGTCATCCACAGATCTCAGCTTCCTTGGGCAATCCTGGGGTTTCTCACCAGACTCCATCTCGTAGGGCGTTTTACAGTGCGCTTACAGCTGAGTGCCGCAGAGTCTCTGTGCTTTTGTGATGCAATAAGGAGTCCATACAGTTACACATTGCGTAATGAGGTTTGGGTTAAGGACTCACCACCTACACGCCTTTGTTCTCGTAAGGTCATATCACCCAGTGACACTGCAGCCTTCCTGGTTTGGGTGAAGTACACGCTGTGATGTACACTGACAACATTGCCCAACAGCTCATTTCTCGGCACCCATCATTGCATGATGCTCAGTTGTATTAGAGCTTTGTCCCTACTTCCTGGCACAAAACTTCTAAAACCTTGGAAAATTCTGAGCTACAGGGGCAAGAAGAACATCCTTTTTTGTTGCCAATAAGACCATACCTGAACTGATGCTAAGAAGGTGACCCTGGGAGAACAGGGGCTGATTGCCAAGGGAACCCAACCTTGCAAGTAGAGGGTAAGAACTTTGAGCCCCTCCCCCGACCTGGAATGGAGATTGAGTTGAATCACGCACTATCAATGAGTGGTGTGGCCGGCGCTGTGGCTCACTAGGCTAATCCTCCGCCTGTGGCGCCGGCACCCTGGGTTCTAGTCCCGGTCGGGGCGCCGGATTTTGTCCTGGTTGCTCTTCTTCCAGGCCACTCCAGGAGTGCAGTGGAGGATGGCCCAAGTGCTTGGGCCCTGCACCCCATGGGAGACCAAGAGAAGCACCTGGCTCCTGCCTTCGGATCAGCGTGGTGCACCAGCTGCAGCGTGCCAGCCATGGCAGCCGTTGGGGGGGGGTTAACCAATGGCAAAGGAAGACCTTTCTCTCTGTCTCTTTATCTCACTGTCCACTCTGCCTGTCAAAAAAAATCATACTTAAGTAGTACAGCCCACCATCAAAATCCTGAGTGGTGGGGCCTGGAGACATTGCAGGTTGGCAAACAAGAACAGCGTCTCCCTAACTGCACAGATCAGCATTGCCTGTGGCCAAGACCTCCCTCCTGTGTCTCTTCATCAAGCTGTTCATTTATATCTTGCAGAACAGTCTTTGTAATAAATTGGTAACAAAGTTTTAATACATAAAATTTCCCTGAGTTCTGTGAGCCGTTCTGACAAATGATCCAACCCAAGGAGAGGCTGTTGGGAACCACTGGTTTAGAGCCTGGTTGGTCAGACGTGCAGGAGGCTTGGACTTAGTCTTGGCATCTGAGGTGGGGACTGAGCCTGTAACTTGTGGGATTTGACACTGACTCCAGGAAGACAGTGGGGAAGTTGGAATGAATTGGAGACCTAGTTGGTATTTAGACAGTGGGAAAAGACCCACATATCTGGTGTCAGAAGTGTTGAGAGTATAGGAAAATAGCATTTTCCTGTTAGTCTCATTGGCTGTGGGAAGTCAGAGGAGAGTGTGTCAGCAGAATGAGACTTTTGGATGTGATCCTGTAAGACAGGCAGATGTCAACCAGATGTTCAGACCTACCTGGCTCCCTGATAGAAAAATCCAGTCAATAGAAGGAAAGAGAGTGAAGGATTTGCCAGAGTGTTTACCAGCATCTCAGAGAGTGTTTGGAAGTCAGAGGAGTTTGCAATAACCAGTACTTACTGAGCACCTACCACACTGTACGTCAGGCATCGGGGATGCTACAGTGAGCAAGACATTCTCTGCCTGAGTAGTTTGTGATTTATTTGTAGAGGTAGACAAGGAACCTGAAAATCACGTATACTTGGACCTGAAATTGCGCTAAGTTCATGGTTCAGTGCGTCAGAAAAACTCCCTAAAGAGTCTTTTTTTTCTTTTTAAAGATTATTTATTTGAAAGTAGAGTCATAGAGAGGTCTCCCACATGGGTGCAGGGGCCTGAGGACTTGGGCCATCTTCTACTGCTTTCCCAGGCCATAACAGAGAGCTGGATCAGAATTAGAGCAGCTGGGACTCGAATCAGTGCCTGTACAGGATTTATTTATTTATTTTTTACTTGAAAGAGTTACAGAGAGTGGGAGAGACAGGGAGAGAGAGACAACGGGTGGCGGAGAGAGAATCTTCCATCTGCTAGTCCACTCCGCAAATGGCCACATTGTCTGAGACTGGGTCGGACTGAAGCCAGGAGCTTCATCTGGGTCTTCCACATGGGTGGCAGATGCCCAAACACTTGGGCAATCTTCTGCTGCTTTTCCAAGGCCATCAGCAGGGAGCTGGATTGGAAGTGGAGCAGCCAGGATTTGAACTGGTGGCCATATGAGATGCCGGCTTCACAGGTGGTGTCTTTACCAGCTACACCACAACACCAACCAAAGTTCAACATTTTTTTTTAAACAAAGATTTATTTATTTTATTTGAAAGCAGAATGATAGAGAGGGAGACAGACAGACAGACATCCACCCACCCACACACACACACACACATGCACACAGAGGAAAAACATCTTCCATCTCCTGGTTCACTCCCCAACTGACAGCAACAACCACTGCTAGGCCAGGTAGAAGCAAAGAGCCAGGAACCAGGAACTCCAGATGGGTCTCCCACGTGGGCCATCACCTACTGCCTCCCAGTTGCATTGGCAGGAAGCTGAATTAGAAGCAGAGTAGCAGAGACTTGAACCGGCACTCCAACACAGGACATGGGTGTCTCCAGCCATGACTTAACCTGCTGTACCACAACAGATGACCCTAGTCCAGCTATTGTGTTTTCAAATACACATGGTGAGCAATGAGCAGCACAAACTCCAGAGACATTTGGACTTGAAGTCTCCATTATTGCAGTGATGGCAGCCGGTTGAACTTGAGCCATGCACTTAATCTCTACACCTTAGCTTCTTCAGCTATAAAAAGGAACTAATAGTATTGAAAGTGTTTTTGTGAGAGTTAAATGAATTGGTGCATGAACACTGTTTAGAGTTGTACCCAGCACAGAGTAAGTAATAAATATTGGATGCTGGTAGGCACATCCTTATAAAATTACAGCTTAAAATTAAAGGGAAAAATCTTTTGGGCCTGGCGCTGTGGTGCAGTGGGTATGCCCCGGCCTGAAGTGCCAGCATCCCATATGGGCACCTGTTCAAGACCTGGCTGCTCCACTTCCAATCAAGCTCTCTGCTATGGCCTTAGGAAGCAGTAGAAGATGGCCCAAGTCCTTGGACCCCTGCACCCATATGGGAGACCCAGAAGAAGCTTCTGGCTCCTGGCTTCGGATTGGCACAGCTCTGGCGGTTGCAGCCAATTGGGGAGTGAACCAGCGGGTGGAAGACCTCTCCTCTCTCTGTATAACTCTGCCTTTCAAATAAATAAATAAATCTTTTAAAAAAAGAAAAAAGAAAAATCTTTCAAATTTCTAGACTGTACAAGTTATAAACGAGAAGCAATCTGACATCTCACTTCTTATCTGGTCAACTATCTGAACAACCAATGACTCTATGCAGAAATCTAATGCACCAATGGGAGACTGGAAATGCATGGTGAACGCTGACCAGCAAATCTTGAGAATAAAGTTATAGATGATGTGAACGGCCAGGGGAACTCCAACACTGTCCCAGAACTGAGCAACCACAACCAAATGAGTGGGCAAAGGAAGCTCTTGTGACAATCACATTTTGGGTAAAGAGGAGCAGGGAGAAACATCATGTTCTAAATGTCTCACCACCGGGAATACGGAGGGTGTGCGGCAAAAGACATCTTGGCAGAAAAAATGGCTGGCATTTTGTTTCCAAGCAACCATACAGAAATATGTGACAGATTAAGGACACTTGGACAGGAAAGGTGACCATTATGGGAGAGAAAATTCCATAGAACTCTGAATTAATAGAGAAGGATAATGCACCACGTAGTCACTTGATCCAGGCTAAAAAAATAGAGAAAAGGTGGGAACACGCCAAGTGGAGTCAACAGTAAGCAGATATTGGAGAAGTCATTTGTCACAGTGATCCATGGCACTGGAGGGCATGAGGTGAGAGAGGCTGAAGTTAATACACAGGGAGGGGCCAGGGCTGTGGCTTAGTGGGTAAAGCTGCTGCCTGCAGTGCTGGCATCCCATATGGACACCAGTTTGGGTCCCAGCTGCTGTACTTCCGACCCAGCTCTCTGTTGTGGCCTGGGAAAGCATTGGAGGATAAACCAAGTCCTTGGACCCCTGCACCCACGTGGGAGACCCAGAAGAAGCTCCTGGCTCCTGGCTTCAGATCAGCCCAGCTCCGGCCATTGCGGCCAATTGGGGAGTGAACCAATGGATGGAAGACCTCTCTCTCTCTCTCTCTGCTTCTCCTTCTCTCTGTGTAAATCTGACTTTCAAATAAATAAATAAATAAATCTTTCTTTAAAAAAAAGTAGAAAAGACACACTTCTCAATGTTTTGAGTCTGTCTTCTCAGGTGGCATGCATGCAGGAGGACTTGCCTGCAGAGGTGTGATTGCCCAGCTGTGCCTCCTGTCCAGGATTTTGCTTTTGTGTGTGAATCTGTATTCACGACAGTTGCACATGGTGCCTGAAGGACATTTTTCAATCTGTTGTAAATTCATGACTTTTACATTTGTGCACGTGGACAGCTGGACATAACATGAGGGACTGGGATACTTATTCTTTACATTTGCAATGAGAAAATCATTAAACTTTAGAAATCCAAATGGTTTCCCTTTTGTAAATGATTTCAAAATATGTAAATTTGCAAAAACTAAGTAATTTCAGCTCTTAGAATCGATTTTTATTTAAAAGTTGTTATTTATAATTTATACTTGGCCTTTTCATCTTCACAAGTGATTTTGAATATCCTGGAATAAAAATCATTCTGAAGTCATATATGCCTAACAATTGTATCTTGCTCTTTTAAACATTTAGATTTTTGATAAAAATATATTGATAATGTTTAGATTCTGGTACAATTATATTTTCTTATGAAGTTCATATTGCCAATAGAACCCAAGTTATGTGAAAATCCTTATTGGTAGTATATAATGGATGATCTGACTGAAATACAGGTTGGAGAAATAAAATTTATGGACTAAATGTACATATGACAATTTATTGTTTACTGTATTCTCTCTCAAACATTGGTTCACTGAGAGAAAAATCAAGTCTACAAAATAAGAATGAAATGTGGTTGTCTTGGATATTTTGCCCACTTTTAGTTCTATATGGACCACAGATTCACTCAGGTTAAAAATCCTTGTTGTTACAACTGTTTACTCATCAATTTAGGAGGGTAGGACTATTTGTTTACCAGTTTGTTACGTGGAGTTGAACCTGTAAACACTGAGACATCTAATGTGTTGTCCTCCATTCCTACTGTTGATTGGGATCTGCCGAAAGTGAGAACAGATATGTTGGGCCGGCGCTGTGGCACAGCAGGTAAAGCCTCCGCCTGCAGGGCCAGCATCCCATATGAGCACCGGTTCAAGTCCCAGCTGCTCCACTTCCGATCCAGCTCTCTGCTACAGCCTGGGAAAGCAGCAGAATATGGCCCAAGTCCTTGGGCCCCTGCATCCATGTGGGAGACCCAGAAGAAGCTCCTGGCTCCTAGGCTCAGATTGGCCCAGCTCCAACCATTGTGGCCATTTGCAGAGTGAAACAGTGGATGGAAGATCTCTTTGTCTCTCCCTCTCTTTCTCTCTGTAACTCTGCCTTTCGAATAAATAAATACATCTTAAAAAAAAAAAAAAAGAACAGATCTGTCATTCAGAGCTTTAGAGCTTGGATCTCACAGGGCTTAGTGCAGGGCTGAAGGAACCACACTAACGCAGACTTTCACTGAAAAATCTATTTGGGCTTTGTATATCAAATAATTATAACATGCATCTGCACTCCTGAAGTGGTAGAACCATTTTGTTTCCTCTGAGTATTTCTTAGCTGAAGCGCATTGATCCAGAAGTGTTTCAGATTCTGGATTTTTTTCCCAGTACTGGAATATTTGCATATATGTAATAAGAACTCTTCCTTAGAGATGGAACTGAAGTCTAAACACAAAATTTATGTATGTTTTACATACACCTTGTCCACAGAGCCTGGAGGTGATTTCGTGCATTTTTAGTAATTCTGTGCATGAAGCGACGCTTTGTGATGTGAGATATTCCTGCTGGTGTCACTACAATGCCCAGGAGGTTTCCTGATTGGGAGCATTTTGCTGCCTGTGACACTGGCATCCCCTCTAGGTGCACCAGTTCAAGTCCCAGCTGCTCCACTTGTGACCCAGCTCCATAATAGTGCGCCTGGGAAAGCATGGATATAGCTCATGAGCTTGGGCCTCTGCCACCCATGTGGAAGACCCAGATGGAGTTCCAGGTTCCTGGCTTTGGCCTAGCCAGTCCCTGCTGTTGCCACCACTTGAGAAATGAACCAGCAGATGGACCTCCTTCTCTCCCTCTCTCTTTGTTTCTCCCCCTCTCTCTGTAATGTTGCCTTTCAAATAAATAAATTTTTTATATTTTATTTATTTATTTGAGAGGTAGAGTTACAGACAGAGAGATGGAGAAATACAGAGAGAGAGAGAGAGAGAGATGTCTTTCATCCACCAGTTTACTCTGCAAATGGCCACACCGGCTGGAGCTGAGCCAATCTGAAGCCAGGAGCCAGGAGCTTCCTCAGGGTCTCCCACATGGATGCAGGGGCCCAACACTTGAACCATCTTCCATTGCCATCCCAGGCCATAAGCAGAGAGCTGGATCAGAAGAGGAGCAGCTGAGACACAAACCAGAACCCATATAGGATATGGGCACCACAGGTAGAGGACTAGCCTACTAGTCTACAGGCCACAGCACCAGCCCCAAATAGATAAATCTTTAAAAAAATAATAGTACAAATCTCAGAGGGTTGTTGCAAAGATTAAAAAATAGTCAGATTGTGTGGCCTAGAGGTTAAAATGCAGGTTAAGATGTCTACATCCCACACTGGGTACCTAAGTTTAATATCAGATTTCAGCTCTCAAATCCTACTGCCTGCTAATGTAGACTCTGGGAGGCAACAGTGATGGTTCCAGTGGTTGGATCCTTGTCACCCATATGGGAGACTTTGATTCAGTTCCTGACTTCTAGCTCCACTCCCAGTCTAGCCCTAGTCTTTGCAGGTATTTGAAGAGTGAGCCAGTGAATGGACAATCAGTCTTTGTCTCTGTCTTGCTGCCTCTCAAATAAATGAATCAACAAAGTGCACAGATCAGTGTCTGCTGCACAGAAAGCACCATAGACACATTTGCTCCTGGTGTTAAGTGAGGCCAACTCTGATTCAGTTCATTGAGTATTAACTGGATGTGTTCTTGGTCTAGGTAGCTAGAAGGCAAATGAACGGTGATCCCATGCCAGGCATTGTGCTTAGCTGTGGTTATCAGAGACAGAGGCCTAGTCTGTAGTCTCTGTCTCAGGGTATTTATGGTAAGTGATCTTGGACGACAACTTGGATAACAACTCTCGGTTGCTGAAAGAGTGGCAGAAAGAGTGAGGAAGAGACACAAAACGTGATATATTCCATCCAGTTGTTCTCTCCCCAAATGGCCACAACAGCCAGGGCTGGACCAGGCTGAAGCCAGGAGCCAGGAGCTTCATCTGGGTCTCCCAAGTGGGTGGCAGGGTCCCAAGTCCTTGTGTCTTCATTTGCTACTTTCCCAGGTGCATTAGCAGGAAGCTGGACGGGAAGTGGAGCAGTCTGGACTTGAACCAGCACTCCAATGCAAAGCAAGTGGCGGCTTAACCCGTTGTGCCACAGTACCATCCCCAAACATTTTGCTCTATAACAGGGTCCTGGGAGCTGTGGGAGCACCTAAGAGGAGCCCTACCCTAGTCCTGGGCAGTCAGGGGTTATTTTCTAGCAGACTGGAGCCGAAACAGTGATGGAGACTGTGCTAATCCAGCAAGGTGAGATTCATTTGTGTAATAACGACATTAGATGCTGTTTGCCTGAAATGCCAGGTATGTAAGAAAGTCATTGGAGAGAGGATTTACACACCTAGACAATTATCACCATGCTCCTCTTGGGGACAGCAGGAAAGACCAGGGCGTCGAGGGTCCGTCATGGTGGTCTCCTGCACTCTCATCCCAGAGAGCCACTGTGGCCCTGTTTGTCCCAGCTTCGCCCTGGCCAAACTCCACCCCCGGGCCTGCAAGTGTGGCTTTATCTTCTGAAACATTCCTTCCTCGCCTGCAGACTTCCGCACGTGCTTCCTGTTTCCATCGGAGCCAGCACATCCTGTGAAGACGTTCTGCTCACGGACTGAGCGTGTGTAAGAGAAGGGCCATATTGCACCCCACACTCCCCAAAGGGTTTCTTTTTTCCTCCCTTTCTTTTCCTGCTGTTTCCTTCTTTTCCCTTATCTCTCAGCTCCATTCCCTACCCGTCCCAATTCTCAGATTTCCTCTTCTGATTCTAAACAAGGACTTCAGAGACCTTGAGCCTGCACGGGCCTCTAGGAGAGGCAGGGGCTTCGTGGGTCTACTTCAGCGCTGGATAAAGCAGTTATTTTGGTGCAATGATGCAGGCAGTATAAAATCCACGGGTAATTAAAGAGCTCTGAAATCGCCCTCCTAGGGTGGGCATTTGGCACAGCTGGGATGCCTGCATCCCTGTTGGCTCCTGATTCCAGCTTCCTGTGCAGCCTGGGAAGCAGTAGGTGACAGCCCAAGTAGTTGGGTCCCTGCCATCCAATTGGCATACCCAGATTGAGTTCCTGGCTTTTGGCTTCAGCCTGGCCCAGCCTTGGTTACTGCAGGCATTTGGAGAGTAAATCAGTGGATAGATCTCTCTCTCTTTCTCTGTGTCTCTCTGTCTTTTAAATAACTATAAATATGCTAAATGCAGAAATCTCCTTCCTGTCCTACAAACATGTCCCCTGACAGAGAAATTGACATTTCACAACCCTCACTTGCTGGGGTGAAGGCAATCAATACTCTGCCAAAATTGTGGATGTTAAATAAGGGTCTCAGGGCCAGCCACTGACACCACAGTGTGACCCAGGCTCTCTGCCGCCTCTCCCTGCCTCCACCAAGGGCACTAGAGGCATGGGGGTCCCAGGACATGGAAGTTTTATAGGAGCTAAGGGATTTGAAGCAGAGGGAAACACTGCAGGGTAGAGACTGGTGAAATAACACAGGGAAGGAGTCCAGTTGGCAAGAGCTGTGAGCCTCTGCAAATGAAGCATAAGACACTAGCAAAGAGGAGGTGGGTGCAGAAAGAGGGTGCAGAATGCAGCAGAGCCCCCATTTCCATCTCTCATCTATCTCACGAGATTGAGCACGTTTAGGGCGGTGTGGCCGTAGACTATCATCTAGCTAGCTACATGCCTACTTTGAAAGATGCATGGAAAATGGAATTACAAGATGCTTGTTGGGTGCAAAAAAATTTTGAAATCCATCCACACAGGGAGTTTTCAAAAAGTTCATGGAAAATGTGTATTATGACATTTTTCAAGTTTTTCAGTAATTTTGTAGCAAAATAAACCTAATTTTAAATTCCATTTTCTATAAACATTTTGATATGTCTATCTATCTATCTATCTATCTATCTATCTCCATCTAATTTATCTATCTCCATCTAATTTATCCCTATCTACCTGTCTGTCCACCTATCTATCTATCTAGTGATTTAACAAGAATTTCGAGTGTTCGCCACTTCCAGGCAACGCTGTTTCTACATTCTGTACATCCAAGGATGAGCATCCATGGATCTTGCACACAAACAACCCAATACAGTAGGAAGGAGCAAGCAAACGAATAATCTCCAGGTACAGCAGAAAATGCTTAGAGAGCTGGCAGCACAGCAAACCCTTCTTGGTGACAGTCTCACGGAGCAGTTGAGCCGAGAAGGCGTCTGAAGTGTGAATCAATATTTCCAAGTGGAGCTGGTGGGGAAGGGATTCTGGCCAAAGCTGGGGGAGAGCGTGATTTGATCCAGGCAGGGAGAGCAGCTCCCTGTGTGTGGGTGTAGCACGTGTGAGGCATAGCATAAGAAGCCTTCTGTGTGTCCCGCCGGGAGATCTGGTCACTTTCCTTGGACTGCGGAGCCACTGAAGGGGGTGGAGCAGAAAGCACAGAGCAAAACTCTCAGAAAACATCTCCACTGGAAATTGGATCACTGTTTTCTTGTAAATGCATGTTTTAAGATTTACGGATGAAAAAATGAAAAGGAGCGTGTCAGAGCCCAGAGGACCGAGGAGGTGACAAGCAGGTCTTAAGGAAGTTGGGGATTTTCCTTTAGGCTGAGTATTCCGAGAGACGCACGAAAGCCTGCTGAGACCCCCTAGTTCCAGCCTGCGGCTGTGCCTACACAGTTAATCAAACAGTGAACATCTAACAAATGGAGGACACAAATTCAGCAGGGTAATGACAGCCAGCATCCAATAATTCACATTCTATTTGCCTTGGATTTCTCTGCTTATCTTTTGACAAGGATTGAATGAAGTGCCACTTGCCAAAGCTGTTTTTCTCTCTGGACTGCTTGTACCAATCCTGGCCCCTTGGGATCCACCCTTTTGTAGGAGAGTGGATAACAGAGAAGGAAGCTTCCAGGCTCTCCCAGGCCAGTGACCAGGGCAAAGGAGGGACTCTGGAGGGGGCGCGAAGCTGGTCTGTGTGTGACCTGTTCTTATCAGTCCCACTTCCCTGAAAAAAATCATAGATTTTTTACAAGAGAACCCAGAATGGTCCTTTGTGGGCCCACACAAAGCATGATTGAACACGGCCCAAGTGTGTCACTTGCCTGGGTTAGCAAGCTGGCCCCGCTCCCCGTGTGTCTTCCTAAATTCGCCTGTTAAGGCTGCAGGTAATGGAAAAATAATCCAGACAAGAGAGGAGAGGGGAAGCCACCGTATTTCTGGTCAGCGGCTCCTGTTGCTTTTGGCGCTGCAAGAGTGAGATTCCCTAGCTGCCTGCGGCTGCCGCACACACACATGGAGGCCAAGGGCAGGGACATTCAGAAGCCGTCTCAGGTTCTCCAGTCGTTCCTGCTAAGCTTTGTTAGTTATTTACCTTCACATTTCAGTGGCTTCTAACTCCTGGAGGCGGGTGGGGAGAAAGGGCAAGGCAGGGACAGAGGCTTCTATGTGGCCTCACCGCCTCTCAGGATGCCTCCGGGAGCAGGGAGAGACTGGAGGTTGCAGTTGGAGCCCGTGGCCACTGGGCGGCAGAACCTCAAGAGCTCTGCAGGCAGCCTACCTCAACAAAGGAGGGCTAGGAGCTGAAGACTCCCAGAAACCAAAGTCCTTCGATTTATGACAGCGTCTGGCTGTCACTAGGTAGCCAGTACATGCTTGCTGCTGGTGCTGGGAGTAAATTCTAGAACCCGTGCTGGTGGGGGTTCAGGTTCTCACCGTGCTGATCACTTGCGGACAAGGATAGCAGAATAGGGAGAGACTTGTTTTAGAGCTCAACTCCTGCACCAGCCGGACGCGTGTGCATCACGCCCATTCTTGTGATCGTTCTAGAATCTGTTCAGGCTTTCTGGTGCTTGTTTCTAAAATATTTATCTGAAAGGCAAAGAGACGAAGACAGAGAGAGAGGGATCTCCCCTCTGCTGGTTCACTCCCCCACTGGGGCGGGGCCGTACTGAAGCCAGGAGCCCAGGGTGTAATCCATTCTCCCATGTGGGTGGCAGGGGCCCAAGTCCTTGAGCGATCAACTGCTGCTTCCCAGATCATGCAATTAGCAGAAAGTTGGAATCAGAAAGAGAGCCAGGACTTGAACCCATGGCAGGTCCAGGGTGGTGTCATAGCCACCTCAGCAAATGCCTGCCACATTGCTTCTAAAATGCCACTGCAGTGTTAGCCCGAAGCTCCAAGAGCAAGTAGCATGCTTGTTTTTCTCTTTTCTGTGGTGTGGGGGCTGCCAGTTTGCAGGACAGCTGGGAGAGGCAGGGATGCCTGGCCCGGCACAACACCGACAGTGAGTCCCTCGAAGCCACTCACTTGTATAGCCCACCTCTGCTCCCGACAGAGGGCCAGAGCTGCTAGAGCAGCCTCGGGACACAGAGGGTGTGGATAGTGGAGGAGACCACCGGACAGAGGACAGGGGCAGCCATGCCAGCCTTCGCATTTCCCCCAGGCTGGTCCTGATTCTGTCCCGAGTCCTGTGCCGATGCTGGGGATCTGGGGTCAGCCAAGTCCAGCTGTGTTGCTGGTGCTTGGGACCCTGCCACCACTGCCCAAGGGCGCCCCCTCCCTCCCTTCAGCCAAACTCCTTTTCCTCGGGCTCTCCCCACCTCGTGCTCCCCTGCTTCAACCCTGGATCCTCACGCTGCTGTCTCCCGCCCAGCTGTTGCCATTGTCAACTCAGCCTCAGCCCAGGTGTCCGTGATCCTCGGGCTGTGTGAAGACGATCGTGAATTAATTGACTGTGTTGACCTGACTAGGCTGCAGTCTAGATGCAGCTCTGAGGGTGTTTTTGCAGATGTGATTAATGTTCAAATCTTTGGTCTTTGGATAAAGCGGATGACCCGCACTGTGTGTGTGTGTGTGTGTGCATGTGTGTGTGAGTGTGTGTGTTCTGGCCTCAAGAGAAGACCAAGGGCCCCTGAGGAGGAAGGAATCCTGCCGCATTTGCTCTATGCCTCGGCAACGCAGCCTCAACTCTCCCCTGGTCTCGAGCCTGCAGGCTGTTTGGAAGATGCTTGGCTAATCCCTTTGATGGCATGACCCAGATCCCTAGATCCAAAGCCTCTCCTCTATGAGACCTGTTTCCCTGGGCATCCCTACGTAATGCTCGGACGCCACTCTCTGCACTTCAGCGCCCCCATGGAAACGTATTTTCTCTGCTGCCCTTGTGGCTGGAGATCCCTCTCTCTGATCTCACGCACTGGGACCCAGATGGGGATGTCCCTCTCCATGCCTTCTTCCCTACCCTAACTCATGCCATACTCCGGGCAGAGCTTTAGGAGGGTACTTCAGAAGATTTTTGGAAAAATGGAATTAAAAGATAAATTTATCTAAGGACCAAAACTGTTTGAAACCCACACAGAGTGTGTTACAGTACGCGTTTTCCATGAACTTTCTGAAGACGCGCATGTCCAGGCACCCGGCCTGGCTCCGCAGTGATCTGCTCCGATGGCTGGCATTTCCTTCCCTCCCCCAGCCCCAGCTGGACCCTGGCATCACCCAGAACTGCTTTCCCTGGAGAAGTCACCGCTCTCCTCTCGCGCTGTCCTCTTGCTCTTGTTAGCCTTCTTAGGAGCTCTCCCCATCCTGCCTGGGATCTCAGGGCCACCTCTGGTCCCTCGACCTCGCCACGCCCTCCTTGGCCACCAGCCTCTGCTGAGGTCTTGTGCCTCCCTCCCTGTGTCTTATACCTGAGTTCATCGATCTTGCCACACTCCCATCAACAGCACTCCTCCTTCCATGGTGCCTCTGCCTTCTAGCCTAGATCACAGATATCGGAAGAGCAGAGTTCGCATGGATTTCCGTCACTCCGCGTATTTAGCGTGGTGCATCACTAAAACAACACGTTTGTTTACTCAAGGACTTTCACGGGCGCCCAATCAATCCCCAAACCTAGCTCAGTGCCACAAGTTTTTGCCTTTGATCTTTCATCTCAGGAAACAGAGGGGTAAAAATCACAGATCACAAACCAGGCTGACATGTTTCTAACTGAGATTTTAATTTGGCAGCTAAGCTGCATGGTCTCCTAGCATAGCTAGAATCAGAGCCTCTCATCAACTCTCTCAGTTGTTTTAGGTCAACCTCTTCCACCACCATTCTCATTGCTGAGTTCAAAGTCTTTCCCTCTTAGCCTCCACCAAGCTTTCTTTTACTATTGTGAGCCCTCATTCTTACAGCTCATTTGATTCCCATTTTATAGGGGGAAAAGTGAGGCCACTGGGGATTCCCTTTTCCATGTGTCCCTGGCTACCCACAGGGCTGTCTACTCCTCTCAGCATTTACACTTGCCTCCTCCCCACTCAATTCCTAAAAAGCAATTGCTCTGCCTGTTCCCAGCCTTGCAAGAACCAAAGAGGCTGAACCCCCTCCAGCATATCAGGGAGCCCCAATTTCCTGCTTCTCCTAGGAAAAGAGCTATCAGCAGCCTGTGAGTCTGTCTGCCCTGGGCAGCCAGGGTTAGGAGAGGGCCAGGAGTGAGGGCCTGGAGAGGGGTCACATTACCCCTGCTTGGTAAAAGGAACTCTGAGGTCATCACCTTTCCTGCAGAGCTTACGGGAGGGGCTGCCTGGGTGAGGCTCTGGGCTCTGGATCCATTCAGCAGCCAAGAGGTTTCAGGACAAGGATGCTGCTTCTGGGGCAAGCTGAGCAATCTCATTTGATCCTTTTTGCCAGATGGACTTTTTTTTTTAATTGTATTTATTTGAGAGGTTGAGTTGAGAGGGAGAGACAGAAAGGTCTTCCATCAGCTGGTTCACTCCCCTAATGGCTGTAATGGCCAGAGCTGCACTAATCCGAAGCCAGGAGCCTCAAGCTTCTTCCAGGTCTCCCACATGGGTACAGGGCCCAAGGACTTGGGCATCTTCCACAGCTTTCCCAGGCCATAGCAGGGATGGGTAGGAAGAGGACTAGCCAGGACTCGAACCGGTGCCCATATGGGATGCTGGCACCACAGGCAGAGACTTAACCTATGGTGCCAGAGCGCCAGCCCACCAAACAGAGCTTTTACTCCTCTCTGGGTCCAGGCTGTGCCAATGGCAGGAGGAGGCTGGGCTTGAAGCCAAGGGCAGCCTAGGTGTCCTTCCAGGACAGGGGATTTGCCAGAGTCCCCTTGAGCCAGGACTCAGGTTCCTGATTCTTGTTGGGTTTCTAGGGACCACTGTTTTTGTGGACACTTCACAAATCACAGACGCACGGAAGTCCGGGTGGTGTCTGGGTGGTGTGGTTTCTGCCCTGGCCCAGCTGTCCCCTCCTCCATCACAGGGCTCAGACTATGTGGCTGGGTGGAAGCTGTACCTGCCTCACCCTTAGGTGCTCCCAGGGGATTAGCAGTTCTGTTGTAAGTGCCTTTCTCCCTGGATGTCTGCAGCAGGTGGCGACAGGTGGCGGTGGCTTTTCTCTGTGATGCCTCTGGGCTTCCAATTAGAAATGGGTGCACAACCAGACCCTGTGGTCCCAAAGCCACCAGCTTATCCTCAAGCAAAGAGCTGATAAAAGATGTTGAGCCGGAAAAACGGAGCCTACGGAAATCGACGCTTGCTCCTCGGGAGCCGCCGGCTGTCCCTGTCACTTCAGCCCCAGCACAGGGGTGCACATCCAGGAGTCAACCTGCCTTCCTGCAGTGCCTCCTATTCCTCTAAGAGCCAGAGAGGCCGCGCAGGTCTTACAGGAGGAATCTTACAGGACCCTCAGGGGGGGCAGACAGGGCCCTTCCTAGCCTGACTCCCACCACTTCCCACTGCACGTGCCCCTCTGAAGCCCCGGCTCCCACTGCGTGGGCGTCCCTGCTCCAAGCCTCTGCGTGTTTCTCTCACCCCCACCCTGGCCCTTTTCTCTCCTCCTTCTCCTCACTTGCCTCACTGCTCAGACCTGCTCCCTGGCAAGCTCAGGGGGCTCTCTGGAGGGGGCGTCACAGCGCAGCTGCGCGACCCTCCTCTCCCCATCCTGGCCCCGCGCTCCGGGCTAGCTCCGGCCGGCCGCGGTGGGGCGCGTCTCACGGAACGAGGACGACGCCGCCCGGGAAGTCTGCAGAACCCGCCCTCTGCCTTGTCCCTAGCCGCGGGATGCGTTTTGGTCTCCGCCTGGTTCCAGGCATCTCTGGGAGATGTCGCTGTTGACCGCGTTGTACCGCCGCGTCTGGGAAGAAGGGGTCTCCGCAGGCGCAGAGCGCAAGGGCTGGGGGGGGGGGGGGGCTGCAGCCGCGGGGTCACTCCCGGGGAAAGAAGTCTTGGAAATCCCGCTGGTGCTCATTCACTGCTATCCAGAGAGGCACTCTACCAAGACAACGCCCCCTAAATTTGGCGGCTTTTCCAAAACAAGTCAGCTTCTTGCCTCCCACCCCAAAACTCTCTTGTCCTTTTCTTTAAAATACAGGAGGCGCAGAAGGGCTTTCCCGTGGCACTCACCTTGTGTGTTCAACAGATACAGCCGGGAATTGCTTCCTGCGCTGAGTTGTTCTCTCTGTCATCGGTTGTAACAAGGATAAGAACACGTATTTAACAATCGCCATGAGACTGAATGGATTATTCTACTATTTGTGGATGCAGGGTAGCTATTGTTCAAACCCTGCGAACTGGTGTCTGTAGCCATCAGTATGACACTTCATTTTCATATATTTTCCCACCGTGTGATGTCACTTCACTCCTGTCAGGTGGCTAGGATGACAACAGAAGACAGTCAGTTCTGGAACAGATTGGAATGCTACCCCGGTCAGTAGGAATGCTAAATAGTACAGCCAGTATGGAAAGCAGTCTGGGGCTTCCTCAAAAAATTAAAAATATGAAGGTCATGGAAAAAATGGAATTTATTTTGCTGCAAACATTTTTGAAATCCATGAACTAGTTTTCATTTTTTTTCAAACATAGGCATTTTCATGAACTTTTTGAAGACTCCTTGTAGATCAGCCATACCCTTCATTAATCCCACTTCTGAGTCATTGCTATGCAAATGTTCAATTTGTCCATTTCTTGCATTTGAAATTCTCTTCGCTGACATCCTGGGCCTGAGATGCTTTGCCATAATCATCAACTGTTACACAACAGCTACCAATCACTTTTGGTCCATTTTACAGGGGGGCTTCCCATGCTCCTGGTTTCTTTCGGTCATCAGGGGATTTGGAATTTCGTGCAAAGGCCCCCCACCCACTTGGTCCGCAGGCTCACCCCAGCTGGAGGCAGGCACACAGAAGCAAGGGGCTCCACCTGCAGGGCGGTGGTGGAGGGTTCCATCTCCAGCACCCCTTTAGAGCAGTCTTCACCCCCGTCACCCCTCCAGTGGCAACACCTTCCTCCGCCCTTGCAGGAAGGAACATCCCACTTCTGAGTCTATCCAAAAGGACTGTAATCAGGACTCGGAAGACTCTCAGCTCTCTCATGTTTGTTGCAGCACTACTAACAAGAGCTAAGAGGCAGATTTGACAGCTGACTGGATAAAAGCAAATGGAGGGGTCTTCAAAACATTCATGACAAATGTGCATTATGAAAACTATTACACCTGGATTTCAAACTTCTTTTTGAAAGATTTATTTCAAAGGCAAAGTTACAGAGAGAGAGGGAGACAAAGAGAGAGAGATCTTCCATCTGCTGGTTCGCTCCCCAAATGGCCGTACCTGGTGCTCAGCCAGGCTGAAGCTGGTAACCTGGAATTCTCTCTGGGTCTCCCATGTTGATGGTAGGGATTCAGGGAGTTGGGACATCTTGCGCTCCTTTTCCTTGGTTTTAGCAGGGCGCTGGATCAGAAGTGCAGCAGCCAAGACTCCAACAGGTGCCAACCTGGCAGGCGGCTGCTTAATCCACTGCGTCACAATATCCGCCCTGGATCTCAAAACCTTTTAAACCAAAATGAACTTATGTTTCAATTCCATCTTCCACTACCTTTTAGAAATGTGCTTGTATACATGGCGTGGAACATTATTGAGCTTTCACAAGGTAGGGTGTCCTGCCACATGTAACAATGTAGATAAACCTGAAGGGGACTGTGTTAAGTGGATGAGCCAGGCACACAGGGCTCACTGACCATTTTACAGGCAGTAAGTGGCCCCTGTCCCTTTAGTCATCTCTTTTTTCTGAGTCCCTGTGGTAACGTGTATGAAAGTGGCCATAAAAGATTGGGAACCTAGTTAACACTACTCTTAACCAAGCACTTATTCTGTGCCAACCCCAGGGCTAGGTGCCGACTCCTCTCTGCCCAGGCCTCGAAGTGGCCCAGCCAGGTGAGCACAGGAAGCAGCATGATGTGCAATGGGATCCAGGCTCCAGGCAGGGGTCAAACCTGGTTTTTCCGACTACCAGTTGTGTAGGTTCCTAACTTAGTCCTGGCCTCAGTTTTCTCATTTTAAATAGCAGATCAAGAAGCCGGCACTGTGGCTCAGTGGGTTAAAGCCACGGCCTGCTGTGCCACCATTCCATGTGGGTGCTGGATCAAGTCCCAGCTGCTCTGCTTCCAACCCAGCTGCCTGCTAATGTGCCTGGAAGAGCAGCGGAGGATGGCCCTGGCCCAGGTGCTTGGGCCCCTGCACCCGTGTAGGAGACCTGGAAGAAGCTCCAGGCTCCTGGCTTCAGCCTGGCCCAGTCCTGGTTGTTGTGACCATCTTGGGAGTGAATCAATGTTTGGAAGATCTCTCTCTCTCTCTCTCTCTCTCTCTCTCTGTGTGTGTGTGTGTGTGTGTAACTCTGTCTTTCAAATAAATAAGTAAATCTTTAAAAACAAAAGTGGATCATGATAGTAAATAAACAAGATGAGCTGTTTGAGGATGAAAAGGACAAGGCACACTGAGTACTTAGGACAGAGCCTGCCGTGTGGTAAACAATGGAAACATTGTAGTTGAGAAAGGAGACTTGGTGGCAAAGCAGGTTTAGCCACACCTTGCCACGCCAGCATCCCACATAGGAATGCTGGTTTGAATCCTGGCTGCTCTGCTTCCAATCCAGCTCCCTGCTAATGAACCTAGGAAAGCAGAAGATGATGGCCCAAGTACTTGGGCCCCTACCACCTATGTGGGAGACTGAGATGGAGTTCCTGGCTCCTGGCTTCCACCTGGCCCAGGCTTAACTGTTGTAGGCATTTGGGGAATGAACCAATGGATGAAAGATCTCCCTCTCTCTCTCTCTCCCTCTCTCTGTCACCCTGCCTCTCAAATGAATATATATATATATATATATATATATATATATATATATTAATTACAGTTAGTCTTGTCTCCACTGGCCTGCACCTGTGGGCCCTGCAGCATGTGGTCAGCCTACAATGGTCACATCCATGCTGAACATGCCCACACATTATTTTTTCTTTTCATGATTGCCTAAACAGCATGACAGTGTTCACACAGTGTTAGTCGCTTTAAGTAATTTAGGGATGGACTGAAGTGTGCTGGAGGCGTGTGGAGGCTCTATGCCACTTCCTCAAGGGACTTGAGCACCTGAAGATTTCGGTATCCAAAAGGAGTCCCATAATCGATCCTTTGCAGATGCAGAATACTTCGCAGTCTATGTTATTCAGAAGGGGAAACTGAGTCAGAGAGGTTAAGAGAGACATCTGTGCTGGAACTCAATACAAAAGCTATCTGACACTCAAGCCTGGCCTTTTCCCAACACATGGCCACAGGTATAGCCAGCTTGGTGGTGTCAGAACCCGGTTGGTGGTGCAGCTGCTGGCTTTTGCTACACGCTGACCCTGCCTCGGGGCCTGGTTGTTGACTTGTCTTAACTGGGCAGGTGGGAACCCCAGGCAGACTCCTGACTTTATCCTCTTTTACTGTACCCTTCCGTGTTGGCCTTCAGGGGGCGCCATTGAGCTGTCTTCGCCAAATTCCAAGCCAAGTGACTCCACAGCGCGATCTGAAATCACACACGAAGGAAAGAAAAACTTCAAGGCTGAAATCCAAGCTACTAGTAAGATTTTTGTATATGTATGAGAAAACAGCTCTTAAAAAACAAAACTGCTCCCTTGGAGGAATGAAGGGACTTCTCAGAGTCCTTCCAACCTGTGTAATTTTTTTCTTTGCCCCGTGTACTTGAAAACTGTCAAGCTACCTTAAAACAAAACAAAACTACAAAGATGCTTACACGCCACCACTCTGGACTCGGGATCAACATCAGAATCTGCAGCCTTAATCTTGTCGGGCAAGGGGTTTTCAAACCTGGCAGAATAAAACAAATGCTGAACTCTGGTTAACGCCGACAGGAACCTAACACGTCAGCGAGCATGGGAGCCTTGGAAAATAATTGGGACCAGTTTTCCCTTTGCTTATGTGCCAAACCTGAGGCTCCAAACTGGGCGGCTTCCCCAGGAAGCTTCCCACAGGAAAATCCAAGTGTCTCCCCACGCCAGCCTGTGCCCACCTGGGGTGTTGTCACATCCACTTGGGCGCCTGACCTAACCTGACTCAGGCCCTCACCGCCAGCCTCTTTGTGCTCCTCTGTTTGGCGTAAAATCACCTGAGCGCCTGTTGAGCGGTCAGAGGCCCCCACCATCATCCTTTAATCCAAGCAGGGTGCTCAAGATTAGGATCGCCATTTGCCTCTCTCCTCTTAGTCAGAAACTAAGTTCAGGAGAGAGCAACCCAGCTGCAAAGAGAATGCTTCCAGCCGCACTGTTCTGAGCAATCGTCTGGTGCATCTTTGAGCTTCTCTCAACAAGGATGCTTCAAGTGCCTCAGCCCAGTGCAGCTCCTACAATCTCTGGGGATCAGGTCTGATGACAGGGACCACAGGTGTTCAGGTGACCTTGGATCGTCAGCCGACTCCATGTAGTAGCTGTGCCTCCCCAGGGGGTGCTGGAAAGAGAAGCCTGTCCTTCTTACCTAGCCTGCCGTGGCTCTCACTTGGCCAAGTTCACCCTATCAAAGTGGTCTCCACTTTTGGCAGAATGACCAGAGCCAATGTGCTGGAAGATGAGGTACACCCATAAAGCCCCGCAAACCTCTCCCAGGGACTCCCCCCAATTCTCATCTTAGCTCTCTGTCCACTGTTCATCTCCTGCTTCTATGGTGTAGAATGCAGACACCTGCTGCAGGGATGGCTGCTCCAGTGTCTTACAAGGCTCTGGTCCACAACTCCTTTTTTGTTGCAAATAATAATAATAATAATAAGTAGACAGCCACAGCATGAGGGCCAGGGAGTAGAGGAAGGAAGGGACTAGAGACCACCTTTCTGTTTAGGGCAGACCCTGGCCCTGGGTGAATGGGTTCTGAGGCAACCTTCAGTGAGATCAAGTGTGCACCTGCTCAGGTTCCAGGACACCTGCCCCCTCCCCACCGACCCACTCAGGCTGGTATTAATTATGCGCCACACGCCCTTGGTACGTGTGTCCAAGGGGGCCTTCTGTTGGCCGCCACGCAGTGGGAGTGATCACCCAGTACACCTGGGTGGTGCCAATGGCCTGACTCTGCTACAGAAAGCACCCAGTTCTGTTCTCAGAGGTTCAATCATGAACGTTCCTTAAAATAACAAAAAAATTTAATGAAAAAAAACCTTTAACTTCTTTTTCAAAAAGTCAAGTTCATGTGCTTCTTTGGACTGAGGTATGGTGAACCATTTGCAGACTGCTGGCTAGAGTTTTTCTTCTTTTGTGTTGCTCCCTTTATTTAAGGAGATGGTCACACCTCCCTCTCACTGTGCCATGACTTTGGAAGCGTGAGGCTTGAGGGACCTCTTGGGGACTGCTCAACAGATGCACCCTCGAGGACTTGAATCCTGGACGATCTTCCAGCAGGCAACACCTGCCTCCCCACCAGCCACCCTAGCTCACAGAAGGCCAGAGCGGGTGTCTATGTGGGAGACATCTGAATAATAGCCAAGGTCCCTGGGGTAATCCAAACATGTTCGGCCTGGCCAGCTGGCCTGGTGTCTTCCTTTTCCTGCAGGTGGGAGGCAGCTGGATTGTGAGCTACTACCAGCAGGTCACATTCAGGGACTGGACGCCCAGCTGGGGCGTGGCAGTGTCCACGGTGCCCGTGCCTGTCACTGTCCTGATAGGAGCTGTGCAGCCAGCAGGGAGCCTCACGTTCAGCCACCTGCAGTGCTGGTTCCCGAGCTCCTCCGCGGGCACAGGTGTGCAGAGACAAGGAAGGAGGTGAGCAGGTCCCCATACGCTAGGGGCTCCCCGTTATCTCTTCCCAACCCCTTCCCTCCACTTTCTTTCCTACTGATTTCCTTGGAGGAGCTTTCTTGGTTTATTGTCTTCTCCTGTCTCTCACAACGTCTCTAGGAAGGGTACAGGAGGACAGGCATGCTCTTTTGGAAGGTTATTGTTTAAATTTTTTAAAAAGTCCTCTTTATTTATTTGAGGGCACACACACAGAGGCTGAGGCTGAGACAGAGAGAGTTCTCATCCACTGGTTCGTTCCCCAAGGCTGGGCCTGGGCCAGGGCCAGGGTCGGAGACAGGACCTGGGAACTCAAGCCAGGCTTCCCGTGTGGGTGGCAAGAACCCAGTTACCCACTGTCACCTGCTGTCTGCCCAGGTCTGCATTGGCAGGAAGCAGGGATTAGGAGCTGGTCCCAGGAGTCAAACTCAGGCACTGCAGTGTAGAATGTGGGTGTCTTTTTTTGCCCCTCTTTTTAAAGATTTATTTATTTATTTATTTGAAAGGCAGGGTTACAGAGAGTGGATTTTCCATCCACTGGGTCATTCCCCAAATAGCCACAATGGTGGGGTCTGGGCCAGGCCAAATCCTCCTGGAGCCTGAAATTCCATCCAGGTCTCGACGTGGGTGGCAGGGATGCAAGTACTTGGGCCATCTTCTGCTGCTTTCGCAGGTACCTTGGCTGGGAGCTGGACTGGAAGTGGATCAGCCGGGACTCAAACAAACAGGCACTCCTATGGGATGCCAGTGGTGCTGACAGTGGGTGCTGTGGCGCAGTGCCGGCCCCAGGATGTGAGTGTCTTAACCACTAGGTCAAACTTCACTCCCCAGGTGGTCATTCTTCGATCACTAGCGAGGACTGTCACCCACCTTAGCAAGAGTGCTTTTGCTCTCTGGGATGAGCCCACACTAAGCTGGTTGACCCACAAGAGCAGCCAAACCCCATGCCTCCCGGTGTGCCGGGTGCCTGGGTGGATCACCCAACAGTAATCTCCCTGTGGCACCCACAGCGCCAGCCAGGGTGGCCTCTGGGCAGAGGGTGAACCCAGGGCCCCCTGACTGAGTCTCTTCCGTCGCATCTGCTGGCTCAGAGCCGTGGCCTCTGACCCCACCCTACACACAACAATTCATGGCCTCTGATTGCTCTTTCCTTTTCATTTTATTTAGTAACTGGGTTCAGCCCAGGAAACGCTGGCTTCCAATCCTTGAGTGTTTTGACTCGGGGACCGTAAGCTGTCTGATTTCTTGGACAAACACAATCTTGAGGAATTTTTCCCTTTACACAATGGCCGGGCTCTGTGAATGTCATGGTTCCCCATTCAGGCCAGGGTAGGTTTTATTTTTTTTTTCCCTTCCTACAGACGTCAAACTCCTTAAAATAAATATTCCCTTTGGTTTTGGGGGCCCCTTCCTTTGGATTACTCACTTTATCTCTGGGATTAGAAGCAGCTGGGATACAGAGATAGGGCCTAGGGTGACCTGCGTGGAGCCCCAGGAATAGATATAGCCACGTAACCCGACTTGTGTTTGCGGTTCCCCTTGGCTTGGAAGATGTCACTCCTTTGCCAGACGGTACCCTCTGCCTGTGAGATTTTCCCCTTTGCAATGATGCTGATCCTTCCCCTGCTCCAGCTCCCCTTGCTTCTAAATCCTCATGGGTTCTCTTTCTGAAGCAAATCTGATCATGCCCCCTACCCCAGCCCCTCAAAAGGAAAGTCCCATTACTCAGATAGGCAGACTGAGCCCTTTCCATGGGACCCTCTACTGTCTTGGTCTCCTCTCCCATGGCTTCCCCTTTGAGGGGCTTGCTATAATGTACATCATTCCTTCTGCCTAAAATTCCTGTCCCCTTCCTTAGTGGATTCTTTTTTTTTCTTAATATTTTATTTATTTATTTGAAAGAAATACAGAGAGAGAAGGAGAGAAACACATCTTCCATCAGCTCGTTCACAATCCCAAATGGCTGCAACGGCCAGGGCTGGGCCAGGCTGAAGCCAGGAGCTGAGACCTTCTTCCAGCTCTCACATGGGTGCAGGGCCCAAGCATCTGGGTCATTTTCTGCTGCTTTCCTAGGCACGTTAGCAGAGAGCCGGATCGGAAATGGAACAACCATGACTCAAACCAGCACCCATATGAGCTGTGGGCTCTGCAGGCAGAGGCTTAACCTTCTACGCCACAGCCCCATTGCCCCTTGTTGGATCCTCAGTCACCCAAAAAAGACCTGTTTCCCACTTTACTGTTTGCAGCCTTCCTCTCCTTAAAGAGTTTCCTCCTTGTTTTCCCAGGCTGCTTATTTCACTTGCTGCCTTCTACCTGGTTGACTGCTCTTCCATCGATCCAAAGAGTGGGGAGCTTAGTGTTCTCATTGCCATTTCAATCAAAAAGGCTGCCAACTTCTTTTTCTTGTTCTTCTTCTTCATCCTCCTCCTTGTCTGTAGCCAATAATCCAATGTTTAACACTTCTGGTCCTGGTATGGTGCCTGCTATTTTAGGAACAAAAAGGTTTTATGGGCTGATTTTTGCATTATCAAATACCTGTGCCGCCTAAACCTGCAAGGGGCACTTTGCCATCTCATTTAACTATTGCATACATCTGTGAATTGGATGTCATTTCTCATTTTCACATATGAAAGACAAGGCTTAGTGAGTTTAAATAAAACGTACAAGGTCACACGGTTAGCGATGGCAGAATTCATGCTCGGGCCTCTTGAACCCCAAATCCCAGCTCTGCTGGGCCACGTCAGAGGAGTGCTTGGGGACTCTGGGCCGGGAGGACTGGGAGCTGACCTGCCTGTGAGTGCCAGACGGCAAAGCAAGCATCCGTATGCAGTTGCTAAGAACGACAGGTTCCTAAGAACCCACCTGCAGTTGTGGGCATTCTGAAGAAGTAAGATCATGGGATTTCAGAATCTTGCCCACTTTTATTTCCCATCCCTCTCTCACATTTATTGTGAATTTATCATTAAAAAAAAGGTATCCTTGGGAAAAGCCAGCTGCAAGAGGGCCTGATAGACTCAGATGTAGGAACATGCAGGAGCCGTGTGGGGCCCAGGCAATGCCAAGTGTTGGTTGGAAGAAGCTTCGTAAAAGGGTGAGGAAACTGGAATTGGTAGAGAAGTGTAGAAACAGGTGGACAGTGCAGCCTGCTGTGGGCTGTGAGCAGAGGGGTGCAGAGTGAGGACCCGCAGGGGTGCTCTGAGTGAATCCTGAGCATCACCCAGTGTGGGCCACCTGCCCTGGTCTCCTGTCTTTTATTCCTTTCCCTTCACCCAGGGCTAGAATCTCCGGAATCTGTCAGGCAGGGTGTGCCTATCAGAGCATCTGCTGTGAATGAGACACAGGGGGTATAGAATTGTAAGACGTGGGCTCTGCTTATAAGAAGCTAAATCCACAAAGACGCAAATGCAGACTGAGGAACCCTCATCCAGAATGCTTGGGACCAGTAGTGTTTGGAGATTTCTGAGCTTTTTTGTTTGTTTGTTTGCTTGGGTTTTTTTGCATTTCAAATTATTTGAATGCATATAATGAGATATCTTGGAGCAGGGACCCCAGTTTACACACAAAATTCACTTATGGCTCAATACACACCTTCTCCATATAGCCTGAAGGTAGTTTATACAAAATTCTAAATAATTTGTGTATAAAATAAAGTTTTATGGTATAGAATTTTCCACTTGTGATGGCATGTTGGAACATTTTGGATTTCAAATATTCTTTAAGATTGATTTTATTTATTTGAAAGGCATAGTTACAAAAAAAGAGAGAGAAGGAGAGACACACAGAGAGAGACAAAGACAGAGACAGAGAGACAGAGAGAGCTCCTCCATCCACGGGTTTACTTCCTAAGTAGCCGTAATGGCCAGAGCTGGGCTAGACAGAAGCCAGGAGCCGGGAGCTTCCTCCATGTCGTCCACATGGGAACAGGGGCCCAAGCACTGGGACTGTCTTCTGCTGCTTTCTCAGGCCACTAGCAGGGAGCTGGATCAAAAGTGGAGCAGCCAGGACTCGAACCAGTGCCCATATGGGATGCTGGTGTTGCCGGCGGCTTTACCAGCTCCACCACAGCACTGGGCCTTGGATTTCAGATATTCTAGTTGGGAGCGCTCAACTTAAAATAGACTCCTGCCCTGACTCACCCTTTCTCTCTTCTTTATTTGAGAGAGGAGAGCAAGAGCTCCCATCTGCTGGCTTACTCCATAAATGCCCACATGGCGGGGGCCCAAGCCATGAGCCAGAAGCTCAATCCGTGTCTTCAGTGTGGGTGGCAGGGACCCGATTAGTTGAGCCATCACTGTGCCCCCCCCCCCGCCCCCCCCCAGCGTCTGCACTGGCAGGAAGTTTGAGTCAGGAGCCGTAGCTGACGCGACCCACCCCTCCCCGTGTGAAACGGGGACATCGCTGCTAGGCTAAGTGCCTGGTCCTGACTCACTTTTTTTTTTTTAACAAAAAGATTTATTTTATTTATTTGACAAAGTTACAGAGAGAGGTAGACACACACACACATACACACACACAGAGCTTCCATCTGCTGGTTCACTCCTGCAAATGGCTACAATGGCAAGAATTGAGCCAATGAAGCCAGGAGCCTGGAGCTTCCTCTGGGTCTCCCACGTGGGTGCAGGGGCCCAAGGACTTGGGCCATCTTCTACTGCTTTCCCAGGCCAGAGCAGAGAGCTGGATCAGAAGAAGAGCAGCCGGGACTCAAACCAGCACCCATAGAGGATTCCAGTGCCACAGGCCAGGGCTTTAACCTTCCGTATCACAGCGCCCGCCCCGACTCACTCTTTCAACCACCGTTACTGAATGTTTTGCTATGTTTCAGAGAAAAGGGGGACACCAAGTACACAGAGCACATCCGGTGGAGGAAGTTGCTGCTACTCAAAGAAAAGCCTGCAGGGTAAGGGCAAATCGAGAACCCGAGTCTGTACCTGTGCTGCTCTGTGCCGAGCAGTTGCTGAGCAGATAAGGCCGGATCCGAGCTCACACCTCCATTGCTGGCCATGGTCGGGGTGACCTCACTTCTATGGTCGTAGTAGGACGCATGGTCTAACGGCGAGCCACTGTTTTTGGAGACATTTAAACTGACAAATTAGAAACCAAGTCTTGCTCAAAAAATTCTATGTGATTCTGGCCGGCGCTGTGGCATAAAGGGTAAGGCTGCCGCCTACAGTGCCAGCATTTCATATGGGTGCCAGTTCTAGTCCCAGCTGCTCCACTTCCAATCCACCTCTCTGCCATGGCCTGGGAAAGCAGTAGAGGATGGCCCAAGTCCTTGGGACCCTGCACCCACGTGGAGACCCAGAGGAGGCTCCTGGCTCCTGACTTTGGATCTGTACAGCTCCAGCCATTGCAGCCAATTGAGGAAAGAGCCAGTGGATGGAAGACCTCTCTCTCTCTCTCTCTCTCTCTGCCTCTCCTTCTCTGTGTAACTCCAACTTTCAAATAAATAAATAAATCTTTAAACAAATTCTTTGTGGTTACTGCCCTGCTGAATTGATAGTGCACCCTGGCCCCACGGCAGCTGCTCAGAGGCCACCACTTCTGGGAGGTCTTTTCCTATGACTCACTGGGGAGCAGGCTTCAGGAAAGCCCTCCCCCAGGAGAGCAGCACCAGCGTGCGTCTCTCTGGTTCTCAGCCCTAGTTTCTGGTCTCCTGCTGAAGGGGAAAAAATGACTGGATCTGGTCACCCGCAAGCTCCCCAACACTCATCCTCCCCTCCTCAGGCTCCAGAATCCATCCTTTGTGTGGTATCCACCCCCTCTCCTGAGCATGTGGCCCACCTTGGGACAAAACATTTTGTTTGGGGAGTAATCCTATCTCACCATATTTACCCCAGTTGTGCTCAAGTCAAGAGAAGACTGCTTTGTCAGAGCCTACGGGTGCCCGGAATGTGTCTCTGAGCACCTACTCACCTCTTTTCTTCAAAAACAGGAAGTCACCTCCAGCCAGGGTAAACCAGCCCCAGTGCCCTGGGGTTTGGGTTTCATTTGAGTTCAGAAAGTGGTTTAAGACTTGGCAAGTTAAAGCCCTCTCTGGGCTGGCCACTTTCTGTCTGTCCTCTTGCAGGCGTCTAGATCTCTGTTGCGACTCTGGTCCTCACTGGTGGATTCAAGTTCCTTGCATGAGACCTTGGGGAAATGGCACTGGTGGAGGTGGAGACCCTCTCAAGGACCTGAATGACACACTCCGCGGGTGGGCAGCTGTCTATGGTGGTTGGAATAAAGGCTGTGACCTCAGAATCCAAAATCGTTTTTCTACATTTTTACATAAGAAACCGTTTGTTTCTTTGAGAGGCAGAACAAGAGACAGAGCCCTGTGTGTTGATTCATTCTCCTCCCTTGCATGTGATGGGCACGGCTTTGGGCTCAGCCGCGAATGCAGTTGAGGTCTCCCACATGGGTGATGGGAACCCAGTCACTGGAACCTTTAGCAAGGACCCCAGGGACAGGAAGCTGGAGTCAGGAGCTGGAGTCCTGTTTGAAGCCCTTAAACTCAGCCACTCTGATGCGGGACACAGGCATGTTCAGGACTAGGCCGAATGTCTGCTGCTCGAATCCTTCACTTTTTACAATGTGAACTGCTTGATCTTACTGGCTCGGAGCTGAAGCTTCCTCATCAAGAGGGAAAACACTGCCAAAACACCGGTTTTGTGTTTAGTCCCGTCCTAAAGTGCTGCTGTTATGCTGTAGAGAGGATCAAGGCACAGGTGCAAGGACTCAGGTGGCTGATGATGAGGACAGGGAACAGGGGCTGTGCCCTGAGAGTCTCCTCCACTGCACAGCTGTCCATGTCCACACAAGGGTACTCTTCATGGCCCTGGGCTGAGCCGGAGCCAAGCACCTGTGGGCCAGGAGCAGCAGCAGCGCCCAGACACCTAGCCAGCAGAGCGCTTCTCCTCCTGCCCGCCTCACTCCTCCCCTCCCACTGTTCTCCTAATCTCTGTTCTTTCTGATCCCTCTCCCTCTTCTAATTCTGAATTTCTTTCTGTGTGGGTAAGCAACATTCAGTCCTGATAGAATGAATAACGAATAAACATGTTCCCTTGCACCTCCTTTGATGAGACAGATATCCCTTCCACCACTCCCCACCCTCTTTGATTATCAGCTGCTGAAAACTGTCTGAGCATCGACAGGAAAGCAAAGATGGAGTTCACTGTTGGGGAGAGCAAGGAGGAGCTGAAGCCAAGGTCTAACCAATCCAAGAATGGGAGGGTTTGCGCTGGGTGACGTTTAAGGTCTGCCCTCTGGGAGGCAAGTCTCCTCTCCCTCAGCTTCCTCTCAGAGCTACCGTGGGGACTCTCTTGCTGCCACCCCGTCTGCTCCGAGACCATCTCTGGGACCCCAGTGTGTGCTGGCTGGGAAGCATGCACAAGGCGAGGATGCCAGTTTCCCCCAGGTTCCGAAATGCTGGGGGCCAGGAGGAGAAGTGGTGGGCCTGGGCTCGGAGATCCCTCCATGGGAGCAGTTAGGAAAGTTTATGGCTTTGTCTTGCGACATTCACTGAAGGCATGTTTTAAGAGCAATCACATCTGATGCAACAGGAACCGACCACTGAGCAGCGAGATGCATAGGTTCTCAGGCTCAGAGACCCTATGGGAAATCGCCTATAGGGCCCGGCAGCCTGGGAAACTGGCCTGGAGGTTTTATGGAGTGACTAATATCCTACAGGGATCAGTCAGGTCCCAGGACTCACATCAGGGTCAGCAGGCCAGCCGCTCTCCGAGCAGCACCCCTGGGATTGTGGGTGTCCATCTGGAAGAAACTAATCTCTGAGTTGGAGTCAGGACTTCTTTCTCTTCCCACCTCTCACTGCAGCCATGGGATTTACACGTGCTTTTATATTCTCTGTTAGGAAATCCCAAAGCATCTAAAAGGCAAGCAGTTGTTGCTCAAGCTGCAGCCAAAGGTATGTGTGTGAGAGAAGGGGAGAAGGGAAGGCTGCAGAAACGAGGGGGAAGGAAGGAGAGAGGGAGGGAGGGAGGGAGAGAGAGAGAGAGAGAGAGAGAGAGAGAGGCAGGAAGCTGTGACTCTGTTTAACACTGTTACATTATAATTAACAACCTTGTCACAGTTGATGGTACACAGCAACATTCAATTTATTTAATTTACTTTTTATAATTTGGATTATAGAATTGGCATAAAATTCCTTTTTCCCTGGTTGGGGGCATTGGAAGCAGAGACCACTTTGTGCTTAGGCGGCTTCCTCATTGCGTAGCCACTCATAGGCACCTGCTTGGTTATCGATGCGACAAAAGGTCTCTGATCTCTGATCACTCTGAGCTTCTGAAACACCTTTGTCCTTCTGCCTCGAGGACCATAAAGAGTGGAGCTGGAAGAGACCAGGGAGACAGAGTGGTGGATTGGAAATGCCTGGGACTTGGATGATGCCAAAGTGACTTTGAATCCTGCCCAAATCAACCATTTGCCCATTCAGTTTCTCCCCACGGGACGTGGCAGAGGGTCAGTGAGGGTCTTGCACGTTGCATTGCATGTAGCAATTATTCAACAGCATCCTTATGATCCCACATAATCATCTTCTTAAGAAGACTCTGGGCAGGGTGACAGGGCGGCAGGGTGCTTCACACAGAGGAGGGATGTGTGGATGCTCCTTGACTTGTTTAAGGCCTCAAGCTTGGAACTCAATTTCTGGCCCCAATGCTGGGCTCTTCGGAGCAGACTTCACCTGGTTCCTTCTTTGAGCAGGCTTCCTCTCTGCTCTCAGTCACAGACACACCAGCGGCTGCCACCCCATCCTCCTTCCTGAGGGCTGCTCTGTTGAGCACGTGGTGCAGACACAACTGGGTTCAGCTCAGGTTGCTTCCCTGGGCCCAGCCCCAGCAGCCGGCTTCCCTCACTAAAGCCCCCTGGGTGCCAGCAGCCAGAGGCTGAGCCGGGAGGGGGGAGGAGGAAAGGGGTCCACCCAGAACGGGAACTGCCTCCCCCTCTCCCTTGCAGGCCTGGCTGGAGCTTGATAAGCCATCTTCAGAGATGGCCAGGGAGCTGTCTGTCCTTGCTTCCTTACAAAACCATGACTCAGGAACAGTGCTCACATCCTCAGGATGGCATAAGGGCTAAAAATATATCATGAAATGCTCTCCCAAAAGAGCCTGGCCAGGGCATGGAGAACTTGAGAGAGCTGTGGGTAGGGAACTGAGGAGCCTGGAGGTGCAGGGATACCAGGAGGAGAGAGAGAAGAGAGGAGGAAAGGAGGGTGGCATGACGGAAGAGGGGCAGACCAAGGGAACAGGACCCAACGCAGAGAGAGGCCACCCCCAGGAGAGCCTGCGCAGGAGGGCACGTCAGCTGCGCGTGAACTTGGAATCAACACCTTCAGTGGCAAAACACACAGGCTAGGTGCCTTGTTCAAGGTCACAGGCTGCCCTCTTCCTTCTTGCCCCTAACTGGGAGGTCCCAAGCTCAGCATTGCACTGTTTTCCTTGGACATGCCATCAACGTCTTCAGTTGTCACTTCCATGCTGGCAACCCCACATCTTCCTCCCTGGCTCTGAGTTGTCACCCAAGGCTGGTCCATTCTCTTCGGCTGCCAGCAGTATGGTTTTCTAAGGTCGATCTGAGGCATCCATAAGATTGGAGCGGTGGAGATGGGGTGCTGAGGAGCAGGACTCTTATAACCCCTAGTTTAATCCAGTGCACCTCTGTTTTAAATAAATTTTTTAAAGATTTTATTTATTTATTTGAGAGATAGAGTTACAGACAGAGAGAGGGAGAGACAGAGAGATGTTCCATCTGCTGGTTCACTCCCCTAAAGGCTGCAATGCCTGAAGCTGAGCCAATTTGAAGCCAGGAGCTTCTTCCAGGTCTCCCATGTAAGTGCAGGGGCCCAAGGACTTGGGCCATCTTCCACTGCTTTCCCAGGCCATAGCAGAGAGCTGGATTGGAAGTGGAACATCTGGAACTTGAACCGGTGCCCATATGGGGTGCCGACGCTGCAGGCAGAAGTTTGACCCACAATGCAACAGCACAGGACCCAATTTATTTATTTAGCTAATTACTTATTTATTTTTAAAGATTTATTTTATTTATGTGAAAGACAGAATTACAGAGAGAGGTAGAGACAGAGAGAGGTCTTCTATCCACCGCTTCACTCCCCAGTTGGCTGCAACAGCCAGAGCTGTGCCAATCCGAATTCAGGAGCCAGGAGCTTCCTCTGGGTCTTCCACATGGGTGCAAGGGCCCAAAGACTTAGGCCATTCTCTACTGCTTTCCCAGGCCACAGCAGAGAGCTGGATTGGAAGAGGAGCAGCCGGGACTAGACCCAACACCCATATGGGATGTCGGCACTACTGGCCAGGGCTTTAATCCACTGTGCCACAGCACCGGCACCCCCCCCCCCAATTTATTTTATATGTGAAGTTTCCTTCTTTTTTTTTTTTTAAAGATTTATTCATTTATTTTAAAGTCAGAGTTATAGAGAAAGAGAGGCTAAGGGAGAGAAAGGAGAGAGAGATCTTGCATCTGCTGTTTCACTCCCCAAATGGCCACCATGGCCAGGGTTTGGCCAGGCAGAAGACAGGAGCCAAGAGTTTCTTCTGGGTTTCCCACAAGAGTGCAGGGGCCCAGACACTTGGGCCATCTTCTGCTGCTTTTCCAGGTGCATTAGTAGGGAGCCGGATCAGAAGTGGAGCAGCCGGGACTCAAACCAGAGCCCATATGAGATGCCCGTGCTGCAAGTGGCTGTTTTACCTGCTGTGCCTCAGCACCCGGCCCCATGAGGTTTCCTTCTAAGACTATGTTTGAAAGAAGAGTTTTGCTACACTAAAAAGTTTGGCAGCTATTGACTTTTTTTTTGCACAGGCAGAGTGGACAGTGAGAGAGAGAGACAGAGAGAAAGGTCTTCCTTTGCCGTTGGTTCACCCTCCAATGGCCGCTGCAGCCAGCGGGCTATGGCCAGTGCACCGCACTGATCCGATGGCAGGAGCCAGTTGCTTCCTCCTGGTCTCCCATGTGGGTGCAGGGCCCAAGCACTTGGGCCATCCTCCACTGCACTCCCGGGCCACAGCAGAGAGCTGGCCTGGAAGAGGAGCAACTGGGACAGAATCTGGCACCCCGACCGGGACTAGAACCCGGGGTGCTGGCACCGCAGGCTGAGGATTAGCCTATTGAGCCGTGGCACTAGCCGCAGCTGTTAACTTTTAGCATGAAAGTGTTTTTAAAAACTCCAAATGTGCTTGCCCCATCTGTTCCCACACCTCCCTCTTCTCCCTTCACTTCTTGGCACCGGGACCCTTGTCCTGACACTCCATCTCAGGAGCACGGCTGTACCCACACATGCACCCATCTGCTGCTACTTGGGAAGTGCCTGTTCTCTTCCACCTGCTGGGGATCCCTTGGTCCCACCCTGCTTGGGCCTCGACTGCTGTGGTGGCACCTGACTGGCCTCTCCCTCCTCCTGTGCTGTGCAGCACTGTCTGCTAAGCAGTGCTCACCTTTCAAAACACTCCAGCGCTCCTCCAGCGGCCTCTCCCGGCAATTCTGTCTGGAATGAAGATCCTTCTTTCTCCACTCTTCACACCCTCCAACACACCCCCATGCCCCCATCTCCCACATCCCCCTTCTGAGACGTGGGCCTCCCTCAGTCCTGCCTACTCATCCCACCTGGGAGTGTGTCCCCCACACGTTTTCAACTCTCCTAATTTTGCCCATGCCATGGTTTTTCTCAGATCTATTGATTTCTCTAAGACTCTTAATTCTTTTTTTAAAAATCATTTTTTTTTATTTGAAGGCAAAGAGATATATACAGAGAGAGAGAGAGAAAAGAACTCTCATCTGCTGGTTCAATCCTCAGATGCTTCCAGTGGCTGGAACAGGTCTGGCGCTGAAGCCAGGACCTAGGAACTCAATCCAGGTCTCCCATGTTAGTGGCAGAGGCCCAATCACTTGAGCCATCATCACCACCTCTCAGGGTCTATACTGGCAGAAAGATAAAGTCAGGAACCAGAGCTAGGGATCAAACACAGGCAGTCTGATATGGGAGGTAGGTGTCTTAACCTCTGTAATTCTTTCAGTGTGTTCCTTTATGTGAATCCCTGCCATGGTACCACCTGTAAAGTGTGGCCTGGCATTTATTGCACACGGGTTAAGGCTATGCCTGGTCCAGAGCCCGGGCCCTGCTCTCCGCACCCTCTGATGCTACAAATGCAGCTCCCAGCAAGGGAGGGGGCCCATGGGCCTCTGGTACTATAGCCCTCTCCTCCCTTCACTATCCCACCTTTGTTAAGAGGCCGTGAGACCTGACTCACCTGCTCCTGAGTCACAAGCATTAGGCAGGTGCAGGCTTGGACTTTGCATGCTTCCTGTTGCTCTCAGCTTCTCGGGCTGACTCCCCCAGCGAACGGGTCTTTGCGTTCCTAGGCCTTCTGCCCTCCTGTCCTCAGTGGAGCTGCCTGGGACATTCGCAGCCTCTATCCTTTAGCCATACTGGCAGGCTTCTTCCAACCAGGTCCTTTGACATCCTTCTCCAACCGGGGCCTCAGATATCCATTGACAACCGGACCATGTCATCCCTTTCTGCCACCTTTGAGTGGGTGGCTCCTCACCCTTCAGCCTCAACTGGAAAGACATTTTCTTTTTATTTATTTATTTATTTATTTATTTATTTATTTTTTTGTGACAGGCAGAGTGGACAGTGAGAGAGAGAGACAGAGAGAAAGGTCTTCCTTTGCTGTTGGTTCACCCTCCAATGGCTGCCGCGGCTGGCGCGCTGCGGCCGGCGCACCGCACTCATCCGATGGCAGGAGCCAGGTGCTAGGTGCTTTTCCTGGTCTCCCATGGGGTGCAGGGCCCAAGCACTTGGGCCATCCTCCACTGCACTCCGGGCCACAGCAGAGGGCTGGCCTGGAAGAGGGGCAACCGGGACAGAATCCGGCACCCCGACCGGGACTAGAACCCGGTGTGCCGGCGCCGCAAGGCGGAGGATTAGCCTGTTGAGCCACGGCGCTGGCCAGAAAGACATTTTCTAGGGGCTGCCTCCCCTAGCTGCCCAGACTGTATCAGATGCCACTATGCTTCCGTGTTTCTCTTTGGTAGTGCTGATCACACTGCAATTGCAAGGCTACTTCCTTGTCCACACATGCCTCCCAGGAGGTCATTTGCACCATTCAGCTGGGGACCTCATCAGTCCTCACCACGCTCCTAGCACTGAGCAGCTCACCGTCTGGCTTGGAGCAGATTGTAGATCTGTTGAAAAGCAAGAGTAGAAGTACTTTGGATATGACTTCAGAGGGAGTAAGGGGCCAGATGGCCCCAGACCCAAGGATCCCACTGCTGGGGTCTTGAGTTTCCCTCTGACTCCACTTGTAAAAGACGACCCTGTCCTGTTGTATTTCCTCCTGGTCCATGAAAGTGAACAAGTGGTCTTTGCTTAACACTTCCCACTCTGCCAATATCCACCCAGAGAGCCTTCTGCACTTCCCACACATCACCCCACTTCCTCTCATCCCCAGCTCTGGCACGATTGGAGAGGTAGACAAGCGTGAATACAATGCGTCTGCCTAGCCTGTGCATCTCATCTCTGGTCTGTTTTGAGAGGAGGCAGAGCTGAGAATCAGGAAGGCAGGGAAGCAACCTACCCCCTCCCCCCCACACACACATAGGGGCCAAGAGCTCAAACCCCAGGGGAAATGGGCATGGGACCCCTGAGAGAGACCTAGGGAGATGAGTCTATGCTGAAAAAAGAACTCCGGGCATGCGTCCATCCATCCCTCCATTCATTCATCCCATCAGCATCTCCTGGGGCTCCCCAGGGCAAAAGACAGCCCTGCTTCCTTTTCTCCCACAGCTCACATCGGCTGGAGGACTCAGACACCCAAGAGGCCGACCAGCTGTGGATTACAAATGGGAGGCGTGGCCACGAACGGGACAACCAGAGTCCTGAGCTGGAGAACCACGAGACTCCTCCTTGGACGGGGAGGTCAGGAATGAGGTCAGGTTCTCACACGAGTCTCGCGCCCTGCTTCCTCCCCACCGACTGCTCTGTCTCTCAGTGACTTCTCTCTCTCTCTCTCTCTCTCTCTCTCTCTGGTCCTCTCCTCTCCCCTCCTTCTCTCTCCTCTGCTAGGTGTCTTTCCTCACCTCCTGGTGATCCTATACTCTCTTCCTCATCGTCCCACAGCCACTCGGACCTTGTGCCACTCATCACCTTTCTGACATGGGCCCAGTTGGTTTGCCACAGATCTGTGGCTGTCAGCTCATCCCTCCCTGTCTTTGTCCTGTGTTTTGTGTGCCACCAAACCCAGGTACAAGGAACTAGGCAATTATATTTCACCTTTTCTGGAAAGATGCTTTCTGTATGTGGCACACCCTTCTGTCATATCCCTCTCCCTCTCATTCTTGATGTCAAATACTTTAGCAGAAGGATAATTGCATTTAATGTCTGGCAACCCCATTCCCAGTATCAGGGGAGCTCAACCTGGTGGCTGCCATCGTTACAAGCCCGAGAGCATCATGGGATAGAACGTCAGTGTGATCATTTATTAGCTGTTCAACCTTGGGAAGACTACTTCACCATTCTGAATCTCCTCTTTTTAATCCCCCAGGTGGAGACAAAATGATACTCACTTCCTAGATTGCCCATGTGTGAGAGTTAAATGTCTGGAAGTGTCTGAAGTTTCTGGAACAGTGCCCCATGCACGTTCTTCATCGTGACCATGAAAGGAGTGCTGAGCACTTCGTATTCAATTCCTCAAACTCTGCGGGGCTGGGGCCCTGCATTTGGGAGCACAGAGGCAGGGTTGGGTCGATCTGCTTGTAGGCATGGTCCTGGCCGCTGTCTGGGCAGCTGAGGCGCAGGAAGATCTGCAGCCAGGGCCCCTCCCAGGAGCTGGGGCGCACATGAAAGCCTGTGAGAGCTCAGGAACTGGGCCCGCTGTGCCCGCATCTGGATGCTCTTAGATCTCTGCCTGCACTCCCTCTGCTTGTATCGCAGCAGCACTTATCAGCAGCATGCAGACCAAGCCTTTGGCTTTCCTCTCTGCACTCGCGCAGGCCTGGCCTTCCTCTCCATAAACACTGCTGAGCCGCGTGCAGGGAAATTGCTCGGGACCCGCAGATGCGCTTCCTTGCAGGCTGTTCTTTCCTCGCCTCCCTGACTGCAGAGGCCACTGTCTGAGTGCAAAAGCAGGGCCTCCCAGCTGTGGACTGTGCATGCTGCACTCAGCTTCCCGCATCTTCGGATCAAAGGTGCGGTGGTCAGAGGGAAACAGCAACTGTTGGGAAAGAGGTCATTAGCCGTCCCTCACCACCCCGTTCCTTTCATAATACACCTGTGTCAGAGCCTCTTCTCAGGGTTCAGCTCCACCTTCCGGCAGATAGCCCGGCCCTTCCACCGCTCGCATGCACGACCCCTGCTCTGCAGGTGCAGGTTGGTGTCCTTGGGACAAGGCCCTGCTGGGTTGCTCTGTCCCTACGCAGGGACAGGGAGGGTACGACCAAGAACCAGATGCTCTTCTAGGGGATGGGACCTTTGGCATTTCTTCAGCGAACCCCAAAATCTTGGCCCTCACTTTTTTTCCCATTTCGATAGCTCTCGGCACCTCCAGCCGCTGCCTCCTCGCTGGGCCTGGGAACGCCGTGTTGTCCAGGCTCTCCTGCTCCTGCTGCTGTCTGCTCAGTGCCTCCAGCTGCATCCTCGTCTGCTCCTCTGCCTCATACCCTTGCAGGGTCCTGGGCTCTCCCTTCTCTTATTTCTCTTCTCGACCGGACCCCTGGCTTCAGAAAGCACCCACACGCTGCTCATTCTGCATTTGTAACTCCAGCCAAGCTGCCTTCTGAATCCAGACACACACGTGGGGCTCACAGAGTAGACATGGTGGAACATCCATGCCACGCAGCGGTCGCACCACCACGTCCCCCTGCGTCGGTTTCCCTTCTGTCCTTCCGGGTTCTGAGCCTGAGATGCTTACGGTCTTGTCAGACTCCTCTCTTTCTTGCCACCCTCATCCAATGTGTCTGCAGATCCTCCCGGTCCTGCTTTCTAAACTCCATCCAGTGCCCACCTGCTCCTTACTCCTCCACTGCCACCCTCCCACGCCAGGCCACCATCGTGTCTCACTGGGAGCTCTGCCTCCACTCTTGTGCTCCCCACACGGAAGACGTCAAAGTGGACAGATGACGCTTTCTGTCTTCCTTTGCCTTCCTCTTTTCCCAAATGCCCTCTCCACAGCTCACAACCCGCCCTGACCAGACTGGAGCAGTGGCACGCTGCCTTCCAGAACCCCACCTGCCTTTTTTTGTCCACTCTGTTTTCTGAGAGGCTGCCCTATCATCATTTCCTTCTTTCTTTCTTTCTTTTTAAATTTTATTCATTTATTTGAGAGGCAGAGTCACAGACACAGAGAGGCAGAGACAGAGAAAGAGAGAGGTCTTCTATCCACTGGTTCACTCCCCAAATGGCTGTAACGGCCGGAGCTGGGTTGATCCAAAGCCTGGAGCCAAGAGCTTCTTCCAGGTCTCTCTCCCACACAGGTGCAGGGGCCCAAGCACGTGGGCCATCCTCTGCTGCTTTCTCAGGCCATAAGGCTAGAGCTGAATTGGAAGAGGAGCAGCTAGGACACGAACTGGCGCCCCATGGGATACCTGCACCACAGACAGAGGCTTCGCCCACTATGCCGCAGCACTGGCCCCCCCATCATTTCACATGTTCTTTGCTCTCTTGTCTGTCTTCTCTTCCCAGGCTGCAAGCCCTGCTTAGGCTGAGACCTTTGCCTTTGAGCCATCTCCTGGAGCCTGCGGACACCAGACAGGTGCACTGGAGTGGTGGCCGCCCCTTCCCCCCTCAAGGGGTGGCCTGACTTTCTCAGGGATCGTGCCAGCTGGAGCAGAGGCCTTTGCCCCCACTGCTGCCTCCCACTCTGTAGATACGTACTTACTTGTCTGTCCCCTGCCCAGACTGCAAGTCCACCTGCAGAGTGTTTGCTTTATTCTCCTCCCAGTATCCAGCAGGGCCCACAGATGCCGGAATTAGTATTTGTGGAATGAATGGCAACCATCCTTTGTATTTTGTCTTATTTGATGCTCACAGCCATCTTGGTGAGATTAGTACTATTATAATGCCAATTGTTGGGGCCTGCGCTGTGGCAAAGGGGGTAAAGCCACTGCCTGCAATGCCAGCATCCCATATGGGTACTGGTTTGAGTCCCGGCTGCAACATTTCCGATCCAGCTCTCTGCTGTTGCCTGAGAAAGCAGTAGAGGATCGCGCAAGCCCTTGGGCTCCCACACCCATGAAGGAGACCAGGAAGAAGCTCCTGGCTCCTGGCTTCTGGCTGTTGCAGCCATTTGGGGAGTGAACCAATGGATGGAAAATCTCTCTGTGTGTCTCTCGCTGTCTCTTTCTCTGTACCTCTGCTTTTCAAATACATAAATAAATCTTGAAAGAAAAAGCAAAAAAGAAGCCTACTCCAGAGGTCCTGAGGCCCAGGAATCTGAGCCCTGAGGCTGCCCGAGCTCTCTCCACCCGATGGACTCCATGCTTCCACGGGAACATGGAGCCCAACGTCTCGCTGTCCATCTACAGAGTGTGTGGCGTTGGCTGACTTCAAATATTGTGGAGCTCGCACAGCCACCTACACCACCGCCAGGCCGCACCTCTGAGCAGGGACTAGCCATCCTAATCTTGCTCAAGACTGTGAACCCTCCATGGGCACAGCTAACAAGGCCCAGTAGTCCTCCCCCCTCCTTCTACCCACGGCGCATGTCTTGGCCCCATCTGCATCAGTCCTTGGGCCCTGCACCCCATGGGAGACCAGGAGAAGCACCTGGGTCCTGGCTTCAGATCAGCGCGGTGCGCCGACCGCAGTGCACCAGCCGCAGCGGCCACTGGGGGGGTGAACCAACAGAAAAGGAAGACCTTTCTCTCTGTCTCTCTCTCACTATCCACTCTGCATGTCAAAAAAAAAAGTGGGCTGATCTTTCCTACAGCAGGGAAGGGTGAGGGGCAAGCACAAGAGCATTATTTTAGATCTATTTATGTATTTGAAAGGCGGAGCTACAGAGAGAGGGGAGAGAATTAAAGAGAGAGAGAGAGAGAGAGAGAGAGAGAGAGATCTTTCATCCTTTGGTTCACTCCCCAAATGGCCACAATGACCAGGAGTGTACCAGGCCCAGACGACAGGAGCCTGGAACTTTGTCCAGGTCTCCCACGTGGGTGGCAGCTGACTTTCCTAGGCTCGTTAGCAGGGAGCTGGATCATAAATGGGGCAGCAGGAACTCAAACCGGAGCCCATACGGACAGCTTAACCTGCTGGGCCACAAGGCCAGGCCCAAGAGCATTCTTTAAAAGCAGTTGGGGAGCACCAAAGGGCTGCACTCCCAAGGCACCTGCCAAGTTCCCTAAATCCACCGAGGAGGACAGAATGGGGAAGATGAGACTCCAGTGGGGCCTGCAGCTGTGCCCACCCGTGTGGCTGGCCCAGCTGCTGAGCCCACAGCAGCAGCAGGAGAGCAGAGAGCTCATGCATGCTCCCCAGGGGCCTCCTGCAAACAGCGATGCTTGCCTGGGGAAGCCCGAGACAAGCACCCAGGATCTGCTGCCTGACCTCACTGGGAACACGTGGCCCGATAAGTGGTCACTGAGGACTGCTCTTTTTTCTTCCAGGGTTGGCAGAGTAAGAGTCAAATGGCATGTTCAGTGGACTCAGTTTTAAGCATGATTATCTCTGACGATTCCTCCACCCCGCCTTCCCCAGTTAGAACACCGGGCATGTCCATTTTGGCCACCTTGATCTCATGCCCTTGGCTCTCAGGGCAGAGCTCTGGCCTGTCGTCAGCGGCTCAGCAAGGGCCCAGCCTGGTCCCGGGGCCTGTGCAGAGTGGGCTGGTGGGCGGCAGGGGGGGAGGGAAGGCAGGCCTGCGAGAGGGGTAGGCACTCAGGAGCTTTGAGTGCAGCCTTACTGATTTATCACTGCATCCTGCCTTGGCGCGCGCGCGCGCACACACACACACACACACACGCACATGCGCGCGCACACACACACACACTTAATCTACAACAGACAAGCCCTGAAGCGGCCTGTTCAGAGCTGGTGCTGTCCTATCAACTAAGTGTAGATCTATAAATAGCCCCCGCATTTTGCTCCAGAAGGTGACAAGTGTGGCAGAAATGATTCCGCCAAGCGCTGAGATGTCGGCTGGCTTCGCGCCGCTGGCTCAGATGTGGCAGGGGGTGGGGGGGAGGGGGTGGGCTCCGGGCAGAGCCTTTTTCACCAGCTCAGCAGCATCCCCCCCTTCTGGAGGCAGCTGCTTCCAGGAGGGGCTTCACAACTGTGTGCGGATCATGTCTGCACCTGAACAGGCCTGGGGCTCCGTGGCTTGGGTGCAATATTGGTCTACATCATTTTTTATTAAACTCTTCTCTGAGTAATACCGGAGTCTACTGTGAAAGAGAGGGAAAGACAGGAGCTAGAGATAGGGATGAGAGAGGGGGAGAGATGACAGAGATAGAGATGATGGGTGGGGCAGAAAGGAGGGAAGAGAAGGCAAGGCAAAGGAAAGGAAGGGACGGGAAATATATATATATATATATATATATATATATATATATATATATAAGCTACATTCTCTCCTGATGTGCTCAGCATCTGGCTACACTCAGGGTAAGTCCATAATGACAACACCATACCCACCCTGGCTCCTAATTCTGCTCTTGCAGTCACCTCCCAGGTGTCTCCTAACATCTCCAGCCACCACTGTGCTCTGAGTCAATCACAGGTTGTGACGCACATGGTACATAGAAACCTGTGAGGGCCGCTCCACACCGGCCAGGAGGGAGCATGTGTGAGAGCCGTGGGCGCACGCCACTGGTTAGGCTCTGTGCTCTGAAGTCTGAGCCGCATGTCCCCTCACCTGTTGTGCTGGCTTCCAAGCCACTGGGACAAAGAGATTGACTTGATTTTTTTGGCTTAAGCCCCAAGTCCATGCCAAAGAGTGAAATCTTAGGCTAGACTTGGAGAGCAGGCATTTCAGGCCTTCATTTCTCCTGGGGAGGCAGGATCTGGTTTCACGTGCCCCCCACCCCACCCCAGTCCTTGAAAGGGGCGTCTGTACTTGAATAGACATCCCAGCCCCACACTGCCACCCATGCTAAGACTGGGCTCTGCTCCAGACTGGCCCCTAGGCCTACCTCTGCCATTGAACCACACTGGGTGTCTGACTGCCCTGCTGCTGAGCAGAGCCAGTCCCCAACCGTAGCCCTGAGCAGTGTCCCAGTCTGCTCTGTACCAGGTCCTGGCCTCCTCCTCCTTCTGCTGTCTGCCCGGGGAGCAAGACCCAGCAGGTTTTTGCATGGAGTGCTTGTTCACCCCACGGCTGCCTGCAACTCACAGGTGAGACAACAGGGTGAGAGAGAGAAAATGTCTGGCCCAGGACACTTGGCTCATGGCAGGCACAGTCTGGACAGCTCTATAAACCTTGTGCATGTGCGGTTTCCCCCTGAGCTAGCACAGGTTGCAGCCAACTCCCATGTGCTACACCACATACACAAACAAATAGGGGCCCAGTGTGCCCCACAGCCCGAACCACACAGTCCGATACCAAACCAGCCCCACGCTGGGCTCCTTACAGGCGGCCGCCCCCGCCAGCCCTGGCAAGAGACATTTGCAGGTCTCCACTCTCTGCCAGCCCCGAGCTACACTAACCACAAGGCCCCCACAGCTGCAGGTGCCAATTTGCATGGGCTGGTGTAACTTCTCCCAAGAGGCTCGACCTATCTAAGTTGCTTTTCTGTGTGTGGAAGACGAATAGCCTCTTTAAACAGAGAGAAAACAAGACACCGGTTACTCTGTGCTTGGACTCGGGCCTTAAGGTGTTTCAAAGCCTCCTGTGGCTATTTCTGGCCCCATTGTCGTCTGGGTGGGAGAGGAAGGCTGCTGGCGATTCTTTGCTTTAAGGGCAGAAACAGAACATTGTTTCTGCCGGCTTTGATTTAATGGCCAAAAACAGTTATAGGAAACTGTTCAGCAGATGTTTGATGAAACTCAGAAAAGATCGGGTCTTTTAGAAGGACTATTTTTAGAAAAATGCTTCCTACCATTGGGAGTTTGATGCTCACAAAAGGAACAGAAAATGGGGGGGGAGAGAGAGAGAGGGAGAGAGAGACTAACTTGGAGGGAGCTTTGAACATTTTGATCACATCTTATTTTTCCTTCCTGTTTTCAGCATGATTTAGTTTTTTGTTAACCAAAATGTACTTATTTATTTGAAAGTCAAGATACAGAGAAGAAGGGATGTACTGAGAGAGCTCTTCCAACTGCTGGTTCATTCCCCAGATGGCTGCCTAGGACAGGGCTGGGCCAGGCTGACGCCAGGAGCCTGGCATTCCATCCAGGTCTCCCATGTGGGAGGCAGTGGCCCAAGTACTTGGCCCAACTTCTTCTGCTTTCCAGGCACATTAGCAGAGAGCAGGGATCAGGAGTAGAGCAGCCGAGACTTGAGCGGGTGCCATTATGGAATGCTGGCATTACAGGCGGTAGCTTTACCCACTACCCCACAGTGCTGACCCCTTCTGGGATGCTATGAAGGTTGGGTTATACAAATAGTTCCTAAGAAGGATTTAGTTAGGATTTTCCTTAAAAAAATGTTTTTTAAATAGATTTATTTGAGAGGCAGAGAGACACAAGAATTCCCCTCTAATGATTCACTCCCCAAGTGCCCACAACAGCCAGGACTGGGCCAGGATGAAACCAAGAGCCAGAAACTCCATCCAGGATGCACAAGTGGATGGCAGGAATCTAGCAACAGGAGCCCTCCCTGCTTCTCCCAGGATCTCCTCTGGCAGGAAGCTGGAACCAAGATCTGGAGCTGGGAATTGAACTCAGGGCTTCCGAAATGGGACATGGGTGCCCCAACAGTCCTCTATTTTTTTTTTTTCTTTCTAGATTAATTTATTTATATGAAAGGCAGAGGCAGAGAGAAAGAGGTCTTCCTCCGCTGGTTTACTCCCCAGATGGCCACAACGACTTGGGCTGTGCCGAACCAAAGCCAAAGCCAGGAACCTCCTCGGGGGGGGGGGGGGGTCCTACCCACACAGCTGCAGGAGCCCAAGGGCCTGGGCCACCTTCTACTGCTTTCGCAGGCCATAGAAGAAAGCTGGATCAGACGTGGAGCAGCCGAGACTCCTCGAACCGGCGCCATGTGGGATGCCGGCACTGCAGGCGGCAGCTTTATCCGCTACGCCACAGCGCTGGCCCCTGCCCAACAGTCCTCTTAACCACCAGGCCAGAAGCCCCGTCCTACACCTTCGCGTTTGCCTGATGGTTTATTGGGTGCCAGGAAAATCTGCGTGCAGCTTTTCCTTGTTCCCTTCACTTTCTTGCCTCCTCTTGCCTGGAATAACCTTCACTCCTCTTACCCCTTCCCTTCCTCCCTCTCCCTCCACCACCTTTCACCTGTTTCTTCCTAGGCCTGCATTCCAATGCATGCCAGGCATTTCCTCCCCAGGCGACAGAAAATGAGAGAACTCGGAACCCTCTGGACGGCTTGGTGCTCCTCCTTGTGATGCACCCTGCAAACTTCAAGCTCTGGGCTGACAGCCCAGCTTTCTGCTTAGGCTGGATGCACTGTTAGGTTGCAGGCTCCATCTCAGCGCTGTTTCTGCCCTTGCTACTTGACACTGTTCAGCACAGGATGAATGTTCGCTGGCTGAATGGACAGATGGAAGAATACACAAAGTGGACAAGCTAGGGTGTGTTTTTTTATGCAGTTGAAAAGGTTTCACTTCACGTACAGAAGCGGATTTTCATCCTTACGGTCTCTGCTGTTCACATCGAGCCCTAAGCTGTTGCTGCTATAATAAAATAGCAACTGTACTGGGAGATTATTATTACTTTTTCCAGGAAACGGAGGCACTGGGACAATCAGCTCAAGAGCTGGCCCGTGAGAGCATAGAGAGTCAGTTCTCTTTGAAATTCCAAGGCTTTGATTTACTGTACCAGGGAGGATAATTTTCTCTGTGGCAGAACTTCAAGGCCACACTGGGTGTGTGGCCCCAGCCAGCATCCCTGGAAGGGAGAGGGAACAGAGGAGGGAGGTGGGGAACCTCAGAGTACACTTCCTCTCCTTAGCTGCTCTTTCTGAGGCCACGTCCAGCGGGGACCAGGACCAAGTGAGGCTGCTCAGGTGTGGCCACACAGATGACCTTCTCTCTTCCTGTTCGTCCTGAGAACAGTGGCCACCGTCTCCCAGTCGGGTGAACTAAACAAAGGCTTATCCCCTCCACCTTTCTCTAAAGTCCTGGAGGAATGAGGCTCTTACTGTATTTGATGTCTCCTTTTCCATAGCCCCCACCCTGGTTTTTCTAGCCTCTCTTGAGCCCTTTCCAGAAAGTACTCTGGACCTGCTGAGAGGTAACTTCTGGTCTCTGGAAAGAGAAACACCACAGCCTGTGTGAGGGCCGGTGGCCACAGCCCTGTGCTCTGGGCAGCGGTGCTGGGGTCTCCTGGCCGCTGCGTCCAGGCAGAGCTCTCTTTCATGGTCCCTGGCCTTTCGGTGAGTGTTTCCATATCCTCTGTGTTCCTAGAGCTATCATCTTCTGAACACTTACTATGTTGTAGATGCTGTGCTAAGTGCACTAGAAAGAAGGCCTCACTTGTCTTTATGGAAGACTGCCTATTTTTTTAACCACATGATATAAACAGCTTCCTTATTAAGGACCGTGACCTTCTTATGTCTTCAAGGACCCTGAGAGCTGAGTTCTACTTTTACCCTTGTTTTACCGAGGCGCTGGATAGAGGGGTTAAGGAACTTCGTGCAGCAGGATACATTAGCTGGAATTCAAGCTCAGGTTGGGCTGAGGCTGGAGGCCTAGCTCCCCAGGCCATCACCATTTATTGCCATTTCCCAGTGGACTTTGAACACCATCCTGCTCTCTGTCGGCTTAGCCTTTCCTTGCCATACTCTCGCCAATGCTCTCCCATTTTTAACTCTTTTCCCAGATCCTTTGCCCATCTCAAGGGCTACTTAGTACCATTTTTATTCTGGTCATTAAATTCTGTTGTCCAAGACAGAGACATCCCCTCCTAAGATACAGTGGCCTCCCAGGGGATGAAATGCTGACAGACAGGGAATGTCAATGGCTATGATGATGCCTTTCTAGAAAGAGGAACAGTAGCATCATACAGATAGGAAAATACCACCACAGTATACAGATGGTGTTCAACACCATCTGTGGCTCATGTATCTGCTGGGGTCTTGGAATGTCTCCCCCCATGGATAAAGAGTGATTACAGGAATAGAAAGTGCTGGAGAAGTCTGTTTCTGGCAGAGGTCACCACTCCCGAGGTAGGACCACTTGCATCCTTCTTTATTTACATCCTTACTGTCTTGCTCCTTTTGCCTGAATTAACCTTTCTGCTCTCCTTCCAGCCCTGCCTTCTTCTGCCTCTGCCTCTTTATCTATTTCATTCTCAGCCTTCATTTCAAACTCACATCAGGCATGTCCTCCTCCAGGAGCCTGCCCTGGTCTCTCTAGGATGACCAGGTGTGCTTCCTTCATGCTGCACTAGGCTGTCTTCAAACACTGCTGTGACCACCTGACTTCACGAACTGTTTCCACCTCAGCTCCTTCCTTAGGCTGGACTCTGAGGTTATAGATGAACTATGTCCTAACAATCTTTCTGCTCTTGCCACTTGGCACTGGTGAGTCGGCACAGGGCAGCCATCAGTTACGACTGAGGCATTGGTACAGAGACAGGCAGGTATGTGTTGCACACTTTTATGCCAGTCAGGTGGACTAAGTTCGGGTGTGGTAAAAGGCTCCAAACCTCAGTGGCTCAGAGGGACAGACACTTCTTACTCGTGTTCCATAGACACCGTGGGTTGGCAGGGCTTTGATCATGGTATCAGAGTCGCTCTGGGGCTCAGGCAGATAAGCAGCTGTCACCTGACACACGCCAGAGAGAAATCACAATGGCTGAGACTCTGCAGTGGTCCTCCCAGCTTCTGCCAAAGTGACCCCACTGGAACTTCCTCAGCAAAAACCAGGTTTACAGCCAGTCACAGGGAACAAAGAAATGAGATCCCACCATGGGCTGAGATGAACTCCTTTTGATGTGGTTAATATTGCGTTAGGAATGAACAAGCAAAATAAACACAAAATCTTGATTCTGCTCATAGAGCTTTAGTCTTTTTAGAAACTTGGTTATTTTCTTTCTTTCTTTCTTTCTTTCTTTCTTTCTTTCTTTCTTTCTTTCTTTCTACTTGAGAGGCAAAGAGACAGGGAGAAATTGAAGATGATCCCATCCACCAGGTCTCTCCCTAAATAATGCTTGGTATTGCTAGGACTAAGTCAGGGCTGAAGCCAGGAGCTAGAAACTCAATCCAAGTCTCCTACAGGGGTGCCAGGGACCCAATTACTTCAGCCATCTCCACGATCTCCTAGAGTCTGCATTAGTGGGAAACTGGACTTGGGAATTAGAGCCAGGAATTGAACAGCGGCATTCCAAGGTGGGATGCAGCCTTCTGAACCAGTGCCTTAACCACTAGGCCAAAGGTCTGCCCCATCAGGGAGAGTTTTATGTATGGGGGAAACTAGAACTTAACCACACGTCCAATGGTTGAAGAACACTCTGAGTTGGTATAAATAAAATGCCCTGTCAAGCCCCATAGGATTTCATATACTGTGTTTACAAGCTCCGAGAAGGCAAATGTGGGAGTGTGGTATCAGACAGGAAGAGCGACTCCATTCCCTGGGGGAGCGGAGGTATCCTTGGAGCGGTGGGATCTCACTTCCGTTGCCTGTTCCGCTGAAGTCTGCACAGGCCTCCACGAACAGCGCGAGTCATCTTCTTGTGTGTTCCTCTGGTCAGCTGCAGAACTGAATCTTTATCTTCTATTTTCAGTTCTTATCAAATATCTGCAACACAGAAGGGATTATTACCTGGAGCTTGGGTGTGTTGAGCCTGCTAAAGCTCTTTGGAAACAGCTTCCAGGGAAGAAACCACGTGCCCGGAGCAGGAGGACCACCCATGGGGAAGCCACCTTGCTACGTGCTGGGCCTCTGGAGAGGCTCAGCATTTCTGCTCCTTCCTCCCGACAAGTCACCTGGTCTCGTGCAGTCCCGGGCACACTTTCTCTTTGGCAGTCCCAGGAGGGCAACTCCCAGGTGTTTGAAAAGAGCATTTGATTAGAACCAATATGCTTCCTCTGCTCAGGTCAAGGGCATTGTGCCCAAGGGACCTGACAGCACTGGCTTTTCATGTTGAGAGTGCTGTGCTTTCTAGGGGTCTTCTATCCATCACTCTTACTGCCTTTCTGGAAACTGAGGCTTCGAGAGCTTGGGTGACTCTCCCAAGAGATCTGGGCTGGAATCCAGGTGTTTTGACTCATATTACACTGCTCTCCGTATTCTGGGTTTGTAGATGCATGCTGCTGTTCAGATGTGTTGACAAACTTGACCTTGACACTGAAGACTTCTTTATATGAAGACAATGTTTACAGCCAGACAGAAGCCACCAAAGGAAAGCATGGTTTACAATGGCAGAACAGCCCCGCAACCAACACAAACAGGAGCTCTTGTAGAAACCTCTGCCCACCAAGAATACTCCATCTCCATGAAGGTGGAGCTGGACACCCCTGTAGAGCTGACATGGCATGAGGTTGGCGGGGCAGCAGCCTCTGATTCTCAGTCCCCTGGCTGCCCTGCTGCCTGGGTGTGGAAAACAGATTGCATTTGAAACCAGATCTGGCTGAACTCCCCACAGAGCTTCAGTTGTGTTATCTGTAAGCTGTTAATGGCCCTGCCTGATCTAATGTGTGTGGTTGTCTCACACATCAAATGTGGCACTCTGAGGGCATGCGCTGGGTGAGCTGGACCCAAACGTTAGTTGGTGCCAGACCCCGGTTCATCCCAAGTAGAGTCCTAGATATTATTTCCGCTGTTAAGCTTCAGGCAGTGATGGTAAGAAAGCGGAGTTATCCGAGGTCATTGGTGAAGAGCAGTGTTCTTCATCCAACTGCTGCTTAGACTTTTGATGGGAAAGAGGCTAAAGAGAGAACGTGGGAGAGGGAAAATCGAGGAAGAGGGAGTGAGGATCGGTTGAGGACCAGGGGAAGGGGGACAGCCACCTCTCAGAAATGGAGGTGGAGTTAAAATTATCCAACAAATAACAGCAATAGTATTGCCTCCCACTTCTCTTCTCAAAGGCACTGGTTCCTCCAAAGTACACTAAAAGCAGAAAATCAGTATTGGATGAGTTCAACCGTCAGGCTAACTTGAATTTTAATTCAGTCTGCCATTTGCTTCTAATTCACCTCGCACAAAATGTTTAGCCTCCTTTTTCTTCGGTCAGCAAAATGGGAGTAATACTATCACCTCCCAGGGTTGTTACATGAGATAGTGATGTCAAGTGTTTAGCTCAGAACCTGACACATACTAAGTGTTCAGTAAGCGGTAGCTCTTTGTGTCATGAACAGTGCATTTTTAGTAGGGAAGTGCTCCTTGAATTTGAGCTAGGACATTTTTCAACCCAGTGCTCTTCATACAAATGAACCTAAGTATCCTAGCACACTTTTTCCTTCTTCTCCTCCCTGAAAACATTGAGCTCCTGCTCCGTCTTAATTAATTAAACATTTATTGAGCATGTCTTAAGTACTGGCCATGATGAAAGGCAAATGGAACAATTAATTTGCCCCAAAATAGCTCAGTGAATTAAAACCAATTTAAGAACTTCACAAGCTGATATAATTTCCTTTATTTCGGGTGGCCTATGGAATGTGAGAGCAGGAATAGGCCAGCTCCCGAGGTCCTGCTAGGGCCATCACAACTGCATAGTTCAGCTCCCTAGCAGTCAATGGGATTCCACCACAGCCTTGTATGGAAACGCAAGCTTCGCTTCCACAACGCCTCCACTACATTGTTGTAACTGTTATCACAATTAACTAAGATGAGACACTCTTTCCTGTGTTTTGAAGCCATGTTTGCTGTAACCCAGGGTAAATAAACACCAAAGCAGTTCCTTAAACCAGGAAGTGTTTTTAGGACCCATATCCTGCCCTGGCAAGGAGGTGGGCTCAGATGAGCTAATGGGTCTTTCCATGGCTAACTGCTATGACAGCTGCTCTGTCAATAATGACAAGGGCATCCACACAGCAAGCTGTCCAGTGTGAGGAAGGTGGGAGGGCCCAGTGGGCTTAGTCAAATGTGCATTTCCATCAGCACAGGAAAATGAGATGTCAAGGCAGCCATGATTCTTCTGTTCCAGTGGAAATTAAAATTAGAATGGGGGAAATCTGGACCCACCTGGTCTAGGATGTGCCAGGAGATCAATCACAATAACAACAAACCCACCAAAGAAAATTGTAATCACAGAAATAAACAAACAACACCCAGGGCATTGTGAGTTAGATCTGAAGGGAAAACACAGCGGTCAGTCTTCAGGGGGATGGCTGGCCGTGAAGTATCATTGAGTCACCGCACAAAAGGGAACAGACAGGCACTATGTTGGAGGTCAAATGAGATCCAGTCTTCCAGCTCTCTGAGGGTTAGATCAGATGGGGCTGGGCACACATGCAAGTTACTGCCATTCTAGAGAAGCTCCCCTTGAACTTGAACCTTCAGCCAAGTGGCTAGAAGGTTGTCCAGCATTGTCCAGCATTTCTCTGCTAGTTGGAGAATGACATCCTCCGGAAAGTTGATCTAGGGAGAAGACCTTAAAGCAAGAAGGCCAAGGAGTAGAATCAAGTCCTATCTGTGTCAATTGGCTATCACATGAATCAGCTCTGAACTTCAACTTCATTATTCATTAAATGAAGAAAACACAGCCTCCCTTGAAAATTCACCCAGAGGACCAATGGGTTAAAAGTACCAGTGTTTAAACTTAGAAAGGAATCTATATGTGTGTGAATGAGTCACCTTTTTCTCCCACCCCATGGTGTGGTCTCCAGTCAAGCTCTTTTGCTTGCCTGGAGTCTAGAATTTTCTGGCTGCATTCTCAGGCTACATTTTGACTGCAGAGCCACTGGGAAGGACAGGTCTGGCATTTAGAGAGTGTATCTCGCCCATGGATGTGGGTGGCATATAACAGAGCCAGCAGAGTTACTGTTCTCTTTGGCTTCCTTCCTCCACTCCCAGCTCCATCCATGGGACCATTGCCCACCTCCTTTCCAGTTTTTTGGAGGGTGTGTGGAGACATTGCACAAAATCTGTCCCTTTCATAGGCCTTACTGCAGGGTATCCGGCTTGTGTGGTCGCCCTTTCTCGCTCTTTCTGGCCTAGAGGGAGGAGAATGGGTCTTGGGCAGATTTTAAAACTGTTCCTATAAAATTGATGCTGCAAGTCAATGAGAAGCTTGAGCTCAGCTTGAAAAGGCAGGGTTTGTCAAAGAACAAAGATGTGATTCATGCTAACTCATTGACTGCCTTATTTGTAATCCCCCCGTTAATATTATAAATGCAGGCAAGTGGGAATGCAGGCTTCCCAGATGAGGCTCTTCACAAATCATTTTTGTTTTCCATTTGCTGTATATTTCCTGTCCACCCCCATCCTCAGCCTAGCGGACCCCATGGAAACACCCTCACTGCTGGGAGAGGAATTGGAGTGGCCTTTGTTTGGGAGAGAGGAGAGCTGAGCCTAGAAGGGGAGAGAGGGGAGCTTAGCAGGATGTCTCTCACTGTTCTAGAGCCACGGCCCATAGGGTGCATGGTGACCCGGGGTCTGGTGACAAGTGTTTGAAACAGGCAAGATGAGGCAGGCCCCTTAGGCATTTGCGCAAGATGCTCCCCATGTGCCGCCCTGCCTCACCTGGGCGCTGTTTGCAGGTGTCCCCCAGCAGCTTCCTCAGGTCGTCTTGCAGAAATCTGATCCTGCCACAGGGAGCCCTGGAGCTGTGGACTCAGAAATCACAGAGTGGTGTAAGTTTGGCACGTGCATCTGCACCCAGAAATAAATGTGTAACTCCGCCCAGCTCTTTGCCTTGACTCCTGGCTTATCTACGTGGAAAATGACCCCTGGCAGGTGTATCCTGTAACTTAGGGTTTCAACTGCTCAGCTCCATGGGACCCTGAAGAAAGAAGTCAAATGTTACAGAAAGGAAGCCCACGGAGGAGCAGGAGGATTGAGGAACAGAAATGTGTTCAAAGATTTTTGTGAAATTACTCTTTCTTTTGATTCCATGGTCTGTAGTCTTTCCATGGCCCTCATGGTCTTCTTGTGAACCGCATCAGAAAAGGGAAGCCCAGTTTGTATTTTGAGAGCGTGCAGGTCTGACTTGCCTCACCCCAACATGGCAATGAGCCTGCACCTTCCAGTACAAATGGTCTCTTTTAAAAAGCAGAAAAAAAAATTAAAGAAATGTGTAAAAATTCTCATGGCCATAAAGTCAAACAGAAATTATAAAAATGTGAAAGTGGACATTCGCAATGACAGCCAGTCATGCTCCCAAGAGGTAACCATATAAACTGTGCCTATTTTTATTTTAAATCTTTAAACATTTACTGTATTTACTTGAAAGGGAGAGAGAGAGAGAGAGAGAGAGAGAGAGAGAGAGGAGACCAAGAGACCCAAGAGATTTCTCATCTGCTTGTTCACTCTCTCAAATGCCTTCAACAGTTAAGGCTTGGCTGGGTTGAAGCTTGAAGCCAAGGATTCAATCCAAGTCTCCCATGTGGGACCGAGTACTTAAGCCGCTACCTGGCTGCCTCCTACAGTGCCTATTAGCAGGCAGCTAGAATGGAGAGCACGGCCATTGCTCAACCGTGACACTGATATGGAATATAGCTGTCCCAAGTGGCAGCTTAAGTGCTGTGCCAAATACTTGTATCTGGTAGTTAATTTCATATTTTATATAATACAGGTCTCCCACTGCTTGTTGATTTATCATTTTAAACCATACCAACTGCTATACAAATCATAAAATATGTAGCTCAATTACACTATACGTAACTCAATTAATTTCCTAATCTTAAGTGATTTTTTTTATTTTTGGTTGTCTTTTAGTTATTATAAGTTTGAATAATACACCTTAATTTTTGTTTTTGGATTCATCATCTTTAAACAACATACTTGATGTAATACCATGTAAAATGAGGGAACAGGCGCCCCTACATTTTCCTCACCTTTTCACATACAACCCTATCTACTAATATTATCAGTGTTATATTTGAATTCCAACTTGTAACAAAAACTACATTTCTCATATTTTGTCTATGACTGATTATAAAAATTGAAATTTCATTTGTGTCAAGATGTTATATATTCACAGTAAGGTAATGTGCCAAAGAATCAAGTTGTGTCATTACACATTACAGAATGAGGTAGAATTTTATGTCATTAAACCAATGAAAAGTATCCCAAATTTTGGGGATGGTGCTGTGGCGCAGCAGCTAAGGCCCCAGCCTGCTATACAGGCATCCCACATGGGTGCTATTTTCGAGTCTTGGCTACTTCACTTCTGATCCAGCTCTCGGCTAATGTTCCTGGGAAAGCAGTAGAGGATGGTCCAAGTGCTTGGGCCCTGCATCCATGTGGGAGACTCGAAGGAAGTTCCTGGCTCCTGGCTTCTGATCGGCCCAGCTCCAGCCGCTATGGCCATTTGGGGAGTGAACTAACGGACAGAAGACCTTTCTCTCTCTCTGTCTCTACCTCTCTCTGTAACTCTGTCTTTCAAATAAATAAAATAAATCTTTAAAAAAAAAAAGAAAAAAATTCCAAGTTTAAAGATCAAATGGATTTCTTTTGTGTGCACCATGAATTGGTTACAATCTAGTTTTCCTCTTAGGACTTTCTTGTACAGTTTTTGTTTTTCCTGGTATTTCTAAATGCTTTTTTCTTGCTATTTAGAGAAGTTTATGCTTTTGCCTTTCATATAACTTTTTAATGATTGTTTGTAAAGGTACTCCACCCTCTTTTAAAGTCATTTTGCTTTTCTGATTTGCAAGGTTTCTGTTTATATCTAGTATCCATCTGTCTCCTCTGTAAAGTCCACTGCTTCTTGGATCTCATTTTCTTTTCCATTTCTATTTTAATTTTGTTAAAATATCTCTTCCCATGTCTTCAAGAAAGTGTTCGTGGAAGGTAAACGTCCATATTATTTCTGGGTCTGAAGACGTTTTCTTCGATTGTGCTTAATTGATAGCTGTAGATTCAAAATAATTTTTTTCAAAATGCTTATGAAGTACCTTTATTACCATTCAGTGTCCAGTGTTTCTAATCCGAAGCCTGATGCCAGCCTTTTCTCACTCCTCCGTAGGTAACTCTCCACCTTCTTTCTAAAGCTTTTCACGCATTCTCTTACCCTTGTATGAACTTTCAGTCTGAGGACGGTGATGTTCTTCAGCTCTCATCAGTGTTCATCTAGCATCTTTTCTTCTCTCTTCCTGGGAGCTTCATCAGATTTATAGTGGACATCCTGGATGGATCTTCTGTGTCTTCAAACTTGCATTATTTCACATTTTGTATATCTTTATATTTTTGCCCTTTGTTCCAGAGACTGTTTTTTTGGTATGTTATTGAATTTTTCTTGAGTAATCATGTGTGGGTTTTTTTTTAGTTTCAACAATTTATTCATTCACCTGTTTAGAAAATTCATTCGTTCACTTGTTTAGAAAATTTTTATTGAGCCCTTGCTATGTACTAGGCATTTTTTTGAGTCTGAGGATACATGAATGAAAGAAGCCTACAAAGTCTCTTTCCTGTTAGTGAGAAGGTAGACAAAAAAATTAAATGAAAAGTAGATGCATACTATGCTAAATGGTGATAAACCATATGAAGAAAAATAAAGCAGAGACCGGTGCTGTGACATAGCCGGTAAAGCCGCCGCCTGCAATGCTGGCATCCCATATGGGTGCCGGTTCAAATCCCAGCTGCTCCACTTCCAATCCAGCTCTCTGCTATGGCCTGAGAAAGCAGTAGAAGATGGTCTAAGTTCTTGGGCCCCTGCACCCACATGTGAGACTTAGAAGAAGTTCCTGGCTTCAAATCAGCGCAGTTCTGGCAGTTGGGGCCAATTTAGGAGTGAACCAGTGGGTGGAAGACCTCTCTCTCTCTCTCTCTCCTTCTCCTTCTCTCTCTGTGTAACTCTGACTTTCAAATAAATAAATACATCTTTAAAAAAAAGAAAAAGAAAGCAGAGTAGGGTGGAGAGGGCTGAAGATTGGGTGGAGGTTTTATTGAATAGAGGACAATCAGACAAGCTGATGCATTAACCTCTTCATGTAGCATTAGGAAGTCATGGAGAGAAGTGTCTGGAACTGCAGCAGGAACAGCAGGTGCAAAGACCCTGAGGCAGGAGCTGTCTTTGTCCCTCCTCCTCCTCCATAGCATCCCAAAGCAAAATGACTACACCTAGAACTTGAAGATACTTGTTTTGTTGCACTCAAGGTTGTCACAGCATACATTTACAACTGACTTTCAGGGCTCTTAAATAAAGAAAAACACATATAGGCTTTATACCAGAGAAACCTACACTGAAATACTAGAGACCTAGGCACTGAGGGAGACAGTGGGTATACAAAGATCAAACATAGTCTTCCACCTGACTGTAAACACAGAAGTACTGTCCATGCAGCAAGTCGTCGCTGGATGTATACACAGAGGAATGGGGAACAGACATTGGGAAGGAGAATACCTCATCCCACAGTGCTGCTGTCAGTGGCTCTGGGGAAGGGACAAATCATTCTAAGAGGAGAAGAGCAGACTCCTGAGTGAGATGTGGCTGTGGTTACAAAGGAGGACATTGCAGATAATAGTAGCCATATGCAACACCCAACAGCAAATACAAAATTTCTGTGAAGAGTCTGCATTCAATTCAGTCTAGTGTCTGGAGCCCAGGCATAATAACTTAATTTTTCCTCTGAGAGTGTCTAGGAAAGAAAGGAGTTAGAAGGCAACAGGACCAGAGGAGACTCTCAGCACATGCTTTCTCACACGTGACCTTCCTCTGATTTCTAAAATGCTCATTTGCCAAGTGTGTGAGTTCTTGGATTGGAGGTGGCGTATGAGATAGGGAGCCCAGAACTGGGTGAACAGCCAAGACTTTGAGGTCTAAACCTGGTGGATTAGCTCTGGCCAGATGATCATTCCATCATTTAACTCAGTTTGCATTTGAAAAAGTTAACTACATGGCATTTGTAAATGTTTAAATGTTGTTGCCATGTTGTGCCAAACTTCATCACCTTGCTATAATTTCCATCATGGTTGGAGTCTGATGCTTTGAAATAAAATACTTCCTCTTCTCTGTTATAGCCCTTTCCATATTTAAACACAGCAGTAGAGACCATCAACATAGTAGATTCAGAGATTCTTGGAGCTGGAGAGAACCCTCGCTGTGGTCTGGTCCAATGCAAGAAACTCTTATTTCCCTCGATCCAGAGCTTTCCCAGGCACTTGTTTCATTTGTGAATGGCTCCAAACACTCACACGCTCTTACATGTTCGAAAGCACTTCATCATTTTGATCTGAATATGCTTTCCTGTTGTGTTTATGTAGGGATCCTCATGCTGTGACACTCGTCTATTGTGAGGCAATTTCAGTTACAACAATGAAATATTATAAGGGCCTGCAGCAGTGAGACAAGGCAGGATTCATCAACAAAACTTCCGGTCCCTTTCATATGCAAAGCAATCCCCTTTCAAAGCATCTTCTCCATCATCTCATTCTGTGTTTCAGTATCTCAGGGAGGAGAGATCTCCTGCACCGAGCACAGGCAGCGGTTGAGAGTGGGGCCGAAAAGTTCAGCTCCTATGGTCGCTTTCTGTGCTCATCCTGACAAGGATGGGAGAGAAACAGTCAGAGGGCAACGCCTAGCATACGCCCAGGGCTCTGATGCCATCGTTCTTTGGAATCCTGCTTGCTGATATGTGGGACTATCAGCACCTCCTGAGATAGTGAGATGTGCCCAGGCTGTTGCTTACTCCCTGACGATTTCACACCAGAATCACAAGCCTCTGGGCTCAGGGGAATCCATGATAACAGCAAACATCAGAAGCACCCCTGGTTGAATCTTCTCTGTGGATAGGTCGCAGATGACTGGTGAGAGATGGTGGCTCCTTTTGAGGTACCTAGATTGACAGACTCCAGAGATATGCAGAGATAAAATTCAAACCTCATTTGATCTCCTGATCTTTGTTAGTCTGAGCCAGTTACATGAATAACTTCGTTAGACCAGGGGGCAGGGGGATCTGTCCTTTCAGGAGAGGGCCATGAAAAATTCCTCCAAACCCAGTTGTGGGGGATTATGCGAGGAAGTTTCGGGAAGGCCCGCAAATCTTTCTGTCAACTACTGTATCAGAACTTCGGAATTCTTTCACATTCCAAACCGTGGGCAAATGCAAATTGAGTCCCCTATTCATTTTCAGAGACTACAGTGGAAAAACATTCCTCTCTTTGATGTAGGACACAAAATCCTTACTGGTCCTTTTAAAAGAGGAAAGATTAACTTTTCTGTTTTGGGTCCAAAGAAAATGAATGTGCCTTTTATATTTCTTCACAGTCTCTGGCTAGAGCCTGGAAAGGGGGAATAAGCTCCTTGAGCTGTTTTTTTTTTTTTTTTTCTGCATGAAGAGCACAGTGCTCAGAGGAACCTGGGGGTAAGCACAGAGACCCAGGTACCTGCCTTGTTGCTGGGTTTGAAACAGGTCTCTCGCGTACAGTAGGCGTCGGATACAGAGCATGGATGAAGCCAGCTAACTCATCTTCCACGAGCAGATAACAGGCATCAAGTTTCATTGTTTCAGGGGAAAGACAACAGGGAAATTCAAGGAAAAGGAATCAAAGGATGGTGGTGCCAAGAACATCCCTCTCCTGTGGCGTGGGCAGAGGAGCCTTCTAGAGCCTTCTAGGAGTTATGCATCACAAATCCTCCTGATTACTAGAAATCAACAGTGTAACCCTTTACTGCACAGCCGAGAAAACCAGGCCCAAAGACCCTGTCCCCCAAACACACAACTAGTTAGAAGTGGGAATTGAAACCCAGGTCTCACTATTCTTCTCATGACTAGAAGAGCCAGGATAAAATGAAGGCCTCTTACTATGCTGAATTCCTGACATTTTTGGAATCTGAGAGAAAATAGTAGGCTGCTATTTAAAAAGTGCAGGAGAAGGCGCCTGTACAATGATGTTAAAAGAAAACTCAGGTTTATAACTGAGAAAGAAATAAAATACTCTGTGTGATATCACGTATTTTGTTTTCTGCCAGATACTTGTCTGCATAGAAAATACTGGAAAGAAACTTCCATTGCAGTGCTATTACTGGGGGGCCAGTGATGTGGTTAGTAGGCTAAGCCCCCGCTTGCAGTGCTGGCATCCCATACGGGCACCCATTTGTGTCCTTGTTGCTCCTCTTCCAATCAGCTCTCTGCTATGGCCTGGGAAAGCAGAGGAAGATGGCCCAAATGTTTGGGCCCCTGCACCTGCATGGGAGACCCAAAAGAAGCTCCTGGCTCCTGGCTTCAGATGGGCTCAGCTCTGGCTGTTGCAGTCATTTGTGCATTGAACCAGCAGATGGAGGACCTCTCTCCGTCTCTCCCTCTGTCTGTAACTCTATCTCTCAAATAAATAAATACATATTTTAAAATACACTATCACTGGCTGTCTCCGGGTGGGGGTTATTGATGACTTCAACAGTTGTGTGACCTGTGCTTCAGGGACAGAGCTGTATGCAGGAATTTGGTATTATTTGTTTTGATGTTTTCCAGACTTTAAATAATTAATGTGTATTATTTTTGAATTTATTTTTATTTATTTTTTTTGACAGGCAGAGTGGACAGTGAGAGAGAGAGAGAAAGAGACAGAGAGAAAGGTCTTCCTTTGCCATTGGATCAGCACCACGCTGATCCGATGGCAGGAGCCAGGTGCTTCTCCTGGTCTCCCATGGGGTGCAGGGCCCAAGCACTTGGGCCATCCTCCACTGCACTCCCTGGCCACAGCAGAGAGCTGGCCTGGAAGAGGGGCAACCAGGACAGAATCCGGTGCCCGGACCGGGACTAGAACCCGGGGTGCGGGCGCCGCAAGGTGGAGGATTAGCCTATTGAGCCATGGCGCCGGCCAATTATTTTTGAATTTAAAAAGAATAATCATTGCTCACAAAAAGAGACAGAAGGTGGAGCTGTTTTTGGATTAAAGTCCTTGAATTTCAGTCATGGAAAAGTGATTTCCAAGGAAGAGCCTAGTTTCCATAGCAGTTCTTCACTCTGTGCGTCCTTGAATTTTGATCACCTTGGGGGCCCCACGTTCTCCACGGCCTGGACAGGTACCAACCCTTCTGCACCTCTGGCCCATCATAAAACTGGGCACCGTTTTAATCCAGGAGCAAGCACAGCTTTTTCACTTTCACTCTTTTTGCTTATTTTGGCCCTCTTTAGAAGTGTCTGTATCCAGATACCCGGAATTTCCAAAAAACATTTTTGAAATGCCACCGAAATAAGATAAAAAGTGCTGGGCCATATCCCATTGTGCCTTGCCCAAGGATGAGCTATGATGCAAGATACAAAGAACATCCCTAATTAGAGGTTCAATCTCATAAGATAATGAGCCAAATTCTGTCCGGTCGTAGGCCTCTTCCCGAGAGCAAGGTCAGCGCTGCTGGCTGTTCCACGTGTTTTCTGGATGGTGCAAAGGTGGAGTCCAAGTTTATGTGACTTTCTTAGCTGGCGTTCAAAGAAAAAAACTGTGCTTACTGGGGAGTTAAAATACTGGACCTTACAGTGTGTTCCAGATCACGACTGGGATCTTGCTCTATACACCTGTGCAATATGAAGTGTTTCCTGCAAGCGACAGTCATCTATAAGAGTGGGGAACCCATCTCAGGTGTTTTTCAGACCAAAACTCTTGGAAAGTAAACTGGAGGGAAAAAGAACCCCAAAGTCTAGATTCAGTCCAGAAATCACAAGTCAGTATTTTCTCTTGTGCTTTTCCTTAAGGAAAAATAGGATGACAAATGTACTGAGATAGCCAAGGAAGAACATACCAGACATAGAATGAGGTATCCAGATAATAGACAAAAATAAGACTGGTGTGATGTGGTGACTCATTTTGTCTGTTTCCAGTCTGAATTTTGCTGTTTAACTGTCAGCTCTTCACTACACGTGATGCTATGAAAAAGATAGATTTTTCTTCTGATAGGTTTGTTTTTGCATTGATTGGAAAAACATACACGATAAAATAAATAAATGGTTGTGTGACAGAGTTGGGTGCAGAATTTGATTGTGTGACACCAGCAGGAACAATGGCAGAAGGATGAAAATGAAATTCAATTTCATTGATTTGTTGATGGAGTAATCTTTCCATTTTCCCACCAAAATGGCTGGGGCTTCAGCCTCCAGTATACTGGGAAGAAGACAGAGCCATCCAATATACCACAAAAGATAAACATGGGTTTCGTTGTTTCAAAACGTGTCTAGGACCAGAAGTCCAAGTGTTAAGAAACAGCAGTTAAGAAAGAATTAGATGCATCTAAGTCAGCATTGAAATATCCATCTCTTCCCCCATGCAATCATTCATCCATCCGCCCATCCATCTACTCACTCATCCATCTACCCGCTCATCCATCCATCCATCACATGTTTGTTCAGCCTTTTCTTCCCGTTTCAGGCACAGTAATAAGTGTTGCGGGGACATCAGTTAAACAAGGTTGATCCACCCCTTGTCCCATACTTTTACAATGAACAAGGAAGACAGAAATTGCACAAATAATTATAATAGCATTCTTACCTCAAAAAGAAGAGCAATATGCCAAAGAAGCATGGACTCTGGTGAGAAAGGGAGATGGGGTTGCTCAGAGAAAGACTCTTGGCTGAGATAGAACGCAGGCCAAAGCCAGATGTAGGAATGCCTGAGACATCTGGACCGTCTTAGTTTATTTTCCTGAGTGCTGAGCACACGGATAGTCTTCACTGTGTTGAGAAAGAAAGCGGAATATCTGGGATTAAGACGTTAGCAGTAAACCTGGCATTTGGCTGAAATGGTGTTTCCAAAAGGCTCCAAACAAACCCATGTACTCCCAATCTTTCATCAGCACCCGACCAATATAATGAGAGCATTAACAACTGACAAATGCGACTTTCTATAAATCTCTCAACACATTAATGGCTGCAGCTGACTGTGGTTACTGGACTTCTGGTCCCAGGCACGTTTTGAAACAGCAGAGCCCTTCATGGTCTTTTGTGCTACATTGGATTGCTCTTTCTTCTTCTCAGTCTAGTGGGGACTGAGCCGTCCACCGAAGCCCCAGGCATTTCGGCATGAAAATGGGAAGATTCTCCATCAACAGATCAATTAATCTGAGCTCTACTATTCTAGCACAGTTACGCTAGTCACAAATATAGGCCTATAGATTCCCCATGATGTCCATTGGTAGCTGACTTGGGTCCCTGCAAATAGGCTAACCATAGGCCTATAGATTCACCCATGATGTCCCATAGGTAGCTGACTCAGGTCCCTGCAAATAAGCTAAAGCATGCTAACCACTTAGCTTTAAAGAGGCATGACAAATTTATTTATATAAGCCTTTCCTTAGGCAAAAGATTAATTTCTTTGATTCTGTTCACTTATCTGAAGTGCAATGAGATTTCAGAACCCTTAAAATTTCTTTCCAGCACCTAAACTCATTATTTCCAGAATTCTCGGTCATGATGGGCCTGCCCTGGCAAACAGGGCGCGTTTGAGAAGAGGCTACCGAGCTAGCCCAGGTATAGGGCATGCCCAGGGTACAGGGAAGATGTGAGGTTGGGGCTAAGGCAGCAGCTTGCTGAGCACCTTGGAGAAAGCCGAGCCCAGGCTGCTTCCCCTACGGAAGCCCTATCCAGGCCAGGTCAGAAGCTCTATGAATGAGCTCTGTGTCTCTCCAGTGACAGTGGGCTGCCTTCTAAATCAGGACTCGAAAACATGGCCCTGCTGCAGTCGCCTTGAGGAGGAGGGCCTAACTCCCAGAGCAGGCTCAATGTGTAATCAGTGGACTGTTTCCAAAGGAAAAAAATGAATGCAGCCCACACTACGCGCGTGAGCCACAAGAGGCAGCTGCAGCTGTCCTCCTGACTCAGCAGGACCTCTCCCCCAGCAAGTGGGTCCTAATTACATTACTGGGGGCGGCTTCAGTCTCTTCTCTCCTGATTAGCAAACCAGCATTCCAGCCGGGAGGGAGGGAGAGACGCCAGCTCCTGGCTCCCCTCCGCTGAAGAATCCTGGGGTGTGGTGAGGAGTTCACTAGACTGGGAATCAGGAGCCTTGGGTCTGCCCTGGGCCCTGCTATTGACATTAACAGTCATTAGTTACTGAAGACAAACTCTGTACCAAGCGATGAATTTAATACCTAGCTTTCACTGTCTCCAGTGTCATTGGCATTGGCATTGGCAACGTATTGGGACTTGAATTAGGGCAGTGAGATCCCAGAGTCAGCATTCTCTTTTTTTTTTTTTTTTTTTTTTTTTTTTTTTTTTTTTTTTTAACTTTTATTTAGGATATAAATTTCCAAGGTATGATTTATGGATTACAATGGGTTTCCCCCCATATTTTCCCTCTCCCCCCACAACCCTCCCCCCTTGCCCGCCCCCTCCACCCTTTTGTTCACATCCAGATTCGTTTTCAATTCTTTTTGTATACATGTGATCAATTTAGTATGTGTTAAGTTATGAATTCGTCCCTTTGCCCTCATATAGTAACACAAAGTGAAATATAGTCTTTGAGTTCTCATTTTAGCATTGAGTCACTTTGTATAGCACATTAAAGACAGAGATCCTACATGAGATATATATATATATATATTTGAGACTGATACATTTTTTTTTGATGCATTCTCACTTTAACCCTGTGCTGCCCTGTAGTCTTCATCAGGCTGGTAACATCACACACTGAAGAATAACACTTTGCTTTTTGTTCTTAGTACAAGTGGAATACGGTATTGTGTGAAAATTGGAAAACACAAATCTAAAACAAAAATTCTTCTATACCACCAAATATGACCACACAACACTTAGGTGATCGATTCTTTTAGATGTCAAAAATGGCCATCATGGGGCCAGCGCTGTGGCCTAGAGGGTAAAGCCGCTGCCTGCAGTGCCAGCAACCCGTATGGGCGCCAGTTCAAGTCCTGGCTGCTCCACTTCTGATCTAGCTCTCTACTATGGTCTGGGAAAGCAGTAGAAAATAGCCCAAGTCCTTGGGCCCCTGCACCTGCATGGGAAACCTGGAGGAAGCTCCTGGCTTCAGATCTGCTCAGCTTTGGTTGTTGTGGCCAATTGGGGAGTGAACCAGCAGATAGAAGACCTTCCTCTCTCTATCTCTCTCTCTCTGCCTCTCCTTCTCTCTCTGTGTAACTCTGACTTTCAAATAAATAAATGAATCTTTTTTTAAAAAAATGGCTATCATGCTAGTCATAATGTGCATGGAGCTATCGAAATATAACTTTTCAAGTTCATCCACTTCATATTATATTCAAGGGAGTGTGCTGGGAGGCCATTTGTGTGACCATTGGTGATGAACTAAAATGTTCCAAGTGCAGACACTGCCCTTCCAAAATCACATTTTTTTGAAGATTTATTTATTTGAAAGGCTGAGGCAGGAGCCAGGAGCTTCTTCCTGGTCTCCCACATGGGTGCAGGGGTCCAAGGACTTGGGCCATATTCTGCTGCTCTCTCAGGGGCATTATCAGGGAGCTGGATCAGAAGTGGAGCAACCAGGACTGGAATGGGTGCTCATATGGCATGGTGGCGCTGCAGGAGGAGGCTTAACATTCTATACCACAGTGCCGGCCCCTCAAAATTACATTCTTAGGGGGTCAGGGCAGGGAGATAAGGCAGGACAGACAAGGGAGGGAAATAGAAGTGAAATAGCACAGTAGGTCAACATATGAGCAAGAAAATGGCCTCATGAACAGATACTGGGAGAAAAGACCAGGCTGTTTCAGAGACTGAGCTGGAGCTTAGGGGATACACCAGGGGATGACCAAGCATGGCTGAAATGAATGAGACAGCTCTAAAGTGGGCGATGTGGAAAGATGACCCCACCCATTGTACTGCTGACCACACAATTCCAAGTCCTGGAACTGTTTGTCTAACAATATCCCATCAAAAAAGTCTAGTGTTGATACAACAATAGGAAGAAGTGTGGAGGGCTGCGTATCAGTCAAGTACAGTTCATTTCTGCTGTGATATTGGGTGAAGGGGGTGGGCAGGTGCAGTGGTTCTGAGTTTTGTATTTGTACTCTTCTGTATGCTTTGAATATACTACAAACACATATTCATCTTGTAGTGAAATTGAGGTAGAAAATTTTGTAGAAGACTGCCAGAAACAATTGAAGGTTGTTTCAGGGAGAAAGGACTGGGGGATAGAGTGACAAGGAGAATAAAGGAAAAGGGAGTGAAAGAAGGAGGTAGGAGGAGTGCAGTGTGGTCTGGAAAGTTAAGCAGTAACTTAGACACCCGCATCCCAAGTCAGAATGCCTGGGATTCAGTCCTGCTTAGGCTTCCAATCCAGCTTCCTGCTAGTGTGCACCCTGGGAGGTAGTAGATGCTGGCCCAAGTACTTGGGTTCCTGCTACCCATATGGAAGACAAGGAAGGGGTTCCTGGCTCCTGCTTCAGTCTGGTTCAGCTGTGGCTGTTGTGGTCATTTAGAGAGTGAATCAGTGGATGGAAGTTCTTTCTTTCTCTCTCTCTCTGCCTTTCAAATAAATAAAAAGCAAATACACTTTAAAAATATAAAATACCGGGGCCAGGATTGTGGAGCAGTGGGTTAAACCACCTCTTGCGACATCACAGTATGCCATATGTGAGTGCTGGTTCAGGTCCGGTTGCTCTGATTCTGATCTAGCTCCCTTCTAATGCACCTAGGCCAGCAGAAGATTGGCCCAGTACTTGGTCCTGTGCCTACAATATTGGAGACCAGGATGGACTTCCTGGGTCCTGACTCCAGCCTGGCCCAACTTGGGCTGTTGTGGCTATTTGGGGAGTGAACCAGTGGATAGAAAATTCCTGCCCCCCCCTCAAATAAATAAATAAATTCAAAAAATCAAAATAAAAAATAAAGAAGGAGGTGGTGAGAGATGGGGTTTCAGTGGAAGACATGTGGAAGGCTGCATATCATAAATCCCAGTGTTGGCCATTCTGCTGGAATTCTGCCTTTGTGGAATACAAAGAGATTCTCTTCACCCAGGATGGAGTGGTCTCTTTACAAACTTTATCCAAGCAATTTTGCAGGCGATTCATCTGGGGCTTGATGCCCAACCCATTTGACATTGTGGAGGAAGGAAAAAACAAAAACAAAAAGCAGGTTGGTGCAAGCAATGACAGAGCAACACACAATAGGGTCATGGAGGGATGATGCCAAGAAATCCGGCCCCTCTGTAGGCTTCTCTGGCACCCGCAGAAGGACAAGCACCTGGGAGCCAGATGTGAGCATGCGTATGTGTGCCACTGCAGTTCCATCTGGGGCTCAAGACAAAGGCTTGGCTTTTGATCATGCAAAGGAGAGAGATTCATTACAAAGTACAGGATAAGAAGTTCCAGAGCTGGAGCGTGAAGAGACAAAGGTTCTCTGCTCTTGGCTTTCCTTTCATCTTATCTTCTGGGGCCTCTTCGATATTTGGTGACAACTTCCCTGGTAATGGTATCTGCATTTTAACCCCACTTGGTATGGGCAGTTTGTTTAAAGACTGCTTTGCTGTATAAATGGAACTCTCTATAAGCATCAGTTGCTTTCTACATGAGATGGAAGGAAAAGAAGATAATATGCCAAGTGTAATAAATGGCTAATGCTTTGCATGTTTCTCCTTAAATGTAATGCCATTCTTTATTGCATAATTGATTTTTGTTTGTTTGCAGGGAGTGGATTGAAGGATCATTGTAAAATTGAGTGAAGGGATTCCTGCATTTCAGGGGCCAGGGTGGGAGTGAGGGAACAGTGATGGTGGAATGAAAGGCTGAAGATTCTTGCAAAGCTAAGATTCTGGGGGTTCACATCCCTTTTCCCTTTAGAAGATAATTGACTTATAAGACTGGCACTGTGGTGTTGCTGGTGAGTCTGCTGCCTGTGCTACTGGCACCCCATATCCCATATCCTATATGGCCGTCAATGGGAGACCTGGCTGCTCAGTTTCTGATCCAGCTCCCTGCTAGTGGTCTGGGAAAACAGTGGAAGATGGCCCAAGTGCTTGGGCCCCTGGACTCATGTGGGAGACCTGGAAGAAGCTCCTGCCTCCTGTTTTTGGCCTGGCCCAGCCAAGGCTGTTGCTGCCAACTGGGGAATGAACCAGCGGATGGATGATAGCTCTCTTCTGTCTTTTCCTCTCTATGTGTAACTCTTACTTTCAAGTAAATCATAAAAAATAAAAAGATATGCACTTACAGTGTAGCCTGTGCTGAAAAAAGGAAAAAGGGTTTTTCACAGTAAAAACAGCAAATAGCTTGGTGGTAATTATTCTAAAAATTCCAGCAGACATTATTTCAATGGTCTTGAAAGAGTAGAGAGACTGCCATCTCTCAGGCTGCGCGCCTCCAGATGAGGGAGAGGCGCTTTTTGTTTAATTCTTTTACCTGAAGGCCAGAAGATATATGTGATCTCCAATTCACAGAATTTTAATTTTTTTTCTTGAATTTTCTTAAAATACTTGGCCATCCTGATGGGCTACAATACCACAGGAGACAGAAAAGAGCAGCCAGTGCTGTCTTTTCCATTTACTATTGACCTTCTCTCCAGTTGTGTAGTAATCTCAACAGCTGGGAGGCTGAGTTGATCTTACTTCCTCCTCTCCGCAGGTGACATAACCAAGGCCCTGTGAGTGTAGGGGGACCTGTGCTCCTTCCTGTGAGCTCCTGAGGTCATTTCCCTTTTGTGCTGGACCATTGTAGGGATCAGGAAGCATCTTTCTGTGCAAGGCCTACTTAGCTCCACTGCTACCGATGTTTTCCTTTGGGACAGGGTATGCTTTTAATTGTGGGAAAATAGATGCACACATAACAAAGTTTACCATCATAGGCATTGCAGCTCTGTGACATTAAGTACACTGTACTCACACTCACTTATTGTGCAACCATCACTACCATTGACCTCCTGAACTTCATCATTCCCAACTGGATCTCTGTCCCCATTTAACCCTAGCTCTCCATCCTCCCTCTGTCCAACCCTGTTAACTTCTGTCTTATTTTCTGTCTCTGGGAATTTTCTTTATTCTAGAGACCTCACAGAAGTGGCGTTATTCAGCAACTGTTGTTTTGTGTCTGGCTTATTTCACCTAGCCAGGTCTTCATCCATGTTGTGGCACTTATCAGAATTTCATTCTTTTCTTTGATAAATTTCAAATATTTTCATCAAAGAAATTAACATTACCATCTACTATAATAATGTATTTTAAAATTATCCACTTATTTATTGGAAAGGCAGAGAGATAAGAATTCTCTCACCTGCTAGAGGACTCCCAAAATGTCCACAACAGCCAGGGCTGGGCCATGCCAAAGCCAGGAACTAAGAATTTAATCTTCCAGTTGGGTGGCAAGGGCTCAACTACTTGAGCCACCACCTGCTGCCTCGCAGAGTATGCATTAAGCAGAATGCTGGAATTTGAAGTAGTGCAAAGACTAGAACCCCAGCAGTCTAACATGGGAAGCTGGTATCGTAAGCAGTATCTTAACTGCTACACCAAATGCATCCCCAAGTAATAACAGCATTAAACCAGGTCATTAAGGAATTCTTATATATATTTATGGGACACAGTATAATATTTCAGCACATTGACACTATACTAATCAAATCAGGGCAATGAGCATTCTGATTTATTGATTGTTTCTTTAGAGTTGGAGTCTTCCAACTCTTGTCTTCTGGTTCTTCATAAAACATATAATGTGCTACTGTGAACTGTAGACACCCCATTGTGCTGTGGAACACTAAACTTATTCCTTCTGTCTGTGTTTTGTCACCATGGTCCAAACTTCCTCTCTGCCTTCCTTCTCCCAACCCTTTACAGCCTCTTGTAATCACTATTATATTTTCAGATCAACTTTTTAAAAAAGGTTTATTTGCTTATTTGAAAGTCAGAGTTACAGAGAGAGGGAGAGATAGATAGAGAGACAAAGAGAGGTCTTCCACCCACTGGTTCAATCTCCTAATGTCGGCAATGCCAGTGCTGGGCCAGGCCAAAGCCAGGAGCCAGGAGCTTCATCTAGATCTCCCATATGGATGGCAGGAGTCTAAGCACTTGGGCCTTCTTCTGCTTTTTCCAGGCCATTAGCAGGAGCTGAATCAGAAGTGGAAAAATCAGGGCACAAACGGGCAGCCATATGGGATTCTGGTGTCGCAGGCGGTGGCTTCATACGCTATGTCACAATGCTGGCCCCTCAGATCATCTATTTTAGTTTCCACAGATGAGGGAGAATAGCAGTATGTGTGTCTTTGTCTGGCTTACTTCACTCAACATAATTTCTTCCAGTCCATCGATTTTTGTTGTAAATGACAAGATTTCATTCTTTCTTAGAATTGAGTAATATAGTATTCCATTGTGTATATAGACCCTTTTTTCTTTTTTTTTTAAGATTTTATTTATTAATTTATTTGACAGGTAGAGTTACAGACAGTGAGAGAGAAAGACAGAGAGAAAGGTCTTCCTTTGGTTCACTCCCCAAATGGCCGCAACGGCCAGAGCTGTGCTGATCCAAAGCCAGGAGCCAGGTGCTTCTTCCCAGTCTCCCATGCAGGTGCCGGGACCCAAGCACTTGGGCCATCTTCCATTGCTTTCCCAGGCCACAGCAGAGAACTGGACTGGAAGAGGAGCAACCTGGACTAGAACCTGGTGCTCATATGGGATGCCGGTGCTGCAGGTGGAGGATTAACCTGGTGCGCCACGGCGCCGGCCCCTAGACCCCGTTTTCTTTATCCCATTATGCATCTATTAATGAACACCTTGGTTGATTTCATCTCTCAGCTATTTCAAATCTATAACTATTAGACTAGGTGTTGCAATAAACATGATAAGTGACTGAAGGTCTATGAATATGGTAGAAGATGAGAGAGTCCATTTGATATGATTACTTCATTTCTTTTGGATATGTACCCAGTGATAAGATTACTGCGTCATATTTGTAGAGTTTTAAGGAATTTCCCTACTACTTTCTAAAGGGCTGTACTTATCACAACGGTGTCTAGTTCAGCTTTCTCCACATCCTCACCAGCATTCAGTCATTATTTTGGTCCTTTTTAAGCCTGAATAATATCCACTGCGTGTACCCACCACATTTTTTTCTTATCCATTCATCTGTGGATAGATATTTGACTGTTTCTACTTTTTGACTATTATGAATAACGCTGCTATACACATTGGTATAAAAATCTGTTTCAGTCCCTGCCTTCAATTTTTTTGGCTATATATCCAGAGGTGGAATTGCTGGATCTTATGGTAATTTTGTTTTCTTTCTCTTTTTTTTTAAAGATTCATTTATGTATTTGAAAATCAGAGTTACAGAGAGAGGGAGAGACCCAGAGATCTTCCATCTGCTGGTTTACCCCCCAAATGGTCAAAATGGCCACAACTGGGCCAGGCAGAAGCCAGGAGCCTGGAAATCCATCCAGGTTTCCCACATTAGTGCCAGGGGCCCAAGAACTAGGGCCATCTTCTGTTGCTTTCCCAGGCACATTAGCAGTGGAGCAGCTGGGACTTGAATCAGTGTTCATATGGGATGCTGGCTTCTTCACCAGCTGCACCACCACTCCAGCCTCTGTAATTGTTTTCTTTTGTTGTTGTTTAGAGGAACCACCATACTACCTTTGGCAATGGCTGTGCCATTTTTACCTTCTCTCCAGCAATTGACGAGAATCCCATTTTTTCCACATCTTCACCATTATTATTTCATTCTTGGAAAACAAAAATCTTAATGCATTTAATATAGCATCTCACTGTGGTTTTGATTTGCATTTTCCTAATCATTAGTGATGCTGAACATCTTTTCATGTACTTATTGGTCACTTCTGTATCTTTGGAGAAATAGCTACTCAAATCTTTTTCCTGTGTAGGAGTGAAGTTATCTGTTGTGGAGGTATGGGAGGTCTTTATCTATTCTAGATATTAAAACCCTAATCAGATATATGATTTGCAAATAGTTCCTCCCGTTCTGTGAGTTTTCTTGTCATTTTATTTATAGTGTCCTTTGATGTGCAAAATTTCTAAATGTTGAAGTCTGACTTACTTGTCTGTGTGTGTGTGTGTCTGTATTTTTGGTTTCATATCCAAGGAAATCATTGCAAAATACAACATAGTGAAGTTTTTTTTCCCCTATGTTTTCTTCCGACCTAAGAATTTTAGCTACAAAGTTCAGGTCTTTGATCTATTTTGAGTCAATTTTGTACACGGTGGAGTGGGAGACTCCATCCTTTTGCATGTGGATACTACTAATACTATATTTTTGAAGATATTGGTTAAAACAAAATGTACCGCTTTTCTGGGCACTCTCCAGGAAATTTCTGGCAGTGGTGACTTATTAGCACCTTTTGGGTTTCTAGTTTACTCTCTTGCACACCAGGATAGGTAGCAGCAGAGGGTGGAGGTGAGGTGCAACAGGCTTCCGTGTGGACTCTACAGTGATAAGTCCACACTCCAGGGCCTCTTGGCAATCACACGGTGCACCTTTATGGGGCAGCAGTCCAGATCTTCTCTAGACTGGTGTCTCAATTCCCTTGGAAACACAGAGAATACAATTGTAATGAGCTGTGATTGGTTTAACTGATTGTGCACTTTTTAAATGGGCTTAGATGAGTCTATAGCTCTCTGCAGAGACTTCCCTCACAGCATACACTGCATTTCGGGAGATGGTTGGTTTACATGTCTGTCTCCCCAGGACTATATCCCCAACACCTAGAACCTCGCCTGACACAGCCATTTCTTAAACCAAACTCAGTTGTCCTTTCTTCCAAGCGAATGTGCAAAACAAAAGATGAACAGTAGAATCTTGTTTTAATTACAACACCATCTTAACTGCATTCCTAGTTTTACAATGAAGGATAATGATGATGTTGCTCTGAATGGCATTTATTAGCTTTTCATGGGTTTTCAAAGTTTGCGTCTTCATTAAAAAGGGAAAGGAGCCAACCATGACAAACTTTAACCCTCAGCTAGGACTCAAAGTAAATGGATTCTTTCAGCATGAAAGTGCTAGATTAAGCAGACAAATATTGACTTTTCAAAAATAATTTTCCAAAGTAAAATAACCCTATGCATAGAAATGAGATTACACTGTAACAGTCTTAACACGGTCCCGACTATGTGAACAAAATATGCTGCACATTTTCGCCTAGAATGGGGGTAAGACTTTCATATTGTTTGCATTTTCTCTAAAAGAGACATACGTGGAGTCTTCAGAAAGTTCATGGAACATCCACGTTATGAAAAAATGATGCTTGAATTTCAAAAGGTCTTTACCCCCAAATCAACTTATCATTTAACTCCGTTTTCCAAGAATGTCTTGAAGCGCTCTTGTGTATGAATACAGTCATGTGTCACTGAACAATCAAGGTCATCATGCATGACCACCATAGAGTGTGCTTACTCAAACTGAGGTGGCTACAAGGCCGCTAGGCAACATAGTCTAATGGGACCCACCACTATGTATTTCTGCCCTTTTATTCCTACACCATGGACTTTGAATGGGGCCACTGTAGCTGATCTATTTTAGAGATCACCTACAACAAGACTTCTGTGAACAGGGCACTTTAGCTTTGCCTTTCAGAAATTCCAACTCCTGGTTGGGGCACACACAACCCATATTGGCAGTGTCTGGGCCGGAGTCCCGGCTACTTTGCTGCTGATCCAGCTTTCTGCTAATGCACATCATGGGAGATGGCGGATGATGATGGCACCGTTACTTGGGTCCCTACCTCCCACCTGGGAGACCCAGATTGAGTTTCAGCCTCTGGGTGCAGCCTGGCCCTGCTCTGGCTGTTGAGAGCATACGGAGGGTGAACCCACAGATGGAAGATCTCTGTCTATCACTCTTTCACTTAAAACATTGGAAAAAAGACACAACAAAAATAAAAAAAAAATATATCCCAACTCCAATTTCCGATCAGCCCTCTTTCATACACAGTCAAGCATCGCATAACAAAGTCTCGGTCAAGGACAGAAATCCCTATAGAAGTGAACCTTCAGATCACACAGGTCATGGCTATCTTAGTTTGTATAAGAACACACTGATGTTTGCATTTTTTCCAGAAGGTAGTCCTGTGGTTAAGAGATGCGCAACTCTGTCATTATTTTCCTTTCTTTAGGAATTATCTTATTGCATATCACAGTAAGTGAGAGATACAAGACGCCTGAACAGGTGATTGGGTGATAGATGTCCTGCTCACTGACAGTCTCCTGAGCCCTGATTCAACAGCGTCCCTCACCAGAGCCCTTCCCAGGAAAATGGGGAACCCCTGTAAAAGTAAGGGGACACGCAGCATCCACATTTTCTGTGAAGAGTGAATCTACTGCATTGACAACAGGATGGACACAGTTACCTTCCTAGCCAGTCCCTCTGGCTCCCAGCTGGTCCCTCCCCACTCCTCCCCAGGGACTGAAGCAAAATTTAGAGGATAGAAAACGAGGTGTGGTTTGGTGTCACCCCCAGCAGTGACACTATCAGCTTCCCACCTGGATGGCAGCGACAGCTCTCCTTGGTCCGGCCACTCTGGTGCCAGCGACTGGTGGAGGACGGCCTTTTCCCTAGCTTTCTCTGGCTTGACCACACCCCCCAATTTAAGGAGGCAGCTCTATTAGAAACATTATGGTCTTTGCATCCTCTTTAGCCACCAAGCCGAGGATTCCCGCAGGTAGTTGGAAAGAGACCACAGCCGTGGAGAGAAGCTCACCCGTGGCCCTGGCCCCTTTCTTCACCCTATCTCTCCGGCAAAGTAGTAAGTGAGGTCTGAGTTTCTGCCTGCAACCTGTTAGTCCATTTTCCTTTGCCTGGCTTGCTTTCTTTCTTTTTTTTCTTTTCCATTCTGTAGAATTAAAGCGTAAATTGATAGGCACTTTCAGGATGCGAACGACTTTTCCTCTTTTCACATCTTTCTAATCCAAATTCGGTTGTTCAAAAATGCTTCCTAACCTGGCTGGAACAGTCTGAAATCCAGACTGCGGCTCATTCTCTTCCTGACTTAAGAAAAAGCAAAATCGTGCACGGTTTTGGATACTCACGGGTGACTGGTCAGAAACTCTTGAGTTTTCTTCGCAGATTGGAGCACTTCCAGACTCCCAGCTGCAGTGGGACACTGAGATTTCTGTCTTTTTTTTTTTTCCCTCCTTCACTCCCAGCGAGCCTATTGTTTTACCTTTTTGTGCTTAGTTTTGTTTTTGCCTGGCAGCTTCGCGAATGGCTTTGCTAGAGAGGAAATTGCTACAGGTTTGGATCTGGAAAGCCCAACTAGCTCCTGGGGTGTTTTCCTCTGCCTCAGTTTGCCCGGGGCTTGTCGGCAGCCCTAGGGGCTTGCACTCGAGCCGCGGTGGGCAGGCGTGTGGGCTGGGGGAGGCTGCGGGGCCGGGATGGGGGCACCTCTCCCCGTCCTGAGCCGCGTCTCCGCAGCACTGCCCCGAGAAGCTGCAGGAGACCGGGCGGCAGCGCCTCTCCATCGGCCGGTGCTGTCCGACAATTCCCCTTTTGCCATAGGCATCTCTGTTCCCACCTTTGCAAGAGGCATCTTCTGCGGGCAGGGTAACTGCGCGCAAGGCATTTGGTGGCAGGTTTTCCTTACTATCTCTCTCTCTTTTTTTTTTTTTTAATAATCTCAAGGCCATTTTTCTTCCTCCGTCATACCTCTGCCATGCGACTGAAAAGGGAGACATTTGTTAAACAACAGGAAATACAGAACCCCAAATGATAACTGGCAGCTCCCTCTGATCTGTGAAAGTACGGACACTTGGACTTTCATCAGTTGCGGCTCTGTGTGCCTTGCCTCCTTTTTGTGTCTCCAGAGTTAACCCTGGGCTTGGGCAGGCGCTGGCTGCGCAGGGGGCGGGCAGCCGGGGGGTTACCTTTGCAGCGGACACTCTTACCTGGCCATCCTGGCAGAGGGAAGGGCGAGCTAGGCGGTCAGTGTCTCCCAAGTGCTTTGAAGATGAAAAGGTCTTTTCATGTGTTGAGTGTTGTCGTTATTAATATTAATATTTGAAGAAGCATGCTGCTCCTAATCATAAATCAACAACTCCGTGCTTGCCAACTCGGTAGTGAAATAACACACAGCGCAGCCAGCCACGCAGCCTCTTCCGTCCGGTGCGGGACCAGACGGGGCAGTCTGTGTCTTAGGGGATCCTTATGCCATGCAGGTGTGCAGGTCCTAGTGTAGAGCCACGCTGGGGGTGGGGGACGAGTAGGGGGTGTAACCCCTCAACATCTGGTATCTGGGACCTCGCACAACCTGCGAGACAGCTTGGAGCTGGGCCAGCTGCCCGTCCCAGGTGATAACGGAGTTCAAAGCCAAGTAGGGTCAGAACTGGAAGCCGCACTGGACTTAGAGTCGGGGGAGGTGCCCCTGCATTGTGACTGAGAGCAAGTTACTGGGTGCAACGGGGCCTTGTTTTCCTCATCACTGAAATGTGAATAATCATTGGTGCTCCACCTAGTTCATGAGGAGGGGACAATAGATGTAAATAGCTTTGAAAGATCAAAGTGTGGCCAGGTGTGTGGGTGCAGGCTCCTGGAGCAAGCACTGGTTAGGAAGACCCACAGCTGGCGCTTACCTTGCTTTCTTGGGGTGCACAGACAGCTCCCTGATGTCTGGGGTTCTGCTGCACCTTGTAGTTCTGGTTTTTGGTGAACAGATCTGTTTTCTACAGCAACTATCCTTTTCAAGTTACCCATTCAGACTTTTCAGTTATTCACACTTGTTCTCAATTATTCACATAAAACAGGGGAAGGAATGATTATATACCTGAAACTTGGACTTCTTTCTTTCCTCCCTTCCTTCCTCCCTCCTTCCCTCCCTCCTTTCTTCCTCCCTTCCTTTTCTCCTTTTCTCTCTCCCTCCCTCTCCACCTCTTTCTTTTTCTTCTTCCCTCTCTTCTTTCTCTCCTCTTTATGAAAATAAAAAAAAGTATTCAGTATTTCAGTGAAATTAACATTGTATGCAACAATGTAGTAGGATTTAAGGTGAAGTGGATCCTGTGTTTTTTCAGCCCTGGGAAACAGATATGAAGACATAGCATATTTGCCTTGATCTCAGCCCAAAATCTAGCTTTCCAGGACTCAATCCAGGTGATTCTCTCTGGATTGTGCTACCTGGCGTCCTCCACTTACCCAGCAAGGGTAGCAATCTCAAACACCACTGAGCACGGGTAAACCTGTGTCAGGGCTTGCTCAGGGCTATGGATGGACAGCTTCGTTTGAACTACAAGGAAGTGTTGTAGGTGGACACCCGTGTTATCCCCATTGGGTCGGCTGAGGACTCAGCCATATGACTAGCATGGTGGGCCCCGATAAGAGCCAAGGGAATGTGAGCCCAGAGTGGGTGATTTTTTTTTAACTTTTCATTTTAAACTAATTGTGATTTGAATTGCATGTACTAGGAAGCTAAGTAACAGTCAGCCTAGAATTTTCTGCTGAGACTGATGATCTACTTCTCTGGGAGATTACTTTGGATCAGGTCTGTTTTCCAAAGGGGAGTCTGTAGATTGACCAGTCACCACTAGGAAGGAAACCTACTGGGTCTAGTTGGTGGAAAAGTAGATCAATCCCTCTCCTAACTAATATCACTTTAACTTTTACTGGGTGCCCAGCCTTGTTTAGGAGCTAGGACTGATACAGAAGAAGGGAGATACAAGTTCCACTTTGAAACCTACATAATTTATTTTAAAATGCAACATTTTACTTGAGAAGATTAAGAACAAAAGACAATAAACTGGTTACATGGTATGACACTGTCTAGGAATAATTGGGGAGTTCAGACGGAAAAAAATCATGTCTAAACAATAAGGAAAATATATTTTTGGACTTTTTTTTTTCTCAAAAAATAGGGTAGATTTGATATGCCAATGACCTTCCTCAAGAACTTAGAAGGGACAATTTGGATACTATTTTCCAAAGTAAGAGTCATGGCAGCAAATGTTTAGGCAGACATCAGGGGGAAATTCTCAATGGGTAGAACCTAATGCAGAGATTTTCAGATGTGGAAAAGTTTAAAAGGAGGGGGGGCAGGGTTTTCATCTTTTTAGAATTTTTTTGAATTTTTCTTTTTGAAATAATTCCAGATGCATAAAAGATTGCAAAACATAGTACAAGGAGCTTCCAAAAGATTTGAGTCTCCTGAAATTGGGAAAAATATAATGCAAATCACTCTGCCAAACTGCCTTTTGTTGCCCCTGGTCATCCTTGAGAGTGAGTGCCCTTCCTGAGGCACAGGGTTGAGAGGCACAGATGGTCCACAGCTGTCTGTGTCCCCAGCCCTGGTTCACACTGCACCTAAGCTGATGAAGCTTCTGCTCAGCCCCCAGTTTCTTCTCATCTGTTCCTCGGTGGGCTCTGCCTCTTCAACAAGCACTTTGTTATAGTTACTGATGAATCTGACCACTCGAGTCCAGACGCTGCCTGGCTGCTGGCAGTGAGTTTCTCTGACTGCACCATCCCCATCGTGCAGTGGGAACTGGTTAGACACTTGGAGCATCAGGCTGGACCTCAGAGCTGCTGCGTCAGACTAATGTAACCCGATCCTCAGGTGATTGGTATGTACTTCAAAGTTCTAGAGACACTGCTCTGCAGAGAAAGCAAGGACAGATAAGGTGGGAAAACCCAACTGACCTTGCAATATCTTCTATAGTAGTGCACAACCTCCTTGTATTTACATCTAGTTGCTAAAGTGTAAAAAACAAATGGGCATTTAGATCCCAAAGATGTTGGTTTAACTCTAAAAGCTGCAATACTTGCCATTGATGCCCTGAAGTTTTTTAGAGGCTGTCCCTCGCTCTAAGAAAAATGCTTACTTCTTGGTTTTATGCATCACAATGACACAAGCTGACCACCTAGCAGTAGAAATTGTGGCTCTTTTCTCCTGCAAAACTCCTGGCTAAGGCTGCTACTCAAGCTATGATTATGAAAGGAAATCCTTTTTCCATGACTCAAATGCAAGTCCTTAGAAAAAGAGATGGGGGGATTTAGGCCCTGGGGTTGTAGCTCTTAGACTCACAGAAAGTCTGCCACCTTGGGCAGTACAAATAACAGTAAAAATCACTAATACTATTGATGAGTGAATGTTTTTTAATTGTCAGGCGCCACTGATAAAATAGCAGTATGAATTACTTACTGACTGTTTTATCATGTTTAAAGAACTCTTAGTAAAGTTCTTCTGTTTTGCATAAGCCTCAATAATTCTGAATGAGTTGGTGCTCTTACACACAGCATTCATACTTTGAGGTGACTTGACTGTGAGCTGAAAGTGCATGACCTTGGCCTTACACACAGGAAAGGAACTCCACAGCCACTGGCTCACCTGTAGTCCATACCCTCTGATCTGTTTATCACCCTGCCAAGCACGTACCCTCTCTGGGGGCTCAGTGCATTCAAATAAAAAAATGAGCAGATTTGACAAATTTTTTTCCCACTCCAAAATTTATTGAATTTGCAAAAATCCCTCCTTATATTAGAATGCCAGCAAGCTGTTTAGGATTATACTGAGAAATGGGAACCTTACAATTTGGGCAATAAAACAAATGAATCTCTACCATGAAAATCACAATCAGACATAGTTCAAGAAGCTGCTTGCTGGATTTGAGAGATCCAAGGCAGCTGGTGTCCTTAAGTTCAGTTACATAGGAACATCACTAAAAGTATCCAAACCCCCTTCATTGTCCTCCCAAGGCCTATCTCTATTTTTGGTGTCTCCTTAAGACCCAGAACCAAGTCTAATTCTAAATGTAAATTTTAGATTATATTCAATGTGCTTCTCTGCACGCTACGATTCTAAAAGCAATTATTTTACAAAAGCTCTTTAGAGATTTCTTTGGCAATAACATTGGGGTAGAGTTGACATTTTTAGTCTTGCAGTCATTCTTTGGATTTGACTTGGCTAAGAATGAAGTAAGAATACTTTAACATCATTCCTTCTACGTATTCTTTTTGGTTTCCAGATTCTTGGTATAGAAAACAACCCTTCTTTATTTGCTCATTCGGTTATTTGTGAATGCCTACTATGTTCACGGCGCGGAGCATATCCAGAGTCTAACTGGTTCCATGTGTAGAATTTCATGGTTACACGAAAGATTGGAGAAATTGCATGAGACTGTGGCCACCTTTACTGTAAAACAATTTATTCAGTGTTGCCTCGGATCTTCTAGATGTTCTGATAGGAGGCTGTTGGACTAGAAAGTAGATTGATAGTTCTGAGAAATTTTAGAGGCTGATGGCATTGTCTTGTTTCAGTTAGCAGCTCTTAATGTAGTCTCTTGCCACTTATGAAAAGGAACACCCCTGTACCCCTTGTTGACGATGCCTTTCCAGCAGCGTGTTGGTGACGGATTTGTTTCCAGTGAGGAGGAAATATAGAAAATAATCTACAAAGCACTCAATTCCCTAGCTATTATGGTACACCAGAGTAAAACTACTTTTTTTAGGAGATATTAGTGACTTAGCTTTGAGGAAGGGCAAAACAATATGCAAGCATATCAAAAAGTTCATGGAAATGCCTATTATAAAAAATGATGCATAGATTTCAAATTGTTTTGCACCCAAGTAAACTTATCTTTTAATTGCCTTTTCCTCAAACTTTTTGAAACACCCTCATACACTCTTGTAAAATTATAATGCCATGAGTCTTATTGAGCTCTGTCGGTTCATACAGGACTTGCTTAATTAGGAGCTGACTTTTTTTTGTTTAGAGAGAAATAGGAAGTAAGTTGTGAGTCATTTTCATTTACATAGGTGTTGGAGAATTAATGATCAGTACAGTTGGGGAGAAATAAGTCTGCAGTGTTGATGATATTGTGAGTTGCTGCTTTGTGAACCTGGTGAAACAGTTGATGGATTGAGTTGAAGACACAGTGGCCAACAACAAATAATTCAGAACACAGCCTTTGCTGCTCAGTCCTGGCTGCTTAAAGCAAGGAGGAGTATTTACTATTGTGGTGTTGGGCTACTTAGTCAAGAAAAGAGGCTCTTAATAAAGTTAGGAGTGAACAGAGAAATCATCTTCAATTGTCCTAAGCATTTTTCTTGCATATGCATTATAACCTTGAAGTTTCTCTGGAAGAGGGAGGTGTATTCAGCTACCTAAATATGAGCTATCTTAAATCTGAGTTCCTAGAGAGTTGGACTTGGTAACTTTTGTGACACTGACAGATGGGAGGAGACATCTACTAAAATGACTTGAGCAATATGAATGAACCTCTCGCAGGTATCAGGAAGAAATCAATGGAAGAGGATTGACAAACTTGTCACTCTGGTGTATCTGTTAGTTCAGAGAAAAATGAGATCCTGTTTGTGGTTAACATTGAAAGTCAACATTGCATTGCATGTGGAAACACTTCATCATAGGTGGTGACACTTTTTTTTTTTTTTTTTTTTTTTGCTGTGGTTAAGAAGATATCTTGACCTACTTGGATAGGTTCAGGCACTGCCCAGTACTTGATGCACATTATAATTCTATTTCTAATATAGCTTCGTCCCTTCATTTAGTCAGCAAACATGTCTACCGTGCACCTTCCAGAAAGATACAGTAACTCATGGGTCAGGAGTTCTGTGACTTTGTCACCCTATTAGGAGTCAGTCCTGGGGAGGAGGACCAAGGACTTCCTAAATAAATAAATAAATAAATAAAGCTACAGCTTTATTTCCCTGTTCTATTCCTCACATGCAGTTTTCATCCCTAGCATATATTTTAGCCTTTATTCCAGGCCTGTGAAACTAATATGAAGACTAAAGGGTAAATTCAAATTGAAAACACAATTGCTCTGTCAGTGGGGGTGTAATGTTGGTTTATCTGTTGTGGAAGGCAGTTTGTCAATGCATATTCAAATATGGAATGTACAGTCTGTCCCAACAATACTACTTCTAGGCATTTGATGAGTATATAAAATATGTTAAGAATTTCATAGGATTTGGGACAGATTAATTATGTAGTAATAAAGGACTCATTAAGGAAGAATGATGCATATATAAAATAGAATGATTGTCAGTCATAAATTTCAGGACATAGGAGGGTAGTTCAAAAAGTCTATTTAAAATGGAATTTAAAAAGTTTTTTAGTGCAAACACCCTTGAAATCCATACATAGACTTCTTGGTAATATGCATTTTCCATGAACTTTTTAAAAAATATTTATTTAGTTATTTGAAGGGCAGAGTTACAAACAGAGAGAGGGAAAGACAGAGAGAAATGTCTTCATTTGCTGGTTCACTCTCTAAGTGGCTGCAACAGCCGGAGCTGAGCTGATCCAAAACCAGGAGCCAGGAGCTTCTTCTGGGTCTCCCACGTGGGTGCAGGGGCCCAAGCACTTGCACCATCTTCTGCTGCTTTCCTAGGCCATCAACAGAGAGCTGGATTGGAAATAGAACAGCCAGGACTCAAATCAGCTCCCATATGGGATGTTAGTACTGCAGGCTGCAGCTTTACCCAATATGCCACAGCGCCGGCCCCCAGGAAGATAATTAATATCATGAAAGTTATATTGTGATCATATATGTGTATTACATCTCTATTTATAGAGATACATTAAAACTACCCAGAAGACTGTTGAATAAGGTATTAGCATGATTATCTCTAGTTGGTAGGACTTCAGGTCATTTTCATATTGTTAGACTTTTCTGTATTTTTTTAAAGATTTATTTATTTATTTGAAAATCAGAGTTACACAGAGAGAGAAGGAGAGGCAGAGAGAGAGTCCTCCATCTGATGGTTCACTCCCCATTTGGCCACCATGGCCAGAGCTGCTCCAATCCAAAACCAGGAGCCAGAAGCTTCTTCCAGGTTTCCCACATGGGTCGGAGCCCAAGGACTTGGGCCATCTTCCACTGCCTTCCCAGGCTATAGCAGAGAGCTGGATCGCAAGTGGAGCAGCCAGGACTCGAACCAGCGCCCATATGGGATGCCGGCACTGTAGGCAGTGGCTTTACCCCACTACGCCACAGCGCCAGCCCCACTTTTCTGTATTTTTTAATTGTTGCAATAGACTTTTCTGTATTTTTTAATTCTTGCAATAAATATGTATTTTTTTGGCAAAAACAATCTCAAAATGAATCTTTTCTGAAGCATCTTTTATTGGATTATTTACCTAAGGCCACAGCCTTTCCTTTAAAAGCACAAACCCCAGAATGGAAAGCTTAACTGATGTCAGAGTTATCTAGAAATACAGCCAAGCAGGGTCAGAGTTGATGGGACTCAGATTCAGCCTTGCTGAAGGCCTGTCTCCTGAATGCCTAATCTACTGCCACGGCCTGCAACGTCCCTTCACTCCCGATCTTTCCTTCCTTTGCTGCACTTAGCACTGCCGAGATCCAGGTACCAGGAAGAGTCAGCCTGCGCATCCCAGGCCTGTGGCAGGTGGGAAGCTAGAGAATGCTCGTGTCCTTTGGGAAGGTCAGACTCTCTCTAGAGTCCAATGCAAATCTCATTCTGAGTTGTTGGACGTGAGACACCCATGTAACCACATTGGCCCTTTTTGTCCCCTCTGTGGTCGATCATTTTTGTCCCTAAGATCCCAGGGTGCTGAGGATCGATAAGCACAGATGAAGGTATTGAAGACCTAGATATTGGTCTCAGCAAGGCCGCTTCCCAGCGTGGCTATACCCTTTCTCCCTATTCATCAAAAAAGGAGTTGGGGGAGGGCTGAATGAGTTAGAGCATGTGTGTAAGTTTTCTAAGTTAGACTCCTATAGTCCATAACTATTTGTGTGCCCTCTGGCTACCAAACACTGGTCTAGGATCTTGGGATGTGGAATGAAAATGAAGCCCCTGCTCTGGGGAAACTGACATTCCAGTGGGACAGGACTGGGGGAGACAAGCATCTTTCATAGTTGCGGGGTGGGGGTCCAGTGCTGCCATTTGTAATGGGCATGGGGAGAAGCTTGTGTGATAACCTGATGTATAACAGCTGTGTGAATAGAAGGAAGCAGTTTCACTTAGGAACGGATCCAGAAACCAAGTGACTACTTCATGTGGATCTTATTTTTTTTTTTTAATATTTATTTATTTACTTGAGAGAGAGAGTTACAGGCAGAGAGAGAGAGAGAGAGAGAGAGAGAGAGAGAGAGAGAGAGAAAGAGAGAAAGTCTTCCATCCAATGGTTCACTTTCCAAATGGCTGCAACAGCTGGAGCTTTGCCGATCCAAAGCCAAGAACCAGGAGCTTCTTCCAGGTCTCCTACATGGGTGAAGGCCCAAGGACTTGGGCCATCTTTTACTGCTTTCCCAGGCCATAGCAGAGAGCTGGATCGAAAGAAGAGCAGTGGGACTAGAACTGGCACCCATGTGGGATGCCAGCGCTGCAGGTGGAGGATTAACCTACTGCACCACAGCGTGGGTTCCTCATGTGGATCTTTATTCAGATCTGCAAGTTGCTCAGGGTCTCTGATTTGAGAAAAAATGTATTCTCACATGATCCACCTCTTACATCTTTGTACTTAAGAGACCACTCATTCATTCATTCACAGATTAAAAAAGAATGATTTTCTGTTCTGCCCCGTGGTCTGTCTTAACTGACAGAAATGCAAAAATGAAAGAGGCATGGGACCTACCTCCAATAGTGCAGAGTTCAGTGGCAGAGACAAACGGACAGATGTTTATGCAACAGTGTGCTAGGCGCTGGAAGTATGAGGGGCTTCAAAAGCTTCATGGCAAAGGCGCATTCTCTTTTAAATTTCCATTTTCCCACCCACTGTTGGAAGCACCCTTGTGCGCTTGGGAGAGTGGGAGAAGGAACTGGCAGCCCCAGCCAGGTGAAGGGTGGTTCAGGAAGGACTCCAGGCAGCATGGCCCTCAGACGAGCATGCGCACCCGAGGAGGAAGGGTGTCCTGGTCCTGAGGTGGCCGCGTCTAGGTGGACTTTTCTAGAAAGAATGAGATAGTGGGAGGGCAGGCAAGTGAGAGAGGCACCCAGAGCTTAAGAGAGCATCAGAGGGGGCCAGTGCTGGGGCGTAGCAGGTAAAGCTGCTGCCTGTCACGCCGTCATCCCATATGGCGCTGATTACTCCACTTCCAATGCAGCTCTCTGCTATGGCCTGGGAAAGCAGTAAAAGATGGCCCAAGTCCTTGGGCCCCTGCACCCATGTAGGAGACCTGGAAGAAGCTCCTGGTTCTTGGCTTTGGATCGGCAAAGCTCCAGCTGTTGCAGCCATTTGGGGAGTGAATCAGCAGATGGAAGACCTCTCTCTCTCTCTCTCTCTCTCTCTCTCTCTCTCTCCCTCTCTGCCCCTGCCTCTCTGTAACTCTGCCTTTCAAATAAATAAATAAATCTTTAAAGGGAGAGGGAGAGAACAGCAGAGTTCTGTGTCTAGGGGTAGAGGGTTAGGGGTGTGGAGAGAAGGGGCTGGGGAGGTGGGGGAGCATGGAGGGCAAAGCAGACATAGCCGGAGCTTGACTGTCTCACACTGGAGCACGTCCTCTCTGCTCAGCATTCGTGGAAAAAGAACTGAGCTCTTCATGACCCTCTGTTACCGAGTGTTCAAATCATTTCCACACCCAGACAGTTCTGCGGCTGCTTCTCAGCTGGGGAGGCCACCTTAAAATCACACAGGTGGTTTGCATTTAGGTCGCGAACATGTGCGATGCCAAGACAAAAAGTTGGTCCAGCTCATGTGCGAGCAGCTGTCACGTGGGAGGAACTTGTCTCCGGCCAAATCCGAAAAGGGGAAAAATGCACCCCTCCTCCGCCAAGTGCTCCTTTTTTCTTCTTCTGAAAGTATTTGCATCTCCAGCAGCTGCTCTGTGTCACTATCTACAAGTGGGAAAGGGAGGGTTCTTTTTTGCTTTCTCCAAAAAAATAATAGAGCAGCAATCCATTTCTGTCCCAGAGTTATTTCCTGAGATGAGAGCCCCTGAGAGCGCTGGCAACTCCCTCTTTTGAGCTTCCTCCCTGGGCAAAGGGCTGGTCCCCAAGGGAGGTGTCATTCATGCAGTCCTAGCTTCCAGAATACGGTCCAGCACAGAATGCACCAGATGTTGGGCCAGAGGTTTCCTCCCTCATTCTGTCAACTGGAAGAGAAAATATATTTCCCCTGAACCTTTTTCCAAGTGTGTTGTGATGAGGGGGAGTGAGGCCTGGCCGGCAGACAGAAACTTGGTGTCTTTGAGCTTTGGGCTTCAGGACGCGGCTGCCAGCTCCAGATATCCTTTCTGCTCCACGTGTTGCAGAGGGGTAGGCATCCAGGAGGGCAGAGGTCCTGTGCTGCTTAGGGGCGGCTAGGGATGATTCATGGGGCCATGTGGTGACACCTGGCTCTGCGGGCTCTTCCACTACTTCCCACTCTCTGCGCCCAGCAGACCTGACTGTGGCTTGTTTTTCCCATGTTGCTGGCAAACCGCATTTCACGGTATGTTCTAGTTCGATAGGGTTTGTCTTCTCCATTGTGTAAGCATAGTTTCTGTCCTTTTTTCAGTTTGGTCCTGGCTCTGATAGAATCCATAGGCCACAAGTTCAGGAATCACTATTGACCCGTGTGTCTCCAGAGTCCAGAACAGGGCTTGGAACGTAGGAGGTGCACAGTAATTATTTACTGAATGGATAAACAAGCTCCCGACAAAGGAAGCCTACTGCATGATTGATGCATGAATAACAGGGCTGGGAGGACTCGGGAGGCCCTTGGGGCTTTGGGGAAGGAAATCAGAGGTTGAATGGCATTCCACTACCCCTGGATATCTGCAGAGATTTTAAGTTGTCCTGCAGGATGCTGGAGGGCTGAGCAATGTTTCCATGGAGACATCTGATGATGGGGTTGCCATTCTGAATATGACACACCGGTGTAAGTAACGTGTCTCATCCATGAGTAGTCAAAACGTTGAAGCAGTGTGGTCCTTTGGCATAGCAGAGGGGATGCCTGCATCCCAGATTGGAGTCCCTGGGTTTGAGTCTTATCTCCAGCTCCTAATTCCAGCTTCCTGCTAATGTGTACCCTGAGAGACAGCTGGTGGTTATTCAAGTACATGGTTCCCCGCCACATACATGGGAGACCTGGACAGAGTTCTTGGTTCCTGGCTTCAGCCTGGCAGAGCCCTGGCTGTTGTAGGCCTCTCAGGAGAGAGTCAGCAAATGGAGTGCCTCTCGTTTTGCCTTTCAAATAAATAAAATTAATTGATAATAATTTTTAAAGCAATTTTTAAAAAGATTTTTAAAAATTTATTTGGGAGATAGAGTTACAGACAGTGAGAGAGAGTGAGTGAGAGAGAGAAAGGTCTTCCTTCTGCTGGTTCACTCCCCAAATGGCCGCAACAGCTGGAGCTGTACCGATCTGAAGCCAGGAGCCAGGTGCTTCTTCCAGGTCTCCCACATGGGTGCAGGGGCCTAAGCACTTGGGCCATCTTCTACTGCTTTCCCAGGCCATAGCAGAGAGCTGGATTGGAAGAGGAGCAGCTGACACTAGAACCAGCACCCAAATGGGATGCTGGCACTGCAGACAGAGGTTTAACTTACTGTGCCACAGCGCCAGCCCCGAAATATTTTTTTTTAAAAACTGAATTTTGGGGATGCATGCTTTGATGATGACCCATTAGGACTCTAAAGCTTGATTTTGAGATTTTGAATAAGGAATTCCTCTGTGGGAAAGAGGGGCTATTGAATTCTTGGAAACCATCCTCACAATACCTGGTCAGGACAAGTAGTCATATGCTCAACTGTAATATCTTCAACTCACTCTTATTTTATGCCCCGTGTCCAGCAACCGTCTGAGACACTGTAGCTGCTCACTATTTTGGAAACAAACCCCGTAGAGATGATGGCTGAAGCAGAAGTCAACAAGGTCCTTAGGCTAGAATCCTTTTGTTGTGGGGTATACTGGGGTCCCCAGTTGGATTTATGCCAAGTGTTTGTCTCAGCCTAAAAGACGAATTCAAAGCAGAGTCTTAGATAAAGTGAGCAGGGTTTATTTTAAGAGCTTAAAGAGATAGTACACACTCAGAAGTGAATGCAGGCGGCCTCAGGAAGAGAATTACTCAGACCCCATTCCAGTGAAGTCCTTTATTGGGTGTGGGGGGTGGTACCCTAATTGAATATGCAAATAGGGTTGAGTTTGGGAAGGGGTCTAGCGTGCGTGATGACATCTGGGATGAATTCATAGCTCCTCATGGAGCTCGGCATGCATGGGTTCATCATGGCATCTTCATGATGGAGGAGGCACAAGTGCATCATGGAAAGTGGGAGTGCTGAGTTGGCATGGAAGGGGTGGAGTTTGCTTAGTCGTGCAGGGCTAAAGCACAGAGACTACTGGAAGCTTCTCAGCTCCTTTGTCCCTCACAAATTTCCTGCCTAGCCATGTCCCTTTGATCTCTTTCTACTACTCAGCTTTGCCAACTCAGAGCTCCTCCTGGGAACTGGTTTCCTGCAGCAGAGCTCAAGTCCTGGAAGAAACTAGAGAAGGAAATCTTGGTTAGCACAGCTGAGCTATCCAGAATCCACAGTTAACCTGTTTTTTAAAAAAAATTGATGTTATTTTGACTGTGTTCTGCCTCTGGGAGAACCATAAAAAGACAAAATAGTGAGGCCAGTGCTGTGGCGTAGTGGGATAAGCCTCTGCTTGTGGGTGCTGGCATCCCATATGGGCGCCAGTTCTAGTCCCGGCTGCTCCACTTCCGATCCAGCTCTCTGCTATGGTCTGGGAAATCAGTGGCAGATGGCCCAAGTGCTTGGGCCTCTGCACCCACCTAGGGGACCCAAAGGAAGCTCCTGGCTCCTGGCTGCCGATCGTCTCAGCTCCGGCCATTGTGGCTGTCAGATGGGAGACTTTTCTCTCTGTGTCTCCTTTTTTCTCTGTAACTCTACCTCTCAAATAAATAAATAAAATTAAAAAGACAAAGTAGTTAAAATAACACAGTTCTGGATTAGGTCTTTAGAAGGTTTTTAGCTTCCATCCCTCACCTTTGTGCTGGTCATGGCTCTGTGACTGTAGCTCTGAGTCAGCATAATCTTACATGGCCAAGCCTGTTTAGTTGTATCATGTACACACACAAGTAGTTCAAAAAGTCCACAGAAAATGTGGATTATGAAAGACCTATGCGTGGATTTCAAAATTGTTAGTACCAAAATAAGCTTATCTTTAAAAATTGTATTTATTTTCACTTTAATTGAGAGTCAGTGAGAAAGAGATAGAGCGAGATAGAGAGAGAGAGAGAGATGCAGAGAGATCTTTTTTTTTTTTTTGACAGGCATAGTAGACAGTGAGAGAGAGAGAGAGAGAGAAAGGTTTTCCTTTTTCCATTGGTTCACCCTCCAATGGCCGCTGCGGCTGGCGCACCATGCTGATCCGATGGCAGGAACCAGGTGCCTCCTCCTGGTCTCCCATGGGGTGCAGGGCCCAAGCACTTGGGCCATCCTCCACTGCACTCCCGGGCCACAGCAGAGAGCTGGCCTGGAAGAGGGGCAACCGGGACTAGAACCTGGTGTGCTGACACTGTAAGGCGGAGGATTAGCCTATTGAGCCGTGGCAACAGCTGCAGAGAGATCTTTCAGCTGCTAACTCATTTCCTAAATGCCCACAACAGCCAGGCAGCCAGCGCTGAGCCAGCCTAAAGCCAGGAGTCTCGAACTGGATCTCAGTATCCCACGTGGGTGGCAAGGACCCAATTGCTTGAGGCATCATCTGCCACCTCCCCAGAGTATGCATGAGCAAGAAGCTGGATCAGAAGCAGCGAGGAGCTGGAACTTCAAGTACTCCAATATGGGATGTGGGTGTCCCAAGTAGCATTTTAAATGCTGTGCCAAGTGCATGCCCCAGAAACTTATCCTTTGGTTCCATTTTCCTTGAACTTTGTGAAGTCCCTGCATACATTTCATACATATGAAGAGTGACAGATCCATCAGCTATCATGTGGCATCAGGATAGCAAACCAAAACTGTTAAACATACAGACACAGCTTAGTACGCTTCCTTTCTCCTGGAACGTGTCAGTTGCTTTATGAGTTAATAAGAATAAAGGAAAAGAACAGACAAGTGCAAACTGAGAAGCAGTGATGCTGAAATATCATTTCCCAAGGTTAGAAGATTGGCCTCTGGATGATATGATTCAGAACTGAATCGTCTAAAACATTCAAGAAAGGAGTTTTTCAAAAAAGGGTATAGCACTCAATTTGCGCAAGTGTGTGAACTGATGCACTTTAGAAAGCATTTAGGTCAACAGTGATGTTTGCAATAGACACGATTTGCCTGATGACCAGCAGCTAGCTGGAAAATCCCTTCAGCCAGAACATTCTTCAAGCATTTGAGACCTTCAGGTTTCCAGTGCAGACAACAGCTCTCAACAGAGTTATGTAATGTCCCTTCTCCTTCCCCAGATGAGAGCCGGTCACTCCCATGTGCACAACTTCCCCCGAGTGTACAGCTTCTTGCTGCATTGTGGGGACTGGTTCACTTGACTCTCCATTTCCCCAATCCTTCCTTAACTAATTTGCACCATGACTGTAGGTTGAGCATCTGCTCTGTGCCAGGCCTGGTTGGGACAGAGCGAGGGTGGTACACGGAGAGGGATTTTGTTGAGGAAGACACAGACCCTTCTGAGATTCTTCCACTGCTCCTTGTCTGCAGCATGTGGACACCATCCATCACCCCACCCAGACTGCAGCCAGGGCCCTGGGCTGTGTCTGGGGTTGCTCCCCTGTGTGTAGGAGATTGGTCTCTTCTGTCTTGCTTCATTTCAGTTGCCTTCTCTGACACAGAAAGAAGGGAACGGAATGGTTTCTAAGCAGACCCCTAGTTCAGATTCACTCTCTTCTCATGGGTTCTGGTGCTTGGACTAGTGGCTCAGCAAATGCTTTCTCCCCGTCAGGTGCTGAGAGCAGGATGAGCTACTTTGTGGATTCCACGGTGAGCGGCCCTGTCCCTTATGCAATGGCCCGTCCTGCAGTGGTGGTAAGTAACAGGATCTTCCCTGCCCTCCCCCTGCCCACCCAGCCTGCTCCTTGCCTCCCCTGGCTGTCCGCGCCTTGGCCTTTCCTGCACTGAGAAGCCATGGATCTGAACTCCAAGGCTGACATCAACTTTGAACGTTTTAGAGGAGTTCACTTATGTGATTATGCGTCTATCTATCAGCACACACAGTAAAAATATCCACGCTAATGAATTTGCTGAAGATGTCTGAGTTTCTGCAACTCACACCTGAATTAATAGTTAAAGCCAGCTGCTCTCCACTTCTCACTTCACCTGGCAAAGGTTTTTCATGGATTGATGTCCCTTGGACCTATTCATGTTATCGTTTACTTATTTTTGGCTTCAGGCACAACAGCTAAGTAACATGATTTCTGATCACAGAATTAGAAAGTAGAAATGAAATGTGATGGTAAGTTTATGGGAAACCTTTATGAATCCTAAATGAGAGGAATAAAGGAAACTTTAAACTAGGACCAGATAAGGGCAGGTATTGTTGCACAGTGGATTGAACCATTGCTTGCGATGCTGGCATCTGATACTGGAATGCTGGTTAGAGCCCCAGCTACAAATCTCTGTTAATGAATCCTGGGAGTCAGCGGAGGATGGCTCAGGTATTTGAGTTCCTGCTACTTATAGGAGAGAACTAGATGGAGTTCCTGGCTCCTGGCTTCAACTATTGCAGCAATCTGGGGAGTGAACTAGCAGACAGAAGATGTCTGTGTGTTTCAAATGAATAAATAAATCTTAAAGATAAAAATAAGATTAGATAAAGTTTTTGCTCAACCTATATGCTGAGCAGTAGAAACGTTTCAAACTAGGGAATTAAAAAATTAACTGAAAACAAGAGTGTATAATGCTGTCATTGGTCAATTCCAACATTAAATCAACCTGTAATGTTAGCAGATGTGTCATTAACTGCTCCTTGGAAATTCTATATTTTTATGTAAAGATAGCCTCCATAAATGTTGAATTTATTTTTATCTTACTCTGAAAATGGATAGACAAGTTGTTGTCATTATTAACTCTTCCCAGAACATTTGTAGGTCTAAACAGAGACCAATTAACCACAGCTTTCTCTTCTTTGCTTTCTAAAAAAAAATTGTTTATTTATTTGAGAGGCAGACACACACACACACACACACACACACAGAGAGAGAGAGAGAGAGAGAGAGAGAGAGAGAGAGCTCTCCCATCCACTTTTTTACTCCTCAGATGCCCATCTACGTGAGCCGTCACTGCTGCCCTCCCACGGTCTGCATGGGCAGGAAGCTGCAGTCAGGTGCTAGAGTAAGAAATCAAACCCAGCTACTGCAGTGTGGGATCTTCCTGACTTCATCATACCTATGCCCTGTCTGAGGTCCCGTAACCTCTAAGTTAACCAAGACCTTTCACTATAATCTTATATTAAAGGATCTGAGTTATTCAAACTTCTTTTCTGTAGGGTTGATAAAAAATCATCGTGCAAAGACTAGTCTATGTTCAAGGGAAAAGTCCCAGTCAACACATCCCTGCACTGGCTGCTGTAACTCACTTTTCTTGTTTCTAAAACGACTTCTGCCTTTTATAGAAGCACCATTCAGTCTTCTGAAAAACTGAAATCAGGAAAAGTTTTAGATTCTCATTCACATTGGAAATACGTGTAAGCGAAACAAACCCATGCACACAACAAGTCCAGGCAAGGAGTTGCTCAAGTTTGCTTAGTAGAAATTGCAAGGGGGCTAGCAGTTCAAGGTCACACAAGGCTGGAGGGGTTTCCAGAGAAGGGCTCCTCCCGCTTCTCACACAGAGGTTATCCTCCTAGGTCAGCATGAATTGCATGAAAGTTTTCTTAAAGATGATATTCTAGGGATTTGCTCAAGTGAATAATGTTGTGATTTCAGGGCAAAGTGTGTCACTGGCTTAAAAAAGAATATTTAAGTGTCAGCCTGTATAAATTCTCTTTACCAGTTTTGCAATCAATTTTAAAAATTGAATATCTTGTCTGAGAAAGGAATGTACGCAAATAAGCACTTATTTTCTTTTAAGCACAGAAATAAAATAATTATTGTAAGTATACAAGTTCCAGGAATAGTATTTTATCCTAGACAGAGTATCTGGAAGTTGTAGATTACAAGTCACAAACAAGATCACTCTGCTTATTTTCAACTAAAGACCCTTCTGATGGGTATTTTTAATACATTTTGAGTGGGTGTCGTTGATATGCAAAGAAGGAAGCCATCTAGCCTCATTCCCAGCAGCCATATCTCAAAAAAAAAAAAAAAAAACTATCAGAATATGAGATCCTTTGACTACAGACTCGTTGCCTGGGGGAAAGCAGGTTGCCTAAGAGAGCTGTGAGCTCTTGTGCATCACTTTCTCTCATAGCTTCTCTCTGGGCTTTGGTTTCACAGGAACTAGTTAGGCAACCTTTCAGAGTTGTAAAGCAAGCAAACTCCTTTACATTCTCCTATGCTCTCTTTGTAAGAAAAATAAACAAATAAAAAGCATTATTGGTACAACCTTAGGTTCAGTAAACCACCTTCAACAGGTAACTTTCAATTATAGGTGGGGCTGTTACAAAGACTCTATAAATTGTCTACAAAATACATCTTTGGCACGTGGGCCCTAGTGGGTCCTCCCTGGTGGACCCCACGCTGTCAGTTCTGCTCCGAGACTGAGCACAGTCCCACTGACTGACCTGCTGTCTTCCCAGTTCTGTTGGAGCCTCTCTGTCTACAGCTCACCTCAAGGGGCTTAGCCAACCATCCAAGTGCCCCTGCTTGGTCCTTTGTCTCTGATTTTGTTAGACTGAGCCACTACAAAGAGAAACACTGTCCCAGGAATGGAAAGTTGGCAGGTGAAAACCATGGGAGTTAGTAAGGCTTTCAACAGGGGATGATTTTTACCCACCAGGGGGGATATTTGATCAGGTCGGGACACAGATTTGGTTGTCAACATTTGGAAAGTGCTCCACTATTGGCAGTTAGAGAGGAGGGGTAGGGGATGTAACTGAACTTCTCATGGTGCACAAGACAGCCCCCTACAAAGAAGAATCATTTAACTGCAAGGGCCCCAGTTATGCTTACATCACTTAATTCTGGTCGCTGGAGAAGCCACAGACCAATTTGAAGGCAGGAGGGTATTGTGTACTGGCTTATCTCAGTAGGTCTTGGCTGTTTGTAAACTGCTGACTTAGAGAGATCTGGGGTGAGTGTTCGCCTAGTGGTTAAGATGCTGGGTAAGATATCTGCAACCCCTGTTGAAATGCCTGGGTACAAACCCCAACTGAGGCTCCTGACTCTAGTTTCCTACTAGCGCAAACCCTGAGAGGCAGTGGTGAGGGTTCCAGTAGTTGATTCCAGGGAACCACTTAAGAAACCTGAATTGAATTCTTGGCTCCTGCCTTCAGCCTGGCCCAGCAGGCATTTGGAGAATAAAGCAGCAGATGGGAGTTCTGTCTGTCTGTCTGTCTCTTTTTGTCTCTCTACCCCTTGAATAAATAAAACTTTTAATGAAGAGAAATCTAAACAAGGAAAAAGAACAAGCACATATTCCTATTTGGAAAAGCAGTGTTTAGCCTGCAGATTTAGTTGACCAAGAAACAATCTTCTAAATTAGGATGCAAGTATTTTCTAACCCTTAAAAATTGCTACGTCTCAGAGTGCTCATTTACAAATTAAAGGTCACATTAGCATTATTTGGTCATTTGCTGGACTAGAAGTATTCTTAAAATAATCACAGCCACCACTGTTCAATCGATGCCACCGTCGGGAATCTGCCCTTGTACACGGAGCTCCCATCCTCTGTTCCGGGTCAGTTGGTCAAAAGCAGACCCCCCGTTTCCCGCCTGGAAGGTCAGCCCTGTAATGAATGAGGTGAGGTCACAGCTGGGGCGGTAGAGAAGCAACACTCTTGGAAGTTGTCTGGCCATTGTGTGGGAGGGGGCGACATTTCCAGGTACTTATATGGGGACCCTTTCATGCAGGGGAGGAAGCGCTCTTTCCTGTTGTGCTCCGTGGGCCAGCCATCCTGAGCCCTGCAAGTCCCTGCAGTGCTGGCTCATCTGTCCTCTGCGTCATCCTCTCTTTCATACCACCGCCACGCTGGCCCAGCTGGAGCAGGGCAGGAATGAGAGAGCTGACTAACCATGTCCTGGCCTTGGTGATCTCACCAGCAAGGAGGATATGAGGAGGAGGTCCTCCAGGACGAAACACCCCCTGGGCCTTGTGGACTTAAGGGGGCACCTTGAGCTGTTCGGAGGAAAGGCAGAACCCTGCCCAGAGCCACTGACTTGAGACATAGTCCTGTGCCCTGGGGCAAGAGTGGCCACCCAGGGTGCTGGCCCCACAGAAGGCATGGTTAAGTAAACATTCCCAAATGCCAGAATTTCCTTGGCCAGGCTTTGGGTCTAGGGGACATCCCTGACAGAGTAGAGGTGGAGGAGCTGCCTTGAAAAATCATTCCTCTTTCACTCTTGATCGAACACGTTTCTCATTCAATATGATGTCTGTGTTTTCTGAATGAAAACAGAAATTCAAGAACTGTCCAACAAGAGAGGGGTTTTTTAAAAATTTTTTATTTATTTATATTTATTTGTAAGGCAGAGCAACATAAAGAGAGAGAGAGAGAGAGAATCTTCCATCTGCTGGTTCCCTCCACCACATGTTCACAAGAGCCAGGGCAGTCTCAGGAGGCCCAAACTCCGTCCAGGTCTCCCACGTGGGTGGTAGGGACCCACGCACTTGAGTCATCACCTGCTGCCTCCCAGGGTGTACATTAGCAGCAGGCTGGACTGGAAGCACACAGGGGACTCAAACCCAGGCCCTCTGACATGGGTTGCAGGTATCTAAACTGCTGTGCCAAATGCCTCTCTCCCTGCACAGACTTCTTTGTTGTGAATTTATTCTATGAAAGACTTCTAAGACTCATACATCAGATGGCATTTATTAGACAATTGCTTTTGCTATACAGAAAAAATGACATGAAGCCAGAACTACTTCAGACATGCGATCACCAAATGACCACAGGGTGATTGAAACATCCCTGAGTCCATCAGCCGTTGGCTAGCTCTTGGCATTGGCATCCATTCTTCCTTGGGAGTGTCAGTGGGACCTGTGTGATTGCTGGGTTGTCTGATTCTCCAGCTGGTGTCAGCAAAGGGGAGTAGCTGGCCATGAAGCTCCACTAACTGTAGACTTTGCCTAGGCTTGGGCAAATATTTTTCTGTATATTTTCTTTCTCCCTTTCATGGTGGATTATTTGATAAACTTCACTCGATTTCCACCTTCAGATGCTGGTGAGGTAGAAGGGTACTACTATAGTTTGGGTACCCTGAGGGTTTCTGTGCTGGGAGCTCAGTCCCTAGTGCTATAGTGCTGGGAAGTGGAATGGACCTTTAAGAGGTGGGGCCTAGTGAGAGGTCATTAGGTCATTGGAGGGAGCTGCCCTCGGAAGGGATTACGGTAACTTCCATGGGATGCTGAGTTAGCTCTGGGGAGAGCGAGCTGTTATACCTCAGCCCAACCCCTGAATCGCTTTCTACCTTCCTGTCTGACTCTGTGGTCTCCAGCTTCCGATCTGGTCATGCGATCTCTTCCTCACCCAGGATCTCATGCCATTTTGATGCCGTCTGCCATGGGCCTGGGCTTTCAGCCTCCAAACCTTCGAGCTAAATAAACCTCTTCTTTATGTAGTAATCTGCCTTGAGTTTTTCATCATACTTGTAGCAGTGACAAATGGACCACTTCTGAACCCTTTTACCAGGGCATTCGTTGGAGCCTTCGGTCCTGAGCCAGGCAGTGGTTGACTGTGTCCCAGGCAATCACAGAGAATAGAAGGCACTTGGGCTTTAGAAGCAGAAACATCTAGTTCAAGTCTTGTCTGTCTTTCTTGAGCCACACAACTGAGCACATGACTTAACCCCTCTGAGCCTCAGGGTGCTCAAGTATGAAACAGACAGAGCCCAAGTTACTGGGAAGCATCATTGTGATGGTTCCACGAGAAAGCGCCCAGCCAATGCCTCTGTGAAGATGACCCCAGTGAGCCCCTTTTCCATGTATCTGCCATCTCTTCTCCCGACGTCCTGCGCTTTCTGTTTGTGTCAGATGGATACCGCGGAGGGTGAGTGAGGTTGATTTTCGCTTGTTGCCCATACCAGGTGTTGTCAGGAGGAGATGGGGCTACTGGGGGAAAGGTGGGGACATTCCCATTGGGCAAGCTTCTTGCTTCGTGCCTACCCACCAAGTGAAACCACTCCCTTGCCACCAGATCAAAGTTCTGTTGTCAGGAGCTGGTGGTTTACAGCCCCATTGTGTACACAGACCTGGTCCTCTTATCTTGAGTAATTGCTGGTTAATTGGCCCTCCTTGGGAAGCAATTCTTTTCTTACCCCTGGCTCAGGCTGTTGGCACACTCTTCCCCTCCTCTGCACAGGCCTCAGGCCTCAGGCCTATGCCCGTGTCCATGGCGGAGTGGCCTTGGAAGTGCAGGGCTTGCTACTGCGACGTTTAGTGCGAATGCCTTTCCTTCTGCCTGGGAATCCTTTAGAACAAAGGGTAAAGTACTTGGGATTAGAGATGCTGGAAAGCACAGAAAGGAACTTAGAATCTAAGTGGAAACTACAAATGTGTTTCTTGTTGCTTGGGATAGGGATGACTTTATTCCTAGACAGACAGCTGAAATATAGCATATAAGGGAATTATTTATACTTGTAACACTTGGTGATAGAGAAATTGAAGAAAAAATGAACAATAATGTGTATTTTTACAACTTCTTAGAAAGTGGGGCTTTTCTAAGCTCCTATGTTCAATCAACACAAACAAGGAATGGCCAACACAAACTAGAGTGTTCCAGAGTCGGACAACAGCTTAAAGATCGCCTCATCGGGGGACTTGCATTGTGGAGCAGAAGGTTAAGCTACTGTGTTCATCCCACATTCAAGCATCAGTTCAAGTCCAGGCTGTTCTGCTTCCAATCCAGCTCCCTGCAAATGCGCCTGGAAAGACATTTGAAGATGGCTCAAGTACTTGATCACCTTCCACCCATGTGGGAGACCCAGCCCTGGCTGTTGTGGCCATTTGGGGAGTGATCCAGCAGATGAAAGATTCTCTCTCTCTCTCTCTCTCTTTCTCTTTTTGTCCCTCCCTCCCTCTCTGAAATTATCTTTTAAATAAATAGATCTTTTTTTTTTTTTTTTTTTTGCTTTTAAAAAGATCAGCCGGCACCATGGCTCACTTGGCTAATCCTCTGCCTGTGGCGCTGGAATCCTATATGGGCGCCGGTTCTAGTCCCGGTTGCTCCTCTTCCAATCCAGCTCCCTGTTGTGGCCTGGGAGGGCAGTGGAGGATGGCCCAGGTGATTGGGTGCCAGCACCCGCATGGGAGACCAGGAGGAAGCACCTGGCTCTGGGCTTTGGATCAGCGCAGCGCCGGCCGTAGCAGCCATTTGGGGGGTGAACCAATGGAAGGAAGACCTTTCTCTCTGTCTCTCCCTCTCACTGTCTGTAACTCTACTTGTCAAATAAAAAAAAATCAGGAAACTTAAGGTGCTAAGAGGTTAAATGAATTGCAGGAGTTTACGAGGCTGGCAAGGGGTAAAGTGTGGACCTAATTCTGGACGCCTGGCTTAGAACATTTCTGTCTTAGTCCGTTTGTACGGCTATAAGGAGATACCTAGGACTGTAATGTATAAGAAATTTCTCACAGTTCTAGAGGCTGGAAGTCCAAGATCAAAGACTTGGCAGGCTTGGTGTCTGGTGAGGGCTTTGTCTTGGCTTCCAAGATGGCGCCAGGTTTTTCTTTTTCTTTCTTTCTTTTTTTTTTTTTTTTTAAGATTTATTTATTTATTTGAGAGGCAGAGTTACAGACAGAGAGGGAGGCACAGAGCGAGAAGGAAGTCTTCCATCCACTGGTTCATTCCCCAATTGGCTGCAACAGCTGAAGCTGAGCCAATCCAAAGCCAGGAGCCAGGAGCTTCTTCTGGGTCTCCCACACAGGTGCAGGGGCCCAAGCACTTGGGCCATCTTTCACTGCTTTTCCAGGCCATAGCAGAGAGCTGGACTGGAAGAGGAGCAGCCAGGACACAAATTGTTGCCCATATTGAATGGCAGCACCATGGGTGGAGACTCAGCCTACCATGTCACAGCACTGGCTTCGGATGGTGCCATGCTGATAATGTGCTCTGGATGGAATGAACACTGTGCCCTCACCTGGGGGAACAGACGAAGGGGACCACCCCCTCAGGCCCCTTTGTAGGTGTCCTGGTCCCTGAGGATTCTACCTTCACAACCTAGTCACCCACGAAGACTCACTTGCAGCACTGTCATGGTAATTCAGATTCAACTTATGCATTCTGGAGGAATCATTCAGATCATAGCAACTCCTTACTATCCAACTGTGGTTCATCTTCTTCAGATATCTGATTATTTATAAGAACTTTTAAATAGACTTTCATTCATGCATCCATGTGCCTTGTGGATGGAAAGTTGGCCTTCTTTGATTTAGAAAAAAAAAAAAGATCAAACTTCCCCTTTGTAGGCTGCTGAACAAATTGGAATTGCTGGATAGTCTCTTAGCCATGGTAGGTTCTCCCAACCCTGTCCCATACCAATGTTCTGAACTGACCCCACCCTCCATCTCCATATCATGAGATGCCTAGGAGCCGACACCTTGTAGTGCCATGTAGTCGGGAGGCTCCATGCTGAGTGGAGACAGGAGGATCTGTGGGACTAGAAGCTGATACATGCTACCCATAATATCACCTGTGATCACTCAGCAGGGAGTGGCAGTGGTTTTCCAAGGTTGCCGCCCTCTGTACCCCTGGGCTATGTTCTCTTGAGCACTGGCTGCTGCAAGAGGCAGCCGCTGGGTTCTCAGGTTGGTCTGGATCGCTGCCACATTGTCGCCGACGTGGTGATCCGCACAGAAGGCGAGCACAGCTTTGCTTTGAGAGCACAGTTGGGTTCTCCCTTCTCAGCACCCTGCACTGTGCTTCCGAACTGTTTCTCTCTCAGAAACCTGCCTTGTCAGCCCTGCCCTTTCACCAAGGACCAAGCCCATCACTCTTATTGTTTCACAAAGAATTTCCTGGCCTTGAGTCTAAAATTAAATTGCCCTTTGAGAGTTTCCTATTTTGTCTGTTCCTGCCTCTCCTGGTGGCCACACCACCCTCGTCCCCGCCTCCGGGATAGGCACAGGCAGGAGGACTGGGCGGATTTCGACTTTGTCTCCTTACCTTCTGCGTCTCAAAGCAGTGGGACCAGTGTGACCTTCGGGACACATGCGTCCAAGAAGCCCCTTCCCCGCCATGTCCTTTGGGGCCAAATGCAGGCTGACCAGAGCTCCTGGGTGTTGCCACCCCAGCTCATCCAGAAGTGCCTGAGTCCATGGAAGGGCTCCCTCCCACAGCATCTTCTGAGGATGGGGGAATCTGAAATCTAATAGAAGCCCATGGAGTTGTTCGGCCCAGGGTCAAGAGTGAAAGGTCGTAGAGCTGAGAGCTGGCCGGTGCCCTGTACAAACCATCTTCAAGCACCTACCAAATGAGAGCCAGTTTAAGAGCCCCATAAGCAAGGTACTTCCCAAGGTTTGCTGTCCTCCACTGAAACACAGGGAATGTGTTGGCAAAACAGTGTTTGAGCGTGGTTTGGGAGAAGAGAGAAGACAAACAGGCAGGGCTTTCCTACATTGTAAGGGCACGTTGTCAGGAACCCACACCATGACTCTGACAACCTTTAGCTTCCTAGGCTTCCTCTCCCTGCCCTGGTACTCTATCCACCCAAGCTTGTTACCCACAAGGTCAGGAGAAGGAATGTGGAGGGATCAGCGAAAAGGAGATCTGGAGTTGGCAAAGAATTCGGAGGTCCTCCCGGCCAGCCTTCTCAGGAAGCAAAAGCACTGAGCGTTAAGCCGGAAGTCACAGGGCTCCTTGGTGGTAGAACAAGACTTGTACCCAGGCTTCCTGGCCTCCAGCCCTCTGTCTTTCTGGTAGAGTGAGTGAGTGTCTAAGACACCGCCAGACCATGACACAGCTGTATCCTGTGGATGGCAAATCACAGTGCCTGTCTACCCTGGGTGAGTTTGGCTTCCTCACTAGGTACAAAACATGTTTAAAAAGCAGAAGCGTCCAGAAATATTTGTTGTGACTTATATGTCTATAGCCCTCGACCAAGGCCAGCCCTCGGTTCTGAAATTAATCAAAGAGAGATGTGCCCCCATAGAGTTGACGCAGTGAGTAACCCACACCTAAGGTTGGGTACTGAAAGTTTGATAAGCAGACACCTGGACATTGCAGGCAGCTTAAGCACAGATACTAACTGGGAGAAGAGACTGCACACACTGGTGTTCTCCTAACCCCTCTTTCCCCAGGTTGTGGGATTTGGAGGGGGGCAGAGAGGAGAAAGACTGAGCAAAATGAATGGCTTAGTGATGGCAGGTCTGGAGGGGTGGGAAGACTTGGCTGTAGACAGAGAACCACAAGTGCTAGAGAAGGGCCGTGCCTGCTGCACTAGGCAGGGACAGTCCCTGACCCTGGGGCATGCGGAAGTGGAGCTGGGGAGAAGTCACAGACAGATGAACCCTGTACCGGAGAAGTGGCAGGGGTCACCTGAGGTGGGAGCAGTCAGAACCAGGTCACGTTCAGAGTGGAGCAGAGACAAGGGTGGGTCCCTTGTCCTGCTGGCTTCCAGACTTCCGGAACTCCACGTCATTGTGCCCAGGATCACATGGGGAGCAATTTTAGGTGGCAGGCTCGTGTCCTCTAGTGGCCTGGAGGTGAAGGGAGAGCTGTGCTGTCCCCTAGGGGGCTCATCACGCAGTGAGTGATGGGATAAGGCAGGGATGTACTCTCCTGAGAGGCCAGGGGGACCCTGTGGCTCTCAGCTGCTTGGCTATGTCCCCTGCTACTGAGGGCTCAACTCTCAGCTTCCCTGACCCTGTACACATATCATCCTCCTATGCCTTCAACTGGAACTTCTTTATTGTTTCGGTCCCCTCCTTTCCCCTGCTGACTGCAGGCAACTTTACAGATCCACGTTTGACCCTGGCTGTTTCATTTCAGCTGCCCTTCCCCATGAATCTGCACTCTAACTTGATCTTTGTGCTCTCTCTGGTCCTCTCCTGTTTTGTGTTCACCTCTGGGTCCCCATCACCAACTTCTGTCTTCAATCTATCCAAACACAATCAAAAGTGGCATTGTATTCCACCCTCCTGATTTATGTCATCATTTACAGTCACCACTTCCACTATTTTAAGAGCAAGTTATTAAGAGTTACCTTCAATTTTCTCCTTTTCCTTCATCTATTATGTTCAATCAGTCATACGATCATGTCATGTTTTCCTTTATTATTTTTATATTCTCTTAAAGATTATTTATTTATTTGAAAGGCAGAGTGACACAGAAAGGGAGAGAGTGGGAGAAAGAGAGAGAGAGAGAGAGAGAGAGAGAGAGAGAATGAGAATGAGAATCTGTCTTCACTCCCAAATGGCTGAAACAGCCAGGTCTGGGCTAGGCTTAGCCAGGAGCCTGGAACTCCATCTAGGTCTCCCGTGTGAGTGACAGGCGTCCAAGTACTTAGACCGTCTCTACTGCTTTTCCAGGTGCATTAACAGGGAGCTAGATTGGATATAGAGCAGCTGGGACTCAAACCAGCATTCACATGGGATACCAGCAGCTAAGGCAGCGGCTTAACCTGCTGTGCCACAACACTGGCCCCTTGAGTCTTCTTTAAGACACAGGTTTCTTGTTACTTGACCATGTCTACACTTACTACCCAGACAACCCCTTCTTCGTAACTGGATTCCTGTGAACACCAGAACTATGGTGACAGGAGTGACCAGTCTTACTCAGGAATCAAGCGGGATAGTATCTTAATGTCATGCATTTTAGAAATCAGAATTAATGTAAAAATCATTATGGGAAAATTCACATTTTAAAGTCAGGATCAGCTTATTGATTTTTCCTTGTGCCTCAGGCCCCAATATGACTTGGTGGGGCTCTGCTACTATATCAGATTCCAATGTCCTATCACCACCACCCCTACCCCATAGTTTTCTGTTTACTGGTCTGTATATTCCTGAAGGCATAATGCATTCTTGCTTATTTTATATTCTTAGCATCTTAGGAATTAGGTGTGCCATATATGTTAGTGAATGCATATTCATCACCGTGAGTCATTGAGTACCATCAGGGAACAGTAGCTATCACTCGTGGGCAATCTGTTCTTTAGCCATGCAAACTTCATGCTGTCCAGATAGGAGAAAAGGTGGTCTAAAACCAACTGGCTCTGGTTGAGAATTCTCTTTCCATTATTTTATATTCCGTGTTGCCTTTGGAAATGGGCTTGTCCTCTGCAAACCTCACTTGTGTGAAATGGAGAGGGCAATACTCATCTCACAAGACTGTGGCGAGGATTAAGGGCGGCCACATCTTTCGGATGCTTCGAATGCCAGTTGGCACTGACAGGTGTGTGAGAGATGTTGGCTGCTTTCAGCAAGTGAGTGCAGTGGGATGAGTGAGTGAGAACCTGTTAGGTGGTTTCCTTGGGACCAGGGCAGAGACTGGCAGTGCTGCTTGCGTCTCAGCAGTGCATTCCTAGATGCAGGAAAGGAGGGTGCAGTGAGGAGATCTGGTGGACCAGAGCCTGTCTTGGGTGGTGCCCCATTCAAGTGGGGCTGTGCTGCCCCAATTTCTGACCCGCTAATAACCTGCTTCTTTCTCCTCAACGGAGGCAGTTTCATAATGAATTGGAGCTGGCGGTGTGGCTCCCTTGAGTAAAAATGTCATTTTCATACTCTATGAAATAGTGATTAAGCCAGTTCATGAAATGTCTAATAAACGGGCAGGTGTCTAGATAACAGAACCACAAGAGGTTTCTCAGAAGCATCGGCCAGCAAAGATGCTCACGGTTTATAATGGGTCTGGAGATGTTTGCCTTCTCTCTCTCTTTTTTTTTTTTAAATAGTGTCCTCTGTCTCCTTTGAGGACAGCTACAGAGGAAATAGGTCTTAAACTGCACAGAGAGTTTCATTTATAAAAATAAAAAGAAAATGAACTATTCCTGTTAGCGAACAGCCTGATTTGGGGACCAAAAAAAGGCTCCCCAATAAAAACCAACTGTGTAACATCAAGCGAATGCATACATGGTCGTTACTCAAAAGCTGTGGGCTGACTCACAGCACAGTCACAGTCATCACTGGGTCTGGAACTCATTATTTTTTATACCCTGCCTGCTAACTGCTCACTCTGCCTTCCCCTCTGTGCTCTGTACCTGGTACCCGGAGAATTTTCCTGCAATACCTCTTTTTGTGTTATACCTTGCTTTCCAGGCATTTCCTTAGCAAAGAAAAGCTGAACTCTTCAGCAGGTCTTCTAACGAACTGCTACTATCTGGTGACAATGACCCTACATGCCATTACCACTATCAGTACTGTCTCATAGCATCTTCTACTTCAGGCGGGTCATTCACACATAGACCAAGTGAGCTATCGTTCTCTTCAGTACCATTTAGAAAGCAAATGTCCTCACTGGAAACCCCGTGCCTACAACTCTGAATTTTGAGACAGACTCTGAAGGAAAATGAAAACATAGGGCTGGTTATTAGGAGCACACGGCTTGATTTATAGATCTGGGAAATGCGTTTTAAATTGATTCAGTTTCAAAGTATTGTGGAAGACCTGCCCAAATGTTGGAAATTCCCAAGAAGTACTAATTGTAGTCGCTTCAGGAGTTTACGGGATTAAAACAAAGTGTTGCTAAAGTGCTTTGAAGTCAGAATTCAGGAAACATTTTCTGACCCATGCTCTAAGTATATCCTTGCTGATGATTTACCTAAAAATCTTTGGCCCAAGCACATGTAGGTGGCAAATCTGCCATTGTTCCATGTGTATTCTTTCAGTTCTCACCAAGGCCACTTGGCGGCAGAAGACTGAGCCCCCTAGCTAATGGCCTGCAACCCATGGTGTCTCCATTTTACAGCCAGGCTGTTACTGCATTCTCAGTGTTTCTAGTTCAGTGGGAAGAAGACTCGCCCCACAGGAAGCTTCCTCCAGCCCTCTCTTGGGTGATTTTATGAATATTATGAAAAACAACGTCCAAATTAATGAAGTTTTACAAAGTTCACAAAGCCTTCTACATTTTGGGTCCAATTGTCATTTTTCCCTGTGCCAATATATTGCTTTTAGTTATTTTTAGCTGAACTTAAATGAGTGGACCATTGCAAAATGAGGGCGAGCATAGATGCTGACAATGGAACATCATGTAATGTTGCTGAATTCTGGTTATGTTCCTGGGGAGAGAGCGCATAAGGGGTTCTTTGGTTAGAGGATATTATTGGGGTTAGGAAGCCATTCTACAGGAGTGAAGATATCGCCTTGGGAGATATATCTCTGACCCTGCTGTCAATAGATTTAACCACATCAAATCTATAGAGTTTTGGTTTTCTTAACTGGTGTTTTTTTTTTTTTTCCTCTAAATTTCCATAAGAGAAAAGAGTAGTGATCAAAAAAGAAAAAATGGAAGTCAAGGATGAGCCCATGTAGATCAGACTCCTACACTCAGGAAATTGTTCAGTGAATCTGCTGTGTTTCCTTTTGTGTCTGCATTTTAGCCCATTTGGCCAATTCCACAAATGTTAAGGGTCTCTTACATTGAAATAATACCTACCTTATGTTGACAACCAGGCTTCATGTTTTCTATTACATGCATTTCATACAAGACACATTCTTACTAATGTATTTCATATTTTATTTTGCTTTATGTATAAATTTCCTGTATGTACTGTATACCTTGTGAAGTATTATTATTCTCATTTTACAACTGAGTAATCCAAGGTTGAGATTAAGAACGAGGCCAGAGCTCCCCATTAGTGAATGGTGAGCCAGGATTTGAATCTGGCATCAAAATTAGAGTCTTAAACACTGCAAAACACTGTCTTCTTTAAAGAGTACTGGGTGTAGGCTATGGTTTACGAATTTTATAAAACTGGAAGTGGGAAGTACAAGTCCTCAAGTATTTTTAAAAATAGCCAATTCCTGTCTAGCAACCAATGTTGTAAAACACTGATTAACTGGGGCTGGTGCTGTGGCCTAGCAGGTGAGGCTGCCGCCTGCAGTGCCAGAATCCAATGTGAGTGCCAGTTTGAGTCCCAGCTGCTCCACTTCAATCCAACTCTCTACTATGGCCTGGGAAAGCAGTAGAAGATGGCCCAAGTCCTTGGGCCCTTGCACGGAGACCCAGAAGAAGCTCCTGGCTCCTGGCTTTGGATTGGCACAGCTCCAGCTGTTGTGGCCAATTGGGGAATGAACCATCGGATAGAAGATTTCTCTCTCTCTCTCTCTCTCTCTCTCTGCCTTTCCTTCTTTCTCTGTGTAAATCTGACTTTCAAATAAATAAAATAAATCTTGAAAAAATACTGATTAACTGAAAATGAGGTGAATTTTATTATGTAGGTCCCTTTTTGATTTTTCCTTTGACATTTGTTACCTAGTAGGTCTATGATACTGAAATAATTTTTAAAAAAGATTTATTTTATTTAGTTATTTGAAAGTCAGAGTTACATAGAGAAATCGAGATTGAGAGAAAGGTATTCTATCAGCTGGTTCACTCCCCAAATAGCTGCAACAGCCAGGGCTGGGCCAGGCCAAAGCCAGGATCCAGGAGCTTCATCTGGGTCTCTCAAATGTTGTGCAGGGGGCCCAAGGACTTGTGCCAGCTTCTGGTGCTTTCCCAGGTACCTTAGCAGGGAGCTGGATCAGAAGTGGAGCAGCTGGGGCTCAAACTGGCACCCATATGGGATGCTGGCATTGTCACAGGAGGTGGCTTAACCTGTTATGCCACAGCTCCAGCCCCTGGAATAAGTCTTGTAAGAAAATCCTTTCACGGTGTTTTTACAGGATAAATTATCATTAACAAATTGCCAGGATTTTAGACATTTAAGGTAATCCATGTTCTGCCCTACTGTTAACCAGGAGTGTTACTTAAAAACTAGAAGAGGTAGCCCTCAATACTTGAAGAAGTGGATGAAGCATGCAGAGCCTGAGTCTGAGTTTCCCCTCATTCCCTGTGCCTTTTTGGGGGAGGTTGGGAAGGGAGTCAACAGTTGTGTTATCTATGGATGATCCCTGCTTAGGGGACTTTAAAATGTTTGTGGAAAAATGGAGGTAAACAATGTCTATTTTGGTGCAAAATAATTTTGAAACCCATGCAGTTTTGTCATAACAGGTATTTTTCATGAATTTTTGAAGATTCTTTGTACATTCAAGTTCAAATTGTTTGGAGCCAAAATAACCTCATCTTTTAATTCCGTGTTCTGTGAACTTTTCGAAGTACCCTTGTATATGATTGGCTCATATGAAGTCATAGTTCCATTAGGGATAAACTGTAAGGATTTTTCTTCCAATATATTTCCTTTGATTTTTCTCATTCACAGAGGCAGGGACCCCTCAACACGTATGAAGATCCTCGCATGACCTGTGGTTTTCAGGCCAATTATCACCAGCAAAGACCTTGCTACCCATTCTGGGATGAGATGGCCACTCAGGAAGTCCCTACTGGTCTCGAACACTGTGGCTCAGGTAGGAGCATAAACAAGAGCTGGGAATGAGAGTAGAGTTGAAGGACAATGGAAATGTGATGAAGGTTGTGTTTTCTGAAATGACAGCTGCTATGCTTAAGTGGGTACCCATAACTATTGTTCTCTAATGGAAAGTCCCAAACTGTCTTGATAATTTTGGGTTACTTTATTCTCCAACAGGAAGACTACTAATTCCTAGGAGTGGGCCCAAGAGAGGTCGATTCAGGTCTCTGTAAATGGATCATTTTCCTGTCTACTGTGCATTTCCTGACACTCATCCATTTAGGTGGGCCTGTTGACAAAAGGTCTACTGATTTTGCAGTCATAATGAATGACTAAGCAGAGGTGTATGAATTACTTAGCCTTCTTGCAGCACTGAATCCCTTTTGTTCATCATTTCTTTCCATCATTCCCTGCCCCTCTGCCCAGGCCCTCCTGTATCTGGCTTCTTTGTCTCCCATCCCTCCCTTCCCAAACTTTCCCTAACCCAAGCTCCTCTCTTCTGAGCACTCCCCTTCCTCCTGTGGTTTGCTGGTTACTGTGCTGCCCTCTATAGTGAACGGGAGTCAGCTTCCTTGCGAGAGCTCTCTCCAACAAATGGATCTGTTTTGCCAAAGACCTGAGCAGTGCTAAGTCTTTCCCTGGTTCTGTTTTCATAATTCACCCTGTTTTTCACAAATTCATTTGGTTTGTGTTTACCTGCTAGCATTTTTTAAATGCAAAATGTAAAATTCTAATTTGGGGACTCAGAAATGATCGATACAGATGTTACATTCAATTTTCCATGATATCATGTTATGAAAATATATGGCTGGATATCAAAAAGCCAGGCAAAATTTGTTTTCTCCCTGGATAAATTCTCAGCATAAGAAATGTCATTAGTCTTACATATTGAAAATATGTAATTCTGAGGAATTATACAAGTGGGGGTTTCAGGAAAAGAATCGCTGGAAACTAACTTAAATGCAACCTTTTGTTCTGTGTCTCTTTATTCCATACAATTCTATTGTAAACTACATTTATAACAGCAGAGAAATAAAGCTACTGGTTGCTTTTCTACCCATGCTTTATTTCACGAGAAATAAACAGAGAGACATAAAGTAAGAAGCTGTCACACTTAGTAAGGTGTGTGTGTAGTAGGGAAGGCATGGAATGTGGCTTTGCAGTTGCTTGGTTCCTTTTCAGTAAAAAACGAAATCAATTCCTACATTCCATATTCTCTTGACCCAATAGCCATTGACCGTTGAGTTATTTGTTGACATTGCCCTGGATTGCAGACACAACAAACATCTATGCTATCACTAATTGCTTAGTATCTCAGTTCCTCCAAGCATAAACACAGATGTCAAACCTTTGTACCCATTTCACAAGGAGGCCAGGAGGATTTTGCACCTGTTCACGAGATCGACTTAAAGACTCAAAATATAAGGACGTGAAAAAAGTGATCCTTTAAAATTTCTAGCATGATAGGTTTTATTTATACAAGCAAAAGGTCAAAATGATTGTATTTGTATTTGCTTAACTGTTGAATGCTATTAATGCAATAAGACTTACATGTCATATTACCTAATGCAACTGAGATTCCCAAACTACCTAAACTTTCATTTCTGGATGGTACTTCTCTTTGCTGCTGAGTTATATCTCATTAATAGCTGAGTTCATTTCCATACATACCCACAGTGTTAAGCTCAGAATGTCTCTTTCTAGCAAAGAGACATGGCTTTCTCTCTCTTCACTGAGAAGTACATAAACTCCCAAATGGAGATGGTTTTTAATCTCCTCTGTTTATCAAGGTTCTCACAGGTATTAAAAAAAAGCTCTAACTTCAGGAGCAATGAGAGTGTCTGTGAGGTAGATGAAGAATCCCTTAGGATCAAAATACTTTCAAATGCAAGGATTATAGCGGCATAATATAGGGTGATAGAGCGTTCTTCCCACCGTTTATTTTACTGTTGCAAGAAAGAAGCTGAGGCCATGCAGACTTGTGGCTTTGGGGAGGACAGGAGGTGGGGCGTGGAATAACCATGCTGAGAGTGAGCTGGGCCAACTTCAGCTGCAGCTCAGAAGTGGTAGACAGCTTCCAGGGGGTGTGGCCCCTCCCAGTTGGTGGCGATCTCTCCACATATGTGACGGCTGCAATCCCCAGTGTCCCAGGCTCCCCCTGATGGAAGGATCTGGCAGGAGCCCTGAGCCTTGCCAGCCCTCCTTTGCCTTCTGAGCTGTCCAGATAAAGGAGCTGCAGGGATTATTTCTGGGCTGTGGGCCAGCTCCCCTTAGTGGTGGGTGTCGTTTGGAAGGGGAGCAGAGGGTTATAGTGATGGGAGATGATGATGGACTAACCAATGATTTCTCCAGCTGGGACACATTCTGTTGGAGATGTGTTGAATAAAAAGAAGGAGAAAAAATACTCTACATTTTTTTCCATCTTCTTTTATCCTATTTATAACTTCAGTTTCCTTCCCATCCTCCGTCTCATGGCTACTTCCCACCCTGCTCCCCGCTCACGTGTATGCACTCAGAAGGGATGAATGAACTTCTTTTCCAAGGATTACACATCTGTCAATGACTGGAATACAGACTGGAGGGACCACTGAGGATGGATTAGGCCCCTCGTGGCAGCCTTCGTCTGAATGTTGTTCCTATTCACAAAGGGACAGAGGCGCAGCAGGAGGAGGGAGACACAGAGGAGGAGGGGTGGGGGAGAGGCATTGTGGGAGGGTGGAAGAGAGTCAGGCTGAGGGAAAACATGAATGGGGAAAGCATTATGGGGTGAGAACACTCAGTAATCAAGGTGAACCTGCTATTGGGCAGACAGCGTGGATGTTACAATAAAGGAAGAAAGAAGAGATGTATGGCAACAATCAGAAAATAAAAGTGGAGATCAGTAGAGAGACGAAGAATAGTGGAAAGAGAAGGTGAATGATGAATGGAGTGGGGGGAGAAATGGAGAGCCCAGGAAAAGACAAGGCAAGCAGGGGAGGGGAAGACGCCATGAAAGAGAAAAATAGATGAATCTGGGGACATTAACTCTGCAGCTAAAAAGGGAAGCCACATTTGCATGCAATTGCCTGTGCAGCTGTGCATTTCTTCATGGCAATCTTGTAGTCATCATTTTCTTTCATTTCTGTCTCCTCTTCCCGACTGCCTCTGCCCCCTCCTCCCGATCAGCCTGGAGCCATTAGTGAGAGCCAATGGGGGCCGAGAGCTGGTGTTCTGCATGAATGAATGGGCCCTTTCTGTCTTGGCTTCTCGTCATCCTTGTGTCAGGGAACCTTGTGAATCAGTGGAGCCCATTACACAAGACAGGGCTGAAATGTCTGTTGCTGTTTATAGTCTGACTGGAGCTGAGCCCACTGACCCTGCCTCCTGTGTGTCCTTCCTCGACTTCAGCCCTTTCTCTCAGTCATCGCAACAAGCATCACTTTTCATGTCAGTCTCTTGCTGCCCATCACTAAGAAGTCACTAACAGCTTTCGGTCATTCACGACTATGGCCTGTTCTTCTCCTCAGCCTGGTGAGCCGGAACAGGGTAGACAGCAAACCATTTTCAGACTGAAACAGTCAGCTTCCAGAGCCAGCTATGCCTGTTCTCCATTGGGAATCAGAAACCTACAATCAGAGACCCCACTGAGCACCAAACTAGTCCATCCCATCAGTTGCCAACTATCCCTAATTGATTTCATTCATCTTACCCTTTGGATGATTATGAATGACCACAGTATGTGTCAGAAAACATGAGGTTTGCTTGGCATTCTTTCAGAGTGATATGCTATCAAATTGTTTTTCATTTCAGGGATGGATTTATTTTGAATGGGCCACTTTTGGATATTATGTTGTAACCAAAGCACACTCTTGCAAAAATACTTGCTGAAGAACTGAGAAAACAGATCATGGCACATCCAACTTACTCTCCCAAAGTGAACCTATGGTTTCCTTACCATGGTCCTTGACTCAAGAAGCAAGACAAATCTTTTTCCTTCTTGCGCAGTGCACTAGGGTATGTTTTGGTCACTGAACACAGCAAAGCTGTCATCTTCCCACATTCACAGCCCGCTTGCCACTTCCCATTCTTCCTGAGAAAGGATGTGGATATAGCAGAATAGTAAAGAGCCCAGGCTCCAGAACCAGATTCCTTCAGCTTGCATCAGCTCTTTCCAGACAACTTATCTTTGTACTGCATTCAGTTTCTTCATATACACTGATGATTCTCAAAGTTGTGTTCCTGAGGCTGGTGCTGTGGGACGGTAGGTTAATCCTCTGCCTCCAGCGCTAGCATCCCATCGGTTGGAGTCCCTGCTGCTTCTCTTCCGATCTAGCTCTCTGCTATGGCCTGGGAACGCAGTAGAAGATGGGCCAAGCTCTTGGGCCCCTGCACCCTCATGGGAGACCTGGAAGAATCTCCTGGCTCCTGGCTTTGGATTGGCTCATTCCTGGCCATTGAGACCATTTGGGGAGTGAACCAACGGAAGGAAGATCTTTCTATCTGTCTCTCCCTATCACTATCTGTAACTCTACCTCTCAAATAAATAAATAAAATCTTCAAAAAAAAAGTTGTGTTCCCCAACCAGCAGCTACGGTACCACCTGACAACTTGTTAGAAATGCAAACTCCTGTGTCCTACCCTGAATCTATTGAACCAGAACTGGAGGGGTGTCTCAGAATCACCTGGAGGGGCTTGTTAAAAACACCTGCAGGGTTTCTTATTTGGGAGTGAAGGATGGAGCTCAAGAATTTGCATTTCTACCAAGTTGTCAGTTGGTGCCGAAGCTGCTGATGTAGGCCACACTTTGAAAACCACCAAGTTAATAGATGTAAAGCACAAGGCAGTGCCAGGTCTTAGTAAGCCACACTGTGAATCCTTGCTGAAATAACTCATTGTCCTGAAATGTCTTTTTAAAAAATATTTATTTGAAAGTCAGAGTTACACAAGAGAGAAAGAGAGGCAGGGAGAAAGAGAGAGAGGTCTTCCATCCATTGGTTCACTCCCCAGATGGCCACAACAGCTGAAGCTGTGCTGATCCAAAGCCAGGAACCAGGAGCTTCTTCTGGGTCTCCCACATGGGTGCAGGGACCCAAGGACTTGGGCCATCTTCCACTGCTTCCCAGGCTATAGCAGAGAGCTGGACTGGAAGTGGATCAGCTGGACCATGAGCCGGCTCCCATATGGGATGCTGACACTGTAGGCAGCGGCTTTACTGCTACACCACAGCGTGTGCCCCTGGAATGTCTTGTGACTGCATTTTGGGAGTCCAAAAATGTCTGAGGATCATAGAGTTTGAAAGTGATCCACTGATTGGTTGAACACTTTTGGTGCCCAGTGCCATGTAAGGGATGCTGTGAAGATGGATGAAGAGAGGGAAAGACTCAGTCTTTATCTACAAGCAACTTTCATCCAAGGGTGTGTGGGGGGGTACATTTACATGACAGAGCAAATGGTTCCCATAGTAATCTTTATGTAGAGGACACAGCGGTTGGCAATGGAAATTTCTCAGATCTCACGACTTAAAGTTTCTGAAACAAGTTTACTAATATAACCGTGAGGCTGAAGAATGCCTTTTCCAAATAAACTTTGGAAGTTCAAGTGGGAGCTATCTGGAGAGTGCGAGTTCATGGTCTCTCCTGGGGCTTTCTCAGACAGCCAGGCGGCTGGGAGCGATCAAACCTGGGCAGTGTTTGGAAAGGGCTATGGACAACCAGGTGGGAAGTTTCAGCAAGAGAAACAGATGCCTCCAATTTGGCTTTTAAGTGTTGAGAACGTGGAGGGAATGCCAGAGAGACTTGTTAAATGGAGATCCACCTTGCTCTGAAATGTTTATTCTCATAGCAGGTTTGTTCTTTCCAACCATCTCAGACGCCCTGTGGTTTTTACAAATGATGTTTCAATGTCTGTCTGGGGCTCATAGCTGTGCTTTCCTCCTTAAGGGTGTGTTTTCCTCTTGTAGATGACCTGGTTCAGGTTCTTTGTTCTTCAAAACAGTTTTGATCCTGCAAGTGTGTACTTCCGGTAGGGTGTACTATTGGATCATTACAATATTGGATCCATACTATCCCTGGGAGGATGCTGGAATATTCCTATCAGGGGAGACTAAGTCATCTAAACAAAGTGAACTAGGAAGCAGGCTGAGAACCCTTCTCACAGGATTTTATTTTCTCAGTTTTCCAACTCTACATGAAGTTATGCTAAATTTTCAAAAGACACTAATATGCAACTATTGGATAGCCCAAGATTAGGGAATAAAACTCCTTTCGGTAAGCCAAGTCTCAACATTAAAGGAGATGGGGAAATGGGAGCTTGCTGATTGGGATCTGCTGGTTGTGCTTGGGAAGGAGCAAGGTGTGCTCCTGCCTTAGGTTTTGGCCTTTCACAAAAAGCCACAGCTGGGGCCCAGCTACCCCGACAAGCAACTCCCAGGGCACCAACACCTTCACACCGTCTCTGAGGTGCCCAGAGGTTGCACTTCCAAGAGGAGGTTGCGTTTGCAGGAGGAAGCACTGGAGAAAGCTAAGCAAGGTTGGCTTAGACCAAGTACTACATTAGGAGGAGAACCTGCATGCAAACAAGCATCCCACAAGCTCACTCTATTATTTTGTTTTTCTGATGAGGAGATAACCGTGAATAGCTCACCCTCTCCTGCAGCACAGACGGTATCAGCTATGGGTTAAATGGCTCTGACTCAGGGATGTTCCATGGCCCCCTCCTTTCTCCACCCTCCCATGGCCTTGTTGCTGTGGAGCCTGTGTTAGCTCCTATTCAGATGACAAGAACCTTCCTTGTATGCTGCGGAGTGTATGCTGAAGGTGTGGAGTTGGAGCACAGGGTTGGTGGACACTGCAACAACACCCAGATCTCACCAGCTCTGCCCAACACAGGGCCCCCCAGCTTTGCTGCCGTCATCAGAGTGTCTTTCCCCTTCACCTTTCACAGGTGCAATGCAACATTTTGACTTCTTGTGCCCATTCAATGCAGGTATTAGTGGACACAAGCCACTCGCCCAATAAGTCTCAAGTGGAGGAGCTCAACGGAAAACTTATTAACTTGGTGCCAGTAAAGAGACTTTCTCTGAGACAAGCAGTTTGCTAGAGTTTGCTACTTTGCTTTTACAGCTAGGGTTTGGGGGGAGCATCGTGGGGGTGCAAACCGGCAGCAGGAGGCCGGTTCCTGTAGAAGCAACAAACCCATTCATACACTGTACGATCAAAAATCTGACTCAGGCTGGTTTCTCGCAGCTCGACTTCTTTGCGGTGGTCGGGGGCCCCTCGGAGCACAATGTTGCAAGATAAGCTTTCCTGGAACATTCTCTGAAAAACAAGCTCGAGAGAGCAAACAGTTGCAGATTCTCTGTGTTCCCCTTTTACCCTCATCCTGCACTCTTGGTTACAGGGGCCCCGTCTACTCACAAGGTCGTGACCTAAGCAGGTGACGAATACACGCTGCCTTTCTTTGTCTTTCCAGCATGGCTTGAGCTTGAAGGGCGCAGAAGGAAATGCCCCACCCTTATCTATCGCGTCCGGCGCGCTCTCATCTCGCCCCAGACTAGTTTTCCTCCACCTGCGCACTCGGCCGTGCCTCGTCTTCCCAGAGAGGAGAGGGAAGGCTGGACAGAACTAGCGAGACCGGCACAGCCCACTTAGGGACTGGTGCTCTCAGAAGTGACCTCAGCAGCCCGGGGTGGACAGGAAAAACAGGGGCCTTCACAGATGGAAGCGGAGGAGGGGGAAGCCAGTGGAAAGCGGGGCCTGCAGGCAGGGTTCGTGGCGTGACGCTCACAAGGCCAGCCTTCCCCTGGCCACCGCTCTCCTTCGCTGCGGCTCCCAACATCCTAGGAAGTAACAGCGTTGCACTGCAGCTCCCAGGGGACTGGGGAGGGAACAGTTTCTCTTAACTTTTTCAAACCACAAATATTCAGTCCGAGTTGGGAAAAGGTCCCAGCGGCCCCGACTTCTCTCGTGATCGAGCAGTTTGACCTCTCTTCTGGAACTGGGGCTGGGGGCGGAGGACGCCCTGGGCTGGCGTCGGGCGGCGGCGGCGGCGCGCTGCGAATACGCTGGGAGGAGGATGCGAGCGCTGGAGCCAGGCAGGGCGTGTGAGCCCGCGCGGGGGCTCGGGGAGGGCCTGTGCTCGGCGTCTGGCCGCGGAGAGACTTCGGCTCGCTCCAGATGTTCGCTGTGTTTATAGCTGCTGCAGCAGGAGACCCGGCTCCCTCATTAATAAGTTGCGTTTTTGCACTGCGGCCAGGGGGTCTCAGGCTCGGAGCCTGCAGCTGGAGGAGGCGTCCCGCTCCCCTCCCCCAGCCTGCCGGTCCCTAACCCCTACCCCGCCCTCCTCCTCTGCAATCCTCCCAAAATACACGAGCACACAAAAAGAAAAACACCAGCAGATTTTTTATTTCAGAGAGTAAACACTTGGGCCGTGGGGGTCTGGAGGTTATGGGAAAAGAGGAAACCATCAGGCTAATCAGGCAGCACACACTTCCCCTGCTGAAATAAAACAGAAATCTTTGCTGCGCAGGGCTGGTGGGTTAACCCCGGCGCTGCCAGCGGCGCGGCTGCCACAGAGGAGCGGGCTGGGCGGCCCCGGGGGCCCAAGGTGGGGGGAGAGGGGACGTTGGCAAGGGCCATTGCGACCTGTATGGGTCACCACTGGGCTGAGGTTCTGAAATCGGCGGGGTGGGGACTGGAGGGGGGGGGGGGGACGGGACGGATTCTGGGATTAGAGTTGGCTGCAAGGAGGGAGGGGGAGGAGGAGTTCTAGCTGGTTGGGGAGCTAGGGAGCCAGGTAAGGGAGTGGTTCTGTCTAGAACCGCGGGAGTGGCGTGGGGTGTTGCGGGTGGCAGCGGACAAGAGGGGCGCGGGACTGACTGGCGCCCATGTTTGAGCTCCGCTACCCCCCCCCCCCCCCGTTCGCTCTGGCACCATAGACCAATCCCTGAGCCCTCTGAGCCTCAACTTCCTCATTTGTTATATAAAATCGCACCCCTCTCGCCGCTGCTGCCCGCAACACTCCATGCCACTCCCATTATTGGGAAGATGGAAAAACGGTTGGATGTGGGAATGGCCAGGCACCAGGTGTGGCACCGGCTCTTAATGGATGCTAGCTGCCTGCCCCACCTCTCCTGTCTGCCTTCCATCCCTCCTTCCACTCTTTGCCCTCTTCCCTCTCTCCTAGCCTTCCTTTTCCTCTCTCTCCCTCCATCCCTGTCCCCCCGCCCCACCTCCTCCCACCTTCCACCTGGACCATGGCCTTCAGTTTCCATCCTTACCATTTGTCCCAGTGCTGCCTGTCGGGTGAGCATAAATATTGCATGGGACCGCGGTCATGGGTCACACATGAGACCTAATTGCCCTCTGAGAGAAACTACCTTCGCTCTGATGTATGGGGCTGCCTTTGCTGCCTTCAGGCTGTCCCCCCGGGCTTTCAGTTCAGTTCCTGCCCCTATGTCACCTCCCTGGCCACCCCCATCACTCCATTCCCCAACAGCCCAGGTAGATGCGACTTGGGATCTTTGGAGGAGCTGCGGACTTTGGGAGGTCTCTTTGCACGTTCAGATAACAGGCCGGCGTGGGAGGCTGTGCTCATCTTTGCAGGTGGGGTTCAGAGGCCCTGACCCAAAACTTCCCCAGGTGGTTTTCCCCAGTGTCTCCCGTGCCTCCTCACACTGGAAGGGTCGCTTGAGCAGCCTAAGTTGCTGGCAGGGATTTGACTACCTACAGAGCTGGGCTTCTCCTGGCCTTCACTGGTTCCCTTGCTCTCACACTTCATTGTCCATCAACCCTGACAACTTGGTGCCACAACTCAGACCTGCGGAACTCACAAAGCAGGGTTTCTTGGCCCGGATGAGTTTCACAAAGGCGTGATCTGCTGACACTGCGCCCAAGAATGCTTCAAATGCTCTGTAGCTTTCCTGTTTCTCCCTGTGGTCTGCTCGCAGGGAAAAGTGTCTTTGTGCTCCACCCCCCCACCCCCACCCCCACCCCGCGCCTCCCCTTAGCATGTTGTGCTCAGAGAATAGCTGGGCATGCTTTGTTGCACTAGGATGAATTCGCTGGTGTCAACTTCCTTCCTGTAAGTGTCTTCTCACTGCTCGCTTCAGCCCCTGAGACCGTGTATTTATATCTGGAAGCTGTAATCATCCCATTGTCTTGGAGACAGCATCACAGCCTTGCCCGAAGTCCAGCCACCTCTCTCCTTTGCCTCCTTCAACATGTGTTTCTACTTCATGATTACTACAGACCTGCGGGCTCTGGGGCGTGAGCTGGAGGTGATTTGCTTCTTTGGGACTTTCTAGTAAACTGTTTTCCCTAGATCCCTCACTCATGGAGGGTGGGGTGGGGGAGGAAGCATTTTTGAAATCCTGCCTCTGAAGGGGCTCAGACATGTAGACCAGGCAGCCCACCCCCATGGTGACCTCTGCAACAATGTATGGAGCAGCAAGGAGGCAGACCCCCTGCAAGAAGCTGCAGACCCTCCCAGCTGGTTACACCTGACCCCAGTCTTAGCCTTCGGTGCTGATCTTTGGCTTCTCTTGCAACCTTGGGCTGTCATCCACTCTGTTACAAGCTCACTCAGACAAGGGGAAACGGGATTCCGACTTCAGCAGCCTAGAGAGAGTGCCCCCACCTGAGCCAGCTCCTTTGAACAACCCAGGGGTGTCCTCCCATTCCCATCTTTAGCCCATACATGGGTTGGACATTCTTAGCAGGGCTGGGGGCTTGCCTCCTGGGGAAGGCTCAGAGGTTGAGTATCAGGTTTCCTAATCAAAGTAGTTACTTTTTTGAAACAAGAATGCTCATGGGCTGATTCTGGGAGTTTGGACGGGGTGTAACAAAAAAAATGGTTGTGTTCCTTCAACCTATTCAGACATGTCATCAGGACCAAGTCTGAAAAGTATGAGTTCAAAGTTCCCAAACAATCAAACCCATGTAGCAGGATGCTCTGCTTTCTTGACTTACGGATTTTGTTTCCCAATGTGGCTGCATTTTCTGTTCAATATCTGCGTGTATCTCTATTTCTGTGTTGCTCTTCTACTGCCCAAACTTAAACAATTAAGAATATAGATGTAAAAAGAGTCCATAGCCCATCCTGGAATTTTTAAAAAAGATTTACTTATGTATTTGAAAGGCAGAGTTACAGAGAGAGAGAGAGAGAGAGAGATCTTCCATCTGCTGGTTCACTCCCCAAATGGCCACAACAGCTGGAGCTGGGCTGAGGATAAAAGAGCTTCTTCCAGGTCTCCCACGCAGGTGCAGGGGCCCAAGCACGTGGGCCATCTTCCACTGCTTTCCCAGGCCATAGCAGAGAGCTGGGTCAGAGTGGAGCAGCCACGACTCCAACTGGCGCCCATATGGAATGCCAGCACTGCAGGTGGTGGCTTTACCCACTATGCCACAGCACTGTCTCCATCTGCAATTTTAGATTATCTTATTGCAGAAGGTCTAAGAGAAGGCAAGTTCGTGCTGAGTTGCCTGAGAGGTAAAGCAAGTTGCTGCTTTCTATATGCTAAGGATAGCTCAGATGTGGGCTTTTGCTGCTACACTATTCCTATGAGAGTGGTATTATTCCCATTGTGCAGATGAAATGAATGAGACCCAGAGAGGTAAAGCTACCTCCCCAAAGAAGCTTAACCGTAATTCGGCGGCAGGGGGAGGGGGGAATGATGGGCAGAGAGGGGTTCTGTAATTAAATCCAAATCTCACTCCAGAGCCAGGTAATTTTGATTGTTATACAAGCTTTGCCTGCATGGACTTTTTTTTCTCACTCACGTTGCCTTGTCCTTAGTGACTAATATCGGATAAGAGAATAAGGTTTTCCTGGCTTTCCCACACCCCAGAGATCCAGGAAAAACTCACCGAGATTGAAGAGAGAAGACAGAGCTACCGTTGCGTGCTTTCTTTGAGATCCTGGCTCTGACTGATTGGCAGGGCACAGAGCAGCCTGGCAACCTGCAAGGCCTTTGCCAAGAATGTGTTCTGCTCCGTTGGGCATTCAGCTAGGATTCTGAGGGTTTTCATACCCTCCCCCCATGGTCCCACTCCCTTTGCCCCTTCACTCCTCTCCCCGCCCTCCCCCTACCCCATCCGGCTAAGACGTTTGTGAAAGGTTACACCCTTGAAGCCAGGAACAGTGTACACAGCACGTGCTGAAGTTTACACAGAGTTCTCAGACCTCTGAATAGACAGACTAATTGTGGGGAAGCTGCTTTTCAGCACACAGGATGGGCTGTTCCCTGTGGGTTTTACTATCAAAAGGCTTTTAAAAGTGCAGTGTAGCCATTGTTGAATATTTCACAATGAATTAAATACCACTTCTCTGCTCGCAGCTGTTCCAAGTGAGTGAGCGGAGAGTGCAGAGGACGCCGGCTGTATAAACCTAAGCGCTGCAGTAATGAGATTATTTGTGTGCGAATTCTTTAGGAAGCGCATTTCTTTATTTTAAACTCAATGGGATTCAGAGCTGCTGCTCCAGAGACGGAGACAGAGATGGGGAGAGGGAGAGCCTTGGAAAAGAATGGAATTGAAACGTCTCCCCGAGCAGAAGGGAGCGAAGGCAGGGCTGGAAGACTCCAGGATTAGGCTCCCAGCCTCAACACCACATTCATCCAAAGTTCCCCAGGGCTGCCTGTGAGTGGCTTTGGATGAGGGAAATTCCAGTTTTTTTTTTTTTTTAAGTCAACAATCACTTTTCCATCTGTCCTTTAAAAATTGCTTCCTGATATCACAAGTTTTTAATGGAATTGAAGGAACACTTGTTTGGCAATCTATTTTTATCTCAAGAGGGCTTTGAGCTTTTTTTTTTTTTTCCCAAAACCTTTGTATTGTAAAATCTACAGGGGAAATGGCTTTCTTACAACTTTTTGGGGGGTTTCCACCATTTGGACATATTTTACCTTAGAGGTACTGGACCATTAAGTGCTGTACCAAGTACCACATATCCTCCCTTGGTTAATTTACCTCTCTCTCTCTCCCTCTCTCTTTTTTTTTTTTTTTTGCATTTTCTTTGCCTTTTGTAGAAATTGAGCTTTGGGTGAGTTGGAGCTAAGTATGAAGTCAATGAAGATGACATATTTACACAGACTTAATGCTTTTCAAAGGATCACTAGCAGGTAACCAGGTGTCTTAAAACACTTTGAAGACTAAGGGAAAGATGGGATTAAATGGGAAGAGAAGGATTTAGATTAGCTCCCGGGAAATTTGACTCTGCAATCCCTTACTGAAGGGGCTTCTTTTTTTTTTTTTTTCTAGAGATTAATTTTATTTATTTGGAAGAGTTACAGAGAGAGGTAGAGACAGAGAGAGACGTCTTCCATCTGCTGGTTTACTCCCCAGATGGCCGAAACGGCTGGAGCTGTGCCAATCTGAAGCCAGGAGCCAGGAGCTTCTTCTGGGTCTCCCATGTGGGTGCAGGAGCTGAAGGACTTGAGTCATCTTCTACTGCTATCCCAGGCCATAGTAGAGAGCTGGATTGGAAGAAGAGTAGTCGGGACTCGAACCGGCGCCCATATGGGATGCTGGCACTGCAGGCCAGGGCTTTAACCTTCTGAGCCACAGCTCTGGCCCCTAAAAGGGCTTCTAAATGAAAACACACCCCACCCCCACCCACATCCCCATTTAGATAGCTCTCAGGGTATTTCGGAAAGGGGTTAGGTAATTTTTAAAATCATCCTTCGGATTCCATTGCATGAAGACAAACATTTCAACATCTTCGAAAGGAACTTGAAGTGAATGTTTCAGGGAACTACCAAGTGGGAGAGAGCAGGTGGGTAAGAAAAGAAAGCCGCTGGGTTTGGGAGGAATCTTTTACTCCGGCTCCAGTGGGAGAGACCAAAAAGAGGCTGAGCGTGCTGCCGTGTGAACCCAACCACTGAGGTTGAGGCCTGAACACACAAAGTCTGAGATGCGATTCCGCACTTCTCCCCCTGTGATTGGTCACTTACTCTTTCCGTTTTCCAAATGTCCCAGCTTCAATGGCAGAGCCGGCAGGTGGAGAGTACCCACCACCCCTCCCCCAACAGCGGTGAAAGCTGTGCTGCGAAGGCGAGGGAGAGAATCTATGGTCTTCCCGTTGCTTTCTCATCCTTGCCATGACCTTGAACTTTCCCTTGTGCAGGTATAGCTTGTGTCTTTTTTTAAAACAATCACTATAAAAATAATGACCTCTTTAAAGAAAGCTTGTATGTTAGAGGACGGTAGGGCAGAGAAGGCCCTTTTCACATTGAGTTGTTTCCCACGAGTGTCTTCTGTGCGTAGCTCACATGGCCCTCACCCAGCTGCCCCAGGGCTTCACCTGAGCGCCCTACTTCCTCCCTGCCTCTGGATCCGAGTCTTTACCGTCGCCCTTGTCTTGGTGAGGAAACCATCAGCAACCTGTCTCCAGACCAGAAAACTGGTACTTATTGACATCCTTCTTCCTGCCCTAAGCATGCTGTGAACTCTGTGCATGCGACAGAGACCTGGATCAAACTAGCTTGAGTAAGAGGGGATTGGTTGACACGCAGATGGGCAGCTCTGGAGGAAAGACAGGCCGTGGGATGCTTAGGGATCTGAAATCTTGTTCCCTTTCTTCTCTCCCCTGCCTTCTTTCTCCTCTCCTTCTTCTCTTTCTCCTCCTTCTTTCTCTGCTTTGGTAGAAGAGAAGTCCACGGTCGCAGACATCACCAGAGTGTCTCCCTCCTTATGCCCATGTGTAGAGTTCCTGGGTTGTGTGCCCTCCGCAGGTCAATTAATTAGATCATAGGGGTGGGGTGCCCTAACTTTCTGTGCTGGGTCCTGCACCCACCTTGAGAAGAGGAGGCACAGGGGCTGCTGTAACCAGCAACTCCTCCAGAGCCAGACTGTGAAGAATGGTCAGTTTCCTCGTGGAAATTGAGAGGGGCCCTGTATTGGAAGAAGATTAGAGAGAGCAAACCAGCAGATGGTCACTGCGTCCTCACATTCAACCAGCAGCCCAGCCTCGTCCGCTTTGTCTTCTGGATAGCTCCTGACTTTACCCCATCTCTCTAATAAAGCCATTCATGCCTTAGTTTGGGCCCCAACGGTGTTCCCAGGATGCCGGGTGAGGACATGTTTTACACTGGTTGTGTTGCCTTGGACTCTCTGATTTTTGTCTTCCCTGTGAAACTAAATGCAACCCAAGGGCAAGGACTTTGTACATGTGGTGTTCCCGGTGCCCATCAGAGTGCTTGAATTGTCACAGGTACCTAGTTAATATCTGTTGGCTAAACAAACTGATGTTATTAAGGGTATGTGGTCACTACCCAGAATTTCAAAAACCAGTTAAGAAGTTCCTAAGATTAAAGTGTGTGCACATATGCACACACCTTTCAATAATTTGTAATTATCAAATCATAATCAAATCTAGAGATTGGCCTGGACGATTTTTGTGTCATTCTTCCTGTTCCTGTGAGACCAAAGCACTGAGCCTCTGCTTTCTGCAAGGGTACTTCAGAAAGTTCAGGGAAAAACAAGAGCTCAAAGATTGGTTGTTGCCGGCGCCACGGCTTAATAGGCTAATCCTCCCGGCGCTGGCACACCGGGTTCTAGTCCCAGTTGGGGCGTTGGATTCTGTCCCGGTTGCTCCTCTTCCAGACCAGCTCTCTGCTGTAGCCCAGGAAGGCAGTGGAGAATGGCTCAAGTGCTTGGGCCCTGCACCCGCATGGGAGACCAGGAGGAAGCACCTGGCTCCTGGCTTCAGTCAGGAGCAGCAGCCATTTGGGGGGGTGAACCAACAGAAGGAAGACCTTTCTCTCTGTCTCTTTCTCTCACTGTCTAACTCTGCCTGTCCAAAAAAAAAAAAAGAGGTTAGTTTGTTTTGGTGCAAAAAGTTTTCTTTTTTTTAATTCAAGCCTGTTTTTTCATCCGCTGCAATTTGCATAATTGTTTTGAAGACGCTTCCTTCTCTATCCCTGGTGCCTATCCCAGTCCTTGCCACACAACAGAGGACAGGGTCCATGTTTGCCTTCTGCTTATCCAGGCCCATCGTGGCTGGTGGAAGGGCGCCTGGTACCTTGGTCATCAGTTAGAGCGTGGATCGTGCCCGGCTATTGACTGTTCCAGAGTCCTGGCTATGGTAGAGTCCTATACTCCTGTCCCTTATCAATCAGCACATGTTTAGTGTGTGCTTACTCTGCCAGAACATGGGGACTACGAAGTCAGGTGCTGGAGTCTTGGCTGAAGCCACACGTCAGCAGGCGGGGCTGAGTGGTGCGGTCCCCAGGGAGAGAGAAAAGGACAGACCAGAACAGCTGGGTTCTTTTGTGGCCTCTCGATGACGTCAGAGTAGGGGTGGAGGGAGGGAGGGAGTTTTCCGTGAGGAGGCCTCGTTTGTCCAGACTTGGAGTGGAGCTGAAGACAAAGGGCTAGTTTCCCCCTGGCTATGCTTTATGTACCTACCCCCGTCATTGGGATTCTTTCCTTCTTGCCCCTGCATGGAGGGTCCCCTCCTGGCCCTGCCTGGGCCCCTGCCTGGCCCTCCTGCTGGCTCTCCGAGCTGGGCGCTGGGCGGAGGCGTCCCTCGTGCCTCCTGCCTGAATGAAAGAGCGCATCCCTGGGTCCGTGGCTCTTCACTTCATCAGCGGCCCTCGTGTTTATAAAGCCAGGAGATAATATTTTTCGGTTCCATTTGGAGTTCCCCGGGCAGCCTCTCTCTAAGCCACTTAGGAAGTTTAGACAAGAAGGTCATGGAAATGTTAGCCGTTTTTCCACTGAACTTTGCTTAAGCAGATGGTTGTCTTACGAGGCTGCTCCCAGATGTCCCTGGTGATAGGAACCTCTCCTCTTTCGTTTGTCTTGCCTTCACCTCTGGAGAAGAAAATTTTCTTTTTTTAAACTCCTTTATTCAGGTATGTTTTGTTGCGTTGCAAGTTACACACTACATAATTAAGCCATTTAAATTGTAGTACTTGAGGGGCACATGCTCCCTAACGTAGTTAAGATGCCACTCTGGATGCCCATATCCCATATCATGTTGTCTGGGTCCGAGTCCCCAGCCCTGCTCCTGAACTAAGCTTCCTGCTGATTTACACTCCGGGAGGCAGTGGCCATAGTTCTGGTAGTTGGGTCCCTGCCACCATGCAGGAGACCTGAACTGAGCTTTCAGCTCCTGGCTTCAAGTCGGCCCAAGTTCTAATGCTGGGGTATTTCAGGGTTGACCCAGCAGATGGAACCACACCTCCCTGCGTGCCCCCCCATCTCTAACCCTGGCTTTTCAAATAAATTAGTTAAAAAAGAAAATGTACAATTTAAAGAGTTTTTATTCACAGTTCTGTGCAATCATCCCTATAATTTAATATTAGAACGTTTTTATCCTTCCTAAAAGAAATCCCATACCACCAGCAGCCTGTCTTCATTCCCTCTCATCTCTCCCACTCCTTCACCCCAGCAACCACTGGTCTAATTTCTGCTTTTATAAATTTGCTAACATGGGATTCTCACATACATGGAGCCAAATAGTAAGTAGTCTTTGTGATTGGTTTCTTCACTTAGCACAGTGTTCCCAAGATTTGTCCATGTACAGCATGGATCATTGCTTCATTGCTTTTTTTGTTTTGTTTTTATTTAATGAATGCAAATTTTATATGTACAGCTTTTAGGAATATAGTGTTTCTTCCCTCCATTCCCCTCCTCGCACCCCCTCTCCCATCCCACCTCCCACTCCCTCTCCCATTTGTTCATTAAGATTCATTTTTAATTGACTTTATATACAGAAGACTAACTCTATACTAAGTAGAGATTTCAACTATTTGTACCCACACAGACACACAAAGTATAAAGTACAGTTTGAAGACAAGTTTTACCATTAATTTTCATAGTACAACTCATTAAGGGCAGAGATACAACATAGAGAGCAAATGCCCAGTGACTCCTGTTGTTGATTTAACAACTGACACTCTTATTTATGATGTCAGTGATTGCCCGAGGCTCTTGACATGAGCTGCCAAGGCTATGGAAGCCTTTTGAGTTCACAAACTCTGTTGGTTTTTAGACAGGGTCATATGCAAAGTGGAAGTTCTCTGCTCCCTCCAGAGAAAAGTACATCTTTCTTTGATGGCTTCTTTGCACTGGGGTCTCACTCACAGAGATCTTTCATGCAGAACCATTTTTGCCACTATTTCTTGGCTCTAATGATATTTTCAATCAGATCCAAATGCCTTAGGGGCTGATTCTGAGGTCAGAGTGCTGCTTAGGGTGTTTGTCATTCTGAGTCTGCTGTGTGGACTGCTTCTGGTGTTGAAACTTTCTCTCCTTTGTAATTCCTATCTATTGTTATTACCAGGCACTTGGTCTTATTTGTGTGATTCCTTTGACTTATGGTCCTACCTATATGATCAATTCCATACTTAATATGATCACTTTATCATCTAAGGTAGGATTAGTGCCACCCAGCTCAATGGGACTTGGAGTCCCATGGCAAGTTTTTAGCTTCACCCTTAGGGGTAAGTCTGTGGGAATGTGTACCAATCTGTACAGCTCCTCCCTCTCATTCCCATTCTTATTTTTAACTGGGGTCTATTTTAAGTTGACTTAATACATCTATGATTAATTGCTTCATTGCTTTTTTATCACTAAAATAATATTCTCCTAGATGGCTATGCCACATTTTACTGATCCGTTGTTTGATGGACATTTGGATTGTTTCTACTTTGCAGCTGTTGTAAATAATGCTGCTGTGAACACGCTCACACAAGTTCCTGTGTGAGCATGTTTTCATTCCTCTTGGCTATTGACCTAGGAGTGGGGCTGCTCATCATCCAGTAACTCTGTTTAAGTATTTATGCAACTGCCCAACTGTTTTCCAAAGTGGCGGCACCACTTTACCTTCCTTTCAGCAGTGCGTGAGGTTCCCAGTCTCCATATCTCTCCAGTACTTGTTCGTGTCTGCCTTTTATTGGATCCCTCATGCGGAGTAGAATTTCACTGTGGTTTTGATTTTTCTTTTCCTTAGGGACTAATGATCTTGATCAAATTTCCATACACTAACAAGCCAGTAGGCCAATTATATATTTTCTTTGGAAACATCTCTATTTAAATCCTTGCCTATTTAAAAATTGTATTGTCTTTTTTACAATTGCATTGAAGAGTTCTTTGGGTATTCTGGATACAAGTCCTGTTTCAGATATATAATTTAAAAATACTGTCTTTAATAATGTGGGTTGTCTCTACTTTGGGATGTTATAGATTGCAGCACAAAACTTTAGTTTTGTTATAGCCCAGTTTATCTATTTTTAAATTTTGTTTTTAGATCTAAGAAATAATTGCCTAATACAAGGTTATAAAAATGTACTCATATTTGCTTCTAAGAGTTTTATAGCATTAGTTCTTACATTTAAGTCTATCATCCACATTGAGTTAAGTTTTATGTATACTGTGACAGAAAGGGGTCCATTTTTTTTCATTTGCATGAGCGTGTCTGGTTGTACCAGCACTTTTGTTAAAAGACTATTACTCTTGTCGACAGAGATTATTAAGTAGATAGACTACCTGTATTTATTAACTGCATTCTTAATGTACAGCATACATAATCAGCATGTGTGTGTTTGTTGTCAACCTGAAAAAAATCTGCCATTTATTATTTATTTTGATCTGGACACTGCCAAACATTTTGCATAAATACCCTATTTGTCTCACCAAAAATCCTGTCAGTTATTATTACCTCCCCATTTCACAGATGAGTAAGCTGAGCTTCACATAGTGGAAGTAACTTGCCAGGAGTTATACTGTTTATAAATGACAGACTTGAATCTAAGCTCAACCGTAACTTCATATTTACCACTGTGCCGGGCCTTGGTAAAGAGTAGCCAGGAGAAGACAACATAAAGCAGTCATTATGGGTGCAATTTGTGGAAAATATGTGAAAAATATGAAAATCTAGTTATACTAAACTGTTATCAATTTCCTCATCTCTAAATAGGAAAATCAAGGTTCTCTTCTTACCTCTTGTATTACAGTTAAATCAAAACCACACTATTTAATGTCTGTAAAATATTTATTTATTTATTTGAAAGGCAGAGAGGCAGAGGTAGAGAGAGAGAGGTCTTCCATCTGCTGGTTCACTCCCCAAATGACAGCAATGGCCAGAGCTAGGCCAATCTGAATCCAGGAGCCAGGAGCTTCTTCCAGGTCTCCCATGTGGGTGCAGGAGCCCAAGGATTTGGGCCATCTTCGGCTGCTTTCCCCGGCAATAGCAGAGAACTGGATTGGAAGAGCAGCAGCTTGGACACAAATCAGTGCCCATCTGGGATGCTGGCACTGCAGGCAGCGGCCTTACCCGCTATGCCACAGCACTGGTCCAGTATTTAATTTTTAAGTTACTTTAGTGGGTTTCAACGTGAAGAAAAAGTCAGCATACTTTTCTAGGATGATTTCATCATACTTTTATGAGTCAATTATATAAATTTCATTTAATATATAGTGCCTGAGACACTTTGTTGATAATTCTTTTTCTCTTTTATTTCTCGGAAGTTTCAAAGACTATCACTAACAGTTATCTGATAAACACCCTGAACCTACAGAGCATACCACAGACTTTAATAAAATTAATTCATTCTGGCTATTGTGGCACAGCGGATATGTTGCTGATGATATTTTGTGTCAGGGTGATGGTTTGTGTCCCAGCTGCTCCACCACTGACCCCGCTTCCTGCTAATGAGCCTGGGAAAGGAGTGGATGATGGCTCAAGTACTTCAGCCCTTGCTACCCACGTTGAAGACCTGAATAGAACACCTGGCTCCTGGCCTTGGCCTGGCCCAGCCCTGGCCTTTATGGCCATTATGCCCATCTGGGGAGTCAACCAGTAGATGAGATCTCTCTCTCTCTCTCTCTGAACTTTGTCCTTCAAATTAATAAAATAAATCTTTTAAAAAGTTAACTGATTCAACTTGGGCATTTTGAAAGAATAGACACTGTGAACCCAAGAAAGTACTTTTTTTTTCTTTTTAGATTTTATTTATTTATTCGGGAAGTAGAATTACAGACAGAGAGAAAGGTCTCCCATCTGCTGATTCAGTCCCTAAATGGCTGCAATGCTGGAGCTGGGCTGATCAGAAGCCAGGAGCCAGGAGCTTCCTCTAGGTCTCCCCTGTGAGTGCAGGGCCCCAAGAACTTGGACCATCCTCTACTGCTTTCCCAGGTGGCATTAACAGGGAGCCGGATAGGAAGTGGAGCAGTTGGGACTTGAACCGGTGCCCATATGGGATGCCAGCACTGCAGGAGGAGGCTTAGCCCTCTATGCCACAGTGCCGGCCCCAACAAAGTACTTCTTATTTTGGAAGCGTCAATCCATTTCATCCCAAAGTCACCCACCAGGTCCCCTTCCCCATATTGTTACTGTTTGTCTTCTTGCAGGTGCTCACCTCCTTTTGGGTGCAGATGGAGGATATGTGGTTTGTAATAGTGGATCTTTTCCCAGAATGTGGTGTTTATACGGCTGTGTCCTACTTGTTCTGAAGTCTCTATTGGAACATTATTACAAAATCCCAATACACATGTATAAGTGGGGGAAAAACAATTAGAAATACCTGTTTCATAGCCAATTGTTCCTATTTCCAAGGCTTCTCAATGTTTTTCTGCTACAGCTGTGAGGGAAATGTATCGCAGACATTTTGGGTGCAGGAGCTTATTTCTTGTCAGTTTCCCTCATCCCTCAGTCCCCACGAGAAGAGAGCTGAGTCCTGGCTCTCATCTCCCTAATCCCTAGCCCAGATTTCATTCCTCCTCTGGTTTATTCTTGAGCCCAGACAGTTGCGTCACGTGGGATCCTACTGTATCTACCTCCCATTGACAGCTCCGCTCATTCCTGTTCTGAATAGAAGTGGACGGGAATGAGTATGTTAATCATGTTCATCCACCGCCCCGTGTCTTTCCTCCCTTTCCCCCTACACACATTTTTCTTTGTGTAAAGTAATGACTCAGATGGCTTATGACACAGAGTGATAACAAGTCTAACAAGAAATCCAACAAATGATTACAAAAGGCTTGGCAGGAGAAGAGCACAGTTAGAGGTCTTTGAGTGTTAGGTGAGAGTGGCTTTGGACACACGAATACTTGGCAAGATGTGAGCTAATGTGCATCTTCAGGGTTTTGCACAGCTGAGTTGGATCAGTTGTGCACAACACTGGCGTCTCTGAGCCCTGGATAGACGGTGCGCAGGGGAAGCTGGGAGGCTTCCCTCCTCTTTGGTGTTGCTCCAAGGTGCTCCGAGATGGTGTGGACAGAAATGCTTTGTGATCGTTCATGCTACACAAGGTAAAACATCACTGTTACTCCAATCAGAGCAAAGAAGTCATGCCTGGTCACATTTAGTCTGAAGTTTGGCGCATTAAGGATTTCAAATGACTCAAACTCTGTGAAGACAGTGTAAGATGGGTGTCTCCTAATTGCTCTTCTAAGAGATCCTATTTGCAGAACAACTTACCCTGAAGTCATTGCTTAAATAACCTGCTAGCTGGAATGTATTGACATGACCTGTCAACACAGCCACTCCCTATAGTCGATTCTGAGCGCTTCTTCCTCCTAATGAGAGGTTTCTTCTGTGTCTTGATTTGTCTATAGAATGCCTTTTAACACGGTTCAAAACCACAGTTGGATTGAGAAAACAGCTATTTGTAGCCCATAGAAGATTTGCTATTCTCCAAGATCTTAATAATATTGTGTTTACTTAACATACTTGATTCTTGTATCCAGTATCTCCATGACAGTGCTCACATTTGTTATACATATACCTTATCTTCTGTCCTTATTGTTTGGCTAAAGTGCATTGATTATATGCATCTGATATTTCTAGTTGATTAATACTATGGCATTCACACGTGTTTTCAGCTCCAAACGTTCTCATCTTTCAACCATGTTTTCTGTTTATCTTAGTTGTAACAATTTATTTCTGCCATGTAGTTTATTTGATCTGGCCTTGATAAATGAACAGGTGTTTTTTTTTTTTTTTAACACACTCACTGCTCAATGACTGCTTTGTATTCATGCCAAGCTGTATCTAGAGGAGGCAAAGCTATACAAAAATGCAGATCTATTGGCCTATTTTGCACACGTCTTAGAGGTCTTGGATTTCAGTCTTCCATAAGGCATCATCTGAGAGAGGAGGCACACTGTGGTAGGGAAGGGTAATAAAGAGCTTATTGCCAGCAGAGTCTAATTTTACAGCCTTCAATCCATTATGATCATTATAAAGTGGGCATTCCACTTTAGCAAGTAGGAAGCTTGCCAGAACCAAGTGACTGCCAAGTGAATGACAATGTTTTCTCCCTTGGTTCCAGGTTGGAGGTTGGGAACTCTTTCTAATATGATTACTTATTAATTGCACAGTCGTGGATTCTACCTCTGTTGCTGTATGCCTTTATTTCGTACTTTACACAGAAGGCACCCATAAACATGAGAAAAAGGCATCTTTTCAAAAGTCAAGATTGTGATAGTAAGATGACAAGGAAAGCGCAGCCTTGAGTGTCGTCGCGCACAGAAGTGAGGTTACAAGGATCATCAGGTGTGGTCCAGCACTGCGGGGTAGTTGGCTAAGATACAGCTTGCAATGCTGGCATCCCTTCCCAGAGCGTCACTTCAAGGCCTGGCTGCTCTCTGCTCTTGATCTAGCTCCCTGCGGTGCTCCTGGAAAGTTAGCAGATGATGACTGAAGCACATGGGCCCTGCTACCCACGTGGGAGACCTGGATGGAGTTTCTGCTCTGGGCTTTTGCCTGGCCTAGCCCCTTTGGAGAGTGAACCAATGTATGGAAGATCCCTCTCTCTCTCTCACTCTCTTTCTCTTTCTGTATCTCCTAACTCTCAATCAGCTCTGCCTTTCAAATAAATACTCAAAGAATTGCATCTTTAAAGAAAAAAGGGTCACTGGGTAATGGCTTCTGCTACAAGAGTTTCTGTGTGAGTGACTTGGGCCGCTTTTAAAATTTGAGCTTTTGGCATAGTTCAAAATCCATCTTGCCAAGTGCTTTAAGTTTTATTTTATTCCGTTGCTAATTTTGAGCCCTGTGAGTATTTCACAGAAAATTTAAATGACTTAAATGACTCTTTATTTTAGTCATTTGCTCATCTGAATGGCATATCCAAGAAGATTTACTCTTTTGAAAAATACTTGGAAAGGAAGGTATGCTTGGTCTAAAGACTAAATGAGCTAGAAACCTCAAAGACTGGAGGTGGTTTGGAAAGTTAAGCTCTAGGACTATTAAGTAGATTTGGAAAATGGCTGGCCTTGTCGCCTTCCATTTTTACTACTTTTACAAAAGTATATCTGAAAACTGTATGGGCATGTGTGTGAGACCTCACCATTTCAAAAGGAGAAAACCTAGTGGTTAAGATGTTCCTTAAGACAATTACATCCCACCCTGAGTGCCTGGGTTCCAGTCTCACCTCTGGCTCCTGACTCTAGCTAATGCGGATCCTGGAAGGCAGTGGGTGATTGATTGGGTTCCTGCCCCCTCCTTTTGGTTATAACTAGATGTTGCTCGATTCGGGGAGTGAAGCAGCAGATGTGAGCCCTCTCCCTCTCCCTCGACCTCTCTGCCTCTCGAATTGATTAATTAAAAACACAGTAATACCCATTTCTGCACAGATCACCTGTAGTGATGCTGGTCGTGAACCTGCATGTACCATCCCAGATCCCACTGACTGTAAGAAGGTTGTTTTATTCACTAACTCACTCGTTCATTCATTCACGCCTTATTTCCTTGACTCATGACTCCAACTGTCCACTCTTCCAACATTGAGTAAGCACTCACCATGTCCAAGTTGCTGTTTTAAGTTGGACATTTGATTAGAATAGAACAGAGTTTCAACTCTTGGAGGCCTTGGGTTGTTTACAGCAGTGTAGTAGGTGCCCAAGCAGAAGCCCGTGGGTTGAGAGTACAGGACAGGAAGTGCCTGATTTGCTCTAGCAAAACCTCACAAGGAAGGTGAGGTTTGCTGCTGAGGAGAGACAGAGGGGTGGGGCAGGTAGCCCAGGGCTTTCCAGGGAGGGAAAATCCTGTGAAAGTACACCAGAGGGTGAAAGTTCTCAGCTGTGTTCAAGGGACTCAAGTCCGGGTTGCTGGATAGCAGAATCCCGGGGCGGGAAGGATGAGGTTACACGGCGAACAGGACACATTTTGGCCTTTTGAGTTATGCTTGGATTTTTATTTGCTTTACAGTAAGGGGTCTCCAAGGGAATTTAGCAAGAGGGGGTGGCGTGCTAGTACTATATCATGTTCTTTAAAAACCTGGTAGAGACCTTTTCTCTCTATCTCTGCTTTTCCAAGGGACACCTTTCCTCTTTCACAGAGCCCTGGGCCGGCCCTGTCTTGGCTGCATTTCCCCAGGCCCTGGCGAAGGCGGCATCCCACTGGCAGCGGCTGGACATTTAGATGGATGTAGATGGACACTCCCCTCCCCCCTAAGACTTTACATTGTGATGGAAACTTCTTCTTCCCCAAATAATTAATTTTCGAACTATCAGTTTGAGCCGCTTCTTGAAACTGGAGGTGACTAGAACGTGAGCCGTGGGTGAGTGAGGACGGAGCTCAGCGTATTGATCAGGGTGGCTTTGCAAAGGCTGTGGCTACACGGTGATGGGGTGGAACATTGGCTCTTCTATCTCTAGGCTCTTTGCAGGGGTTTGGAAGGAGGAAAGCTAATCAGGAGACCTGCATGGGGAGAGAGGCGTGTTATTTAATTAGCTTTACAATGGGCTGACTTGAAGGCACGTGGTGGTTTTAATAGAGGGAGATAGATGTCCTTTTTTGCAGGGCTAATTGTTGGGAAAAAGCAGGGTCTTTGTTCAGGCCCAGCATGAGGGCTCTGATCTCTTGGAGCCTAGGGCTGCCCCTGCTTATAATTTTAGACAGAGCTATTCAAGGCTGCTCTGTAGAGAAAAGAAGAACAAGAACAGTATTGTGTATGCAGGATCACGGCCCAAACCTCCCCAAAGTCACTGGGAATAAAAAAGGAGAGCCAGAGGACCCAGCCATGTGCATTTTGGAGCCTTTCCCCATCGTTTGTTTGCTACGGTTGTTGGAAAGGGCAATGCTACACTTTTCATCAACTTGAAGCCGAGCTGGGGTGACTTAACTAACCCTCCCCAGAAAACCAATTAAGTCAGCTTTCCCAACAACACAGCCATCGTCCTGCCAAAACGGAGCCGGCTGCTAACAAGGAGAGGATGTGTGGACTGCGCTGCCAGCCTGGACGGCTAGGTGCCAGGCTATGGTAGTGCTCGAATGCAAATCAAGTAGCTGCCCATCCCTAAATAGCAACATCTGTCTTGCTAGAGGGACCATACTAAAAGCCTTGATGGTTCTCTCTGGTGGTCCAAGGGCAAAGTGAGGCACCGTCCCTTAGGATTCTTTAGGGCAAAGGGTCAGCATAGGCGGTCCACACCCACAAGGAAAAGATTTCCTCAGAATATTCCAGGTGACAAGCCCAAGCCTGGAGGGAGTGCTACCTGGGTCTTGAATTCCGTTAATAAAATGCATGTGTATGGCACAATTGGAGATGAGTAAGACACTTAAGTTTATAGCACAAAGTTAAACTGTTAGCAAATGTTTGGCAGAAAAAAGAGACAGCCAAGGAAAATACAAGAAGTGATCACACACAGGAAGACTTCCCCAAGGTGGATGCCGTGGTGGGCTGCCTAACGGGCTGGTTTGGGATTGCCTTCAGCGGCACTGTGCAGGGTGGTAAACCGGGCACATATTGGACTGCATCGAGGATTGTGCTGAATTGCTGCCCAGGCAGAAAGACAATAGGTGAGACCCATGGATTAACAAGGTATTATTGGGGCTGTGGCTGTGGTGTAGTGGGTAAAGCCACTGCCTGTAGTGCTGGCTTCTCGTATGGATGCTGGTTCGAGTCTCGGCTGCTCCACTTCTGTTCCAGCTCTCTGCTATGGCCTGGGAAAGCAGTAGAAGATGGCCCAAGTCCCTGGGCCCCTGCACGGAGACCCGGAAAAAGCTCTGGCTTTGGATTGGCACAGCTCAGACAATTGCGGCCAGTTGGGGAGTGAACCTGCGGAGGGAAGACCTCTCTCTCTCTCTCTCTCTCCTTCTCTCTCTGTGTAACTCTGACTTAAATAAATAAATCTTCTAAAAAAGGTATTATTTTGCCCAAAATCACTGAAATAGGTATCAAAACTGCAACCCAGAGAGGGAACCATCCAGTACTGGAAGTCCTCCAAGCCTTTCTCCCCGCTGTAAATCTGCAATGTGGTTTTGAGCTTGGGATTAGAACTGGGGCAGTCACCTCTTATGTCTTGGGTCATGGAGATTCTTTCCCCTTCATCCAAAGGGGGACAGTGTCAAGGATGAATATGATTTGCATATTCTCACCTATAATTATTGCTGTCATGATTTTTAAAAAATATTTATTTATTTGAAAAGCAGAGTGACAGAAGGGAAGAGAGAGAGATACTGATCTTCTATCCACTGTTTCACTCCAGAAATGGCTGCAACAGCCAGGGCTGGGCCAGGCTGAGGCCAGGAGCCAGGAACTCTATCCAGGTCTCCCATGTGGATGGCAGGGATCCAAACACCTGAGCCATCTTCTGCTGGCTTCCCAGGCACATTAGCAGGAAGTTAGATTAGAAGCAAAGCAGCTAGGACTTGAACTGGTGCTCCGGAATCTACTGTCGTTTGGATTAACATCCAGAGGAGGGTCACACTCCCTGCACCATTCTGCTTTTTATAGTAACACTAACTCAAAGTGCCGTGCGAAAGCATGTTGTATGCATTTCTATCATGAACTGGGCACTTTGATCACCTCCATTCTTTGGGAGGAGAAACTGTGGTTTTCTGAGGCCGAAGGAGAATGGCCAAGCCAACACTCACATTCTTTATTGATTGCCAAGGCCTGTGGTCCTGTGCTGTCGTCTCGCCTTTCCAGTTATTTTAGAGTTCAAGTCTACTCTCCATGGCAAGGAAACCATAGCTGGATAGTTTGGCTTGGCCAGAAATTGCAGATGTTTGTATGGGCTGCTTGGAGGGAGGCTTCTTTGGGGTTGCCTGCTCACCTCCACTGCCTGTTTAGTTCAGTTCAGTTAAGCCAGTTCTTTCCACGGAAGAACGCAGTAGCACACTACGAGTGGGAGTGGATATGAATGGAGGTCCTTCCTGCACCCAGAGCAGCCGTTAGCAGCCATCTGGATTCTCTCAGTGCCGTGGAATCCCCTGAAAGAAAAGCTATAATCTTTTGGATTTTTAAAGATTCTCAACGTTATTTAACAATTTCAGTTCCTGGAAAGGGCCGTCTCCTGGGAGTCTGCCCCAAGAGAGCTGAGCTCCGTGTGTTCTTCCCTTGCAGAGTCTGTTGCCAGCTCCTCATCCAGCTGTACTGCTCCCTCCTTCTCCTCCCCAGCGGGTCCCTGGTGGCGTTTCCCACCCAAGGCCTTTTTGTTCTGAAGTTTTTCAAGATGGTTTCCTGGTCTGGGGAGACCAGATGCTTCTGGTCAGGCTGACGAAATCCATTTCCATTATGGACTGACTTCTATAGGATTTTCCACCGTCTTCCTTCTCCATCACCTGTCAGTCATCACCTATCATTCCCAGCCTCCAACTCTTGAGAGAGGGTTTCACAGGCACAGTGCCTTCTTGCATGCCACATCTATCGTGTCTGTCTCTCTCCTGCACACTAACTCAGAGGGAGGAAGATCTGTCCTGTGTAGGAGCCAGCCCCGTGGGCGAAATGTAGCCTGAGTCCACCCAGCTCATGCATCACCGCCAGTACCGTTCATCTCATTCCAGCTCCAACACCTGGCTGGTGTGCCTGCCATGTGCAGCAAACACAGCGGGCTTTTTGCAAAGTCAAGAAGACTTTCTCTCTTTCGAACCCTTAAGAACAGGGAGTCAAAGGTGAGCCGTAATCCCGGAGAAGTTGGCATTCCCCTTCTTGAAGGTGTTTTCCATCTGTCGGCATCATGTCAGCAGCATGTTCGGAGCTCGGTATATTCTAACTGTGGATAAGCACACCAGACAGCCTACATGTGCGAAGGTGGAGGGGATTTGTAGCAGGCACTGGACTCCCCATAAAGTGTTTAACCCTCGATTCTGATTCTTTTTCACAAAGATGGAGAAGACTGAGTTCCCGACTAGCATTTTCCCGATCTTCCAAATCATGTCCACGGCAGTTGTATACTCTCTCTTCATGGCAGTCAGTGAAATAAAAGATTCAACTTGAAGTTCAAAGACTCCTGAAGACTGCCTCTGAGCCACAGACCGAGGCAATGAGCGGCACACGCCTCAAATAGCCTGACAAGGAAACAACCAAATGTCGTTCTTCAGATCAACTCTGTGTTATCTAAACACAGATGAAGAATCAAAGGGATACTGAGATCTTAGCAGCCTTCTCCTCTAAGGGGTTGGGGAGGGCCAGAATAAAACTTTACATAAAAACCTTTTCAGTTAGTGAAGAACCGTTGCTTAGATCTTTAATCTTAAACTTTGGGCAGTGTTGAGTGCCACTTTAGACAAAACAAAACTGATACCTAAGTTTTAATTTCCTGTAAAGACCCAGATATGGGGCTGCAAGGACTTATGATCATTAATAAAATAATAACATATATTGAGCTCCTACTGTCCTGAGCTAAACGCCACAGGGTACATGGATGACTGTTTTGCCTTTAGGGAGTGGAGGAGAGGGACTTGCATGCTCAAGTACACCCCAAGGGGCGTGGTCAGGCTCTGGGGAACTCTGAGGTGGCAGGGCCCGTGGGGAGGACAGAGAAACATGCCCTGTGTTCTGCCGAGGTTTTCAGCTTGATTTTCCCTTGTATTTACTGCGGCCTCTCAGACCCTTTCACCTTGGGTCGGTCCTGGATTCTTTGCAACCCTTCCAGTAGGAGGATCTCCCATTGATCCTTTGGTGTCGTTCCAGGATTGCTGGCAGACATGGAATTTGGCTTTGCACAGCTATGGGATACATCCCTGGGCCTTAATTCCGTCTTGGAATCTAGAGGGCTTAAGTCCCAGAATGACAGGGACCTGGAAACATGGTGTCTCTCCTTCCTGATCGCTCCCCTGGGTCTCCCGCCAACTGACCGCCCACTGTTCTCAGGGGAGGTGCCTCCTGGCGCACTTTTTCTCCTAGGGCTGGCTGCCTTTTTTGCCTCACTGCAAGGTTGAGAATAGGATGGTGAATTTCTCTACCCTAGCTCTGCTCCTTGATCGCTAGGGTGGCAAATGGTAGCCCTCTGGGGCCACAGACTTGGCATTTTAAAATGAAAGTGGGTGGTAGAGAGGGGGAGGTTCCACAATGAAATGATCTTCATGTGAGATTCAAACCACAACGGCAGAGAACATCTGTTTTGAAGTTTAGTGTTGTCTTTGTAACTCAAGAGAAAAGCAGCCGAAGATCAGAGGGAGGCCTTAGCCTTCCGTGGGGATGAACCACCTGCAGCCCGGGGTGGGGGTGGCAGGCGTGGGAATCCTACTCCCCTGGGGGCACGCAGCCCCTAGCCGGGAGCCTGGTTCTCTGGTTCTGCCATGTTATTAAAGGACTCGGGTTCTCGCTGCCAGTTGTGTTGAGGCCACCCTCCCTCTACCTCCCGAAGAGGCCAATTTAGGACAACTTAAATAGGAATCCAAATTACATGATCCCCAGAGGCTGGCCGGGTAGCCTGCATTCCACATTATCCAGGCCCAGAAGGGAGCAACAATCCCGGGAAATACGCTCGGCCTGCTTCCGGGGGAAGCAAAGTGACCCTGGGCGTGGAGGAAGGCTCAGAACTCTGTCTCTCCCCGCCTGAGCGCAGTCTGATTTGCTCCAGAGGGATACGTGATGTCTAAGTTGGTGGCTTTTACAATGTCGCTTGGTCTGTGGATTAGGCCAATCCGTCCCGCATTGTTGGGGCTGCAGATGTAGTTGAATGGCTCGTAATTATAGTCTAAAGAAACTGCCGACAGCAACAGCGCCAGCCCAGACCCTTCTCCTCCTTCCCACCCATGCCAAGCTGTCTCCCACAGGGAGGGATGGTGTGGTTACCCAGCAGGCTACTTGTCCAAAGACAACACATCCACTGCACACAATATTGCTGGATTTCTAGAAATCCAGTCTGACCAGCACTGTGTTCCTAGCTACACTGTATCCTGCTGTAGGTCTCACGGGTGTCTGGTAGGGGCTATGAGGACTGGCAGTGACTTCCTGCCAGAACAGTTCCTGTGGGTTCCTAGATGCTGTGGGGAGCTGGGCACCTGGCACTTCCGGGTCCAGTCCTTGACGCTGCTTTCTTGAGGCTGTGTGGTCCTGGGCCGAGACTCACGCTTCTCCTCTGGTGAACAGAAAGTCTGTACTTAGAGCTCTTGCGTCGCCTCCCATCTAGCTCAACCCTGTGACAATTCCAAGACCCAAGCATTTGTCCCCAGAGAGGCACCACAAATGTGATCTTTTGGGATTGGAACCTTAGTTTTTCTGTGATCCTTCAAACGCGTGACAATCTACATTTTCCTTCTCCAGATGGGTAGGGCTGGGGCAGGTTCCCAATTCAAGAACTGAAAAGGGGGCTTAAAGGGATTTTTTAGTTAAATATGATTGTTGTCCCCATCTCTCTCCCTGGTGACAGTTTAGGTAAATTGAGGGGCCAAGCTATTCTGCCAAGGAATGGCAAAAGGGAGAGAGTGTGCGCGCAAGTGTGCGAGTTTTCGAGTGATTTCTCAGATATTCTACTTTACACTGCAAACTAATAACAGTAGTACGGGTTTAGCATTCATTGAGCAACCTTTCTTGACCTAGGCTCTGTGCTAAAGGCTTTGCACACATTATGTCACTTAATCCTCCATTCTTGAAAGGTGAGTACTGGTATCTACTATGCTTCGTGGGCAGCACCAGAATTTGAACCTGAATTTTGTTCCGAGTCCACACTAACTTCTCACATCTTTGTTTTACTGTCCAGAGCTTCCCAGGGCAGATAGGTCTCCATGCTCCCCTCTCTGTGTGCTGCCCCCCTCCCCCTCCCCCTCCTAACTGCAGGCCCTCTTATCGTCCATTGTTTATTGTACCTTCCAGACAATAGCTAATGAGCCTGTATGACATGGTAGTGAGAGCCAGGGGTGATTTTATTCCCCGAAACAGAGGGGGTTGTGACACACAAAGGTTAAGTGGCTTTGGTGAGGTCACCGAGCCAGCCTGCAGTGAGCAGCAGCACTTTCTGAGTCCCCACTGGGGTTCCTGAACTCACCCCAAGGCCTTCTGGCATCCGAGTTTAATTAAGGGAGTTATTTTAATTTTCCTTCCTATCTCCGATTTTCCATTTTATTGCTGCTTGATAATGGTAGATATTGAAGCCCGGGGCATTTTTCTTCCCTGGTGTGCTTTTTAATGACTAAACTTATCATGGAGAAACCACTTGCTCTGGAGTTAAGCTTTAGAAGCCTATTTCTGTGTAGGACAAGGACTGTTGCCTTTCTCAGAGAACAAGAGACCACAAATGCAGCTCAGACAGGTTGTTAATTGAGGGCTCTTTTTTTTTTTTTAAATCTTACATTTATACCAGTAAATCAACATCTGTGAGTCATAAACTCCTTCTGGATCAGCCGTTAGTGGTCTGAATGTTTTTGTACCTACCTCCAATAAAGCATGTTTTAGCGCGGAGCTCAGAGATTCTTTGTTTTGTTGAAGTTCATGATTCAGGAGTCGACAAATAACATTTTAGAATACTTCTGGAGAAGGAAAGCTGTCTCTTCTACGAACCGTTGACATTAGGTGTATTTTTCTGCTTCTTTTCATTGAGGGTGGAGTGGGGTTGAGGAGGATACATAAAAGAAACTCATGGTTTTCAGACTCTGTATTTGGGGGAACTTCTGCACAAAGTGACTGTTCCATTCAGGTTCAGCTGCACCCACCTGTCCCCCAGCTCCTGTCCTGAGCCTTGCTGATTTTCTGTTCCTCCTCTCAGGTGTCTCAGCCCTCAGATGTATGGGATTATAGTCCAAGGCGTGTTTTTTTTTTTTTTTAATTTTGTTTTGACAGGCAGAGTGGACAGTGAGAGAGTGACAGAGAGAAAGGTCTTCCTTTTGCCGTTGGTTCACCCTCCAATGGCCGCCATGGCCGGCGCACCGCACTGATCCAATGGCAGGAGCCAGGTGCTTCTCCTGGTCTCCCAGGGCCCAAGCACTTGGGCATCCTCCACTTCCTTCCCGGGCCACAGCAGAGAGCTGGACTGGAAGAAGGGCAACCAGGACAGAATCCGGCGCCCCGACCGGGACTAGAACCCAGTGTGCCAGCTCCGCAGGCAGAGGATTAGGCTAGTGAGCCATGGCGCTGGCTCCAAGGTGTGTTTTAAAATGCCACTCTGTTTTCTCCCAATCTCAGGAGGGACAGGTGGCTCCCTCACAAGCAAAAGCAAAGGGGTACTTTGCTAGTTGGTTTCTTTATTCTGAGTGCCTTACAAGGCGTCAGACACAGCCTTGAACTATTTTGGCCAAGTGGATGGCAGGCAGGGTTAAGCTGTCTTGTTCTGCTGGTGGGGAAACTGAGGCACACAGGAATCTGAGTGGACGTGCATGCTGGACACAGAGGTTCTGCTCTACTGTGGGGCACAGAGGGCAGACCTTTGGGCTGCCAAATTCAACCTTCAAATGACGGAGAACCCACAGCCAAATAGAAAGCCCAGGGTGATGAGACAGTTGATGGTTCATCATTCAACACAGATTTATTGAACATCTGTAATGTCTTGGGCACTGGGTTAGGCATGGCTCTTAAAGGATAAGATAAGATAGAAATGTCTCCTGAAATTCAAAACATTTAGAAAAATCTGCTTGTCCTCTAAAGAGATCAAGAATTTCATCTATCAAAACCAATTAATAAGTCATGACACTCACAGACCTGATTGGATTACTGATGTCCTGAATATGTGAAAATATTTTAACCTGACCTTGTTAGCACTCCTCATCCTAAGGGAAGTTTGGACCAGACCCAAGGTGAGATGCCTAACTTCTGATCACATAAATATTCATCATTAGCATCACGTGGATGTAACTTTCCTGGAAATCTTTTCCTGGCTGCCTGTGCAATCCTCCCACTGAACCTAACCCCATTCCTTAACTTGCATTCTGAGCCTCTGTGTTTCAGGTCTGGAGTAGAAGGAGGGTGACTGGCTGGCTGAGTTGTCATTATTGAACACGTGAAGGAATGAGTTCCCTCACTGAAGGGCGGAAAGTGTTTACGGTTTCTTCATGGTGGGCTCGCTCAGCGTCTCACTTTGGAGGGTACCTGCAGCCGTGTTTAGGCTAGCTCCCGGGACAGCTCTGAGAAGCTGACTGGGGAAGAAAGAGAGACAGAGAGAGAGAGAGAGAGAGAGAGAGAGAGAGAGAGAGAGAGAAAGGAAGCTGTATCTAAAAACAGAGAAAGGCGCACACGTGGATTAAACCGTACCAGCGTTTGCTTAAAACAACACGCACAGAACACAGTTCCCCAGAGCAGCTCATGGTGTGCTCAGTTCTTTTCCTGATGTTCCCGCAGTGAGACAGCCAGGCCCCGCTCCAGATCCCTTTCTTTGCTGCTCCTCTGGATGTGTAAACGTACAATTCATTCATCAGCTGTTTCCCGGAGCTTTTCCCAGGAGCAGAAGTGTCTGTTCTTGTCATCTGGAGGCCAGCGTTGTTTGCTCATACCTTTTAGAAACACAGCTGGGCTGCAACAGGCTGTCCTTTCAAAAATTAGAATTATCACACGCAAATAGTTTCTTTTGGTCACTGAAGGAGGGCAGTGATCTGGAGCTTGGACCAGGAGCCAGAGATTTCTTTTCTATTCTTGCATCCTTTCCTGCTTTGCTGTGGGAAATCTGCAAGGAGATAAAACTGTGGGTTTGGAGGAAGGTGAGCAGGTGTGTTACAACTCACGAGGAGGCAGAGGTTATAACAGTTACAGTCCAGTGGTGGGAATTCAAGATACTAGGAAACAGCATTACAAATAGCTTTCTCTGAGGAAGGGTTAAGTTTAATCTCTTTGTTAATCAGAGATGGAGCTCAGAGGTAGGCATCTATCATAGCAGTAAGGATGCCTGCGTCCATTAAGGGATGGAGTGCCTGGGCTTAAGACCCGGCCCCTGCTCCTGACCCAGCTTCCTACAGTGCACCCCCTGCCGAAGCAGCAGGTTATGGCTCAAGTCCTTGGGTTCCCGCCACTCCCGCGGGAAATCCACATTGAGTGCCTGGCTCGCGCTTTTGTCCTGGCCCAGCTCTGGCTGCTGTGAGCTTTTGGGGGGCAGGGAATCAGCGGATGGGAGCTCTCTTTTCTCTGCCTTTCAAATAAATCAAGAAAACAAAGCATAGAGGGATCTACGGCTCTTGGTGGACTTGTTAAGTTGGACAAACCATCTCCATCTGTGATAGCCAGTGTTATCACTGGCAACTCGCATGATCCGAAGGCACTGTGCTTTGTGATTGCCATGCCTATCAGAGATGCCCCACAAACCCAAAACCAGACCCTCCGCAGCACTTTACGGGGGTGTTGGTGCCTGGGACCGCTCTCAGTTTTACTTAAGGGAGGAAGGAGGGTCTGTGAAAAGAAAAGACAAGGCTTAAGCCGACTGGTGCTACAACTGGAGGGTCAGGATAAGTAGAAAATATAGCCTCCCTTCCACTCCACCAGCGTGGGAGGCACCTTGGAAATTTTTGGAAGACTCCCCTTCTGGACCGCCCGCTCACACGCGAGCTTTGGGGACGTGGGTTTCGCGGTCCCCAGAAGGTTGCCCGGGCTTAGCGCTGGATCTAGTGCCATGGAGCAGGGTTTGCACCCCAAGGCGCGGCCCCTGTCATTTCTTCACCTTCACGAGGGCGAGCTCCGGAAAACCCAAGGCTCCTTCAGAGCCCGGTCCAAGCCGGAGTCTCTCGGTCGTCCGGCCTCGCAGCGTGCCGTGCCCCGCGCCAGCCCCGCACGCCGGCCTGGGTGCCGGGCTTTGTGAATGAATGATGTATACGCACTTGGAAAACTATGCCGCGCCCGGGAGGCGGGCAGCAGCGGGTGACCAAGTCCGCAAGAATGCGTGGAGAATCGGGCGGCCCTTCCCGAGGCGGCCTGCGCGCCCAGCCCGCGCCCCCGCCCTGGGCGCGTCCCTCCCGGCCCGCCGCGGGCTCCGCAGCCCCGGCTGCGCGCCCCGCCGCTCGGCCGCCGCGCCGCGCCGTGCGCTCCGCCCGCCCGCCTTCCTTTCGCTTCGGGCCGCCAGCGCCGATTGGCCGGGGGGCGCTCGGCCCGGCCCCCGGCCGCCCCCGCCCCCTGCTCCCCTCCCACCCCGCCCCGCAGCCCAGAGCGCCGGCCCAGGGCCAGCGGACCCAGCGGCCGAGACACCGCGCGGCAGCGAGAAACGCCCTAAAGAGGAGGGGAGAGCGCGGGAGGGAACCGAGGGACTGGCAGAGCGCGGCCGGGAGCCGAGAGCGAGCTGCGGCGGCGCCGGCGGGAGCGGGACGCGGGGAGCGGGCGAGGGCGCGGCTGGGGCGAGCGCTCTCACTTCTCCGCCAAGTGCCAACTTCGCCGCCGAGAGCGCCGGGCGCGCACCGTCCGGGCGCGGGACGCGGCTGCGGGAATCTGAGATTTGTAGGCAGGGAAAGTCGGGTTTCCTCGGTCCCCTTGCCCCTGTCGCGAGTCCCCGTTAAAACGCAAACAACGACAGTGACCGCAAACTTGTTCCAAGCCCGTGCGTCCCCGACTGCAGCTGGCACCATGAAGGCGGCCGTGGATCTCAAGCCGACTCTCACCATCATCAAGACGGAAAAGGTCGACCTGGAGCTTTTCCCCTCCCCCGGTGAGTGGCCAGAGGCCAGGGGTCCCCCTCCAGTGCCCAGCGCCCTTCACCGGTCCCTCCTGGGCTGCGAGTCCCTGCAGGCGACGGGGATGCTGTTGGCAGCTGGAGAGAGGTTAGCGACCAGGAGGAGGAGGACTGGTAGTGGCCGCAGACTCTTGGTTTGGGGGTGGTATTTATTTTCACAGCTGTGTTTCTTGTGAACAGAAGGCAAAAGCTTAGACTTAACAGCGTCCCCATTTCTGCTTTTTTTCTTTTTAATTTTTTCTCCCAAACAGCGAGAACTGGCGCAATTCCTTAACGTTCAGGGAAGGGGGAGGGGGGCGTGGACTTTGCCGTCATCCCCTGACCCTGTGGCCCCCGGGCTTGCAGCTGGCTAGAGAGCCCTAGACCGTGAGAGGAGAAGTGGTGCCTAACCGAGTGGGCTTCAAACACGCTTTCAAACTCCTCGAGCTCCCCTGTCACATGTGGCTTTACCATCCGGCTGCTCTCTTCTGGGTGGAGGGCTAGCTGAAATTATGCTCTTCGCTTCGGGAAACTTCTGATCCTGTTCATGCAGGTGACTTGCTTTGCCCTAGACTTGTCCCCTGGTGCCAAGGATCCATTAGAAGGAAGACATCCCCAAAAAGCAAAATGTGTCCTGGTCTGTGGTGTTGTCCAGTTTTTTGGTTGGCAAGGACTTGAAGAAGAGAGGGATGGGAAAGAAATTTCGACTTAGATTTTGGTGCTGAGCAGCTTAATAAAGTCCAGCCGGACAGGATTCCTGGAACAAATGCAGTTTGAGGAGGCAAAAGATGCTTTCTTTTAGGATAGGAACCTGTCGGCTCTCCTGGAGATGAGCAATTGTGGAGGTGAAGGTGTGTAGAAAAACCCGGGGAGATGGTGATGCATTTTGGAAAATAATTCATTGCAGTTAGTGTTCCTTGGCTGTATGTGATTATCAGTAAGTTTAGTTTTGGCTCCTTGTGGTTAGCACTTCTTTGCCTCTGCTTATTTTAACCCTTTCCTAATCTGCTTAAACCTGCAACACAAGCCCAGCTCGTGTGTTTGTCCTTTGAGAGCCTTCAGAAATGTTAATAAAGACTCACATGTCCTGTGGGCACCCAACATTCAACCCCAGGATTGCGTAAAGAAGGTCGCAGCCTTGCTGGGATCCAGTGGGCAACCCCGGAGACATTTCACAAATGATGTCCCCGTGACAGCTGCTTTGGGGGTTTTGGGGAGCCCAGAGAAGTTCTTGGTGTCCCGCTTGATTCAAACCATATATAGAAGAAGGGAAAGATTGCTTACAGCAAAGAGACAAACTCAGCCGATAGATCCTTGCCTTAAGAATGGCTTGTTTATGTGTGTTGTTATGTGTGTTTATGGGGAACAGACAGGTTTGGTCATCTGGGAAATGTCACGTAGATACGTCAGTTCACAGACCTGCGAGGGGTCCTTCCTGCCGGGAATGTGAACCGAGCCCCGGCAGCACATGTTTCAGATCACAGAAAGCAGCTGCAGCATTGTTTTTGGTCATTTCATATTAAAAAGATTTAATGTATTGTGTGCTGCTGGGCCAGTAACTCCTTAGCTTTCCCTTCTGTGAAATGGGGACAGTTGGGCCTAAAGCTCCAGTCCATGTCCATTCTAATAAGCTCCCTGACAGGCGTTTCTCTTCTTGGAAAAAAAAAAAAAAGTTTCCAAGCCCCCACTTAGGTTTTGTTAGCCACTTGCAGTACAGCAGAATTTCAGCTGGTGATAAGAAGTTGATTGCTTTTCTGCCATGGATTCAATAAGGTTTGATTCCTTGCACTCTTAGGGGAAACAAAGAAAAATTTGAAAGTAACTACAGAATATCATGACTGAGGTTTCTCCTGAATGTTTGTTTGCTTAAGTGTCCCATAACTCAGGTGGAAATAGGCTCAGAGAAGGTAAGTCACATGCATAAAAATACCCAGAGAGCCAGGGACTGGAGTAAAACTGTTTCTAACTTCTCAGTGTGTGGTCCCTTGAGTAATATTGCAAGTGACTTAAAAAGCCAGGCTGAGACTTGAACTTGCAGGTGCGAAGGTGGGAGAAACAGTGGCCAGGGCAGCAGGGCTTTGCTATTGGAGGGACAAGATGTTGGCTAAGTGGGAATTTGCTTTGCCCATCAGACCATACAGGACATGTGTTTAAAGTTTAACTTCTCACAGCGTGGCTTTGTATCCACGGCCGTGATCTAAATATTTGTCAGAATGATTTCTTGGGCGGGGTAGGGGGTAGGAGGTTGCTTAGTTCCTTACATATGGAGACACCTAATGTGGGAATCTGCTTCAATGACTAAACCAAAATTTCCACTGGTCCCCTCTGTCAGTGCCCTCTCTTGCATTGATGAGAGTCCGAGAGAAGCAGTGGGGAGGTCCAGATAGGAATCAAAAGACCTGGAGTGTTTGCCTGTCGTGGTGTCTAAGACCTGACCAAGCACCTGCCTTTCCTTCTACCCTATACTGAGACCTCGAGAGATTTAACCTTGCTAAGTACCAAGTTGACATATACTTTGAAATAATCCTGGGACTGAGTTTTCCTTGTGAGTGTAAAGTGGGATGTACCGGTTCAGCGGAAGCTTCTCCATCCCACCTAGCTGAGGCTAGCGCTGCAGCCAACACGTGCCCAAGCCTCTTGCTTTTCCCTCTTTCCACCTCTGTTCCACCTTCTTGGAGAAGTGGGGTCCCATGGCCAGATCAAGCCAGGGGTTCTCACTTTGGATGCTGGCGTGTGGATTAACCATCGTGTTGCCAGGTGGGAGTCCTGGGTCTCACATAGGAAGGAGCGTTTGGATTTAGTGCCCAACTCTGGCTCCCTTCTCCAGCTTCCTGCCAGCGCCCATTCTGGCAGGCAAAAGTGATGGCTCATGTAGTTGGGTTCCTGGCGCCCACGTGTAAATCTGGCTTGAGTTCCTGGTTCCCAGTTCTGGCCTGGGCCAGTCTCAGGCATTGACAGTCATTTAGGGAGTGAACCAGCAAACAGGACCTCTCTCGGAAATAAAAATGAGAATGACCCAGAACCAAGCAAGATTCTTTTTTAAAAAATGAGCCCCTTGTCCACGCAGCAGAAGGCGACCGTCCACAGGAACCTTAGGGATCGTTGGAAACGTCATCCTTTCCCAGCTTGCTCTGTCTTTCCTCTTCATCAGTGAGGATGAGGAGGAAGGGTAGAGCTGCCAGGGCTGTTCCGGTCACTTGCTCAGTGTGTATACCCAATTCTGCTTTGATTGCACCCAGTAATGACAGAACAGCCTCAGGGTCCACGGCAGGGACTCTGGAGCTCTCCTGTCCGGGTGCAAGTCCAACCTCGGCCACTTAACACCTGTGTGACTTTGGATAGTTGACTTCCTCTCTCTGAATCCTGCTCTTTGCATCTGTGAAACCAGTGTAAGAACCTTTCTACTTAGCAGAGTTGATAAGAGAATTAAAGCTGTGATTGTGTGTATAATCTTTAAACAGTCCCTGACCCATAATAGTCTCTGAGAGCACTGCAAAAAATTCAGGGAAAAATGGAATTCAGAGTTAAGTTTCTTTTAGTGCAAATCATTTGACATCCATAATGTGCATTTTCTGTGAACTTTTTGACGATTCTGTGTATGTATGCATGTCAAATTATTTTGCTCCTCAGTTTATCTTTCAGTTCAGTTTTCCATGAACTTTTGGAGCTTCCTCATACCTATTGTTTCGCTAGACAACTGGTCAACACAGAATGACCCTGAAGAGCCTGAGTTTTCAGAGACCTTTGACGTGTTTGGTAGGGGATAAGGTAACTGCATTGTGCACCTCGTGGAAGCCATTGTTTGAGAAGGAAAAGAGTAAACAGAATTTTTTCACCTACATGGCTGTGTACTCATGCCAACGGAGCCTTGTTCTGTGTTCCAGAGAGCAGACAGGGTGTGCAGGTAACTTCCAGAGCAGCCCGAGGGCCCCCTGGCACAGGGGCCGGTCAGGTCCTTTGGGTGCTGGAGTTGTCCAAGTTAACCTCCGAGGCAGAAGGCCACCGAGTTGAAGGGCGAGGGGGACATTTGCAGAGTTCATGGAAAAGTAGAGTTTTCAAGTTGTGCAGAGTTGAGAAATGCCTCCTGTCCAGTTATTATAAAGTATCTTGCATTTTATTTATTTATTTGGTTGGCAGAGCTTGCATTCCTGGCATTTTTGGTTGGTTTGTGTTGCTGTTTTTTGTCTGTGTAACTTTTTTTTTCTCTCTTAAAGAGGCCAGACCACCCTGTAGGAGTGTCACCTCCCTCTAAGGGACAAACCAGACCATGGTCGGCTTCCCAGAACCCAGCGTGCTCTGTGTGCCTCAACACTGTCTGCAGAGCTGAGAGCTGGGTAGTGTAGATCAGAATTTTTCAGCAATGAGAGTCTCTGTTTCAAAGGGTCCAGGCATAACTTCCCCTAGACATCTCTCCAGTTTGCAGAACAAGTGACCTGTGGTCAGCGTGCCTTCCAGAAGCTTGCACTGAAGGCCGAAGCTGGCCATTCAGGAGTTACAGGATCGTTTCAGAAATACGCATTGTGGGCCATGCATGTTCACGTGAAAGCACACTTTTATGCTTCATACTTAACTCTGGGGTGGAGGAGGGAGTGTTATTTTCTATTTTTCAGATGAGGAAAATTGATATTCAGAAAGGTGCATGCTTTGTCCAACATCACATTTTGGAAACTTACCAACTGATAAGATGTCACAAGCATGTTGTCCCTGAAATCAAAGTACTGTGTTATTCTCAGCAACCCTGGAAGTTAAAAGACAGGTGTAACAGAAGGCAGTGCTGGTGGCAGCTTTGGGGTTCAGGAAGTGCAGGGGCTCTCTGCCATCACTGCAAAGCTGCCCTGAGCTGAATTAGATGCCTGTTGTTACCCAGGGCCCTGGGTGGCTTGCTGAGGGGCCTGTCCTGTGGGCCATCTGCTGGCCTGGATGGCCAGATGTGTTGTTTTAGGAAGATGCTTAAAGTTGGAGCAACACTTCGCCAAGCTCATGAGGCCGAGACCCTCTTACGTTTCCGATGCCTTCCAGATGTCCTTGGCCCCCTCACAGGTGGGAAGGTGGTTATGTTTATGTCCAAGGTCAGGCCTTTCCCCGGCCTCCAGATTCTGCGCTCTTTGCCTCTCTCATCTCTCATGCTGCTGTGCACAGGGTCTCATATGGATTGTGAGGAACATAGACCAACAAACTGGTTTAGTTGGAGCCTTCATTTTCCTGCTTCCAGAGTGGTGATGGTGTGGTTACGATTACCCTCTGTGCTGCAAGGAGATTTTGTGCCACCTCCAACCCCCCGTGTAGTTGTGTCAAGTTCATGTCGTGTCAGGACACATTGTGTGGAGCTATCTTGGCCTAATGGAGGAAGGACGGGTAGCTCCAGGATTCTGCCGCCCACAGCCCTGGTGGGTCCACACAGTCATCGCAGTGAGGAATTTGTGTAGGGCAACGTAATCGCAGTGTTTCCATGAGTGGCTGCCTGGGTTCCCTGCCCGGTGGCATCTCTGATAGGGTTTGCAGTGTTCCGTGTCTTCCCTCTGCCCACAGCTGTGAAGCGGGGCCCGACTCAGGGTTGGGAATGTCAGGGCTCTTCTCAGATCTGTCATTTTTACCCGTTCATAGCTCTGTAGCTACTCTTTACTTTCCTTCAGTCGGGCTGAAGATAGCTTTTTCAAAAACTGCAATTTTTCTCAGTTGCCTCTGCAGGCTGGTTGAACTTGGCCTCCTGAAGCCTTGTGCCTGCCTGGGTTACCTGTTACTTGTACAGCTTATCATCTCCATGCTGATAGAGGAAGACACTAGTCTGCCGTGTAGGTTCTGGCAGGTCTGATTTTACAAGCCGAGAGCCATGCTGTAGATAGACTTAGGATACTGCTGCTCAAGCCATAAATATTTATTGATTATTTGACCATCTCAGTCGTATTTCCCAGGTACTTTCCCATCTTGGCTGCCACACTCCACTTTCAGCTTTTTCTCACTTGTCCTCTTCTGTGGCATTTAATTCTGTCTCTGAGGGGTGTAAAATACTGACAGACAGCACTTTTAGAGCCCAAGTAGCATTGGAAAATTTTAGGCTATTGGGTTTCGGATCCTGATGGTGTTTGATAGAGAGTTACAGTTTGCCATGTAAACCGAGACACTTTGTGTGAGTGGAAAGGGAGACTATTAATAATCACTCCCAAATGACAGGTATAAGCTGTGACTCTCCTGGAAGATGAAGGCCACTCTACCTAGCACTAACTTGGGTGACAATACTCTGTAGAGTAACTTCTCTCCATTGCTAATTTTACAGTGTAGACCATCCAAAGTTAGCGAATAGGACCAGATTAAGAGTTTGAAACAGTTCAAGTTCAGTGTGGTTTCCCCCAAGCCTGAGTTATATTTTTAAATTTGTTTTTGACACATAATACATTATTTCTCAGTGCCTGAGAAACAACTCAGAATCAACCTCAAACAAGTTCACTTCAGCCATTTGAAACCTCTTGGTAGCTTTTGCTGTGAAAAGCTGTTAGGTTTTGCTCTGCAAAGGCCTGTGGAGGGCCTGTAGAATTTCTGCATATTCTCTCTCTCTCTCTCTCTCTCTCTGTGTGTGTGTGTGTGTGTTAGAGAGAAAGAGAAGACGAACTTTTGAGTTGGAAATATTACAAAAGTGAAGACAGATTTTTCATTTTAATGTTTCTTCAAGATGAGAAAGTTTACTGTTGAGATAAAATGAGGTGAAGAAAAAATGTCTTGTTTTTTTGGGGGGTGTCCTTTTAAAGTAGGCATAAACAAAAACAAAAGTAAACAACAAGCCCTGGGATCTTCAGGATGGGAGGAAGGGATTGGTTGGGTCAGTTGCAACATCCTTTTTGGCTAATAAAAGAGCAAAAGAAGCATGAGTACAGGAAAAGAGTAAGAAAGTGCAAGAAAACTAGTGAAAGAACAAAAGGAAATAATAAAAAAAAACAGGAATGCACAAATTTAAGAGAGATTTCATAGGCTTTTGGAAAAGTCCCCATCTGGACCAAGCTTTGCACTTGGCTAGGAGTTCCTGGCTCGGTGGCCTGGTGGGCATTCTTGGATCTGTGTGGATATTTCTGAACTTGACCCTCTGGTGGGCCAAGAGATGGCTGGTTAGGGGACGTCGCTCTGCCCCAGGAACTCCATGTTTGAGTGAGTGAAGATCCCTGCGCATCACTCACTAGTCATATTTTCTCTACTTGTTGGGCCCTGTCTTCCCGTGGTTCTAGGCTGTGGTATTCTCTCAGGTCAGCTTCTTAGAGAAGCTGGGGATTTAATAGCAAGGAAAGGATTATTTGCATTGAGAGAATAGCTTGGGAAAATCATTGCAAGTTTAGAATGAAAGGACTACATAAACACAGAGAATAAACCCTTGGTTTGTAGGAAGGGATATGGGAAGGAGGTGTGGGGCCAGGACCTAAGGGGGAACATTTGGAGTCTCAGGGTGAACTTGACTTTGAAGGTAGGATGACTTAAGAACAGAGTGATGAATAGGCTCATGAGAGAGGTGCCTTTTAAAAAACTTTGTTAGTTTCCCTTCCACTCTTACTGTTAACTGTTAAAAATTCCATCACTTTATCAGAATAAGTATCAACTCTCAGAGAAGATGACAAAATCAGGTGCCTATGTCCAAGTGCAAATGGGTAATAAAGAGCTTGGTAAGGGAATCTCCTAAACCTGGGAAGTTTTTGTACATACCCACTTTTTTTTTTTAAAGCAAAAAAAAAAAAAGGTGTTTTATTTATTTGAAAGTCAGAGTGACAATAAGAGGGAGAGATAGAGGACATCTTCCATCCAGTGGTTGATTTTCCAAATGGCCACGGCCCAAATCAGGAGCTCAGAACTCCATCTGGGTGTCCTATCCGGGTGGCAGGGACCCAAGACTTGGGCCATCTTTTGCTGCCTTCCCAGAGAGCTGGATCTGAAGCGGAGCAGCTGGCACTTCATTTGGCGCTCATATGGGATGCCGGCTTCGCAGGTGGCAGCTTGACTTGCTGCACTGCAATGCTGACTGCCTTTGGGAACTCCCACTATGTCCCAGGTCCTATACGTGTTCTTAGTGAGATTTTTGTGCAATTACGGTTTTGTGCTAGTGTAATTCACTGTTATCATTCAAATTTAAAATAAGAATGTGTCATTCAGTCTGATTTAAAATAACTTTCAGAAAATTCATTACAGGTAATGTCCATGTGACTGGTTTTTATACTTACAGTATTTATGCTATTTTCCTACTTAGTGTTCCTTGCCTGAAACTTAAGTTACTTCTACACATTAAGCATCGGTTGTCTTTCATCATGGAGGTACTAATGAAATATATGGAATGCAATGAGGAAGCATAAGTGAAAAGGGAGATCCTTCAACATAGTAGCAATCAGGGTTGCATAAAAATACCTAGAATGCCCGTTCTAGGGGACCACCACCAGCTGAGGACTCATCAGGCTTTAGTTCAGCCATGACTTTGCAGCTGTTTGGCATGCCATTGCATCTTTCTGGATCTCATTTTATTCATACCTGAATTAACTGGCAAAGGTGACTTGTGAGAGTTCTCTTCATACTGACATCTTGTGGCTTTAGGTAACAGGTAAGATAACTGGGATGAACATTTGGCACAGAAGTTAAGATGATGCTCGGGATGCCTGCCTCCCATATCTGAGCATCTCAGCTCAAGCTCCAGCTTCTATGTGGATTATAGCTCCGTGCTGTACCCCCTGGGGGGCAGTGGTAATGCCTCAAATCCTTGGATCCCTGCTACCCACATGGGAGACCTGGATTGAATTCCTGGCTCCTGGCTCCTGGCTTTGGCTTGGCCCTGCCCGGGCCAACTAACAGAGGGAAGATCTCTGTTAGCCCGTTTCTTTCTGCCTTGGGTGTGTGTGTCAGGGGACAACACTCAGAGAGATCGTAGACTGCCATTCAAAAGGTAGGCAAAATGAAGTTGTTTTCATTCCAATTCCCAAATTCTGTTAAGCACAATTTAATCACTGGGGACTTTGGGGTAAAGAGCAGCTTCTAGAGTGGGAGATGTTAGGGTTGATACCAGACTTGCTCACCACTGGGGAGAGTGACTGCATTAGGTATGGCCATGGGGCAATAGTCACACCTTCCTCACAGTCTCTCAGCATGCGGTGGCTTGCCTTTCCCATAAGCCTTTGCCACAGTAGCAGCAGAAGGCAGCTCCAGAGTGGAGTCTGAGCTGGTGGCAGAGATGTAGGTAGGGGCCCAGGAGGCGGAGCAGCCCACCCCCGCTGCGTGCTCAGAGCCCAGCGTGTGGTCTGAGTAATGAGCCTGGTTCATCCACGCAGCTCCCCCTTGGTGCACTGCTCTGTTGGGCAACAGTCCCCTCCTGCATCAGGAATGTGTTCTGCCACCTCAGTGCCTCTTGCTGACAAACCCAGTGAGTCAAAGGCCTGCTGTCTGTTTGGGCAGAGGGAAGGGCCAGGGCCTGCTTGCCTGGGGCTGCCCGTGCAGGGGTGTCTGGGTAGCAGGCGGCTGACCCTTCTGTGGGCAGGCAAGAGACCACCTGTTTTGGCGCCCAGCCGTCCCGGAAGCTACCCGGTGCACAGGGTGTACTGAGCGCAGGCCGCCGTGGTTTGCAAAGGCAGCTGTGCTACGCAGTTGATGAAACCTCGTTTTCTTGATGTTTTTTTCTACATTTTGAGGAAGATCTGTCACAGTGATTGTCACTTTTCTTTCACAAGTGGAAGGCTAAGTTTTACCCCTAGTTTTGGGGGCAAAAACAAGAACAGCTTGCTGTAGGTGATAGGCTAGCATGTATCCACCCAAGCTTGTGCAGATACCTCTCATCTCTGATCAGCTTTACCTTTTGAGTTGTGTTTTGTTCCTTTTTCCCACTTAGTGTCTGCTAACTTTGTGCCAAAAACCTCATTCTCTTGTTAATCCCATTTCACAGATGCAGAACCCGCTAAGTTAAACAACCTGCCCAGGGTCTCAAGGCTACGGTGTGGAGGAGTTCAGATACAAACCCAACTGTAGCTGATTCTAAACCCAACTGTAGCTGATTCTAAATCTTCGGAATTCCGGAAATCGTTGGCTATTTGTGGAATTGGGGCAAGATAGTAAGGGCTATTTGTGCATATTGTTTACCAGTTCATCTTAATAGCTGGTTTAGCGTTTTGCCACTGGTTGTTTGACTTCATGGTGTTTGAGCTCACCGTCATCCTTTGAGTTACCAACATTTTCCAAATAAGGGAAGCGCGCAGGGTTGATGGTGAGTTCCTCTCTCAAGGTTATATGACCAAGAAGTGGCTGAGTCGGAGCTCCCAGCTGGAATTCTCCAAGTCCCCTGACAATTGCCTGTAGCCACAGTCATGTTAAACATCTCTTTGGTTTGATGAGTATCTAGCACATTCACATACATAATAATAATAATAAACTTTGGCCTGAGATCAAACTATCAGCAAGGAATCTCTTTTTGGATAGAGGTAGAGTTCCTCTGTGTATTTTATACGTATTCTAGGAGGCCTACATACAGTTGCCTGTTTATTGAGCTCTGCGTGGGTTGAAGTAGTCACTGTGGCATAGTACCAGGAAAGCTGGCCCAGAGAGCCATGAGGCCAAGCCACTGGCCAGACTTACAGGAGGATAGCAAGTTAGTTCCCTCTCAGGAAGCTGAAAAAAGAAAAGTGCTCCCCTGCGGCCACTAGACAAGTGTGCAGGTTCCCTCTGTAGCCGGTTGACCTTGGCTTTTGAGAAGTTGCATTTTGTTTTAATTGAAAGAGATTTGAGAAGAATTCCTGTCCAGTTTCTGTTTTACGATACAGAGCTGTAGGACATAGTGCTTGAATCTTCTGGGCCTCAGTTTACCCCTTTTAATGACCAGAAGGAACTCCAGGTAGCTGGAGGAGGAATAAAAGAAAATAAGAAGGAAAGAGCTTGGATTCGCCAACAGCATGTTATAGGAAAAGACACAAGGGCTGTGTGAGAATTCAGTGCATCCTCAGAGAGGGGACCTGTGTTTTCTCTGTTAGTTTCCATTTGGGACAGAGGACATTTGCTGTGGCACTAGGTATATGTACTCAGAGTTCAGTGGAAGTAGATTAGATTATCTCCCTAATACCACATGCTGTTCCTTAGCCACCTTCCACCTTGTTTGCACTGTTCTGGAAGCCGGAGCGTTCCAGGGGTGGACGAGAGGCCGTCGTCCTGAGAAATGTCCCCTTGGCACGTGGCTGCTGACTTGGGAGTGGGTTTACGGAAATAGTGAGAGCCTCTGGATTGCTGGGAGAGAGGAGGTGGAAATCAGAAGTAGAAAGTGAGCAGCTGCATGTAGCACCAATGCAGCCAAGAGTTTTCAGGTTGGCGTTTGTATTTCTGGGCCCTAACATTAGCCCTCGCCAGGGCAATTTTAACTTGTAAAGCTGATCCCAGTATGGCCTCAACACACGTCTCCTTCTCAGACTGGGGTTCAGGCCTCTTAGGCAGTAGATTTGGGTCAGGGTCAGGGGGTCCTTGGTCTTACCTTGGCCTGGTTTGGATGCTTGCTCTATCATCCATAGGGAAGATCAACCTAAGAGGCCGTCCTGGGAGGATATACCAAAATTGTTTGTAGGAAAAGGAATTTAAAGGTAAGTCTGTTTTGGTAAAAAAAAAAAAATCGAGATCCATGCCTACGAAGAATCTTTAGAAAGTTTATGAAAAACAGTATGATAAAAATAACTGCCTGGATTTCAAAATTATTTTGCACCAAAATATACTTATCTTTTAATTCCGTGTTTTGACAAACTATTTGAAGTGTCGCCGTGTTACCTTCTGTAGCCTGGTGTGAGACTCGGGATGCGTGTGCTTGCTTTAAACTCTGAGCTGCCAGAACATAGCCGTCTCTCTGCGGCGCCTCCTCCATGCTCATCCCCAAGAGGGAGGCGCCCAGTGAGTGAGCTGCCTGTCTTGGGGAGAGAGTGGGAGACTTAATGAGTTCACTTTCAGAAAGCTGTCCAGAACCACTGGTGAGGCGGGCGTGTTATTAAATCAGTGGGAGATACGTTAGAGTGGCGATGCTAAGTACGGAGGAACTCCCCAAGGCTGGGTCCTGTGTGCACGTACAGGAAATGCATCCTTGATTTCAGAGAGATCAGGGGTTTGCTTTTACGTCTTCCTTGCCGCCTGGTGGAAAACCAAACATTCTTCAAAACTGCTGAACTCTGCCCATAGCTGTGGGTCAGTTTGGAGGGGTGAGAGCTGTGAAACCCTGAATCTATAGGGTCCCTACCATGAATCCTCGGGGGCTTTTGTGAGGTCCTCTACAGAAATAATCCCATTCTCTAACCCCCTGGGGCTAGTATTTCAGCCCCCAATTTTGTGGATAAGAAGTTGAATCTTGGGAAAATCCGGGTGATTCTCTCAAGGCCATGGAGTTAGATCTTTCCTGATCACAGAGCCCTACCAGCTTCTATTGCATCTGTTTGCCAAGGGGAGTTTCTGAGGTTGTCCTAAGACAGCCTTGTGGTGTGTCCTTGGTGGTGTGTTCTCTCTGGGCTCCTCCTTGGCAGCAGGGGTAGGAACACATCCAGTTTCTCTGTAAATATCTCCCACTGGGCTGTGTCGCAGTTCACCTTACTTCCACTCTGCATTTTCCAGTTCAGAGTGGACAGCTGAAAGGGGGCTACCCTGGCTCACTAAACATCCTCCCATGTTCCAGGCTGGGAAACCGAGTTATGAAGGCAGAGCTCCGCCCGTGCTCAAGAATTCCCCAGGGCGGGGGCATTTGGAGGCACAAGTCTAGGCCTCGAGGCCACTTGATGCAACAGGAATGTTTGTAGAAAAACAAACACGCACGCGGGATGAATCAACGTCTACGTGGAGGCCCTGGCGTTAACCTCTGATCTAGCTGGAGATTCTTTATTCTTTCTCTGACAGCGTTTATTTCAGGATTTCTGAAAGCCCTTCTTGCAGGAGCCTCGTGACTTTCCTGTGCCTTCCCCTTTGCTCTTCCACTGGCAGATGGAAGAACTTGGTAGTTTCACATTGGCTTAGAAGTCTCCAAAGGCTTGTGGGTGCTTAGGGAACAAAGGGGCCACTTTTCGTTTTCCAGGAGAACCTGGGCTTCTTGGGCTTTGATCAGACTCACCCAGGAGCTGGGGTGAGCCAGGCCTCCAGTGGCCCCCGACTGCCTGGCTTCGGAAGAACACAGGATTTTTGGTGTTTCTGCTCCCAACACACTCCGAGGAAGTGTTGTTTGGATTCCCCCAAAAGCTAGTGCAGCTGGCACACTGCGCAGTCATGCACCTGTTTGAACATTGCTGGGCTGGTGGAGTCTTCCTGTAGTTCCCCTTGTTTTGGGATCGACATCTGGTTCTTTTCTGTTTTCCAGGTGGATTTGTTTGTGCCACTGGTTCCGCTTAGGATACACATGGGTTCTCTCGTTCCCATCTGTTAGATGAGGTCTCCATGTCAGAGAGAAGGCACTCGCGCTTAGCTTGCTCTTAGTAAGGGATCTCTGTCCCAGACCTCACAGCGATGCTGAGGATGATGACTTCCCTCTGTGGCAACAGCAGGGTTTTGAGGTCAAATAGCCCTGGGTTTGAATTCAGGCTGGCTGCTTCGCTCATTTGTCCAGAGGCAAATTATTTCACTTCCCCCAGTCTTGTGTGTTTGCTTCTGACCCATGCAACAGGCATGATAGTAAGGAGCTTCCTGGGGTTAGCGATGACTCCTGTTAGATGCCTTTTCCCTGCCACCTGGTTATCTTCAGTATCTGCTGGACCACCAGATTCTGCACCAAGCGTTCATTGCTGCTGCTGACGCCAGTATTACTCCTGCGGTTCTTCAAAGTGCGGTTACTGTCAGCCTGCTTACAGAAAAAGTTTCCACTCGACACCCCCAGCATCAGGCAGGCCGGAGGAGTGCCTGTGGCTGGTGGCATTATTTTCGGATATCTCTTGCACATTACCCTCCTGAGCTTAAGCCGGGGCTTCGGTCAAGTTTCCAGCGCGAGAATGTGATTTTCAGGCATTGCTCTTGCACTTCACGAGACGCTTTCTTGGACTTTCTATTATCAGCACATAAAATCATCTTAATGTTTAAACTACGCTCCTCCTTGCCCTGGAATGACCTGGGCATCTACCTGAGGGTTAAAGGAAAGAGACTGTAGCACCTGATAATGCAAGGAGGTGGGAGCCACTCCCATTCTCCCTCCCCCGTGTCCCTTCTAAGCCACGCTGCTATCTCTGTGGACTGCGCACAGGTCCAGGTCAAGGAATTCTTTTTTCTTTTTTTTTTTTTTTTACAGGCAGAGTGGACAGTGAGAGAGAGACAGAGAGAAAGGTCTTCCTTTGACGTTGGTTCACCCTCCAATGGCCGCCGCGGCCGGCGCACTGCGCTGATCCGAAGCCAGGAGCCAGGTGCTTCTCCTGGTCTCCCATGGGGTGCAGGGCCCAAGCACTTGGGCCATCCTCCACTGCACTCCTGGGCCACAGCAGAGAGCTGGCCTGGAAGAGGGGCAACCGGGACAGAATCCGGCGCCCCGACTGGGACTAGAACCCTGTGTTCCTGCGCTGCAAGGCGGAGGATTAGCCTATGGAGCCCTGGCGCCGGCCTAGGAATTCTTTCAGTTGCCTCCTGAGGAGGTGGGAAAAGCGCTCCCTGTCCTTGCTTTCTTCCTGGCCCTGCCCCTGCCCCTCCTGGCCCCTTGCGCTAGGCTGTGGGGCCCTTGGGTTCTAGCAGACTCTGCATCCCGTGCACCCACCCCGGCGTTTGCCAGTGGCTGATTGCAGTGGTTGATTTACAGCCAGAATCTGGCACCTAGAAAGGGGATCGTGTGTCTTTAAACAGCTGTGCGCCAGTGTGTGTCAGGGTGCTTGCTAAGCCAGTGACTAATTCGGTTTATTGTAAAGCAGCAACGAGCCAGCTGCCAAGGCAGGGCTGCAGCCCAGCTGAAGTGGTGCGGGAGGCTCGGAGCACTGCTGCTTGCCTTCTGCCACACACGCGAACTTCTCTGAAATTTCATCGGGTGTCTTCCCTGAACCGGAGTCAGCACTGGCCTGCTCCTTTCCTGTCGTCTGGATGCCTGCCTGTCTTCTCTCCCCGCCCCTCCTCCTCCCTGTCCATTCATTTACTCATCGGAGGGTGGGGCCCTGCTCTATCTGAGTCAAGGCCAGAGAACCAATCAGAGCTGCTCTGGGGCATTCCAGGGGACAGGACTCATGATCCCTCTGGGAAAAGAATTTCCCCAAAAGATCCCTTGTCACCACCATGTTGTAACTGCACCTTCTGAGGCTCCTGAACAGGGAGCCTGCCCTGCCCTGGGCTGCTCTGCCCCAGGCTCTGTGTTCTGCCTGTCTCCCCCACCCCTAGGGTTGGGGAGGGAAAAACTCCTCTCCTGTATAAATGGAAAAATGCAAGGGCTGCTTTATGTGGGTACTTGGGCGGCCTCTTAGGGGAGCAGCTTCGGGGTGTGGAGTTGGAGGGTTTTATCTCCCAGAGACTTCCATCTTAGTCCTTGCATAAGGGATGGCATACATGGCACACACCCGGTGCCAGTCTCGTCCCCCGCCTCTTGGTGAGCACAGCCACCCCACGAGTGGTTTCTGTGTGCCAGGGGCAGGCTTGGAGACCCCGTCCTCCCCAAGGCGTCCCCTCTCAGTAGCACCTTCCACCCACCCGTGGCATCCTCCTGGACACCTTGTCTTGCGGCATGCGCAGGTCTTCCTCCGCCTCCCGCAGCGCTCCTGGAAGCCAGCCACAGTGCTCCGGCTGCATTGCAGAGCCTTTTGTCTTAGTCGGAATCCTAGTGCTCCTTGGAGTTGTGAGCTGTAGCATTGTCTGTGTGCCTAGGCAGCAACTGTGCCCCACCACTGGCACAGAGACTGCTGCTGAATGGTCCAGTGCTGTCAGTCACCAGGGTCTTCGCATTGCTTGGCGGCCTGTAGCAGGTGCATCTGGAGCGCACACACACACATTCTCTCTCTCTCTTAGTCAATTCTTGCTTTTTGAATTTTGGTATAATTCCAATGACATAAAGCTCACCGTTTCAAAATGTATAGTTAATGGTCTTTAGTATAAGAGTACTTCAGAAAGCTCATAAGAAATGAGTATTATGAAACAGCTGTGCACGGACTTTAAGAATTGCAATTTTGTACCCAAATAAACTTATCTTTTTAACTTCCATTTTTTCACAGACTTTCTGTGGCACTCAGGTTGTGTTCACAGAATGGTGTGGTCCATCCCTAATTCTAGAATGTTTTCGACACTCCCAGAATTAAATCCCATGGGCATTCCAGGGTTGGGAGCTCTTTTTGAGTGGAGAAATGCTGTCTAGCCAGTGACTGCAGAAGTGGGCTCTTGTCACTGAGGGGAGCTCAGCGTGCCCCCCCCCCCCCCAGCAAGCCCTGCACCTCCTCAGTCTCTCCTGGCCTTCCTGTCCCTCCTCTCTGCATACTGCAGCTCAAGCCTATTCCCAAGGCTGCGTGCTTAGGCTGCACTCCGAGTGAGCTGGTGCAGTCTGGGCGGAGATAATGAGCGCTTTCACCAGCTGCAGGCAGACGGTTCAGTCTGGGGAGCTTGGGGCTGTGGTGGCTGCAATTTCCTAATGGCTTCCTGATGAGGCAGAGCCATTTATTAGCGGCGGATGAGGTCTGCGCATCCCTAGCACTCCACTTCCCACCTGACCCAGGCAGACCAAGAGTGGCGCTGGCCACCTCCCTCTCCTGCATGGACCACTTCCTCTCTGCTCTGCACCCACTGGTCCATCTCGCCCATTGATCTGGAGGTTGGGTCTGCCTGGCGACTGGGCAGCCTCTGGGGTTTGCTGCTGGGGGAGGCATGCGGGGCTGGCTGCTCTGGGCCTGTGTGGGCGAGACTCCGGAGCAGAGTGGGGTTGTTAGAATGCTGAAGTCTGGGCGCTGGGGGCCATTAGTGAAAGAGGGGAAGAAATCTGTGTGGGCTCTTTGCAGTTGGAGCTGGAGCAGCCTGTTACTCAGGGTCTTTTTGGGTAAGGCAGCATCAGTCATTAAAAGCCCGATTTCATCTTCCAGCTTTGTCAGGGGTTGGCTGTATCCCTATAACCCTATCACTGGGTCCTGGTAACCCTGTTGGAGGAACACCAGTGGGACTGGAATTATTAGTGTTGTCACACCTTCTCATGACACAATGGCAATCTGTTCTCCTTTTGGGGCCTTTTAGATGATGCTCAGTGGAATTTAGTGCTGTCTATGCTCTGTTTGGATTGATAGGACTGGCACCCTCCAAGTTCAAAGCTGTCATGCACCATGGTGTCTTGCCAAGGGAGTTGGGTAGTGAAGAGTACTTGTCGTAGGATCCCTGGCGTGTGCCGAGAGTCTCTGCTGTAAGGAAATGCTTCTCCAACAGTGTGAACCTGGAATGGGTGTGGTCAGCGTCAAGGGTCCTCAGAACCCAAGCCATGCTTGTGACTTCTTTGAATGGGTTTTCCTCCTGTGGTTGGTGAGCTCTTAGGGACGGATCGTGTCTATGCAGAATGATGAACCTGGGCTCAGTGGTAGGAAAGACACGGGGCTGCCTCCCTGCCAACCTGCTGCTGTAAGCAAGCAGCAATGATGTAGAGGGAAGAAACTACTGGACAGGGAGTCCAGGTCTAGATTTAGTAAGCGTGTCACCCAAGGCTAGTTGATGTCACCTCCCTGAACTTCCATTTTCCCCATCAGCAAAAGAAAGGTTTGGACTACGTGAGGTCTGACGTCCCTTCTGGTTCTGTGTTCCGTGAATAGTGCAGCACCCTGGCCAATGGCAGAGCTCCTTCCTCCTTCCCTCCTTTCCATGCATCTTATAATTACATATCTGGTTGCCAGGAAGGAGAACTTGCCTCCAAGGAGTTGTTAAACTTTCCTAGTAAATTCTGTAGATTCCTCTTTTTCTTTTTTTTTTGGTGGCTTTTTGGCCCCAGATAAGGCTTTATGCATCCCTTAGCCAGAGTGAGGGCGGGATGCAAGAGCAGAAACAGGCGAAGTGTGAACACATAAGTAGAGTGCAGGAGTTTTAGCTGTACAAGAAGACCAAAGCTGAGGAGATGTAGGAGCCAAAGGAATAGATTAGGCAGATCTACAACAATCCTGGAGTAGCCTCAGATGATAGGTTTAACGGTGAGCCTAATGGCTTAAGGACAGTAACTATACTCTCTTCAAAGCTTGTCTCTCTGGGCCTTGTGTACCTCCTTGGCATCTTAGGACTCTCTCATGGACTCTGAAATCATTACTTCCCTGGCTCAAAGTAACAGGATTTGCAACTTCTCATTAGAGACATCCTTTTGAATTTGCTCAACTGAGTGGGGCCTCTATTCTATGAATTGTTAAACATAGAAAGCCTATGAGTGTGAACTCCAGATGTTGCATGTTGGGGCAGTGCCAGGAGTTTTGGGTGCATTTAGCTGATGTGCAGGCATTTTTGAAAACTGTGATAGTCAAGGGAAGGCTTAGCTCCTGCACTTGCCAAACATGGGTGGGAATTTTTGCGTCCTCTCTGAAGTCACCCTTCCTTCGGGGCAGGAATGTGTGTCTCTCTGCCTTCTCCCCACTCCTGCCATGTGGCTCCCATGTGGTGCTCTCAAATTAGCCTCGGATGATTCAGCAAGGCCCTGGGAGAAGAAGGGAATGTTTAGCCTGTTGGGTGCAGGGAGTGAGGGTGAAGTTGAGGAGGTAGCGTTTGAAGGAAGTGCTGGACCAGGTCGGGTAGCCGCTGCATTCACAGAGATTTCCCAAGTTTTGGGTGGTCAGATGCTTCATTTTGGTTTCATTCTCCACCATCTGTGTAGAGTGAGAGCTGTACTGGAATATTTGTTTGCTGCGGCCTATACGTAATTATCTCCGTTATCCTGGTAGTTCAAGTTTATTAGAGCCTCCTCCAGATGGTCTGGACCCTAAGCATCTGGATGCGTGCACGTCTGAAGTTAATGTGGAGAGAGAGTGGGGCTTGGGGCAGGAACGCAGTGCATCCCTTTTAACCATTGCTGGGATCTGTTGGCTACAGTAGCGCCCAGCCATTGTCTGCTCTGCGCCTGAGCTTTGAAAGTGTAAAGTGTTCACGTTTGCCACCACCTCCCTCCGAATGGAGGTGAGATGTCTTGGCATATACTCCATGAAGTGTCCTAAACTATTTAAATGAGAAGGAGTCAGTGACACGAGTGGAAAGCTGAAGTAGTTTGCTGGGTTCAGCCCTGAATGCTTTTTGTCTTTGGAAGATCCCAGCGTTGCACTTAGAATCCTTCAAGCTCTGAGGTTGGCCTGCATGCAAGGGTGCAGTTGCTGACTGTGGGTCGGCTATGCATGCCGAGGGCAGTGAGTGGAAACTCCCAGTGACAGCACACGGAGCAGGCGCAGGACTTACTTCTGGGCTTCCTCCTCTGCCCAGGTCCCTTTCATAGTCAGTCTGGTATCTTTTTACCTGTTAATCTGACCACAGCCTTTTTTTTTGACAGGCAGAGTTAGACAGAGAGAAAGGTCTTCCTTCCATTGGTTCACCCTCGAAATGGGCGCCATGGCTGGCATGCTGCGCCGATCCAAAGCCAGGAGCCAAGTGCTTCCTCCTGGTCTCCCATGTGGATGCAGGGCCCAAGCACTTGGGCCATCCTCCACTGCACTCCCGGGCCACAGCAGAGAGCTGGCCTGGAAGAGGGGCAACTGGGACAGAATCCGGCGCCCGGACCGGGACTAGAACCCCGGGTGCTGGCACCTCAGGTGGAGGATTAGCCTAGTGAGCCACGGCGCCTTTTGGAGTAAGTCTGTTGGGAAGCACGGAGATTAAGAATATAAGCACAGTTGGGAAAACTGTCACTCCGTAGTCATGTTACAGCAAAAGCTAAAATTCCGAAAAACAGAGTTACCATCCAAAGAGACTGACAGAAGCGCTTTTCAGCAGGATGCGAGGCGGGGCACACAGACCCGTGAATTTCGGCTTTGGGGCTCTTAATTCAGCTCCATAGAAGTGAGGAGGAGACTTTCCCACGCAAGAACTCTTCTAGTGCCCCTAAACTTGTATGGTTAACAGACATGATAAGACTGTTGTTTCAGAGTGGACTTCCATCAGTGGAGGGTTAGTTTGTCCTTGGCATCCCCCCTTCCCATGACCTCTGCAGACAGGGGCCTTAACTGCTTTGGGCAGGGCGGAGGAGCAGTGAACTCTCCGACCTGCCCCTCCGTGGTGGCTGCCGACTGTTGCGGCCGGCGAGCGAGCTCCTGCACTTGGCCAAGGAGCTCTTTGGGGCTCAGAAGGAACTATGCGCTCGGAAAAGAAGCCCATTCCTAAGCAGGCAGCAGCGTTCCTGGTGACCTCATCTTCCTTCCAGCCCGGGTCCAGTTGGAGCTGTGCTCACCCGGCAGACTTCCAGTTCCTGCTGTCTGGGACTCACAGTGGCAGCTATAAATAGACCAAGACTTTGTCTGTAGCCATTGTTCTCTAACTGCTCATTGTTTCTAGAAGCAAAGCATTGCTGTGCCTCTGGTGCACCCTCCCCATACTCACCACCGCCCCCCCCCTCAGCCCCCTTCCTCCTTTCTCTCATTGAGGGGAGGGGAGGGCCTAATCCCAGCTCAGCCATTTCCATCAGCCGCCTTTAGCACTTGTCTGGTGCTTAGGGAGAAAGTTGAGGGGAGAACCGGCTCCGTGGTGGGTAGATCAGCTGAATGCTGTAAGCTCACATTTTGATTCCAGTAATGCCTTTGTCTGAGTCTTTTCATGATATATTTGTGGCCAAGACAAAGATGTGTGGATCTAATGATAGTAAAGTCGGGGAGGATTTGTAACTGGTTGAGCAACTATACCCAGAGGGTCTTGATTAATATGTCAGTGTCAGAGTAATACATGGTCTCTGGTGTTAGGTTATGGAGCTCAGTACTTGGTCATTGCCTTGTCAACGTTTTTAATCAGGGGTTTCGAGTAGACAAGGCTGCAGAAAGCAAATTTAGTAGGTTGCAGATGGCATGGTGCTGAGAAGGATAACTGGTGTGTTGAGGATAGTCACAGTACCAGAAGAATCCCTACCCACAGAAACACAGATCAGACAAGATGAAGTTTAAGATGAGTGACGGTAGAGCCCTACTGGCTTGTTAATAAGATTCAGTCACCCGGTACAGAGCTGGCTCAGTTTTAATTTATATGGAGAAGTGTTGTGGGTGGCAGTGTAGCTGAATGGCTTTTGCAGTGTTGCTGGTTAGAAACATCCACGCTGTCTTGGTGTGAAACCAACCTAAATTGACAGAGTACGGTGCTCGTTCTCTGGATCTCTCTGGACTTAACGGTGCTCGTCAGGAGCCTGGGCATACAGCAGGGGCATGGAGAGAATCCGCAGTATCATGAGTGGTGGACACGACCCAGGGGTTTGAAGTCTGGGTCAGAAAGGATGACCACTGTTAGAGGAAGTAAGGTCAACTCTGTACTCACTGTCTTCAACCAGGGTCAGTGCATTCATTTGTACTGAAGCAGATTTCTTAAAAAAAAAAAAAAATTTGAATGGCTGAGAGACAAGAAGACACATATACACACAGGTCCCATCTGCTGGTTCACTCCCGAAATGCAAACAATGGCCAGGGTGAGGCCAGGAGTGGAGCTGGGACTGTATCCAGGGCACTCTGATATGGTACAACAAGCTGTGTTGTAATGGTTAGCCAAAAACACCCTAGACAGTAGATTTTAATTCAGCGTTTATAACCCTTTTGTGATGAATATGGCTTAACTGAATGCCCGCAAAAGTAGGGAGCCTCTTCCAGCTTCAGTGCAAAGACCCCTGGGGAAGTCTGGTGCCAGTGCCCACTGCTGGCTGTTGTCACTCATGAGCAAGTATCCCCCTGTCGATTTGGAGAGTGTGCGCCGAGTGTGTGCATGGCTATTTGTCTCCTGTCCTGGGGAGGAAAGGGACTCACCACCTACCCTTTCTTTCTCACTGGGGCATTCCTGGGTTGAGATCAGCCAGTGCACTGGGCAAACGTGTGTGAGCATGCTTTTCCTTCTCTGTCCAGATTTATTTATTAAAAGCAAAACACATCTGCATACAAAGGCCTTAGAACGCAGAAAGAATGTCCACTTTGTTTTCCTTTCTGTCGCACCAAGACATGTGGGGTTTCAGCTTCCTCCGAGGGGTTTTTGAAGACTGGCTTTCATCTCTGACAAGGCTTCTTTTTTTTCCCATTGGAAAAATGGTCCTTCTTTGGTTTAAAAATGTATTTATATAATGTATAAATAAATAAGAAAGCCGAGAGAGAACTTTCTTTCAAAATCTATGGAAAAATGTTGCTTTCTGGACATTATTAATTGGGAGCCAGTGGCTGCCTCCTGCCAGCCCACTCCCACTCTGCTTTCTGTCCTTTGATTCTGGCTTCAAGTTTTCCAGAACGCTCTCCCTCCGCCTTCTCCTTTCTCTCCCTCCTTGTTTGCTTCCCTGCAGTTCTTCCCCTCTCCTCTCCCAGCGCCTGTCTTGGCTGGCTCCTCTCCTTTCTCTCCAGCCCCGCTCCCTTCTGCCCTTGCCTGGCTAGCTGTGAGCCACCAGAGCCCTCACTGGGCTGTGTTTGTTTCCTGCGTGGGAGGGAGAGGCAGGCCTTAGGAAAACAGTTCAAAAGTGCAGAAAAACGTTAACTCTTCCAGCCTAAATAAACGGGCTCCACTCCATTTGTTTGCCCAGGTTTTTCCTTTGCCCATGGAGCAAATGCCTCATCCTCCGCCTTGCCCTGCCCAGCCTGCCTTGTGATTCTCAGGACCCCTCCCCCACCACACCTCTTCTGCCGCCCAGACCAAGTACCAAGTGGCTCTGAGCCGGGCATGTGAGCAGGGCTTTGGGCAGGATGAGCCATGGGCCTGTGACGCGAGTGTTGCCAGAAGTCTCAGTGACTGCGGCTCCTCCCTTCCCCAGCAAGAGGTTTTTGTTGTTGTTGTTGTTGTTGTTTTTTTTTTTGTTTTGTTTTTTTCCTATAATGAAAACAGTGGAGGAAATGCAGTATTCTTCTGCCCCATCATTTCTGCCTCCCTGGTGTTTAACTTGGTGTGGACAGGTCCAGGGAGAAAACACCTGAGTTTATTGTCTGAGGATCTGAGTCTTGATAATCTTAGTTAAGTCGTTTTGGTCACCTTTAAGAGCCCCAGCTTCCTCGCCTCTATGATGCAGATAATACTACATTTGGTTGTTTCGAGGATCCTTCTAGAATGTACCAGAAAACTCTTTCTAAAGTGTACAGTGCTACTCAGATAGCAGTAATGATCCTCCTAGGTAGGAATTAGGGACTTTGAAATTAACTGGCCCAATGAGCCAGCATCTTCAGGGTCTCAGAAGATGAGCCTCGGACACTGTTATGCAAACCAGAAGTAGCAGAAGCCGGGATCAGGGCGAGACGCAGGATGTCAGAGATTTTCCATCTTCTCCTTGAGTGGGGCTGTCCCGTGTCACACTGGTGCCTCGGGCCTTATGACCGTGAGTTGAGTGTTGCAGTCGGAGGTGCAAGGCAGGAGTTCCCCCTCCCAGAAGCGTAAGACAGGGAAGAACCAATGGGATGCTGTGCGTCTGACTCAGGCAATGATGCTGAGAGCTGAAAGGGCCCCATTCACGTCCCTCCATGTAGTCTGGAGGCTGTGAGTCTGTGCTTTCCATGATAAAGACATCGCCCAGCTGTGCTGCACGCAGGGCTTGTGTGGTGGGAGTCGAGTGTAGTCCTAGGTACAGGCCAGGACTGGGGACAGGTGAAGCATTTGTGAATGACCCAAGATGATCATTTAAGAACCCTAGCTTCTTCAAGTGGAGGGGACCCTGTGAGGTGGTCCATGCACACAGGAATCCTCATCTCAGTCATTAAAACATATTCCCTGACTTGTAAAACACCAGGGTAAAACACAGCTTCAGTTTTGGCAAATTCCAGACCTACAGGAGCGACTTTGTAGCATCAGATTACACTTGTGTTTTGTGCCATGTTAATTCAAAGGTGCTTCTTTCTCAATGGGTCCATTGCATTCTTGTAGCTGGGAAGTGTGGTCAGGGCACACATAATTTAGATTTTAGGTGCTTATTGCTACAAAAAGGATTTTCCCCAGCAAAGTGGAAGGTGCATAATAGGTAAGAAATTAATCTGCTTTGTTAAAAAAAAGAGATTTAGTTTCAGGTGATGTCAGTTTCCATTTATATCTCAGAATCTGATTTTTTAGCGTTCATTTTTCTCTTTTCTTGGTTGGATAGTTGTACTTGGGGGAGTTGCCTGATCCTTCTTTCTGTCTAAAACGTTGACAAAATCTTACATTTATGTTGTAGTCTTTACAGGAGGTGGGCACTTCAGGAAGTAGGTAATAAATGGAATTAAAAGTTTCTTTTGGTGCAAACATTGTGTTTTCCTAACACACATTATCCATGAAGTTTTTGACATCTTCCTGCATTTCATGAAATGCTTTGTAGTCCAGCGCCTCAAGAATTTATTGAGCACCTACCATGTGCCAGGCATGGGCGTTCCCACACTTACACTGTGCTCACGGCGAGGCAGAGAAGCCCGCCCCTTCTTGGGGTCTTTGGGCGCTGTCTCTGTGTCTGTACTTGCCCAGGGCTGCCGGAGAAGATGCTTGTGTGGACGTCTTTCCAGCCGTGGTTCCGACGTTTCCTCCTTCACGCCATGTGCCCAGTGTGTAGGGTGGGAAAAGTATTCCAGGGAAGTGGGGGAAGACGGAGCTGCAGGCCCCCCGGGGGCGGTTGTGCTTTCTGGATGGGATCCTGGAGCGGAAGAGCCTCTCTGGGTTTCCCTGAACACCTGGAACTGATTTGGGTTTTGCTCTGGCTTCGAAACATTTGCCGAGGTGGAGGATGGTGGAGGGGGAGGAAAAGAAATAAATCCAGTGATTAAAAATAGCTTTTGCGTGTCAGGTGCCTGAACGAATTTGGGAACATGCCTGCAGTCCCTTTTGTCTGGCAGGTCTGGGCTCCGGCGCTGCCGAATTACAACTGCTTTCATTTGTTTTTCCTGCTTCCCTACCATGTAATGGTCAAGGGCTCATTGGAACCATGTGTGAGCCTGGTGAGTCACCAGTCGTCAGGACTGCTGTGGTAATAATGTGTTGCAGTGCCTTTTGGGGGATGGGGCGGGGTGGATGGAGGGAAGGAGGCAGAAGTCTGAGGTCACTTCCTACAGATGTTCTGGGAGCGCGGCCCTCTCTGTGGGCTTCTGTCTCCGGCTTCTCCGGGCAGTTTGGGGTGTGCTGCACCCCGCAGAAGACCGTCCCTAAGGGCCCTAGGGCAGCTTCCCTGGGCGAAGAGGCACACACCGCAGAGTTGGCGCATGGTACCCAAACAGTGTGCGTTCCCCGGCGGTGGCTGTGTGTGCTGGCAGCAGAGCCAGAATGCTGTAATCTGAGACAGGCTTGCATTTTGGGTCACCCAGGTCACTGGAGGGTGAACGGGGGATTTTCTGTGCAGCTTCGCTCTCCCTTCTTCTGAGTGGATTTTACCGGCCGATGCCCTCCAGGGGGTTGGGGACTTAAGAGAAGTGCCGAAGCCGGGTCGCCTGTGTCCCTGACAGACAGGAGTCTGTTCCAGGGCCTGCCGTGTCCCACCCATGGGGACAGTGCTGGACTGTTGGGTTGGGACAGAGCCGTTTATTGCTGGGCTCTCTCCTGCTTGTGGTCCAGAGCTTTTTCATAGCTTTAGGTTTATGAACACTGAGGGGCTAGCAGGAACGTCGATCTCTCTGCTTTGCATTAACCTTAGCCTACTTGCATGTAGTTTGAAAATTGCCAAATGAAGAAAGATACAAACACCTGCTATCTACAGCCCTCCTTTAGAAATGGACTGGGGAGATAACTTACCCGGTGTGGTTCTGCTCATGGCACGATTGACATGAGAACCCATGGATTTTCACCACTAAGCTGGTCAACCCCGGGGCCCGCCTCTGTTTCTTTTGTTTTTACACCATCAGGATCCTCTCTTCCCATTTCGTTTCCCTTCTGTGTAGGATCCGGAAGCTTTCTGCTTGGTTTCCTTTTGTTTTAAGCCACATATTTCCGTGAGCCTTTATGTAACTAATTAACCTTGTGCTGCGCGCACAGTGGCCCATTCGGCTGTCGGTGGTGAACGCCGACGAGGAAGGAAGCCCCGTTGTCACTTCACCTGTTTGCTTCACATGGAGGGACGGAGGCCTGCTATTCTTAGTCCCAGGAAAGGAGATCACAGACAGACTTTCAATTAGGGCATTATGGGGCTAGCCATGTGACACCCTGGATTTCTTCAGATAGCTTTAAGTTGTTGATTATTTCCTGCAGAGTAAATAATTCTCAAACTAAGAAATGTGAAGTCTGGTGTTCTTTCTCAGATCTGAAAATTTGATCATTTTTGGATCTCCGATCTATTCTTTTTTTTTTTTTTTTTGTAGAGGGTAGAGTAGATCCACTCCTCATTTCCAGGGTCGGGAGACTGGCTTCCAGTCCTGGCTGGACCTTGCCAACCTGTGATGTAGGCCAAGCTCTTGAACTCCTGGAGTCTGGATTTTTCGTCTATGCAATGGGGGCTCGGTAGGACCTCTCCAGACCCCGCAGAAGCCCAGCGTTGCGAGGATGTTGTGGAATAGTGTATGTGAAGAGTTCTGGAGAACTGAAAAGCCGTCTGCAGATGCGCGGCGCATTACTCATTCCTGGGGTTTGCTTATGCCTCTCTGCTGTGACAGTGCCCAGGACACATGACTGGTATCGTCATCTGCTGGGATTTGGCCCAGTGCAGTGGTCACATGAGCCTGGGACGTGCACTTGGGATTTCTTATCCTTTGCTGTGCACCTCCCACCTAACCCCAGGGACCCCAGGTGCTCTAGGCTTCTATTTGTCGTTACACTGAGAGAAGAAAATGGTGAGATCAGTGAGACCAATGTCTTGAACTTCCTCCCAAACAGAAGCCACCAGGAGGGTAGACTCTGTGTGGGTGACATTGTTGGTGTGAGCCATTGAATTTCCAAGAACTAAGGGTATGAAAGGACACATGCCACACCCTTGAAGGGTCCTCTCAACCTATACGGCTTTGAACTTGGCCGTTCTGTGTAAGTGCTTGGAAACCCTTGTTTTACATTTCACTTGAAACATCCATGAGGTGGTTTTGGGTTAGGCCACAGGGAGAGAGGAGATGTCCGCCTGCTTTGAGAACGCCTGGGCTTGTTCAGGGACAGCTGCTGTGTCACATGTGCCCCAGCGCTGGGCAGTCTTGGGATACTTCCTTCTTTCCCCAGTTTCTACACTGCTCTCCTTTCACAATGTAGAACAGTTCTTATTTTTGCATGGGTATCTCGTATGATGAGTTTAGTATTTTAATATTTTCTATAAATGTCCGCTTTTGAACATGATAATTCATCATCATTCAAATGCAGGGCCCACCTCACTGAAAAAGATGATCTGGGCCAAGAATTCTCTTTCTTATGGAGGTGCTTTGATTTGATTTGATTTTTTTTTTAAGCAAAATTAACATGGGTAAAGCTGTGACTTTCACTTCTGCATCTTCAGCATCCCAGGGTAGTGATGTGCCATTTCTGCAGCTCCTCAGGTCCAAAGGCAGGTGTCTCACGTGGGCGGAGCTGGCCCTCACTGGCTGCGGGCTGCGAGCCCATCTTTAACAAGATAACTGGCACTTGAATCCCACAGCCAGAGAGGCAGAGCCAGGCACCACTGGCAGGGCCCCAGTGCAGCTGTGGCTGGCAGCGCGTGAACGGGACTTTTGGAGATGGCCAGGAGGTGGACAGGCAAAAGTAATTCCAGCTGCTTCCCTCCGAGAGAGCAAGAGAGAACTCGGAAATGCGGGCTCTCTTGACAGGAAGCAGAAACCTGCCCAGGGAGTTGTCAGCTCAGCGTCCCGTCCAGCTGTGCTGCCGGAGTGGATGGAGTTACAGGAAGCAGACTCGGGCTTGGGGCTGTTGCCCTTGCCCTTGCCGTTGCACCGCATCACCTGCCCAGGTTTGCATGTTGAGAAGCTGCTTGGGGCCTCCTGGCCGGTCCTCCTCCCGCAGTTCCCGTTTGCAACAGAACCACGCCTTGTCCACTCCGCCTGGAGTGTGTTTTCCACATGTGTTGTCCTGGCTGATTTCTGCTCTCAGTAAAGTCCTTTTCATCGAGTCATAAATCCATTGGCGGGAACAAACACACAAAACAGAATCCACACAGAGTTCGTTCATGAGTTTGTATTGGATGGGGGTGCAAGGAGCAGAGTTGATCCAGATTTGGAAAAATTCAATTCACTGAACATCGGTTGATTGACTGTGTGTTTAGCTTTGTGCTAGGAGCTACAGTTGTCCCTTCTCTCGGCAGCAATACTCTGATGACCTAAAGAGCCCCTTTCTCTGTAGTAAAGGCGACTTCTGCTCTAAGGGAAGGCCCTTCTGGGCTTGTGGCTTAGCTGTTCTTGGATGAGTAGAGTGGGGACGATTGGGGAGCACTGATGTGTTTCTTAGTGACTCATTTGATGATGGCTCCATTGTTTGTATGCTCAATGTTATGTAATCAGCATTCTCTGCCCCTCCCCCCCGTATTTTTCCCCCCTAACAATCTGGGATTTTCCATCATTTTGTCAACCTTCCTGGAGGCATGTTGATTTTTCCACTAGATTTTTTTTTGGGGCACGTCCCAGGGCAACCCAAACTCACCACTCCCTGGAACTTCAGATTGCCGGTCACTGGCAGGGCCTGGGGGAGCAGCTCCAGTGGGCCCTTCTGATCTTCCCGGGCAGGACTTGGACCGAGCAGTTTCTTGACAACATTGCTAAAAAGAAACAGGGAGGGAAGATGCTGCCTGGCCTTCTTTGGCAGTGCAATTTCCGTTCATTTTAGAAGCTCCTTTTTAAGGAGCTCACCCATTGTCATGTGTGCCCGTTGATTCAGCCTATAGCACATTATGTATGTCCAGGGACTTTTTCTGCTTGTTTGTTTTTAACTAGCCAAGGCTCAGAAGTGGCTAGTTGGGGGAACTTCTGTAGAAGCCTCTCCTGGAACTCAGCCATTTCCGAAGTCCATTTCGCACGACGCCCCGAAGGTGGACACATCTGGAAGCTACCACAGTGGAGTGCATTGCTGCCAACCAGACACAGGAAAACCAGCAGATTCTCAGCTCATGTCTTTGCGTGTTAGTTTTCGGTGAGAAGTGGCCAAGGTGCATCGAGATGTTAAACGTCAGCCCTGGTTCTGGGCCCGCCCCGTGGACGTGACCTGTAGGTCTAGGAGGGATTGGATGCAATGGAGATTCCAATGGCTGTGCACATGGGTCTAGCACACGCAGACTCGTTGGTCAGTTTGCAGGCTGGGATCCCTCACTCTTTGTCTCCACCTACGTAAAGCAGATTTGGTAGAGGTTGCTTCCGAATGCACTGCCGGTTTGTTAGCTCTTGCTGTCGGCACTGCCGCCTTGCTAGTCAGGACGACTGGCATCCCTCACCACGACCAGTGCTGCAGCCTTCTTACAAGTTTTCCCTCGTGCATTCACAGTCACCTCCCACATCAGCCTTTACGGAACAGCCACAGCCATCCTCTTACACCAAGATGTGGTCGTGTGTGTGACGCTTCCAGGGACGTCTGCGTTGCTGGGAATTAAATGATGGCTTCTTTAGCGTGCTCCCTGCAGCCCTCCCCAGCGTCCTCTCAAGCTCCAGGACCCTGCTGCAGCTGCACTGATCTGTGTGACACTCCCACCCGGCCACACGGCCACACGACCACAGGACCTGCTTTACTGCTGCTTCCCTCCATGAAGCATGGTCGTCTGCTCACTCTGGTAGTCATCACAATCACCTGGATTCTCAGTCGAAAGCCACAGAATTCCTGGCCTTCATCCCGGAGGGTCTGATTCAGTACGCCTGGAATTTGGACTGAGAATTTGCGTCCTAACCGTTTCTAGGTGATGCTGATGCTGATGCTGATGTAGGTGCCCTGGGGCCCACACTTCGGGAGCATCCTTCCCTCCCCTTACTCCCATGTGCCCTTCAGCTCTGCGGTCCCACGTGTCTCTCATCCAAAGGGAAGCCTGCGCTGGTGCCTCCAGACTTGCAGGTGTCCCCATGGGTCACCGTACCTTGACTTCGCCTTTGATGTTGCATTTGAACATTTGTTCTGTAAACAGGTTTTCAATGACCGACTCCTCTGCAGAATCCGGGCGGGCACCTTTCAGCTGTTCACTGCTTTTTCTTTCCTTCCTTGCATGAAGCAAGTGCCAAATAATTATTTGTTGAAGGAATGAATGTTTTTATTTTATGTCGATAACAAAATGTGCAGTAATGCTAAGATCTTCAGTGAGGGTGAAAGATAAGCAGGGCCTGTGGGCTCACTAGTAGAGGAGTACAGGAAGAATGAACATACTTTTATGCAAGGGTACAGGCAAGAGTTAGGGTTTTTTTCTTTGGGGGCCTAGCACATTGTGTGGAAAACCCCTCAAAAATTTTTTTAACTTGAGAGCTACACACACACACGCGCGCGCGCACGCACGCAAACACACACAATGGGAGAGAGAGAGAGAGAGAGAGAGAGAGAGAGAGAGAGAGAGAGATATCCCTCCCATCTGCAAGGGCTGGGACTGGACTGTGCTGGGCTGGAGCCAGCAGCCAGGAACTCAGTTTAGGTCTCCCCTGTGGGTGGCAGGGATCTAAGTATTTGAGCCATCACCTGCTGCTTCTTGGCGTCTGCATTGGCAGAAGGTAGACTTGGCAGCTAGAGCTGGGAGGTGAATCTGGGTGCTCTGGACGCAGGCCACTGTGTAAGGCAGGGTTGGGGAATGTCCAGGTACAGGCTAGCTAAGACTTGTGCCAAGGTGGGTCTCAAACTTCCATAAATTTGTACCAGGCTAATTTTTTTTAAAGAAGATTTTATTTATTTATTTGAGAAGGAGAGTTACAGAGAAAGAGACGATCTTCCACCCTTTGATCCACTCCTCAAGTGGCCACACGGCTAGAGCTGAGCTGATCCGAAGCCAGGAGCCTCCCCTGGGTCTCCCTGTGTGGGTACACTTGGGCCATCCTCTGCTGCTGCTTTCCCAGGCTATTAGCAGAGAGCTGGATCGCAAGAGGAGCAGCCAGGACATGAACAGGAGCCCATATGGGCTGCCAGCACTGCAGGTGGAGACTTAGCCTACTATGCCACAGCGCCTGCCCCAAGCAGGCTAATTTTTAAATTGATAATTTTGTATGGTCCGGGAATGATACTATTTTGCCATTTGTCAAAACAAAGGACCTGCCCCTGATGTAGGGCGGGGTTGGGGTCTGAACCACTAGGGGTCTATGGTGAGGCTATGACTACAGTGTTTCTCAACTTGTCGTCTTTAGCCCATCCACGTCCTGCTGGGCTTCATGAGTGATTAGTCACCTGTTTAAGTCTAGTTATTCCTATGCTATTCTTTTTCCTTCCAGATATGGAATGTGCAGATGTCCCACTGCTGACTCCCAGTAGCAAGGAAATGATGTCTCAGGCCTTGAAAGCTACGTTCAGTGGTTTTGCTAAAGAGCAGCAAAGACTGGGAATCCCAAAAGGTACGTGTTTGTAGTTGTAAAACAGTCCGAGGCCAGACTCCAAGGGAATCACGTGTCACCCGTGGGGCAGGTGTCCGGCCAAGCACACTGGGGTTGGCAGCAGTGGGTGGATGGTTGCAGGCTCGGTGGGAACAGCCAGAGACCCACCTGCTGCTGCTTCTGCAGCTCCCGGCTCTGTCAGCCCCTCCCGGCCTCGGGACAGTCTTTCCAAACTTGTCCACGCCTTCTAATCGCCTCTGGATCTTGGAAAACTTGCGCAGCCCAGGCCCTATTCCATAGCAGTCGAATCTTACTTGCTGGTGGCGCTGGTACAGACAAGTTTGGGAAACCCTCTCGTAGGCTCTCCCTGGGCTTCTGTTGAATGAACCGAACCCAGTGAGCTGCATTTCTGAATCGACTGAAGACTCCCTTCTCTTCTTATCCAGAGGGTTTCCTGGATAAGTTCCTGGGGAACTAGAGCTGTCAGAAAGGAGACGTGATGGGGAACACGTCAGCTTTCCCTGGGGAACGTTTCAGGAGCAGTGGAGGCCAGGTGGGATGCTTTCGTCTTGAAGAGGAGTAGGCCTATCTTTGGAGCAGCCACTGCCACCAGATGAAAGGCCTCCAACCGCAGGAGACCCAAGCCTTGGCTAGACTGAATGTGTCTGGACACCTTTTCCCATGTGTACTTCTTAACTGCACACCTCAGCAGACAGCAGTGCCAGGTGCTCCGGGAGACTCATGGGGCAGAACAAAGTCAGTTGTGACCACTGTTGTGTGCTAGATGGACGAGTGTTCTTGGAGCAGCTATGCTGCCTTCAAAGGCTCGGTCATTAGCAGGTGTCACCGAGTTAAGTCTCAGGTCCTGCGTGCAGAGTTTGTGTTGTCTACACTGCGATGCTTTCACAGCAGAGCCTCGGATAGGTAGCAGCTCCCCAGGGATTCCAGTGTAATACAGGCACCTAGGACTTTTGTCATTACCGAGAGCTAATTGGGTGAATGACTGTCACTGATTGCCATGGTTATTACTAAATGTGATTTAGATAAAAATAATTGCAAAGAATGGTTTCAAGTCTACTGTTAGAGTTAGGAGCAGGGAGGGGCCCGTGTAATCCCTAGAAAACACATTACTATGATTATTGCTATTAAAGAAGCCATTTGTTCTTTGTCCAGGGCTTTTAAAAAAGTCTAATGGAATTAAGGCAGCGAGGAGGGAGACTTGTGGACATCTTTGCCTGAGCGGACAGCAGAGAATGCTCTTAGGTTACTTTTTGGCTGACAACAGTGATTTCCTAGCTGGCAGCATGGAGCAGGTGGGGATGTGGCTGGAAGGTGCCCAGTGAGGTAGCGTTTGCAGGCCAGTGCTAGCTGGTTCTGTGAGCAGAATGGCGTCCTCAGCTAAGGCCAAGGCCCTCCAGTGCCCCGTCCAGAGGCTCACTTGCTGGATCCTCATTTGGTCTTTTCCCTCAGACCCCCGGCAGTGGACAGAAACCCACGTTCGTGACTGGGTGATGTGGGCGGTAAACGAGTTCAGCCTGAAGGGCGTGGACTTCCAGAAGTTCTGCATGAATGGAGCAGCCCTCTGTGCCCTGGGTAAAGACTGCTTTCTCGAGCTGGCCCCAGACTTTGTGGGGGACATCCTGTGGGAGCACCTGGAGATCCTGCAGAGAGGTAAGTGTGGGGGGTAGGCAGGGCTTGTGCGGGGTTTGCTACAGGAGCGGCGGGTGGGACCCCATGCCGTTGTCTCTGGGTGTCCTGTCAAGCATGCGTGGTCTATGGGCTGTGCCTGCTGCAGCTGTAGCTTATAGCAGTTGTTCAATAAACATTAGTTGCTTTTCCTTCTATGTATTGGGGGTTCAGATGTTAATCTTTGGCAAGCTTGTACTTGCGAGGCTTCTCAGCAAGCAACATCCTGAACCCAGCCCTTATCTGAGGCCCATGCACTGGGTGAACAGACAGTGCCCACAGCCAACCCTAGACTAGTTTTTTTTCCCCCTTCTTGAAATCTCAATACACACTCCTTTGATCTGTGGCCACATAATACCTGATCGCACCCGCAGCAATGTCTAGCTTCTCAAAGCTTATTCAGAAGACGGACTTCTCTGCCCACTAACTGGACTGGCGTTGTACTGGTACTGTCCACCCTTACATCTGGAGCAGAGAGCAGGGTTATATCAGGACGCTGTGTCGCAACCTTATAATGACACGGCCTCCCCTACCAGCTTCTTCCAACCTTTTTGGACCAAGTGACTCATGTACCACAGTCCTGGCTGAGTATAGAAACAGCAACAGGCGGCAAACTTGGGTGTTTTTGCACTTATTTTTCTGTATTTCTTCTTAAAATAAATGGCAGTTACCAGCAGTCAGCAGTGCCCTCCAGCTGACTGTAAGCCTAGAAGCCCGCTGCCCTCTCTCACCCAGGCCCACCCCTGCCTGTGGTCACCAGCTCCAACCATGGGCACAGAGGCTGGAGGCTGGGAGAGAGCTGGGGGTTAGCACTGTCATTCCGCAAAACCCTTTTCTGCGCTGCTCCAGAGAGCCCCAGATCCGGGGCCTCCGAGCGCAGCGTGTTATCTTTACTCCTCCTGTTCAGCTGCTGTAAAGACCGAGGTGGATTTTTCTGTGGCTGCTGTTCCCAGGGGCTGGCAGGCAGCTGCACCGTCTTCCCCACAGCGCCGGTGTGTTCTCTGCGTAGCGGCACACACGCCCACGAGGAGGTGTTGACACGGGCGACCTGTTTATAGAGGGGAAGATAGGGCAGGCCCCGCACAGATCTGATCTCACTGCTTGCTGGCTTCTAAACACAGCAGCAGACTGGGCCAGACAGTCCAACCCAAATGTGTTCTGCAGACACAATGTTCCCCTTTGTGCATCAGAGTGGAGCTGCCAGGTGTTCTGGGGTGTCCAAGCCTGTCTCTCTGTCTCCTTGTTTCCAAGGTGCATTAAGTGATGTTTTTCCCCTCTGGAGCCTCGAGATGACCCTGTGAGATAGGAAGGGCAAGTGCCTGTATTGTCCAGTGAGACTCACCTTAGCTGATTTCCTCAATCTCACTCATTTCCTTAACCTTTATTGTATTTAACTTCTAAGCCTTTGTTTTTTTTAAATTTCATCTATCTTTTTTTTTAAATCTTTGTCAGTTTAACTTCCCATCCTGTATTTCCTTTATTATAATCATAAGGACTTCGGAGGCTGGGAGGAGGGACATCTATCACAAAGACAGGTTTGGGTTACCTTACTGTGACGGAGTCATTTAGGAGAAGTCATGAGAGCTAGGGTGCAGGCCGGTGTGAGAGCAGGCGTCCTGTTGTTGTCATCCTGCCCCATGTCGTGTGGAGAGAGACTGGCAGCAGAGACACACACCTGAAGAGGGCAGCGAGGGGTTTGTCCCCAGGCTGCAGAGAAACCAGAACAATGCAGCAGCAGGACCACACACGCCCGGCCAGCACAGCTGTTCGCAGCGGGCTGGGAGGCCGCGGGGTCGGGGGATGTTTCTACCTGATAAGCTGCCGAAGCAGCGTTGAACCGTTTCATCTCACTGGGCCCTGTGTCTTTGGGAGACAGGCATGAACTTGTTTTCCCCTGCAGTCTTTAGTCTCAACAAACGATCAGATGCCTGAGGGAAAAACCAAGCCAGTATGCTCGCTCTATGTCTGATTCTTCATCTTTTTTTAAAGATTTATTTATTTTTTATTTAAAAATCTTAAAGATTTATTTATTTATTTTGAAAGTGTTACAGAGAGAGAGACAGAGGGAGAGACAGAGAGAGAGACAGAGAGAGAGAGAGAGAAATCGAGATCTTCATCCTCTGATTCACTCCCTAGATGGCTGCAATGGCCATTGCTGGGCCAGGCTAAAACCAGGAGCCAGGAGTTTCTTCTCGGTCTCCCATGTGGATGCAGGTGCACAAGCACTTGGGCCATCTTCTGCTGTTTTTCCCCAGGCCACAGCAGAGAGATGGATTGGAACTGGAGCAGCCAGGGCTCGAACCAGCGTCTATATGGGATGCCGGCATTACAGGTGGTGGCTTTACCTGCTATGCCACAAAGCCGTCCCCTAAGATTTAGTCAGAGACACTGCTGTTTGAGTCCATGGCTTTCTGGAAGCCCTCAGTTTCCCACCTCTCCGTCCCTGTCTCATTCCTGGAGAGGTGGGCTCCTGGGCAGCCGTTTGATGCCACAGCGGGAGTGCTGTAGTGTTGCACTACACATCTTTCCAGCGTCCTGCTTCCTGTCTGGGCCTGCGCTTGCCATCTGAGGGCAATGCAAGAAACAGACGTCTGCTGGAGACGCGGAGGCTGTGCCGTCCTCTGCCTAGGGATTGCCATCTATTTCTGGAAATGGAGTGAATCCATTGGAGAGTTGGTATCCCCCCCGTCTGTCTTCAAGCCTGTACCACTCTCACATGGTGCACACAGCACCGAGACGTCGGGAGCGAGGCCCGGCTGCTTTCCCAACCCTCAGGGATTACTCACTGATTTCTCTTTCCAAGATATTAAATCCCACTCTGCAGCTACTGAAATGATGATCTTAGCCATAGGGTTGTGAGCTCATCCTCAGAGGCCTCCGTCAGGGCCGACTCAGACAGCATGGTTAACAAGCATGCAGATTTCTTAGAGAAGGGGCTGAGGTCATAGTGGCCCTGCATCCAAGGCGGCCGCGGGCCAAGCTGACTTGCGTGTCGCACTTGTGGTTTCATCGCTGACCCTGTCTGTTGCAGAGGACGTGAAACCGTATCAAGTGAATGGAGCCAACCCTACCTATCCGGAATCCCGCTACACCTCGGATTACTTCATCAGTAAGTTCAGCTCCTGCTCCTCTTCCCTCACCTTGCTCTTGGCATGGGACCCTGGGGAGGGACCCCAGCTGGCTCATCTCAGGCTCCTTCAAGTAATCCTATGGAAAGTAATCGTTTATTAAATGGAGGCTTTCCTTTTTTTTTTTTCATATTATTTCCCACCAAATGCAGAAAGTTTTCAGCCTGTTTGTATGTGTTAGACATCAGTTGAGTTTTAACCTAAACAATTGAGTTAGTTTTATTTTTTTTAAGATTTATTCATTTGAAAGTCAGAGGAGGAGGAGGAGACACAAACACACACACAGAGAGAAAGAGAGAAAGAGAGAGAGAGAGAGAGAGAGAGAGAGAGAGAGATCTTCCATCTGCTGGTTCACTCCCCAGATGGCCACAACAGCCAGGGATGGGTCAGGCCAAAGCCAGGAGCTGGGAACTAGATAGGAAGTGGAGCAGCTGGGATTTGAACCAGTGCCCATGTGGGATGCCAGCTTTGCAGGTGGTAGCGGCTTTCCCCGCGGTGCCATAGCATCTGCGCTAGGTGAGTTAGTTTTAACCAGCAAGTTTCTACATGCTCTTCGATGTCTTCACATGAAATGCATGCAAAGAGAAGACAGCTTGAGCCCTAACTTTGACCTTGTCTGCTCCTGAGTCAGAGGGTTGGCTTGGGCATTTGACCTTGCACTCTGCTCCTGCCTCTTGCCTTGTGGAGATGGCAGTTCTCCTGGGAAGTCCTTCTTTAAGAATGCACCTTGCGGCTTCAAGTTCTGTGACAGAAGATACGGCTTCTCCTTTTTTAGCGTAAGACACCTAAGCATAGTGGAGAGGTGACCAGAGAAAGAGAATTGCTGTGCGGCTGTTCTTACCCGGCAAAGGGAGTCTGACGTAGGTTTGTTTTCATTGTATCTTTGCACTTTATTACAAGGAGTATTCCAGTGACAACAGTAATGTGAACGGCTGTGTGTTAAGGACTTGGTGTGTGTCAGAAGTGCTGGGGGCATTTTACATACGTGCCCCCTCTGGATGTCCATCACAACACCCCAGAGAAGACAGTCAACTTCCCTGTTTTGTTTTTTTTAAGATTTATTTATTTGAAAGTCAGAGAGAGAGAGAGAGAGAGAGAGATAGAGAGAGAGAGAGAGAGAGGTCTTCCATCTGCTGGTTCACTCCCCAAATGGTGGCAATGACTGGAGCTGTGCCGATTGGAAGCCAGGAGCCAGGAGCTTCTTCTGGGTCTCCCACATGAGTGTAGGGGCCCAAGGACTTGGGCCATTCTCTACTGCTTTCCCAGGCCATAGCAGAGAGCTGGACTGGAAGTGGAGCAACTGGGATTTGAACCAGCGCCCATATGAGACACCGGCACTGCAGGTGGTGGCTTTACTTGCTACGCCACAGCGCCAGTCCCGTCTTCCCTGTTGTATAGCTGAAGATACTAAATCAGAAAACAGGAGCAGCTTGTCAGGGGCCGTGGCTATGAGGTAGTGGGGTGAGGGTAAAAAGCCCTTCTGATTTCAAAGTGTTTTCCTCTTCCTCACCAAGGCGGTCAGCTCGTTCCCCACTGTGGAGCACTGTAGATGGCCAAGAGCTGCGTGTGGGCGACGCACCTCTGCCCTGTCCCATTGCACACGCTCTCTGTTTCCAGGCTATGGTATCGAGCACGCCCAGTGCGTCCCTCCGTCGGAGTTCTCGGAGCCGAGCTTCATCACAGAGTCCTACCAGACCTTGCATCCCATCAGCTCGGAGGAACTGCTGTCTCTCAAGTATGAGAACGACTACCCCTCGGTCATCCTGCGCGACCCCCTCCAGACCGACCCCTTGCAGACCGACTACTTCGCCATCAAGCAAGAAGTCGTGACCCCAGACAACATGTGCATGGGGCGGACCAGTCGTGGTAGGTCACGTCTCTTCTCTAGAGGCCCCTGGGTCTCCTACAGTGACGGAACTCTGGGAGCTTTTCAGGTCCCCTCCCTGCCATTAGCCCTGTGACTTTCCCAGGCTCAGCTCTCCTGTCTTGGAATGTCTAGCTATCAACACCTTCCCATCATGAAACCAAGTCATTGTCATGGCACAGACCAGGATGGGTGGGCGGTGGTGGGATTCCCTGGCAGAACTCAAACCCAGCGGGATAAACACTCAGGTGTCTTACTTGGGTGAAGTATGTCACCCGAATAGTGGCTCTAGCTGTGTTTGGTTATTTTTGAAGGCATATTCCACTTCCTATGAGAGGATTTAGCTTGGGGAGGACACAGTCAAGTAAAAGTGGCCCAGGGGGATCCAAGCTTTGCATGTGTTTTGAGTTCCTCCCAGAGCACCCTCAGATCAGACAGTGGCTCCTGGCATGGCACCTGGGATGACCTTTGCTACCCAGCCTGGATCTTTAGCCTCCTGTAACTTCCCTGGTTTGGGAAGATACAAGGTGGTTAACCAGTGGCTTATTTGGAACTGGTCATCAGCAGTGTGGTTGAAAGTGTGTATTTAGCTCCACGAGCAGGCGCAGAGGTGGCCAGAGCTTCCCAAAAGAAGGTCCTCTGTTGACATGACTATTACAGTAGTGACAAAATATTCACTGACAGTGAAGGAAAACATTTCAAAAAGAGGTGGCTGACACAGAGCAAGAGGTAAAAGACACGCAGCTTTGCATACTGGGACATAAGCACTCGGAGGCACAGCCCACTTAGCAGAGCGTCCAAGTGGTTTTGTGTCGGAGACAAGTGCAGTCTATTGTAGAGGGCATTTGTTCATCCAGGAAGAGCTAGTTGGTTGCTAAAAAGTTGAAAAAGACGCCTTGTGGTGGATAAGTGGGAAATAATTACACACAGGGAGGGGAACAGGAGAAAGCTGGTCTGTGGCCACAGAAGTCAGGCTGGGGCTGGCCCGTTAGAGGTACCACCATGTGTGGTACCCACTGTCAGGCTCTCCGAGGGGAGCCCCGGGCACCTTTGCATTGAGGAGTCACCCTACACGTACTAACCCGGGCCCCGCACGTGGTCAGCTTCTTCGAGTGTTCAGACCCGCACTTCCTCCCAGCAGGCCCCGACCAGGGAAAGTCCCCCGAACTCAGAACCTCCAGGCGTCCTTTGTGGGCCCCTGTGTGTTTGTGTTTCAGACCCAAGGGGAATGGGTGGGACCGCTTCTGTCTTCCCCTTTCTGTCTTTTATTTTTGGGTGCGTATCTATTTAAATGCACACACACAAGTGTGTGTCTGTGTGTATCTGCGGCTCAGAGCGCCAGAACGGCCCTCTTTCTCATGGGGCTTTCTTTACATATGTGCAGTGAGGCCAGGGCTGCGGGTTTGGGGCCAGGCCCTGTTGTAACTTTGGGTAGATCTCCTGGCCCACTGCTAAAAATTACGTCTGGCTTTGCATTTTGTGCAGTTGTTCATCTCCCTCTCCTTTTCCTGGTTCTTGGTTTTGGTCCCTACCACCCCTCCAACCCCAAATGAATGACTCTAAACCAGAATTGACCCTTAGAAAGGCTCGGGAGGTATTTCGCTCTGCTCCCCTCTCCCTCGCTGCCTCCAGCTTCAGGCCACAGACACTTGAGGGAAAGGCCATTGGTGCAGGGCTGCAGATGGGACTGGGTCCAAGGGCCCGAGCTGGTGCGATTGGTCTAGACTGAAAGCATTCCTCTTAGCTGATTACTAATAATCGTAGTATTCATGTGCACGGTGGTACACAAAGTGCTTCTGTGTCCCACTTCATGTGGACTCTGAGGCCGGTCTTTGTGTGGGTCTGTTGGGTGGGTTGTTGTGGCGCTGCCCCATTCACGGTTCTGAGAGCTCTGAGGGCTGTTTGGAGGACTCGGATAGCTCTGGAAGGACTCGCTGCAGCATTTCTCAGAAAAGCTGGCGGCGGGCGGCCGTCTTGGAGGACCCATGCTTCCTTGCACGGGTGTAGTAGCAGAACCCACCGTCTCATCCAGTTGGATCCAACTCGCTTTTGGAGAAAATACCAGTAAATGAAGGTTCCCAGCTCTCAGTTGTGAAATAGAGCTGGAATGAAAGCAGCCCACTGCTCTTAACCACAGCTCTCAGCAGTGCTGGGTCTGGCTCATGTTTGGGAGGTTGCCAGGGCCTGGCGATGGCCCAGTTTGGTGCCATTGCCTGTTGGAACTCCTTGGAGACTCAGCCACTGTGCTTCTGGGAACTCTGATCTCCTTGCCCTCCAAGTGTGGAAGTGGCTGATAGAGATGGAATCATTTCAGGGAGCAGCAGTGCAACCTCAATGTTCGTGACTCAGTGGGATGTTTTGTCGTGAAAATTTAAATTCTCTTTCTTAGCATTTTGGTGTGTTTGTCTCCCAGAAAAAACTGAATGACCATTAAGATCGGTTGCTGGTATGAGCAAACACCTTTTTATGGGCTGTCATAAAATCCGTTTGCTGAGAAGAGGCTGTGACATTCTGGTTGTGGACTGTTCTCACTGCATATGCATTGCTAGAAGGGACAACTCCTCTATTCTTAATAAAGACAGAGAGGTGCAAGTGTGGCAGCAGGCTGGGTAGGCAGGCCCATAATCCTGTGCAGCTCTGATTTGCCTTCTGGAGCCTACGTGCTGCTGAATGGACAAGGAGAGAAAGGCAGGAAATGAACCTGGCATTTCCTCCTTTCTCTTACAAGCAGCCCTGGAGGGACAGGTGGTGTAGACAGACAAACAGAACGCACACCTCAACTCAGATGTGTCTTATCTGGATTTTTGTAATTTTAGGAGCAGTATTTTTTTCCTGTATATTTACTTTTGCTTTGAGAACCTGTTCATGTTTGAATTTCATTGTTTTAATTAATTGCCACTGTGGTTATGAAGGAAAGAACACACTGGGGACACATTATTATGGGATTGTATAACATGAATCTTCTGGGATTGAAAATTTATAATCAGTCATCCCTGAACAATTGAGACTTGACTTAGAGATATTTCTTTCCATGTAAACATCTGTCACATCCCTTTGCCTCTTGGCTTATGTCACATTGAGGTGGCTCTCTCATCTCCCAGGATTTAGCTTAGGTTGCCAGAAAGTATCTAAAAGTAGAACATCAAAAACATTTCCAAGAACTTTTTTACCTCTTAAATGCATTTATTTCCTCCCCCACCATTTTTTTTTTGTTAGCCTCCTTTTCAATGACATTTTTGCCAATGGAAATTTCTCCAGGAGCTGTTGTGCAATCTAGCAGCTGTTTATAACCTGGTTTGGGAAATTAATGAACTTGCATGATCTTGTGGGCAGTTAAGAATGCCTTAAGCAATGTACAGGGTCAAGGATTCCTGACACCGCCGTGGACCTTAACTCTTTCATCAACCTCTTTGTTTTTTCATTGCCCACACTTCCCCCAATGAAGTATAAATTTCAAGTACAGAATTGCACTTGAGAGGATAAAGAATATGGCTTTCTGCTCACAAGAGTGATAGTGAATTTTAATCTCTTGGAAAAAGCATCTCATAACTTCTCTTTCTTTGAGAGGGCATAAGGGCAGTACATGTATTTAATTTTAAATAGTATTTGGGAAAAATGCTAAAAAATGACACTTCAGCTCTAAGATTGGGGAAGGGCAGTCTGCTCTTAGCCTAGTGGAATTTTTTTTCTTTTTCTTAGGACCAAAATATTTGCCAAATCTGGCCATTTGTAATCATCTCATTGGCCCAAGATGGAATAGGAAATTCAGTCTGACATTGCTCCAATTTCTGCAGTTATGCGTCAGGTCTAATACATCAGTCAGAAATCCCGTAACAATGCATGATACTCATCTTTTAGATTCCTGGCGTTAGAATTCTTGAGGTCCCTAGCACACGTCGGGTCTCTGTGCCAGCTAGGAGCCAGCAGAGCTGCGATGTCTCAGTGTGCGTGGGGAGCTGTGTAACAGGGCAGCACAGTGTCAGGGCTTCCCTCTGCCTGCCATGACCCCCGGACCTGCTGTGCCCACCAGCCCCTCCCTCCTGCAGCTCTGCCTAAGAGGGTTTTCACAGTTTGTTTTTTCCTGATCCCTCCTCCCCGTCTCCCCTCCTCCTCCTTCACCTCCAGGTAAGCTCGGGGGCCAGGACTCTTTTGAGAGCGTAGAGAGCTACGATAGTTGTGATCGGCTCACACAGTCCTGGAGCAGCCAGTCGTCTTTCAACAGCCTGCAGCGCGTGCCCTCCTATGACAGCTTCGACTCCGAGGACTATCCGGCCGCCCTGCCCAACCACAAGCCCAAGGGCACTTTCAAGGACTATGTGCGTGACCGCGCTGACCTCAACAAGGACAAGCCTGTCATTCCTGCTGCTGCCCTGGCTGGCTACACAGGTAGGCGTGTTCCCCTGGGCAGGGCCAGTGGACGGCACCGTGCAATCTACCTAGAGACTGAACAACATGCTCTTTTCTTTCTCTTTGGGGGCTTTTGGGGGAGAAGGGCCCAAGAGGACCTCTGTCTCCCAAGCCACTCTGCTTGTGAGTAGCCGTTGCTTTTTGGCAACAAAATAGTGTCATTGGTCCCAAGGGGTCATTTCCAGGGGTGGTAGGGACCTTAATATTTTTGGACTTTATTCCATATCTGGGCCAAAGGAGCTACTGGGAACTCTGCTTAGTGGCCTGGCAGTGAGGGACGGTCCCTAGCCTTTTCCTGGGAGGTCTTTGTAAAATGCAGCAGCAACAGCGTCACCCGAAGGCATGATGGGATGGGCTACACCCCAGACTGTATGGTGCAGTTTGTTTAGCTGTTCCAACTTAGAGGGGGTAGAAGGTGCCCTTAGGGGCCCCAAACCCTGTCCAGATCGATCCTGGCCTTTGTAGGGAATCTTTCTTCCTTGGTTCAGTTTTGAGGATTTGTCTTCCTGGAGTTAAAATTATAGACACGGTGAGTGAGGCATTGAAGAAAGCGAGCTCAGGCTTGGATTGAGAATCGCATCATGGAGCCAGAGAGCTGCTTGTTGAGCTGTAGCACCTGTGCTGCCTCACCTGGGCAACACTTGTCATGTGTGTCTCAGAAATACCAAGGAGGGGCTGACACTGTGGCATAATGGGTAAAGCTGCTGCCTGTGGCGCCGCCATCTCCTATGGGCGCCTGTTTGAGACCCGGCTCCTCCACTTTGCATCCATCTCTCTGTTAATGCGCCTGGGAAAGCAGCAGAAGATGGCTGAAGTGCTTGGGCCTCTGCACCCATGTGGGAGACCCAGAAGAAGCTCCAGGCTCCTGGCTTTGGCCTGGCCCAATGTTGGCCATTATGGCCATCTGGGGAGTGAACCACTGGATAGACAATCTCTCTGCCTCTGTCTCTCTCTATAACTCTGCTTTCAATTGTTTTAAAAAAAATCCACCCCCCCCCCTTTTTAAATAAATACCCTAGGAACTCTAATGTGTGTTGTTCTTCATCAGGTCCTCTCTGTAAGATGACTTGTTTTCTGAAAGCTAGAAAGTGTGTTGTGAGTGGAGCTTATTTTACACTCCACTTCCTCAGGTGGGTCTAGGCCTCTATTCTCTTCGAATTCCCTCCACTCTGGACAAGTCACCCTGTAGACCCTTTGTGTGGATGAAAACAAACAGCAGAATCTTGTTTCTGTCCACAGATCTGATTGAAAGGTGCACTTGACTCTTACTGTTGTGTTCAGGGAAGACCATGATTTTTAAGAGGGAAACCAGCTGGCCTGTGAGAGTGACTCCAATGCTTAGAAAAAGTGCTCCCCTTTGGAAGATTGGGAGTGTGTTTTTGATGCTGTGTTGACAAAGCCCCTGGGGCAGTTCATTGCATGAAGAGTGCCCAGGAATGATGTCCGTTTGGAGGTAGCACCAAAATTTATATGGAGAGTCGTGGGCCAGGACACAGGACAGCAATCTGAATGTTCTCTGCTTTGTTTTATTTTTTTATTTATTTATTTTTTTGACAATAAGGCTATGATCTTCGCTTGAATGTGGCTTATCTGTGGGAACTTGTAACCTTTCAAGGGGGTCCTGTCCTGTGTCTGGACAGGAGACTCCAGGAAGGTTTGCCTATTTGCATTGAGGACATGTGGAGTGAGAAAAAGTGTATTAAGTCTCTCTGAGGATGTACAGGGTGCCAGCTCCTCTATTATCATTATAGCTCCAAGGTGATTTAAGAACTAGATGCTGGTTGGCTTTGCTGATGAAGGGGGGTGGGGGAGAAGCCCTTCCTGATGGGGACCAGGAAAGAAAAGGCCAAGTGAGTTCTAAAATGACTCTGTCTCTAACCACGACTTGCTCCCTTTCCTACGGTGCTCCCGAGGTCAGAGTTAGGTTTGGTGTCAGCCCTTGCTTGGGTAGATTGCCTAGTAGGTGCCAGCCCTTTCCTTCCATTTCTGCCTCCATCTCCCTCCCTCCATATCTGTCCAGGTAGCTCTGCATCTGTCTGTGGAATCCCTCCCTCCCTCCCCTCCCTCCTTCCCTCTCCCCTTGCTGAGAGTGAAGCATTCTGGGAGTGGAAGGAGAGGAAGTCTCCCAGACATAAGGAGTCATTGGAATCAAAATCCAATCTTAGGCCTCTGGCCATGTAGTGGTGTCTTTTTATCACTGGGGATTGAACTTTTCATTCTCTCTCCTATTGGTGAGAACAATAGCCCAGAAACCAGAAGTCCCCCGTGTTCCTCCCCACCCTTAGGTAACACCGTGTGCTTTTAGGCAAATTTACCTTGTGCCTTTTTCTGCTTTTGGTGAAGTAGAGGTGTTCTTCCTTATCTTGGTGGTGGCAGAGCTGTGAAAATGTAATTGAACTGCCTCAAATTAATTAAACAAACGAATGCAAGACTGTGGTGGGAAAAACCCTTCGTTGTCACAAATCAATTATTTCAGCAAATATCTGAGCACCTAGTGAGCAGAGAGCAGGCAGAGGAGCTCGGGGGCTCGCTGTCTGTGGTTGAATTCAGGACATTGTGAGTGTGCCTTCACTTGGACTGCAGTCTCTTGTGGGCCGAGTAAAGGTTGGGATTTGTTAGGGATTTGTTAGGAGAGTCCAAGGGTGGACTACATTTTTGGTGGTTTTTTTTTTTCCCCCTAAACTCCACGCCTGGTGAATACCATCTACTCTTGCAACCGCCTGGGTCCCTTCCCATTTCAGATCCATCTTAGCAGAGGAAGGATAGGATACACGCGCTCAGCCTCAGCTGCCACCCGAGCAGTGCTAGAATGCCTACAAACAGGGCTCTGGCTGTGTGAGACAGGTCTAGAAGAGCCGAAATGTGAAAAAGCAGAAACCGTTGTCCAAGCATTGGTGATATTTTTATGGCTCATGAAAATATTTTCTCTGCCAAGTTCTGCCTCTTCTCCCTCATTTCGATCCGTTGCCTTAAAATTCAGCCGCACCAGGCAGTGGCCACACAGCAAGGCCACGTGCTCTTCCCGTTAATGTTCCTTGACCTGCACTAAAGGGTGCGTACTTGGTTCCTCCATCTTCCCCCCATTCCACCGGGAGCCCGTTTTTGTCTGTATTGCCTCCAGAGGAATCCATTTCACTTCTTGGTATGATGTCTTAGTTACTGCACTGTAAGTGTAGAAATCACTTAGGAACTGAATCTTCACCGTCTCTGGAACAGTTATATTCTTTCTTCAAAGATAACAAAATTGCATCAACCCTCCTTGGGCTCCCATGGCAACTTGTTAAATTAGGTCAAGATGTGGGGGCAGATAACATGGCTGGAGAGCCTGCCTGCGAGCTGAGCGCAGAGTACATCAAATGCGTGCTGGCTTCCGCCAAAGTGCACCTCCTTACCTCGCTGTGAACTGCTACGGTTATCAAACTGATACAATCAGAAAGCTCCGTTTTCTCTTCTTCAGAGGTACATTATAAACCCTTTAATTACAACACAGGCTACAGAGAAGTAGTGCCAGGTTCTCCGTTTTATAGATCTGAGCAACATGCCTTCCAGATCCTTGAAGAAAAGTAGGCATCGCTAATGATTTTGTTTTTTCAATTTTAGGAGATAAAGAGTAAAATACCAAATTGTCAGCCCCATTTTATAGATGTTGACACTGAGGCACAAATGAGTGACCTACTTCAGGCCATGTAGTTGCAGTCTACACAGAAGGCAGCTTCCGGGTTGAATCCTTAGTCCTGGATGCTTCACCTGAATACCATCTTTGCTCTGTAGTAAGAATTGAGAATACACATTGAGTGTTTCCATTGTCTGCCTGGAGTGACTGGACTCCGGGTCTCTGGTCACTAATTAACACTGTGTGTGTGTGTGTGTGTGTGGGCTAGGGCATGTGGGAGGGGGTGGAGCTAGCATTTGGCATCAGTCCAAAGTTAATGGCTTATAAATCACCTTTACTAAATTTCACCCGACATAGCCAGGGGTGGCCTCCGATAAGGAGTCCCACTCTTATCATTTCTGCAGTTGTTACTGAATGGGCCGTGTGGCAATGCCTTTGGCAGTGTCTAGTTGTATTCCCACCCTTGGAGTTGCAATTCTGAATGAAATGGTTTTAACTTGTTTCTTCCTGGAGCCCCGACAGGCTGAGCACAAAGCTTATTCATTAATGGCAATGAAACGCTGTTTTAGAGTGTTGTGCAGATTTTGTAAACAAACAGCCTCTCGGTGTCCCGGCTAAGGGGGAAAAGGCCCCAGTGTCACCAAAAAGAAGCCCCTCCACGTCCTGAGCTAAATCCTCTACTTGCTGCCTCCCCAGTGGCTCTAGTGCCAGTCTCAAGTCACAGAATAAGAAAGTCCCCAGGCCAGACCCAGAACCCCGAAGTTCTGGCTCACGGGACAATTTTCAGGTTCAGTAACCCGAAGCTGCTGCTAAAACATGCTTTTGAAAATAAACAACTTTACTGCAAAGGGAAGTACTTCAAAGCCCTTCAATCCAGAGTGAAACCTGAGATTTGGCAGTATTCGCTGAAATCACAGTTTTCCGAAGGAAAGCAGGATTGCGAAATCGCCTCTCTGTGCTCACATACAAACAGCAAGAGAAGAGGCTTCTGGTCGGAGCCTGAGTGAGTGATGGGAAGGAGTCCCCAGGGCACTGACGTGCAGGAGGCTGGGACTGTTCTCAGCACAAGTGGCTGTGTTACTAGGACCAGAGCAGGGCTTTCGCATTTGGGGAGTTCCCTGAGCCAAGCTCTGGAAGGTAAAGTCCATGTGGACACTGTGGGTCTGAGACCGTGTGGGATGACCCGGGTGGAGCACCAGTTTGTGTTCATTGCCAGAGGCCCAGAGACGTGAGGTGACCTCTCTGGGGTCCTTGGGCCAGGCAGAGGCAGGGCTGGCTTGCAGGTTGCTGCAGTCATCACAGCCCCAGTGAACGGCACCTTCAGAAAGTGTCCAGGTGGAGAAGAGGATGAGAGCTTGGGAGTGAGGAAGGAAGAACCAGAGCCTCTTCCCTCCCTTGTCCAGTGGCTGGTGAGAGTAGCAGGTGCAGGGAGCCAGCCAGACCCCCAGCTTCAGCCCCTCCCTGCTGGGGAGGACTCCCGACTGTGTGCTGTGTCTGTGGAGGATCCGTGCATGCAGGACAGGGATTGGGGGAGTCTCCGTGGAGTAAGGGTTTACCACGCTACACAGTCAGGAGAGATGGATGGGAAAATAGCTTTCTAGAACCCAGGGGAAGAAAAATTCCCAGAAAGATTTGAACTGGACGGGAAGAAAAGCCCCTTTGACTGCTTCTGCCTCTCCATGGATGAGCTTGGTGAGTTTTTTCTTAATCATCTGCCACCAGGAGAGAAAGATCCCATGGCTAGAGAAGTCGACCTCCTTGTTAAATGTAGCAAGCAGAGGTTTCCCGTAGGCGTTGGGGGACTTTGAAGGCAGCAGCCGGCTGAAGCACCTCTGTGACTCAATTCGGCTCCAGCAATACCTTCCTTGCAAGATGTTTTCTGGGCAAAGAGGTCTATTTGTACTTAGTAATTTGCTGCAATATCTCTGGCACCTCAGTCCCAGAATAGGTGCCTGGGATTTGACAGCAGGGACCTGAAGAGCATAGACATCAGGGGAGGGAGGGGGGAGAGGAGAGCTGTTTAGTGTAGTGGTTAAGATGCTGGGGACACCCACATCCTATATTGGACTGCTTAGGTTTGAGTCCAGCTTCTTGCTAGTGTGCACCCTGGGGTGGGGCAGCAGGTGATGGCTCAAGGAGTTGGGTCCCTGCTGCCCACATGAGAAACTTGGACTGAGTTCCTAGCCCCTGGTTCCAATTTGGCTCATCCCTGGATGTTGTAGGCGGAGTGAACCAGCAGATAGAGCTCTCTAGCTCTCTTTCTTTCTGTGTCTCATAAATAAATGAACAAAAAAATAAAAGCAGATTTTTAAATAGAGCATAGGAGTGGACTCTGCCACTGCCCTTGGGCAAGCTGACATGTGTGTGCCTTAGCTTTCTCATCTTCAAAATGATGGAAACAGGAGCCCCTTTCCCACAGGCTGGTTGTGGAAATCAGTGGGTTAGTTTATGGGAAGCACCAGGAACCATGCCAGGTGCATAGGAAGTACTAAGTGTTAGCTATTACTACGACTCTCTGTTGTCCTGCAAACCTTTTTGTCTTATCAGTGCAACTCTAAGTTCCTTGAGGTCCGGGGGCCAATGCCTTTATGGAATTTTAGTAATTTCTGGTAGGTCATTACTAACAGATTGGGTCACTGCACTCACTCAGCTCGATCCAGGGCGTTAAGCTTCTACTGTGTGCTCGACCCTTCTATACACCGTAATTTTTTTAAACCTTCACCAAAAACCACATGAGGAAGGTTGTGTTATCTCTACTATACATGTGAGGGAATTGAGATTTTTTTTTTTGAGGGAGAAGTGTAGCTCAAAGCCACATGGCAAATAAGAAATTCGATGCTTTTCAAGTTTTTTCACAATGTCAGACAATTAGTGGGAAACTACCCAAAGTGTCATGTGTTCATTTGGGTCTGCTGAGAAACAGATGCCAAGATGTGGTTAGATGTGCCAGGAGTTTATGGGGGACATTGTCAAAGGACGGGGGGGGGGGGGGGCGATGCAAAGAGGAGGCAGGGGGAGTCCGTGCATCGCTATGGCTCAGTTCTAGGAAAGGGCTTGGAGAATCCTCAGGTCACAGAGTCGCCCAGGGGAGGAGCTCTGTTCTTACAGGAAGGAGCCTGCCTGCCACCCCCTCCCCCCATGCTCCCTCCGTGGCTGGAGCAGCCCTAGGAAGCATGACTTTGGAGTGGAGATCTGAGCAGCCCAGGTAGCATGAGAGACACCGCTGACTTGGTGGGTGAATCCGGCTGGTGGGTAAGGCAGGGCTCGAGACCAACCATCCCCATGCCCGTGGTGGGTGGCCCCTGCTGGGCTCACTGTTGACTGTAACTCACCCAATTGCATTGTGTGACTCACTTCTCCCTGAGAGATAACGAGAGTGAAAGTTCTCCTAGGCTGATTGAATGTGAAAGTTTAAGCTCTGAAATGAGGATGGGGCTGGCTTTGCTGGCGGGATGCTCATAGGGCAGAGCTCTGTGGAGGTGGTTGTCACTCAGAGCCAAGTGCGGTGCACTTTCTGGTTGAAGGCCTCTCAAGCTTGGGTCTCTGTTCTTAATTCTTAAAAGGCGTAGGCAGGGTGCCTTTAACTCCTCACATTATGGTGAAATGAAAAGTATTTGTTCTGCTGCTCCCGTGCTGTCACTATTCTGTAGTGCTGTTTTTGCCAATCTGGATACAGCACCTTAGATCTGAGCGACATTCAGAAATTATTTGCTGTATCAGTGCCATGAAACATTCATTGTGCTAAGGATCACTTAGTATCTAATTCCCCTCCCCAAGAATTCTGAGGATGCTTCAAAAAGTTCATGGAAAGTGGAATTCAAAGGTAAGTTTATTTTGCTCTAAAAAAAAACCATTGAAATCCATGCATACAAGGAGTCTTCCAAAACTTCGTGGAAAATTTCATGTTATCAAAAAATTGAAGGCATTTCAAAAAAATTTTTTTTTGCACCAAGGTAAATGTTGCTTAATTCCATTTTTCTACATACCTTTTTTTTTTTTAAGTCTCCTCATGTGCCTAACTAGTGTTTTCTCTCACTCTTAATATGCAGAGGGACTGTACTCCTAGGACAAAATAAATTCCAGAGACCAAGTTGAGCATCCTGATGAGAAGTGGTAGTCTGTAGACTTTGGAAGGCCTGTTCTCTATCAGTGGACACGTCTTCCGTGTCCTCTCGTTTCCTAGATGCAGAGGAAGGCATTTTCTTAAGACATTTCACCTTGGTCAGCACTGTTTCTTTGGTTTATAACAAAATTGTCAGCTCCACCATCCCCAAGTTCAAACCTAACCCATCTCTGGTGACTTCTTGAAAGAGTAAATTTTACCTAGAAGACATCAGGAGGAAAAAACGATAAAGAAGCCACTTCCTGACTTGAGCTCACCGGCTCGCTGTCCAAGTTTACCTTTGGGTGTTGGGTCAGATGGGGTTAGACAGAGTTTGTGGTGGGTCGCGAGGAAGGGGGTGGCTGCATTTGAATAGAGGCTGCCCCTTTAAGAGAGGAACAGTCTCCTTTCTCTGCAGCCACCCCCACACATGTGTACTTCAACACATGCAGGTGTGGGAGCCAAGCAAAAACAAAGGTTTTTCCTCCAGACACTAAAAATGTGTTAACTGTCTTGTTCTCAGACCCAAGCCAACTGGCTGAGTGAGCCTCACTTAGGTTTGCTGCAGGTGGGGCACCTGCCAGCCAGTTGCTAGGCAACTGGATTGGCTGGAGGGGGGCGCCCCAGGCAATGGTGGTTGGACAAGAACTTCTGCATTACCCTCTGTTAGTGCTGGTGGGAGCTGTCTTTGAGCCCAAACTACCTGCTGTGTGAGCAGTGCTGCTGAGCTGACTGTAGGCTGGCTGTACATAATGATGGGTGGAGGGCACTTGGAGAGGGGCATGAATGATTAGGGAGAAAAGCGCCTTGGGAGAAAGAGGATCTAAGTCCATCTGTGGCCAAGATTTCCCCAAACCATAAATGTCTGTGATACTTTCACTTGCAAAGCAGTTTGCATCTGCTCTCCCTTTTGGTGCCTACTTCTAATTAGAGCAAGGATTTCAGAGTCATCCCTAACTTTAGAAAATCTTAACTATTCACATTGAAAATATTAAAAAATTTACATTTTTATAATTAAAACTTTTTAACCTCCAACCAACCTGCTTTCATAAAGTTGCCTTGTAAATGGCCAATTTCATTCTTGGAAGCTTAATTAAATCTTACCTAGTGCTTTTGAAATTTCAAAGTTCAATCTTTCTTTCTTTGAAGATTCTGTTTTTAAAACGTTTCCCTGTTGCTCCACTTTTCTGTTTAATCCCCTTGCTGCATTTTCTATTGATCCTGAACAGTTCTGCACTGCGATTGCCTCTGTAGGTTTATCTAGAAAGATGATATTTTTGTATAATAAGGACTTGATTTACATCTCTGTAAAGTGGAGTAGGGATTGGTATTTCCATTTTACCAGTGAGAAAGCTAAAGCCCAGAGAAGTTTGAGGAGTTGGACAGGATTGCACAGTGAATCAGAGAATTGTGATCTAAGCCTTGCAACTTTGAATCCTCATTTGAGACTTTCCTATAGGGAGGGTGTGTGTGTGTGTGTGTGTGTGTGTGTGAATGTATGTATGTGTATGTGTGTGTGTGTGTGTATGTGTGTAAATTTTTAAAAAAATTTATAGGATGCCATGCCATCATCTGTTAGCTCTCCACTGCTTACCATTGTGAAAAGATTGAATTTCTTAATTTTTCTTTGAAATGCTTCCTCCTTTTTTTCCCCTTCCAGTGTGTCAAGGGACATGAACTTAACATTCACAGACTGGTTTTAATTGATTTGTGAGTTGTTTTCCAGTTTGTTTCCATTGTCAGATACTGGCTATCTTAGCAATAAATAAATACAAGCTCATAAAGTTACTGTTCATCGTTGGGTTCATCAGGTGTGTTTCCTAAACACCTGTTGAGTTGTTCTCTGTTGTTATGAATTATTGGAACTCATATCCCCAGTACTGCCCTAGCCATTGATACAGGAGCATATTTATAGAATACGTTGACTGTTCAGTGACTCATTAAACCAAAATCTTGTTGGCTAGTTACCAAAAGCACCATATTTGGATCATGGTACAGATGAGATGAGATTCGGTTAGGGTGTTGGCAAAGAAAGGGCATAACTCAGAAGAAATGGAGGAGGCACTCCCAGGCATAAAACTGTACCATATAAATACCAAACAGCCCCTGCCCTTACTTTTCTTAAAAAAACAAAGTCTCTCCGGTGCCCTGACTGCCAAATAGCTCAGCTCATATCACCTCTCGTGTAACTCATTTTTGGGCCAACCACTGGGCAGCTTTAGCTTGAGTTTGGTCCAAAGGACAAGAAACTGTTTTCTGTTGACTTTGCCAGTAACCTTGTTTCATAAGGACTTCATAGGAACAGATGTGGGGCTCTTCTATGAATGCAGATTTGGGGGGGTATGACGCTCAGACCCCGGAGTCCCCTAGCCCACCCTGAGAGGCGGGTGCTCCTATAGTGGCGTGAAAAAAGGTACGTTTGGGAGCAGATGGGTCATTTCTGGATTCAAGGGTTCTGTTTTTGCTGTCTTCGTTTGGCTGTGGCTAGAGACACCTGGCTGGAAGGGAGGGGCCGCTAGACCCGGTCTCTGTTTTGGGGCCACCTGCCAGATGTGTGCGATGAGGGCAGAGTCAGACCTGTTGCAAGGGCAACCAACCATGAGAGTTTCATAGGTTAAAATAAATCTAGTGTCCTGCCCACACCGAGGTATTTGACTTGACTTTTAGAGTCGAGCTAAAGGAGATTAGTTTCTCAGAGTAGCAGATGAACCCCCAAAGGGCAGGAGGTGTGGTCAGTTTTATTTTGGGGAGCTTGTTGATGACACATAGCCTGGGAGTCACCCATGCTATATTGGGGGGGCTTTTCAGATCCTCATGTCTTTCTTTAGGGAGAGTTGCTGGAGTACCTTTCATGGAGAATACGAACAAGGGTCAAGTGAGATACTGTCTCTGTGCTCAGGAAACTAACGCTAGTGTCGCCCAACAGCTAAGATTTCTGTTTGTTGATGACTGTTAGTGAGGTGAGGTGTGTCTTCCTGGGGTGGTCTTCTATGCTTTGGGTTACAGCAGTAGAAAAACAGAAGCTCCTTCTCTTGCGCGTGTGTTCTGGCGAGGAGACGTATGGGTAAAGAGCAGGTGGGCCACAGTGAGAGCTGGAGGGGGCTGCCCAGCGGGGACCTCCACCTCTCTTCTGCGCCTGCCTCTCACCGGGCACAGATGACAGATGGGAACTCGTGGTTGAAATGGAAATGAGGAAGGAGTACAGGCAAAACCCAAAGTCAGTCACGAACGCTGTTCGCCAACCAAGGGCAGGTCACCCCCGAACCTGGAAAATGAGAAGAAAGATACCGACCCGTTAGTCAACAGAGAGGGTTATCTCCACGAGCATTTTGCTAGAGTTTATCCTGCCCACTGCCGTTTATGTATTTAGGCTGTTCAGTTCTTAGCCTCAAGATAAGGGGCTAAAAAGGAAGGGGATTTTTTTTTTTTTTAAATAACCAACCCTCATCAAGATACATGCTGGGCACTGCAGCTCCTGGACAAGGAGACGGGACTTTAACCAAGGTCCATGTGAGCAGGAATTTGCTTGAGTTTTTCTTTCTTTCTTTCTTTGAGAGGTAGAGTTACAGACAGAGAGAAAGGTCTTCCATCTGCTGGTTCACGCCCCAGATGGCCACAATGGCTGAATCTGGGCTGATCCGAAGCCAGGAGCCAGCCCAGAAGCTTTTGGGTCTCCCACGCGGGTGCAGGGACCCAAGGACTTGGGCCATCTTCCACTGCTTTCCCAAGCCGTAGCAGAGAGCTGGATCGGAAGTGGAGCGGCTGGGACTTGAACTGGCACCCAGATGGGATGCTGGCTGTGCAGGTGGCGGCTTCATCCACTACGCCACAGCGCCAGCCCCCGGGCTTTCCTTTTCAAAATAAAAAACTGAGGTCATTGCCTTAGATCAGAGGTGCCTGCAGGGTCTGCTGGGGTGGGAAGAGCTCTCAGTGTGGCTGCGCTGGCTGGGACCCCTCCAGCCGCTCGCCTGCGAGGTCCTCTGGGGCAGCCTGGTGTTCTTCACGTTCGGACGAGCAGCAGTATTGCTGTAAAGACCTTGCCTGTCAGTCAGACGCTGGGAAGAACCAAGTGTGCAGGAAGTTGCCTGTGGCCGGTGAGGGGGTGCTGGGAGGGCGGAGAGGGTGCGTGCGGGGGGCGTGTGTGTGAGTGTGTGTGCCGCCTTCCCTCCCGCAGACCTCCTCCTAACAGGGCTCCCTCTGTTGTCATGCTTGGAGCCTCCACTTGAGAAGCATAGTTTCCCAGTGAGGCACTGGATTCCTGATGTGTGACACTCCCGGGCGGCATGGTGAAGGGCACTCTTGACCGCCGTGGGGCCCCCAGACAGGGACGCCATTGTGAGTCACTGAACATGTGAGCTCGCCTTTCCCATGACGCGCGCTATTCTTAGCAGTGGTCTCTGCTCCCAGGGACAGAGGTCACTGGGACCACCGTCCATTTGGGTAGCTGGATGGGGCTGGGCCCAGGGGCAGGGAAGGAGGTGCTGGGAGCAGAGAGAAAGGGGCTTGACAATTGTAGGCTCTGTTGGAGCAGGGGCAAGGGCCAGAGCCCTGGAGCACTGTGGGTTTGGGCAGACTTAGGATAAGCAGTGCAGAAACCACCTCTGGCAAAGCCATAACCTGGAGAGCGAGCCTGAGGCATTCGCAGGATGAGTCTGGGGCCTGAAAACTTCCGATGGGCCTCGCCTCGGATGTGGCTGCCGGCTGTGCTTGGCCAGCCTACATTCCAACCCCAGAGCGGCCTCCGGGGCCCTGATTAGCCCTCTGAGACCTGATGCGAGGGAGACACAGGCTCCCCCGGGAGACCAACCACTAGGCCCAGTGCCGGTGCTCGTGCTGTGGCCCGGTGTCCTGGCTGGGAGAACTGTTCCGCAGGGAGTCGGTCAGAAGATTCCAGAGGGGGAGCTTCAGCAGCAGTGGTGGGTCCCTCTCGTCGGTAGAACCGAGTGGGCTTGCTAAAGGACGGGGATACTGGGTGTGCATTTGGGCTGGGCTGAGCTTCCAGGGTTTGTCTGCAAGAACTAGGGGACGGAGCGATGAGCTGACGTCACTGTTGTGTTGCCTTTCCTGCTACTATAGTGAAATACCTGAGGCTGGGCATTTTGCAGAGAAAAGAGGTTTACTTAGCTCGCACGTGGTGCAGGCTCTGGCGAGGGCCTGCCTGGCTGTGTCGCACCATAGAAGACAAGACAGGAGCACGTGTGTGCCAGGGAGAGAATCCCTTGGTGAAGGGAAGCCAGATTGTGAGGAGGAGGCAGGCTTGTCTTTCATCACCAACTCAGGGATCCCACTACAAAATCACCTCTGTTCATTCTAGGGGCAGGGTCTCCACATTCATGAGCAGCGCCCACCGGACCCCACTGCTTGCTGCTGCCACATTGGGACCAGGCTCCTGACATGCGAGCCCTTGGGAACGCACTCAATCCATCCCCAAACCACAGCAGAAGCTATCCGGAAACGATTTTCCCCTTTAAGGCCCTGTGCTGTCTGCAGGCATCTGCTTTTCCTGTTTATCCTCCTTTGATGTGAAAGGAGTTCCAGTGGGCAGTACCCAGGACTTGGGGTCCCAGTCCCGGCACTGAACGCTTTTATGATGCTTTTGAACACATAGAAACTCCCGATGAAGGAACAAATGCTCCGGCCAGGACTCACCCTGTCCCGCGGTCATATACACAGACCCCAGGGGTCAAGTACACACAGAAGGGCCCAGAGCAGGGCGCCTGCAGCCTGCGACTGTTTGACATTTCAGATCTGGAAATGGCACTGGCAGAACAAAACCGCAGGGTCCGTTCCATCCGCCGCTCCGTCTGCTGTGAGCTGGCACCGGCGACGAGAACCAAATCCCTGCTCCTTGATGGCGGCTGAGTCTCTGGGGCGGGGAGGCTGAGTTGACACCAGCGCCTTCCTCTCCAGGACATGCCGATGTGCTGGCTGCTCCCTGCCTGTGGCTGGGATTTGTGGGGGTAGAAGGTTCCCCCATCTGTCCATCTCGTTCCTCAGCTTGGCATAATTAATCCCCCATTTCCCCCAAGAGATTAATAATGGACAGTGAGAGGGGTTGTAAGGTGGATGCAGCAGTAATGAAATATCACAACTAACTTCACAGCTGCTGCAGGGCACTGTTCCTTAGGCACCCGACGCACGGGGCTGGGGACATCACCTGTGGAGGTAGAACCCCTGGCCGTGCCCAGTGACCTGTGACTACCGTGAGGGCTGAAGCAGAGAAGGTGACAATTTCAAAGCCAGGTCCTTGGATTCCTTGGGTCAGTGCAACCAGGCAGGCGGCTGGGAATGCTGGGTCTTGTTTAGAGCGCCGCAGTGTGCAGGTGAAGAATTTGGGGGCCACACTGCGTGTTCCCCATCTGACCTGACTGCCCTTGCACAGGTCGGGGAGTCCCACACTGCATCAGCTTTCTCTGCTGTGAAGTGAGGGAAACAAATGGGATAGCAGTCGTGTCTGCTGCACAGGTTAATAAGGGGGTGCATGGTTAAATCATCTCTTGGGAGTTTTCTTTTTGTCAGGGCCTTAAAGCAATAGCTCACCCCCTTATATCCTAGATCTGAGGTCTCGACTCTGGAGAGGCCTCAGTGACAAAGATTTGGGGTAGTTGGTTTTTCTTATTCTGTCTCTACTCTGGGATGCTGTGTAGACTTCTTCAGGAAACCTGTTACATCACAAGGCTCTTGCAGCTGTGTTTCTTAAATGAGATCTGCTCTCCTAACTCCTTGGGCCCCTTGGGATGGCTTCTCTTTCCTCCTGTAATGTCATGTTTGCTTTGTGAGCCAAGGCATGGAGTCGTAGCTGGTGACTCCAGTCAAGCCCCAAGAAATGTGCAGATGCACCTGAGTTGTAGACTAGTTTTCAACAAAAGATAGAGACGTTGAAGCTTTACCAGTGTAGCCCTCTGGGCTGTGTCTTAGGATGTTTAATGATTTTATAGGCATTTGCTCAATCATTGTGTTCTGGAAAACATGGAAAGTATTTCCCCCAGGATGGTTTTACAGAGCTAAAGATGCATTCTTGGAAAGATGAGGTAGGGATAATTCATTTTCCGTGGTTAGCTTGGGGTGTGCCAAGGAGGAGCGCTAGGGACCGCTGCTAGGAAGTTGTTACCGTGGGAAGTCGTGGCCTGTGGGATGATTAGCGCAGCTCAGGAGCTGTCTCCTTGCCAAGCATCAGTGCAGTCACCCCAGTATTTAGAGGCCTGGTTGCTAGGTCCAGTGTCACCATTGGCTAACTGTACCTTAGAGCAAAGTGACATAGCTTTTTTCTTCTGCACCCAGTAGGATGGAGATGGTAGCCTCTGTGCCTGGCTTACAGCAGAGGACTGGGGAGTGGATTTTAGGAGCCAGTAAAATGATAAATCTAAACATGACTTGTGGAAGTACAAGATGCAAGATACAGTGAGACATCTCCATGAGAGGCACAAAGGATATTTCTTTTTTCCACTGAAAGAGAACCTAAAGCTTGCTTCCCGTTGAAGCTCCGCTTACTTTGGAGCAGATACTTGAAATTCAGGTGCAGGATGAGAGCTGTAGAACGTCCCATATGATTAGAGCGTCCTGAGTGTCACTCATCTACATGGGCGGGTCTTGCTCATCACACCCTGTCTGGATTGTGTCTGAGAGGTGTCAGAAGGTACAGTGTAGACACCAGCAGCACGGGCTCTCCAGCTGTGCCCATAAATTAGATAGGAAACCACTGGTAGGGTTATCTTTTCAGCAGAGAAATTGTCTTCCAGGGAAACTATGTGGCATACATCCTTTAGCAGAGAACAGATGGACTGTCAGAGTATGCCAGGCCTCCCCAGAGCTAAGATCTTGGCAGCATTGATGGTAAACAAAAGGAAGCATGTGTGTGTGTGTTTAGAAGATATTGAACCAGTGAAGGTATCTGAGGCGTTCCTGGGAGGCAGGTTAACTCCTCGGGTATCCACAGAGCTTTCCTTTCCTGGTTTGGATGCTGGCCTGGGAGGTTGGGGCAATGGTAGAGAGAAGTGTTGCGACTGAAAGGACGTGCAGTGGCTGCTTCCTTGTGACAGGAGTCTGGCCTGCAGCTCCCTGCTACGGAGGAGCAGCTGGGAGCCCTGACTTCTCCTTGGAGCTGGTAAAGACATCCTTAGCACCTTCCTCACTCCTCCGGGCAAACATAATGACTGCGTTGTTGAAGGTGTAAAGGGATTATGCTGCCTTAGAATATTCCAGGGGACAACTGGAGTTCGCTTAGCAATAAAGTTCTCTTAGCCCTTAAGTCAGTTAAAATAAGGCATATGATAGATTATCTTACTTTTTTTTTGGGGGGGGGGTAAGAGGTTTTTCTCCTTTTCTGTCTGAGTTCGTCCTACTCCCTCCACCAGCATCCCCCCCCCCCCCCCCAATAGGTTACCTTCCTCTTCTGGCTGAGGGACAGCGGGAGGGGGCGGGCAGGCTGCTGCGAGGTTGGATCTGCCACCCCGAGTGCTGGGTATGTGGTGTGATGATTCCTGTGGCTTGTGATTTCAGGCAGTGGACCAATCCAGCTGTGGCAGTTTCTTCTGGAATTACTCACTGATAAATCCTGTCAGTCCTTTATCAGCTGGACAGGAGATGGCTGGGAGTTCAAGCTTTCGGACCCAGATGAGGTAAGAAAGAAGTGACTTGAGAGCCCCTGTGTTGAGAAGACTGAGAGAAAGCCCAGAGAAGGGGCGGTGTGGGCGTAGATGACATAGTCTAGGATTGGCATCCCAGCAATCCCACTTGCTACTTGTGTGAACTTGAGCAAGTTACACAGCCTGTCTGAGCCTCACTTGCATTATCTGAACAATAGGGCAAACACCAGCGCTGCCCACTTGTTTTCCTGGACTGACCGACAGGATGCCTCTGCAGTGCCTGGAGCAGAGAGTAGGCCCTTTGTCAGTAGAGTCGCCTTTTCCGAGTTGGTCCTCTTCCTCTCCCCGTGTGAAAGGGCCCGGCTGTCTCGAGAGCCCTTGGAAGATGAGTGTGCTTTGTTCACGCATCCATTCTTTCCTTACACAAGTGCTTGCTGATGCTTGATCGGTGCCAGGCCCAATTCTGAGTAGAAACAACAATGAGCAAGAGACAAGATCTCTCTTCTGGCAGACATGAGAAAATATTTATGCCCTGGTACAGAGAAAGCACTTCCTGTTGATGAAAGGCAGGTGCGATTGCAGCTCAGCTGTTTCCCTCCACACCCTCCCGCTACGGCTCACGCTTTGAAAGCAAGAACGTGCTGCTAACCATGTGGGTCCCCAGGAGGGTCTTTAAGGCAGCTTTTCTTCCTTTTTTTTTTTTCCCCTCCAAAACCAAATACTTTAACCTCATTGTATGGAAGTTCAGGGTCACCGTGTTTTCATCAACTTGGCTTCCATCCCTGCCCAGTCCTGGAAGGATGGAGTTCAGAAGCCATGGCTCAGAGAAGTGCCCCCATCTGTACATGAATCTGCAGACATCATGGGTCTCCGCGAATGGCTTTAGGCAATGAAGCGATGTATGCTTGATTGATCCTGTAGATTCCCACCTGCTTTCCCTCTCTTATTTTTGACACTGTAGGTGGCCAGGAGATGGGGAAAGAGGAAAAACAAGCCGAAGATGAACTATGAGAAACTGAGCCGTGGCCTTCGCTACTATTACGACAAAAACATCATCCACAAGACAGCGGGTAAACGCTACGTCTACCGCTTCGTCTGTGACCTGCAGAGCCTGCTGGGTTATACCCCCGAGGAGCTCCACGCCATGCTGGATGTCAAGCCGGATGCCGATGAGTGATGGACACAGAAGGGGCAGGGCCAACCCTGCTGAGACCTTGCAAAGAACAGCCGCGTTGGTTGGACTCTCAATTTTGCATTGTTATTCTAGTTTTTATTTTCCAGAACTCAATTTTTTTACATTCAGGGGTGGGAGCTAAGGAAGCTGCAGCTGTAAGCCATTGTGTGTGGTTGGAAACGGAAAGCCAGGACCTGTGGGGTGGGTGGGGCAAGAAGTTCTCGAGCAGATTCTCAGGAGACAGAGGGTCTTCTCACAGAAGGATCTGGCTGAAGGGAGGAAGAGACTAACGTGTTCAATAAGTTTCTTCAGTCATCCATGACAAAACCGTGTCTTGAGTTAGGAACCCATTAGCAAGAGAAAATTGTCACATCAAGAGTCGTAAGACTGGTGAGAGGCAGTTCATTCTCTTGTGTTGAAATCCGGGATGACAAATAAAGGGGGGTGGGCTAAAATATTTGTCGGGGGGATGTGCTAAAAATTGACAACTACTTACCTTTTTCACTCTTCTTTCAAAACAAAGATGGACTTCCGTGGGAAGGGGCCAAAACTGTTTTTTGTGTTAAAATTTATTTTATTAAATTTTGTGCCAGTATTTTTTTTTCCTTAAAAATCGTCTTAAGCTCTAAGGTGGTCTCAGTATTGCAGTATCATGCCAGTTTGTTTTTTATTTGCAGGCTGAGGATTCTGTCACAGTGAAAGAAACCTGTTTATATAGACCCCATTGGAAAAGCAAGGCTCTGTGACTAAGATCAGGGATTCCAAATCCATGTGACTTGCATATGAAGGAAACATTAACACTGATCTGGGCACAGGGGAACTGTGCTTGTGAATTTCATTACCATTTAAAAAATATTCTCTCACCCTTTTACTTACTTGTCATTAGTGGATTCTTGGGGTTTGGGCTTAATGCTGGGCTAGGAAGCATTGAGCCTTGGAACTGAATGTATTCTTGTAAGCTCTGGTTTGGGGCCTTGGTCAACTTAGGAGCACTGCTAGAGTCATGGAAAGGAGAAAGAAAGCGGAGGAGGAAGAGTGACCTAGGTGTTGATTCGTTCTACACCAGTAACATAGATTACTTGGAATAAAGGCTGCATGCAGGTCTGAAGAAGGAAGTCCTGGATCCCTAGCATCTCTCACTAACAACCTGCAGCCTCTCCTGTACAAGGATGCCTCCCTGTCCCAGTGTCCATCCCACCATTGCTGCCCCCTCCCCCGATTCAGTAGGGCAAAACGGGCAGCTTTCTCTTGAGTGAGTGTGAGAATAACTCCAGAGTCTACACGAGGTGAAGCGTGCTGGCTTTCAGAAGCATTAGGCAAGAGAGCATTTCAGTACAGTGCTAACGTGGCTGTCTTTGGGGAGAGAAGTACAAAGCTTTCCTTGGAAGAGGCTAAGCCAGTTGGGAAGGATGTCAGGAGACTGTGTGTGCAAAGTCAAGGGTATAAGTGGTGTCAGGGCCTCCCGAGGCGTGAGTCTCCTGTCCTGGGCCAGGGCAAACGAAGATTAATTGTGGAAGAGAGGAATGACTTGAAGGCAAAGGAAACAAAGGGGAGGAGCTTGAGTGAAAAAAAAAAAAAGGTGATTCATGAGACTTGAATGCATTTTTAATTTCCTTAAAGTTTAAATGCAACTATAATCAACCGAAGCACCCATCTTTCTGCTGGTTATGAGACAGGATCTCAAAAAGGAATTTAGGAGCAAAAATGAACATCTAACTTGTGGGGAAAAAATTGCCGAATACAATCAGAATCCCTCCCGCTCTAAAGATGCCCAGCTCAGTGGAGGGGGTGGCCCTACGTTTCCTGGAGAAAAGGGAAGAAACGCTGAGGAGAGCGTCTCAGAGCTGGCCCTTTGGGGATGTAGCTGAGCGACAAGTCATGGTGATTGCCTTCAAGGACAGCGACAAAAGCTGTCCAGATCCTCTTGCAGACCCTGAGCTGTTACCAGGAACGTCGTCCTGTGATTCCGAGTGTCCCCGCACCCACACATTGAGCAAAGGCAGAACTCTCCCAGCTGTGTAATTTTAATCTGTCAGATGCAGGTGCCTTAATGAAGCTCTCAGAATACTTTAGGAGCTGCTCAGGGAGTGTTAGGTGGAACTGTTTGGACTATATTCTTTTCTCTTAGATTATATGATCTTTTTGTTGGGCACTGGCAAAGGGAGTGTGTGTGTGTGTGTGTGTGTGTGTGTGTTTGCAGACATGCAAAACTGCAGCTGAAATAATATCTGGGCTTTCTAGGGAAGTCTTCCCATATTTCAGTACCGAGTGGGAGCAGAGCAAGGCTGGATATCCGTCATTGCTCGCTCTCGGAAGCAGGCATAAAATCACTTTCTCGAATCAGCAACCTTTCCGACGCAGTCTAGCTGAAAACCCCCCTTCTGTGAGTCTGTCCAACTCCTGCAGTTGCTGTTGCAAAAAAGACAGAAGAAAGTGCCTCCTCGTGCTCCTCCACCTGCTCGTGTGCTAGGATCCATCTCTCCCTCTCGTGGTCCACCGTTTTCAGGATTTGTAGATAGTTAAAGACAGCTTTTGTCCATCTGGCCGCATGCTTTTTCTCCTTTTGTCCAAGGCCAGAGACCATCCCAGGAAGAGTGGTGGGTGGTTTATACACTGGAAATGTAGCAGAATTGTTGCATTTATGCTTTTTAAAAACACATGTTAACTTCCAAGGAAGGGTGGGCGAATCTGGTCTAGCTGGGTTAAACCCTTATTTTCCCAGAGATGCCTTAACCTGTGTGGGTTTTGGTTTTGAGGGGTCAGGGTCCACTGAAGGGAGGGACTTGGCTACACGGAGCCCTGATTTTGTGGCTGTGGGGACTGGAGGTGGCATTCAAAGATCAGATGTGCTTTTCCTCACTTGGGAGATGAGCACTCTGGGTTTTAGAGCATTAACCTGCCTAACGTCATGGTGAAAAATACACCTTCTCTCTCCTAGACATGCTGTGCATGCTGCTGTCTCTGGTGGGGTCTATATAAATCTGTTGAACTCTTACCTACATTCCAAAGAAGTTGCAAGGAACCATAAATATATGTATACATATACATATATAAAGTATATATATTAAAATGAAATTATCTCTATCAGGAATACTGCCTCAGTTATTGAATTTTTTTTAAGAATACCTTTTTTTTTAAGCTGAGAAGTACAGGGGTGAAAAAGATGTTATATTGTGTTTGACTATTTTCCAACTTGTATTTTCATATAATTTATATTTTTTAAAAGCTGAAAATTTAAAAGCAAGATGAAAAAAAGTAAAAGCAGGTGCTTTTTAAAAAATCAGAACTGAGGTAGCTTAGAGATGTAGCGATATAAGTGTCTATGTGGTTTTTTTTTAAATGCAAAAAATTTCTTATGGGGGAGTTTTTTGTTTGTTTATTTTCGTAGCTGATGCTGGCACATCATTTTGCTGGAGAGTTTTTTATATACTGTAGCCTGATTTCATATTGTATTTTAAACTGTGTGAAATTAAAACAAAGAAATTCATTCATAATGATGCAGCTTTGGCCTGATTCTTTCCTGTCTGGTCATGTGTTGGTATAAGACAAATTCACCATCCAGAGACAAGCTCAAGAGGAGGGGCAGTGCAGTCTTTCTGATCTCATCAGCTCAGGACCATTTCGGGCAAAGACTTCCCAATAGAGCCAGAACTATCATGGGAATTAGGGAAGTCATTGACTATCCGACTTACTAAGTAGATTGTCTTCCTTTGTGGAGAGTCCTGGCCTTGCCACACCTCATTTGTTCGGACTAAGAGCCACTTGAAAATTTGAGTGACTCAACAGATACACATTTGATCTCAGCTAGGAACAGCTCCTGGTGTTGACCCCAGGGAGCTGAGGATCCTGAGTGGAGACTGCTGACCCACGTTTCTTCTCTGACACCAGCTGCTCCGTGACAGTTCGGGCCCTGGGAGTGATGACATGTTATCAGAACCCCCCGCAAATCATGTCATAAAGGAGATCGTGTTTGTAAGTGCTTTGGAGGGGAGGGCTCAGGGATGCGTCCCGCACAGGGCTTTTTCCTTGTTGAGACTGCAGAAGGTGGATGTTTTTAATGAACACCAGCGTTTGCAATATGAAGCCCGACTCACAGCTGGAAGGAGGCTTTTTGCTGAATGGATCACAAAGAGAGCTCTGTTTTTGGAAAATCTACTTCTTCAGGCAGGAGCTTGAGGCTTGCTGAGTACACGTTCAGCGCGGACTGTGTGGTCTGGTGGTTGGAGAGCTGGACTGGCCACGAGGAAGGCCCTGGCCCCTGAATCCCAGTGAAGCCTCTGCCTCTCTCTGGGAGGCATCGGGAGAACGGCTGGAGGTCCTGATATTTTTTGAGTTTTCAGCTGCAAACCTGGGCAAAACCACAACTCCTGAGCCAGCCTGAGGCCACATCGGAGCTCTCCTTCCCCTAAATAAGCAGTACAGGGAGAATAGCTTTCTGTCTGTGTCAAGGATTTGGTCAGAGGGCTTTCCTTCTGGGCCAAGTTGCTGTTGTCCCTCAAAGTATCTGATTTAATACTGGCCGGGGTAAAAGACACAAGATAAACTTTAATGAAATTGGTCAGGCGTCTCTCTCCCCAAGCAAGAGCTAGGGTTTTATGTGAGCAAGTGTCAGGCAGCTGGCCTTGGTGATCTCTGAATGATGTTGCTGGGGTCACCAAGATCCATGCTGGGGGCTGGGGATAGAGTAGGGTGGGATTAGAAGGACACCCAGGATATGCAGGAAAAAGAAATCATGAAGGAAAGTCATGGTCAACATTTAGATCGAACAGCTTTTCAGGAAGTGGTGGGAGAAAAATGGCTAGTCTGATTTTCCACTGCTACAACTTGAGAGCGAGCTATGGCTCCAGGCCCCACAACCACCTTCATAAGACAGCAACAGAACTTTCCAGTATAATGAAATGCAACTATTTTAACCTAAAAAGGAGAAAGACTGAGACTTGTGCTTTGGGGTAAAAGAGGGCAGACAATGTAAACCAGAGGTTACGCACACACCGATTCTGTGCCATAGAGACATCCTGTTTGGCCCGCGCGGTATTGGACCCACCCAGGCAGCCCATGTGAATGGGGTGATGGGAGGGTCTCAGAATTCTGGCAACCTTTTTAGCATCCCCCATGGGCAGTAAGGGTGAGCCTCCCTTTGTAGATGGATATGACTCCTACGTTTGCTCCTAAGGGGTTAGCCCCACTCACTTACTTCCTTGCCTGGTCCCTGTAGAATTGGAGTTGATGACCACAGTGTACATGCCTATCCATGTTCTGTGTTTCTTTGGCATGGAGCGCATTTTATTCCGGAATGTACACTGGAAGCGAGTACAAGAGGGCATCAGGTTCATCAACAGCCATCTGATTGCTAAGGCCTGGTTCTTTCCATGACGCCACAGTGCCACCCTAACTTGAAAGGTCCCCTTTGAGGATGCTGGCTGATGGCTCACCATCTGTGGGTGCGATGGCCCTGGTTACTAAGAGGTGCGTCTCACACCGCAAACACAGGGCAAGGACAAAGTCTCCTTTCAGTCCACTCCTCTATTGCTCGCTGCATTTTCCCCAGTTGCTTGCTCGGGAAGTGTTTGTGACACAGTTCTGGCTGAACAGAAGCCAGATCCGACGTGGGGGTCCTTGACCCACGTGGTAGCTGGCTCAAGGACCAGGCCCTTGCTCTTTGATGGGGGTCTTGCCTCAACAGCTGCTGATGGTACCCTTCTCTGTGGGGTGCATCCATGTGGTGAGAATCCTCACCTAAGAATAATCAGTAGCAGAAAACGCTTTCTGGCACCTCTTACAGTGAGGCAGAGGTTTAAGGAATCTGACAAAAGCCAAGTGTTGATCAAATGCTGAAATTTTGAAAGGTCTGAAGCTGAATTAAAAACCACGCACTGAAAAATTAAGAGTCCCCAGTTAAGGGATCAAGTGGCTGTGGCTGCCTTGCTCCTTGGCGAGTGGCGTTTCCTGTTACTGATGAGCGGGTCCTTTTCCCTCTCTCTGTTTTCCTGGCAAATGCTTTCTATCCTGGGAAAGTCTGTTTCATTGGATCGCCTGGTGTATCTCCACATGCTGACGTCCACAGCAGTGATAGGGATGAGCCCCTGTCCAGAGCGACACTAGGGAATGACAATGGCCAGGTCTCCGTGACGGGCTACACAAAGCACAGGCCCGTTGGAATCCACAGTCCTGTCTCTGATCTCTCATGCCTGCCACTCAGGCTCTGGAGTTCTCTCAGCCACAGCGTTTGCACAGGGCTTTGATGTCAGCTCAGCTCTGACCACTCCATGTGATAGGATGTAGAGGAACAAGGAAGTTTTCAACAGCCACTTGTGGGAATTACTGAGGGTCAAGAGATAGCCCCTATCTCTGTCGTGTCCACTCCATGCTGTCAGCCTGAGCCGCTGGCCCTGGGCAGGAGTGACCTGTGGTGAATCTGGTTACAGGCAGCTTGGCAATTTTTGCTGTGACCCTTCTTTCGATGCCCACGTCCCAGATGTGCCTGGAAGTAGTAAGTGTGCAGAGAGAGTTGGAGAAATGGCAACAGTCATCCCATGCTGGATGATGGCCATGAGCTTTGGTCTGGTTTGCCTTGATGATGCAAGAATGGTCCAAACTTCAGGAGAGATGAGACTGAGAGCTTCCAAACAGCTTTTGGAATTATGTAGTGTTCATTTAAAAAAATTGTTCAGAGTGAGTGTTGTGGCACAGTGAGTAAGCTGCCTCTTGGAATGTCTGCATCCCGTATTGCGGTGCTCGTTTTGAGTCCCAGCTGCTCCACACTTCCCACCAGCTGCCTGCTAATGCGTCCGGGAGGCAGCACGTGATGACTCCACTGCCTAGACCCCTGCCGCTCACATTGGAGACCCGGATGGAGCTCCTGGCTCCTGGCTTAGACCTGGCCTATCCCTGGCTGTTGTCAGCATTTGAGGACTGAGCCATTGGATGGGAGATCTCTGTCTGTGTCCCCCCAAATCCCACCCTGTCCTGCTGCCTTTCAAATAAATAAATAAATATATGTTTTTTAAAAAAGGGAATTGTTCCTACAGATCTCTGATGAAGGCAAGTTCACAAATTCTAAGAACTGGGAAGCCCTTCTGTGCTAATAATCTCAAATAGACCACAGTTGCTCATTTGTTCTGGTTTCATAGGGAAAAGAACATTGACAACTGTAGTGCTACCAATTTACCTTTATTTTTAAATTACTTTTAATTGAATTTTTATTTTTATTTTTAATTAATTTTGAGCAAACTCAATATAGTTTGTAGATACAACTGGAAGAATGTAATGATATTCACTTCCTCCATTCCTCCCTCCCTCCTCTTTCTTTCTTTGTTTCTTTCTTCCTTTTTTGTTTTTGAGATGGCACATTTCAAATTACATATTTCAAAAATTATATTACATTACAGTAAAAACATTTAATGCTTCACCACAGAAGAAGTATAGCAAATAAAAAGCAAAAAGACCCTAGTTTGGTAGGTATGTAGGCAACAGCTATCAACAATAATTAAATGGAAAAACGATCATTTCGTGCATAGGCAGAAAATTTTAAAGCAATCTCAGATCATTAAAACTACAGTCATATAACATTCTTAACCATTGGTTTGACAAAGGTCTAAAACAAAGTTTGACAAAGCTATGTATGCAGCAATACTGGTACACACAGGCATTTCTTTCATTTTTTTCCTTTTTGTTTCTTGATTCCCCCATCCTTTATTTTAAATTTTAGCTCTCACACAGAAGGGAGAAAATGTGCTATTTGTCTTTCTGTGTCTGGCTTATGTCTCTCAACATGATGTCCTCCACTTACATCCATTTTGATGCCAATGCACCTTAAATTTGAGATGCTTCTACATACTGAAGAAAAGTAAGGGTCATGATAAAGACAACATCCCGTGTCATCAGGGTTATAGGAGTAGTGGGTGTCTAACATGTTTCTGATTTCTCTGCATCGTTTTCATGCTGATGACCCAGAGCTGTGCATCATAGCTGCTCTAGGAGCACATGTGTGCAACATCCCTAAAATACCATATCATAGCCCTGAGCAACAGTTCCAAATTGCCTCCTGTTACTACAAGGAACAACCGAACAATCTGTAGCCCAGCCAACAAAGACTTCATTAAAACTGTGATGTCCACTCGTCCTGGTGTACCTGTGAGCGTCCCGGTGTCCACTCGTCCTGGTGTACCTGTCAGTCCCGGTGTCCACTCATCCTGGTGTACCTGTGATAGTCCTGGTGTCTACTCATCCTGGTGTACTGTGATAGTCCTGGTGTCCACTTCTCCTGTTGTACCTGTGAGAGTCCCGGTGTCCACTCATCCTGGTGTGAGAGTCCCAGTGTCCATTCATCTTGGTGTACCTGTGAGAGTCTCTATGTCCATTTGTCCTGGTGTACCTGTGAGAGTCCCTATGTCTGTTTGTCCTGGTGTACCTGTGAGAGTCCCGGTGTCCACTTGTCCTGGTGTACTGTGATAGTCCTGGTGTCCACTTCTCCTGGTGTACCTGTGAGAGTCCCGGTGTCCACTCATCCTGATGAACCTGTGAGAGTCCCGATGTCCACTCGTCCTGGTGTACCTGTGAGAGTCCCGGTATCCACTTGTCCTGGTGTACCTGTGAGAGTCCCGGTGTCCACTAGTCCTGGTGTACTGTGATAGTCCTGGTGTCCACTTCTCCTGGTGTACCTGTGAGAGTCCCGGTGTCCACTCATCCTGATGAACCTGTGAGAGTCCCGATGTCCACTCGTCCTGGTGTACCTGTGAGAGTCCCGGTATCCACTCGTCCTGGTGTACCTGTGAGAGTCCCGGTGTCTACTTTTCCTGGTGTATCTGTGAGATTTCTGGTGTCTACTTTTCCTGGTGTATCTGTGAGAGTCCTGGTGTCCACTCATCCTGGCATACTCACAGTAAATCCTTTCACTGCTATGATACTCTCCATGATCCTGTTAAACTCAACAATGGCCCAGATAATAATGAGTAGAAGAGAAAGCACCAGAACTCGAAACTTATATATATTAAAGATTTATTTATATTTTTGAAAGGCAGACTTACAAAGAGGCAAAGGGAGAGAGAGAGAGAGGTCTTTAGTTCACTGGTTCACTCCCCAGATGGTTGCAATGGCCAGGTCTCCCACATGGGTGCTGGGGCCCAAGGACTTGGGCCATCTTCTACTGCTTTCCCAGGCCATAACAGAGACCCAGACTGGAAGTGGAATAGCTGGGACTCAAACTGGTATGCATGTGGGATGCAAACATTGTAGGCCGTAGCTTTATCTGCTACGCCATGGTGCCAGCCCCAGAACTTCTACATCTTACAGTCAGTCAGTGATAGAACTGGTACCAGGCAGTAGAGCTAACTCTCCCCAACTCCTGTCAGCCTTATCCCTGCTCCTGCACTGTCCTGGGTCTCATCCAATTTCTAGGTGATACATTCAGGTTTTAGGCTGAACCTACTTGACTCAGTTATCGATTGTAATAATTGTTTCCATTGGTTTTCATGGTCATAAGGATTTGCTGAATTTGAGGTTTGGGTTGGAAACAGGAGATTAAGAAGGGTAAATGCTGGAGTGGTGGGAGGTCTAATGGCCTCTGGGTTGCAGAAACTGAAAATGCAGTCTTTGAGACCCCAGTTCATGGCTCCATAGGATGCTACAGCTAGAAGATGCCTTACTCTATGATGCCAAAAACACATTCATTCAGATAACAAACACTCATTTTGCCCTGGCTATGTGGTTGACACTGGGTTCAGTACCAGGGAAGCCATAAGGAAGAAGGCAAACAACTTTTTCCTTTGCTCTACTTTTTGTAAGCTAAGGGTCATACATGAGTAAAGGGAGCATCACCATCCGGGAAAACAATACTATTATTTGACACCTAAGGAAACCTAACCTGAAGGAATTTAGGACCTGAACGTGAGCAGTAGTTAGCTAGGTAGAGAGAAAAGAGGGCCAGGTCAAGAGGAGTTGGAAAATCATATGGACTAGGAAAGAAGCTGTGAGATGCGTGGAACCAGAGTGATAGATACAAAGGAGTAGGCGTGGGAGATGAGCAGAAAGAATGGACAGGAGATGATCTGGGGATGTGAAGATTAACTTGGCATCTTGAGGCCATATGTGTGGCCCAGTGTGTGTTTCAAAAAGCCATTCTGACTGTACAGTAGAAAACAGGTCGTAAGGGACAAGGATGGAGACAAGGAACATGTTGGCAAACTCTTGGGTTTTCTCAGAAGAGATTCCTACAAAAGAAGCAGCAATGTAGTGGGCACATAGAAATTGTGTTTCGGGCCGGCGCCGTGGCTCAACAGGCTAATCCTCCGCCTTGCGGCGCCGGCACACCGGGTTCTAGTCCCGGTCGGGGCACCGGATTCTGTCCCGGTTGCCCCTCTTCCAGGCCAGCCCTCTGCTGTGGCCCGGGAGTGCAGTGGAGGATGGCCCAGGTGCTTGGGCCCTGCACCCCATGGGGAGACCAGGAAAAGCACCTGGCTCCTGGCTCCTGCCATCAGACAAGCGCGGTGCGCCGGCCGCAGCACGCCAACCGCGGCGGCCATTGGAGGGTGAACCAACGGCAAAAGGAAGACCTTTCTCTCTGTCTCTCTCTCTCTCACTGTCCACTCTGCCTGTAAAAAAAAAAAAAAGAAAAAAAAAAAAAGAAATTGTGTTTCGGACAAGGGTTGTGTGTTGTTGTGCATGTTCAAGGACCCCAACCACAGATGCTATAAACAAAGATGACCATGGCAGCCCCTGTCCTTGGTCACAGAATATGTATGTTTTAAAATTTACTTCAAAAACATTAAACATTTATGTTGATGAACAGTGATCATACATATGAATGTTATATAGTGTGTCACATTTCACAGTATTGATCAACTCAGGGTGATTACCGTTTCCTTATTTTTATCATTACATTAGGATGGGAGTCTTGGAGCTCCTCTCTTACACTTGCTCAGAAAATATGTAACAGGTTCTTGTGAATTATAGTCACCCCACTGTCTGTGTAACACTGGAAGCCTGTTCCCTTTATCTCACTCTGATTTGTACCCCATTATTCAATCTCCTCCTGTCCATCTGTGTACAGCAAATTGGCTTTTGACAAAGGTGCCAAGAACACACATTGGAGAAGGGAGTTAATAAGTGGCATTGGAAATAATGGGATACATGCACGTATAAAAGTGAAATTAGAACCCCACTTCTCATCACATACAAAAATCAACTCAAAATGAATCAAAGACCAAAATTGAAGACCCCAAACCACGCAATTGCTAGAAGAAAACACAAGAGAAACACTCCAAGATATTAGTGTAGGCCTTGAGTTTTTGGATAAGACCCCAAAAGCACAGAAAGCCAAACCAAACTAGATAAATGGGATTATATCAAGCCAAGGAGCTTATGGACAGCAAAGGAAACGATCAACAGGGTGAAGAGACATTGGACAGAATGGGAGAGGATATCTCTAAGCTACAGATCTGGTGAAGAATTAATATCCAGAATACATACAGAGACAAACAAACAAAAACCCTCAAAAAACAAGAGAGCGTATTTGTGATCTGGAAAGAAGCTCACATTTAAAGTTCAACCCTGTGATTGTACAGATAAAGGGTTCAAGGGTAAGAACAGGCAAAATTAGGACTCAGGTCTGAGGATTCCAGGGCCAATGCTAGGTATCTCATAATAAGAGTTGGGGGCTTATCCCTTCCAACACAAGCGAGAAATCATCTCTGCTTCCTCCATGCCCACCCTTCATTCCTCCCTCCCCCTCTCTCCCTCCTCCATTCTTTCTTCCCTTTCTTTCCTTGGGGGAAAAGAGCTATTCGGCTCTGTCACAAGTGGGTGTGACAGGACTGTGTGCATGTGACAAAGGCTGTCTTCTCTCATCAGAGCACTCATCTGTCTCTGGAGCCATGTACCTCCCTGCATCTCAGGCTGTAATTGGAAGGGAAAGAGAAGCTGTTCATCCCTCTGCTCCAGCTGCTGTTCCTCAGAGCTTCCCCTGAGAGAAATCTCAGTCCTATTTGGCACATGAACCTTGAGCCTCCCCGTCACTCCCAGAACCCAATTTGGGCCATAGGAAGGAGGAGGTGTCTGTGTGACCAGTGCAATGATCACTTCTACCCCCAACTCTGCATTTCTTGCCATCTCTTTATCTTAGTTTTTTTTTTTTTTTAAGTTTTTGTCATATTCTAGTCTTTGGTTCTTTTTCTCTCATTTTCCTCCACTGCATTTACTTTCAATCTTGAGTTTCCTCTCTGTGTGTGTTTGGCATCTTGTCTATGTAGAGAGGAAATTTGATAAGTCAAAGAGAAGAGGCAGTCCCATTTTAAAGACTTCCGATTATCAAACTAGACTTGTGGTTTTAAATGGGCCATTTTTGAACTGTGTGATCTTGGACATATTTCATGTGTGCCTTGATTTATTCATTTGTGACTAGGAGATGTGAATACCAGTCTCACAGGATAGGTATGGTGGTTGCCATTAGTATATGTTCATGCTTAATAGAAGTGCTAGGTAAGTGGGAACCATTTGTAAATCTAAAACCATAGCTCAATACAAGCTTTTCATCCCTTCTTTGTGAACCATTTTTCCTTGCACCCTTCAGACAATGAAAACATTCAGCCCCGAGGGTAAGGACTGGAGGCCTGTCCTGAGAGGATCTTCTGCTCTCTGCCCTCCCAGCCTTGCAGGGCTCTGGGTGCCAAGGCCTCTTTCCTGCTGCGGCCCCACCTGCTATGGCAGCTGCAGGTGGGCAGAGCGCTGGCTCCAGGCTGGGAAGGGTGAGTGCTATTCCACTAGCTCCAGGACTCAGCATTTTCCACTTCTCCTTGCTCTGTTTGCTTTCCTCTCTGGGCTCTCCCCGCTGAGCAGGGACTTCTGAATGACATCCAACAGCAACGCTGGGCCTGCCCAAAGTCCTCTCCCACTATGGAGCTCCAGGCCCTCCTCTGGTCTCCTTTGGTTGGCAGGCAGTAGGCCATGGGGCCAGGCTGGCCCGTGCAGAAAGCGCTCACACAAAGTGCCATTGTATGAGACTGGTCTGCGGGAGACAAATGAAAGGGGTTTCAAAATCAACGGCAAGTTATTTTTATCCATGGAAGGGCAGAAATGCCTTTATTTTCCATATTGGAAAACAAACCTTAAGGGATCATTGTGCTGAAAGAGAGTGTTTTCATTTACTCTGGTATTCAAGTATTTAAGAGGGAGGCTTTTGGAATAGCTGCACTTAGAAAGGATGAAATTGAGAAAGCCAGGCTGCTGTAGCCAGCACGCCCTAGGCTGAGAATCCACTGGGGATGACCCAGAACCCTGGGCTAGTGTGATCTCACCCCCAGGCACAGGTCTTGTAAGGGCTCTGAGAACACCCTTTGGCCCCCACACTGTGGGCAACTCCTGTTCCATTTGCCCACCACCAGTTTTTCAGACACCAGGTTTTCTAGTCTAGCCCTCAGTTCCTGTGTCTTAGCAGGGTCCAACTGAATAATATCATGACAATCATCCTGCAAGGGTGTCCAAAAAGAGGGGTGCTCAGAATGACGGAGTGTGACATGGGATGCGGAAGAAGCAGTGTGATACTTGTATTTAATCTAGAAGTGGACGAGACTTTTTTTGTTAGTAGGCAAAATATAAATATATGTATAAAAATACTAAATATACGTATTGGCCCTGGAGCCCTCAGTCAGGCTTCTTGGGTTGTTTGCATGTAGTCAAAGCACTGTGAGGAAAGTGGAATTATGCAATGTGCGTGGGTGGAGGGTCTACAATGGTGTCTTTATTTCTCTTTTAGTGTATTATGGTATTTTAAGGTTTACATATGAACAATGAGTGGATTTACAAACCAAATTATCCAATTTTAACCACACAACCCTCAAAAAATGGACAAGTGACTTAAAATGTTTTCTGTAATGAAGCTGTGAGCTATAGACAGTAGGAACAATTCAAACTCACGAAGACAAGAAAAAAGCTGGGCTATTTCTGTTCCAGAAACAAATTATTGTATTACAGTAAAACAACAATGATTTTAACTAGATTTGATACAATTTGGTAAAAAATAGTTTCCAAGTTATCAAGACTATATTAAATTTAGATAAACAATCACTAGTCCTCTGGGGTATATTATCAGTGCATGCCAACAGGTATTACCTATCACAGGTAGTTTATAAATAAATAGATATGCACGTATTGTAGTGGCTCTTTTTTTTTTTTAAAGACTTTATTTATTTATTTATTTGAAAGTCAGAGTTAAAGAGAGGGAGATATAGAGAGAAAGAGATCTTCCATTTGCTGGTCCATCCCCAGATGACTGAAGCCAGGAGCCTGGAACTCCATCTGGGCTTCCCATGAAGGTGCTGGGGCCTAAGGTTCTTAGGTCATCTTCCACTTTTTCCCGGGTACATTAGCAGGGAGCTGACCTGGAAGTGGAGCAGCTGGGACTCAAATCAAGACACATATGGGATGCCAGTGTCACAGGGGTGGCTTAACCTACCATGCCACAATGCTGCTCCCAGAGTGGTTCCTAAAGGCGTTTAGTGATGGGAGTATGGGGTCAGAAGTTCTGAGATGGCTGCTCTAAAGGAATATTTGCTTGTGGTAGGGGAAGCTCAACATTTGCAATAAGGAAATATTTATGTTCTGACTCTAGCAACCAAGTAGAGTTTACAGATTGAATTTACTATGTGGCTTTGGAAACACACGGACTTCGCTGAGTCTCTGTTTGCTCCACATCACAATAATGACACTTGCCTCACAGATCTGTTTACAGGATCAATGGCGTATTTATTTCTAAGTGCCTAGGATAGTACCTGCCACACAGTTAGTGCTCAAGAAGTTTTGGCCTTTCCTGGTCTCACTCTGCTTCTGCTGGGGCTCTGGGGCAGATCCATAGACTTGAGTGGAGCCTGCTTTCTACAGATTCCAACTACTGACCCTCGGGGAGCCTCCGCTCATGGCCAGGAATGTAAGCTTGTGTTTTCCAACATAGCGCGGATGGGCTGGCCCTGAGAGGAGAAGAGGACTGAATGCATATGTGTTTGAAAACCGTTTTAGAGAGGCCTTCCTGAGGCTCCCCAAGCAATGTGCAGTAAATGGTTGTATGCTGGTTCACATCCAGCTCTCAGCAGATCACTTTTTTTCCCTTTTCATTCATTCTTTTTTCTCTTCAGAACACATCACACAACAGTGCCACAATTGGAGTAATTAGCCCCTCTGATACAACTCAGCCAAAGGTCTCAGAAATAAATGAGCCATGGAAACCCAGAGGCCCCCACTGAGTCTGGACCTGGCCCTGGGCACATAGCATTTGGCACAGCCAAGCTAAGCAATGAAAAATGGTTAAGTCTCCGTGTATGTGTGTGTGTAGGAGATGGGAGGCAGAATTCAGTTCTTCCATTTCTCTCCGCAGCTCCCATTTTATACACAAGCTGGAGGGTGAAGCCATCACAATGTGGCCATAATCTTTTTTCTACCAATTGCCACCCAAACGGTTGCTCCAACTGGGATTGACATTTTCTGATAAAAGTCATAGGCCAGCTTTCTGAGGATAACTTGCACATTTGGAAGTCTTTTTGCTGTCACAACCCGCATTCTAAACAGAGTCTGAATGCAAGATGCACCAGCCCCTTCCTTGCTGTCAGTTTCAGGGGAGCTTTCTGGGAGTCAGAGACCATGGTCTAAGCTGTAAGAACAATGCCTGTGCCAGTCCCAGTTCTAAGATGCTGGATGTAACGGAAAGCAAGTACGGCTGTTGAAGTCCAGCCCGCAACATATGCTGCAGCTATCCAAAGAGAACCTTCTTGAAATGGTCTATGACAGCGAGTGGAGGGAGCGAACGCAGCTGGAGGATTTGGCCTGCACACTGTTTGCTGGAAGCGGCTCTGGCCCCTAGCCCTGCCGGTGACTCACCGGTGTGCTCTCCGCAGCCTGTTCCAGACAGGTGATCAAGCAGTGAGTCAGGCTGGGGCTGGGCTGGAGGAGCTGATACTGGGAAGACCCCCATTCTCAATCATGTAATCTGACCGACTTGACCCTTCCTCCATCAGGGTGGTGCAAAATAGCCCTAGTCTGTAGTCCTCCTAAGAGTTAGAAGGAAGGAACACAGGCTTCCCTCTCCCACCAGACGCCATGCTGAGTGGTTGAGTTTTTGGATTCTTCCCTAAACTACTCACCTCTTTCTTTGTCTCAGGTCAGACTTCCTTGAGTTTCGGATGAGCACTCCCTGATTTGTGCCTCTGACACCAGGATAACTCACTTTGCCTTTTTCAGGGTGACTGCTCAGGGTCCTGTGGCAAACCTTATGCCTGTGCACGGTGATATCCTCATGGGAGCCTTCCACCCTGCCACGGATTCTCTACTCTCTGAATTTAAAACATCCGTCCCCGGTAGTTTAATTATTTTCTTAGGATCAAGACTCAGGCTTCAGAAGAGTGTGGACCCTAGATCAGGTGGAGGACCTTGAACTTGTAATCTCTCTGAACCGCCAGTTCCTCTCTTGCAAATGGGACATTAGTTACTTCATGGAATTGTTATGTTGATCAAATAGAGTAATGGAATAAAGTGACTTTCAAGGGACGTGATAGGCAGCAAATACCCAATAAAAGTTAATTTCTTTTCCTTTATCCTACAAGATAGACTTTCACGAAATATTAATTTGATATATTTTCAAAAGGCTTATATTTATTGAAAATTTAGGAGCTGGTGCTGGGTGCAGTTGGTTAAGCCACAGCTTGTGATGACCACATCCTGCCTTTGGTCTCTGTTGTGTTACTCTGCTTCTGCAAGCATCAGAAGGTGGTCCAAGTGCTTGGGCCTTTGCTGCCCATGTGGGAGACCTGTATGGCTTTCAGGCTCTTGGCTTTGGCTTGGCCCAGCCTTAGCCATTGCAGCCATCTAGGGAGTGAACCCGGGGATGCAAAATCTCTGTTTGTCTTTCTCATTCTCATTCTCATTCCTCTCGCTCTTGCTCTCATTTTCACTGTCAGTATGCTTTTCAAATAATAACTAAAATCTTTAATTAAAAAAGATAATTTAGATAACACAAAATACTCAGACGTTATATTTAAAAATCACCTATTATTCTCTACTGTTGAAAATTTGATAGAAATCTTTTCTTTTTTTTTTTTTTAAAGATTTTACTTATTTTATTTGAGAGAGTAACAGACATTGAGAGGGAGAGACAGAGAGAAAGGTCTTCCTTCCACTGGTTCATTCTCCAAATGGCTGCAATGGCTGGACCTGTGTTGATCCGAAGCCAGGAGCCAGGCAATTCCTCCTGGTCTCCCATGTGGGTGCAGGGGCCCAAGAACTTGTGCCATCTTTTACTGCTTTCCCAGGCCATAGCTGAGAGCTGGACTGGAAGTGGAGCCGATGGGACTAGAACTGGAGCCCATATGGGATGCTGGCACCGCAGGTGTAGGATTAATCTACTGTGCCACGGTGCTGGCCCCTAGAAATCTTTTCAACATGTATAGATCTACACATATCATGATTCTTATTAGGTAAAACTTTCATACAGTAACATGCACATATTTGGCTCAGCTTGATGCGTTTTGATAAATACATCTCTGTGTAAGTTAGACCCCCAGAAGTTCCCATATCTGCATTCTACAGTCCCTCACTATTTTGATTTATCTGACCATAGATTAGTTTTGCCTGTTCTTAAACTTCATCATTCATGGGGCATTGTATAGAGTACTGGAAGCTTTTGTATTGATAGTGGAGCAAAATTCACCCTAGACTAAATGCCATTCTATTTGTGCCTGCTAAAGCTTAAAAGCAGGGCTCAACAGGGTCAAACTATTTCCAAGTAACTTAGCTCAAGAATATTTTTAGGAATACAAATTTATCCACCAAGTTCTCAATGTCTGGCATCACCAGGCACAGCAAGAAGTAGGAAAATATGATCCATAGAGAAGAAAAAAAAGCAGTTGACAATTTCCAAGGAATGACATAGATGACAGAATTAGCACCCAAGGATATTAGAAGAGATTAATGCTTTCACATGTTCAACACATACATATAATCAAATAAATAAATCTTTTTGAAAATAGGAAGTTAGAGGAAAGAATAAAAATGCAAGTAGATATAAAAAAGATTAAAGTAAAAATTCTGGAGAGGAAAGACACCCTGGATGGACTGATGGGCAGATTCAATATTGCAGACGACAAAAGTCGCTGAAGGCAGAGCAATAGAAGCCACCCAGAATTAAGCAGATATACGGGAAAAGAGAAGGGAGAACGAGTACAGTAGCAGTGTGCTGTGGGACTAATTTAAGTGTCTGCACAAATATGTATTTGGAGCCTCCAATGGAGCAGGGAGTGTGACAGAAAAAATATTTGAAGAATTATTAATGGCTGAAGCTATTCCAAATTTAATTACAACTGTATATTCAATGATCCAAGAAGCAGAAGCTCAACAAACCCCAAGTACAAGAAACATGAAAAAAATGTCAAGGCACATCCTAATCAAATTGCTTAAAGTCAGCGATAAAAAGGACTCTAAAAGCTATCAGAGAAGACACATTAAAACAGATGATCAAATGTAAGAATAACAGAAGGTTTCCCATGAAAAGCCATTAAAGCAGGAAGATAGTGCACAGCATCTTTAAAAGAGTGAAAGGAGAGACAACTAGCCAATGTATAATTCTACATCTGGTGAAAATATCTTTCAAAATAAAGGCAAAACAAAAACTTTTTAAGAAAAAAAAATTGAAAGATTTTATCACCAACAGAACTGCATTGCAAAACATTGTAAGGGATATCTTTTAAGCAAAAGAAAACTAATACTAGATGAAAATTTGGATGCGTAGGATAGAATTAAGAACCTTGAAAATAAGAATTATGTGTGCAAATTTTTTTATTACTTAAATCTCTTTAAAAGAAAATTGATGGATTAAAGCAAATGTAAAGTAATACAGGGCTTATTAGAAGTGTAGTAATAAAATGTAGGACAACAGGGGTATTTGATCTGGCAATTAAGAAGATACATGGTATCCCTGGGTCCCATATTGGAGGGTCTGAGTTCAAGTCCTGACTCTGCTCTGGAATCTAGCTTCCTGCTAATGCACACTCTGAGAGGCAGCAAGTGATGGCTCAAGTAGTCGGGCCCTTGACACCGTGTAGGAGACCTGGGCTGAGTTCCCACCTGCTGGATTGAATTCCTGCCTGGCTACCGCCTGGCCCAGATATGCCTAGTGTGAGCATTTGCAGGAGTGATTCTGCAAATGGGTGATCTCTCTCACTCTCCTTTTCAAGTGCAACAAATAATCTTTTTAAAAATGTGTAACAATGGTACACAGTTCAAGAAACAGAGAATGAAAAGGTATTGCCTCTAAGGTTTTAAAATATATATAAACTGGTAGAATATTACTTGAAAGATAGCTGTTATGGTGAAGATGTACTTGATGACCCCAAACTCAAGCATTAAAATAATGCAAAAAATGAAGTAAAAATAAAGAGTATAAATGCTCATTTTTTCCAAAAGAGTACATAAAGGCAGAAGAAAGAGAGTAACAAATAAATGTAATAAACATAAAAAAAACAGTGGTAAGTTTAAAGCTAACAATAGATAAAGGGATTTTAAAAAAGCTCATGGAAAAATGAAATTAAGATAATAGGCATCTTTCATGTACTTTCTGTACACAATCAGATTGTAAAGATTTAAACAATCCTAAGTTAAAGTTAAAAATGCACTTTAAATATTGACACAAATATGTAAAATGGAAAGATGGAAAGCAATACATAACGTTAATATTCATCAACATGAATCTAATGTGGCTACATTAACATCAGAAAAAGTAGACTTAATAATAGTAAAGTAGCCGATTCATCAGGTCACTGAGATGATGGGGTAATTCTAAATATTTACACACCTGATGACTGAACTTCATGAGATAGGAAGCAGAAACTGATAAAGGAGAAGCAAACATATCCACTGTTGGCCAGTGATTTCAACAACTGATAGAAAACATACACAGAAAACAGTATCTAAACGTTTTGTGCACTGTTAACCCAATGGACCTGACAGTTACAGAACACTGTACCCAAGAGCAGAATGCGCTTTCTTTTCCAGTGTCAATGAAACATTTACCAAGATAGCCCATATATTGGGTTATAAACCATTTAAGAGGAGTCAAGTAGTAGAAAATCTGCTCTAAAACCACACAGCTATTAAATTAGAAGTTAGTATTAGCAGATAGCTGGAAAATCCCCAAGAAGTCATAAGCAAGTGTTTATAACTAATGGGTCACAGATAAAATTAAAAAGAAATTAGAGGGGCCAGTGCTGTGGTGCAGCAGGTTAACGCCCTGGCCTGAAGCGCTGGCATCCCATATGGGCGCCGATTCAAGACCTGGCTGCTCCACTTCTGATCCAGCTCTCTGCTCTGGCCTGGGAAAACAGTAGAAGATGGCCCAAGTCTTTGGGCCTCTTCACCCACCTGGGAGACCTGGAAGAGGCTCCTGGCTCCTGGCTTCAGATCAGCACAGCTCCGCTGTTGCGGCCAACAGGGTAGTGAACCAGCAGATGGAAGACCTCTCTCTCTCTCTCTCTCTACCTCTTCTCTCTCTGTGTAACTCTGACTTTCAAATAAAAAATCTTAAAAGAAATTGGAGGGCAGGCATTTGGTACAGCAGTTAAGTCGCTACTTGGGCCAATGGCATTCCATATCAGAGTGCTGGTTTGCACTCTGGCTGTTCCACGTCTGTTCCAGCTTCTTACTAATGCTCATCTCGGGAGGCAGCAGATGATGGCTGAAACAGCTGGGTCTCTGCCACCCACGTGGGACCCAGATTGATTTCTGGGCTTCCGGGTTTCAGTCTGGTCCAGCAAGCACTTAGAGGAGTAAACCAGGAGGAGGAAGATCTCCCTCTGTCTCCCTGTGTCTCTTTCTCTCTGTCTCTCTGTCTTTCAAATAAAAAATGAAAATAAAGGGGCTGGCGCTGCGGCTTAGTAGGCTAGGCCTCTGCCGGCAGCACTCGTATCCCACATGGGCTCCAGTTCATGTCCTGGCTGCTCCTCTTCTGATCCAGCTCTCTGCTTGTGGCCTGGGAAGACAGCAGAAGATGGCCCAAGTGCTTGGGTCCCTGCACTCACACAGGAGACCTGGGGGAAGCTCCTGGCTTCAGATCTGCTCCGCTCTGGCTGCTGCGGCCATTTGAGAGTGGACCAGTGGGTAGAAGGCCTTTCTCTAAGCCTCTGCCTCTCTCTCTCTCTGTAACTCCACTTCTCAAATGCATAAATAAAATCTTTAAAAATGAAAATGAAAATTTAAAAATTAATAAGAAATTTGGAAATGTTTCGAGTTCAATAAAAATTAAACACAACCAGGCAGTCCTTAGGAAACTTGTAACACAAAAGGCTTTGATTTTTTAATTTTTTAATTTTTTATTTTTTACAGGCAGAGTGGACAGTGAGAGAGAGAGACAGAGAGAAAGGTCTTCCTTTGCCGTTGGTTCACCCTCCAATGGCCGCCACAGCCAGCGCGCTGCGGCTGGCACACCGCACTGATCTGATGGCAGGAGCCAGGTGCTTCTCCTGGTTTCCCATGGCGTGCAGGGCCCAAGCACTTGGGCCATCCTCCACTGCACTCCCGGGCCATAGCAGAGAGCTGGCCTGGAAGAGGGGCAACGGGGACAGAATCCGGGGACTAGAAACTGGTGTGCCGGCGCCGCTAGGCGGAGAATTAGCCTATTGAGCCGCGGCGCCAGCTAAAAGGCTTTATATTAGAAAAGGAAAAAGGGCTCAGATCAATGAACTCAGCTTCCGCTTTAATGAACTAGATCATACGGCAGTTCCGTTTCTGCCTACTGGTATATACCCAAAAGACATGAACACATTGTATCCAATAGTCACCTCCACCACCACAATCATTGCAGCACTGTTCATGGCAGCCAAAATATGAAATCAACCAGGGTGACCATTATCAGATGCAAGGATAAAGAAAATGTGAGATATACGTAGATATATATATATATATATATATATATATATATATATATGTTATACACACACACACAGGAATATTATTCTGCTATAAAAAGAATTAAATCCTGCCATTTGCAGCCAAATGAATGAGACTGGAGGACATCATATTGAATGAAATAAGCCCAACACTGAAGGACAAATACATGTTCTCCCTCATTCTGTAGGAGCTAAAATTAAAAATTAAAAACAACTCAATTTGAACACAGAATGTTGATTAATAGAGGAAACACAGAATGTTGATTAATAGGGAAAGTTGGGAGGGATAAAATGTTTTTAGAATAAAAAAATGAGGGAGGCTGCGTGTGGTTCATTAATCGTGACAGAGCTACCAATATGAGGTATTAGTAGGGGAAATTGTGAGAGGGGTATATGGGAACTCCTTGTATTACAACTCACACTTCATGTTCTGTAAATTTGTAACTATTGTGAGATTAGATGTTAAAAACTCACTAGGCTAATCTTCTGCCTGCAGCGCTGGCACCCCGGGTTCTAGTCGCGCCTGGGGCGCCAGATTCTGTCCTGGTTGCTCCTCTTCCAGTCCAGCTCTCTGCTGTGGCCTAGGAGTGCAGTGGAGGATGGCCCAGGTGCTTGGGCCCTGCATCCACATGGGAGACCAGGAGGAAGTACCCGCTCCTGGCTTCAGATTGGCACAGCGCCTGCTGTGGAGGTCAATTGGGGGGTGACCCGGCGGAAGGAAGACCATTCTGTCTCTGTCTCTCTCACTGTCTAACTCTGCCTGTCCCACCCCCCCCCCCCAAAAAAAAAGGGAGAGAGAGAGAGAGAGAGAGAGCGAGCTACACAAGGAGGAAGAATAATTAAAACCTGAAGCAAATGAAGACACAAAAGTTCAGAACCCAAATCAATGAATCTGAACACAGAAAAGCAATAGTGAAAAATCAATTAAATCAACAGACAGTTCTTTGAGAAGATTATTCAAGTCAGTAACCTCCTAGATAGACTTACTGGGAACAAAACAGAGATGATACTACCAGTATCAGGAATAAGAGAGGTACCAATGCAAGTTCTTGAAGATATTGAAATGTAATTAAGAAAGAAGCAATACTATATAATTCTATTTATGTGAAATTCTATTGGAAGAATAAATTATTCAGTACTGAAAGAAATCAGATTAGGGGCAGGTGTTGTGTTGTGGTACAGAGGGTTAAGTTGCTACTTGGATGACTGCATATTCTACTGAGTGCTGATTTAAGTGCTGGCTACTCCACTGAGAGTCCATCCCCTGCTAATGTGGCTAAGAAGCAGAGGATTATGGGCCAAGGACCTGAGTTCCTGCCACCCACGTGGGAGACCCAAGTGGAGGTTTTGGCTTCTGGCTTCAGTCTGGCCCAGTCCTAGATGTTGCAGGTGTTTGGGGAGTCATCTAGTAGATGGAAGATCTTTCTGCTTTTCAAATAAATAAATCATGAGGAAAATAGAAAGCTGATTAATAGTTGCTTGGAATGAGAGTGACAGGATGAATGGGTTACTCAGGGTGCATAAAGAAACTTTTGGAGTTGACTTAATATGTGTTATTTTGAATGTGGTGATGGTTTCATGAGTTTATACACATTTAAAAGTTGATCAAATTGTACATTTCACACTTGTGCAGTTTAGTGTTCTTTAATTACAGCTCAGTACACTTTATAATGTGGCCAACTAGTTCAGTTGGATGTCTGGTGGTAATGAGTTTAAGATATGAGCTTGAGTCATTCATAAGCCAGCCAGAGTCTCTATTTCCACTAACAGCAAAATGGACCTCTATTTTCTTAAATTTTAAGGTCATTGAATTAGAGTATGAACTGCTCAGGGAAACACATAACCACTACAAGGGAAAAATAATTTCCCAAAGTAAATTGTTTACAGATGACGGATCTTAGCAGTTTCTTGGCTCACAACAGAGAACACAGCTTTCTCTTTTTCTAAAATGATTTCTAACTAATCCTATTCTGAATTTCACTTTATCCCCTAACACTTAAAGCCTTAATTAACTGATGCATTACATAAGTAAACATGTATATTTTCAAGTCATTTCTTTATATATAAATATTTGTTCTTTTATTTTGTAAGATATGATTTAAATAATATAGTTGAAGTATAATTGACATAAAAACTGAACAAATTAAAATGTACAAATTGATAGAGATGGGAATATTCTACATTATGAACCACTGTCACATTAAAACTAAGGGACGTATCCATCATTCATCCACATTCCTCAATTCCTGGTATAATCCATTCCTCCCACACAGCACCCCACCCCACGTCCTGTCATCAGGTAACTGATCTGCTTTTTGTTCCAGTTGATTAGCTTGAGTGTCTAGAATTTTATGTAAGTGGGATCTTACACTATGTGTTATTTTCAGTCTGATTTCCTTTCCTCAGTACAATTCTGACACCATTCCTATTGGTGCATCTATCAACAATTTTTTTTTGTATCTCATATTTTAGAGCCTGGTTTTAGGGATGGCTACTTCACTTCTAATCCAGCTTCTTGCTAATGTATACCCTGGGAGGTACACCCTGCCGCCCTCATAGAAGACCTGGATGGAGTCCCAGGCTCCTGGCTTTGGCCTGCCTGACCTTTCTCTGGCTGTTTTGGGCTTTGGGAAGTGAACCAATAGATGGAAGATCTTATCTCTCAAAAATGTTTGTTTCTGTTGGGTTAACCCTGGGTAATGTGGTAAATGTATGATTAACCATGCTTTTTATATCAGGTTTTCATTTTAGAATAGATAAAAGTTTATAGAAATGTTGAAAGATATTATGTGTAACTGCACCCTGTTTTCCCTGTTATTAACATCTTACATTAATGTGGTACATTTTTCACCATTAATGGGCCCACATTGTTATATTACTATTAACCAAATCTATAGTTTACTCATATTTCCTTCATTTTTAACCCAGTGCTACCTTTCCCTAGGATTCTATCCAGGATATCACATTGTGTATCTCTGTAATGCCTTTGGCTTTGATGATTTCTCAGACTTTCCTTTGATGACCTTGGCTATTTTGAAGGACTCTTATTCATATTTTGTCTAATGACAAATCCTTGGAAATAGTCAGACATAAAAAAGAAGAAGGAAAAAATTAGAAAAACTGGAAACAGTGTTTGAGATTTATGGGATACTAACAAATGATCAAACATACATGTCTTAGGACATACATTTCCTCAGGATGTGAAAAAGGGAGAATGGATTAGAAGGTGTGTTCAGGGAAATCATAGCAGAAAACTTCTCTAATTTGTAGAAAGATAGGGACACTGAAGTACAGGGATCATATAGAACTCCTAATTTGACTATAATGTGTTGAGGTGAAGATCTGCAAAAGATCAGCAAAGATCTTCACCACAACACATTATAGTGAAATTTCAACAGTAAAGCATAAAGCATAAAGAAAAGATTCTAAAATGTGCAAGACAGAAATGCCAGATTACCATCAGAGGATCTCCAATTAGATTAACAGCTGATTTCTCATCAAAACCCTACAGGTTAGGAGAGAATGAAGAGACATAGTCTAAATCCTAAAAAAGAAAAACTGTCAATCTATTTTACTGTACTCAGCAAAGCTCTCATTTATAAATGAAGGTGGAATAAAGACCTCCCAAAACAAACAGAAATTGAATTTGTTGCCACACATCTGGCATTACAAATGAAATTTAGGAATGTGCTATACACAGAAACAGAGAGTGACAGCCATCATTATGAAGGGCTGTCAAGGCAGAAAAATCTCCTAGAAAAAGTACAAAGGAAATCTAAAGCAAACAGTAGCAATATTTATGGAAAAATGGTAGGACCAAGTCATTATTTATCAGTAATAACCTTAAATGTAAATGGCCTAAATTCTCCAATTGAGAGATACAGACTGGCTGAATAGATTAAAAAAAGACTCATCTATATGCTGACTACCAGAAACACACCTCACCAACATCAGTATACATAGACTGAAAGTGATAGGATGGAAAAAGGTATTCCTTGTTAACAGAAAGCAAAAATGGACAGGCGTAGTTATCCTGATACAAAACAAAACAGACTTTAACACAAAAACTGTTAAAAGAGACAAAGAAGGGCACTATTTAATGATTAAGAGTTAACTTCAGCAGGAAGATGTGACTATAGTAAGTGTATATGCATCCAATATCAGGGAGCCTGTCTATTTAAAATGTATCTTAAAGGAAGAGACTTCAAAACAGTAATAATGGGAGATGTCAATGTCCCACCTTCATCAATGGATAGATCAACTAGGCAGAAAATCAGCAAAGAAACAACAGAGTTAATCTATACTATGGGCAAAATGGATCTAATATCTATAGAACATTTTGTCCCATGAGTGCAGAATGCACATTCTTTTCATCAGTGTATGGAACTTCCTCTAGAATAGATCAAATGCTAGGCCATAAAGGAAGTCTCAACAAATCCAAAAAAATTGAACTCATACTATGTATCTTTTCTGACCACAATGGAATGAAGTTGGAGATTAACAACCTAAGGACCTCTAGAACATACACAAACACATGGAGACAGAACAACAGGCTCCTGAATAAAGAGTGGGTCATAGAAGAAATCAAAAGTGAAATAAAAAGCTCCCAGAAATGAATGAAGATGACATACAACCTATCAAAACTTATGGGATACAGCAAAATCAGTGTTAAGAGGGAAATTATAGCAATTAGTGCCTACATCAATAAATTGTCAAGGAACCAAATAAATTATCTAACATTGCATCACAAGAACCTAGAAAACCAAGAATAAACCAAGCCCAGGATTAGTAGAAGGAAAAATAATTAAAATTAGAGAAGATAGGGGCCAGTGCTGTGGCATAGTGGGTAAAGCCTCCACTTGTAGTGCCAACATCCCATATGGGTGCTGGTTTGAGTCCTGGCTGTTCCACTTCTGATCCAGTTCTCTGCTATGGCCTGAGAAAACAGTAGAAGATGGTCCAAGCAGTTGGGCCCCCTGAACCTGTGTGGGAGACCAGGAAGAAGCTCCTGGCTCTTGACTTCTGATCAGCGCAGCTCCAGCCATTATGGCCATTTGGGGAGTGAATCAGCATATGGAAGACCTTTCTCCCTCTCTCTGCCTCTGCTTCTCTGTAATTCTGCCTTTCAAATAAATAAATAAATCTTTAAAAAAATAGAGAAGAAATAAAAAAAAAACAAAAAAAGATACAAAAGATCAATGAAATGAAGAGCTGTTTTTTTTTTTTTTCAAGACTAAACAAAGTTGATACATCATTTGATTCAGCTAACCAACCAACCAAACAAACAAAAACAGGTTCAGGGGAGAAGACTCAAATTAATAAAATCAGAGAAATAAAAGTACATGTTAAAACAGATAACAGAAATAAAAAAATTCTTCAGGAATTACTATAAAGAGCTATATGCCTTATCAAATTGGAAAATCTACAAGAAATGGATAGATTTCTGGAATATGCTGTCTACCAAAATTGAGTCAGCAAGATATAGAGAATATAAATAGACCCATAACCAAAGCAGTGATGAAATCAGTAGAACCCGGTGTGTCGGCGCCGCAAGGCAGAGGATTAGCCTGTTGAGCCACGGCGCCGGCCGGAAAGACATTTTCTAGGGGCTGCCTCCCCTAGTCCCAGTAGGGGCGCCGGATTCTGTCCCGGTTGCCCCTCTTCCAGGCCAGCCCTCTGCTGTGGCCCGGGAGTGCAGTGGAGGATGGCCCAGGTGCTTGGGCCCTGCACCCCATGGGGAGACCAGGAAAAGCACCTGGCTCCTGGCTCCTGGCTCCTGCCATCGGACGAGCGCGGTGCACCGGCCGCAGCGCGCCGGCCGCGGCGGCCATTGGAGGGTGCACCAACGGCAAAAGGAAGACTTTCTGTCTCTCTCTCACTGTCCACTCTGCCTGTAAAAAAAAAAAAAAAAAAAAAAAAAAAACCAAGATGGGATGTCTGCATCATTGAATTCTATGAAACCTTTAAAGAGGAACTAATTCCAATTTTTCTCATACTATTAAAACCAGTTGAAAAGGAGAGAATTCTTCCAAACTCCTTCTATGAGGGAGGCATCAAGTTAAATACAAAATCAGAAAAATATATAACGAAAAAAGAGAACTATAGTCCAATATCCCTGATGAATATAGATCTAACAGTCATCAACAAAATACTAACTAATCAATCCAACAACACATCAGAGAGACTATTCACAGGAACCAAGTTTGTCTTTGGTATGCAGGGATGGTACAACATAGACAAATCAATAAATATGATATATCACATTAACAAATAGATGCAGAGAAATTATTTGATAAAATACAACATCTTTTTTTTTTTTTTTTTTTTTTTTTTTTTTATAAAGCTTTTATTTAAAGAATATAAATTTCCAAAGAACAGCTCATGGACCACAATGGCTCCCCCCACACACAACTTCCCTCCCTCCTCCCACCCTCCCCTTTTCCCGCTCCCTCTCCCCTTCCATTCACATCAAGATTCATTTTCAATTCTTTTTATACACAGGAGATCAATTTAGTACGTATTACGTAAAGATTTCAACGGTTTGCCCTCGCATAGAGACACAAAATGATAATACTGTTGGAGTACTAGTTATAGTATTAATTCACAATGTACAGCACATTAAGGACAGAGATCCTACATGATTTTTTTTTTTAAAAAATTGATTAATTGTCTATGCAATTTCCAGTTTAACACCAAGATTTTTTTTTTCATTTGCAATTATCTTTATATAAAGAAGATCGATTCAATATATACTATGTAAGGATTTCATCAGTTTGCACCCACACAGAAACACAAAGTGTAAAAATACTGTTTCAGTACTAGTAATAGCATCACTTCACATTGGATAACACACTAAGGACAGATCCCCCATGAGACGCAAGTACACAGTGACTCCTGATGTTGATTTAACAATTTGACACTCTTGTTTATGGCGTCAGTAATCTCCCTAGGCTCTGGTCATGAGTTGCCGAGGCTATGGAAGCCTTTAGGGTTAGCCGACTTCGATCTTATTCCCGCAGGGCCATAGTCAAAGTGGAAGTTCTCTCCTCCCTTCAGAGAAAGGTACCTCCTTCTTTGATGGCCCCGTTCTTTCCACTGGGATCTCACTCGCAGAGATCTTTCATTTAGGTCTTCTGTTTTTTCCAGAGTGTCTTAGCTTTCCATGCCTAAAATATTCTCATGGGCTCTTGAGCCAGATCCGAATGCCTTAAGGGCTGATTCTGAGGCCAGAGTGCTATTTAGAATTGTGCCAGGGGGTTTCCAATACAACCCCATCAAGGTGGCATGTACCAAGGCCATCTCATTAGTCCAAGTGATCAATTTCAGCTCACAATTGATCACACTGATAGGTCTAAGAGCCAAAGGGATCACACAAACAAGACTAGTGTCTGCTAATACTAACTGATAGAATGAAAAAGGGAGAGAATGATCCAACATGGGAAGCAGGATACACAGCAGACTCATAGAATGGCAGATGTCCTAAAATACAACATCTTTTTATAATACAAAAACTTAAGCAAATTTGGTTCAGAAGGAACATTCCTCAACACAATCAAGGCAGTATGTGAGAAACCCACTCTCAGAATCATATTAAATGGGGAAAAGTTGGAATCATTTTCAGCAAAATCCAGAACCAGGTAAGGATGCTCAGTTTCACCATTGCCACGCAATACAATTCTGGAAGTTTCAGCTAGAGCCATCAGGCAAGAAAAAGAAATCAAAGGGATACAAATCAGAAAGGAGAAAGACAAATTATCCCTGTTTGTAGATGACATGATGATATATGTATCAAAACCAAAAGACTCCACCAAGAGACTATTGGAACTCTTAAGAGTGTTTGGTGGGGCTGGCACTATGGTGCAGTGGGCTAATGCCATGGCCTGAAGAGTTGACATCTCATATGAGTGCCAATTAAATACCTGGCTGCTCTACTACCTATCCAGCTCTCTGCTGGGTGGCCTGGGAAGGCAGTGGAAGTTGGCCCAATTCCTTGGGCCCCTGCACCCTAAATGGAGACCTGGAAGAACCTCCTGGCTCTTGGCTTTATGATTGGTGCAGCTCCGGCCATTGAGGCCAAATGGGGAGTGAACCACCAGATGGAAGAACTCTCTCTCTCTCTCTCTCTCTCTCTCTCTGCCTCTTGCTCTCTCTCTGTGTAACTCTGACTTTCAAATAAATAAATTAATCTTTAAAAAAAGAGTGTTTGGTAAAGCTGCAGGATATAAAATCCACACACAAAAATCAATAGCCTTTGTATGCACAGATAGTGCCATGACTAAAAAACAACTGTAAAATCAGTGCCACTCACAATAACTAAAAACATTTTAAATAAATTGGAAGAAATTTAACCAAGGAGGCGAAAGATCCCAACAATGAAAATTTACAAAACATTAAAGACACAAAAAAGGGAAAATCTCCATGTTATTGGATCAGAAGAATTAATATAATCAAATTGTCCATACTACTCAAAGGAATTTACAGATTCAGTTTGATCCCAATCAAAATACAAAGGATTTTTTTTTTTTAGATCTAGAAAAAATGATGCTAAAATTCATATGGAAGCACAAGAGGCCTTGAATAGCTAAAGCAATGATAAACAATAACAACAACAACAAAGAGCCAGAAGCATCGCAATACTGTATTTCAAGACATACTACAGGGCAGTTATAATCAAAACATCCTGATACTAGAACAAAAATGGACATGTAGACCAGTGGAACCAAATAGAAACCTCAGCAATCAAATCAGACAAGTACAACAAACTAACCTTTGATAAATGAGCTAAAACCAATCTGTGGAGAAAGGACAGTCTCTTCAACAAGTGGTGTTGGGTAAATTGGATCTATGCATGCAAAAGCAAAAATCAAGACCTGAGGGTAAGAGTAAGAGAGGGGGAGGGAGGGAGGTAGGGAATATCATTATGTCCTTAAAATTGTATCTACAAATCACAATGAATTTGTTAAAAACCAATTAAAAATTAACAAATAATTAAAAATTAAGACAATCAACTCCAATGGATCAATAATCTGAATCTACAGCCTGATACCATCAAATTAATAGAGGAAAGCATTGAGGGGAATGCTGCAAGACATTGGCATAGGCAGACTTTTTGGAAAAGACTTCAGAAGCATACGCAATAAAAGCAAAAATAGACAAATGGGATTACATCAAGCTAAGAAGCTTCCGCACCACAAAGGAAACACTCAACAATGTGAAGAGGCAACCGACAGAATGGGCGAAAATATTTGCAAACTATGCAACTGATAAAGGATTAATATCCAGGATTTATAAAGAGCTCATGTAACTCAACAATAAAACAAATAATCCAGTTAAGAAATGGGTAGAGGACATGAACAGGCATTTTTCAAATGATGAAATTCAAATAAATGGTCAACAGACAACATGAAAAAAAATGCTCAGGATAACTAGTCATTAGGGAAATGCAAATAAAAACCACAATAAAGTTTCACATCACCCCAATTAGAATGACTACCATCAAACAATCAAAACATAATAAATGACGGTAAGAATGTGAGGGAAAAGGTACTCTAATACACTGTTGGTTGGAATGTAAATTAGTATAACCATTGTGGAAGACAATATGAAGATTCTTCAGAAGTCTTAAAATACATCTACCATATGATCCAGCCATCTTTCTCCTGGTAATTTGCCCAGATGAAATGAAATCAGCATCTGAAAGAGCTTTCTGTACCCCTGTGTTCACTGTGGCTCAAGTACAATAGCTAATACATATAATCAACCCAGATTTCTATCAACTGATGACTGAATAAAGAAAACATGGTATATATATATATATATATATATATATATATATATATATATATATATGCTATGGAATACCACTCAGCCATAAAAAGAAGGAAATCTTGTCTTTTACAACAGAATGGATGCACTTATACTTAGTGAAATAAGCCAGTCCCCCAAAGACAAATATATGTTTTCTCTCATCTGTGGTAGTTAATATAGAATACAAAAATGTATAGGAATGAAATGGACATTTTTGTCATTTGATCATTGCTTTTAGTTCTTGTTTATATTCCTGTGGAATTGTGGTCTTTCTACTTTTTTACTTGTTGAATATTATGGTTAATAGTGAATTAAACTTGTGATTATAGAGTAGATTGAAATTACATTTTTGCAAAAAATAAAAAAGGAAGAACAGGAGGATTGAGGAAAGGAGAAAAGGAGGAAGGATATATGGTTATTTTCTTAGAATTATACTTATGAAATACATATTAATAAAAAATTTAAAAATAGTTCTCATATTTGAGACTATAAGGAAATTAATAGATTTAATATGATGATGTGTCAATATTATTTTGTTCCATCATGAATAGAAAATTGGGATGTGCTGAGGTCAGCATTGTGGCAGAGCAGGTAAAGCTGCTGCCTGTGATGGTGGTATCCTGTATGGGCACTGGACTGACTTGGGGGCTCCACTTCTGATCCAGCTGCTTCCTGCTAATGCATCTGGGGAAGCAACAGAAGATGGCCTAAGTGCCTGGACCCCTGCACCCATGTAAGAGGCCTCAAAGAATATCTAGGCTACCGGCTTTGGCCTGGGACAGCCCTGGCTGTTGTCGTCTAGGGACTGAACCAGTGGATGGAAGAGCACTTTCTCTCTCTCTCTCTCTCTCTCTCTCTCTCTCTCTCTCTCTCTCTTGCTCTCTCTCTCTCCCTTTTCCTCCCATCCCTCTCTGTAACTCTGCCTTTCAAATAAATAAAAATAAATCTTAAAGAAAATAAAAGAGTGTGTAGCGTGTGATATGTTAACACCTGTAATTTTCACGTTATTTTGTGAAATTGAAGGTACTTTTTGTATCCCACACATAAGTGAGCAAAAATAAACAAAAAAATCCCTGGGAAGTAACAAGTTTGGTGTTTTAAGAATCCAGTTTCTGGTGTCAGTATGGGTTTTTCATAAGAAATAATGGGAAATAACCATAGAATGATCAGTGTAATGAGGAAGACCCTAAGATCTAACTCAGTCTGGAAATCCATGCCAAAATAAAAACCTCTATTTCCGAGTTGCAGCACTGATAATATAAATAGTCACAGTAGGCACACTCAGAATTCTCAGGGAAGAATTGCAACTCCAACATTTATAAATGTGAGTATTTGTGCGGTCATTTATAAGAATAAAATGTCAGCCTACTTTTGAGCATTTGACAATGATCATTTGCAATGAATACGCCTTTCTTCAAAGAACTGACCATCCTGACATCCACCAGTACTGATCATGCCCAGGTGCAGAAGAAGCTCCGTGTCCATGACACAGAGGAACCAGAGTTAGGATCCTGAAATTTCCTTTAATTAATAATCAAACTTGGTAAAAATCTGGGGCTCTGCCTGCTGTTACTTTTAGACAAATATATGTGCTTGTGTGTTGTTGATCATTCATACATGTGGTGGTTCATTCTGTACCTTGAGTGTAACTTTTGGGGTAAGTAATTGTTTTTTTAGTCTTGTTCTAAACAATGGTACTATTAGCTTCTAAAACTTGATCAAGGGACTACTATCTGATACTTGCTGTCCAGATCAATAGGTAGGAGGGGTGCTTTTTACTAATCTCACTTCCACATACATTACAAGGATACTTCAAAAAGTGTGTGGTGAATGGTAGTAGAAGATACACTTATTTTGGTGCAAAAAATGTTGAAACCCATGGTTTTCTTAATATGCATTTTTATGAATTTTTGAAGCCCTCTCACGCATGGATTTCAAAATATGTTGGCATCGAAATTAACGTATAATCTTATAATTCCATTTTCCATGGAGTATTTGAAGTATGCTTGTATTATATTTCACATACTACATTCCTTTGAGTCATTTGAGTGACACCTTTGTTGTTTATAGAACTTAACTATAATTTTCTAATCAATAAAAATGGGAATAACAAATAGTTATTTAGCATTTTTTTAACTATTGCTACATGCAAAGCAATGTGCTAGACACTTTACTGCTCATCTTAAAATAATAGCACCCACCTTCTAGGGCTGCTATTAGGATTAAAATAGATGTATATAAAGCAAAAAAAAACCACAATTATTGACTCAAAGTGAATATTAAGTATTAACTAATGATATTAAACTATCACAACTACTATCATGGTTTATTTTAATTATTTTTTAAAAAAGATTTATTTATTTATTAGAAAGTCAGAGTTACAGAGAGATTCAGAGAAGAGAAAGTGAGACCTTCCAAAAGCTGATTTACTCCCCAGATGGTGCAAGAGCCAAGGCCAAGCTTGGTGGAAGCCAAGAGCCAGGATCCTCATCCAGGTCTCCCACGAGGGGGGCAGGGGCCCGAACACTTGGACCATCTTCTGCTGATTTCCCAGGTCTTTAGCAGGGAACTGGATCTGAAGTGCAACAGCAGGGATATGAATCAGTGCCCATATGGGATGCTGGCTTTACCTGCTATGCTACAATGCCAACCAAAATCATGGTTTATTTATTTATTTTTTTACCAAAGTTACACCGATAGGTTTTTGAATTGCGGATCATTTTATCACATGTAATGCTATCATATTTATCTTTACATATATAACTTTGCATGTCTGAAACTACTTCCTAAGATTGAACATTTATGTATTCATTTATTTGCAAATAATGAGAAATATCTTGAGGGAAAAAAGTAGTTTATCAGTTCAGGGGTGAGTGAGGGGCCTCTGACTATCAGGCAGTAGCTGGAAATGAGGTTTCCAGACCCAGTATCAGGAAAATCAGCAGGGCTTCCTCTCCGTGTCGTTTCTCTTCTCTGTGTTTCTGTGGCATTTTTCCTTCTCTGGCAAGCACTTTTCTGTTGTTTTTCCTGTTCCACATGATAGGAAGCACGACCTTGAGGCTGTTCCAGACTTTGTGTATCATGAATTCCATCACGGCATGTCGGGCCAAGCCCTTCTCTGTCTCTGTGACAATTTACAGCTCTTGAGGAAAGGGCTCAAGCCCTACCCCTGACCATGGGACTGCAGTGGCAGGGGCAAGACATCCTTCGCTGGGAGCTTCTGTGTGGGTGGGCAGGCAGTAGCCAGAGCAGACGGCCCTCTTTCCACTCTGCTGGGTCAAGGTACCTACTTGTCGCCATTCTAAAGTATAGTACCAGATTCCAGCTGAGATGGTCAGTATTTCCACTGGTGTTTGTCAGCAGCTGTTTCTAACTCAAAACATCTCCCCAGTCTGCTCCATTACACCCAGATCTTTTAACTGTGAGAGGGAAGCTAACGTTACTTCTTTCCCAAAGTAGATCAGAACTCTGCATCGTTCTCCTTTTCTTCTGCCCTGAATTTTGGGTGATTTCAAAGGGTC